>CM057379.1:100560000-101970000 GCA_030015415.1 Cynopterus sphinx
CCTGGCTACAGGGAACAGCTGACAGCGCTGCCCTTTCCCCATGGAGACCCCTACCCCGTTGTCTCCAGGACACTGAGCTGCACCTTCTCTGCCATTCATCTTGGTATTTGGCTGTTCTTCTCATACACTCAGGTGATGCTATACATTCGCATTACCTGCTGGGCCTCAGTGGACGCCTGAGTTTGCTGTCCTGCCACTGACCCACACTCTGCTGGCCTCTTCGTACAGGCTTCGGGTGTGAGGACCAGACGCTGCGTGTGCCCATGATGTGTCTGGCTCACCCTCTGTGCTCCCACGTGTGTTCCATGAGCCAGCCCCCTGCCAGGCTCCAGTAAAGGTGGTCCCATTCCAGTTTGGGGTGTGAGAGGGAAGATGAGCAGGGGAAAACAGCTAGCGGGTAGAATTTGCTCATGCCCACCCCCCCTGCTATAAATATTCCCTAAAACTTTCAGGCTCGTGCAGCCTGGAGCCCAGTGTTAGATGAGGCCTGCTTGCACACACACTTTTCCATCCTTTTTTCTTTTTACCGTGTCAGTATTTCCCTGGGTTCTGCAAGGGGCATCATGACTTGCAAGTATTCCTCCATCTGCACAAGTCTGAGAGTGGAAGCATCAGCAGGTTGAATTTCTTCTCCAGATCTCTCTGCCCGCCCGCCTCCTCCCTCGCTACCGCCAGCAGCGGTCTGAATTAGAAAGTAGGGCAGTAGGAAGTGGGCCATCTCTTTTCCATTTTGAACCCTGTTTATCAGTCTGGCTCAGGTGGGAACCAGAGTCCGCCCACCGAAGTGGCAAGCAGATGGCCGTCTCCCCAGACCCACTCCTCTTCGGAGCCCCAAATTCTTCACCTCGCCCTGCCTCTTCAGGGGAAGGTGTGCACTGAGGCCTGACACGTGGCAGGTGTTAGCAGACACGGGTGGAAATATCAGATGCCTTTTGGAAAGCACATTCAGGAAGGGAGGCTTGGCTTCCGAGAATGCATTCTGCACAACTGGCCCGCAGATCAGTGCAGGCCTAAGTGATCTGCTGTGCTGTCAATTTAGCGCGTTATTAGAATGTTTTTGTTTGGTTTTGTCGTTTTTCACATAGTTTGTCCTTGGGAAACGTATCATGGTCTCCTGGTCCTGGAGGGCAGAGAAAAGTTAAAGGGGTGGGACCCAGAGTGATGTAGGTCACAGTGTAAATTCCCAACTGGGTTTTCAGAAAATTCGGTCGATGTTTTCCCCACTCCCCACCAACCATCTGCTGCCACATTCACTCTTAAAGCAAAATATGTTTTTTGCTGACATGGGAGCTGCCCTGTCCTCCCAGTGAGCAGGGGTTTAGCTCAGGGATGGAGTGTTCCAACCCGGGCACCACCAGGGGTCACCTGAACCTAAGTTGACACCATGTGCTTTGCAAGTCACTGCCAGCAGGGGTTACGGGGTTCCTTCTAGGAACCTTTACCTCACATCGCTCTTGGGGACCGGCCAAACTCCCCTCCACCAGAAAGGGTGCGCATCCTAGGCAAAGTCTGAGACGTGTGGCGAGCCTGGCAGGCTGGTTAGGTGCCGACAGTGTTTTCAAATCACATATTTCCAAAAGCAGAAATACAAATACAGTTAAATATAAAATAATTTTGTAACTGTATGGGGATGGATGTTAACCAGACTTATTGTGATCATTTTGCAGCATACACAAACATCACTGTGTTTTACACGTGAAACTAATGTAATGTTACATGTCAATTACATCTCAATTTTAAAAACGTTTTTTCTGATAGGTGGAATTGTGGGTTATCTTCTTGCCTGTTTTAGAATTTAAAAAAATTTTTCTCGTAATATGCATCACTTTTTAAATAAGAAAAGATAGTAAAAGTAAAAAAAAAAAAGGCAGAGAAACATAGGCAATATCTCATATACCTTGCAGTGGAAGTAATAACTCAGCATTATATGGACTTGAAAAGCATGGAAAATAAGAACCTGCAACTGTGAATGACTCTTGATGGGAGACGTATGCCCCAGCCTGGCACCTTGCCAGCCTCTCCCACCTGCATTTCCCCTCGGCCCATTTCCCTGAGTGGCATCAACTACCTGGCCCTCGAAGGCAGACGAGTTTGAGACCCCTGGTAGCCAAATGGACAGGGTGGGGGTTTTGGAGTCAGCGACAGTGCCCGGCTCTGCCACTAAGGGGGGCGGGTGATCCTGGGCAAGGATGACCTGGAGTCTGAGTTTCCTTCTGTGTTAATAAGAAGTTCCGTCCGCACACATCTGTCGGAGTAACTGTCACAACGTGAATTATTCCAAAAGTCAGGCCTTCCCTACACCCTGCCCCTGCTGGGTCTCTCCCACCCTGCATGAAGTGACTCGGGTGGCCTGGGGAAACTGGATGCCACCCCTGGTCACGGAGGGCAGTGGGCCTTCTAGCTGCCAGGCCTCCCACAGGGAAGTTGTTGCCCAGAGGCCCCTTCCCTAGGGAACGCCGCTGTGTCTCCTGGAGAGATGATGTGTAAAATGCCACTTAATCACCTCCAGCAGCAGGCCTGGCTATTTCTGGGGCTGCTGTTAAGGGACATAGTAAAGGTTCCGGTCCCCAGGGTGCTGACCTCCCAATCTGCAGGGCTACCCCACAGGAGGTCACCATGAATAGGTCCTTTTGAAAGTGATGAGGACAGCAGCTAGTCTTCTCTGGTATTCAGATGGCCTCCCTGCCCCCTCGGCAGCCCACCAATCACAGTAATTAGGTTCCGTTTCTGCCATTTATGTCCACTTGATGACGCGGGAGAGATCACTTACTTCCACAGAGAAGAGGGAGGAGGAGGAGGGAGAAGACGATGGCATGGCTTTTACTATTTCCAGAAAAAGTGGGGGAATCTGGGACATCTCCGGGACAAAAACTCTGCAGAGTGGACACATGGGAAGTCCCCTCAAAGGGGCTGCATTCAGCGACATCTCTTTCATCCAGTCGCTGTTTATTCAACACCTATTAGGACTAAGCAAGTACTGGGGATGTAGCAGAAAACAAACCAGAAAAAAGGACTAAACCCCTCTGCCTTTACGGAGGAGGGGAGATGAGACGGAAAATGGATTTGAAGAAAATGCAGAGTTAGAGACTAGAAGATCACACAGGTGGTGTTTCCCATAAAATGGTCAGGACAGGCCTCTCCGGGGGAAGATCCTATAACTTTCTGAGGAAAGGGTGTTCAGCAGAAGGCACAGTAAGTGCAAAGGCCCTGAGGCAGGAACAAACTGGGTGTGCCAGATGCTGCCAGTGTGACCAGAACAGAGAGCCAGGGCAGTGAGGCTGCAGAGGAGGTGACCAGGGCCAGACCATATATAAAGCCTTCGAGGCTATAACAATGACTTTGAGACTCATTCTCACTGGGATAGGAAGCCAGCGAAGGCTTTGGGGCAGGGTGTGACATGACCTGACTTGTGTTTTTAAAACCGCACTCTGGATGTGGCATAGTGAATGGAATTGGAGGTGGCAGGTCACAAAGCTTTATAGGGTCCGGCAGAAGGAGTTTGTGACTGGGCTAAGGCGATAAGACGGGCAGTGTGATGAGTGAGTAGACCGGATGTACCTGAGGGCAGCCTGGCAGGTGCAAGAGAAGAGAACTCTTGTGACATGCCCGGCACACACTGCCAGACCAGGCAGAGGTAGAGATGCCCCAAGCTGTTCAGTACAACCTCTGCATTCACGTCAGTGCATGTTCATCGAGCACCTACTCTCCACCGACTAGCTGTGTGGCCTGGAGCAAGTCATTTAAGCTCTCCAGGGCCTCAGTGTCTTCATCTGCACGATGGAGATATTCATAGTGTCCACCCGACGAGGTGGCAGTGCGGGTTACATGAGCACATGTGTGTCGAGCGTTCAGAGCAGCGCCTTGCACATAGTAAGCGCTGCATGCGTGCAGCTATTTTTACCAGCAGAAAGGGAGCACGGGGGAAGGAGAGTCTGGGGAGCAGACGTTTTGGAGGAAGTGATAAACTTATGGTATTAAAAAAACACCAAAGCACTACAGAAAGATGTAAGACGAAATAACATCACACCCCCCTCTGCTGTGCTTCATGCGCTCACCCCTACCCTGCCATCACTGTCAGGTTCCTTATGTAACCGCCGAAATTGTCAGTACTTAGGTAAGTGGCTCAGGTAAGCCAAGGCCACCCTCTGCCCTGTGTTCTGTAGTTTGCCTTTTGAACTTAATGAAGCTGGCTCACTCTTTTTGACAACCCCGTGGTATCCACTGCAACGGCTGTTTCGTAACTTATTTCACCATTGCCCTATTTGAAGTTTTAAGACATTTCCAGATTTTTCTTTGTCAAACAGTATCATCCAGAACATTTCGATAGACACTTTTCAGCAGGTAGGTCCGTAGGACTGATTTTTAGGAGGGATTCTGGTTTAGATGCATTTAAATTTTTTTCAGATGTCACAAACCCTTAAACCACTCTGATATGCAGGATTCTGATAGACGTTGGGGGGAGATGTTCTTTCTAGATGTGCAGAACAGCTGCCAAGTCAGGGAGCCCCGAGTTGTCCACGGTGGCTGGAGAACGGTACTTGCCCCTGTGGTCAGGATGCTCTGGAAAACGAGGCTGGGACCTGGCCGTGGAAGGTCCCAAGGGGGTTTCCATTTTGGGAGCCCTTGCAGGCTTTTGAGCTCAGATCTGTGCTTTAGGGGATCACGCTGGCAGCTGCGGGGAGAATGGAGTGGGGAAGAGAGACAAGGTAGGGTGCTTTCATGGGAGCCCAGAGAAAAGGTGGGCAGGGAGAGCTGAACAAGATGATGCCACGTTTTTGAGGCCAGATACCTGAGTGAATGAAGGCCAAACGGGACAGAGGGGAAACCGGTTTGGGAAAAGTGAGAAGAAAAAGAGGTGTTGGTCTCTGCGAGGTCCTGAAGGCATTTGGGAGCCCAGGAAAAGAGAGACGAGGGCATCTACTGTGATTGCAATACTCTGAGCTCTGCATCAGGTAGGAATGCCTTCCTGGGGTTTCTCAGCAAACGTACATTTCCAAATCTCAAGGAAAACCAGTCAAGAAGTCAGGAAAAAGCATTATAATTTTCCTGCGAAAATTAAAGTGCAGCCATCAGCGTTCCTGGTTCGCAGGGATCCACGCCAAGGAGGCCAAAGCAAGAGCAGGAAGAGCTGGCACCCAGAGTGAGAGGTCAAGGTCGCCCTTCCCAGGAGCCAGAACAGGAGCTTGTAGGAGAGACATGGCCACGAGCTAGTCAGTCTTGCTTTTAGCTGATGCCACGACATAAGTGTTCGTGGCTCTGTATGCAGCAAACAATGAGTCATTCTCACAAATCAAATAAATACTAATAAGTTTACATGCGTGGTATACTTGATATGAGTGACAGTCCAAGAAATAGCAAGTTCTGGAAGCACAGCAAGTCCTGCCACCAGTGATTTCCACTCACGATCCTGTGTGATGCTGTCAGCCTTGGTGAGAGGCTCACGCGGTGCATTATTATTCCAGAAAGTGCTCGCTGGTATTTTCCAGTATTTGAATCTTTGCTCTACGCTCTGATTTTTTGTAAATATTCCAAACTAGGTATTTCTTATTTATTAGGCAAATCATTTTAGATTTCCAGAATGAGGAATAAATAGTATGAAGAACGTTGGGAATATTTCAAGACGATGTTAGGATGTGGGGAATTCCTGAGACTGCTCGGGAGTTCTGACTTCTTGCCCTCAAATCCCAGAGTGTCATCTTTTTCAGGAATTTGAAAAATTCCTGAAAAAATTGTACCCAAGGAGTGGGTACAATTTCTAGATATAAACCTGGGGATGGTAATCACGGAGTTGGAGATCTCAGTCATGGAGGTGGGGAAGGGAGCCCAAGGAAATAGGGGCGAGTAAGATGAGAGGACAGCCAAGGATGGAAGCTGGAGACAGGGCGGCCACGTGGAGCCAGCTTGGCAGAGGGGACAGGGAAGAGGAGACGGGCAGGAAGCTGGGTCAGGGCTGTGAGGGGAGAGCGTGTTTTCCAAAGAAGCCTCCCTCTGCGTGAGCTGCGGAATTAGCACCTCATCTCAGAGCATCAAGAATAGCAAGCTGTCCTCCTCCTTTGCTGCCAAGTTGGCTCAGGACCCACAGAGCAGGTGGCACGGCACAACTGTGGCGGCATCCCTGTCACCCTCGTCACGGGGAAACAAGTCATCGAGGGCAGCAGAGGGGAAGCTGTGCCTTCGCCAGCCCCAGGCCTCCTGTCACACCTCCTGGTGAGGACGGGTTCAGTGCCACCTCCCTGCTTAGTAATGCCACCGCCTCTGACGGGCAGGCCTCTCTGCAACCAATAGGGCGCTTTATTCTGATGCCGCCTGGAAATTCACTTCGGTGACTGGTTGTGGCCCTGTGGAGTCCTGGCATAACCCAGATTAGATAGAGGCCATTTGGGCTTGAAGAATCTTAGACGCTTTTCTGATGCATTCACTGCTGCTTCATTTGGACTCAATAAGGGCAAAGCACTGATGTCCCACCCCCAGCTCAGAGGGGACCATGAACTGACTTTCACAGAGAAGAGACTGTTTTCCCATTGCAGACTTTTGTCGCTGTCTTTTGGTTCCACCTCTCATCCCCAGCATTATTAAGCGTGTCTGTTATTTGGGGGAGGAGGCAGCTCACCACCAGGACTGACACCCCTAATGGGGACCAACATGCCCAGTGGGAGGGCCCCTACTCCTTTGCTTCTGTGATCTTTTAGTGTCTTACTTATCAATGCTTGATCAACAGGGCAGACAAACACCCCAAATTTACCCTTATCAGTGGGGGACCGTGGCAAACTCAGGTGTCTGTAGGGTACAGGCAAGTCATTTAAGTGAATAAAGCCTAGTGGCGTGACGATGAGGAGGGTGGGGAGTGGAGCTCACAGACCTCGTCTAGGAGGGTCGGCCACCACTCAGCCCAGGTGATCACTGCTCTGTGGGACCACAGGTTGCCAGATCTTTAAACTTCCCAAGAGGTGGCAGAAATGCATATCTAGATATAAAATCTGATTTCTAAATTACTTGGAAACTAATTCATGGGCCAAACAAAATATCCGTGGGCCACAGATCTCCAAGGCCTCCTAGGGTGAAAAGGGGACGCACTAGACGTGAAGAAATGCAGGGTGGAAGCAGGCACTGACCCTCTCAGTCCCAGGGAACAGTGACAACAAGGTGTTAATCAGGGTGCCCCTGATGCCAGGCCCTCCAGACAGAGCAGCCCCTGCCCTCAGACTGCAGTCCCTGTATCGCTTGGGCCTGGTGGGTGACGGGTTCATTGGAACAGTCTCCTGGCAGGACACTGCTGCTCCACATCCAAGTGCAACCTGTCACCCGCCCTGTCCTGTGTGGCAGGCGCTATATTCCCAGGGTCCCTTGACCAGCACATGCTCAACTCTCTGAGCAGAGTGCTTGCCTGTCCCCCACATCTCCCCTGTGGCAGTTCTGTTTCTGGTCTCTGCGTGGCCATAGGCCATGCTTGTTTGGCTGTAAGGAGGACACAGTGACAATGTAGCTTCCTCCTCTGCTCACCGAGGACTGGGATTCCAGGGAGCCAGTCACCAGTTAGTAGGGTCGAAAAGGAGGTAACCTGTCAGGTTCAAGACTCCATTCTGTTCATGGCTATAGTTAACCCAAAAGGGTTTGTGCGGGACTTTTCATTCTGATTTTTTTGGGGTTCCTGCCTTCTCACACGTGCTGCCCTGCCCGACTAAGCCCTTTGGGTTTCCTCATGCCTCGCACCCCATGGTACTCAGCTGGAGGACCCCAGGACAATGGCAATGAATGGAGACAGTTGTGGTTGTCACAGCTGTTGGGAGTGGGGTGGGGGTGCAACTAGAATCCAGCGGGTAGAGTCCAGGAAGCTACTACACGGGTCGCAATGTGCAGGACAACCTCCCACACCAGAGAACATCCGACCGAAGGTCAGCCGGCCACAGTCGAGAAGCCCGATCCAGCCTGAGAAGCTGGTCTGTCATTGGGTCGTGGATGACCAGCCGCCACCCCTGTGGCTCTGTGGCCAAGAACAAGATAGAAGCGACCAGGTGTCGGGCCAGAGCTTTGCTCACACTAAGTTCTTCTACCTTTGAGATTTTCAGAAAAGGAAACTGAGTCCCGACAGTGAGGCAGCCCAGCCATGGCCTCGTAGCTGGGAAGTGGGGTGTGTCCCCGAGTCCATGCGGCTCCACAGTCCCTGCTCTGTCCCCAGGACATCAAAACAAGCACCCCTAAACGTCCTCCCGATGGCCTGCTTCCAAGGCCTGGAGCCTAACAGTGGGTCCTCCCCGCCCCTGGGACAGGAGGCCTGTGCTTCGTCACACTCACCTTGGGCCACACCACCTCTGCTCTGCAGGGTGTCTCGCGTGGGCTGTGGCCCTTGGCTTTACCAGGTCCCTGGTGGGGCACACGCCAATCAGGCCAGAGCCGCTTGGTGCTGTCGGAGGTCATGCCCATCCTGCATCTTTGGTGTTAACTCCCAGAGCAAATGCACAGAAAAGCCTAGAAGCAGGCTGGGGAGGCTTTGGCCCAGCTGAGAGGAGGGGTCTGAGACACCCACCCTGCACCCACATACACCCCACACCCTCTTCCTAACTGGTTGGCTCCCAAGCCATGGCCCTTCTTGTTCATGAATCAAAAATGCCCGGGACGTTTTAACTGCGCCCCAAAAGAGAGCCCAAGCTCTGCTTCAGCCCCAGGAACGCATTAGCTCCTCTGAGCACACGGCTGCTGGCTTGGCTTGCGTCACTCAGAGGACAAAGCAGGTCACAGACCGCCGAGCAGGAACAGGGTTCCTCGTTATTTCTCCTCGTCACACATGAGAACCTGCTGTGACAGAGCTGTGGATGTTTTCCTCACCAGCCTGTCCTGGGGAGGCAGGTTGAGAAATTAGTGATGCAGCGGAAACACGCCGTTCTGTCAGGGTTTGGGATGTGCCTCGCTTTATGACTCACATGAAAGGGACACGCAGAAGGGCATCGTCACCAAGGCCGCAGGCAGGCAGGCCCGGGTTCACTGGAGGCCATGCATTTCTTAGCTCGGTGGACTTGGGTTAGACCTTTGGAGGACTTTGTGACTCGATTCCTCCATCTGCACAGTGGGACTGATTCTGGCCCTACCACAGAAGGCAGATTCGAGATTTCACAGGCAGTGCCAGAGCGCTTCCCCCCGGGCACGCAGCCAGCACTTACTAGTTTGGCTGCGGCTTCAGGGATAACTGAGGTCGCTTCTCCTGTTGGCAGGAGTGGACACAGCTCACTCTGGGCTCCTCATCTTGGAGCTGTGGGGTGTGTGAAGCAGCACACAGCAAGCGTACTCGCTGAGGATATTGGGGAGACAGGGTGGATTTCTCCATGACTCTCCCCAACACGGTCACTCCTTTTCTTTTCAGATACCGGTCAAGTTGACCTGTGAGGCTGAGGTTCTGTGACCTTGTTAGCATCAGGATGGTGTCTCCCTGGCAAAGCCCTAAATTGCTGAGGCCCCTGACCAGGCTGCAAAGTGCCAGGTTCCCCCCAAAGAGCAGACCTTCTTCTCATCCCAGTAAGCTGCTTGGCGTGATGGGTATAGTGAGATTCCATTTTAACAGATTTCGTTATTAATTTCTGATAGGATTCAAACAGCCGTTTGGTACCTAGCTGACTTTGAGTCAGACAGACCTGGGTTCTGCTACCTAGCGGCCCTGTGACCTTGACCCCTCTGTGCCTCAATTTCCCTATCTGTAAAACAAGGCCAGTAGCACAGACCCCGTGGGCTTGTCAGGAGGATTAAATGAAACATCACCTCATAGGAGCTTGTCCGGGGGAGCTGCCACCGCTGCAGGCTCACACCCCTCATTCCTTTGTTCAGACTCTCACTTTGGTCTCACAGCGATTTGAGTTGGCAGCTTCGATATTATTACAATTGCTTGCCCTACTTCATGTCTTTTATTTTTAAACATTGGAACATCTGAAAATTCAGTTCGGAGCAAGGGAAGCAGATTGGGTTATTTTTGGCACAAGAGCCTCCATCCAATTGGGGGTTAGTAAAAAAAAAAAAAAGTAATCAAAGTTCTGTATCAGGGAGGTGAGGCACACAAGCAGCTGGCTGCCCTTTGCAGACTAAATTATCTTATCCCGCCAAAACATAATCAGACTGTGGCAGCTTTTATCTCAGTGGGTCAGACGACTTGACAGCACTCCGTGCGTACCTGCGAGTGAGAACTGGGAATGGTCCCTTTATTGGGTTTTGTATCCGTTACCTGTTGCCACATTAACGCTGCGTAATAAACAGCCTTTGCGGGCTCAGTGGCGTGCAGTAAGGCAAAATATTGCTCATGCACTGGACGATCGGCTGGGAGCTTCAGCTGATCTCGGCTGCATTGCTGCCACGTCTGGGAACAGGTGGCTCTCTCCTGGTCCACGATGGCCTTGACTGGGAATGATGGGGCAACTGGGACCAGCGGGCTAGCCTGGGAACGTATGGCAGAGTGAGAACAAGGAAAGCTTGATCATTGTAACGTGTCCCAAATTCTCACTCTGTCACACTCGCCAACATCCCACTGGCCAAGGAGATTCCCAGGATGGAGATGGGGCAGGGCACAGTCACTTTGCAGGGGACAAGACACAGGGATGAATAATTAGGGCCACTTTTGCAACCACCACAGATTAATAACTTGCTCTAGTAAAAGCGTGTGAGCAGGCGTGGGGCACAGCTGAGAAATTCTAAAGCAAATGACAGTTCAGCTAGTAACAAGACGGAGGGAAGGCCAGCGATGAGCTGGGAGTGTCCATAAATCACCAGTGAGGCTCCGAGGGGGGTCATCTCACTGTATTTTGGGAAGGGCCAAGTTAGGGCCTTTGCCTTTTAAAAAACGTCCTGCATGCAGTAAAACTGACTTTCCTTCTTGGTGTTCATGTCTATGAATTTTAATACATGTTTAGATTTGAGTAGCCACCATGGTCACAGTCAGGACACAGCACAGTTCCGTCACCCCAAAAAGCTCTCCCGGGCTGTCCCTTTATGGTCACACACTCCCTCCCTCCCCCAGCCTTAAGCCCTGGCAACTGCTGGTCTGTTCTCCATCACTATCGTTTTGTCTTTTCGAGAAGGCCATCCACATGGAATCACACAGGAAGTAGCCTCTTGCTGCTTGCACTCTGCCCAGTTCCTCTGAGGTTCACCCATGTTGTTGGGTGTCGGCAGTTAGCATCTGCTATGGGTACTATTCCATGACGTGGGCACCCCACGGTTTGTTTATCCCTTCATAGAGGACACTCGTGTTGCCTCCAGTTGACAAGTTTGAATGGAGCTAATACAGACATTCACGTGCAGCCTTTTGTGTGAACTAAAATGTTCATTTTAGGTAATTACCTGGAGTGGGATGCTGGGTCGTGTGGTAAGTGTAAAACACTGCCAGACAGTGCTCTGGAGTGGCTGTGCCATTGCACATTCACGATCGATGCATGCGACTCACATGCTCTGCACCTGTGTCAGCGTTTGGCCTTGTCCTTATCTTAGCCAGTCACAAGGGTGTGTGGATCTCATCATGGTCTTCGTTGGCATTTTCCCAATAATAGCTGTTGATATCGATCATTTTTTCATGTGCTCACTTAGCTATATTCTCTTTGGGGAAGTGTCTGTTCAAGTCTTGTGCCCGTTTTTTAAAAATGGGGTGGTTTGTTATTTTATTGTTGAGTTTTGATGGTTCTTTATATGTTCTGCATATAAGTCCTTTGTCAGCTAGGTCATTTGCACATGTTTTCCCCAGTTTGTGGCTTGCCTTTTCATTTCTCTTAACAGTGTTTCTGCATAACAAGACTTTTTAATTTTGATGAATTCAGTTTCTCAGTTTGTTCAATTTCTCAGTTTGTTCGATTAGGGATCGTGCCTCTGGTTTCATGTCTAGGAGTTCTGCTTAAACCAAGGTTATAAAGATTTTCTCTTAGGTTTTCTTCTAAAAATTTTAGAATTTCACATTTAGATCTCTGATTCATTTTAACTTTTGGATAAGCTGAGAGGTTTGGGTCTAAGATGACATACTTCCTGTGACTGCACCCCTGTCCAGGGTAGGTAGAAGGGGACAGAGATAAAAGGTCCAAGTATCTATCCCACCCTTCGGGAGCACAGCTCTTCTGATGGAAGTGGAAGATTTTCCCTTGTATTAGTTTTCTGTGGCCACTGTAACCAATCACCACAAACTCAGTGGCTTATAAAACAACACGAATTTGTTCTTTCAGTTTTGGAGGTCAGAAGTCTGAGATCAGTCTTGCTAGACTGAAGTCACGGGTCAGTAGGGCTGGATCCTTCTGGAGGCACCAGGGTACGAGCTGCTTCCGTGCATCCCCAGCTTCTAGAAGCCGCCCACACGTGGCCCCTCCCTCCTCGCTTCACTCCCACTTCTTCCATCCACCTGACCTCCTGCCTGTCTCTTCTAAGGACACTTGTGATCATGTCAGGGCCCACTTAGATAATCCAGGATAATCTCACCTCAAATCCTTAAATTAATCACATCTGCCAAATCCCTTTTGTCAAGTATGATAACAGGGATTGTGGCATGGAGATCTTTGAGGGGCCATTATCCATCTTTCCATACCCTCCCTCCGAGTTTAGGTGCTTGAGGGCCCTGCAGAGGGAGGCATGAAGAAACAGAGGAGAAGGAGAGCAAGGACACATGGGAGGCCCCCTCTCTTTCTGAGTGGTAGTGTGCTGGAGGGCACCCCCCACCCACCCCAGCCACACCCTGCCCACTTTCAAGTGTCAGGTGCCTCTGTCCAGGCTGCAGGATCCTGGAGGAAAAAAAGTGGCAAACCTTCCTCCGGCCTGCTGGTACATCTGCCCCAGTCCACCTGCTATTATTTACATTTTAGACTAGCTCCAGGTTTTAGAGCTGCATTGGTGGAGTGAGTTTTCTCCATCGGAATCCCGTTTTCAGTGTCTTCCACCCCAAAGCATATGGAATAGCTGCACAAAGAAGGGATGTGCTGTGTAGACATGTACTATGTCAGGGAGCGACTGCTCAGTGGCGGGATGTGACTAGTAATTACAACAGTCAGCATGAATCAAGCACTTTCTGTCCACCAGAAGCATCTTATTTGATTTTTACTAGTCTCCCTATAAGAGTAATTACCTTGTCCAGGCCCTTTTTACAGATGAAGACACTGAGTCTCAGGCCACTGAACTTGCCAGAGGCCCCACACTTGGTGAGTGGGGGTGCCCCGTGTGGCCCCGGGGCCCCAGCTCCAACTCCTCTGTCCTGCAGCGTTTAAGTGCCCTCCCACCGGGGACCACCAGCCCACTCTCCACCACCAGACCTCGCAGCCACGGCTCAGTTTGCCTCCACTGAGTCTTCCTTGAGTGACCCTGACACCCTGTCACTGCCACCAAGGTGGGGTGTGGGCCACTTTTTTATTCCCACCCATCCTGGCATTCGTGCTTCTGCCCCACCAGTGTACATGCCCAGAGGGCAGGGATGGCCCTTCCCCTCACGCCTCCTGGGAAGCACAGTGCTGGGGGCGGGGGGGGGGGGGTGATCGCAGGGATATTTATTGTCATGAGCCAAAAGCTATTTTCCCTCGGTTTCCTGCAATAAGGAACTCCCCAGATAGGATGTTTGATCCATTTAAGGGGACTTGGCTTGTCTGAGAGCTCTGGGAGGGCTCGTGTTTGCAACACGACTTCTGTTTTCTTTTTCCCTTTTTAAAGTTAGTATAGCAAACACCAGTTAGCTCAGATCCTACCATTCGTCTCCTCCGGTCCCTAGGTCAAACCACCATTTCCCATTCAGCCACATCCCCTGGAGCTCCCGCTGGGTCAGGCCTTGCGTTAAGCATTCTGCACGTAGGATCTCATCTAGTCTGCAGTTCTAAGAGAGGTGGGACCCAGTGACTCCCAAGTCAGAGGTCTAGAATGATGGGAAGACTTGACCAAGATCTCACAGCTCGTGGGTTTCAGAGCTGGCATTGGAACTTGGGTCTGACTCCTAACCTTGTGCTGTCTGAAGGCAAAGTGTTGGGGGCATGGACTTTGTACCCTGCAGGTCTTGGTGCCAGTCCCTGGCTCTAGAGCCCATGCATGTGGGCTCTGTACTATCACTGCCTTAAGGACAAGTGGTTCGCTAAGAGCTTAGATAAGGTAAAGTCCTACAGTCAGGAGCCTGGACCCCTGACAGGCACTCAAGATTCTGCCTGTCCGATCTCTAAAGGTCCTGGAAGTGTGGCATGTGGCATGTGTCATGAGAGACTCCGGTTTGCAAAATTTCAGAAACCTAACGGGATTAGCTTAAGCCAGAAGGAGGTGCTTATTAGTTCATGTAACCATAAAGCCCGGGTGGGGGCTGGGTAGGCCAGCTGCAGGAACGGCTGGATCCAGAGGTTCAGCTAATGTCCACAGGACTCTGTTGGCTTCGTTTTCAAGCAGGTTTTCTCTGTCTGGTGGAAAGATGGCCCCTGGTGGCTACAGGCCTTGCGGACCCTACAGATCCAGGTCCTGAAGGATAAACGTCTTTCTCCCTCGTTCCAGCCATAGTCCTAGGGAAGCTTCTTATTCACGGCGTTCCCAGGAGCTCCAGCAGGTTCTGACTGGCGGAGCTTTGTGTCAGTGTCTCACCTCTGAGCCGATGCCCGGGGCCCACGGAATGAGTTCCCCGATTAGCCAAATCTGGGGCAAAAGGAAGGAGCCTTCAGCCACCTCGACTCGTGGACTGAGCATGATTGTGACAGGAGGGGGTGGTCCCCTGAAAGAAGAGAAGGTGGGAGGACAAACATATGCCTGTTGTGCGGCTGTCAGAAGCCACAGGCAACTCCTGTGGCGACGTTTAGTGTCAGAAGCCTGCGACGCCTCTAGCCCAGCCTTCCACACCCACTGGGCCCGGAGATCACGCCTCTGAGCAGGAATCTTTTGCACACCCCCAGCTCATCACTCCTCATGGAGTGGGAAGCGTGCCTGACAGCAGGCGTCACCTGTCTTCAGACGTGCTGCCGCCTGTATTGGCAGGGCCGTCTTGTCGTAAAGTATTAACCAGGGCGAATTCATGATTTTGGGGTTTGCAGTGGGTTTGACTGGGATCGTACTGTAGATTTCCTGGGTGCCTCTGCTGCTAGAATCTCTCCCATCCCGAGGGGCAGACACTTTGTATTTGGAAGGGAGAAGTGCAGGATAGATGACCTCTGCCCGCTCTACAGGACTCATATGTCCCTTCATCCTGGGTGTCCTTACGGAGGAGGAACTGAGACACGGGGGGGGGGGGGAGGGGCAGGGCTTAGCCTGGGTCACACCAGGAGTTCAAGGCAGGGGCTCTGGACTCTAGACCCAGCCCTGACTTGTCACATCCCAAGGCCACAGGAATTACTGTCCCTCATGTCACCAGGGGTGACGATCTCTCTGCAGGTTTGGCTGCTGAAGGCTGCTCTGGAGAATAAGTCCACAGCCCTAGATTTTAACACAAAGTTTTATTGTTGATCCAAACACAGGAGGGCAGGGGGAGCGTGCACATCAGCCAGGGGCTGGGAGCCGTGACAGTCTGGTTAACACCCAGGGCACAGCTCACTGTCACCAGCAAACACAGCCCCACACTCTCAGACGGTGTCCCCTGGCGCTCAGGCAGGGTTGGGGAGTCTGGACCCCAGAGAAGGGGGTGTGGGGCTTATTTGGTAAAACCTGAAGGAGCTGTCACCGTGGAGACTGTCAACTCCCCTTCTGTACCTTGTCTCACTCTGGAAAGGACGAGGCCCTTAGTGGGGCCTCGGTGCGGTTTTCATGAGGTGGGGCGTGAGGCACGGGGACACCCTCCCTGGACTCCCCTTTAAGGGAGTTGTTCATGTGGCACATTCGTCTCAGCTGCCATTCCCGACTCTGCAGCCGACCCTGGGGTCGCTGGGTCTGTGGGAGACCCCGTTTATCTCTCTCAGCAGCCCTAGAGAGAGCTGTTCCTTCCCTTACCATCCTCTCAAGAGGCGCTGGAAAATTCAGCCCAGAGAGTGAAGGGACCTGCCGTGGGCCGCACAGCTCCGAAGCTCAAGTTCTTGACCATGCCAGGGCCGGGGAGTTCAGCCAGAGCACCTTGGCGAGATGCCACAGCTTCCAGGGGAATGGTGGCAACTGGCCCATTCGGATTTGAGAAGTTTCAGAGCCACATGAGTCCTGAGGAGGAGTTAGCTGGAGCGAGGGGTGTAGCTCAGACTCCACATTTTCAGAACTGGGGAGGGTCCCCACAAATAATCCCTCAGAGATAATGCAGAAGAGTCAGCGGGGTAGCATGTGACCTGTGTGCAGACAGTCCCAGGCCAAGGACCAGAGGTAGGTGTCATCATCCTTAGTCTTCGTTCACGTTATTTGTGGGTGAGGAAACTGGGGCTCAGAGAGGTTAGGCGGCTCAGACAAGCACGTGCAGCTAGGAAGGCCAGCTCTGAGAGACACCACAGCCCGGGCACCCGCTCCCCACTCCCCTGTCAGAGCTGGGGGACACTCCACGAGCCCTCAGAGAAGTAAAAATGATTAGGAAAGAAAAGGGAGGGCATCACAAGGAGACAGCAAAGGCAGAGTCGAGTCGTGGCAGAGACAGGATGACACCCAGAACCCCAAATATTGACCGTCTGGCCCTTTTCGAGAAAGCTCGCCCACCTCTGTCCCAGCCAGTTCCCAGCAAGGCCCTGGGGTGCCCTGAGTGCGGGGAAGGACAGCCTTACCACGCAGACTGTAGGTGGAAGGGGGAGACTGGGTCCCATCGTAGCGGATAAAGCAGGACAGTGACCACGGCCCCGTTCCAGCCTGCACCCTGCCCCTGCCCATCGTCAGAGCAGACGTGATTAAGTCGCTTCTCCTCCCCTGGTCTCAGAGTCCGTGTCTGGAAAATGGAGTGAGCTGCAGGCAAAGCCTCCTTGGCTTGTGGTAGACCGCCCACAGCAGGGTCTGGCCGCGGCAAATGTGCTGGGCCTTTTTGCCAGCTCTGCCCCCGCCTCATTGACACCCAGAGCTTGCTCCAAGCCTTATCCAGTTGTTTCCTAACTGTGTGAACCTCGGTGAGGCACTTCCCCTCATCCGGCCTCCCTCCTTGGGCACAACTGTGCTTCTTCCTTCTCGGGGCTGCTAAGAGGATTAAGGTGGGACCAGAGCATTTGCAATCCGGGTGTAATCTGGAAGCTAAGAGTGTTTATCATAAAAGCGTTGGATTTCGTCATACACACGTTCGTGCCAATTGTTATGATCGTGGATTTTTCTCCTTGATTCTGCTAATGTGGTATGTATCGCATTGATCGATTTTTGTATGTGGGACCATCCTTGCATTCCAGAAATAAATCCCACTTGGTCGTGGGATGTAACGTGCTGCTGAGTTGTTTGCTAGCGCTTGGTTGAGGGCTTTCACTCCCGTGTTCGTCTCGGATATGGGTCTGTCGTTTCCTTGTGGTGCCTTGGTCTGCTTTGTACCAGGGCGATCTGGCCTCATGGAATGAGTTAGGGAGAGTTCCTTCCTTGCCGACTTCTCGGAAGTTTCAGAAGGATTGGCATTAGGCCTTTAAACGTTGGCACAGTCAGTGAAGCCATCAGCCCAGGGCTTTACTTTGCAGAAAGGTTTTCGATTGTTAATTCAATCTCCGCACTTACAGGTTTTCTGTTTCTTCAACGTGTTAGTCTTGGTAGGTTTGTGTGTCGAAGGGTTTGACCATTTCATCTCGGTCATCCTATTGCTGTAGTACAGTTGCTCAGAGCATCATAGTCCTCATCTCTGTGAAGTCAGGAATAGTGTCCCCATTTTCATTTCTCTGTTGCTTCTCGGTTCTCCATCTCTGCTCTAATCTTATTCCCTTCCTGCTGCTAACTGTGGGTTTAGTTTGTCCTTTTTCTAGTTCTTGAAGTCACAAAGTTAGGTTGCTGGTTTCCGGTCTTTCTACTTTAACGTCAGCGTTTATGATTTCCCCCTCAACACTGCTCTCACTGCATGCCTAAATTTCGGTGCGCTGTTTTCGTTTTCGTTAGCCTTGACGTGTTTTCTGTCATCCCTCGTGATTTCTTTCATCCACTGGCTCAGTGGACTATCTCACTTTTACAACCATTTGTGCACTTTCCAGTTTTCCTTCTGTTATTGATTTCTAGCTTCATCCCCTTAAGGTCAGAAAAGGTACTCTGTGTATCTGTCTTCCTAAGTGTATTAAGACTTAGTGTGTGGCCCAACTCATGGTCTGTCCTGGAGACTGTGCCACGTGCGCCTAGGGGGAGCATTCCACACGTGTCTGTGAGACTTAGTGGGTTTACTGCATTGTGTATAGCCTCTGAACAGAAGTCTGGTTGTCCTGTCCATTACGGGGAGTGGGGTAAGGAGGTTGCCAGCCATAATTGCAGAACTATTTCTCCCTTCGTTTCTGTCAGTTTTGCTTCATAGATTTTGATCATCTGTTATTCGGTGGGTAAATGCTTATAACTGTTATTTCTCCTTGCTGTGTTGAGCCTTTTATTAACATATAATATCCTCGTCTCCTGTGACCTTTTATGAGGTAACAAGGGTGCAAAGGAGGCTTCCTGTCGACGATGCTTTAAGAGTCATTCCTTTGTCTATTTATGAAGTATCTGTCGAGCCTCCTCTGCCCCTCCCCAGGCACCGCACTAGGCTTTAGGAAAACAAAACCAGCAGGCCGTGTCCTTGGGGGTGTTCTGGGTCAGCTGCAAGGCTCGGTTCTGGGGCCAGGAGGTGCGTTCAGTGGCAGAGCCTGTCTGTAGCACCTCACCTTACTGGGTGTGGGCGTTGTGGTGGTGGCCCCTTGGCATTGCCACCATCGGAGAGTTAACCATGACTTATAAGGGACCCACGCGAGGTGCTCTAAGATGTGACACAGGAGCTGAGCTTGGTCTGGGGTCAGGGAGGTCTTTGCTGAATGGGGAAGATGCTCAGGAGTCAGGGAGACGTGAGGCTGGAGGGTGGGGGCTGAGGGCCAGGGCAGGCGGGCAGCAGCGGGGAGGGCAGGAGCTTCAGGGGTCACTCTTTGGCCTTCAGATTCCAGCCTGAGACCCAGGCGCAGCCTTCAAAACACCCCTCTCTTCTTCCCGGGACACGTGGGGCTCTGGGCTGGTTTCCTCAGCACACACTGAGCTCCTGCTCTGTTTAGGCCGCAGCTGGCAGGGGAGACCATCCTTGCTGAGCCAGGCCCTGCAGACACCAGGCCCAGTCCCTCCCACTGCGCCCTGCGGCCTCGTCCAGCTCCCCAAGTCTACTTTCTGCTCTTCCAGCCTTGGCGGGACATGAGGCCCTGCCCCTTGTCGTCAGTGCTAAGCCAGGCAGAGCCTCCCTTGTCATGGGGCCTTGGGGTCCGGCTTTCAAGGGGACAGAGATGAGGGGTGTGACCACCTCTAGGTGGGAGCCCCTTCTGAGAGCAGAAATACCAGGAAGGGAGGAGAATCTCTGGGCCCGAGCAGCCCGGGCATGCGGGAATACTCACGTATTACGTAGTTTGGTGGGGACTGTAGTCTGTGTCGAATGTCAAAGCACGTGACTGGGAAGAACGGTGCAGTTCGGGTTCAGGTCCCCTGTTTGCCACTTGGACGCGTGAGCTTGGACAGTATTCTCTGCACCTCAGATCTCTTCACCCGGAGAATGGAGCTGAGAACCCAGACCTCAGGGCTTGGTGGTGGGTGCTGACACAGGGGATATAAAGCCAGCAGGCACACAGTAGGTGCTCAGTGCCGTAAAGGACAATTTCCGTTTTCCATCCTTTGCTCAACCCGAGAAGGTTAGTACAAGGAGAATGTAAAGACGAGATTGATCAATTAATAATTATAAACAATTACAGTGAACAGAGGGGGAAAATCTTTATTTCTTAATACATATAGAACCACTGCAGTTAAGGCTGTTGTTTTGACTGGAAAACGAAGAAAACATGATGAGAAAATTATAGAGACATTTAAGCAGCTACCTCCTGTGCGTGTATTTTTATTAAAGGAAAATTTAAATATAAGCAATTAGGACGGCTTTCAAAATATGTAAAAATAGAGAGATTACAATTAGCCTCAGCACTAACAGGTGAGAGCAGGCTGGCGTGGCTGTCCCCAGGGCCTGTCAGAGCCCGGGCCGGGCCAGGACCAGACAGCAGACGAGGTCACCGTGGGGCCTGAGCAGGGACGATGGAGGAAACGCCTCAGTCCATCCATCCCCCCAACAAATAGGATGTGCACCTACTGTGCGCCAGGTACGCCTTCAGGATACGGATAGTTCAGCAGTGAATAAAGCACAGTCCCTGCTCCCAGACATCCCTGGAGGGGGAAGGGGAAATGGCCACGAACAAGTGGCATGCACACGGCAGGGGGGGAGTGCTGGGAGAAAAGGACATCGTGGGCATGTAGGGAGGGACTGGGAGGCTGTGTCCTGTGTGGCTGCGGAGACCACAGGGGCAGCTGGACACAGTGTAGAGACCCAGGTGACCGAGGCAGGCAGAGGCCCTGAGGTGGCACATGCTCGGCGTGCTGGAGACACAGCAAGGGAGCAGCGTAGCGGGAGCAGAGGGGACAGAGCATGGAGCTGAGGTCAGGGAGGTAAAGGGACCACTCTGGCTGCCTCGGGGGGTGACATGGGAACCATCGGGGAGAAGGGCTTCGCTGTGATGACGTGGGACCACAAGGCAAGCAGGGAGGCCAGGCGGAGGATGGCGTGGTCACCCCGGCTGGAGGAGTGAGGCGGGGAGGGCAGAGGGTGGTGGTGAGCGGTCAGCATTGCAGATGGGTCAAGGTGCGGGGAGGGGAAAGGAGCGGGTGGTGGCCCAAGGTTGTCGCTATGAAAAACTGGAAAGAGGGAGTTCCGTTTGCAAAGTGGGGACAGGGAGGTGGGGGACGAAGAGGCGGCCGTGGACACGTGACTGTGCGGTGCTTGTCAGGCAGCTGAGGGGAGCCCAGAGCTGAGGATGGCGATCTGGGCTGGGGACAGGATTTTAGGAGTCACCACATGGAGGTGGCACTCAACGCCATGAGCCTGGGCGAGGCTGCCACGGAGCGAGGACAGAGCAGAGGGGAGCTCGGGGATGGGCCCGGCCCCCGCCCCTTACAGAGGCTGGTGCCTGAGAGCGCCCACAAAGAGGATGGAACTGGGGGCACTGGGGGTTCCGATAATCCAGCCGGGAGCCGAAGGAGTTTGGCCAGACAGGGCGTGGGCTCTTCGCTGGGAATACCCTCTGACCTTTGCCCAGGAGGCTGCGACATGGTCGGGGGACTGCACTTGGGTAGGGCAGTCATGCCCGACTGGGGGTCGGGTGGCAGTGACCTTCTGGATACCGCCCATCCCCATCGGGCTCTGCCTGGTTCTCTCTGTCCATGCCCGACACTCGTTCCCTGACCACCACCCCGGTGCCCGGTCTCTGGCCTCCTGCGTAGCCAGCCGTCCCAGCCGATGCCACACAGAGGTCTGGGGAGGAGACGTAGTGTGAGGACGAGCCACGCAGATGCCTCAAGTTTGGCGAAGCCCAAGGCCAGGCCAAGCCGGGCTCTTTCCACGTGGCTACGCGCCCCGTCTTCTCTCTGTCACCTCTGCAGGGGCCCGGGGTCCGCCCCATCATCTTCATCCTTTTCCAAAGGGCAGCCTTGGCCTGTGAATGCAGCAGCCGTATCAGTAAGATCGTGCTCTGCTGGGGCCACGTCCCACCTTTTCAGCTTCTGAGGCCTCAGGGTCCCTCCCTAAGCCAGGGCCTGGCATGGTGTGGCCAGGGCAGTGGCTGCTGAAGGCAGCGCCAGCTCAGGAGTGGGAGGAATGCCCGCTGGGCACGGGCAGTGACTCCGGTCCCCTCTGGGAGCCCCAGTTCCTCACCCCAGGACGGTGTGTGGCACTGAGCTCTCTGAGACCCGCTCCAGTGCCCTAACTGGAGCAGGCGTGGGTGTCGCAGTGGGGAGAGGAAGTGAGCGTTTTCCTTGGCTCAGAGGAAGCACGGCCACGTGAGGCTGGTGTTCGAGGGAGGCGGCTTCAGTCCCACAGTGGTGTCGCCTTAGCCACGGCGAGTGGGCACCCAGGATGCTCATCCATTTGGGTCCAACTGTAGACCACTGTCACGAGCACCCACGTGTGCGCCACCCCGCTGTCCCCCGGTGCACAGGCTGCCCCATCCCCTCTGCCCCCATCGCTGACCCTGCTGAGGGCCGAGGCTGGAGGGGACAGCAGGGTGCGCTTCCACACCGTGCTCTGGGCGGCCACTGCTGGGTGAACAGGGCCGGCTCTGATCTGTGTCTCTTAGAAAGTAACAACAGTAGCCATGACGGTGATCAGAGCCGTCGTGGGTCGAGAGCCTCCTGACCTCTGAGACCGTGGGGGACGCGACACACGCCACATCTCTCCTCGTCTCAAACCTCACGGTGAAGCTACTGTGGTTGCCGTCTCGTGGGTGAGGGGGTCGAGGCTCCGTCGATGCAGTGATTTGCCCGAGGATCTGACTCCAGCGCCCGGGCCTTCCTGTTCCCTGCAGCAGGACCTCAGCAGGGGCACCCCAAAAAGGACACGCAAGCTGGCGTGTCACGTCGGGGCTTAAAGCAGCATCGTGGCGACAGCCTGTTAGCCTGCTCACTGCCTAGGACCCGAGGGGCACAGAAGCCCACGCAGAGGGAAACCCGCTGCTTCCTGCGTGACCTGAAAGCCCGGCTGTCGTAGGGCTTCGCTATGGAACGCGTGGGCGCCCCTCCATCCCCCTCTTCCCAGATCAGCACGGCCACCGGGGGCCGGTCACCGGGCAGCTGCCTTTGCCACTGTGACTGTTTCTCATGCCCATTTAAGAGTGGAGGAACCTGAGAGGTGGCTGGAGTGGGTCCCCCACGGTCCCTCAGCGGTGTCGGGGCCAGGGTTTGAACCCAGGGTGGCGGCTGCTCTCCTCTGAGCTGTGTCTCCTGGCTCCATGTCTCTGGTGCACCCCAGGAGGACGGCAGGTGGTGTGGGGGGAGGGAGTGGGTGCAGGCACTAAACCCAGGCGGGCCTGGGTGCGAATCCCGGCTCCACTACTTCTCATCCCGCGTCCTCCCTGACCCTCGGTGACCTCAGAGGGAGGGCGACTGGCCACAACTCACTTCACCTTCCACATGTCCATGGCTCAGCCCTCACGTGCGATGACCCATTTGAGCCTCATGACTTGGGGGCAGTCACTGGCATGACCCTCACCTAAGCGGGGGACGGAAGCTGGCCCAGGCCGTCCGCCTTCGGTCCACATGCTGCCCGCGACACACGACGGTCCACGGGCAGGCGCACACGCAGGGAGCTCAGCGACTGTCTTCACCAAGTGCTCTCGTCAGGCTCCCTGGGGCTCCGGGGTGCAAGGACGGTGCCTGAGGCGGGGCATGTTAAAAGGAGGGGTGACCTTGCCACGAGGTGCAGATTCACAACGGGCAAGGACGTAGCTGCATGGGAGCCCCCCGGGAGAGGGGGTCACGGTCGTGAGGAGCGTGGCGTTTATTCACAGGGAGCGGGTGGCCTCGGAGGGCTGCGACCAGGGCGTGGGACGTGACCCGCCGTGTGTGTTACGAGGCCACATGAACCTAATTAGAGGAGACGTCAGCCAGCCCGTCCCCGGTGCCCGGGCAGCTCCTCAGGCCGCTGTGTGGTTCTGCCTGGGCCTTGGGGTCGGGTCCGTGTCCGTGGGTGGGGAGGTCTCGGTCCTGTGGCCCTGTGGTCTGTCGGGGGGACCCTGACCCTCACCCACAGCTGCAGGTCTCCCCAGGGCCGATGCCAGGGCAGGGGCCTCGGGGAGCGGGAGGCAGACTCTCCACGACCCCCGGAGAGGGCAACCCCAGTGGCATGGGACAGACTCTGACCCGGTCTCAGAGCTGTTGGGAGGAGGGAGGGAGGAAGGTGACAGGTTGTGAGCGGTTCTCGTCACTGAGCCAGGTCTGCCGCGCTCACCATCATGCCGTGGGGTGGGTGGGTGTGCGTGTGTGCGTGGAGGGACCTGGGAGCTGCCGGGGGGTCTCAGAAGCGGTCTTGGCACTCGTTCACATGCTGCTTCCTTTATCGTTTTTTTATGGAATGAGCGACGTGCGAATAAGGTCCAGTCACAAACATTTCACACAGCGTGATGACACGGAGCAGACCCCAGCACGGGAGCGTGCGTCTTCGGTAACAGCCGGGCCCGACGCCGTGTCTGGTTCTGTAGCCTGTCGTGTGGGTGCTCGTGGGTGGGCTCCGGCCCCCGGAGGGCCAGGCAGTGCTGGCGTTTCCCAAGGCACCGTTGCATACTTGGTGCCTCCCACCTGTGGGCGGGACACTGGGAAGGGGACCCAGGTCACAGGGTGGCGCAGGTGTGGGTATCGGGTACCTGCAATGGCCACACAGCTCCCTCAGTGTTCCCAGGGCTCTCACCGGGCTGCGTGCCCACCAACCCCACGTGACCCCCGTTTCTAGCATCTTCTCCAGCACTCGGTGACCGTACTCTCTGACTTCTGCCAGTCTGCACGTCCTCGATGACTAATGGGAGGCGCCCCAGCTATGCTGTAGGCCCCTCCGGGTCTCTGTGTCACCTGCTCTAGGTGCTGGGCATGAGAGACAGTCCCGAGTTGGGGGGCAGCAGGGAAGGCTGCACTGAGAACCCCCCAGCACAAAGGCTTGAGGGGTGCGGGAGGGAGCCGGCAGCAGCCTGCCTGGCCTCGGGGTGAAGAGCAGTCACCGCCCAGGCCCCAGGGCCGGGGTGGCCCAGCGCCCTCAGAGGGGTCCGGCGGGTTTGGCGTGGAAAGTGCCACCGTCTGGCCAGCTCTGCCGGCTGCAACGCTCAGGTGCTGCGTTGAGACCAGGCCAGCGGGGGGGAGGGGAGAATTCAGGGGAGAGAGGCCAAGGCCACGGTGTCACCTCCCTGTGAGCAGGGACTCTGCCACTCGTCGCGCTTTCGTTCTGGGACGGGCTCGCCACGTCCTCTCCCGCGTGGCCCAAGGGCTGTGAGCCTCTTGTGGAGCCTTCGCCCCTCCGCACGGTCATTACCCGCGTCCGCCCGCTCTGAGTCTCGGCTCCGCGTCTGCCTCATCTGTTCCTGCATGGAGTCAGGTCTGTCCTTCACACCACCCCGCGACGTCACCGCCGCGGTTCTTTGCATCTTTGGTCTCTGCGCTCATACGGTGATGCCCACTGTAGCTTTGTCCCGATGGGACAGACCGGGTTGGGCGATGCTTTGGAGGGGGTGACTTTTCTTATTAATAATCTCATGAAAGTAACGTACTTTCTAGGAGAAGTGAATGTGGGTTTTACTCCTGTTTTCCCAAATTGAGCCTCCCAGTGTTAAATGGCTTTTTCCACCACGCGGTTGGGGCTTTCTGATTCCAAGGCCTGTGCTCCGGCATCACACCCCGCCCCTCCTCTAAGTCGGGCACAGCCAAGGTCAGCCCAGGAGGACGGGGTCAGTGTGCACGCGACTGGCACATGAATAAGTACACCGGATGTCATTCTGGGAAGGTGAAGATGACACATACCTCAGAGAGCGACAGGTGCTGGAAAGAAACTGAAAGTGATCTGATGGCGTGGGACTGGAGGTGGCTTTGAAGGGGGACCTGAAGCTCAGGGACCTGGAGCAATTCCGGCAGACCCCGCACGGCTGGAGGAGAGGTTCTGAGTGCTGAGAGGTGGGCAGGGGGTGAGGTAGCCCTGGGTGACTTCCAGAGGCGTCATGTGGAAGAGGGAGACCACGTAGGGATCTGCTGAGAGTCCAGGCAAGACGTGGCGGTGGCTGCACCTAGGATGGCCACGGTGGAGATGGAGGTGAAGTACTGGCCTGTCTCTGGAGCCGGGGGCGGGGCGCGGGGGGGAGAAACCAAGGCGAGAGGTCAGGTTCTGGTTTGGGGAGCTGGGTGGGGAGCTGCAGCTCTTACTAAAGGGGAGAAGCCCCAGGAGGAACGGAAATGTGATGGGGAAAGTCAGAATTTCCACTTTGGTCACGTTCAGGACAGGGATGCTGTGACCACGCGGTGGGTCCACTGGGCGCGTGACTGCAGAGGGAATGCGGGCTGAAGTGTCAACATGGGAGTGACGTTTAGGCATCTGTGCAGCCACGGGACTGGATGAGACCACGCCGAGGGTGTGCGGACGGAGAAGGGCAGAGGACCAAGCCCTGGGACCACCCCCGCCCTGGTTAGGGGCAAAGAAATCCCTAGAGAGGTGGGAGTCATCCTCCGTGTCAGACGCTGCCCAGGGGTCCAGGCGACTGCTGGCCCTGACGACGTGGAGGCAGCCAGGAGGGCCTGGGGCCCAGGGAGGGCTTTGCGATGAGCAGCGCCACGGTGCAGTTACCCTCGGAGGAGCCGTAGGGAAGGGGTGGAGTCCCTGACGTCCCAAGTGACAGCCCCGGCCCCATGGAGGCTGGCGGGCATGTGCCAGCGGCCTGGAGGGCAGAGCAGGAAGGGAGTCATTTGAGGGGAAGAAGGAGTAACAGTCACTTCGGCGAGCAGCAGAGGGGCCAGGTGGGGACGTGGAGCGGGGTCACTGGGGCTGCCGAGTTGGCCACGGACTGAAGACGCAGCCGGCTGGCCCCGTCGCAGGCTCTCTGGTCGCATGGGTTTGGCGGGCTTTGTGATGGGGCGAGCTCCACAGGAGGTGGCCAGCGGTCACCATGGAGACGTGAGGCAGTCTGGCCCGTGGGGACAGGGTGGGGCCGTGGCCCGGGCAGGGAGTGGGTCGGGATGAGGACCTGGCGGGGGGGGGGCGGTGAGTAGAGGGCTATCCAGCCACTCTGCAGCACAGCGAAGCGCCCTAACCCAGCAGACCATGTACCGACCCTCTGAACTGTCAGCCCGAGTCGGCTTAGGAGCCCCCGGGACCCCGCCTTGGGTAGCGAGGGGCTGGCATTAAAGGGGAGCCCCATGGGCTCTGGGGCCACCTGTGACAGGCAGAGCCCCAGCCGCGGGTTTGCAGCCACGCAGTGACCAGGACTGCCTGGGCCCCGCGGGGGGTGGTAGCGTTCTGGGGACTCGTGGGCGGACCGGGCCACACGCACATTTGCAGTTTCCATACATAATTCACGCACGCGCCGTGCCTTCTCCTCCGGCCGCGTGCACCTGTCCCTTTCTGTGCCTCCCCCGCCTGCGCGCCCCTCCCATAGTTGTCGCCGAGCACAGGTGAAACCGTCCTCACTTCCCCCGAGTGGCCCTGCGCCTGCTCTCTCCCAACACCCTGCTCGTCCCCCCTTGGTTCCGACCTCAGCATCTTCCTCCTGGGGCTACGCCAGCCCCACACAAGGCTCCATTTCTAGGCCCTATCGCTCCTGGCCTCACTGGGAGACCTTTGGAAGCTGGACATCTGAAGTGGGTTCACTCCGCATGGGGCACCCTGAGGCCCTCAGGAACTCACGTGGCAGTGCCTGATCCAGCCCCTGCCATCTTCTCCGGCCCCCAGAGCCCTCGGTGACAGAAAGCACACCCCGGCTTGTCTTGTGTCGGCTCATAGCCCCATTTTTCTATTGGTGATGACAGAGGTGAAGAGGCTTTTCACAGGACAAGGCCAACCTAATGACGTCATCAAAAAATTCCTTAAATAGACAATTCTATGAGATAAACATGAAGGGAGGGCATCACGAAAAGGCTCATCTCAGGGAAGTAAATTCATAACCAAATGTGCAGACTTTTTTTTTTCCTGCAAATACTGCCCCGTCACCTGCCACTTAGCCCAGAGTCTGAGAACTCGCTCCCGTCCTAGGGCCGGGCCGGTATCTGCCCTGCCACGTAGGAGGCGTGTGGCGACGCACCAGCCCCAGCACCCATGGAGGCCACCGTCCTGGGACCTTCTGGGGTTTCTACGTGGGAAACAGAGCCTTGACCTCCCAAGCCGACGGGACGGAGGAACAGATGAGGGCGCTTAGCCCTGCGCCTGCCTCTCAGCAAGCGTCAGCTGTTCTCACTCTGCATCGTCACTGTCACCGCTGTTCTCCAGGCCAGAGCACCAAGGGCTGTGGCATTCCGCCAGCAGAATGCCTTAATTTCAAAGCACGTGGATCTAGGAAGTAACCGTTTTCATTTGGAAAGATTCTCGAGAAGGAACATACTCAGAAAATGACTAGAGAAACACTGTGTCCTAGCGGTGGCTGTCCGCGGAGGCCGGGGTCACATTCTGTTCCCCTCGTCGTTCCTTTTTTTTTTTTTAAATGACGATCCCGCTTCACTCTTCTTTACCTTTTTCTAATGCTAAGATTCTCTACATTCCCACCGCCTCCCTTTCCACCGCCATGGAACAGAAACTACCTGGCAGGAGGTGGGAGTAGCAAAGCTTAAAGCTAGAACTCCCGAAACCTGGCGGCACGCACCAGTCCCGTGAGAACACTGCCGAGATGGCCCTGTCACCTCCTGCATTTCCGGGCGCACCCCTGCCGCCTCCCCATAACCCCCAGAGGGTGCTCTGTCCGTCCGTCCACCGTCTGTACTTCTCGGAGGCCTGGACTCATGCCTGCCGGTGGCCCCTAGCCATGACCATGAGGTCTCGTGTGTCATCTGCTGTGGGCTGTGGAGTTGAACGTCACATTTGAGACTGGCCTCTGGTCGTTACTCACTGTGGCACCTCGAGCAGGTGACGTACCTTCTCTGCTTTAACGTCCGCGTCTGTAAAAGTGAGACGATCGTCACAGCACCTCCTTCACGAGGCTAAAGAGTATGACAGTTTGTGTAGCTTTTAGCCCGAGACTTGACAAGCTGTGGCCATGTTTAATCCACTGAAAACAGTTAATTCACCTGATGCCTTTTGGGGTCAGGAACTGGGGGGATCCAAAGGAGAACAGGACAGTCCTGCCTTTGGGGAACTCTCGTCGTCTGCCAGAGCCATTTCTGGGTTCCATCTGGATGCTGGAGCCCTTGGGACGCAGGGTCAAACCAAGGGGCAGGGAACAGAGGAAACGCTGCAGGGACCTTCCACAAATCCACCAGATGGGGGTCCCAGAGAGCACCCTTAAAGGTGTTAGTGGGGTGACAGGGAGCACCAGCTCCCCACAGGGCCTCACCACGTGGTCCTGAGCCCGCAGCTGGGCCTACGAGTGAATGCAAAGGCCGCTCGGCCTGGCACACCCTGACCGACGTGTCTGTCTCAGCCCTCACGGGGGTGGGGCGGCTCTCCATGGTGTGCACGTCCCAGCGCCCCCAGACAGACTTCATCAGGGACAGCGGCCACATTGTCTGCAGTGTTCCAGAGTCCAGCCCGGCAGCAGGCAGGGCCGTGCGAAGCCACCTCCAGGCTACTGAAGACAGAGCACCGACTGGCCGTGGAGGCGTTGATAAGTGAAATGGAAAGCTGATCTCCCGGTGGCCGTCTTTGCTGAGTGCCTGGCACCACCTGATCAACCTCGCCGGTGTGCCGGGCACTGGGACACCGTGGCAGTGAGCCCCAGAGGCCTATTAAAACGTCACCCCCGGTGCTGCAGCGGGGTCCCCTGCACAGACGTGGACTCCCTGGGTGCCTCAATCGCCACCAGCAGGGAGAGATCGATCGGACCAGGGAGTTCCTGAACCGAAGGCTGAGCTGGCGTCTCAGGAATGGGACACCTACAGGGAGAGGGGCTCCCTGCCTCAGCCTGCAGGACAGCGCAGGAGGGGCCGTGGGACACCGCGGCGTCTCCTGGGTGACCATCGGGAGGCCGTTTCTCCTGCCGCCTTCCAGCTAAGCTGAGCACCAGACGCAGAGTGCCCGCCACAGGGAAGTGAGGTCCCGGAGACGTCCCCGTGTGTGCGACAGTCTCTAGAACCCGGGAAGGCTGACGTCTCATGGATCTGGGGAGGGAAGGCTCTGCGTCATTTCTCCCCTGTTCCCTGCTTGTTGGTTTGAACGGGGCCTCCGAGACCATCCCCCATCGACCCTGAAAGAGCTCCCAAGGGCACCAGATTCGAAGGACAGGACTTCATTGTGATCTGGGGACGGCTCTCCCAGAGGGGGCACGAGCCATGCCGGAGGTGCAGGGAGGGGCATTCACCAAGCGACACCTCGGTGCCATGCGCTGTCCCGGAATGAATGCCACCCCTCAGCTCTGTCAGGAAGCACCTGCCAGAGAGGCCTGCGATCTGTTTCGTGTTCGTGCCATTTTATAAACAGCCTCATCGAGACGGTTCGCACAGCAGACGAGCCACTCACGTCAGAGTACGCAAGTGAAGGTTCGCAGCATCCTCAGCGACGTGTGCCACTGTCGCCACCGTCGGCTTTAGTGCATCGCCGTCCCTGCTCCCCAGGCGGTTGCGAAGGTGCTTCCTGCCCTACCGGCTGTCGCACGAATGGGGTCACTCGCACCGTGTTTTCAGGGCCCATCCACGCTGGAGCACGCGGAGGATATCGCGCTTACCTCTCCCCTCTCGGGGTTTCCCCTGGGGCCTGAGTCACAGCAGAAAGCACACAGGTCAGTGTGAGGGTCGTGGGCACCGGGGGCCTGCTTTTACGTCGGGCTGAAGAGAGAGGCGGTTGTGGAAAAGTAACTAAACTCCGTTAACAAGAGCAGTTTGCACAGAACTCTCCTGGGCTCAACGTCTCGTCCTTGATGACGAGAATGCGACCGTCTCTCTGGTATAGAGAGGACGTCTGTCACATGGGACCCTCACCCCGTTTTTAAGAAAAAGAGGGCAGGCTGCTTTTCGTGTGCCTTTGACCCAAGGCAGCATGCCGGGGCGGTATTTTGGGGCTGGTACATGCTGCCACCTGTCCCATGTGTTAGAGTTTCTTTCCCTTTGGGGCTGAACAGTACTCCACCGAGGGGCTGGCCTACGTTTTGTTTACCCCTTGGGTTGTTCCTATACTTTTGGGCCGTCACGTATAACCCTGCTTCGACGTTTGGGTGCGGTTTCTGCGTGGACACGTTTCCTTGCTCTCGGGTACGACCTAGAGGTAGGAGTGCAGGGCACGTGGGCACTGTTGAGTGATGAGGAAGGAACTGCAGGCTGTTGGCCACAGCGGCCGCTCCACCTCACATTCCCACCCGCAGCGCGTGGGCTCTGACGTCCCCCCGTCCTCACCGCCACCCGCTATTGTCTGTCCTTAGAGGCCATCCTGGTGGGTGTGAGGCGGTGACTCTCCGTGGCTCTGACGTGCGTTTCCTGATAACTAATGATGCTGAGTATATTTACGCGTGCTTACCGGTCATTTGTGTATCATCTTCGGAGAAATGGCAATTCAGAATCCTTTGTCCACTTTTTAATTGTTTGTCCTTTTACTGGGATCCCGTCTGACACACGAATCTGAGTCCCGTGGACCGTCAGTGACCATCCAGGCAGCTCAGCGGATAAACAAGAGTCTAAGACTTCTGTCCCCAGGGGCCCTGCTCTCCCCTCCTCCGGGAAGGGGATGAGGTCACCGTCTCCTAGGAGACCCAGAACGGAGGAGAGGTCCCCGTTCCTGCTGACAAAGCACAGAGGTTTTTTAAAACCTGCCTTTCCAGCCAGGCTTGGGACTGGGGTGCAACATGTGGTAAAATTCGCCCTTTTTACGGTACGGGCCTGGGAGTTCTGACACACGCACGGAGCCATGGCCACCACCCCCAGAAGGCTCTGGGGCCATCTGTAGTCAGCCCTGGCACCCGCTGCCCGTCCTCTGTCCCTATAGCTTTGCGTTTTCCGAAACGTCATGAATGGAATCAGGGTGGGTGTAGCCTTCGAGATTTTTCCAACACGCCAGGACACGCATTTCGAAGAAGAAAATATTCGCCCACTACTTGGGGTGCTGAGTGAACCGACGGTGACGCACAGGACACGGTTTCCCAGGGCTTTACTGCGCAGTCGACGCAGGCCTGTGGCTTTCTCACGCGGCCAAAGTAACGCACCCGAACCGGTGTTGGGAGGGAAGCCCTGAATGCTACGTTGAGAGAGACGTCGGCATGTGGGGTGGGGAAAGCATGATGAGTGACAAAGGCAGAACCTGGGAGACGGTGCCCCGTGTTCTAACCACAGCTCTGGGCACAGGGACCCCGGCCTCAGTGAGTCATCCCCATGATAAAAGTGCCGTGGCCCTGAGGGTCACGCCAGCAGTGGCCGCCCCCGCGTCACTGGCCCTGGGACCGGTGGGCTCTGGAAAGCCCGAGTGGGGCCTGGGCCGTCCCTGACCGTGTTCTCCAAGTGGGACGTAAGTGGCTTGTGTTCGCAGATCATGGCTTTATGTCACCGTGTCGGTGACGGCGCGACCGGATGGCCTCTGGCTTGTGGGCTATGTGTCCGTCCTTGGCTGGAGAGCATGGCCGCCTCGTGCGGCCGGTACAGGTGCTGGTCCCAGTAGCTCCAGAGACGGGGAAACCGCTGCTGTTGTGTCATGGAACAGTTGCAGCGTCTCCCACCAGTGAGGGGGTCTGCACCTTTGGAAAGTGGTTAGGACCCCTGGACCGCGCATGTCTGTCCTCCCTCGCCCGTACGCGGCCCTGCAGGCTCGGGTGGCGCTGTCCCCTCGGCCTTCCTCCTCCAGGAGCCCCGTCCCGTCCGTTCTCCTGCCCAAAAGCCCTTTCACGCACCCCCGTCACGTTGAAGGGGGCGACCACAGGGACAGGGTCACACCCAAAGGTGGCTTTGCCTGTTGATCACTAAGCCCCTCCCCCTCTAATAACCATGATTCCCGCCTCGGGCCCCGTGTGGCTGCTGTAGACACCGCGCCGCGTGCCTGTCCTCGTGCGCCTGGCTTACTTCACTCAGCCTGGTGGCTCCGTGTCCACCCCATCGTCACATCCCAGGGTCTCTGTTCAGAGACGGACCACCAGTCCCCCGTGCGTCCGTGCCACGTGCTCTCCATCCGCCCAGGAGACGGAGGTGATGCGCGAATCGTGGCTGCTGCGGACGGGGCTGCAGGTGACTCGAAGGCCCTGGTTTCAGTCCTTTGGGGTAAATGCCCAGAGGTGGGATCGCGGGGTCAGGGGGCACTTAGTCCTACTCGTGACTTTTGGAGGCGCCTCTGTTGTCTGCTGGAGCATCCGCACCGTTGCCCACCCTCGCCGGCGCGGGGTGGATGACAGCCATCTCGACAGGAGTGGGGTCGTGTCACCTTGGTTTTGGTTTGCGTTTCCCTGGTTTAAAAATGGGCAAAGCACTTGAGCAGGCATTTCTCCAAAGAAGACATGCAAACGGCCAGTGGACATATGAACCTGACCTGGAAAACTGGCAGTTTCGTGAGGTTTGCCTTACATCTGTGACCTCCCTGCCCCCCACTGCCACTCAGGTCTCCCGGCAGAGGCAGCCTGCTCATCCGGGTGCCCTTCATCCAGGAGTGTGGACGCCTCCCGCTGGATCTGCCACAGCCGTCGCCTACTCAGCTTGTCCCCAGCCAAGCTCAACCTCCAGTGGCCTCACCGGCATCCGCTCTCCTGTGTTTTGGGGAGTTATTGCAGCAGCCTCTGCCCCGGTCCCACCTGGCCAGCGATGCGGCTCGGCTCGCTGTCACTGCCTGCTGGGGCCTTTCGGGTGCAGCTATCTGCACACACCTGGCCCACTCCAGCCCTGAGGGACTACCACTGTCCCCGAGCACCGGGCACGGGCATCTCACAGACATCCCACACCTAGCCCTACGCCCAGGACGTGAATCCAGGCCCACACGTCCCTCCACAGGGCCCTTGTGCCTTCACGTGTGCCATCCTCAGACCCGGAGGGCCCTCGTCATGGTGGGCTAGCCAACTCGCCTCTGCCCTTCCTCCTCCAGGGAGCCCTCCCGGTGAACAAGCTCACGGCCCCGGGTCCACCACACTGAAGCGTCATGGTCTGCTCTGGGGCCTGCCCTGCCCACTCCCCAGCAGGCCTGTGGGCGCCTCAAGCTGGTGCTAACCTCTGTGCCCCTCGATGCATGGCACGGCGTCTGGCAACGTAGCTCACGGTTTCTGATGGTCACGGTGGCCAGGCCTCGTCCTAGGCACTTTATCCCTATACGGCTCAGAACAGCCTACTTTACTACGTCCAGGGGACAAGGCACCCATCTAAGAAAATGAGGCTGGTAAGTGGCTTCACGTGGGGGTCACTCTCGAGTCCTTGAGGCACCGTCAGCCCCATGGGACACACAAGGGAACGAGAATCAAAGACAGCAAGTCGCACGGGTCACTGCCCGTCTGGGCTCGCTGCCCGTCCCAGCCCCCGACACGCGGCCGTCTCCCCACGCTGTCGGCGCCGTCTGCTGAAGAACAAAGCGAACTGGCCGCTGACTTGTGACTTTCCCTCCTAAGAGCCACTTATCTCCAGGGGCCAACAGGATTTGGTCACTGCAAGCAGGGCTCGTCCTGGCCTCACGTGTCGTGCTGTGATGGCCACAGCAACAGGCTTCGGGGTGGCCGGCTGGACCCCCGTGTGACATTCTTATCCGAGCCTGCCCACACAGTGCGAGCAGAGCGTCCTCGCAGCATCTCCTGCCCATCCTGTGAGGGGCGTTAGGGGTCGGGACGCTGGGGTGACGTGGGTGGTTCCAAACCAGAAACGGTCTTGTTCGCTTTAGGCACACGACCAGCTGCCGTCTGGCTGCAGAATGAGGACGGTGGCGCCTGCTTTGTTCGAGGTCAGATGTTTTCCTCCGCGCACAGAAGACAAAGCACAGCCAGACTCCCACGGGAAGGCAGTGCTCGGGGGGCTTTTGCATTTTGTCATCGTGATGCCATCCTGAACTCTAAATGGGGGGCATCTCCCTGGCAGCCCCCCGGGGAGGTGTGGCCGTCAGGTCATCATGAATACAACTGCTCCTGAGAGGCTTTTCCAAATACCGGGCAGGGGCCACGGGTTCTTTTTGACTCTGACTCCTTCCCTAACTCGCCTGGCCTGGGCTTGGATGATCCCAGATCGGCCACTCCCTGTGTGGCCATGGCCTCTCCAGCCTTGGTGCTCTCTTTAGACGGGCTGTGTCTGCCCGTGTGGCTCAGGACTCAGCCCCTGGCCTGCCGCCTGGAGCCACGGGGGCATGAGGGTGTGCTTCAGCCTTAGCTGGGTTTGTTTTTTAAAAGCATTTTGGACCAGTGAGATATACCGGTTTTTTCTCATGTCTCACTGATATTTCCGACCAGCTGTAGTCTCACTCCTTAACTTCCTATTTGAATCTCGGTCTATGCAGCAAAGGAAACCGTCGACAGAACGAGAAGGCAGCCTAGTGACCAGGGGGAGATATCTGCCAGTGACACATCTGATAAGGCGCTAATATCCAAAATACACAAGGAACTCAGACAACTCAACACCAAACAACCCCATTAAAAAGTGGGCAGAGGACCTGATGGACATTTCCCCCAAGAGGACCTAAGAATACATCGTCAACAGACATTTGAAAAGATGCTCGAGTCACTAATCATCAGAGAAACTCAAATTGAAACCACAACGAGCTATGACCTCACACCCGTCATCAATAAATCAGCAGCCAGCCCCTGCTGGCGAGGACGTGGAGGGAAGGGCGCCTCGTGCAGGGTGGTGGGGCTGCAAACTGGCGCAGCCGCCGTGGGAAAGGGTTTGGAGGTGCCTCAGAACGTTAGAAACAGACCCAACTGCCTTATGACCCAGCAATTCCGCTCCTGGGCATCTGTGCGAAGAAAACCAAAACGCTAATTCGAAGGGATCTGCACCCCTGAGTTCACTGCGGGAGCGACCCACGGGCCACCAAGCCGACTGGACGAAGAGGAGGTGGCGCGTGAACACGATGGACCGTTACTCAGCCACGAGAAAAATGGAATCTTACCGTTTGCAGTGACACGAGTGGACCTAGATGGTGTCATGCAGAGTGAGACCGAGAAAGGCGGTTACTGTGCGATTTTACTAGTGAGTGGGATCGAAACCAATGAACAAACAAACTCCTAGAAGCAGAGAAGGTGGGAGGTGGATGGGTGACGAGGTGAAGGGATCGAGAGGTACAGTCGCAGGGGTGTCGAGCACAGCACGGCCAGTAACACCCGTGTGGTGTCAGGCGGGGACGAGGCGTGCCGGGGGGTCACTTTGTAAGGTGTACAGATGTCTGACCACTGTGTCGTACGCCTGGAACTAACATAGCACGTCAACTGTGATTAAAGATAAATTTTAAAAGTATTTTTTTTTTAAAGAAAATGAACACGTTAGCGTCTAGGCCACCAGCGAAATCTTTGCTGTACTTTAAAGCCTTTCGAACCGAAAGACGCACAGAGGGGCATTGGACTGGGGCTGTTCAGTGATACAAAGCCAAGTGACAGTAAACATCTGTGCGCTCGTCAGCATGCCCCCCCCCAGAATGTCCACTTCCCAGCCCTGAGACCCACGAATGTGTCCCCTGACCTGGCAAAGCGGACCCTGCAGATGTGACCAAGGGTCTCGGACAAAGGGAGGCGGCCCAGGCAGGCCCGGCGTGAGCACGGGGTCCTCGGAGGAGGGAGAGAAAGACCCGGAGCTGCCACACTGGCTCCCGGCACAGGGCCTGCCAGCCTCGAGAATCCTCGAGAAGCCGGAGATAGCGAGGACACTTTCTCCCCAGCCCGGCCCGCACCCCGACTTTAGCCCTGGAGGACCCGTTTGGAGCCCCTGAGCTGCAGAACAGCACGCTGTGTCACCACGAGCCACTCGGCGAGTGGCCCTGGGAAATAAGACCGCGTGCCACCTCTGCGTGGGCACAGTGAGGCTCCGTGCGCACCCCCAGGGCCAGACACCGCCCTTCCCACCCGCTCCCCCCGCAGGCGGGCGACACCCAGAATGCGAGCAGACACTGGCTCCCAGCATGGATCCCTCCAGCGGTGGCCTTCGCTCAGGGTGCTGGCACGAGACCGTCACCCAGGCGTCCCCTCGGCCCTGCAGGCCTGCCCCCGGGGCGGGTCTGGCTGCACGTGTAACGTGCGTGTTTGTGATACGACACGAACCCGGGGGGGTGCGTTCGCTTCACTGTGTCACCCCCAGTGCCTGGAGGCGTGCTCGCCCGTGCGTGCCTTCACGAGGGGCCCGGCTGAGGACCGACTGGGTGCAGCCTTCAGGGTGGCCGGGGCGCGCCCTCCCACTGCTTGACCCCGCGTTCTCCGCACCCGTCTTCGCCCGTCAGTAGATGCGCCGCGGCCCGCCTTGTCGTCCGGCCCGGCCCTGCCGCCCCGCTGAGGCCCGGGCCCTGCAGTGCCCCACGCTGGGCTCACGGGCCGCGCCCCAGGGTGGACTCTGACACGCGCTATGGGGCCCGCCCTGGCAGTTAGATGCTGGCGCCGTCCCGATCCTTCTCTCCGGGAGAGTCCCACGTGAAGTCACGTCTTTCACGGCCTTATGTGCCCAGTGCTCCGAGCGTTTCTTTTCCTTCACTGAAACGTGCCTTTGCCGGAACACGGGGGAAGGGGGGCCGGGGGGCCGGGGGAGCAAGGCCAGCGCCAGCGCCTTCTCTCCCAGCCTCAGAGGGGCCCAGGAGCGGGGGCCCCGCGCACGAGCTCCGACCCACAGCTGCGCCGGGTGCTTCCCGAAGGCAGAAAGTTGGCGTAACCCTGGATCTCCCATTCCCCGTGTCACCCTGACCCCTCCGAGCTAGGCACAGCGCCGTCCCCTCTTCGTCCGCTCCTGCCTCCCCTACAGGGCTCGATGGCCTCGGGAGCCCCAGCTTACTGACCTTGTCCCCGCTCTGTCTTACAGTGACATCACCCCCCCCGGGGAGCCGCTGAACAAGAGCAGCCGGCCCAAGGGGCCTTCCCGCTTCCCCAAGCTTTCCCGCGGTCACCCCCGGGAGACCACGCGCAACATGGAGCCCCAGAGCGGCGACCTCTGACCTCGACGGGATCCCAGACTCGGACCCTCCATGCCACACCAGCTGCCTCCGCCCCAGCCGCTCTGCGTCCCTCCGGCCATGGCGGCTGGCCCTTTACACCGCGGAGCGACGACCGCACCCTCCTGGCAAACCCAGAGCACGCGCCGTCCCCGCTGGTCACCCGACATCCTGATTAAACTGGTCAGAGCATGAGGCAGCTCCTAGGTGACACGTGGACACGGGGCCCTACTCCCCAGGGTCTGCCCTGAGTGGCAGGACGTCCGTGCCCCGCTCCGCCAGGCAGGGGCCGGCGGGAGGGTGGGCGCCCGGCCGGGCTGGGAGCCCCAATGCTCAGCTCCCGTGTTTCTCTGGGTCGGAAGGTTCGCTCAGAAACAGCCTTGACCCTTCCCCACGTGGGGATTAGACGACTGTTACAGCCTTCCTCTTTGTAAGGTGACCGCCTGCTGCCACTTAGGCCACGTGGGGCGGGGCACGGGGGCCTTGCTCCCCTCCATTCTCCTTCCCCGGGGTCAGTACACACCCCAGTCCTCGCCCCCATGGCCAGCAGTAGCTCCGGCTCCTCTGCTCCGGCGGCCTTCGTGCGAAGGGGCCGGGAGAGATGCCGACCTGTGGCTCTTGGAGCAGGTCCCCTCTCTCCCCGTAACTGGCTTCTGGAAGGACCAGCCCACGTGGGAAGCCTGAGGCCCCCTGGGCCCTCTTGTACCTTTGTCGGGCTTGAGGGGACCTTGCCCACCCAGGCCGGCCGTCGGCAGTGACCTGGTGACCCCTTGTTCCGAGCCCTGGGCTGTCCAGGAATCAATGGCCTTGGCCTCACCAGCCAGGGGGCCTCGAGGTCGTGAGAGAGACTCAGCTCTGGTCGCCCGGGGCTTTGGGGCCTAAGGGTAGCTCTCCGAGCTTGGACAGTGTCCGTCCCCTAAAGACACGGTTCGCAGCACGCCCTCTGCCCCCCAGCACGCTCAGTGTGAGCAGGACCCTGCGTGACCCCGACTGAATCCTCTGTCCCCCCGGCTCAGGACAGGCCCTGCTGACAGGGGAAGCAGGGCACAGACGAGTGCGCGGCAGCCCCCAGACCCCCCCACCCACCCTGGGGCTCAGACGGCCTCGCGGGCCAGGGTGCGGTCGCCCACCCTCGGCCACTGAGACAGTTGCAAAAGTTGCATTTTCTGGGGGAAATACCTAGAAGGTGGCGAAGTAGAATGTGAGAGAATAGGTTTGGCCTGCGGTAGGGACGCAGGGAACGTGACGTGAACGATGCTCGGTGGGAAGCTCACCCGTCCACCTGGAACATTCCCGCTCACCAGCTGAAACCTGGAGGACAGCCTGGGAGGGCAGCGACCAGTTCCCGGACGGAGAAGACTCTGGAAAGAGTCGCCGGGGCTTACGCTATGCTCCCGTGAGCCGGGACCCTCAGCCGGGGGGGGGGGCCGACGGGCCTGCTGTCCCCCCCGTGGCTGGACGCGGGCGCGGGTGTGGCGGGGGCTCGGCTGTCCGTGCGGGTGTCTGAGGCCCTGGGGGACGCTGAGTCCTAGAGAGGCGACGACGTGGTGTTCTCTTCCCAGTTTGCCCATCTGGCCGGTTCTGAGTCCCAGGCCCACGGGGCCGCCTCCGCCTCGGTGCACTCAGCCTCAGTCGTCCCCTGGTCCCAGCGGGCAGACGGGCCGGCACTGCTGGGTGGTGGAGCCCGCCCCGGGGCCCCTCTTCCTGCGTCAGACACAGCCCTGCCCAGGGCCCGGGTTCTGAGCGGCCTCACCTGGAACCCGACCCGCGGCAGTCGGAGCGTGAATCTGGCCTCGCCGTCCCCAGCCCCCCCCCCGCCCCCCAGCAAGCTGCTACGACATCCTGCACCGAGTTTGAAAAAAAAAACAAAAACCTGAAAAGGAGCGGCCCCCGGGCCCACAGTGGTCCAGAGGCTAAGCCAGGAGAAGCAGGTCCGTGCTCGACCGCATTTAAGGAGAAACCCCGTCTCCCGCCTTTTTAACCGTAATTATCCACAGAGACTGGCCCGGCTCCCCCAGTCATGGGCTGTAAAGCATGTTTCTCGGGGCCACGTGGAGCCATCGGGCTGTTGCTCTCCGCACCCCCCCCCCCTTGTGATGAGGCAGGAACCTCGGAATCACCTGCCACCTACAGACCCGCCTCTCGTCTCCGCTCACACGGGCACGTGACACGCACGTGACACGCACGTGGCAGCAGCTCCTCCGGGCCTGCGGTAGCTGTTCTGCAGATCGACTCCGTTCGGCCGCTCGGAACACAGCGGGTCCCGCTCTGCAGCGTGACGGACAGACTGAGGGGGGGAAGAAGACAGCCGCCCAGTCCAGGGAGGTCCAGGCCAAGACCTGGGGCACGAACCGCCACCCCCTTGGGACACTCGTCTGCCCTCCCACCCGGGTCCGGTCCAGAGCGCAGGCTGCGTCCCCCCCTCCGAACGCTCACCCGGCCCCCTGAGGCCCGTCGGAGGGCAGGAGCCTGCGGGGACCGGGGAAGTTTCTGTCTCCTCAATCCGCTCAGGAGACTGTTGGGTCCCTGCGAAGCGTGCGGCTCAGAGGGGAAGGTCCCCCCTATTCAGAGGGACCACGGGGCCTGCCTCTCACCGCGGGAACCACGCCGGGCCGGGCGGAGGAGCCCCTTCTGCGTCCTGCCAGGGGCAGGCGGCTGCCCACACGCTGTGTCAGCAGGAACAGGACAGACGCCGCATTCTCCAGAGGAACCAACCCCAGGAAGAGGGCTGGCCGGAGACGCCTCTCCCTAGCGGGGAAAGCTGGGGTTCCCGGGAGGGGGACCTGGCAGAGCAGCCCTGGCCCGTCCCGTCAGGCCCCGCGGGCGGACCGGCTCCCGTGTCCATGGCGGTCACCTTTGGCCCCCAGTAGCCAGGCACATCCGTGGGCGTCCTGGCTTCGAAAGGGGTCACCGGACTGAGCTGTGAGGACGAGGTACCGTCTCGTGAGACTGAGCAAGACGCACGAGCGGCGAGAGCCGGGGGTGTGGCCAGGGCTGGGGACGAGGCCTGATGACCGCCCTGAGCTCCGCTCCCCACTCAGAGCTGGTTGGGACGCGTTCCTGGGTGCCCACTGGCCTGGCACGAGCGCGGCGGGTCACGGGCTGTGACAAAACAGGCGATCAGAGCCGTTTACATCGTAGAACTGAGCGGTGCGAGGCGACAGGCCCGGGACCGGGAACGAGGACCGGCCAGCCCGCGGGTCACACGCCCGGAACGAGGGCTGCGGCCGGGCCGCCCGGGGCCTCCGTTTCTCTTGTTCACACAGTGCAGCTCGCCCACTCGAGGACCAGGTCCCCCAGCCCCCTGCTTTCCTTCACGTGGGGCCCCTCACGAGGAGGCCGGGCCCTGTTCCCTGGGGTCCCGGCAGGTCCCTCCTAAGCGCCCACGCCCGGTTTCCAACCACAGAGACAGTGACCGTCTTCACCCTCCCCCCGTGCTCCACTTGGGACGATGCCACACGCGCCGGCCGCCCCCCAGCCTGCGGGCTGTGACCTCAGACAGGGTGCTCCCGGCGGGCAGGCGTCCGCAGGGCCTTTCGCAGGGATCCATCTTCCAAAGGCCGTGCGTCGTTTCATCAGAGCGAACATGAAATATTGGCTGCTCAGATCGGCTTCTGTGCTAATTCCGTGCGGGACATTCATCCCGCACTCCAGCCCCAAACCTCCGTGGTCCCGCAGTCGTGATTGTCTAAAGTAAAACTTCAGCTCCTGGACCCTGGCGTCGGGGAGGAGCACTGACGGCTGCCCGTCCCGCGTCACAGACCCACAGGCTCAGGTTTCCCACCTTCACAGCCGTGAGCCATCGCGTGCGTCCAGGCCCGATTTCGGTGGCCCTGCATTCAGCCACGGGGCCCCAGTTCTGTCGCCAAACCCTAACGACCACTCTCATTGGGCTTCCTGACCTCCCCAGCCCGTTTCTTTAGGAAGAAATCTGCTTTCTCCCGGCGGCTGAGCTGACACACAGACGTGCACCCCACTTGTGGGACGTGCCGGGGTCACCGGTGCCCTGAGGTCCGGGGTTCGGACCTTACTGGCACTGAATGTCTTCCCATCACAACCGGAGAATCACTGCCCCCCCCACGTCTAATTGGGTCTGCTACCTGCCGCCCTGACCTGCGAGGGGACAGGGCCCTCAGGGGCCTTCGGCACTTCCCTCCCCATCCGCGGGGAGCACACGGGGGACGCAAAGCCTGGGGCTGAGGACCTAGGAGACCCGATGCCGCGTTTGTGACCGGACTCGCTGACCCCTCGCGAAACCAGCCTGGAGAGCACGCACGTCCAAGAGTGGGGCTGGGGCCACGATCAGGAGCCACGGCCCTCCCAGCGTGGAGGCCCTCGCCCGGCCAGAGTCACCCGGGATGCACCCCAGGGGGCCGCCTGTCAGGTTACAAGGCGACACCCGTGTCTGTGAGTGTGCGGGTGAGGCCTTGGCAGCCGCGGGGTCGCTCTGGAACGTGGCGTCATCTTAACTACCCTCTCACGGTCAGGTTTACACGATAGAATTTTTAAACAAACAAATGTGTTTAATTTTCTAAAACCTCTTGTATCACAATTTTCTTTTGCAATAAGCTGTGGTAATTTTGTTACAATCCGGTTGAGATACACTCCTTTCCGATGACAAAATAAAAATGGTGACGTTTTATAACAACCCGGTACTCGGTTTGTGCTGTTCCTTTGCCTCGGTTGTGTTTCAGCAGCCGGCGAGCCGGTGGGCTTTCGGCAGACGTGTCCCGAACCCTTCCAGAAAGGCCACCCGCCGCGTCACACGACATCCTGGACGACAGGATTTGATCGGGAGTGGGGCAGGATCCCGTGTTGACTCACGAGGCAGGTCTGTGTAGACGGGGGTGTGGACGCAAAATTCCCCACGGAAGAAAACCCTTCGTTACAGGTTCCTGTCTGTTCACTGAGAAACAGGTGGTTGTTGGCACCTGCTGTATGCCAGGCACGGGCACGGGCTGCGAGGCAGACAGACAGGAATGCTCTAAAGCCCAGACAGTCGGGCTGCAGCGAGGGCCTCGAAGGAGCCGGCAGGGGTTGGGGGAAGAATAACGGGCCCAGGGTCCACTCTAAGGCGTCCAGGCCGGGCTTCTCGCCCGTGGCCCGGCAGGGCTGACGCTCGGGGCTGGCTGGCTGCTGTGGGGCGTCCTGGTCCATGTGCGGCATCCCAGGCCTCCGCCTCCTAGATGCCACACAACCTTTCAGTCGTGTCCCCCAGAAATGCCTCCAGATAGGGCCGCCTGTCACCTGAATGAGGGGGGGTCCCCAGCGGAGAACCGTGGGGCCGGGCCGAGGGGTTCCCTCGGCAGAAATGACATTTAAGCTGTGACCTGTAGGTTGAGAAACGCCACACTGTCCCTCTCCCGCACACACACAAAATAGATAAATAAATAAAATATTACCTTGGATTTAAAATCCACATAGCAAGGGACTTTATATCTTTCTAACCTCATTGTAGTCACTGAGAAGTTTCCCCGGATAATGAGAGCCCAGGCACGGGTATAAAGGCTCAAACCACCAGGCCTGGCCGGTGCTGAGCAGGGCCCCTGTGGGAAGCCACTCGGGTGGACACAGGGTGGGGAGCCTGGGGTCCCAGGGCTCCCTGCGGCCTCCGGCTTGATAACTGGGTGCCTTGTTCTGCATTTGAGCCGACGGTGAGATGAAGCGCAGAGCGGGTCCCCCAGCTCCGAGGAGACACTGGGGGCTCGGCTTCCACTGTGGTCAGGGCCCGGCCCAGTGGCCTCACTGCGGTCTGCCCCAGCCTCCCCACCGTCACCGCGTCCCTGACCCCTCAGCGACGCATCTCGCTTCCAGTCCCCCCACACAGCATCCCCCCCAAGGACAGTCTCCCGCTCCTCACTCCCGGGGGGCCGGCACCCCGCTCGCCGGCCACAGCGCTTCTCCCAGCCCCGCCCTCTCCAGAGGCCGTTCCTGGGCCCCATGTCCCTCGTCTAGACGAGGACGCACATCTGTGCCACCTCCGAGCTCCCAACGCCTGATTTTCTCTGCTCCACTCCTGTCCTCCCCACAGCAACGACTCCCCGAGTTCTTCGTGACCCCCAACCCATCACTTTTTTTACAAAAAGCCCCTCTGTCCTCCTCACATGTTCGTGCTGAGCCACCTCTTTCCCGGCATTGGACCCAGGGCCATGAAGATCATCACGACCTGAGACTTGCACCCCCTCCCCGTCTGCCACACTCGCTTGGCAAAAAGCCAGCCCTGGTGGAGCCCCCTGACGGGCTCGTCGACAAGCGGTACTGCTGGCTTGGAACTCTGGTTTGTAGTTTCCTACACAGTGTGAGAGATTAACGCAGTGAGAAGAATTGTCAGTTTCTGTTTCGGTGCACGCGACGTATAAAGATGCGATTTTGTAACGTCAACAGCTGGAAAGGGTGGAGATGGAGCTGAAAATGTCTGGGTTTTTGTATGTCACTGATGTCAATTCAGATTGTCATTCAGAATAACTTTAGGATGTCAGACGTACCCCTCATGGTCATCGCAAAGAAACCAAAGCCCACCAATGACGGATACACAGTGGAATATTACTCAGCACTCAAAAGGAATGAGACCTTGCCATTGTGACAACATGGACAGACCCGGGGGACATGAACTAAGCCAGCGGTGGACAAAGATCATGTGATTTCACTTATATGTGGAATCTAAACAAACGAATAAACAAAACCAGAAACAGCCCCACAGACATAGAGACCTAGCTGCTGGTTGCCAAAGGGGGTGGAGATCTTTTCAAATGGGAATTTCAAAAAATGGAATTACGAAAACAGTCCTAATAGCACCAAAAGGAACCGAAATTCTTAGGAATGAATTAAATAAACATCCAGAGACGCAATGGCTGCATACAGAAAACAAACAGAAAGAAAACGAATGCACATGCACAACAGGAAAGGAGAAAGGAGCTTGAACATGTCAGTGAAAGACAAAATGAACACGAAAGACAGAAGTGCGGGAAACGAGGGACGAGAAAAGCTGCAAGGCCCACAGGAGACGAACAGCGAAAAGGTCCGAAATCCATCCTTAGCAGGAATGACTCTGGATGTGAATAGATTAAACTCTCCGATCGAGGCACAGGTCGGCAGAATGAAAAAGAACGCAGCATCCCCATTATACGCTGCCTACACGAGACTCGCGTTGGGACCAGAGACGCAAAGACATTGAAAAGGAAAGCGTGAGAGAGGATGTTCCACGCAAACAGCACCGAAGGAGAGCAGGAATGGTCATCCTAATGTAAGAGAGAATAGATTTTAAATCAGAAAAGTTTACGAGACCAAGAAGGACAGCGTCGATGAATGACAGGTTCGCTAAGCGAGAAGATGTATCTCCTATAAACACGTATGCGCCTAAGGAAATACCATCAAAATGCATAAGCAACAACTGACAGAATCAAAATAGACAATGCTGCGATGAGAGCTGGCAGCCTCGGGGCCCGCTGGCGATAACGGACAGGACCAGAGCGGAGCCAAGGAAGGGACCGGAGGGCCCGGACCCACGCAGTCTACCAGACGCACACCGAGCACAGCCCCCAGCGGGCGCGCACCCACGAGGGCGCGTTCCCGGGACAAGGCCATGTGCTAGACCACGACGTAAAAGACAGACGTGACACGAAGTGTCGTCTGCAGCCGCGAGGGGATGAGGTTAGAAATCCAGAACCAAAGGAACCCTGGAAAGCTCATGGCTCTCTGGAAATCAAACACCACATTTCTAACCAACCAATGGGTCGACGAGATCCCGAGGGAAATTAGAAAATTCCCCGGGACCAGTGAAGGCAAAACCACAGCGCACCAAGACGTGCGGGATGCGGCGAAAGCAGGGCCGAGGGGGAATCTGTAAACGTTTGCGTTCACACACGAGAAAGACCGAAAACCCGCAACCTAACTTCACGACTTCAGGGACTAGAAAAAGGACCAACTGAACTCAAAGTGAGCAGGAGGGGGGAACAGAGATTAGGGCAGAGGTAAAGCGGAGACGTGAGAAGCAGCAATGAAATCAGTGAAACCGAAAGTCGGCCCTTTGAAAAGATAACAGACTTGACAGACCGCTAGCCCAGCTGGACTAAGACTCAAATTCCCAAACTCAGAGATGAAAATGGAGCCACTACAGGCTCGACAGAAATAAAGAGGGCTATGAGGCTGCTGCGAATGACTGTTGGCCGTAAAGTTGGGTAACTGAGGTGAAGTGGACAAATTCCTAGAAACGCGAGACTGAGCCACAGAAACAGGAAATCTGAATAGACCTACACGAGGAGGGAAAGCGAATCGGCAATCAAAAATCCCCTGACAGACGATGGAAAGGCCCGGACCTTCTGGCTTCGCTGCTGAATCCTGTTGGACGTTTAAAGAGCTACCAATGCCAACCCTCAAACTTTTCCCAAAACTTGTGAAAAAGGGCCCCCTTTCTAACTCATTCGAGGAGGTCAGCACTGCTTTGCTACCGAGCCAGACAAGGACACCGCAGGAAATGAAAACTACAGACCCATTTCCTTGAATGTCGATGCCCAAAAAGTAATGATTATACACCGTGACCATGGGGAGTCTACTCCTGGAATGAAAGCGTGGTTAAACACGTGGAAATTGGTCAATGTAGTCTGTCCCACTAACAGAATGAAGAAAAACAAAAAACAAAAAAAAAAACATTTGCTCCCCCTAATAGATACAGAAAAATCGTTTAACAAAATTCAACACCTTTCTGTAAAAACACTCTATGAAGCAGGAATAGAAGGAACTTATTTCAGCGTAATAAAAGCCTTATATATAGATATAGATAGATATAGATATAGATATAGATATAGATATAGATATATAAAAGAGCAAACACAATATACACTCAACGGTGAAAGACTGAAAGCCGTTCCTCTAGGATCAGGAACAAGACAAGGGGGCCTTTTGTTTGTTTGTTTGTTTGTTTGTGGATATGACACCAAAGACACAGGCAACGGAAGAAAAAACAGACGAATTGGACTTATGAAATTTTTAAAATTTTGGGCAAAGACAGTATCAACAGTCAGGACAACCCTCCTGAACTAAAAAAAGCAAACCACCAAATGGGAGAAAATACTCGCAAATCACACACATCTGATAAGGGATCAATATCCAAAATACATAGGAAAACTCTTTTAAAAAAATAAAAAACGACCCATTCCAAAAATGGCAAAGGGCTTGAATAGACATCTCTCACCTAAGACGACATACGAATGACCAGCAAGCTCACGAGGCGATGCTCAGCACCAGTAATCATCAGGGAGACGCAAATGGGAACTCTAATGGGATGCCATCCCCTGCCCACGAGGATGGCTGCTCCTGATAAATTAAAAAATAAAATTAAATTAATAAAATAAAATAAAATAAAATAAAATAAAATAAAATAAAATAAAATAAAATAAAATAAAATAAAATAAAATAAAATAAAATAAAATAAAATAAAATAAAATAAAATAAAATAATAAAATAAAATAAAATAAAATAAAATAAAATAAAATAAAATAATAAAATAAAATAAAATAAATGAAATAAAATAAAATAAAATAAAGAAAAGAAAAGAAAAGAAGCCTCGGTGAGAATGAGGAAAACGGGAGCTGGGAAACGAGCCCTACTGGTGGGAATGGGAGCCGCTGCGGCTGCTACAGGAAACGGTGCGGCGGATCCTCCAAGAAACACACCTGGAATCCCCGTGAGACACCCGTCCCCCTGGGGGGTATGGACCCGAGAACGAAAGCAGGGCCCTGAGGAGTCGTTCGCACACCCCTGTGCACAGCAGCGTCCTCCACGGGGGCCGACGCGTGGAAGCCTCCCCTGGCGGGCGGAGGGACGGTGCAGGAGGAGGGGGGCCTGACACAGGCCGCAGCAGGGCGGACCTCGAGGACATCAGGCCGAGGGAAAGCGGCCAGTCACATTAAAAGGCTAACACCATGTGATCCCACTCGTCTGCGACACTCAGACACTCAGAGACGGGATCCCAAGGCTGGGGCTGGGGCAGGGGCAGGGGAAGGGGGAGGGGGAGTCACTTGGGGGCCGGCGATTTCCAGTTTGGCCAGACGAACGAGTTCCAGGGAAGGACGGGGGTGGCGGCCGTGCGACGTGACGGATTGTGTGACGCCACTTCACTGGACACTTAAAAATGGTTCAGGTGGTAAATGTAACGTTTTAGGTATTTTATGATAAAAAAATGAAAATAAAGCTAGCAAGTCCTTGAATGGATCAAGGACTCGAGTTCAGGCCTCGACGCTGCAGCTTACCGGCTGCAGGGCTTAGCCTCCCCGTTTGTCCTGTTAAAGGGACACTCGGGCTCTGACGCGCCTGGCCCTGCGAGGCCCGTCCCAAGGGGCCAGGCCCTGTCCCTATTCCAGGGTCACACATCTGTTTGGCAGACGCACCCGGTGTTGGCGTCCAGGCCAGACCTGCTCACTCGTGGTTTGGCTTTGGGGTGTGGGAAGAACGCGGTTTGAGTCCCCCTGTCCCCTCACCGGGTGGGTGCACACGGACGGACGAGTTGGGGTCAGCCTGGGGCCTTTTCCCCCTCCCTGCTGGGCTCTGCGAGGCCAATGCGCGGCAGAGGTCCACGGTGACCGTTCCTGTTCCCCTTTCCCGTCGGGGCCTGTGACCCCGCACGAGGCGGTGGGAGGTGGGCAGTGGGGACTGTCACCCTGACGGTGGCCTTGCAGCCTCCCGTCCTCAGCTGAGGGGTTTGGGGTCTGAGGATTCCCTCAGGGTCCATGTCATTAACTGGTGATCGAGGCGCCACCGGGCCTCATGCTGGGCGTCCGCGAGCCTTGATGAGTGGGCTCCCTGATGCGACGGGGTCCTCCTCGCTGGCCCGTGCCTCTCCTAGAGTCACTGGCGTCTGCCTCAGCACCCCGTTACTGCTGGTCACGACGACGACTAGGGGGAAACTGGGGCTCAGAGAGCTGTGGATCCCGCCCACGGCAAGGCTTTAAGGGGCACGACCTGCTCGGCGTGGGGCAGGGGGCTCCTGTCACGCCCTCCCCTTGGCTCCCTACTCCCTCCCCCAGGACCTGAGGAAATGAGCAGCTCAGGCAACACACGCCTTTTCCAGGAGGACATGCGTCCCCGCTCCGTCACGCGGTCGCCCTGTGACACTTTCCCACCCGCCGCGGCGTCTCCTCTCTCCCACCTTTTCCAAGCGCGACGTTGGTCACCGGCTGTCTGTGAGCCGAGCGCTCCGGGAGAGAGGCGGCTGCCGAGGCTGGTGGAGTCCCCTTTGCATCCGTGACTCCCCAGAGGGGCCTGAGAGCTGCCGCCCGGGTCACCAGTGGGGCCTGTGGCGCAGACGGGGCATCTCCTGCCTCGGGAGCATCCCTGCTGTCCCCACCGCCTCGGGGACAGGGACACTAAACATGGTGAGACCAGGCCCTGCAGAGGCCAACAGCCCTGGGCCCTGCTCCGGGTCCCCCGGGGAGGTGTCTCAGCTCCCGGCTGCCCGCGAGCGACGCTCACACCCACCCGCACCCCGGGACCTCGGGGTGCTGAGCGTGCCCCGCTACCGCTCACAGGGCTTGCTAGCACCCAGGTTGGGGGACTCACCCCCCGGACATCCCCTGGGGGCTGGAGGAGGCTGAGAATGTGCATTTCCAACGGGCTCCAGGTGACGCCCCCTCCCCAGACCGGGGACCTCGCTGGACAACATGGGCAGCAGCGGTGACAGAGGTAGAGGCGTCGGGCGCTAACCCTGACCGAACCCCTGCGGGATCCGGGCCCCGGGCTGAGTCCTTTTTGCACAAACGACTCGTCCTCTCCTCATTCAACCCTACGAGGCCGGGGCCACTACCACCCCACCACCCGGGGGGGCCCGGGGAGGCCGGGTACAGGGCCGTGTGGCGCCGTCACAGAGCCCCGCACGGCCGCGCCCCCAGCGCAGGTCACTCGGACCCTCCTAAAAGGCCTGTTTCCGCCCCTTGTTCCAGGCTCTCCGGCCTCGGGGCCACTCGGCTATGAGACACTTGGGGCCTTGCTGGGGGTGGGGGTACGGGAGGGAGGCCATTTGGTCTAGAATCAGAGCCGCCCTCCTTCCAGCCCCATTTATCAGCTCTGGGGTGAAGGCACCCCACAGCCAACGGCCACCTCAATGCCCACAGGCCATGCTCCTTGGCGGGAGGTCGCCCGGGAGCTGGAGCCAGAAAGCCGCGGTGCACGGCCGGGTCCAGGCCATGCACGTCCCTCACACTCCCTGACACAGGCGGGGGTCGCGCCAGAGGCTCCCTGGGGTGACGGTGTTTCCTCTGAGGCCCAGAGGGGAAGCAGAAGCTGGTCTAGTAGGACCGGAGGGAACAGCGTGCAGGTGGAGGGAACAGCATGTGCGCTCGCCCTGAGGGCGAAACACCTTGGTGAGAACTGTCTGTGGGGGGGGTGGGAAGTAATTCTTTCCTTCCTCCCAGCTCCACTGCCCTCCCCAATCCAAACGACCCTGGCCCGCCCTACTAGCCCTACTAAGCGCAGCGGGTCTGCGTGCTGACTGCGGCCTGCCTGACGAAGCTCTCAGCACTCGGCCCGGATTTCTGCGTCTAACCCGCTCACAGCCGAGGCGCTCACAGCAACCCCCACCTTACACGGCCATCACCTCGTCGAGGCCACACGGCTGGCACGTGGGGGATCCGAGGCTCCAGCCCTGAACTGCTTGACCCGGGGGCAGGGTCGCTGCCCCCACGCTGGGCGCCTGCTCCGTGCCGGGCACTGGGGAAACACTCTCTTTGCCTCACCCTTTGCCTCACCCCATTTAATCCGAAGAAAACGCTTTCTTTGCATCACCCAGGGTCACCCTGAGGCCGCCGGCTCACACACCCCCGCGCGGGTTTGGGATTTCCGAGCTCACCCTTGTGTTGCCATCACCAGGCTCTGGGGTAAAGACCTCTCCCCCACGTGGGGTCACAGACGACACCTCGGCCCTCGACCCCGGGCCACCTGCAGCGGAGGAAGGTGGCCCGCATGGGGACCCGGCCTTGGGCGGTACGTAGAGGAGGATCCCACCTGGGAGAGGTCAGAGGCGAGCCGGACGCCGCCAAGGTCAGCAGGTAGGTTAGGTCGCCCGGCACGGGACAGGCCTGCGGCAGAGAGAGGACCAGGACTGCATGCCGAGTGCTGCGACGGCGTAACAGCTCCTGCTGTGGAGCAGTCGCTCCGTGCCAGGCCCGTGCCGTGGGCTTTGCACCCCCGACCCCCATGGGCAGGGGCCCTGCGATCGGACGCGTCGGGGGCTTGTCCGCGGTAACCCCACGGCTGAGGCCTGAGGCCAGGACCGGCCCCCACGCCTGGAACCTCCCGGGCCTGAGTCTGGGGACACTGACCCTCTGGTCTGGGCTCCTAGATGGACTGATGGCCCCGCAGGTCCCGCCTGGCGCACGTTTGCCACATCCTCTCGTCCCTCCTGCTCCCAGTGTTCACGGTCGGGGCCAACCCAGACACTCCGGATGCTCCTTGGGCCTTTCTCTCCCCTGCGTCCTGGCGTCCCCCTCTGATCGTCCCCCGACTCCGGCGCACCGAGCCCCACCTACCCCGGTCCCTTTGCACGTGCCAGGCCCCGCCACCCACAGCGCACGTGACCCCCATAAACCCCGCAGCACGCGTGGATGATTTAATGCTTATTTGTGAATTTCCCTACTCATCACGGCAGCTGCCACGGCCGGACACGGGGACACGCAGGAGATGCGTGTCAGACAGACAAGTGAACGAATTCGTGAACGGACGAATGCTCTTAGGACTCTTCACCGCATCTCCTGGTTAAAAGGCACGATTATCCGCCTTCTTCCACGACATTTCTCCGAAAAGCTGGCCAAGAAGGTGCCAGCCGGCCCTGGGCCCTGACCTGGGACGACCCGGCAGAGAAAGGCCCTGGCTTCGTCCTGCTGCGGCCCCCACCTGAGCCTGCCCCCCAGGTGGACTCCTCGGGCTCGCCTGCTCTTAACCACCCTGCCCAGGCGGCTATGACCTCTGAACCCGCGGGTGGGTTACCCTAATGCATCGCTGGGACCCGGAGACCCCATCTGGCCCTCACGCCCCGGGGTGCTCTGCAGACTGGCCCCGCGGAAGCAGAACTCCCGTGGAAGGCGCCCCGAGCCGGCGCCGGGCGCGTCCCATGCGGAGTGGGCACCTGAGCATCGCGAGGAGGGGGAGGCAGGCCTGGACCAAGCGGAGGCTGCGCCGTGTCTGACGCGGAACGTGACGGTGGCTCTCCCATCCCCTGAAAATCAGAAGTTTCCGTATCCCGCTTGCCCGGAGTTCGGAGGGAGTGTGGGCTGCTCCGCCAGGCGAAACACGCGGAAGGCGCCTCTGACTTCTCTCTGCAGCGCGACCGGACGTCTGAAAGCGCCACCTTCCCGCCCCTGACTGCTGTCGCCGTGACGTGCGGTGGGTCCTGGGTCTGCGCGCCTGACGGATCGCAGATGCTGCTGGAACTTCCCTCTCCCCGGCCACTTCCAAGCCTCATGGTAGAGACTCGGCCTCTTTCCCTGTCTGCGCTTCCCCACCCGAGGGTCCTGTCCGTGGCTTTGAGCACGTCCACGTCCTCACGACACCTCAGTGATCCATCCGGTCTCCCACGGGGATGTCTCACAGGCATCTCGAACTCGTCCGGCCCCAACAGAACCCCCGGCCTCCCCGCGCCTCACTCCTCCTTCAGCTGCCCCGTGTCACGGTCAAGGGCCCTCCTTCCCTTTCGTCGTTCGAGCTCAAACTTGAGTCACGCTTGATCCTCCCTCCCGTCACCCTTTCCCACTCGATTCCATCCCTCCCGCTCTCCCTCCCCACCCCACATGTACGGGCCTGAACCTCAGAGTGTGGCCTTGCTTGGAAATTAGGTCTTTGCAGGTGAGGTGACGCCGGATCAGGATGTCCTAAATCCAGGGTCGCGTCTGGAGGGGACGGCATGTGGAGACGGAGGCAGAGACGGAATAACGCAGCCGCCAGCCGAGGGCAGAGGGCAACGGCAGGACCCCGGAGGAGGCGGGAGGGGTCCCCCCCTCGGACCGTCAGACCGTGGCCCTGCCGACACCTCGACTCGGGACCCTCGGCCTCGAGAGCGGCCGGAGAATCAATTTCCGTTACTTAAGCCCCAGAGTTTGTGGTCAGTGGTGACAGCAGCCGCAGGAAGCCACTAGTGCATTATTCAACTCCGTCCACGTCTGCCACCACTCTGGTCCGGGTGACCGTCGCCTGCACCTCTGCACACGCTGCCCGATGGTCTCCATCCTACCCCCAGCGCATGCACACATGTGCACACACACGTGCACACACACACACGCACGTGCACGCACGCACAGAGGCACACGTGCGTGTGAGCGCATGAAAATCACGTAAAATGCAGTTGGTGCTGGACGTATGCGCCGTGTGTGTGTAACACACACGAGTGCATCCACCTCGCAGAACCAGACGGAGCGTTTCCTCTTCCCAGAAAGTTCCCTCCCGGCCCTCCCCAGTTAGCTAATCCCCATCTGCTCTGCGGATGAGCTTGCCCGGGCCTGGGCGTCCCGTAGCTCTGGGTGGAGCGCGCACGCCCTCTGCATCGGGCTCCTTAGCTCGGCGGCAGTACGGCCCCGAGTTCACCGTGCTGTCGTGCGTGTCAGGGATTCCTCCTCTTTCACCGCTGCGTTACCCCACTGGACCGGATAACGTTTTAAAAATGCCGTCGGATCACGGCATCCCTGGGCGTAAAGCTCACCACCAGCTCCTCCGGGGGCCCCGAACCCCGACCCGTGACTTGGAGGGACCTGCACACCCCACGCCCCGCACCGTTTTCTGTTCCATTACCGTTTACTGCACGTGGCTGGTCCACGCCTTACGCGGTGCGCTCAGCAGGGACAGGACTCGGCCGTAGGTCCCAGCACCAGCTCTGTCCCTGGAGTGACCCCCCCCCCGCAGTGGGACACCCTCGGCAATGCCTGTGAATGGATGATTTGCAAGAACGTTTAACCGTGGAAATGCTTTTCCCGTTACGCACTGGGGCTGCCCACGGACGCCCCTTTACCACTAGGCCCTGCGGCTCGTTTGGAGGCTCGCAAGGCGGATGCCAATTTGCCTGCCCGGCTCGGCCATGGCGATCATTCAAGCTCATGCTGAGAGGCCCTCTGCCCGCCTGGGCGACGGCGTAATCCCAAGGACGAGAGCCTCTGGCTGACCCAGGCCACACACACGTTACTGGCAAGAAACTGTTCTCGGGTGAAGACAGTAGCTCCCAGGTGTGTTTGTTCCCTCGGCATAACCCGCACCATCCTCGCTTGTACAGCTTTCCTCTCGTACGTGGTCTCCATGTGCCTCTTCTCCCGCTCACTCTCGAACCCCTCTTCTCCCACATTCGCCAGCCACTGGCCCCAAACTGCTCCCCTGTAACGTGACAGGGACTGACTCGTTCTGCTCAGGGCAGCGAAGCAGAGGAACGCTGTGCCCGCCTCCTCCCACGGCAGCGTCAGCGCTGCGACTGCACCACAGGACGGCCGGAGAGGACCGCCTGCAGCGAGCTGAAGAGGAGTCCTGTGATACAGGTCACTGTGGGGCTGACAGAGGTGGAGCCTCGTTCACAAGCCAATTTCGCCCAATAGTCACAGGAGAATTAGCAGCCGTTCACCTCGAACTATTCCGAAAACTTCGAGAGGAAGAGAGGCGCCCAGGCGCATTTTGTGAGGCCACCGTGACCCTGATTCCCAAACCAGCAAGGGCGTCACAAAAATAAATAAAGGCCGACATCCCCGATGAGCACACACGTGCAAAAATCTCCAACAAAGCATTAGGGACCAAAGTCAGCAAGACACTAGAAAGGTCACACGCCGCGACCACGTGGAGGTCATTCCCGGGGTGCAGAGTTGCTTCGATAACCACAAATCAACCGGAGTGACACGCCACATGCACACCACGAAAGGGGGAGTCGCACGATCATAGCAGTAGGTGCAGAAAGAGTGTCTGACAACATCCGGCATCCATTCATGATAAAAACTGTCAGCCAAGCGGGGACAGAGGGGACACGATCAAGGCCACATGCGACAAACACACCGTCAACACTACGCTCAACAGGGAAAAGCGGAAAGCCTTTCAGGATCAGGAAGGAGACAAAGGTGTCCAGCGTCACCACGTAGCACGGAAGGCCAGGACACGGCCATCGGACGAGAAATGAAGGACATCCCAATTGGAAAGAAACAAAGACACCGTCCCTATCTGCGGATGACGTGACGCTGTCTAGAGAGAACCCGAAAGATTCAACCAAAAAGCGATCAGCGCTGACAAGTGAATTCAGCAGAGAAGAGGGAGATACAAGATTAATATCCAAAAACCGGTTGCATCTTTACACACCAGTGATGAACTGTCTGAAAGAGATACTAAGAAAACCCCATTTACAATTTCATCAAAAATGAAATTCCCAGGGATGAATGTAGCTGAGGAGGTAAGAGACCTGAAGTTGGAAAATGATAAGACGTTGAAAAAAAAAAACTGAAGATACAAATAAATGGAAGCATGTACCGTGCTCGTGGACAGGAAGAATTAACATCGCCAAAAGGTCCAAACTACCGAAAGCCATCTATAGACTCCCCGCAATCACTACCAAATTACCAACGACATTTTCCACAGAACTAGAGCGAATGTTTATACGAAACCATAAAAAATAACTGTAGAGCCACGGCAATCTTGAGAAAACAAAACAAGGTTGGAATTATCACGTTATGTGACATCAAACTATGCTACCAGGACGTAGTCGTCAAAACAGCACGGAACCGACGTAAAAACAGACGCATACATCAACGGGACGGAACAGAGACCCCGGAAATAAACCCAGGCCTACGTGGTCACATAGCCTGTGACAGAGGAGGCAAGGATACACAACGGGGTAAAGACAGGCAATTCGATGCATGGTGCTGGGAAAACTGGAGAAATTCATGCCAGACATGACACTGGGCCACCTTCCTACACCGTAGTCAAGAACAAATTCAAAACGGATTAAAGACTCAAATGGAAGACCCAAAACAATAAGACTCCTGGAAGGAACGTAGACTGTAAGTTCCCTGACATCACTCTCAGGAGCAGTTTTTCCTGGTGCATCTTCTCAGGCAAGGGAAACAAGAAAAAGTAAACAAACGGGACTACATCACATCAAAAAGTTTTTGCACGGCACAGAAAACCATAAAAAAAAAATGAAGACAGCATGCTGAATGGCAGAAGGTACTCGCCAAGGGTAAGTTTGATAAGGAGTTAATATCCAAAATCGGTGAAGAACGCATGCAACTCAACACCCAAAAGACAAGCAATCCAATTAAAAATGGGCAGACGGCCTGAGCAGACATTTCTCAAAGAGGCCATGCAGACGGCCACAGGGAAGACACACGAGAAGATGCTCAACGGCACCAATCAGAGAAATGCAGATTAAAACTGCAACGAGATACCACCTCACCCCATCATCAGCAAACCCACAGACGGGGAGTGTCGGTGAGGACGCGGAGGAAAGGAAAACCTGTTGTAGCCGCCGTGGAAAACAGTTTAAGGTTCTTCAAAACAATTAAAAATACAACCACCTCGTGACCCAGAAATTCCACAACCGAGCTCGCAGAGAAATAGCTATAACGCTGTCCTGTGTGCATCGCAGCGCTGCTTACAACAGGCATGGACAGACGGGTGGATAAAGACTGGGACACACACACCATGGAATACTACTAAGTCAGGCAGCAAAAGACAAATTCCTGTGATTCCTCCTACATGTGGAGCCTAATAATCAAATGAGCAAACAAACAAATAAAACCAAACTCAGGTACAGAGAACAAACTGGTGGTCGCCAGATGGGACGTGAATGGAAAAGGGGAAGGGATCAGTACATACAACCCCAGTCCGGATGGGGACTGGAACTACCAGGGTGAGCCCCTCGCGAGGCATGTGGACGCCGAAGCACTGTGCCGGACCCCTGAAACTGATATTGTCAACTGTAACTGCAAAATTAAAACTGTTTTTAAGAAGACGGCCAATGGCCTCCACCTCGTGAGACCTACGTCAGGCCTTGGTTCTCGTGAGACGGGACCGTGGGCAGCACCCAGCGTGGCTGCGCACTCTCTAGAAGTGCTGGCCAGCCTGTCCTGCTGGTTCCTCTGGCTGTGGAAGTGGGGGCGTGACACCCCGGCCCCAGGCCTCTCCTGCCCACGGCTCGGCGGCCACCAGGCCGCTGGCTCCACGCAGGGGTCATGCTGATGATCCCGCGCTCAGGCCTGCAATCCACGTGACCCTGAATGCCAGGCTCACACCGGCACCTGCTCGCCTGACAGCCCCACGTGACATCTCGTCAACGCCTCAGACTGTGTCCAAACACAACTGACTCCTGGTCCTGCCCTCAAACTCGCTTCGCCCTCCGTCTGTCCCCACTCGGGTTCCCGAGCAGCGACGGGCCAGAGACTGCAACATCATCTTTCAGTCTCTTCTTTCTTCCAGGCCCCACACCTCCGATCTATGGCAATCCTCCGATCTATGGCAATCCTCATCAAAACGCACCCGGGATCCAGCACTTACCACCATCCCCGTGGCTACCACCCTGCTCCAAGCCACCTGTCCCGCTCTCCTGGGTTATTGCTTTAGCCTCATAGCCACCCCTGCTTTCACCTCTGCCCCCGTTAACCTGTTCTCTGCATTCCTGGCCCATAGGGCAGGTGCTCCAAAGGCATTCGGGGGACGGATACAAAACTGAGTGAGAGGGAAGGCCGCAGCCAGACTTTACCACTGCGCCCGGCGATTTCATTCGCCCTCCTACACCGACGGAAAATTACACCGAAAGGTAGAAAACTATCGCTGAGAAAACACCCATAACGAACCACGGAGAAGTCCACAAAGGACGACTTCTCACCGGCCCGTATCTGACTTGTTGCCGTTTGCTTTCCAGGTGCAGGGTGTTTGCTGTTGGAATTCGGCTCCCCTTTCTGTCCAGGGCGACGTGCACTGTTGTCAACAAGCCTTCGCGATCGCGTGGCCTCGTCTGCGAAGTTCTGGGCGCCAACTCACAGCACAGTCTTGTCTTAGAAATGATGAGATGTGCCCTCGCGTGCCGCTCACGGTGTAATACACACCCCGCATTTTAAAAGACGACACTTTAAACCACGAGACCTTCAAAACCAGAAGTTTCCACGTTTCTATTTCTTAACTGAGCTGCCTTAATGGTCCTCTGGGGCACAGGGACTCCATCTCGGCCACCGCTGCGTCGGATGAAATTCTAAAGATTCTTCTCGGCCGGCTCCATGGGAGCAATTACAGCAAACGACCCGGGGTCCCCGCAGTAAAGGCTTTTGTCCCCGGAGGATTGTTAACCTCCCCCCGTCACAGGCCACATTCATCACGAGAAAGGGCTCTGGAACTAAGGACGAGAGGACAGGGCACAGGCGTCTGAGGCCATTTCCAGCTTCTCTTTGCATCTGGATATCCCTGGCCGTTGCTTTTACCCGTTCAACCACTTTCGACGGCTGCGGAATTTGGCTGGGCCGTGTAGCTGGTCTAAGGAAACCTGTAACGGGCTGCTTGCTCCTTGTGAGGCCAAAGGGCCCCTTCCCACCGGCTGGCCAGGGTGTCTTTGGGGGCCACTGTGGCAGGGACCTGAAGCCCCTCGATATCTACTGTCCCCTCAGAATTTCTGACTTTTACAGAACCCAGGGCCACCCAGGACACAGACTACACTTCCCGGTTAAGGGGAGCCATGTGACCAAGTTCTGGCCTCTCGGACGTGAGCCGAAGCCAGGTGTGCAGTCTCTTTCGCAGGGAAGATGCTTGTCCTTCCTGCTCTCTCCCCGGTGGCTAAACTGTGGCCACGAGGGGACACCGTGCTGAACCGTGTGGACACGGGCGATACCTTAGGGATGGCAGGGCAACCAGACGCAAGGAGCCCGAGCCCCTGACAGCCACGTGGGGCAGAACCATCGTCTCGTCTAGGCTGCTACTATTCCCGACCACTGTGTAAAAGGGAAATTGTGTCAGTTAACGCAGATACGGACAAACCGGAGAGAATCCGGGAAGGGTGAACCAGACAACGTGGGCCCAGGGCTTGCGTGTTAAAGTCGGCAGTGGCCCGCTCCGTGTTCACTGCAGCCTTATCTACAATAGCCAAGTGTGGAGGCCACCCGAGTGTCCGTGGAGAAAGACGGGGCGCAGGTATACAACGAAACGTGATTCGGCCGTAACGAAAATGGCATCTGGCCATTCAGGATGACTCAGATGGACCTAGACGGTATGATGCTGAGTGAAAGGGGCCAGAGAGAGAAAAACAAATACCCGATGGTTTCACTTATGTGCGGAATCTAAAATGAATGAATGAATAGAATGAAATAAATGAACAAAACAGAAACAAAGTCATAGACGTAGAGAACAAACTGATGGTTGCCAGATGAGAGGGGGGTTAGGGGGATGGAAGGAAAAAGAGACGGGATTACGGACTACAAACTGCCTGTGACAAAACAGTCGTGGGGTGTACAGTACGGCGCACCTGGTCAGTGGCTGTGTGTGGTGTCCGGTGGGTGCCGGACTCACCGGGTGAGCCCTTCTCAAGTTAGGTAACTCCTGAAATGAATACCGTACGTCAACTGTGATAGAAAAGTAAAAAAGAAATAAAGATCCATTATGCTGTGCATGCCAAGTTGGCAAATTTAAATCCGGCAGGTTGTGGTAGGCAGAAAAACGGCCCCAAAGGCGTCCATGTCGTGGTCGCCGGCACAAGTCTGTCCCACTGCATGGTGAGGGGAGGGGGAATTACCTGCGTGGGGCCTGCCGTAGTCATGGGGTCCTTCCTCGTGGAAGAGGGAGACCGAGGAGGGCAGAGAAATGCAACGCGAGGACGACTCTACCTGCTGTAACTGGCCTTGGAGGAGGACGAAGGGGCTGCACGCCGAGGACTGCAGGGGGCTTCCCGGAGCAGCGGAGGGAAAGGAAGCGAATCCTCCCGAGGGCCTCCAGAAAGGAAGGCGGCCCTGCTGATGCCTTGGCTTTTAGCCCAACGAGACCTGCTTCAGACCTGAACGATGGGACTGTAAGATAACTGTGTGCAGGAGGTAAGCCACCAAGTTTGTCTTAACTCGTCACAGCAGCACGAGGACAGCAGCACATCCAGGACCTTCCCTGAAGCACAGGAGCTCCATGGGAACACGAGGTCACCAAACCAGTCTTGGGGCAGAGAACCGAGGGCACTTTCTGGCGAAGGTGATGCCCGAGCTAAAGCCGAGGTTCGAGCCACAGAAGGAAGAGGCTGGAAGGTGGTGCGGGGAGAGCTGCGGGGGGTCGGCTGGTTCTCTACAGGGAGAGGATGGGCAGGCACTGGGCATGGGACGTAGGCGGTGCCCACGGGAGAGGGTGGACTTTATTCCCAGCGCCGGGGGGAGCCTGCAGGGGGTTTCAGCCAGGCAGTGCGTGGCCTCTGCAAATCCGCCCCTGCAAAGCCCACCCTGGGCTGCCTGGGAGTGGCTGGGAGGGTGAGGCCGGAGGCAGGCTAGAATTTGAAGAATTTCCTTCCCCCTCCCTGTCAGACAGCGAGCCAGTTCTGAGCTGGAGAGAGGAAGATGACGATATTTTACACTTAATTTGGCGCCTGCTGCCTGTCAGGGCCCTGACAGTCATTAGCCGCAGTCCTCAGAATAACTCTCAGACAAAGGAGGTTTTAGCCCTATTTTCCAGATACGTGAAGAAGCTCTGAGAAGTTGGGCAAGTGCCCAAGGTCACACAGCCAGGAAGGGGTGCAGCCAGGATCCCCACACGAAAGCCCAGTGCTTGTCCCGCTGGGCTCTGCCGGCTCTCCCCGTGTCCTGGCCTCAGTTTCCCCGTCTGTGACGTGGCTTCGGTGGCTACTCAGGGAGCCAACAGCACAACAACAGGACGTGGGGGAGCCCGGGCGGCCTGCTGCCCACTTCAGCCCAGGTAAGAATTTGAGAGAAGCAGCAAAATGAAACAGACACAGAGAATATGTAGAGGGATGCTAGACGGGAGGGTGCTGGGGCGGGGGACCAAAAAGGGGGGGGGCAAAGGGATTAAGAGGTACAAATGGATAGTTGCGGACTAGGCACGGAGCTGTAGAGTGTCGCATGGGGGAGATGGTTAATGTAACAAATGTGTAAGGGGGGAGAGCGGGGCTAGACCTAGCGGGGTGAGAGCCGTGCGAGTTACGGGGACCTCGGATCGCTCTGCCATGCCGCTGAAACTGGTGTGTTACTGTGTGCCAAGTATACCTGGGGGGGGAAATACTAATTGGATATACAAGCAACAATGAATAAACTCGTCGTAAATACAAACAGCTAATTGTCTATGATATTTCCATAAAGATGGAAAAAAATTTTTTGAGAAAAGCATAAAATCCGAGGTCATTGATGAGACCATAAGCGACCTCTGACCTGGGGATTTGAGAAAATTTTGGCAGGTACTTGAACTTGCAGAAATCCATGGGCTAGGGGTTTAAATCGCTCTTATCTAAGTCTTTATAGTGCTGGGAGGACCATGCCCTCCCCCCCCAGCCAGGTGACGTTAGGGCTTCGCACTAAAATATAAAATTGATTAGGGGGGTTGCTGCTCTGGCTGAAATGGAAGGCGACAGGCCCGTGAAGCTGCTTCCTGCATTTCCCTCTTCTTCCCCCAAATCACTGGCTGGATGATGCTTGAGACTGATGATGCTGTTGGCCTTGAGATTTGATGATTATAATTAGATGGAAAGCGTACTCCAGCCCAGAGAGAGTGGATAACAGGGAAAGAAAACCCTTGGTCATGCTCCCAGGGGGATGGGTGCAGACCGGGCGGTGCGAATAACTTGTTAGTGAACGCACACTTGGGTGCCTCTGCCCTTGAACTCAAGGGCCGCGAGGAGGGACCCTCGCTCATCTCTTCTCCACCCGAGGCATGCGTGCATGAGAACCCTTCCAACGACCACAGCGAGTGGGGAAAGCTCTCCGGGAGGGGACTGGAGAGGGAGCTGGGGCCTCAGGGTCAAGGCTGCAACCGTGCGCATTTGCTTTCCTTTGGGGGCTCACATGCGAGTTTTGGACGAAGTTGTGCACCACCAGCTCATATCGTGAAGTCAGCAAGAGCCCCAGTGCTGAGGCATGACGGATGTGTGACTGTGTGTGAGCCCCGGTGCCCGCACGGGCGCAGTCACCCTTCACTGCCGGCGGACTTTGTCTTCCTCAGGGCCAAAAGCCCTACAGGTGACCGTGGCGTTGGTCTCTAACGGTGCGTGTCATCTCAAAAGCAAAAGTCGCCTCATACACATATGTGGGAGGCTACTCAACAGCAGGTACTTGAGAGAGAGGAAGGAAGAAACTGGCAAAAAAATTAAAACAATAAAAGTCAAGGGTCCGGAGGTGACTGGTCTATTTCTGCCCTAGAAGGCTGGAAACGATGATGGTAACGGCTACGACAACAATCACTAAAAGTAGCCGAAATGCATCGCGTGCTCACCGTGTGCTGGGTGTCGTGATGCACCTGCTGTCCGTTAGGGCTGCCGTGACATGTACTGCAGACGGGGTGACTTATGCCACAGAAATTGATTTTCCCACAGTTCTGGAGGCTGGAAGTTCAAGATCAAGGGGCAGGTAGGATTGCTTTCTCCCGAAGCCTCTCTCCTGGCCTTGCCTTGGGGTGCACAACCCTGGGGTCTCTTCCTCCCCGCGTAAGGGCATCAGCTCTACTGGATTAGAGGCCTCCCCCCCTACCCCCTCACCACGCTTCACCCTTACGACCTCATTTAACCTTAATCACCTCCTTGAAGGCTCCATCGCCAAATGCAGACACACCGGGGGTTAGGGCTTCCACATATAAACTGGAGGGGGGAGGCAAATTCAATCCCCAACTCCTGGATTGTGTTAATCATCACCACTAGCCTACAGGCAGGGACTGTTGTCACCCACTTTACATCACACAGAGGTGGAGACTGAGGCTCAAGGTACACAGTGCGCGGAATGGGATTTAAACGACGCCCGGAGCCTGGGCTCCTGCCCACTGGGCAATCCTGCCTTTTACGGGAGCTCCGTGGACTTCGGGAAGCAGGGAGGAGCTGTCCCCGGGCGAGCACACTCAGACAGGCACCTGGGCCACTCAGCGATCGGCCGCTTTGGGGACCGAGAGTTCAGAAACGCAGGCTCTGCTTTCGCCTAGGAGCTGCGACGCTATGACCAGCTACAGGACACCCCTCCTTCACCTCGTCTGTACAAAGCGGGCGCTGATCTCTACCACGTGTGACTGTGACAGTCACTTTGGGGACATACAGCGAAGCACGTGAAATCGTAAGAGACGTGCGGGTGCATTCCACGGATAGCGTCAGTCTTAGTCTTTAAAAGTTCTCGGCCCCGGAAAAGGGCTGAAGAAACCACGCAGAGCCATGCCCAGGGGTTCCCTGGTTACAGAGGAGGCGAAGCCTTCGGGAGAGTTCTCAGGAATCAGCAGCACTGGAGGTGATGAGCGGAACTGACACATTAGACGATGCATCCGTCCCACAAACCAGAAGAGAGGGCCAAAGGCCAGAAAGCAAACGAGAAGATAAGGATGGGTGCTAAGAAGAGGGAATCTTAAAACTTGGTTTCCCCTAGAAATTCAAGCAGAAGGACTAAACAAAGGTGTAGTGGATGCAATTATTTGGCTTTGAAGATCGTTCTTAAAGTTTTTATATTTCGAAGATAAAATAAGCTTTAAAAATATCCAGAAGATGCGATAAAGGTTAGCCACTATAGGCCATAGATTTTTCTGAAACAACAAAAACCTCAGGAAACAGTGGAACACAATTTAAAGGATTTTGAGAGGAAAGGCCATGGACCTAATAATTTTACGCCCAACCAATCTGTTGTTCATGCTTACAGCTGAGAAACAGACATTAGAAGAAAAGGCAATATTAAAGAAAAAAATTAAAAAATGACCGGAGGTGACCAATCTCTATATTTAAAGACGATATAAAGCTGCACTAGATAGAGCCGTGTGATATCACTATAAGAATTAATCCTCCAGTCACAATGAGATATCACCTCACCCCTGTCAGAACGGCTGTCATCAACAAATCCAAGCACAGCTCGTGCTGGCGAGGATGTGGAGGACAGGAGCCGTCAGCGCTGTTGGTGGGTGGCAATTTGGTGCGGCCACTGTAGAAGACAGTCCGGAGGTTCCTCAGAAACTTAAAAACAAAACTACCTCATGCCCCGGTCCTTCCACTTTTGGGTATTTATTTATCTGAAGAAACCCAAAACACTAATTTGAAAAGATCTTCGCACCCCTATGTTCCCTGCGGCATTATTTCCAACAGCCAAGACGGGGAAGCAACCTAACTTACCCAACAATGGATTACTGGAGAAAGAAGGTGGGTGCGTATACGCAAGGGAGTCATACTCGGCCTCGAGAAAGAATGACATCTTACCATTTGCAACAACATGGGTGAACCTAGAGGGAATTATGCTAAGTAGAAGAAGGAAAAAAGACCAATACCATCTGGTCTCACCTGTATGTGGAATCTAAAGAACAAAATAAATGAAGGAAACAAAACAGACTCGCAATTACAGAGAACTAAATGCCAAATGGGAGGGGCCTGGGAGGGGCCGAGAGAAAAAGGAGAAGGGATTAAGAAGTACAAATTGGTAGTTACCAAACAGGGGATGTAAAGTACAGGATGACACTGACTATATAGTGACTATATATAGTACTAACTGCATATGTCAGATGGTGCGAGACTAACCGGGGGGTCACTTCCTAAATTATATGTGTCTAACCCCTATGACGTGCACCTGAACGAATATGAAATCGTGAATGTCGACTGTAATTGAAAAATAAATTAAAAAAAAAACAAAAACTAGACCCATCCCTCAGTTTACACAGCATGTTTTTACTTGAGTTTTTTATACGTAGCCACTATTCCCCGTTTACGTAGACTTTTCACACAGTTTCCACTTACACAATCTTATTTACGCTGTCCTTCATCTTTCCCACTATTGGCGATTTCTCTTTCTAAAAAACAGGAGCTTAATTCAGCAGCGAACAAAGAACTAACACTTACTAACACGCAATTGTCACCAGGACATTTGAAAATTGATGGTTGCGCTGCGGTTGGCAACAGTGGAAACTAATGTAACAAAATGTTAAACCATCGATCGATGGACAGCTGAAGTTGACAGGACACACCCGCTGCATCACGGTTGGATTAAATATACTCCTGACTTACGCGCGTGTGACCTTGTGATTACATCACTAGCACTTGAAGGTAACACGTCCTGACTAAGTGTAACAACCACGAGTAAACAATGTTATATGTGGACATAATATTTGAAATAACAATTTTAAAGGGGGCATACACCTCTAGCAGTAAAAAAAAATTGATTTTTTAAGAAAATTGAAAACCTGGAAGTGACGCCACATAAAGTACCACATATAGCCACATACGTACACACTTCCAAATATTTCAAGCGATGAAGACACTGACTGTGCCAGTTAAAAAGGAAAGGTTGATCGCTTTGGATGATAGCACAGACACCAAGAGCGAATAAAATTCACTTTGGTCTTACTGAATTTTCATTAGCATTTTTTGTGAAAATATGTGAAATAAATATGTATATATTTTTTGGCCTGCTTCTTTAGTATTTGTTTTTTCATAGTGGTGAATTCTTTTCACATGGTTTTCTTCCACATAAAAAAAAAAGACGTGTAAAACAGAAAATCCATGTAAATCGAGGGACGGGTGTACAGCTATGAAACAGCCATCTCTTCATAACTTTTGGGAAATGTTTCATTTCATCAGAGACTTATAATTTTAAATTGTCAACGAGAGCTAATAAATGTGAACATAAGGAAAAAAAAAAGAGTTAAACCTCCAGTCAATGGAACTGAATTAATAGCCTAAAAATAGACTATAGTATAATTTTGTAAATGTAGGGACAATGCAAAGATTCATGGTATCACTGCCATTTTTTGAAGGTTATAGCCCATGTGATAAAAAAGGAACTATAAATATTAGTGAGGGAGATACAAAACTACTTATAGGCGATATAATAGAAAACATTCCCTAGAAAAATCCCAATGCTACAAATTGTCAAACTATAAATGAGCGCAAAGTGGCCAGATAACAGAGCAACACAAAACGAGCAAGCAGAAGATGTAATAGGAAATCTTCAAAATCGAATTAACAATAGTAACAAAAGGTTGACTTTATAAGAAACAAGATCCATTTGGAGAAAACAGTAAATCTCGACTGAACGAGGGACTTGTATAAATGGGGTGGAATACCACGTTTATGAATGAGGAGACTTGATGGTATAAAAAATGGTAGTTGATTCCTCCCAATTTATTTAAAAAATGAAAAGCAGTCCCAATCACTTTTTTTTCTTAGAATTTCATGAACTTATTCTAAAAGTCAAAAGAAAAAACAAGACAATGTCAGGGGAAAATAAACAAGGGAAACTTTCTCCCATCAGATACCAAAAACACACTGGAAAGCTATGTGATACACAAATCAACGCAAGAGAATACAGGCCCGGGTAGAAACGAAGGTTTAATACATGTTAAGAGAGGTATTTTACACGAGCAAGGAAAGAGACCTTTTAATAATCTGTGTTGAGACACGTGGCTGTGCATTTAGAAAAGATTTTAAGTTCGACCCCCTACCTCAGATGGCACAGCAAAGTGAGAGTAAAAACAAAACCATTAAAATGTTACAATAAAATACGAGCAAACGTTCACGACTTTGGGCGTTTAAAGGTCTTTTACAAATAAAATGTGTTCAAAGCCATAAAAGAAAAAACTGGTAAATCTGACCATACAACGAGGCCTCGCATAACATCACGTTGTTATAATGTTGACGAGATGCTGTTGGAACTTGTTTTAATTAGGCCTCTGGCAAAGCTGGTGTCACCGCAGGTCGCTTTGCCACAGTTCCCAGACCGACCCGCAATGTTAAGTGATGGTTAAGGTTCAGCAGAACAAAATATTACAAAGCCAAGGTTACAGGCAAGCAACATCCCAGAAGGTATTTGTAACAGATATAATAATTATTATCCAGAATATGTGTGTGTGTGTATATATTTTTTTTTGGGGGGGGACCCTTTCACATGGTTAAAATAAGTCAGAAGGACAATGGGCAGTGGCTACGAACAAGCGATTCCCAGAAGAGGAAATGCAAATACCCGATGGTCAAATGAAAAGACGTTCAGCTTCATCGGTAACCAGAGAAATGCAACTGAAAACAACAAAACAACATGTCCACCTGCTAAACTGCCCCGGACTTAAGTACGATGACGCACCCCCACGCATCGCTGGTGGTAAATCGCTGTAACCGTCTTGGAGAACATTCTGGCAATAAACATGCACACACCTGAGGATGGAGCAGTTCTAGGTCTCACTGTCTCGCCTGGAAAAGCATTTGCTCCCGTCAGCAAGAAGGCCGGAACGAGTGTGTTCATCGTGATCATGTCGTGTAACAACAAAATCAGATGACGACCCAAATGCCAGCCCCATGACAGCAGAAACACCGGTCCCCGAGGGGTGGGTGTTAACACGCAGACAGACGTGCTCGAAACCCACGACAGGTCACGCCGGGCGAGGGGAGGCGGGGGTCCGGGCCTGTGGCTAGTGGGCAGAGGGGACTTCAGTCTTCTAACCCACCTTTGAAAACCATCCAGGCTGTGAAGAACGTAGTTCTCTCAGAGGGACTGGGAATGACTCACATTTGGTCAATATATCTAAAGTCTGGAAAAGGAGCTTGAGAAATGCCTGAGGCCTAAGAAAACGGGCGACAGATGTGAGCGTGGGTACGGCTGGGTACGCGTGACTCGAGTATACTGATCTCAGGAGTAAAACATTCTGTTTTTTCAAGTTCCTGGAGATCAGCTTAATAACCCGGGAAAGTAGCACTTCTGGTCCCCAAGGACACAGCGCGAGTCCAGGGACAAAGTCAGAATTCCCACATTCACGCCCCAGCTCCGCCACCTCCGAGCCGGTGGCCTTTGGGCAAACCCGTTGACATCACTGAGCCTAGGATTTCTACATACAGAGAACAGGATAACGTGGCGTGTCCCCTCTACCTTCTTGGACTATTTTGAATCTTATACAATTTAAGCAAAAGTGCTCTGAAAGTTATAAAAATCTATAAAGACATAAAACTATACAAACTCCACCCAAAACAGAAACGAACACCTGGATAAAGTATGTACACACTCACTGAGTAATTAGAAACTCATTTAAAATCGCTGTTTTCCCCTCAAAATTTCTCATCGGCCGGATACCTCACACCACATTCTAAAATAAGGCCCAGGTGAAACAGTAAAAATGAAACCCTAAAATTCAAACCGTCGAACGATAGTTTCTGAACACAAAGGGAAATACTTCACCACACAAAAATTTTGAATTTCTTCACATCGAGTAACATAAGCAGAAATTGAAAGGTACGCAATAAACCTCAAAAGCAATAAATTCCACATTTAGCATAGAAAGATCATTCACTAAGCGCTGTGAAAAAAAATTTCTCCAATAGAAAAACAGACAATTTCTGGAATTCTAAGCCAATAAACCCCAGAAAGCATGTGACCCCAATGGAAATCAAGGAAAATTGAAAACAAATGAGATAACATTTTTGCAAACCAAATTTGGCCTAATACCAGCAAAACTTAATGTTGTCAAAGATAAATTTGCTGGACCCTGTAGATCCGTGTTAAAAAAGGAAAAACAGGTGGCGTTAATTTTACTGTATTTGTTTAATTCAAGATATCAAAAGTATCGTTTTGACTTGCTATAAAATTATTAGCTAAATGTTTTTTTGTTTGTTTTGGAGGAACGCTCTTTGAAATGCAGTATTTTATGCTTAATTCAGATGCTAAGTTTCTACAGAAGATGTGATTTTAAATTTCACAAAACATTCCACCGGAGAAGAAAGTTCACGTGTTGTTCCAAACACACCCTTAGGTTTTTCCCCAGGCACTGAACTGATTGTCGGGTTTTAGAATTTAAAATAAAACTGAACAAAACCAGAATCCCTGAGTTTCAGGGTCACAGGGACCGGCCACGTTTCATGTGTGAAAGCCGGGTGCGGCTGGTGGCCACCTACCGGGCAGTGCGGTTCTAGAATAAATCTGCCCGTCTAGAGCCAGGTCCTGCCACGTGGACGCAGCTCTCGGCCTCCTGAACCCTGAGACGATGGCTCTCGGATCAATAATCATGAAAGTGTCAACTCACCCCCGTCCTCGTGCACGGGCCCCTCCCATTCCTCCGACGGCACCATCCTGTCGTCCCTTTGTTTCTGCTGCGACTGTTCTTCCACCAGGCCCATAGCCCAGTCCTTATGGGCACGTTGTCAGCTTTCGTGCTCTAAACAGTAAACAACGGGAAAGATAAGAATGACACTAAGAAGCGATCGTTTCCACCCACCGAGCAGACCAGACTGCGGCACCCAGGGCTTTCCGTTCTTCATCAATCACCCATACCCCTCCAGTTTATGGGGTCAAACGCAGTCTCAGGAAAGGAAAGCCGCATATTAGGGTCACGCTATTAAGTGGCAGAGCCCCCCGCTGCTGGAACCAGAGCTAGCCATCCCTAAACCCCGCGCTGTCCCTTCTCCGTGCTGTCCCCTGCTGTTTGTGTTGTCCCCACCACTGCTCGGCCACCACCAAGGACTCTCGACTCTCCTTGGGGGGAACTCGGGGCACTGGTGTCCCTTCTGGAGCATTGCTCCCTAGCATATTGCACCGAGAAGGTACAAAAGAGAAGGGAATCGCCACGTGAGAACCTACTGTGTGTCAGGCCCTCGCTTAACTCTCACGGCAACGTGTGAAATAGCAACTGCCATTTTCACCGTTTTATAGAGAATCACTCGAGGACTCGCCCAAGGGCAGACATTCTGGAAGTGGGGGGCTGGGAAGTCCTGGTTGAAGGTGTGTCCCATGTTCTCCCCCAGGTGCCTGGTGATATGGGGGCAAGACCACCAGAAGGGCATGTTCTCCCACGCCTCAGTCTCCCCCTGAGATCACCCACGACCTGTCCCATAGCCAAGCATGATCCATAACGGGTCAGACGAAAGTATTCGCCTCACGGCCGTGTGCACTCTATGGACCGCGTGTGTCGGGTGGGCTAGGCAGCACCCACTGCACCCTAGTGCCCTGCGAGGCAGTCACATGGATTCTCACAGCTCAGTCTCTTAGCCCCACGGCACGGTGCCATCACCCGCATTTCACGGATCAGAAAACGAAGGCTACGAAGGCTGAGAGACGCGTCTACGGTGACCAAGCAAGGGGGTGGCAGAGTCAGAGCACTGAGCCCAGCCCTAAGGTTCAAGTTCACGCCGAAGGCTCAGTCCTCATTCTCTCAGGCCAACACAGCTCTAGGTCAGGCATCGACAGGCGCACAGGGCACAGAGTGAGTCTAGTTAGAGGGGCCCGCTCTCGGCCCGGCTCCAGAGGGGCTGAACCGGTCTCGGGGTGGGGCCCAGGTGGCCACGTTCGTGGCCTCCAGCACGCAAGCAGCGTGGTACCTCCTTGGCAGTCCACACGAGCCAGGTAGAGTCTCTCCACTGGGGCAAAGCCACGGGCCAGCCCGCGGGAGGGGATGGGACCAACGGTCCTGCGCTTTCTGCTTCTGCCTTCGGCCTTCCCTCTGCCCTCGGGAGAGCCGTCCACCCAGAGGCAAACGACACAAAGCCATCAAGGCCTCCCTGGCTTGCGGAGGCCCCTTCCCAGACGGGGTACCTGATGCCTAATTTACAGTCTTCTCTTAGAGGCCCATCACGTCGTGCAGAGCTCTGGACCCGAAATGCCTACATCACTGTGGTCCAGACGGGCAGGCGGCATCAGGAGCGACACCCCATTTGCCAAGTAGCTGTGCGGGTGCTTCTCAGACTCCCCCCTGCACCCCCATCCCCAGTGCTTCTCAGACTGCCCCCTGCACCCCCATCGAGGAGGGTTTGGTGAACTCCAGGTGCCTGGACCCCACCCTCGGGGGAGTCTGAGTCAGCAGGTCTGGGGGGGGCCTGGGAAAGCGCGTTTCTAACCCTCCCCCCGGGGGATGCTGCCCCTGCCGCCCGGGGAGCTCACTTTGAGAGCCGCTGCTCTGGGAGCATGCTTCCCAACTCCACCAGCCCCGAAACCCCAACTGCGTGAGGCTAAAGCTGCCTCCGTGGCCAGCAAACACCCTCGACTTCTGCCTCCTCGTCCACCCCCTCCAGGAAGCCCTCCCTGACTTCCCAGGCTGGGCTGGGGGCCCCGTCTTCGGGCAGCCCTATCCCTTTCATTCTCAAGCTCTGCCGCCGTGGTCAGTCACTCCTCAGCCGCCCCTGTAAGACCGAGAAAACTGGCCTTTGTCCCGGACTGTCCCCCTCCAGGCCTGCTCCCCTGCCCTTCAGCGGCCCAGGCCCCTCTTGCCATCACTGGGCTCCGCACGCTGGATCACACTTGTCCCTCCTCAGGCTTCCCCAGGAGGACCTCCGCCTCAAGGTGACCTTCCCGAGATCCACTGGGGAGGGCAACGCGTGCTTTCGTGAGGGAGACACGGGTGCCTTGAGAGTTGGGGACTTGGGAATCTGTGTCTCCCAGGTCGTCGCCTGGGGTGTGGTGGCTGCTCCCAGCACAGTGGTCTCAGGAGCCACTTCCTAATTAGGTCACAGCCGATGCGGGGACAAAGAAAGCAAGAAGGGGGTGCGGGGGTGTCGCTCTCCTTTTACACACCCAAATCTCTCTCCAGGAACACGCCCAGAATGGGAAGCTTTCGGATTTATGAGCCTTCACCTGGCACTCGGCCTCCTCCCTCTCCCGGCCATTCTGTCTGTCCTCGCAGCAGCGCTGACGGGTGCCTGCCCGGCTTTCTCCTCCCCTGCCCTGTCCCCCAGCCCCCCAGTCCAGGCTTCCCCTCCCCCAGGCTCAGCCTTCCTCACGTAAGCCCCCCTCCCCCCTGAATTCCAGCCTTTGAGTCCCTGAAACCTCTGAGGCCTGGCCCAAGGCTCAGTCACCAGGGACAGGGACGCACACCTGAGGTCCACGGGGCAGCCCTGGCCGGCCTCGGAGATGGAAAAGGGGGGCCGCTCACCTCTGACCTCCAGGGGCCTCCTTCTGGGCTGGCAGGAGGTCTGGAAAGACCCGAGGCTGGGGGTGGGTGGCTGGGCCTTAAGCACCTGATTGCTATGGCCCACAGCTGGGCTGCCTGGGGCAAGCCGGTCCTGCCTCTCAGGGGAGCTGGGGTGGGTCTCGGCTGTGTGGATGAGGGGCTTCTCTCTCTCTTCAGGTTCGTTTAATGAGCAGAGGAGGGAACCACACTCAGCTCAGCGCTGACTCTGGGGCAGACACTTTACAGACGGACGAGGAAGCAAAGCTTGATGACAAGCCGCCCCCTCTAGAAAGATCTTTCCCTCCGTTTATGTGAGTCCTGCTCACCCGTTATAGGGGGTTCGAGGCCTGCTCCCGCCACCTACCCATCTTCTCTGAGCCTTTCTTTCCTCGTCCGCAAGGTGGAGTGAATAATATTTACTATCTCAAGGGGAGATAACCCCTAATAAGAGCTCATTAAATAGCAGCTTTTTTTTTTTCATTAACAGACGTTTATCGAGCACTCTGGCACATGTCAAATCCTTCGCTAAGAACTGGGGATTAAAAACCTTTTTAAGGGGAGACGCTCTTTGCCCTTAAGTACTTCAGCGTAACAGGAAAGGGGTCACGTAGAGTGTTTAACATTTACCTTCAGAATGCTTCCAGGTTTATTATCCTCTTTAATTTTCATTTCCCCCTCTGTGGTAGCCATTATGAGGGCTATGTCATAGGTGAGGAAATTAGGGTTTGTGGGGGAACAGAGCAGGGGGGCCAGGGAGGCTGTGAGGGGAAAGCGCTCCTGTGAGCACCCACCCCGGCTCCGACGCCGGTGGGTGGGGCCCCCCCACAGGCAGTCCTCTGCGATGCCTGCTACGTGGTCCACGGTTCAGGCCTGACACTACTGAGTTACCCCTGGTCCGAGGCTCCATCCCACGAGACGGCCCCCCACTTCAGACGCCAATCACAGGCAGCAGGTTACCCACAACAGCTGTCCGGCGTGGCTACGAGTCCAAGGTCCCCACGACCCCTTCCTCAGATTCGGTCATTGGCCCGAACGGCTCCCAGAAGCCAGACAACGGGGTGCTGGGCGGCATCGGGCACACGGCCCCTCTGAGGGCCGTGAGAGGCCGCAGGGTGTAGGGTCCCCTCACACGCGACATCTGAGGGGCCCTGCTGCACCAGGGGGCCGCGGAGGGCCTGGCGTCGAGTCAGACACCCCAGCTGCGCGACCCCAGACACTTGTGCCCCAGGCTGCTCCCCCGATCCTCTTCCGAAACAGAGGACAACAGTTTTGGGGCTGAAGGTGAAGAAAGGACGTTCATTAGCTCCGTGAAGGGGCAGCCTGGGCAGGTGGTTCCGAAGGGGCTTGATCCAGCCCTGGGTGTCACCGGGGGCTCCGGGGTGGCTTCCCTGCCGTTTCCATTGGGTTTCGTTTCACCTTTCTCCCGGGGTCGCACAAACGCCTTTGAGAAGGGCGAGTGGATGTGGCCAAAAGCGTGAGGACACACGAATGCCTGACACGTGGAAAGCCCTGACCTGGGGCGGCCCCTTCCGGAACTTTCTGCAGTGACCGAAATGCCCTGTTATACGCCGTGCTCTGTGGCAGCCGCTAGCAACGTGTGGCCATCGCGCACCTGACGTGTGGCCGGTGTGATGAGGAACTGTTTTTAACTTAGTTCAGTTTTGCTGAGAGAGACAACGTGGACCGAGGGCGATAATCATGACGGACAATGAAGGCCTGAAATGTGTCCCTAGGAGCACTCGGGGGGATCGTGCTGCGATCGGGTATTAGTGTCTGGGTGTGAGCGGGGAGGCCACGGTGACAGAGCCCCTCATTGGTCACCGCAGCCCTAGATTTCCTCACGGGGTCTTTCTAGCCCTCACAATCCCGAGTCACGTATCCTCCCCGGAACCTGCATTAGAATGTACTGGAACTGTTCGTCCCTGGTCTCTGTGTTCCTTTTAAACCCTCTTCCCATCTTCCCGTCTGCCCTTTTCCGGATAAAAGTAGAGACCATTGATTGGAGAGATTAACTAGAAGGTATTTACCCATATTTACATGCATTTGCCCGGAAACTAACGCTTTCAGGCCTGCGGGATGTGACTCACCATCTCTTTTTTTCTCAAGAAAGACACTGACAAGCCACCTCTTTAGAGGCAGGGGGTCATTACCAACGGAAAAGGGAAGGACCCCTTCTGTGTAATGTGTGGCTACGAGTGGGAGGCTGGAAATAACCCCGGGCCCCGTGACCGCAGAGGGGTGGGCCGCGCTGTCAGCAGGCTTCCGCTGCCTTGGAGAGGCGGCTGCGGAGGGAGGGGGCGGGGCGCGGAGCAGCTCCCCCCCAGGGAAGCTGAGAGCCAGCAAGGCTGGCAGGGCGCCCGCGGCCATCCCCGGCGTCCCTGCCAGGCGTGGAGGCCCGGGGCATGGGCGCCCTTACTGGTGTGCAGGTGGCTGCCTTGTCACTGTGTCCTCCCGTGGTGGCCGAGAGGGAGACGATGGGGAGGGAGAGGGAGAGGGAGAGGGACACCTCGCTCTCACACCCTCGCCTAACCTGATCACTTCTCCGAGGCCCCACCTCCCAATAGCACCACATTTAGGGGGGACAGGAACCCGCAGTCCATAGCGTGGCTCTAAGGATTTCCTTTCTACATCCAGACGTGTCTGGAGACTCAAATGCCAGATCCGCTGATCCCGCTCTCCTCGGATGGAAGGTGGCACGAGGGAGCAGTAGGACATCATCGTGACCCGGAGCCTCAGGTTATAAGTCGTAAATGGCACAGGTTTGGAAAACACGTGACAAGAGTGTCTGTTCCGTTTGGCGGAATCAAAGCCACCCGAGTGGCGAGCTCGTGCCATAACAGAAGTTCCCGGGATTTTCATCTTTTTGACGCTCAGGGTGGGGCTCAGGCTCCCTGGCCACTGTCCCATCACGACGGGAGGTACGAGCCGGTGGGCGTTACTTAACAGGCGGCCACCTCACCTCCCACTGCTCGAGCCCTGGCCGGGAAGGGGGCCTGGTGAGGGGCAGGTGCTCGACACGTGCTTGCAGGACCGTTTGAGAGTCATGGATATGCATCTGCGACCTGTCGGCGCCCCAGACCGGACGGTTCCTCTCCCAGGAGTCTGCGCTGTCTCCTGGTCCACCAGAGTGCGTCACCCCCTTGCCACCCCCATAGCGCCCTTACCCAGCCCCGAGCTCCGGCGACGGGAGCCCGTTGCAGAGGCGCGTGGGAGAAGATAACGGGAACTGAGGTCGGCATGTGAGGTGGTGGATGAGTCGGGCCTCTCTGGGTTTGCAAACGGAAAACGGGCTTACGCAGCATCGCAGACTGAAGCAGGGGAGAGGAGGGCCCCCGAAGCAGAACCAGGGGGGGAGATGGTATAAGCGACACGGGCATAAGCGACAGAGGCCGGTGGCACGTGGCGGTTCACATGGCCACTATGCCACCCGGATGAAGGTTAGGTTTGGGGTGGCCAGGGAGCCTGCTAATGAGGTCTGTGAGAGACGGATGAGCCGAGGGGGACAGTCAGAGCCCAGCGCAGAGGCTGAGGAAGCAGGGGGACCTGGGGACTGACCCAGAGACAAGGGCCAAAGGGGCAACCTCCTAAGAGCAACCGGGAACACGTGGACCGCGCGTCCTCCACCCTCCGAGGGAGCGTGGCTTTTCCTACGGAGGCCCTACAACCGGGGGACATGTAGCCAGGAGAAAGCCCCGGCGCCCGACGGACGTTCTCAGAATCTCTGCCTCTGCAAAGCTCCGTGGGATCCTGCCGCCGGGGAAGTCAAATTATTCCCCTGCTTTTCCCCTTTTCCGACAAAAGCACGCTGTGAAATTGATCTGGACCGATTAATATTTGCATCTGCTCTCATCCTTCATGTACTGAACCGTTTTCCTCTTTGCGGGGTTTGATGTCCAGACGATAAATGGGACCCGGGGCGGATGGATGACTGCTCTGACGTTTGGAGACACGCATCCCGACGCAGACAGTCATGTTCGGGGCCCTGGAAGAACCCAACGGCGGCCACGGTCGGCCAGGCGTCCGGGACAGAGAGAAGCGGAGACGAGTTCCTAATCCCTGGTCCCCTGGGGTCCGGGGTCGGCACCCTCGGAGGAGTCGCCGTGCCCCAAAAGCCCTGCTGGGGGGATGCTGCCGGGCTGTCTACACAGCATCAACGAGCTTGTCCTCCTAAATGATAATTACAGCAGCGCCGTGGGAGAGCTGGCTCGCAGCGCCGCTCCCTGCGAGATCGCCGCATCCAGGGCACGGGCCAGACGGGGACTGTGACCAGGGGGCCGGAGGGCGCCGCTAATTAGACGTGACACCGCGTTTACGCTCCGCCGGCCCAGTGTGTCGGGAGAAGTGACTAAAGCTCCCGGGGCTGCCGTTCCCTGTGTGCCGGGGGCTGCAGTCTCCGTCGGTGTGCGGGGTTGGCCCGGAAAGCCCGAGCCGGAGCTCTTCTGGGGGACCGGAACTGATGGCCAGACCTCTTTGGGGAGAGAGGGGGAAAGCTGCCTGATTAAATCACACAACTAAATGGACCAGACTTGGTTCCATTCGTCAGAGGAGACAGGACTCGAGGGCGGGAAGAACTCGCTTTCCAGCCCAACTCGCTGACGAGTGGAGGGTCCTCCGCCGGGGTCCCGCCTGCCACACGGGTGCCGCCGTGCGGCTGAGAGGGTTTGGGTGCTGCCCCCGCCCTCCCACCGCAGGCCACGTGGAGCCGGGTGCGGTGTAGGAGGCGTGGGCTCTGGAAGCGCGTGGCGTGGCGCGGGTCAGCGTCCCGGCTCCGCCACCCCTGGGCTGTGTGAGCTCAGGGCCCTCGCGGGTAAAATGGGGATGACGCATGGGACTGGGTTGCGGTCAGCATTCTGTGGCCCCTGTCTCAGCTGTCCCCTCCCTGGCTGACGCGAGGGCAGTTTCTTCTTTCCTTTCGAGGCGGATTTATAAGGACACAGACTGCTACGGCGCTGCCCGTCGCGCCTGCCTTCCCTCTCTCCTTCCCCGGGTGCCATGCCCGCTCTCAGGGACCTTCCATAATTGTCACCAATGATGCTATCCTAGTTCGGGAATAAACATCTGTGTTTAAGGAGCCAGTCTGGGAGGCCGGGCACATGAGGGGGTACGGGACAGTGGGTGCCCCCGTCACGCACTGCCGGGCGCTGTGCTGGGGGCGGGGTGGGGGATCAAGCGTGCGGTGTCGGAGGATGATGGGTGCCGTTGTTATTACCGTGTGTATATTCTGCACCCAACACTACGCTAATACACTAAAGAATAAGCCCATTCGAACCTTATGGAGAAGGCACTATATTGTGCCCTTTTTATTAAGAAACTCAGTTCCCCAAAAAGGACATTCCCTGCCCAAAGCCACAGATTTACTGAGCGGCAGGGCCAGGGCTCAAACCCAAACTCTGTCCCATCAGCGCTTTCCCCCCGGCCTCCTTTCCTCCCTCCTTCCATGGCTGGGAAGGGGCAGGCATCCCAGAGGGAGGGAGACGGCTACGGGGGCTGCGGCAATGGCGCGGCGACCGGGACAATTTTACCGAGTGCCCGCTGCGTGCCCGGCACGGGGCTGACCGCTCGACAGAGTCTGTCTTTGGAGCTGCTGCTGCCCACCACGGAGCCCAGGGGCCCGGGGGCGCTGAGGTGCTGGGGAGGTGAGAGGCCAGACGTGGCACGTGGGGCAGAGGGAGGCGGGGGCCGGGTTCCCGATGCGAGGCAGGTGTGTGCAGGGTGCCGGCCTTGTCAACACCGGGAACGACCGAAGAGACGGCGTTTTTAAACCGTGTGCCTGAGCTGTCTTGGGGACACTGTCGTGCTGTCCAGTTGACAGCTGGTCTACGTGACCCCAAGGCTTAGCGGTTCATCTCATCCTAAAAAATGGTTCACGGAGGAATTGTCATCACAAAAGCAGCAATCAGTGCCAAAGCCTCCCCAGGACAGAAGGGAGCAGAGAAGGCTGCCCGGGGCATAGAGGTACGGGTATTTAACGGGCCCGGATGAAGTCGTCTGGCGCAGGGCGTAGCATCTATTTGGCGAGTGCCTTTGGGATGGATGAACAGTCAGAGGGAGGGAAGGCTCGTGACGTGGGAGGGCTGCTGAGTGGAGCGAGTCGTCGGCAGGGACTGAACCGATACTTACGCGCGGTGCCAGGCCCCGGGCCAGGTGATGAGAAGAAGGCGTCGTCGCCAGCAAGATGGGGCTCTGGCCTCAGGGGCTCCTGGTCTGATCCGCCAAACAACACTGGACCAGGGAAGTGCAGCCTGCGTGGTAAGCCCAGAACAAGTTCATTTACGTGGCTTTTCAGGAAAGCTGTGACGGCTAAAATATGGGGTTGAGGACTGTAGTGTGCCGGTTGGTGGATTAAAAACAAAAACAAAAACAAAACACGTCCAGAGTCTTTCAGAGTCAGAGAGAGTGTAAGAGATGAAACTGTCTAAGTTCCCCGTGAAAGCGTGAAAGCACAGCCTTAAAGCCCACGAAGAGCGTTTCCTCCGGGACGGCAGAAGGCCACTCGCTGAGCGTGGTCCCCTCCGATGTCCACCACGCGCCACGCGGCCTGTCTGGAGGCGGGGCTGCAGAGGTCGTCGCGGGTGCCCGTTCTGCACAGATGGCAGCTTTTGTCCGACGAGGCGAAGGTGAACGGGACGTAAGTGCGGAAAGTCTCACCGGCTCCACGGTGACGCACAGACACACGGGACCTCTGGGAGATGCACTTGGACCACGCCTGTCCATCCATCGGTCAATCAGCCACGCCATCGATCCTGGTGCGTCCACTCTCTTGCCTCAGCGCCCACCCCACCCTCTTCATTCTTACCTCGTGGCCACGGCTGTGCCCCCGAACCCATTTCTTTCCCCTTCCAAAGTCCTCGTTCTATCGGTTATTTTCCTTTTCTGGGGCCATTTTTACCCTCATTTTCTGGATTGCTTCCTCCTTCCGTGACCATGCTCACCCCACACTTTTCTCCACTTAACTAACTCTCGGCCTCATGCCCTCCCGGATCCCTTGGAAAAGCCCGTCTCTACCATTCCCTCCCCCTCTCGCTTACTCGTCTCCTTAGCAGCCTGTCGTGTGGCCTTCCCGTACTCAGTGAGGGGCTCTCTCACAGTCGCCGAGGGTCCCCAACCCTCAGCCTGCCCGTCTTTACGGAAACCTGTGACATCTGTCGGGTTGTGTCGCTGACATTTCTGGTTCTGGCCGATGGCAGAGGCTGTGGGGAATCTGTTGGGGGCTCCTGCGACTCTGGAGGTGAGGACCCACCCTATCAGGCCTCCCTCCTGTCTCTGAACACGGTTCTGGGAGGACGTGATACCTGGAGCAGGGCAGCCACCTTGTCGTAGGAGTCACGGAGGCGTCCACACAGCCCTGGCCCCGGAAACACTGACCTCAGAGTGGGCAGTGGATAAGAAAAAGGCTCCCCCTACTAGTAAAGCCACTTTTGATCCGACACCGTAACAACAGCCAGAGCATTGCACCCGAGGGAGTGTGTGCGCACCCGCCGATGAGGACCCGAGGTACAGAGAGGTCAGGAAGTCCTGCTTGAGTCCCCGAGTCCCCAGTTATGGTCAGACCCAAGGGCACGGACGCAAACCCGGCTCTGACCTCAGGGGCACCGGAGCTCTGCAAACAGCCCCCAGCGTGACCAAGTGCCTCCTCCCTGGCTGTGACTGACGGATGCTCCTCTGGAAAAACTTCCTTTTCCCGAGCTGCATGTGTTCCTTTAACATAAATCATTTAGGGCTTTTTTCACAAAGATAATGCCGAAAGCAAAGAGGGAAGCCCCTGCTACTCCCAACGCCGAAGCCAAAGCAAAGGCTTCAAAGACAAAGAAAGCGGGGCTGAAAGGCGTCCACGCAAACAAGCTCCACATGTCACCCACCTCCGACGACCCAAGACGCTGGCTCCGCGAGGCAGCCCCAGCGTCCTCGGAAGGGCACCCCCAGGGGAAACGAGCTTGGCCACCAAGTTCCCCGACTCCTGAGGCAGCCATGGGGGAGAGAGGGGACGACAACGCACTTCTTTTCACTGTGGACGTCAAGGCCAACGAGCCCCAGAGCAGGCAGGCCGTGGAGCAGCTCTACGACTCCGCGGAGGCCCAGGTCAACACCTGTCAGGCCCGATGGAGAGAAGACGGCATGTCCGACCGGCCCCCGACAGGGACGCTCCGGATGCTGCCGACGCAATCGGGATCATCTCAACTGAGTCCAGCTGGTTCATGCTAAATAGAAACACCTTTGACTGTAAACAGCAAAACTCATGACATATTTTTAAACAACTTTATTGAGATACACTTTCTGTCAACCTGCTGAGCTCCACACATCTAAAACGGTCCACGCAACGCGCTGTGGCAGATCACACATCTGTGAAAGGACACGGAACACCCTGTCACCCCAAAAGTCTCCCTGCGCCCCCTTTCAGGCCCTCCCTGGTCCTCAGGCAACCGCGATCTGCCTCCTGTCACTACAGCCTGCATTTTCTAGACTTCTGTGTGGACAGAACTGACGTAATGTGCGGAAAGGAGTGACTCCGTTCACGAGGCACGGCGACTTTGAGATTCACCCATGTGGCGGTACGTGGCGACGGGCCCTTCCTCGTTACCCCTGAGGAGATCCCACCGTACGGATGTACCCCATTCTGCTCATCCATTCAGCTGCCAGGCTGTATCATTTTCAGCTATTATTACGAGTAAGCTGGGTATGTGTTTACACTTTTCTTGGGGAAACAGGGTAAATCGCTATGAGCAGAACTGCTGGGTCACATGATGTTTCATTTTTTTAAGAAACTGCCACACGGTTTTCTAACACGGCTGTACCATTTAGTCTCGCCAGGGGACACACACGGGCTAGCTGAGCGGGAAAACTCCTTCCCTTTACTCACAGAACACTTCACTTTTGGCACTCCTAGGCACCCAGCGTCTCCCCCACAGCAGGCAATTCTGCTCTTGCAGCTCGGCGCCCGACGAGTTAACTCAATTCTGATGCGATCTGACTCGAGAGGGCCTCAGACCCCACAAGGTAAGGGCTCCGTCTCTCAAGACTCCTCCCACCTTCTGCCTCAGACGCCACCTGCAAGTCCGGATTGTCGCCTGTGCTGCTTCTGCCCAACCTGAGGTTCCCACGACCCCCTCAATTAGGCTCAGCGAATTTGCCGACTCCCTGGCTCACAAAACTCAGGAAACGTTTTACTTACTAAATGACCAGCTTATCATAAAAGGATATGACTTTTGTGTCCAATGGAGGCTTCATTACGGAGGCACGACTGAGTAACTCACTGGACATTAGTGAGTAATCCAGCCTCCAGACTCTCCCCCTTCCCCCAGAGGAAGGGGGATGTGGCTAAAAATCCCAACCCTCTAACCGGGCTGTCGGTTCCCCTGGCAACCAGCCCCCCCCCCCCTTAAGGGGCTTCACAGACGTCATCTCATTAACCTAAACTCAGGTGTGGCAGAAAGGGGCTTGTTATGAATGTCACTTAGGAGATTCCAAGGGTTTTAGAAACTCTGCCGGGGACGGAGATAAAGGCCCAATACGAATTTCTCATTGTGAATCGCGACGTTACATTAGCTGTACCGACTCCCACCAGCACTTGGCGTTGTCGAACTTGTCTACTTCGGATGGTGTCTCACTGTCGTCTTCATCGGCACTTTCGTGCTGGCGGTGACACTGAGTACTTTTCATGCGCTCACTGGCCATTCATCCATTTTCTTTTATTAAATGCTCAAATATTTTGCCCACTTTTTTAAACTATTTTTTTTTTCTAATTGAATTGCAAGAATTCTTTACACGTCCCGGATACAAGCCTTTACCTGGTAAATGGTGCTGCAAATCTACCTTTCTGGCCTATGGTTTGCCTTCCATTCCCTTAGGGATATCTTCTAAAGAGCAGAATCTTTAGAAAAAGTCCAACTTGGCAATATTTTGTTGCGGCTCATGTGTTCTGTTTGCTAAACATCGGGAATTTGTAACTTTTCGTCTTTTATCAGATAAGGAAAGCTGTTGGCTGTAATTTCTTCAGCTGCTTTTCTGCTCCATTTTTCTTTCCTTGTTGAGGCTCATATCACATGTGCATTAGACCCTCTGACATTGTCCCACAGGTCCCTGAAGCTTTAATTTTTTCATTCCTTTTCACTTTGTCTTTAAATTGAATCATTTCTATTCATTTACCTTTACGTTCACTGATTCTTTCCCTCTCTCATCTCCATTCTGCTATTAAGCCCATCCAGGAAATTTTACATTTTCATCTGCTGTGTTTTTTTCGGTTCTGAAATTTCCATTTGATTATTTTTGTATGTTCTATTTATTAGGTGTCTCCTCCCCCCCATTCATTTCAAACATATTTTTTACTAACAGCGCTTCCCTACCCTAGTGTGATAATTCCGACATCTGAGACACCTTAATGTTGATTGTCTTTTCCTTTGAGAGTGACTCATTTTCTTCTTCTTCCTTTCTTTTTCTTCTTCCTCTTCCTCCTCCTTCTTCTCCCTTTTCCTCCTCCTCCTCCTCCTTTTTTTTGGTTGTTTGTACACCAACTGATTCAGGAGAGCATCCTGGGCATTGCACACATTATGTTGTGGAGAATCCGGATTCTGTTATATCCCTAAACGGTGAGGGTTTTGCTTGAGCAGGCGATTAACTCGACTAGACTCAAACTGTAAGTTGTCTCTCGCTTGCTCTGGACGCTAGTTCAAATCTCAGTTCGATTCCTTAGCTCCTGCTGCTGTGTCTGTTCAGTTCACGCATCCTTAGAGGTAAGCCGGAGATCTGCGTGAAGGCTCTTCCCCTGTGGGATTCCTCTCTCCAGTGACTTGGGCTTTGACAGATGGTGGACTTTCGGGTAGAAACTTTGTGTGTGGCTGATGTGCTGCTCTACAACTGTGGTTTGCTCACAGGCCAAGTGTGTGTGTGGTTAGGCGGGGCGTTTTGAGTTCCCTGCTTGTTCGTTCTCCAAATCACCAGGCAGTGGTTTAGGGTTTACAGGTACCTGCAGGAGAGCTTGTCCGTGGGGACTTAATCCAATAAACGCCAAGTGTAGCCCATTCCTTTCCCTGTTTGCCCAGAGCGTACCAGTGTGGACTGTAAGAAAACGACCCCCGCCCTGCACTCCTTCTGTGGCGTCCATCCTTCTCTCCTTTCGCTGAAACGAAGATGTTCTCTCTCTAAAGGTCTGTTTTCACGTTCTGTCCTTAGGTCTCTCCTAGTGCTGCTAAATTTTCTCAGGAATCTCATTCATTCACATAAACTCTCCAGGCAGCACTTTCGAGATGCATTTTTCACTTTCTTCCGAGTCTCATCCTTGTATTTCCAGCCGTCTCCTTTACATCTTTAATCTAGAATCGGTCCCTTCTCTGGGCTCGCCTGCTGCGTATTCGTCCAGGGAGCTGGGCTTAGAATTACGAAGAGCCAAGGACACTTCTCTCGTTACCTCCAATTTCTTCACTGTGAGGGGAGAACCTAAAACGACGGCAGTGCTGTTACTTACTGACTCGCTGACAATACCTAACCCTGAGGACAATCCCAAAAGAACTGCCACGAGGCTTAGGAATATGGCCTTTCCGTCTGCCCCTGCACTGTCAGTGTTGACAATTAGCAGTGCTATACATCACGGCTCACTTTACTTATTTCACATTCAGTGCCAACTACTCACTGAGCAGCTACCCTGTGCCCTAATCACGGTTCTAAGAGGTGAGAGAGACGAGGCCCCTGGTGGTCCGGAGCTTGCATTCTGGTGGGGGATACATGGCAAGAGCATGAAACAAGCAGATTTCTTTGTGCTGTGAGGGAAATAAGAGAGTGGAGGTGATGCCTGGGGGTGGGGAACAGGACCACGGACAGAGGGTGAGGAAAGGCCTCTCTGAGGAGTGACTTTTAAATGGAGGTCAAAACGATAACAAGAAGCTCATTCCCATCAGAGCAGCCACCAAGTGCAAAGGGCAGTGAAATGGTCAGCTCAAGGGCAAGGCCGTACAGACGAGGCTGACAGGTGGGTACGGGGCCAGGGCAGTCTCAGGAAGGGGAGTCTGGACTATATTCCAGGTGAGGAGCCAAGTTACTTTAATGAGAATTACTTTTCAAAGACAAGTATCAGAATAGAATGAAAGGTATCTTGTAATTATTCATATTCAATCAACTTTATTCACACAGACAAAACCTAAAGGAAAAATTCAATCTCTATAGATTTGTGTTTGTAGTCACTAATGTTAAAAAAATTTGGAAATAAAAATCCATTAGGGGAAAAAGAATTTAGTCAGTAAAATGTTCTCTAGAAAGATGCTACGAGTCATTATTCCTAGAAAAGAATTACAGACACACACACTGATATAGACATATCATATAGACATACATGTCTATATCCATCCGATGGCGTGACAGTATTCTTCGAAGTTATAAAAAAAAAAAAATCAATATTACCTGTCAAGTACTGTCTCTGGCACGTACAACCACAACTGCTAGGGTTACCTGAACAAGAAATCCCTGGTGTCTATTACACAAAGCTTTTAATAGGCCTTGCCTTGAGGATTTCCTCCTAAATCACCTCCCCCCGCCCCCAGCTCCATATATCATCACCACTTAATTTCATGACCACACAAAGCTGTTTTAGGCACTACTTGGGGAATAAGTTTTAAGAGTCCAAGTAAATGCAAACGATGTTTTTGCTGCCTTTTCTCAGAAGATTTCGCATTAGAATGCAGATGATAACATTACCCCATTATATGTGCCTAGTTTCTGCAGTTATGTATACATAACTCAGTATCTTATGCAGGAACAAAAGACAAATGGTAGTGTTTGCCTCGTAATTCTCTACCAGAGACTGACAACCTCATAATGTGAAAAGCACAAGCTATAATGAAGTGCTCTGACTGCTGTCTCCGTAACGTTTACTAGACTTGCTTCCGTTCTCTAACCTCAGGAGAAGCAGGCCTGAAGACTAGACATAAACTTCTTTATTGTAAACTGTGAATGCAGTCAGATGATCATCTCCCCTCCCCCCCCTTCTTTACAACCCAATTTCAGATCATTTTACATAACCTTTCCCTTTAGCAGCCCCTCACCTGCCTGGAGAGAGTTTCAGGGTTCCTCCCCCCGACCCCCGTGGGTGGAAGCGATAAACACGGATTGCAGCATCACCTGACAAAGCAGTTGCTGTATTTACCACGTGGGCCGAGCTGTGCCCTGACACCCATCGCAGTTCGATTCTGTTTCGCAATCTCCTCCAGTGGAGAATCTGTCTGGAACAACCCTCTCTGCCAACCTGCACCTGATGCAATCGCACAAGGGTCTGGGCCCTGCCTAGGCATTTCAAACTCCTGGATGCAGTCCCAGGGCCGCCAGTTAACAATGGGTTCTTGGCCAGGAAAGACGGTCAAAGGTGCTGCACATTGCAGTGTGGCCCTGGGCTGAGCTGGCACGAACCTCTCACTCATGATCAGCCTTACCCAGGAAAGAGAGGACAGTGTTAAGGAGCACGGACCTGACGGCTGGACTGCTTGCACCTTGATCCTTCCCCTGCCCCCTCCACTGAAGAGCTGTGTGACCTTGGCCAATGACCCCACCTCCCTCAGCCAAAGCACTGAAAACCGCAAAGCACTTATGAAAGGGCGTTTTCTTGTTTTTCACAGTATGAGGCACTTTTTTAAAACGTTTTTTATTAAAGGACTCGTAAGTGAATGCATTGGTAATTATTATCCGAATAATCCGCATTTACCTACAAAACCATTTCCTCACTTAAAATGCTCTTGCCCGTTGGGGGATACTGCTGTTGGTTACTTTAAAATTTCACACGACTCCCTCTTCTTAGCATATCCTTGCCGACTTTCGAATCAGTTCTTTTACTTCTGAGGTTCCTGGGGAAGGAGAGAGACTCAGTGAGGTTCATTTCCATTGCTCTTAATTATCTCTGCATCCTCTCCAAAACTCAAGTGCCACAGCCCAAAGCAATGTGCACACGTACACGATGAAGACGGCTCCATCAGGCCACGGCGACTGAACTCTTCCTGTTTCCCCCACCCCCGGAGAGCCACATCTGTGTTTATGATCTTGGTACATGGTTGTGGCAGCTAACCCTCATTGTCACGACATCCCAGGCCTCAAACATGTGGCTTATTGCTCGTGCCACTTATTGAATATTTCCTCTTCTTGAACTTATATCCACACCTGTTGTAAAGAAAAATGAACACAAAAGCAAGGACGCAGCAGAACGCTAAAACGAGAGCATTCTAATTTGAAAAAATTTTAATCTTCTTGTGCCGCATAACAACAACGAGTGGCGGTGTGTCACCTGTTGGTGGTATAATTCACTTCTGGTCTTTTGTTCCTGATGAATTTAAATATCCAATTATCTTCCTATTTAATTTCTCATGGTTTTGCTACGTCGACTACAACTTTTTCACAAGAAAGTCTTTTATTATTATTAAATGGACTTTGCAGTTCATTGGTACCCAGTTGGTTGTCAATGGCATTTTAAGATGACTGAATGCTACTGTGTGATGCTGTGAGACGTTCCGGCAGGATCGGGAATACCTAGGCTCCTTGTCCACCAGGATGACTGCTGAAAAAGACGACGTGGATGAAATGACACCATGGTCGGGAGTTGTGAAGACGCAGCAAAGAAGACTGTATAAAAATAACGCTGATTTTAACCATCCACGCTCCACCTCACTGGAGAATTTAATCGGAGTCAGCACCAGCTAAAACGATGTGGCTGAAAGAAGTTTTTAAAAGCTCCACCGGAATTTCTGCTTTTTTTCTTGTGAGACTCTGCATCAACTCCTGCTTTTTCCATCCACGTAGACACAGTGAAGAGTCTCATGGATGGAGGGTCATTCCGACCGCACAAGGGCACCATCCTGCAGTTACCGCAGCATCGAATGGAGATGGCGATGACCTCAGGACAGGCTGCCGAATGACTTTAGGGCTCTGCTTCCAAGCCCGTGGATGAGATTTTTTACATATGGCTAATTTATGTGCAAAGGTGATGCATCTAGTCACCAGGAGGGCCAACTCAAGCTCTGACTTGCATCAGAGGCAATCATAGAAGTCTCAGAATCTAACAGCACATGTTGGCTACTCGGCTCCTTGTTAAAATGAGCCTACATGGCTCTGGCCATGGGACACACAGTTTGTCTTGTTGGGAAGGAGAAGGAATGACCTCTGTTCTGCCAAGTATGGAGCCACGACCACAACTGAACACGCTCAGATGCAGTTTGTTCGAGGAATTACCAAAGATCACACATGAATATCGAGTTGGGATTGAGATCCGCCGGTAAACATTTCACTAAGTGCTACAGGAAAGAAAATAATCTAATTCAAAAGTGGAGAACTCCAGAAAGCTGAGAAACACATCGACAGAGAGTCACTCAGACACCCGTGCAGAGATATTCCATTATCATTTATTCTTTTATTCCCAGCCTCCAACCCGACCCCTTCTCCTTTTCAAATGGAAGGCAGTTCTCTTTCAAATATAATTTGGGACAGGACCCAGCTCTCTGACTTATGCAAAAGGACACAGATTCACAAACCTGCCTAGTACACTTTTAGATTCAGTACGTGGTTGTGTGCAGCTGCTGTTTCTGGCAAAATGAAGAGAACAAACTGTGGAAGGAAAAGTGAATGGACCATAAACGGCAATCACTTTTTCTTCAACAAATCCATCAGGTCATCTTCTATTCCTCTTTTACTCAGCTCATCTAAACTGTAGTACCGATGAATGATCTTCTCAGCAGTGACCACCACGACTCGGAGCCCATGGGTGTCTTGGCCCAACTGGCATCCAATGGCAGACGACACCACCATTTCAAGGTTCTGGTAGGTGCCCCCAGCATTTCTGTGGTAGTGGCCTGAGAATACAGCTTTGACACCTGTGGGAAATGGAAAAAAAAACATTAGGGGGCCGAAGACTTCCATTCAGGTGACCCGGGGCACCAATGTTTTCTGTGAACAATAGTACATTATTATAATCAATGCATAATATCACTCAGTATATAATAAACAAGAGGGCAGTGTATGTGACATCCAGAACCTTTTCAGGGATAACTCATGTATACGATATGTTGTTATCACATTTGTCATAACTAGTACAGGAAAGTACTAGGAAACAAGAACGGAGAAGATGATTGGCATTGGAGGGATGAAGAAGGCTGAAGGAAATATTACGAAGACCATATAAGCAGCCCTATGATGGAAGTTACACGTCTAAAAAAATAATGTTTATGGCGTTCTAGTGAAGACAGCACAGCATGTTCAATGTTTAATGTACAGCCTCCACTCCAAACTTAAAGCAATGATGGATACAACATAAAAAGGAAAGCTAAAGGACAGAGGCATGCTCAGCACCAAGTAAAGAGCACCATGAACCAGAAGCAAAAGAGAAAGATCCGTGGATCAGGAGCAAAGCAGGAAGGCAGAGCAATGAGTGGGGTTACCCTGCTGCCCGGAGATAAGCTATTAGACGATGATTGAGACCGAAAGCAATTTCTGGAAGACAAGGAAGTCAAGCCTGGCCCCTGGCTGAACAAGGGGTGGCATGAGCGCCTCTGTTTGTGGAAGGAGACGAGAAGACTGCTGATGCCCACTGCCCACAGGGCTGTGCTGGTGTGTTTAACAAGGACTCCAGGAAGAAAGGTGGGGAGGGTAATTTGTAATGTTTCCAATAGCCATGGTTTAAACACTCTTAGAATGGCTGACTTCAGGTTCCCATGTGAAGTCACGGAGCCAGGAGTGGGAAGAGATGTCACAGGCCTCGGTGACACGGTGCTTCCCCCAGCAAGCACTAGGAGCGGCCATGGTGGCACAGATGGCAGTGATTCGTGACCGCATAACTAGAAAGCGGTGTGTTCCGAGTATTCGTTACCTTTTCTTTTGAAATGATTTATTTAATGATGAATTTGTATATAATTTAATTTTTGATAATGGCTGTTTGACAACCAGGTCACAAAACTCTTTAACACTTACTCGTTTGCATGCAGGTCTGGTGGGTGCTATCTCCAGCACACCATGGGGCTGGGGCTTATAGCTGCCTCTGGTCTGGGAGGAAGCGAGACACAGTCTCAAGTTCAGGGCTAAAAACATGTTTTCCCAGCATTGCCATGGGCCAAGGGCGCTGAAGCATTATTACAAGGCCTGGTCCTAGGTGGGGGCTGGGGTGGAGGGAGCCAAAACCATTGGATGAGGGAAGTTAGTTGAGAGAAAGTAAGAAAACAAACGAAAACAAAAAATACCTTACTCAAACTGAGCCTGAAATTAAAAATTCCACCACGCATGAAAAAAATCTCATGCTGTTAGTCTACAAACTCTTCAATTAGGAACATGAGTTCACTCCAGATGAAATCAATGATAAAATACTGGAAAGTATTTTAAATAAGTGTATTCAGGATATCAGAAAATTTTTAATAAAGGAGTAATATCCATTAAAATAAAAACACGTGTTATGAAACAAAGCAAAACAAAAGGCATGAATTGAATGAGAATAGCTGATAATAAAAATTTAGAAATGGACATAAAAGATATAACCATTACGATTTAAAACAAAAACAATCCCAATGAGCAGCATGAATTCTAGACTGAACACCATCAAAGAATAAACTAAAAAGTAGAACTGAGGACCAGAAGACAATACAGAGACCCAGACCTACAAGCAAAGCAAAAAAGCAGTTCAAAGAACCCAAAGGACAGATTAAGAGGCTGCAATGGATGCTTAAGAGGATTTACATCCTCCACTGAGGATGTAATAATAGTAAGACTATGAAATGATAAAATAACAGTATATGATGAAATAATAGTAAGACTAATTCCAAGAAATGATAGCTGGGAATTTTCCAGAAAGAAGGATTAGATGAATCTTCAGATAAAAAGTACTCAGTAGGATAAACAAAAGTCAATTTAAACCAACATATACCAGAGTAAAATTGTGGTGCATCCAAGAGAAAAACTTTAAAAAGATATCATGGTAAAAATATTACAAAAAAATGACAATGAGAGAGCAGGCATCTTAGCAATAACAGAATTAAGGAGACATGCCTTTAAAATGCTGAAGGCAAGTAACTACGAACCTTAAATTTTATATTTACCAAAACTACCATTCAAGTTAGGAGCAAAATAAATACATGTTTGGACATATAAAACTAAAAGTTTACCATTTCCAAACCTTCACTAAAAGAATTATTAGGAGAGATGTTTCAGTAGGGAAGGAATAAATTAAAAAAAAAATAATGAGCAAACACTGATAAAATATTTGGGTAAATTTAATTATCTACTGATTTTCTTTGAAAAACTATTTTATAATGTTAAAGTGAAACTGAAACTCAAACAAACATGTCAAGATGGAACGTTCAATGAATAATTAAAGCATATAAAAGTAACTGTCATGTTTGGAAGGAAGATGATAATGAGTAACTATATTTTGCTAGAAAAAAATCTATATAATTATCACAATTCTTAAAAATGTTTAAGAGCATCCAAATTAAAAATAAATTGTACTTCATCAAAATTAAAACTTTTGTGCTTCAAAGAACATTATTAAGATTTACAGCAGCATCAAAAAGCATAAAATACCGAGGAATAAATTTAACCAAAGAGATGGAAAAAGTGGTACTCAGAAAACTATAAGACACCGAAGAAAGAAACTGAAAAAGACATAAAGAAACAGAAGGATATACCTTGCTCCTTCTGAGCTGGAAGCATTAATGTTGTTAAAATGTCTTTCCTACCTAAAGCATATACAGATTCAGTGCAATCTCTACCAAAATACCAATGGCATTCTTAGAATTAGAACAACTAATCCTAAAATTTGCATGGAACCACAAAGGACCCCAAATAGCCAAAAAAAATCTTGAGAAAGAACAAAGTGGGAGATATCTCACTCCCTGATATAGCAAACAACACTATAAAGCTATAATAATCAAATCAGCATGATACTGGCATAAAAGCATATATACAGATCAATGGAATAGAATAGAGAGTCAAGAGATTAACCTTCATTTATACGGACAATTAATCTATGACAAAGGAGGCAAGAATATACAATAGGGTAAAGGCAGGCTATTCAATAAGTGGTGCTGGGCAAACTGGAGAGATACATGCAAAATGAATACAACTGGACCACTTTTTTACACCATATACAAGAATAAACTCAAAAAGAACTAAAGGTTTAAATGTAAGACTTGAAACCATAAAAATCCTAGCAGAAAACACAGGCAGTAAACTCTTTGACATTTTTCTTAGCAATATTTTTTTGGCTACGTCCCCTCAAGCAAGGTAAACAAAAGAAAAAATAAATGGGACAACATCAAATCAAAAAGTTTTTGCACAGTGAAGAAAACCATCGATCCAATGAAAAGACAACCAACTAAATGGAAAAAGATATTTGCCAATAATATATTCGATAAGAAGTTAATGTCCAGAATAAATAAGGAACTCATACAAATTAACACCAAAAAAATAATTAATCCAATTAAAAACGGGCAGAGGACCTAAGCAGACATTTGGCCAATATGGATGGCCAATAGACATATGAAAAGATGCTTAACATCATTAATTAGAGAAATGCAAATTAAAACCACAAGACGATATCACCTCAGACCTGTGAGAATGCTATCATCAACAGATCAACAAACAACCAGTGCTGGTGAGGCTGTGGAGAAAAGGGAACCCTCATGCCTTCTTAGTGAGATTGCAAATTGGTGCAGCCACCATGGAAAACAGTATGGTGGGTCCTCAAAACATTAAAAATAGAACTACCACAGGACCCAGCAATTTCACCACTTGGTATTAATCTGAAGAAAACAAAAACACTAATTCGAAAAGATATATGCACCCCTATGCTCATTGAAGCATTATTTACAATAGCCAAGACATGAAAGCAACCTAGATGTTCATCAATAGATGAAAGGATAAGGATAAGGAGGACGTGATATATATACATATACATATGTATATATACATATATACATATATATATCAAACACACACACACTAGAATATTATTTAGATATAAAAAAGATTAAATCTTGCCATTTATGACAATATGAATGGACCCAGAGAGCATTATGCTAAGTGAAATAAGTCAAAAGAATAAATACTGTTATGATTTCAGTTATATGTGCAATCTAAAAAAAAAAAATGAATAAACAAAATAAAATAAAAACAGACCCATAGATATAGAGAAGGAGTTGATGGTTCCCAAAGGTGCAAGGAATAGGGGATGAGAAACTTTGAAAAGTGAATTTCACTATAAATATAACAAACTTGCTTTCAAAAATTAAAAAGAATAAAAAAATAACAGTATCAAGAAAGTGAAAAGATAACCCATGGAATGAGAGACAATATGTACAAATCATATACCTGACAAGGGTCTGATACTCCAGAAAATATTTTTAAAAATCATATAATTCGACAATAAAAATACAACCAAATTAACAAATGGGCAAAGGATCTGAACAAACATTTCTAAAGAAGATATACAAAAGACCAATAAGCACAGGGAAAGATGTTTAACATCACTGATCATTAGGGAAATGCCAAATCAAAAACCACAATGAGATCACTTCACACCCATTAGAATGGTTATAATCAAAAAGGTGGAAATTAATAGGTGTTCACAGGGATTTGGAGACATTGGAACCCTCGTACGTGCTAGTGGAAATATAAAATGTTGCAGCTGTTTTGGAAAAATACTTGGGCAGTTCCTCAAAACGTTAAACACAGAGTTACCACGAAACCCAGCAATTTCACGCCTATGTTTACAGGCAAGAGAAATGAAAATATATATCAATGCAAAAACTGTACATGAATGTTCAAAACAGCATTATTCACAATAGCCTAAAAAATATAAACAACCCAAATGTCCACTGACTGATGAACGGACAAACAAAATGTGGTAAATTCATAAAATAGGATGTTATTCATCCCTAAAAAGGAACAGAGTACTGATACGTGTTACAACCTGGATTGACCCCATAGTATTATGTGGGGTAAAAGAATCAGATACAAAAGGCCACATACTATATGATTCCATTTATATAAAATGTCCAGAATAGGCAAATCCTTAGAGAAAGAAGGAAGATTTTGTTTGTCAGGGGCTCGGGGAATGGGGAGTGACCGCTAACGGGTTTCCTTATGGAATGGTACAAATCATCCGGAATGAGCCAGTGGGGATAGTGGCACAACCTTGTGAATACATTAAAAGCACTGAACTTTAAACTTTTAAAAGGGTAAATTTTATGATGTGTGAGTTATACAGCCCAATAAAAATACAATGAAAAAAAGGTGTGGGAAGGGGAGGAGGCTAGAATGATCCACGCTGACTATGGAAGCAGATGGTTATGTACAGAAAGTTCTGGATGTGTATATATTCAGGTTGGTATTCAGATACACATTTCTGCCTGAGAAGCAAGGGCACATCCCAGCAATGAGCACACCTAGTGTCGAAGTCTTGGTTTCTCATACTGTTCAACAAGACAAACTATGGATTCTTGGCTAAACGGTGGACTTTAGGGCTGGGGCAGAAAATGGACAAGATGAGCCTGGAGTATCTTGGAGAGAAAGGAAGCAAGCAAGAGTTCCAGAGCTCACAATGATGAGGGCACATCTAAGGAACATGGCAGCTAACTGAAAGTGCTCCTAATGCCCAAACTTAACCATTTGAAGGGAAAAAAATAAATCAAGCCAAAAAGAAGCAACGAGTATTAAATTATAACCCAAAGTATAAAAACATCCATGAATCTAATATAAATGATTAAATAAATACATGTGGGGAAAAGACTCAAATCTGCCATACAGAGGAACGACAACTAATTTACATAGATACACTGCCCTCGGGGAGGTGGGGTGTAACTCCCCACCCCCTGGGTGTGGACCCTGCACAGTGGCTTCCTGCCGAGAGAACTTGACAGTAGAGTCACGGGACAAACATCAACACTGCTGATAAGTCATGTCAAAAGGATGTGCCCTTGATACGACTGTGATGAAAATGGCACTTTACCTGCGTGGTCTTCCCAAGACTCATAACCTCAGCACAAGACAACAATCAGACAAATCCTAGGAGAGAGACAGTCTCTAAATGCTGATCAGCACTGCCCCAAACTGTCCAGGTCACCAAAGGACAAGGAGAGTCTGAGAAACTGTCAGTCAGGAGGAGAGTAAGGCAGTGTGATGGCTAGTTATAATGTGGTATGTCAGATGGGACCTGGGGCAGGAAAGGGACATGAGGTAAAAAGCATGGGAATCTGATTCCAGACGCTAGCTAGTAAAAGATGTATCAGTACTGGTTCCTTAATTGTAAAAAACATACCGCAGCCGTGTAAGACATTAGTAGTGGGAGAACGTGTTTGCGGTACATGGGAATTCTCTATATTACGTTTGTGATTTTTATGTAAATCTAAAATTGTTCCAAAACTTAGACGTCTACTATAAAAAATATAGGGGTAATTTTCAAAATACTAGAAATGGATTTTATAGCTTTTAATCAGCAACGTGGTGGGGGAAGGGGAATTGCAATAACCACAACAATCAAACAACAATCTGAGGGCGTTACTAACACGAAATGCTGGCTCTGCCACAGAGAAATCGGTCCACTCTTAACGGTGCTGATGGGCGTGCAAAGTCGTACGGCCACTCCGGAAAACGGTCTGCCAGCTGCTTATAAAACTAAACGTGCAATTACCACATGACCTAGCAACAGCACTCTTGGTCGTTCATTCCACAGCAACGGAAGGTTATGCGCACTCGAAAATCTGTTCCTAGGTGTTCGCGGCAGCTTTACGTGTATCAGCCAGAAAACGGAAACCATTCTCAACAAGTGAATGGCTAAAGTGTGGCACATCCACACCACGCAGTGTGGTTCAGCAATAAAGAAGGAGGGAACGACTGTCACACGCAACGACTTGGACGGGTATCAAGGACATCAGGCTGATGAAAGCACGCCCAACTCAGACGGCCCCACACTGGATGCTTCACTTTACACCACATTCTTTGAAATGACGAAATTACAGATGTGGCTGCGAGTAGTTAAGGGACAGGGATAAAAGGGACTTGGGAGTGGGTGTGGCAGGAGGGAGCCTTGTAGTGATGGAACTGAACCACATTTAATGACAATTCCAAAAGGAAATATGCTTAGCAGGGTCCTGGGAGACTTTCGACAGAGCTCTCGAGACCACGGTCACCCACACGCCACAGGAACTCAGAGCCACCAGTGGGCAGGTGCGGCTCTCTGCCAGCTGAGGTCCACGGCTAGGGGTGGAAAGGTGACCCAGGTTTCCCTACGGGAAGAAGCAGCTACTTCCACTTCCTGTTATTAGGATGCAAACAGATACAACAATTTTCCTTCAGAAATACCCAGCGAAGAGTCCACAGATGCGGGTGGCTTGTGTCTGTGGGCACACATGTCTGGTACACGGTTCCCTGTGGCACTGTTTGTAATGTCCATTTATGGGAGACCGGACACATTCTGTGTATTAGAAAAGAGGTAGATTTACATAGACTGACATATACCGTCATCCCGTTTTTGTCAAATAAGGACAGTGTGTGTATAAGAGGGGGTGTGAGCGTGTGTTTGTACCCCCCTCCCCAAGTGAATGGGGCAAAACATACTCCTTGTGCTGGTGGTTTCACGGTGAGGGCGGTGGGTGGGATTAGCAGGGGGCGGGCATCGCCTGCTACTTTTTTTTTTTTTTTTTATCACTGTAATGTCTGCAGTGGTCACGAATTGATCGAACACCAAGGTGACATGAACGGCCTGGAGGTGGTGTGAGAGAGAAACCAGGGAAAGGAATGACAGAGCATGGAGGTGCCACCATCCCAGGGCCCGGAGACATGGCCTGCTCCTGATCACTCAGACTGGAGGGCTGTGAAGTAACTGCATCCTCTGCTGCCTCGATGGGGTTTCAGAGCCACATCGCCCTCAGAGGCCCAAATGGGACCGTGTGCCATTAGTGCCGCCTCGAGAAGCTCCAAATGACCAGTAAGAAAGCACTTAGCATTACTATTACTTTGTTGTATGCTAAATTATGTTTATGAAATTTGGCTCTTTATGCCTAATTCATAGTTGCAGATTGCACTATTCTGAAAGGAACGTTTGGCAATTTTGAAAGTAACTCGCATTAACTGTAATTAGCTGGAAAAACTCATTTACGTTTGAATTTCACGCCGTATTAACTGGCATTCGCAGACGGGAGCGTTCACGGACCATGCGAGTGAGTGACCGGCAGGACGTTCAGAGTGAACCTCAGTGGACCGTGGACGGCTGGGCTTCTCTGCAAGGCACGGTCCCATCCATCCTCCCGTTCCAGGCCCCTAGGGCTTGCCATTTATTGTTAATGTCCCACATCGCAGAAAATTGACCGAATGCAAATTCTCACATGAGCAAAGATGCCTAAAGGGACTAGGAAATAGGACTAAAGACTGAGAGGCTGCCGGCAAGCAGAGCCATCTGTCAGGAGCCTTCTCCCCTCTGGGGAACGAGCTCCCTGCCACCCCCAGTGCAGGGAAGAACTTGACATTCCGGAGTCCTGAGTGAGAAGCCATGCGAGGACCCTGTGATGAGTTCAGAGGGCTGGTCAGGCGGGAGGCCAGAGCCTGCTGCAAAGTGGGGAGCACATGAAGGGCACCCCCAGGTTCTGGGCAGAGTCCAGGGCTCTGGGGCAGAGCCCAAGGCTCTGGGGTGGCCCTGGTTGGCCTGGCAAAAACCGATTCACGGGGATGAGGCCAGGGTGGGGAACACAGGGGCTCTTCTTGGGTGGGAACCTGCACCAGAAGCCTGGGGAGGATTTGGTGGTGGCGGGTTTCTGAGTCCACTTTCCACCTCCTGGCAGGGTGCAGGCTCACGTTCCCATCCTGCTCCATGAAGGGCAATACCGAGGCAGAGGGGGCTGAGGACAGCACGGGATGCCAAGGACTTTTTATCCATCATCTTGCTGAGCCCCCCTGATGTGCCTACGTCCTAGAGACACGAATCATCTCCATTTTACAGACAAGAAAACTGAGGCCCTCAGACAAAGTTAGTTAGAAAACAGGGCTGCCAGGATCAGAACGTGGGTGCTCTCGTGTCAGACCCCAAGCTCTCAACCGGCCTTGCAGACTCAGGCTCTCTCATTTGGGACCTTGGGCAGGTCACTGTAATGTGTAAGCCTCGATCCCCTCACTTGTCAGAAGAGTGACGACGCCTGCCTCACGGCTGGCAGAGGCGTGTGGAGGAGAGCTCGGATGCTGGTAACAAGGTGCCTGTCGTCTCCCTCGGGATGCCCTCCAGGGCAGGGCAGGCTGCTCACTGCTGGAGGGGGACACACACTCGACGCGCTGGCTCCGCACCATGCAGGCTCTTGTCTGAGTTACACTCCTGCCCCTCGCAGGCCGACAGGCCACGGGGACTTGTAAGAAGTCCATCTCAGCTTTCTATTAGCTTTCGAGAGGGAAGCATTGATTCACAACAAGGAATGTATTAATCAGTCATGGTTCCCCCTGACGGGGGATTGATTTTAGAGGTGTTTCCCAGAGTTCTGCAGATTTCCATTCGGGCTGTTCATCAGTCATCTGGCCAACATGCCTCTATGGTCCCTTAATTGAGTGTTACGTATAGATTGTTTTTGAATTATGAACTGCTGTATGGAGACGACAAGCATCTTTTTAAATTATGACCAGAAGAATCCCCAGCAAAGGCGGTCCCCGCATCGACAGGAGACATCTGCTGCGGCATCAGCTTCATACTCATTTCTCCAAGGTATCAAGTCATAAAGACGCTATAAAAGCTATTTTTAAGCTGTCTTGACTCAAATTCATTTCAAATCAATCAGAGGATTGGGATGCAATCTCTGTATAATTTGATATTCTAATATTTGAATACTTGCCACGAATGAAACTTGCCTCAAATCAATTAGGAAATCGGGATCCACCCCAGTACAATTTTGATATTAAAAACTGGCTTCCTCTGACCCTAGCGAGACTTAGGCCTGGAAAGGATGAACACGTTCGGCTGGCCAGCTCCCGCTTGCTTCCTGCCCGAGTGTACGTTTATGACAATGGCACGCACCTTTACCCTGCCAGCTCTGGCAGTGAGACGCTGTCGTAGATCATGAGTCACATCCAATTTACTGTCTCAGTGGTAAGGAACAACTTGTGACTCACAAAAAAAGAAAGGAAAGTAATATAAAGTCTGGATGTGAATGCACAGAAAGCAGGTATAAATAATCCTTCCTGCAGGTAAAGAATTTCCTCAGCAGGCAGCCAGGAGGCCACGGCAGGAGGCCTGGGTGGCAGGGGCACAGCGCTTCCTAAGCAGGCCCGGGAGGTGCAGCTGCCGATATGAGATAGGGGTCGAGGCCCACCAGACTCATTCAGCCAGAGGTTCTTCGCTACTGAGTCACGGTTCTGAGTTGCTAATTTAGAGATTCCAGTGTAATCACTCCCCAAATGTCACCGGCATGTACCTTTCCAAATGCCCAAGTGCCCAGGCCCAGGACTGCTAGGGAATGTGAGAGAGGAAAAGGCCGCCCGTTTCCTCTGGGTGAGGCAGGATGCTGCTTCTTCAGCCAGTTGGAGGCAATAAACATTCGCACCAAGCTCCTCTTGGTGCCAGGGGCTACCTGAGCACAGTGGGGCTCCCGCCTACCATTCCTAGCAACGGAAAGCTTCAGGCCTGCTCTATGGCTAGGTAGTGAAGAGCTATTCACAGTGCACAAGGTGACAAAACACGGGTTCAGCAGCGGATTATTCACTGAACAGCCACTCTGAGCTGAGCATTTGCATACGTATCATCTCAGTTTAGCCTCCTAAGGACCCCCATGAGGAAGATATTAACTCACCCGCCCCCCCTTCCACAGGTGAGAGAACAAGGCATGGAGAAGGTAAGTCACTGGCCTGGGGGCACACAGTTATGACGTGTGCCTGAATCACGGTGACTCAGAAGCACATGCTCTGTCTACCCCCTAAAGTTACAAAGTGCCAAGGATCATGGCACCACAGGGACAGTAAGAAGGCTTCCTGGAGAGGGTGGTTTTGACCTGAACACAACCCCAGCTCCTTCCAGCTCTGTGTGTCAGACCCAGGACTTGAAGTAGGATTGTGACTACGGCGATGATAACATTGGAAAGAGACATGAGAATTACGTAAATCGACTAAATACTAAACCAGGTTGTATTCAGAGCCTGCTACGTGCGACTGGGCACGGGAACCTGGCGGATCAACATGGCCAGACCGGGGGAACCCACGGGAAGATTCCCGCAGAGATGATGGACAACTACTTCTCCGTGCCGGTAGCTCCGCGTGCTCATACCCGGAGAAGGAACAGATGTGAAACCGAATTCCTCCAACACTCGGGGCTCTCTCACTCCGTCTCTGAGAGGAGACCCTGTCTCAGTCTGTGCAGCGGTACTCCTTCTCTAATAAGCTTTCCTTTTGTCTCTAACTCTGGCGTGCACTTGAACTCTTTCCTTTTGCATAGTCAGGGGTCCTCTCTCTCTCTCAATGTAGGACCTGAGTCCCCCCCTTGGGGGGATTCGCCCATCCTGCAACAACAGTGATAGTAATAAGCAACATTTACGCAGTACTCACCATCTGCCAGACACTGTTCTCAACACTTTTTGTGTTTTTAGGTCACTTAATCCCCACAATCTCCCCCATGAAGAAGGAATGGCTATTATCCCAGTTTTCCCACCTTGGCCTCAAAGTGGCAGGGCTGGGATCTGAACCCAGAGTCGGCGCTCCTAACCAAGCACCTGCCGTAAAATACAGTGGGCGTAGAATACAGGCACATCGAGGACGGGACATGTGAGCAAAGGGTGGGAGTCAGGAGTGTTTAGGAAGCAGCAGGAGCTAAGCAACAGCAGCAGCAGCAGGAGCCCCTGCTGACTGGCCTCCGGCAGGCCTGTCTTTCCCCTCTAGCCTTCTGAGTCCTCACCAGACATCTAACACGTGGAGAAATCTATGCCTGTTTTCCAGGGTTCCAGGTCAGATCTGGAGGGCAGGGGAGGCCAGAGGGCTACACTAGACTGGATTAAACAGAAATGGACCCAAGTGCCAAGCTCAGGTTCGCATCCTCCCTTCCTCCTGGCGGTGAACGTAAGCATCCCACCACTTCAGTTTCAGCCTCTCACGGATTCAAACCCTCCCATCCCCATTGCTGTTATCTTGAGTGGGGTCTTGGGGACATCTGCATGACACTTCTTTGAGACTTACTTGTAGCTTAACTGACCTGGGCTCTGCAGACATTTTCTGTAAAGGGCCAGATGGTAAATATTCTAGGCCACGCGGTCTGTGTTGCAACTATTCAACTTTGCCTTCCTTGGTAGCTGGGAAGCAGCCACAGGAAGCATGTGAACTCCCTTTCATGTAAAACTTTATTCACAAGAAAGGGAGAAGGGCGACCCCCAGGAACTGAGGAAGAAGGCATACCATCTTAAAAAACAAATACATTGAGGAGATCAAAGTTCGATCATGGTTTCTGGATCCTTCAAAAACTGGAAGCTTCTGTGCTTCTCAAAAATGAAGACAACAACGAAGAAAACAAACAGTAATTTGTAGTTTAGTTGATAAAACTGACATTCTGACGGGTGGGAGAAAAGTGTACTTGCCCAATAGAACAGTGCTTTAATGAACAAAGAAATGGTCAATTTTCCTATAAACAAGAGCATCTGCTCCGATGGTAAGAAGGAGACTTCTGTGTCTCCTTTCAACTGAGGGGTTCATGCCCTTCCATCTAACAGTGAGGTTCAGGCCTGAAATGTTGAAAAGAACTGCTTGCTGTTTTTGCTGAAAATTAAATGGCTAGTGGGTTTATAGGGTAAACACATGTACCAATATGAGAAACTAAATTTAACCAGCATTTAGTTTACACTCAATCAGTATAAACATATGCTGTTGAATTAACTTGCTAGCAGTCCTCTACGCAGACCACGTGAAGCGGAAAGAGCTCTGTGGCGACACTGTTCAAGAGAAACAGTGTGAACCTCACGTGTAATTTTTCCAGTAGCTACATTAAAAGAGTAAAAAGCAACAGATGAGATGAACTTTAGTTATGCATTTAGCCCAATACATCTAAAATATTACCACTCAACGTGTAATCAATATAAAAAAGATTACTCATTTTCTATTTTTATTTTCATACTGGGTCTTGAAAGTCCAGTGTGTCATTTGCACGTAGGGCCACACGTAGCTGGTGGCTACTGTACTGAACAGCACAGCTCTGAGGTGGATGTGGAAATCCAATGCCAGCCCTGGAGCTCTCCGGCTGAATGGCCTTAGATTGGTCATCTGTTAAATGGGGATAATACAGCCACTTTGTCAAGCTGCTGTTGTGAGAAACAGCAGTGTTGTGCCTGGTATATAGTGGCTACCTAATGAAGGAAAGCCGTTATTATATTAATTAAAGCACAAAATATCTCTTTAATAGAAATACTCAATTATTAACATCATGTGGCAAATACAAAAGGCACTTTTGCAGAGCAAAAATCAGGACACTACCCCATATACAAATAGACAGAAAAGGCTGGCTCCAGGGTTAACCGTTTCCGAATTTTGTTAGGAAGTTGAGCTGTTGGGTGAAGGCATGCCTCTACTTTTTTGGTACAACTTAAGGTATAACTGAAGAACCATCAACTGCACGTTTGATCAGTTTTAACATATCTACACACCTGAAACCATCACCTCAATCAAGATCATGAACACACCTATCGTGCCCCTGTGGAGTCACTTCCTCCCTCCGTGTCCCAGGCGACCACTGACTGACTTCTCTACATAGGTGGATTTGGGGGATTTTATGTAAATGGGATCGTCCAGTACACACTGTTTTGGAGAGAGGAGGCGTCTGACTTCTTTCACATAGCATATTGTTTAAAGATTTCATGAAAGGATCATAAAGGCATGATTTTGAAAGTTTCATCCGTGTATCAAGAGTTCATCCTTTTGACTCCATCGTACGGCTGGCTATCCTGGAATTAGTTTCCGCATTGGACTGGCAATGGACACTGCGGCTGCTTTCAGAATCTCAGCACCTCTGATACAAACTGACTGACCGTCCACGGTTGGATCTGCTTCTGAACCCACTTTTCTGCTCCACCGATCTATTTGTTTATCTTTGCACACCCAATGCCAAACAGTCTTGATCACTGTCAGTTCACAGTCTTGAAACCAAGCAGGTCGGTCTTTCAACTTGGCCCCTTTTTTTCAAAACTGTTTTCCTATTTTATGTAACTTGCAGACATTTTGGAATTGGCTCGCAGATTTCTACCCCAGATAAAACTGCAGGGAATTCGACTGGTGTTATGTTGGATCTGGAGATCAATTTGAGGGAAAAGCCACGTTAAGCACCACCTTCCAAGCCATGAATGTGGCCTATCTTTCCACCTGCTCAGGTATTCTCTGTCACTCTTGGCAATGTTTCGCAGGTTTTCAGAGCAGAGGTCTTCACATATCCTTTGTCATTCCTGGGCATTATACGTTCCTCGGTGCTACTGCCAACTGAATCATTTTTACAATTTCACTTGATAATTGTTTGCCGCTAGCATATAAGAACATAATTGATTTTTGTCTATTAACCTGATATCCTGAGACCTTGCTAAATTCATTAGTCCTAGTAATTGTTTTTAGTAATTGATTTCTGAGATTTTCTAAGTCAACAGATATGTCACCTGTAAACAGGAACAGGTTTACTTCTTTCCTCATCTTTATGCTTTTCCTTGCTTTTTATAATGGCAGGAACCTCCGACGTGCTGCTAAAAATGAGTGATGAAGCAGGCATCCTTTTCTTATTCCTGATCTCAGGGGAGGAAATTTAGTCTCTCATAGTCCCCAAATTTAGCTTTTTGATATGACTTTCAAATTATCCTTCAGAAAATGAACCAATTTAAATTCCCAGCAAAGGTGTTAAGAGTTTGGTCACTGAGACTTCATCCTTGAACTCGGTGATCACCCGAGAGCCCTGCACAGATGACAGCGGAGACTGCCCAGGGCAACATACCACACGGTTCTGTTTACTGAGCGACTGCGGCCCTCCCTGTTCTTTGTCACGCCGGATAATCCCTGTCATTTTACTCGCACCAAAGCCCTTTTGCCCGATTTACTCAGGTGGACATTTTCAGTGTCCCTTTACAGGCCTGTGTCCACCCTCCAGCTCCTGGGAGGGCTGGCTGCCAGTGGCTCACAGCTGCCCTGCCCCTGAGACCTGAAGAGCAGACCCAAGGCCATCTCACTCAGGTTTCCTCTCCTCGGTGGGGGTCATAGCTAGTGACTGAACGACATGAAGAAGCAAAAGGCGAGCCCCATACCATGTAGCCTATGATTCCATTTGCATGAACTATCCAGAATAGGCACATCTATAGGGACTGAAAGTAGATTTCTAGGGCAGGAAGAGAGGGAGGGGGTTTGGGAGGAAATGGGGCAGGGACTGCTAAAGGGAGAGGGTTTCTTTAGAGGATCATGAAAATGTTCTAAAGTTGATGGTGGTGACGCACGCACGACTCTGTGACTATGCTGAAAACCCCTGAATTGTACACTTTAAATAAAGTGAGTTGTATGGTACGTTAATGGTATGGCCTGTCAATAAAGCTATTATGGGGGGAAAAGGGAATAATGACCATAATAGTAATAGCTATCATTTGCCAAAGATTTAGTGCGGGCCAGGCACTGTGAACAAGCCTCCTCACCTGTATTATTTTAAATTGACATCTCTAAAATGAGTCATCATACAGGGGGTGGGAGGGTTGGCCTCCAGGACTCAGGTGGGACTACCTTCAGGGCGGCTCTGTGTTCAGGGGCTGGGCTGGGAGGCGACTGCTGCTGAGCACACGGTCCTGCCGGCTTTGCTCCCTGCCTGGCTTTGCTCCCTGCCTGGCTTTGCTCCCTGCCCAGCCCTACATCTTCTCTTCACGTCTGTGCTCCTGAGATGCCCCCTCACCTGTTCTCCAATCTGTCCTGGGCTCTGCCTCCAGGGACCCCTACCTAAGAAGGTCGCCTGGACCTCCTGCCCCCCTCTGCCACTCTGCGGTGGCAGGGGCAGCAGAGGGTTCCCCGGCCTTGAAACCTCCCACAGCCCCACCTACTTTAAAAAGAACAAAGACTTTCAATCAGAGCAGCAGCTTACTCTTTTACATTTTCTTTCCACTATTTATTGTCCTTCTGCCTCCGGAGCACTGCTGAATTAATGATGGCCCACACGGTGAAGGAGAAAGGCCTGCCCGAAAGCGACGTGGGATGGGAGCCAAGAAAAATTATGTGAGTTGAGTGCGGAAATGCACACATGGTAGCCTTCCTTTTGTGTGAGAGAAAAGAGAAAAGAAGAAAACACATACACAGGATATAACTGACCCTCAGATTGGAAAAATGTATATTATTTACAATATCTCTCACAAGTAATAAAAAATAAAGCAACTGGGGCAAAATGCCAGACAAATCTGGGTAAAGGGTATATTTAGATGTTCTTTTTTACTTGCGGTTTTTCTGGAAGCTCAAAAATATTTCTGCATAAAAAGTTAGAAGAAAAAAAGCAATGCATACTTGCTAAAAATAAAATCGAATGTAAATATATGGAGCATATAAAAGGGGAAGGAAATCTCTTTCCATTTTACAAGTTCGGTGTGTATTGTCCAGATAATCTAAATGTCTGTACTGATAATACAGATAGTAGATACAGGTATATGGAAACATATATATATATATATATAGAGAGAGAGAGAGAATACATACAATTTTAGGAGAATGAGATAAGCTATCTGTGGGTTTGTGACTTGTTTAATCTCTCAACACTACGCCTGATGATTGTTCCACTCAGGATGTACGTAGCTCCGTCTCAGAGCTACCCTGTAAAATCCTGTAAACCGTATTTCAGTATGGAAAATCGAGGCTGTTGGGTGGTCACTCTCTATTTTAAACTGGGAGGTCAGGTGGGTTCAGAGCCTTTCAGCCCTACAAGGACGGCTCAGGTAGATGGGGACAGTCGCTCAGAGTCAGCGCAGTCTCTGGGAGCCCTGGGACCTGGGGCGGGAACGCCTCCGGGGAGGAATGAGCTTGTGCCCAGCCCCGAGTCTGTGTCTTGGCGAGGAGCAATCTGTCCTGTTTGCTGGGGATCACCAGCACAGGAAGAGACGCTCAGGTCACCGAGGCACCCAAGCCCAGCAGTCCAGCCTCTGTGTGACCTGTCCTGGGGGAGGCAAGTGTCATCCCTGCAGGGAGCTGAGCCGGAATCTTCTGAAGGGCGTGAGCAGCCCCAGTCAGCTGGTGACTTCATCACCACAGAACCAGGCGGTCCTGGGTGGCGCCACTACTGGGATCTGGGTTCATGCCTCTCCTCCTGTGGGTGCAAACACGCAAACATCTGGTCACCCCAGGCATTTGTCCAGAGGTCTGGTCCACGTGGCGTGAAACATCTGGCTTGTCCTAAGGATTCACGGCCACCTCTTCAGATTCTCTCTTTTTTTTAATGTTTGGCTTGGGTAGGATGTAATAATGGCCCAGGTGTTGAAATGACCTTCACCCAAGGCTAGCTCATACTCTACAACCAGAAGACTTTTTTCTTTAAAAAAAGATAATAAAGTTCCCCAGTTTTCTCCATAAAAAAAAAAAACAACAAAACACAAAACTATAAATGACACTTTTTATCTTGCTTCATCCTAATAATAATCGACAAAATTTATATTCTTCCCTTTCAAGGCTCCTCTTAATGAAAACTACGAGAAGGTGGGAGGGGGAATGACACTGCAGAGACGTGGGTCAGAGAACCCCAAGGGCTTGGGCGTCTTTGGCTTCATCAGGATGAGAGCGGTTTGTCGCTGAAGTCCCAAAGGAGATCGGATGGGAGAGACACGCTGACACCTGACGGCAACTGTTGAGGACGCATTTCCACTTCCACCACTGTCCCCCACCAGTCAGGAAGGATCTAGCCTCCCCCATGTTGGGGCACGGTGCCTCACCGGACGCTGGGGCCTGAGGGGTGCCGCTGGGAAGCAGTTCCTCTTGGGCCTGGAGGGCCTGGCTGCCCTCGCTCCCACGCCGGGGACAGTGGCTGCGACACAGCATCGCTTCTCCGCCAGGGACTCGAGGATTAATTACACTCTTGCAGCCTTAGGCTCACTTGCCCTATGCTTTTCCACATGGGAGGCTATGCTTGACTTTTAAATTTAATTTTCCCCCTTCCTGATGACTTGTGAATTCAAAACCTGTGTGAAATGCCGCAGGATGGCTGTATTTTATTATATTTAATGTTTGGTTGCCAGGGCAGCAGGCAGCTCGGGGTGGGTGGGGGTCAGGGGGCGCGGGGCTGGACCTCAGTCTTGGGGTGGCATGCGGTGTGAGCACGGCATGTCCAGCAACCTTCCTGACCTGTTTTCCCATGTGGAAGGTAGGACTATCAACCACCCCCAGGGTCGCTGAGATGATCAAGTGAGACTTGGAGCTGTACCCAAGGTCACAGCAGGAAGCTGCGTGTGACGTGCTCAGGCAGTGCTCAATAATTATCCCGTCCTCTCATCCTCCTCTAAGTATCTGATCAGAAGATCTCTTTTTCATTTGCACAAATTGCATCTTTATCGCTATTCATAATCTCCTCTTTATTTTTAAAAGAAGATGGCAGGCTTGCATGTGAGATGGAACGCAGGGCACAGATTAAGGTTTCAATCCAGAATGGACAATTTTCTAGATTTCCATTACCCATTTTCCGTGCCCTATCTTAAACACAGCTGTCAGGACAAGAGGCTCATTAAAAAGATTGTTTTGACTGACGGCATGTTCATGTATCAAATTGGAAATCCGTCCAAAAATACTTGAGGGAGGTAGACAGAGGTGGCAGCAAGTCACGGAAGGGAGGGTTCTGCAGAATGCTGAAGATGAAATGCGCTAGGGAACAAGAGCTCCAGGTCAGAATCGAGCCAGGGAGGTCCCGGAGGGCAGCGCTGCAGCCACAGAAACGTGGGGACCTCGGGAAGGTCAGTTCCATTTTAATAATTGGGGAAAGAAGGATTCCAATCAGGTAGACGCTCCGTAAAGACACGACGTTTGCTGCATTAGTGTTCTTTCCCGCGGCCTTCAGGGGGTGGCCTTCCCTGGGCACCGTCCAGGCCCTTCTCTTGTCGCAGGATGACCACAGTCTCTACGGTAACCTCGGCCACCCCACCTGCCACGACACCCAGTCATTTCCCGGCTCAATCAGCTTTTGGACAGCTTGAAGGAGCCGCCTCCTGACGTCCAGACAGGCGCTGCGTGTGCACTCACATTCATACCCTTCGCCCCCATGCCTACTCCTCAGCGCCCCCATGCCTACTCCTCAGCAGGCTTTCCCGTACCAGAACTCAGTCACCAGGTGACACAGGGTCACTGCAGACTCCATCCCCCCCAACCCTGCCCCAGGCCACGCGCCCTATTGGTCTTTCTGCCTGAAACTGCTCACAGCCCTCTCCGCTCTCCATCCTCAGGCTGGTCTCTGTGGCTGCCTGGTCTCATCCTCCTTCCTTCCAGTCTCCCTTCCCTTCTGTCCCCAGATGTGCCAGGACACAGCTGTCAGTGGCTCAAGCCAGTCAAGGGTGTGCCAGAGTTTATCTATGCTCACTGCTCCATCCCATAGAAAGAAGGTGAGCAGCTGGGGTGGGAACAGCTGCTCGAGCATTTCACTAAGGATCCAGGCTCTTTCTGTTCTTTCTGCTGTGCCATCCTCAGCTGATGGGCTTCGGAACATGGTGTCCAAGTTTCAAGCAGGAAGAAGAGGGAAGGACCAACAAACAGCTTTCCTGAAAGCCCCACTTGCTAAAATCCAAGACTGGGCCGCATGGAGCTATAACGGGGTCTGGAGAGAAGCGCTTTCTGCCTGTCGTGCTGGCGCCCTGGACAAAACCAGGGGAGGAAGAGAAAATGCATCCTGGACAGGTGGAGCAGGCTCGTCTTTCTGGTATACATGCAGCCGAAGCTGCACGGTGGGCTTTCTAAAATGCAAAGCCTGATCTGCCGACTCACATAAAACTTCCCAGGCGTCTGCATCAGCTCAGGCTCCTGACGTGGCTCCTGCTCCGTGGCATCGACACCGGAGCCCCACTGTGGTCGCCAAGCAGCTCTGGCACCAGCACACGCAGGGCTGTTCAGTGGCTCTGGTCTTGCCCACGCTCTGCCCAGGGTCTCGAATGCCCTCTCCCCGCCCACACCTCCTGATGAACTCATGTCCATCCTTCAAGACCCCTTGCCGCTCTCCTCGGGAAAACATTCCAGCCAGGCTGGACCAAGCTGGTTCTCCTCCCTCAAACACTCCTCTGCTTATCCTGCGATGTCTCATCCCCACCTTGGTGACCCTGCTGGGGCCAAGTCTACTGAACCGAATCTCCACCTCCAGAACAGCGCAGAGCTGTGCTGAAGGCGAATGGTGAAAGGATGTATGAAACCCGTGGCAACTCATGTTACGTTTTAGCAGGTGTCCTGGCGGACGAACTGCATCTCCCCTTTGACAAAATTATCTAAGGAAATGGCGAGTCCTGGCAGTTTCTGATGTGACACAGCATCGCCACGTTCCCTGGGCGTCCCTCTTGCAGGACACCCTGGCCTTCCGTGGGTGGAAGTCAGACACAGTGGACGGAGCGAGGACTCTGAATCCTGTCTGTTACTTAGATGCGGCGTGACCAGCTACTTTACCTCCCGGACATCTGTTCCCTGTCAAAAAAAGGGGGGAGGGGATGACAACGGATGCCTCGTGGAGTTGCTGAGTCTCAGAGATGGCATGCTTAAACCCCCAGACCAGGCTCACTGGGGACACGGTGTGAACATGAGCTCTTCCTTCCTTGTCACAGGAGATATGCTGGCTGCCTCCAGTATCCATGTATCCGTGCCCTTTTTCTATTTGCTGAAAGGATCCTGATAGTTTCCTGGGAAATGTACTTTCTGGGCAGTCCTGGGCTTCATCCCTGGAACCTAGATGGAGGCAGCTGTGGAAGTCCCCATCTTATGGCCACCCAAGGGTGGGGCAAGGTCTGCAGCCCAGGTCTGCATACAGAGCTGTGGGGGATGCCCGCTGGGGGTCCTGAGGAATGTTCTGTTTCTTTTAAAACGTCCCCCCTCTGCCTCCAGGGGTTGTCATGTCTGAGGTGATGTCCGGAGCTATGGCAGCCACCTGAGAAGGTCCAGTCTAAGAGAAGGGCCATGTGGGGAGTGGGGTGGCACGATCATGGCACAATCATGGCCCCCGAGCTGGGGGGGCAGACAGTCTGGCAACCTTCTACTTACATGCGATGGTGAACTTCCTTATTCTGAGCCAGGTGGGGTGGGGCACAGACTAAAGGAACCAAAGTAACAGAGTCCGCCCGCTCTCCCAGAGGTCCTGGTGTTTCCTGGGCCTGGTGGGATGCGGAGGGCTTCCACGGAAGTGTTCGTTGTTTCATCATCCTTCCCACCGCTTGTGAGACTGCCTTCTGAGGCATCGTGCATTCACCGGGACCGAGGTGTGGACCCAAGGCAGTGGCAGGTTGGAAGTGAGAAGCAGGCCGCACCCATCAGAGGCGGAGTGCGTGTCATTAAAACACCCAAAACGTGGTCAACCAAAAACAAAGGAAGAAAATCTTTTCCTCCCTTAGATTTTTAGCCTTTTACTTGTGGCTCGAAGAGATCAAGGGTAGAAGATGCTAAGTGGCATACGCTGTGACTCTGAAACTCAGTGACTGTTGTCCTTAACTGTAAGTGTCAACTGTGATTGATCTCAAGTACCCAGACCAGCGGTCAGCAAAGCGCAGCCCACTGTCTGCCTGCTTATGAGGAATGAGAGCTGAGGGTGCTTCTTACACTCTTCAGTGGCTACTTTCAGGTTTTATAAGTACCGATGTAATGTCCTCAATTCTGCCTGTGGCCCACAGAGGCTAAAGTATTTACTCCCTGGCCCTTTACAGAAACAGTGTGCCAACCCCCTACCTAGACTTCATCATAGGGATTCCTTTCATTATTCCTTATTCAATTATTCAGAAACTCAGACGAGTATAAAATGTTATATACGTTTATATTCCTACCCCCCCACACATTCATATTTTATAAGATCTGCTTTTACAGCTCTTAAAAAAGAAAAAATTATATAATTTTTATACAATTAAAGCTGAAGTCCCCTTTGACTGCCCTTTGCTGTACCAAAGGCACTTGGCTTCACTTTTAAAAGTGGGCACGTCTGGCCAGAGGGTCAGTGACCTGGACAAGGTTAAGAATGGCTGTTCCATCACCTGCTCTGAGGCAGGAAACGGGGGCACTGAGCCCAGCGCTTCTGTGTGTTGATGGATGAATCACCCAAACAAGATTTCCTTCTCTTGAAAGTGGTCTTTGCCATGACACCTGGGCTTGGCACTGAGTGGGCAGTTCCAGATCTACTGAATTAACTGAACATGTGCCCCCAAGGCAAACATTTGATGAATTTCATGAAGACACAACCATGAAGTAAAAGTTGTGAGGAACTAAAGTAAAGGAAGGAAGAAGAAAACATAACACAAGGAAAAGAGAGGAGGAATGAAATGTCCCTGATGTGGAGGCTACCTACAGCAATAGGTCGGACGCTCTTAAGGGAAACCACGCTCCCATCCAACAGGTAGCAAGCCAAGGACTTACACATCTTCAACTGTGATTTATGGAGAGAGGAATCTAAATATTAAAAAATCTCTCTAGGTGTCATGAAGTCGCCACTCTAAGACCTGTGCATGGACAGGAAGTCTCTGGTTCTTCCGACTGTTCCCCCTAGACGCTAAGCTCCTCAAGGGTGGGACCGGTACTTACATCTTTGTCCTCCCATTTCCAAATGCAGACAGTGTGTGCAGTAAGTGTTCACGAATGCAGATGAATGTAACAATAAGCAAAGTACCCGATCCCAGCACCAAAAGGGCCAATAGCTCTTCCAGTGAGAATGCTGAACCTCTTCCACAAAACAGGACTCGTCACATTGCCTTACCAAGACCAAGTTCGGGCATTTGTTTCATAAACTTAAAAATGTACAAGCATTTCTAAGATTTGGGCTTGTGTGTGCACAGAGAAGCTGAGGACAGTAGTATTTATCACGGAGAAAAAATGGAAACAACTTAAATGTGCGATGAACCAGTGTGTCTATGCAGTAAGTACAAAATACCTGTGGTTTGGAGATTTTGAATGATGCTGTGTATGTCAGTCTTATGCTTCTAAAATGCTCACATGATACAATTTCAGCTGTACGAAAAGAAGGAACTTCTTAATAACAAGATAACATTCATGAAGGGATTGCACGTACACCAAGCCCCTACTCAGAACGCCCCAACCTGGGCAACCAGGCAGACAGCACCTTTGCATTAAGTCACAAATCGTACCGAAGACGCAGGATTTCATAAAGCTAAGAAAGTGACACTGGGGAACTGGGGAACCACAGCAAAGTCGCTGACACACAAGGCTTTGGCAGAGTAAACACACACGCCAGTTCTTGAGAACGGCGATAACCAGATTACGGAAGAGGCCCTTGGGAAAACTGCGAGTGTGTTTTTCTCTTAGGAAAATGACCCTCAGTGAGGCTGCTGCCGGCATCAAATGTCAAGTGCAGGGTGCCGTCACACAAGCATTCTAGACAACGTCGGCCAAGGAATCCAAGCCGACATGACTCAGTCTTTGTTCATTCCAAGGGCTGGTGGATAGCTGCAGCAGCAGCCGATACTTTACCCCATACGAGTTGAAATAAACTGGTTGCCATAATTTGTTTTTTCTAGATAAGGTCTCAAATCCACCTTTACTTTTTTCGGTCTGTTCTATGAGCTGCAGTCTTTATTTTTTAAGTGAGATTTTCTGGGTGCCCATACATCCTCAGGTAAGAGCCCACCTGAAACTGTACCACTGGGGAGCCAGTCGGAGTGGAACAGATCCCTGTGTTTCATGAAAGCACCAAAAAACAGCATCTGTGTCTGCAGAAAGCACAATTCACACACTTAGGGTGAAAGGATAAGTTGAGAGGCTTATTCTGTAAGAAAAACTACTGTTTCCTGAGACAAGAGGGGCCTGCCACGCCGAGGAGACCCCCAGGCCCTCATTCTGCAGACCTCTTCAGGAATTCCCGTTCTGAGCCCCTACGTCTATCTGGCTGGACCAGCTCCTTCCCTGAGACAGCCTTGAAGAAGGGCAGGGAGAAGGTGGACGCTGGTGGTGAGCAGGTGGGACCTGGCTCCTCGTGCACTCGACTCACTACCCCGACGGCAATGAGGTTAAGAGGCCCCAGAGTCAGAGCCGTGGGACCCGGGCCCAGCTTTGCCACCTCCCAGGTGTGTGGATCCAGGTAAGCTGATCAGTTTCTCTGTGTCTCAGTTTCCTTGTCTATAAAATCAGAATAGTACCTGTGATCTAGGATTTAATAAGTGGGGATTATTATTAATGTAATGTTAACTGTGTTTTAAGTGGCTTATGGAGTAAAACTGATAGTCGAGGGAGCTGGTTACCCTGTGTCTTTTAGCACCCATTGGTGGCACGTCATGGAGCTGTCCCTGAAACATGACACTCCAGTGTGGTGGGCAGAGCAGGAATAGAAAGAAGAGGGCCAGAAAGACTCACGTTCCAATTCTGGTAACACGTGGGCAACCCAGAAGCGGGTCAGAGGTATGAACTCAAGGAAAAAGAGTAATTAAGTTCCTTACACTTGGATTCATCTGATATCGTCATTTACAGGTTTGGTAATGATAACGACGACACTAAGATGGATAATATTAACAGCCCTGCCATTGCCGAGCACTTCCCAGGAGCCAGACACTGTCAAGGTGTTAGATGACCTCATTTGATCCCTGCAAAAACCTGACTATTGCTATCCCTGCCTCTGTGACCGAACAAGTGATTCAGCCCCCATGACTTGGGTTGCTCGTCTGTAAAATGCAGAGAACAGCAACACCTTGTAGGGTTGTCATGCGGGCTATGGTGACAATGGGAACATCCACTGACAATCATGTGAGTAATAAAAAAAGCTATTTATGGCTCTCAAGTAGCTTGTTAATCATCCACCTTTTTCAGGAAGAAAACTGCTCTATGAGGTCAGTGGTACCACGGACAAAGTGAGGTGACAGTCCCCTCAGGGAGATAGAAGCACAGACCCCTACGCTGGCAGGAGGCTCACAGCTAATGTGGCTGCTACTTGGGTGATGTTCCTGCAGGTAACACCTCACCTGGACTCCCAACAGTACCTTACATAAAGAAGACATCAAAGAAAAAGTCTTTTTCCTTCCTCTTACGTGTCAATAATTTCCATTTAAAGTGGACTCGGGAGCCGGAGAGGCTCTGTCCCGCCCCTTGCTGCGGTGGGCTCAGTGTCCTCGCCTACACCGTGGACACGGCCAAAACATCCCCGGGGTTGTGAAGAGGGGGTGCGAAGCACATGTCTGCACCAGGAGGTGTCACCACATGGGTGCCACGCTCTTACTTCCAAATGAACCATCGACATGCAAACACTTTTGCTAAGTAAACTAGAAAAATGAAATTAAAGCAACTTCTAGTTTATCTCATGTAGCAATATCCTAAATTTGTACTTATACTGTTGGGAATAGTGGGGGCAAACGCCTCTTAAATGAAAGCAAGTCCAGCAAGTAAAAAACACCGTGAGCTGGTATCGGAAGAGCGCTCGGCCACGCGAGGGATATTTCAGTCTGACAAAGGAACCCCACTGCTCATTTCAGAATGACACTAATTGCTATTTTTAAAATATGACCTAAAAAGAGAGGATATAATATTTTGACTTGCTACGTTTAAACAGATACCACTGTTTCCCATGCACTCGTGGTTCCTTTCTGAATGCTGCAAGGAGACTTTTCAACGAGCTTTGTAATTTTTAGTCGAAGAGTGATCTTCAGTACCGAGAAGGCACCGCTACCTGCTTTGTTCACTTCTGTCCTCAGTGCCGAGCACAGGGCCCACGTATCTGTTGACATGAATAAATGCTGCCTTAACTTTGGGAACCAGCAGTACACATTTACACATGCCAGATTCTCGATTTATAAATATTTACCATCAGGACTTGATTTTAGCTTTAATTAGCCCAACTGTTAAGGGTACCTCCAACGTGAGAAATGCAATCCATCACTTTGCACCAGATGTAGCTTCGGCGGTTGGTCTTTTATCTAGGTTTATAAAGAATGAAACGTAGACATCGGATGACTAAAACATGATGTCTTATGGTGGTGAACTGACTGAGCCAGGAGACAGACTAAACCTTGGCAAAATGAACTCAAGATCAAATCATAAAGAAAATATTAAAGAGGGTAAATTCCTCAAGCTAGAAACTCTAGGTTCTACAGATGCTTAAAAAGGGTTGTTTGCGAGTTCTCCCTTGATAGTTGGTTAAAAGAGAACCATTAAGATAGTTTTTCAAATGTATTTTCATCAGCGGGCATCCTCAGACGACTGCCATTGTCCTGTGGACACATTTACTAGATTCGGAAAACTCTGACTATGGACCTATGCCTTCAAAGGTGTGTTTACTAACACATTAGTTGGTGAGGTGTGTGCTTTAAAAAACTACATCAAGAGTCAAATTCTCACACTAAATTTCATAGGAACTGTCCGTCTATTTAGTGCTTCCCAACCGTTTAAACTAATACACCCTTTAGATAAAACATTTTAAAATAACATGCATTCTGCACCCGTGGTCAAGTCTCAGACCCCCTGAGATAGTCCATCTCCCTGCACATGGGGGAGCCAAGAGGTTTCCTGTCAGCTTCACTTCCTGTAGTTCATACTAGGAAGAGCTGTAATTCCAGGAGATTCTCACGTGCACCCTGCAAGGAGCTCCTGCCCCTCCTGCTGACCCCCCACCCCCGGGGTGGGGAGTGCCACTCGGACTAAAGGACACAGCCGGACACCACCAGAGCCAACTTGCCTGCTGGGTCCTCGAAACTCAGTCCAGGGTCACAGGACAACAAAGAACCCTTTATCAAGCACCTACTATGTTCCAGGAATGATGCCAAGAGCTTTTACACACACCTCACCCTACTTGATTCTCAGGCCAGCCCTGCGAGGTTGGGATGACGCCTGTGCTTAACAAGTGAGAAGACTAAGGCCGAAAGGCGTTCAGCAGCTTCTGAGGAGCCACTTGGCTGGGGTGAAGCACCAGAGGGTCTGAACCTAGGTCTGTCCAGCGTCAAAGCCTGTCTGCTCGCCCTTGGTGTTACGTGGCGTCGCCTGTCCCACCGGCACGAACACGTCGGTCACCCTGTCCCACCTTCGCGAGTTTTGCCTTATCCGCATACTCCCCATCCTATTACTTACTTTACATTTTTCTTTCAGTTGGTGAGCTAGTTGTATTTTTTGAAGGTGTGTTAAAATAAACACGTGTTAAATTTTAAGCGCCTCCCATGCACCCTCCCGCCTCTGCCCCCACCTCCGATTACACCATGGGCCTCGGATGGAGTGTGCCTCCCCCAGGCACGCCCTCCACTGCAGAACCTGAGTCTTGCTCAGGGTGTTGTCACAGTGGAGCCACCACAAGCATCCCGGAGCTGGACACATGCGCAGTATGGACAACGTCTTGGGGGGAGCAAGAGTGACACACTGAAATAGGAATTTTTCTCTAACCAACGGTGGGAAAACTACGGCCTGCAGGCCAGCCACCTGTTTTTGTGAATAAAGTTTTATGGGCACTCAGCCACTTCAAAGGCGGAGCTGAGCTGCTGCTACAAGACTGCAGCCCAGAACGTCCGGCCCTCTGCAGAAGAAGCCTGCCAGCCCCTGCTCCGGGTAGCACGTCCCCACCTGACAGTCAGTCAGTACACGCCAGTCTACAGGGACGGTGCCTATGATTCTGCTCGTGAACAGACCTGAGTCAAGTTTGAGACAATGCCATTTAACGAATAGTTATTTACAGAGGGGCTACTATGTGACAGTCTTGGCCAGTGGCTGGCTTACAAAGGTGGACAAAGCTGGGATCCCACTTCCTGAAAGAAGCAGGATATAAACAACTAGTACAACATGGTAAGATGTTAGGGTAGAATCTGATGTTTTATTTTTTCCTATAAAGTGAACCCTGGAAACCTAACCTTTTTGTTCTTCAAAACTTTGAAATTCTAAAACCATAACCCTAGGCTAAGATCTCTCTCCCTCTAGCTTTTTAAATTTTTTTTAAAGCATAAATACTAGAGATAAAACTATAATTCTGTGAAATTACTCATTAACTTTTGCAGGAAGATCTACTTATTGGAATTTTTCATAATTGCCAAATTCGCTCTGGGCTCTCTACTATACCATTCTAATCTCTCTGCTGAGAGTGGAAAAAAGAAAAGGTAACGAAACATTAAAGCAAGCAGTTAAATAGCTGGACTTTTGTTTTTTAATACTGAGTTTTTAAATTAGAATCCATATTGGCTGGGTCACATATTAACCTTATGCTGAAAAAGGCACAAGGGACAGAGGCAATGGCCAGGTTCAACCAACATTTCATTATCTACTGTCTCTCTTTGCAACTTCCACTAGGTATCAGGTGAATTAAGGGGAAAACCAATTTCTGCATCCCATGGAGATGATGAAATTGATTATCCTCAGGCAGAGCAGAGAGAAGACAGAGAAGAACGGGCGCTGCTTCGCATCTGCGCATCTGTCCTGCCCTGATAACTATTTATTTGCACTGGCTATTGACATTTTTGTATCATACAAAGGCAGTTTCCTGTTGAGCTTCAGAAGTAGAGACAGAATGCATCTGTTTCTAGGGAAACCTGAGCTGGGAAGTTTGCAGGCTTCGATTCAGACGCAGCCCCACACGCGCAGTGGCCCGCTGTACAGTGACACCCCTCCCCCTCAGCTCCCTCATCCCATTTGGAAATCAGTGCAACGGTGTTGGTTATTAAACCACTGATGCAGCCCACACGATGACTCAGAATTATTCAGTAAGCCTGCTGGAAGGAAGCTGGGTTTTACCTCCATGGTGGTTTGAGGAGGGATGTGCTCTTTCAAAGGATATTTTATAACAACACAATTATCGTAATTAAAAGCTACCCTGGATATTCTGATGAGCTTTTGACAGATTTTTGAGTACTGGCATTTTAAGCACAAGGAGATAAATGAGACCAAAATAGTATTAGGGAATAATATTGCTCTGTGGGGGAAAAGCCAAGGCAATGTTAAATACCATCTGCCATCATCGCCCCCCAATTTTATGATGGTCTTTAAGTTAATTAATTTTACGAAATGTCATCTGAACTTCTGACTTTCCAAAATGAGTTCAAATTACACTGCTGTGTCCCAAGTAATCTCCTGCACAACTGAGTCATGGGCACATCTATTCCTCATGAGAGCCACCTACCTGAGCCTCTTAAACCAAGCAGGTCACTTAGCCTGCCACAGAGCTGTGTCCGTATCTGACCCTCTCTCTTCCGAAAGTTACCCACGGTTGGTTCTGTGTTTGCAAGGCCATTAAGCAAGGGGCCTGCTTTGGTTAAGCCACTAAAACTAACAGGTGACTGCAGGAAGGGCATCCATCTTTCTGGATTTTTTTTGTTTTTTTTTGTTTTTGTTTTGTTTTGTTTGTTTGTTTTTTGTAGCAGCAGGTTTAGATGAAGACCCCAAGGCCAGAAGCCAAGCAGAGGACACCATCTCATACATATGTGAAGTGGCCCCCAGGGGAAATACTGGGGGCCACTTATGAAGAGAGCAACTGACTACTGAGTGAACCTAGAAAGCCAGCAAGCATGTGGATCAGACAGACGTACATGAGGCTCTCCGCCAGACTGAAGGACTTGGAGGCTGTGTGATGTGGGCTGACATTCGGGACACACCCTGGGGAGGTATGCCTGGAGCCCAGCAAGAACACAGATTTGGTCTGCTCTGTGCCTGGCATACAGTGGGTGCCAAAGACATGAGCTGTGTCAGCCAGCCACTGAGGGAAGGAGCACGAGTCAGAGAGCTGCAGTCCTTCGTCCGCCCCACAAGCCTCGAGGAGGCATTTACTATGCACTGAGACCCAAGCCAGGCCTTCTGGATGTGAGGCAGACAGAACAGCGTGCCTATCCTCAAGATGCTCAGAGCCTGGTGGGGACTCAGGCAAGTCAAGACATACAAATCTGCTGGGACCAAGGGAAGATGAGGAGGAAGGCAGGGTGGGGCTCGGGGTGCCTCGTACAGAAGGTGTCAAGCTTGGGTAGGAGTTGGCCAGGATGAACTGACGAGGTAGAGACGGCGGTGAAGGGTGAGGAGCCGGCTTCCCCAGGGGGTGAGGAGGCCTCAGCAGGGTAGAAGCTGTGGAGCCACATGGCCCTCTGGCTGCCGGGTGGAGAATGGACTGGAATGGGATAAGAGTGGGGCAGGGAACCAGCTCAGAGTTGTCGCTATGACCCAGGTGGGTGGCCTAAAGAACTGGACAGGCTGGAGAGACTAAGGAGGTAGGATACAGACACAGGACTTATCAGTCTTCCTGGGCAAGCAGGCCCCACTGCAGGTGGTCCATCAGGGCCCCGGAGCCTCAGGCCGTTCTGAGTAGACTAAGAAGGTTAGCTCCACGCTCTGTCCCATGCTTAGCAAGCAACCTCTTGATGATAATTTGGCATCCCATGTCACTGTGACCGCAGAAGGATGCTGCGCTATTGGGGCTAAGGGGACGGGTTCAGTCTCACCCTAAATCAATCAGCTGGCACTGTGGTGGCAGCTACTTGTCTCTGTGAGCTGGGGCAAATCGAGTCCACCTCTGAGAAAGACCAGGTCTGGGCATGCCTGCACCTCCTTTCAGAGTGTGCGGGGCTGCAGGCCTGACAGGGGAGGAGGCTGCAGTACCCGCGATGACGCCTCCTCTGGGGCTCCTGGTAGGCGGGCAGCAGGCTTTCCCGAGGATGCTGTGCAAGAACTATGGGCTCTCCCTTTACAAGTGTCTACGGGTTTCAGTATCTGGGGGCGACTGCGGTGCACGTGTGCTCCATCCTACGACAGGAAACCACATGCCACTCAAGACTGTGTTTGACGAACAGAGAACAAAGAGCAGCCACAGGGATGGCATTTGCATCATTTAACATTTGATATAAAAGGAATCGTTTGTGTGGCATTAAATGTTCTCTCTGACATTATTCTCTGCTACAAAATAGTCTCCATGATGGTGCCGATGCCATCTTGACACTTCATTTCCTTGTCATCAGAACGGTTTTCTGCACCAACTCAAGCATGGCATAAAATTTCAAAGGCCTTAATAGAAGTTTTCTAACTTCAGCTCCATGGAACAGTTGGAAAATGTCTCCAATTATGCAAGCTTTTTGTAAAATGCCTCAAAAATACAGAAGGCCTATTGTACATTTTTGCAAGCAAATGAGAACCATTTAATGCTCAAAGATGAAAAGAAGGGTGTCAGAATTTCTTTTTTTAACGAATGTTCATTGCTGGGTCAAGTCTCCTCCCTCGCCCTACCCCCTAATAATATATTTAAATTTTAGTAAAGTCTGATGAAGTACTCAGGAAAGATCTAAAAGGAGGCATTACAACCAAACAAGACACACAGTTGTCAAAACCCAAATACTGCCAAATCTCTGGTAACTCAGGGGATCGGCTCGGAACGCACTGCTTCTCGTGTGAGGTTACTGCAGATGCTCCCAGGAGAAGTGTGTGCGTGAACTAGTGCCACACAGAGCGCCATAGGCAACTGAGGTCTCCACCAAGGGAACAACTTCCTTTTGTGTGAGTGTGCGTGTGCGTGTCAAAGGGGTGATCAGCTAAACACGTACAGGTTTCACTTCCCTGTCTGGGTTCTGGAGGATTCCGTCTCTCTAAAGGAAGGCTGGTGAGGCCTGGGACCTCGCCGACACAGCCTACCCAGGGCTCCAGGTCACAGGTGATGTGAGCATGAAGCCCTGTTCTTAAAGATCAGCCTGCCTCTCAGAGAAACGAGGACAGGTGCCTTGGCCTCTTCCCCCTCCTGGGGCACACGGAGCCACACTCGGAGCCCCCCTCACCACTAACCCGCTACCTGCAGGGCCCCCACCCTCGGTTGCTCACAGCCAGCCTAGGAGAGTTACTTCTGCTATTCCTACCTCGCAGACAAGGAAACTAAGGCTAAGAAGGGCTACACAGCTTCTCCAAGGCCACATGGCCCATGAATGACAAAGCTGGGCTGCTCTCTCCCTTTAGCCAAGCTGCAGAGGGGCAGGAGAAGGATCTGGAAACCTCCTCTTCAGATCACCCTTCCACCCAGACACCAGGGGCCCGAGAGCTACCTGCTCTGGTGAACTTGTCAGCCACCTCCCTCCGAATGGCCCGGGTGAGGTTGAAGTAGTTGTCGTCCTCGTCGATGCTCTGCAGGAAGAGCGGGATGTGCTGGAAGACGATGGCGTGCTGGCACCCGCGCTGCTTCGCGAGGCCCAGCTGCTGGTCCAGCCACACGTCCTGGGCCTGCTTCAAGGCAGGGCACCCGGAGGAGTTGAACAGGAACTGGGAGTTGAGGACCAGGAACAGGACGCCCCCGACCCAGAAGCTGAAATAGTCATCGCCCCACGTCTGCTGGAACTCTGCGATGGTCTCGGGGGTGGGCACGTTGCCCACGTCGTGGTTGCCGCTGACAAGGACCAGCGGGATCTCACTGTCCACATGTCTGAGCACCTGCTGCAGGTCTGCCGTCTGCTCCTTCCGCCAGGGCATCCCTGCAAGAGTGAGGGTCACGTCCTGATATAGCCAAGGCTGCTTATGTGTTTACCAACACCAAACAAGAGAGAAGAACCTAGAAATCCCCTCATCCCGGCATGTGGAAACTGTAAAACACCCATGTGCTAAAAGCAGATCGACAAGTGAGATGAACACTTGTCCCCCTGGGTTGAACTGTCCTCTCGGGATGCCTTAGAAATTCAATGCCTGAGTGGCCATCTGACCCAACGCTGCTAAGTGATGGGGGAGTAATACTAAATAATAGTGAAACTTAATTTCTATCTTTTATTTAGATGAAAAACAAATATAAATAGTTTTAACATCTCTGGCCCATTTCAGCAGGTCACGCCTGCAGTGTGTGGGCCCAGCTTTGAGCCCCAGGGCCCAGCCAGAGGTTTTCGTTCTGCGTTCATGGCCCTGCAGACTGTGTGAGCACCCTCACGGGAAAACTTCTCAGAACCGTAATGGCCTGGCCAACGGCACATGCATCTCGCTGCGCCCCCCATACAGGGAACGAGGTGCTTTACGAACTACTAACAGGGCATCAGGGTGTGAGGGCTCAACACCTTAATGTTAAGCGTTCCGCCCCCCACACAGGATTCAGTCTGAAGGTCACTATTTTGATAAAGAGTTGGAAAGTGTGTGATTATCCTCCTCCCTCAGATTCCTCGCCTCCACACTTCCTATGATAACATATTAAAACTTTAATAAATGGGTATTTTAATTACCTATTCAGTCCCACATCTGTTTTTTTGAGCCCCTCTGTGCTAATTTATTCAATAAATAACCACGTATAAGGCACTGATTTCGTTACTGGGGGCGAGCCAAGAGCCAAAGACACTCAAATTCTTCCCTTCAAGCTAAGGAGTCAGATAACTTGTCAAAGAAATTAGAGATGTGCACCCAGCAGTTTCAGAGGTTACGAAGCATTACTGAGAATAGCAGAAAGGACATCATTCTGCATCATGTTAGTCCTGAGGAGTTTGCCTGGCATCACGCAAAGCCAGCCTAAGAATAATAAAGAAGAGCCCACTTTCTTAGAGATGATGAAAACTCGGCTGAAAAAGGCTGTCATAAACAGGAAAATTATACCCAATACTTCATTGCCGTCATGAATTAACAAGAGAGCAGAAAAGTCTATGTGAAACAATTATGGCTAAGACAGACCATAAAGCAGAAATAAAGGAATTCAGTCTAGATGGTCATAAAATAGGCAGATGTAAAATAGGAACTGGGAGAACTCAGGAAAAAAAACAGAGGGAACAGACAAAACCACTTCAGAAATTATGACTGTGAAGAGATCAGCAGCAGCGAGACTTCCTTTAGGCCAAGGACATGCCAGTTTTTCTAAATAGCCCACGTGAGCTTACGGAGACTGTGTATTCTCTAATTGTTGAATGTGAAGATCCCCATATTTCACCTCAATCAAACCTGTTAATGGTGTGAGTCAAATCTCCTATGTCATCATCCTTTGCTTTTGGCCCACTGGTCTGCATTAATCTCTGAACGCCTTAGTTAAGTCACCATTGTAATGGTGGACTGATCCATTTCTCTTTGTAATTCTGCCAACTTTTGTGCTCATTCACTTTTAGCTGCACTGTCAGAAGCCTAGGAGCTAAGGATTTCTATATCTCACGGAAGTATTTTTATATTTAATCCTAATGAAATAAATAAAAAGAGAAGAAAGAGGTAGGTAGGTCCACTCTTTGGAATGTGGCTATCCTGTTGGCCCAGGACCATTTGTCGTCAAGACAGCCTTTCCTCACTGAAGTATCTCGGCAATTCTCTCAGAAATCAATTGACCCTAAAAGCGAGGGTTTATTTCTGGACTCTTAATTCTATCCCACTGCTCCATATATCTATCCGTATGGCAGCACCACAGTGCTTGATAACTGCAGCTTTTCAGTAAGTTTAATATCAGGAAGTGAGCTTCCAACTTTGTTCTTCACGCAAGACTGTTTTTGCTATTCTGAGTCCCCTAGATTTCCTAATGAGTTTTAGGATCATCCTGTGGTAACTGCAGAATCAAAAAGAGCTAAACTCAAGGTCGAACACTGAAGCAGCACACGGACTTTTAGGAAAGCTTGTTTGGGTTTCTGTCAGCGCAGACACACTCATGGCCATGAATGTTCTGGAACTGAACTGTGACCCGGCAGGGCTGGCCCATGCCCAGAGACTAAAGGGGAAGGGCACTTCTGAAAATAATGTCTCGATGCCCCACGCACCTGCCCTATACAGGGGAGGGAGCAGTGAGGGCATGGGAGCCCCGATGTGTTCTGAGAAGGGTGGCATGTTGGGACGGCTATGTCCTCATGGAGGTCCCCCTGCAAAAGGCAGACAGGATGGGTTACAGTGGGGTGAATGGCCAGAGAAGTGATTTTATGGCTTTTAGCCAAGAGGTAATAAAAGCTAGAACAGGGGTATGACACCAGAAATGAGAAAGAGGCGATGATATAAACATGTACAAGCTTCGTCCTGTCTGAGTGAGAAACCACGGAGGAGAAAATACGCGAATGTTCTGTCACTGTGTGAACTTGTTCCTGCCGGCCAAGGTCTTTCATAAATTATTCCCCCCGCTTCCCCAAAGTGATCATCTCTCTGGTATTTACATTCTTTAGAGCCAACTCTACTGCTACTTACTATAAGATGTGCACATATATGGCAAGGGAATATTTGACTTAACAGGATACCACTGGGCACTTGGTACATGCAAGACCTAAGACAATGCAATGTCCAGAGACAAGCTCCGGGACAGCTGTAAGCAGATTCACCTCTGGGGCTGGCAAGTCCCCTCACAGAAAGAAATGAGCACAATTCACTTCTGTTTAGCGTTGCTGGGGTGTCAGAAGCGTGAAAAGGTCTTATTTAGAATGATTGCCTCTTTTTACTTTAAGATTCTATTTTGTAATCTGAAGTCGGGCACCCGTGGCTATGCCTCTAAATCTTGGGTTCCATCTGGGACTTTAGATATACGACCTAATGAAAAGTTAATAGGAGTTTCACAGTTAAACTCCAAATACAGTCACTGCTCTTTCAAAGCCAGAGGCAAAATCTAAAAGGCCCCAGTCATCACAGGCTAGAAGAACAGAAATTAGTTGTCTTCAGCTAGGCATTTACTCAACACCTGCTGTCCTACTGTGTGCTAGGTCATTGACACACTAGTGTAAGTGAGACGTTATTTTTGTTCTCATGGAATTCAAAGTCCAGAGTAAAACCAGATGTGGAAACAGGCGATGACCATGTGCTGTAAAGGTACGTGACGGGAACACCAGGCCCTGTGGAAGCACAGGTTGGGGTAACCAACACAGCTGGGGGGTATGAGACAGCCTTCCCAGAGGACGCAACCTCACAAGGCTTAGAAGGAACCGGGGCCTGCTCTAAACAACACCGGGCTTTCCTAAGCAAAGGAATGGCAGGGTAAAGGCAGAGGTGTCAGGAGGAAGACCTGGGAAGTGGGGCAGTGAAGCGTATACCAGCCAGAGTAATAAAAGGAGCTTGCTTACATTTTTGGAGTGTCTACTGTGTACTCAGCACCAAGCTAAGAGCTTTACACTTTGCTCCTACAAGAACCCTATGCAGTAGAGCAATACAAATGGGGAAACTGAGGCACAGGGGACGCCTTCGTTCAAGGTCACAGAGTTCGTAAGTGGCATGGCTGAATTTTAACCCAGGTAGGGCTGCTAGATAAAATATAAGACATCCAGTGAAAAGTGAATTCAAATGGATAATTTTTTTAGTATAGCATGCCCCATGCAGTATCTGTATTCCTGTATTTTTATTTGCTAAATCTGGCAACCCGAAATCCAGGTCCCATCAGGTTAACCCAGCCTGACTCCAGAGCTGGTGCTCTCAGCTACACATGCTAAAGGGCCATACTCCATCTCCTGGCTGGTGTCACGAGCAGATGCAGGGTGAACGTGATCTGGGGGGCAGAGAGCCAGCTGCAGAAAACTCTATGGATCTACATGGAGATGCAAGATGATCACTTAAAGAGTTAATTGGCCTGACCACATTTTTCTTGATGTGTTACCCACCCAGCTAGAGACAATCAGGAAGTGTTGCTAATACAATTTGTTGGCGAGAGTGTAGGGGAAACTGGTTCCCTCTCATAGTGTTGCCTGGAGTGCAGAAGGTCTTCTTTATTCAAATTTGAAAACCCACATGCATACACTTAGTCACCAAGATTTTAACATCTGGGAATTTTCCCAACAACATGTGCAAAAAAAGTACAAACAAGAATGTTTATTTGCAGCTTGTCTGTAAGAACACAGCAGGGCTGGGAGAGGGACAAAGCGGGTGAGGGTAAGACTTGTGAAGGTCTCCACTCCCAGGTTTGTGCAAGGGCTGGCCCTGCATCTGCAAGACCCCGGGACCGAGTGCCCCCTTAAATCCAGCTCCCCAGATGCCGCCCTCACTTCCCCTGACCCTGGTCTCGTAGCATATAGTCACAGACAACCTAAGTCAACGTGGATAGGAGACTGGGCAAATAAATTATGGTCTAGCCAATCAATGAAAAACCATGTAGCCACACAAGAAGAGAATGAGGCAGACTGTCTACACTAAGGGGAAGAAAAAGCAAGATCAATACAGGCACATCTCAGAGAGACAGCGGTCCGGTTCCAGGCCATCGCAATAAAGCGAGTGGTCATCTTTTTTACTAGTGGAAGGTCTTGCCTTGGATTTGTGAAAAAAAAAAAAAGCAACATCTGTAAGTTCAATAAAATGTAGTATGCCTGTGCACTGTGCAGAATTCGCTACCTCCTGTAGGAGAACTATACATGCACATGTGCATATACTATCATTGGAAGGATGTCTTAAAAACTGGTACTATGTGCTGCCTCTAGGGAGAGAGATGGGTTAGGAGAGAACATCTTATACATTTTTTACATTCTTTTGAAACTTATGAAAGTTGATCCATATAAATATATTCTCTATTAAAAATGTAAAGAAATTATGAAAACAAAATATAAGGAAAAGATATTCACCTCTGCTTAGAAGTGTGCCTGGGAAAGATAAACAGAACCTAGTACTTGTCCCAGGAGGAAAACGGACGTCTGGGCTGGGGGAGGATCGATTTACCACTGCCTGCTTTCACACGGGATTTGATTTTCCCCACAGGCATGTATTACCTACAATAATTACAAATTAAACACATACAACTAACTACATGAGTGTTAACTGCACACACGTTGCACTGTACACACACACGCATGCATATGTTGTCATCAGGCCACTGTCAGAACCGACAAGATGGGGTGACTTCATACACTCCTGGATGAGCCCACGCAAGAGCCTAGTATCCTGGCACAGCCCGTCATCTGCAGGGGGTTGCCTCTCAGTTTAGTGAGTTGGTGGCACCGTTTTTCGCTAAGGGAATGGCACCCAGAAGAGACAGGTCAGAGCTGCGCAGGACCAGGCCTTTTTCACCTGAGGCCCTGTCCACTGAGAAGACAGTCCTTGCCCTAAAGTACCAGAGTGCCGGGTCCTCTTCTGCGTTCCCAGCTGTATCTGACACCAGACACCCATTTGGGGCTTCAGTTGCTGGCGAATCTTTCTCAACAGACTGCTCTGTTCCTGTGTGTGCGCTCAGCGTTTCAGCTAACGAACCACCTTCTCTTCCATGCCTTTGATAGTAACATGGGTTTCTGATTTCACACGGGTTCTGTGCAAAGCTCAGTTTATAGCCCAATACAACTAAACAGAATGATATGTTGTTATTAGGATAAAAATCCCATGCCTGGTTCATTTATTCCACATTTAAACTCTGTGGGGCATGGTAGATTAAAAGTAAACAGCAGCATGGACCTGAGATGGCTATTCACGAAATATTGCCATAATATTTCAGAAGCAATGGTAAAACCCTTCGAGGGAATGAGATGAACTCTTGGCCATGGAGCTTTTCTTAGTATTTTAATGCACTGCAATTTATTGTTTATTAAGAACCCAAGTGGGTTACTTCATTTCCAAGAACGCAGGTGTCCACGTCACTGCCTTTTTTTTTTTTTTTAGCTTAGGGCTCTATCTTTTGAAGGGAAAATAGCCACTGTGCCTCATTTAAAGTATATCTCGACCAGAAATGAAGGAAGATACTATGGAAATTTAGTGCTTACACGGCAAGCAAAAAACATCCTTATACTATACATTTGATTTCCCTTTCGGGGGTAAAGGAAAAAGGAAGCTATTGCAAAGTACTAGAGAACATAACCTGGTTACAGAAAAGGTGGAACAAGAACCAAACTGCAAACCCATGGGCTTCCTTTCCTCTTTGACCAACCCCACTCCAGCCAGCAACACGCAGTGATGGCAAAATTCCACCAGCAAACTACTGTTAAAAACCATCCACCTCTGAGGTCTTCAGACTGTTCTCTCTTTCCTATGGAAGCTGTCTAAATAACAGACACCACAAATAGATTTAAATAGTGTTGTGAATCTCTTTACTGTTTCTGTAATAAGTTTTTCCTTTTTTTTTCCCCAACAAGAACAAGCAAACCAATATTCTCTGTAGCAACAGGACAAGAAAAGATGTTGCTTAGTGAAAGAAAATAAGATCTCTCTATTCCCTGGTCCCCACTGGCACAAGACTCTAATGAGAACTGATGCTGATCTACTCAACCACTGTCAGGAAAATCTAACTTAAATAGCGAGCAGAGGCACAGTCAGGTGATGTAATGTGCTGCTCACTCAGGATATGGAGTGGATATCCCGGTTCAATACTCAAAGCAGTGAAAAGAACAACAATCGATATGGCCCTGGTAAGCACACACTGAGGAGTCACCCACAAACCCAATGACATCTCCTGCTGAGGCCTGGGCAGCGGAAGCAGAGGAATTGGTCTTTGATGGAGAAGCTTCCTGTCCTAGAGAGACCGTGGCTGGACTTTGCCAGAGCCTTTCACACTCATGTGGCCTTTTCTGCCGGCCCTAGCCCTTGGTGCTTTCTTCCGCCTGGGACTTCATATGGACACTGGCTTCACCACGGCCCTCACCCCAAGGTCGGGCCATGCAGAGGGAAGCAGTCTCCAGCAGCATTTTCTTTGCACAACAAAGATATTCAGTCAACATGTATGGATTTGATCTAATTCGGGGTTGTCTGAGTACAGAAATAAAGAGGAAGACACTGGGACAAGCACCTAACACCCATCTCTGGTCCCTCCTCTCCCTGATCTCGGCGGCCTCAGGACCCTTCCTCCCCAGGCTGTCTGATGCAATCAGGAGCTTCAGCAGCGTCTCTGCCCACCCCATCCGCTTCTGCACAGCCCATTCCTCTCTGTCCTCTCAAGTCTCTTTCCCTAACAGAACTGTGGCCAATTTTTAGATGGTTAAAGATACAACTTATGGCTTACATCAATCTGTGAAGCTGCTACAGGTAGCAGCATCTGCCTGTTATAAGCTGAACTATTCCCCTCCTCCCCCTGCCAAAATAAAATAATCTATATGCTTAAATTCTAACCCCCAGGAACTCTGTAGAGTATTCAAGCATTTCCCAGGAGAGTGGGCTTTCAACCTACTTACACCCCTTCTCTACCTATCCCTCTTGCAACACAGAACTGCAGGACCCCTGGTTTTAGCTTGTGGCAGGAGGGCTGCAGTAACCTTCTGGCTGGCCCCTCACCTCCACGAGTACCCCTGTGCAATTTGCTCCCACACAGCCACCAGCACGAATTTTTTCAGTGTGTCATCAGCCTGTACCATTGCCCACCTCTCTCAATCATGAGCAATTCAAAGTTACATATACTTAATCTCACCTTCCTATATTTTACCCCATCTATCCTTACATCCATCCTCCCTTTAATGCTGCAACAAATGGCCTGTGGCAGCACTTTAAGCAAGAGACACCTTCTGAAACCTTGCCCAATTCAAAACGTGCACATTTCAAGACTACTCCTGAAAGAGAAATGTGTATTTGTGTACCAACTGGAGTGTCCCTGCCATTTTGCAAGAGCACAAAGATAATTTGGCATTTACTCATCGGTTTCTCCGGCTCTACAGTGACACAATTCTGGACAAATGTCTAATATGAAGGCATTTGTGTTACTTCAAAGCTAAAACATCAAGAAAGGCTTTTTTTTTTTTTTTTTGGCAGGGGGGTTGCTATCATGCTATTTTGGGTTCACATGGCATCGATCCCACTGTTCTATTACCAGCATTTACAGGTGAGTAAACTAAGGTTTACTACTGTCACAGGGGAGGGGAGGGGACAGGGAATGAGGACTCTGCCGAGCTGCACAAAGCCTGGGACTCAGCCACAGAGGCTTGGCCTGGAAACTGGCTCTTCAGTAGGGTTCATAGGTGGATACTGGGGCAGTGGGGAGACACAGCGTCCCAAATCCCACTCTGTGACTAACGAGATGCACTCTCTTTTGCAACAATCACTTGTAACACACCCCTATCACTAGTTTCTATCTGCCAGGGCACCGGGGTAAGCATTCACACATACTCTTTCATCATGACAAGTCCTGTCACCATGAAACCACCTCTTACTTAACTGTGTGCTGCCATAATCTTTCCAGGTATAAAGCAGCAACAGTAATCTTGCTATACCTATTTTCAATGAATGAAAAAAAAAAAAACATAAACAATGACGTCACGTGTATGGAGCTAGGTGTCTGGGACAGTGTGATGAATGAGGACACTGTCATTTCCCCTACGAAGCTTAGAATGTGCACACAAGGCTTAATTACACCAGAGATGTCAGGACAAGGAACACCTCATAGATCCCGTCAGGGAACCACTAAATGACCACACAGGCTTTCAACAATAAGCACTATGACCCTGGGTTTACAAGGTACAGCTCGTACAACCAAGTGTGTGTCAAACAACGGGGAGTCCGAGACTTACTGAGATGTATCCAATTTACTCACTCAGACAGGCATTCCAGCTGGTGGTAACAGGGCTATACATACAGCAGCAAACTCCTTTGACCAAACTGTCAGATCTGCCAACAGAATCAGGGAGGTCCCTGGAACTACGGGGGAAATTCTGGATATCAAAGCCATTTCTAGTTAAGCGTTCCATTCTGATACAGTGATGTGAAATCCTCGAATAAAGATGAGGCTCTACAATTTCTGAATTCATTATAATTCTGCACTTAAGAACATTACAATGTGGATTTATTAACTTTCACAAGTTAATAAATTGTTGCTTTGTAAATTATCCCCTTGTAGCATCCAGCACTAAAAAGGAAAGACACTAGAATTATACATTTTTTTTTAACCTCTTAGAGTGGTGTTTATTTTACAAATGCATTGTGTGAAAAAGTCTGTTCCTAAATTGGCTGCTTGGAAAGCAATTAGGGTTTGTCACAGAAATAATATTATAACTGGTAGTTAGATCTCAGGCTAACTCACAAAAACTGATTCAACTACCTAAGAGATACTATCAAGCTTCATTTCTCAGCCACAATGTTTATTTGCCCAGCAAAACATTCGAGATTTATTATTGTTGCCAGGTTTTGTGTCTTTTCATCCTTTCAAAATTTCTCTTTCCAGCAAGCATAGAAATCTAACCATTATTTATACCCATAGGTAATTGATCATAAGGGAATTTAATATACTAGAGGAGAGAAATGTATTATGTAATAAGCACATTAGGTGCATCTGATTAGAGGGTTGGTAAAGGTATAATTTTGTGGTTATCTATACTTAGAAATATTATTTGTTACATTAATAAAAGTAAAGTGCACCAAATTAGCAGTTTTTGGATAACTTACCTCTGATGTATGAAGAAGCAGGGGAGATAAAAATGAAGGGTTTGAAGGCTAATTATATTCTTGAGACCCCAAAGAAAGAAAGAGTGAGGTGAGCCAAGGTCACAGTTGGAGTTTGATCAAAGGAAGCAAATAACATTCCTGGATCACTCAGCTCACTTTACAAGAAGAAATAACAAATGTGATGGCAGCTATCATTCATGGAATTCTAACCATGAGCTAAGCACCTGCGTTACTGCATCCTGACAAGCCTGTTACTACAAGTAACATGCCACATGCCTGGTTTACCAGGTAACTGGGGCCCCTCCTCATGCTAATATTATTCTAATGAGTAAAACCATAGCAAAAGAAGAGAACCGTAAGCAGAGGAGGAGAAGCATGGTCTTGCTGGTTCTGCAGGAAGAATAAGTCACTAAGCCAGTCCTCCTGGGAGAGGGTCTGGTGGTAACTGGAAGAGATGCCTGGAGTCTGGGAACTCGGGAGCGACTCAGGCACTGAGTGTGCCTGTCACCTTGTCTGCAGGCATGGTCTCCATCACTGTGAGCAGAGAAGATGTCTGGTATTCCTCATGGCCTTCCCTGCCCTGCTTGTTGGAATCTCTGCAAAAGGAGTCCTTGGTGGGAGCCCTGGGAGTGGGCAGGGGTCAACATGCATCATCACTTCTTTGGGGAAACACTATCTGACTTCCAGTTCAGGGATCGAGGGTTCCACTGCACCTCCCAGTCCTAGTGTCCCCAAACTGAAATAATGAAGCAGGTCCTGGGTGAGGGCAACACCTGACACACACTTGGGATATCACAAGGTGACACAGTAGGGTAGTCACACTTGCCTAAACCCAAACATAATCTGATCAGCTTGAAAATCCTAAATATAATAATATACTCAGGGTTTTGCAACCTAAGGGAAAATTTAAGGGAAAGAATCCCACAAATAATACCTTCAGTCTGTGTTCTTTATTAATCTTTATCTGATGAAGACTTGGGATCAGCATTGTTTTGTCATTTTGTTGACAATGCAGAATGTAGAAAACAATGTCTGGAGTAGCTGTGAAAGTCTGAGAGCATAAAACCTTGTTTTCATAAAACCTTTAAGTAGAAGTAACTCAGAGAAAACACAAGGGTAAGTATGTTTGGTGATACTGAGAGCTGAAAGCCATCTTAATTGAAATTGCAAGAGAGGCTTCCAGTTAAAGATGGTGGATTGAAAACTCTTCGCTCTGTTCCTTCCACAAACTCTAATGCAAAGACAGTAAACTCTCAAGGACAAAGATATTGGAAACGGAGAAAACAGCCACAGAAATATAAAAACCAGAAAGCAGATAAACGAGTGGTGATGGGCTTATTCAACTCGGAAAGTTAGAGATTCAGCTGGTGACTGGGAAGTCAAGAGACTGGCCTGGCACGGGCACTTTTGAAAACTCTTTGGTGGTTTTTGTAAAAGCAAAACCCAAATCTTCCCAATGCCCCAGCAATTCCACTCCCAGGACTATACCCAAAGAAATGAGTGTGTAGGTCTGATAAAAGACAGGAACGTCATAGCAGCTTTATTTATAGGAGTCTCAAAATGGAAATGACCCAGATATCCAGCAACAGTGAAATTAGTGGATAATCACTAGACCGATAATGCCCAGCAATAACAAACTGCTGCTACATGAAATAACATGGATGACTCTCAGAGAGTATATACCGTAAAAGAAACCAGAAGAATACATTTTGCACAACTCATTTTTATGAAGTTTAAGAACAGGCAAACCCAACTGATAGAGACAGAGAGGTTACTGACAGAGAAGATGCACGAGGGAGCCTTCTGGCATGCAGCCAATGTTCTCTATCTCTATCTGAGAAATGGTTAAGGATGGATTTGCGCATTCAGGCTCTTTACTTCAGATTAATTGCATTTAACTTTATATTAAATCTCGAATTTTAAAAATGAAGAAAAACAAAAAGAAAAAATCCTTGGAAATGGGAATAAGAGATAGCTAACACAAAGATGGCTTGAAATTCCATGAAGCTGGACCACTGTCCTGCTCACTTTGGCAGGTGGGGGCTTTAGTTTTTGTAAAGAGTAAACAGGAGGATTCTGAGGCCCAGCAGGTAGTTGAGGCAGGAGTCCCACGGTGAAGAAAGGAAGATTAAGACAGAAGGTTTGACCCTGATTTTGTGAGCACAGCCTTGATCCTCCAAATGAGAGCAGCCCTCTGGGGCATGTGAGAGCCAACGAAAGACCTAAAGACACTGACACTTGGGGAAGAGGGAGCCTTCACTCTGTGGTGAAGACATGAGATATGAGACCCCCAGACACAAAGCATCCAATCAGCTTTTTCATGCTGCATTGTGTTTTTCCTGCACTCAAACTTGGCAGCTTGCTGGAGATCATTAGACACCTGAAGAAAGTGTCCAATATGAAAAGCATACCAAAACAATCAGAAAGGAGGCAACAGAGACTATTTAGGGAGAGGGAAAAAAACTATCATTACTATTCTCAGAGAGAGAAGAGAAGATACCGCATTCATCAAACAATTACAGGATGCTATTTTAAAAATGGTGATGACCAAAAAAGCTCCTGGAAATTAAGACTATCGCAGCAGAAATAAAAATCCAGAAGCCTTCAAAGACAAAGCTATGGAAATATCTTGGGAAATAGAATAAGCAAGGATGTGGGGTGGGGGTGGGGGGAGGGGGGAGAATAATATTTGAGAAACAGTATAGAAAGTTCGGCATCTGAATAATATGAGTACCAGAGAATACAGAAAAACTCACAGAAGGGAATGATCAATGAAATAATTTTCAAGGATTCAAAGCCCCTGACTTTAAACAGATTAAGAAGATTCACACCACAGTACATCACAGTGATATTTCAGAACCTGGACACAAAGAGAAGATCCTGCAAGTCTACAGCATGGAATTAGAATGGAATTGAACCTCTTAAAGCCCACACTGAACAGGCAAAGACAAGGGAGCAAAGCTTTCGAAATTCTGAGAGAAAAGGACTTCTTATCTAACGTTCTCCACCCAGCCAAACTACCAAACTATCAACTTAGTGTGAGGATGGAATGAAGATATTTTCAAATGTAAATTCTTCCCCAGGAGCTACAAGAGGATGTGATCCATCTCAAAAGGAAGGAAATGGGATCCAAGGTGAGCGAGGGGAAGGCAGGCACTAGATGGGGACAGACACTGAGGTGCTAGCTGACTGGGCATAGATAGCCAGTCAGAGAACAGAGGGCCCAAGGAAAAATTCTTGAAGAAGCTGATAGCATGTCTAATATTTTTAAATGTACTGACAGTAAATTTATGCACTTATACCTTTGAGAGAAGAGACTAAGTTTGAATTAATGCATCTTAAAGAACTAAGAACTTTTGTTTAGGAAATACAAATAAAATTTGCAGAAAAAATCATCATGGTGTACAACATGGCTCAGTTGTGAATAATGCTTAAAATAATGTACATATAGATGAACTATTATTATTACTGAATACTGATATAACTAGAATTAGGATTTAACAAAGATGCACATTCAATAAATAACAATAAGCAGATCCCGAAATGAGGATCATGAGGAGCACACTATCTAGAATTATGAAAGTGACTATCAATAAAATTAGCTAAAAGCATGGACAGTGGTGGCCTCTGGGAAGTGAGTGATGGACAGGTGAGGAGATGTGAGCTGCTGCTTGTCAACATTCTGCGTACAACTACTTAACTCATTAATCTGCTTGTATATATAATACTGACAATGATGAAAACCTAAATCACAAAAAGCAAAACTGTACAGCATAGCACTGTTTTTGTTTACCATAAAATGGCAATCCCACCACCTATGTAAACCATTACACAACACTTTTTGTAATTAAAAATATCACTTCCTCACCCTCGGAGGTATTTAAGTCTGCGTCGTTCAACTTCCCTAAGTGTCTGCAGGGTTCCCATGAAAGCCCTCACCAGAGCAGTGGCAGAAAGGGGTGGAAGCTGAGCACAGTGGGTCACGAGTCCTCGTGTACAGCCCATGAAGAACACACTGCAAGGGAGGGCCTCGAGGCAAGCAGAGATCAGCCAGGCCAGAGACGAAAGGGCTCATGCTCAAATCCTCTCCACGGCCAGCACCAGACTTCAGAGACCAGCCGTGCGGCTAACTCAGGACAACACAGCCCCTCCACAAACTCAGAAGACTGACGGATGCCTGGCCAGCAGCCAAGGAAGGCAGTACCCAAAGGCCTTTTGGCAGTGCCAGCTCCATCCGCTTGAGAAGGTGGCTGCTCGTCTAATGAGATAGTCCCTTCCCCCCCACTGCTGGGGTGCATAAAACTTAGCCTGCTCTTGGCCTGGTGCGGTTTTTGCACCACCACCCAGCCGCCATTGGAGCTCACCTGCTTCGTGAGCAATAAACAGCACGTCTCACTCCTCTGGTCCTCCTGGTGGTTTTCTCGGAATATTCAAAGTCCAGGAACAGGTGCCTGGCCTGGAGCTCCGGTGTTAACCAGTTAAGCAGAAAGTCGCAGGAAATGAAGTGGGGTGAACCCTACCAACTGGCAGTCGGGAAGTAGAAAGCAGTGACTGCAGGGTCAGCTGGTAGGACTTTAGTTGCAGCAGCCAATGTTCTGTATCTCGATCTGAGTGATGGCTAAGGATGTCCAGGAGACCCTGGGGGCACCTTTTTCATGGGCCTGAAACTCTGCCTCTCTGACACACTCCATGGGACAACTTTTCCTTATTCATCTTTTGTGAAAAGAGATGGGATGAGCAGCTATGACTATAAAGCAATCTGCACCAGGATCCAGGTGCCCCTTCCCCAAAGATAAATGATACAGAGTGTAACAATATGTATAATTATACTGCCTGCTTTGTAGAATTTTTATAAAGATTAAATGAGTTCGTCTTTGCAAAGCACTTAGGATGATGCCTGACACACAGCAAGCCCTATATGAACGTCAGCTACATAAATCAAATAAGGGAGAACATGGTGTGTTTGCTAAGGTGCTGTGAGAAGCCTCTCTGTCCATAAGCTGTGCTCACATGCAGATGAAATGTTTCTGCAAGAAGTTAAGGGGGAGGGGTTGCCCCCTCAGTGCCTCAGAGAGAAAATAAAGTTCAATTTAGATTAAACTGCCCCAAATGGTGAAAGAGAGGTGGGCCTCGATATCCTCACAGACCATCCATTATCTCAGCCATAGGGAGGTATACATGGATAGACCACCTCCCCGCACCTCAGAAACAAGATCTCCTGGGCCCTTGGAGCCTGACTGAGCTTGCTGCCCAGGCTCCTGTGTTCTGATTTTGTCACAGTGAGCTGGGCACAGGGGTATGGCACCCAATGTCTGGTGTGGCTTCCACCATCAGAGAACCAGGCCCTAGGCAATGGGTTGAACGCTGTGTGCAGCATGTCCCTGTATCACTCAGCACTGTCCACCGAGGAGGAGGTGGAAATACCTTTGGATTCTGGCCTTGTTGTCTGGAAGCTTCTGGCTATCATCTTTAAAAGAATCAAAGTAAATTCTATCCCGGAATTCTATTAATCATGTGAGGTTATAGAGGCCAAAGGGACCGGTTGAGCTGTGAAGAGAAAAAGGACAAGGAGGCGGGCCGCAGAGGGGCTTGAGGTCACCAGAGTGGTGGCCATATATGGAATAGTCGAAGACAACAGTTGGAGGAGCAAACAACTTGAGTAATTTTCTCTGTATTTTTAGTATTCATCCTCTCAATGTCAGGGACAGGACATGTGCCTGCAAAACTGAAGGATCTGGTTATTTTTTTAGATAAAAAAATTTCTAGCATCTTGTTCTACCATGGAAAAGTCAGCAAGTCAATAAGAATGACTGACGTTCATCAATGACAATGTGTTTTGTGTGGCAGTTAGAGGACCTGCTAGATGATGTGTCAGGATCTGGATAATTCTTTGCTTAGAAAATGTTAGCAATTCAAGAATCACATCATAACATCCATTAGATAATCTAAATGTCCATCAATAAAAGATACTATGTTCTTTCTTTTCAGGGAAGGGGCATCCTTTACACCATGGATATTCCACTATAAATAATTTTCTATAAAGAGCCAGTGTGGAGTTAAAGGCAGGGATAAAGAAATATACAACTCAAAGTCATGCTCGCTTTCAGTAAAGGTAGCCTACACTATTCTATGCTCACCATCAAACCACCCTCCGTAGCGCTCAGGCCCCCAGATCCACAACCTCTTCCACACAATGGGAGAGGAATGCAAGGCTGGTTGGTGGTCACATTCTTCTCTAAGATAGCGGCCCCCAGCTTGAGGATCTGAGGTGGAGCTCAAGCAGTGATGCTAGCGTTGGGGAGCTCACCTGCCACTTACCTCCTGTTGTGTGGCCCGGTTCCTAACAAACCATGGACCGGTACTGGTCCACAGCCTGGGGGTTGAGGACTCCTGCTCTAAGAGACCAGCCTCTCGGAAAAGCCTGGGCATTCCTACCCACAAGGCCCAACAGAGCAAAACAGCAGAACATCCTGAAGTTTCTGTCAATGCTTTGTAAGGAATGGGCCCGGGACTGGACTCCCATGCACAAAGCCGTGCTGAGACTGGCAGGCTACTGTTAGCAGACACGTGAGTTATCTGCAGAGCAATCCTTCGGAGTAACTATTTCTGTGTTGGAAACAGCCACTTGCAAAGTCCAACAGCAATGCAATCACATGCAGGTTCATATAGGCATAGACAAAGAAAACAAAAGGTCGAAGGCAAGGGCTTAGAACTGGAAGAACACAAGGCACCAATTCTTAACTCTTCTTCATAACACAGAGTTGGAATACGCCCTGCAGACTGCTAAAAAGTTACTCCCTAAATTACACATTCAAGGTAGGAGAAAATGATGTCTTTTGAAGAAAATACATAAAATACCCTTTTTGAAAAATTTAAAAATAAACTTCTCTAATAAGTTCTCCCATTTGTAACATTTATCATATCAAAAGTGGAATAAATTATTTTCCAGGCCTTGAACCACAAAACCAAAACAAACACAACAAAAAAATATTTTCTCCATACTAATTTTAGCATCAGCCCCAGCCACGGAAGAAATCACAGAAACCCCTCCCCAAACATGGGCTGCGGTTTCTCAGAGGCTGGCGGGTGTCAGGGTGGTGCTCTGTAGCTCCAAGGGTCCTGGCTCAGGAGGCTGCAAATCATTCCATTCGGCAGCTCTGGGGAGGGGAGAGGAAGGAGGAGATGGCTGAGTAGGAGACCTGCTTTGGCGCTGCTGCCTTAATAAACCGGGCCTGGAGGTCAGCACCCTCATGCTGGGCAGGAGGAAGTCAGCACATAACAGACAAACAGGGGACACAGGGAGCAGTCACGGTGACACTGGACATTCAGATAGAGAAGAAAGACTGCTGGTGAAAAGAGACCAGCAAAGAGGAGACCGGACTTTGCCGTGGAACTCCACAAGACACATTTACAGTATCTTAATAGTAAGACGCAGATCCTGAAGCACATGTAGCCAGAAAATGTTTCTCTGTTAAAGTTATGTAAAATAATATCGAAAATATCGACTTTAAAATATTGTACTTAAGACTACAGCACTGTTTCTTTTTAGTGAGCATTTCGAAACTGTGAAGGATGGTGCGTTCTTAGTGAAGGAACATTACGCAGCCATTCACCGCACCGTAATAACAAGGAGGCTCGTTTGTTACGTGAAAAATCGCAGCACACGAAACTGTAAATAATGCATGAACTCAGCTATGCAAAATAATTTCTTTTTAAATATTAGGAAGAAAATATGCCAAAAATGTTAATAGTCATTACCTCTGGGTAGCATAGAATTATGAGTGATTTTTCTCATTCTTCCCCAATTTTTTTCAATTGTGCGTCTATTACTTTTATAATAAAAAACCCACACACATTATTTTTTAATGGTACAGGAATAAAATACTCTGAATATTTTAATTCACAAATGCATAACTGTAAGCTGTGGACATGAATATAGATGACCGCTGTTTCATTTATTCTATAATAAGAATGCTGAGGTTTTCAGGAATAATAAAGGGCAAAAGCTCCCGGCAAAGTGCCTTACCTACTTAAACAGGAAAAAGTTATGCAAATTATTTAGAGCATTAAGAGTACGGACTAACCGCTGGGTAAATGTTTATTAAGTAGCCTACCACACGGGGCCCTGCACTAAAAATTATAACCCTGCTCATAAAATGAATATCACCTTATTAGACCCCAAATACAAAATCACCCCAAATTATAGTTGCAATATTATTAGCAAATTGCTTTTGCCAACACGTTTAATGTGGAAGCTAAACTTTGGCAGGCTAATAATCATTGCCCCCTGGTAGAAAAATGTCAAATGCAGTTTTCACAGGATCAGCTAAAATCGTTTTGGGAGGCAGTGCAGCACTGTGGAAGGCAAGAGGCTCCAGGGAGAGGGAGGGATGGAGGGAAGAAGGTTTGAGTCTGAGTCCAGGGTTCTGCCCCTTACAGAGCTGCATCACCTCAGGGGAGTCATTTATTCTTCCTGAGATTCCATTTCTAATCCTGAAATAAATATAATGTCTAACTTGCAAGAACTGTCATGAGATTAAGAAAATGTGAGTGTAGAGTGACTAGTATAGAGCCTGGGTCATACTAGACGATGAATGAGTGAATGAAGAAATAATCAAGGCAGGTGAGTTTTTCCTGTTCACTAATACCAAAGCATTTGTTCAGGTAAATGTAGGGACAACAGGGGTAGGGCAGACCACTACTGCTGGGCTACCCTATCTCCCATTTCCTCCCTTGTTTCCTTCCAGTACAGAAGCTGGAAAAAATACACACACGGTTTTCAGACTCCTTCCTAGCTGAGGGTGGCAAGTGACAAGGTGACTTTGCAGAAATTGGCTGGGGGAATTCAGAGGATGCTGCTTTCTCGAAAAAAGTGTCAGATGTCCCTGGTAAGGCCTTCCTACCTTCTTTCTTCTCTTAAACATGAAGGAGATGGCTGGGCCATAGCAGCCATCTTGCAACCATGAGTTCAGTAACAAAAACATGGCAGAGATGCTGATTGGGACTGTGTTAAGCAACTTAATCAATGCCAAGAGCTGCCTACATTTAGACTTGTTATTATAAAAGAAAAATAAGCCCCACTTTATTTAAGCTACTTTGTTTAAACCTGCAGCCAAAAACGTTCTTAAAGATTACAAATCGTCAATGGCCATGCCACCCTGAACAAGCCAGATTCCATCTGATCTCGGAAGCTAAGCAGGGTTGGGCCTGTTTAGTACTTAGATGGGAGACCACCTAGGAAGACCAAGTGCTGTAGGCGTAAAAATTAAAAAGGGATTGTAAGCTGACGAGTTCCTTGCCTTACCAAGGGTTGCCTCACCTGAAAAAAAAAATACACACACACACACATAAACACACGTACACACGTGTGTGTGTGTGTGTGTGTGTGTGTATGTATAAATAATTAAGCTTCATCCTTGCTCTCATGGAATTTACTGTCTACTGAGGATAAGGACAATTAAAAGAACTCACAAATAAATGTAAAATTAGAATATATCATTAGTGCTATGAAGAAGGGGGTAACTGAAACTCTCACCTTCATGCATTGGGGGTTTTGAGCCAGTTGAGGAGGTGAGGGGCAGTACTCCGACTGGGTCATGATGATATTCGGGAAGCAATGTGCCATGCCCAGCTAAAGAACTATGATTGGCCCAAGCCAACAGGCACATTCCTTTTCCCTGTTTCCCAAGACTGCCTGGAGTCCAGGAATGGTCATGTGACCCAGATCTGACCAATGAGACATCCAGCTGGTGGTGGGTGTGGGGCAGGGGTGAAGGAATATACAGAAAGCAAATGCTAGGGAAGTATTTGCTTTCCTGATAAAAGCGGTCCTAAAGGTGGTCAACACAGCCATCTTGAGATCACAAGGGAACAAATGGGAAGACGAAAGCCAGGACACTAAGGATGATGGTGCTTAAAGCTGGGAAGACCCTGGGTCCCCCAGGACACTGCTGGGCTGGTGCACTGTGGAACCCGATTTGTTTAAGCTACCCGTACTTCGGTGGTCTGTTAATTGCAGCCACTTTCCTAAGTACTGGCTTTCCTCACCTGGTGAAAGGATAAAATGCTAAAGGTCCACTGCTATTCAACGTGCTTGGTAACTGACTTCGAGGCTCTAAGGGGGCAGCAATGCACCGGCAAACACTGCCTTTTCCAAAACAGGAGCTTGGCCTGACACAGCAATGTACTGGGATCCAATTATGACGAAGTATGACCATAACTTCTGGCCAACTAGCTGGACGGTACGTATAAAGCGGTGGGCAGTAGCAGGCGACATAAGTCATCAGAAAGAGCTATTCTGCCTCATAAATGGCACTAGAGACACTCAGAATGGTTTCATATCAGACTTTAAAAAATAGACGGAGAAAAATAAATCCTCCTTTGGATGCTTTCCTGTGGAATAAGTGAATTGAGATAGACCTGTTAATGGAGAGCTGTAGAGAATCACTTGTGAGTGGAGAGAGACGGCAGTCACTGGGAGTGGCAGAGGAACTTCATTCACTGCGGGTGCAATTTAAAGACATCTGAGCTCCATTCAGGGCAGTTTTTGAAATAGGCGTGCTTATTTGCTTATCTTCATTAGGGGAAGAAATTAGTAGGACATTACTGATCTGTTCACACAAGCCATCAGAAAAAATCACTACTGAAAAGGGCAGGCGTGTGAATTTCTATGAGACCACAGATACTGAATGACCAGATAAGACATCTGTTGAAATTGTATGCAAGAGTTCACAGATAACTGTGCTGCAACTTAAAATTCCTAGTATGTAATGCCAATCATTGTATGTGCGCTCACCTGCCTTCCTATCTACAATCAAAGTCAACAGTATTTAAAACATGATAAAATAGATTCTTTTAAATTCCTGTAGACATGCTTTTCAACATATGTTAAAGGAGTCGTTTAACTGGGAATGAACTACTACCTAAAGAAACATTACATGGATAAAAGCAACTGGCTGAAGAGCTGGATTGCTATGTTAGAAATCAGAGTGGTATGTCTCGGTCAGTTCGGGCTGCTATAACGAAGGGCCACAGACGGGGTGGCTTATAAAATAGCAGAAACTTACTTCTCACAGTTCTGGAGGCTGGGAGTCTAAGATCAGGGTGGTGGTCAAATCAGGAACTGGTGAGGACCTCTTTCAAGTCACAGATGGCCGACTTCTCATTGCATCCTCACATGGTGGAAGGAGGGGTGAGGGGACTCTCTGGGGCCCCTTTTTATAAGGGCACTAATCCCAATTATAAGAGCTGTGCTCCAATGATCTAATAACTTCCCAAAGGCCTCACCTCTGAAACCATCACATGGGGGTTATGATCTCAACAAGCGAATCTTGGGGGTGGGACACAAACACTCAGTCCATAGCATGACACAAGGGCAGAAATGTGAAGCCCATTAAAACAACCTCGGGATTTTAAATGCTCAGAGAAGATTAGGAAGGTAGAAAATTCCTAAGTAAGGATATTAAAGGAACTATAAATATTCCAAGCTGATTAAAAAAAATTATGACTGCCAACCTTAAATAGGTATGGAAAATTTTCTTTCACTATTTGCAAAAACATAAAATATGTCTACTTAAAAGATTTACTGCTGAGTATTGAACGCTTTCTTCCAAACTACCACAGCATTTTACCCTTTCTAATGGTCATTAATTATCATTAATTGAGTAAATAGGGGATGTACCAGGCATCATATAAAACACCAGAAAAGGAAGGGGATTTAGATGTTTAAATGAAGAAACTAAAGTTAAAGAGTAGTCAGTAACATTGCTCAGTATCTACATCTCAGGATTATTTTAACATCAGCAAGGAAAGAACAGTGTGTTGGGGGTCCCCAAGACCACTCCCAGGTTTGATGACTTGTTAGAAGGACTTATAAGACTCAGCACATAATACTCACGATGTGACTTATCCCAGAAAAGGACACAGACCAACATCAGCAAAGGGATCAGTGCATGGGGTGAGGTATGCAGGAAATTGGATTCCAGCTTCCACAAGTCCTCTCAGTGCAGTCACACAGGATGTGCTTAACTCCTCCAGCAACAGGCTGCGACAACACATGTGACATGCTCTCTACCAAGGAGGCTCATTAGAGACCCCATGCCCAGGTGTTTTATGGGGGGCCAGCCACGCAGACAGCCTTTGCCTGGCATGTACCTCAATTCTAGACTTGCAGGAGTAAAGAGGATGTTCAGCATAAACCACTTGTGCGTATGGTTTAGGGATAGTGAGCCCCTCTTACCAGCTCTGGGAATGGTGGGAGCCCTCCCAAAATCCTGGATGCCAGCCAAGGGCGACCTTGTGAGTGGGCCTGCCATACGGACTCTTTCTTACACAGACTATTCATTAAATGGTGCTGGGGTGATTGGCAATCCCAACTGGAAAAAAATAAAATAGAATTGGGTCCCTATTACTACCACACACAAAAATCAGTTCCAAATTAAAGACCTCAGTATTAAAGAACTTTAGGCTTTTAGAAGAAAAGACAGTAGAGTATCTTAATGCACTTAGGGTAAGGAATGATTTCTTAAACAAAACAAAACAAAGAATGCACTGACCATAAAGGAAATTAACAAATTAGACTACATTCAAACTTAAACTTCTGTGAATCAAAAAAATATTTTTTTAAATGAAAAGATAATTAAGTCTTTTAAATGAACACAGGAGTGCATATATCTTTATAGATAAATGTTTACAGATTTTGGGGGTAGATATCCAGAAAAGGGATTGTTGGGTCATATGATAATTCTATCCTTAATTTTTTGAGAAACCTTCATACTGTTTCCCACAGTGGCTGTACCAATTAACATTCCCACCATCAGTGTATGAAGGTTCTCCACAATCTCTCCAACACTTGTTATTACTTGCCTTGTTGATAACGGCCATTTTAACAGGTATGAAGTGGGATCTCCTTGTGGTTTTAATTTTCATTTCCCTAATAGCCAGTGAAATTGAGCATCTTTTCATGTCTGTTGGCTGTTTGTTTCTGTATCTTCTTGGGAGAAGTGTCTATTCGGGTACTCTGCCCATTTTTTAATTAGGTTTTTTGTTGTTGTTGTTGAGTTGTATGAGCTCTTTATATATTTTGGATAATAGATCCTTTTCAAAGGCATTGTTTGCAAATATCTTCTCCCATTTGGTTGGTTGCTTCTTTGTTTTATGGTTTTTTTTTTCCTCTACAGAAGCTTTTTAGTTTGATATAGTCTCATTCATTTACTTTTGCTTTTACTTTCCTTGCCTTTGAGGTCAAATTCATAAAATCCTGTCTAAGACCAAGGTCCAAAAGTTTAGTACCTTTGTACTATGTTAGTACGATTTATTGTTTTAGGTCTTACATTTAATTGCAGCATTATTCAGTGTCCAAGACATTGAAACAACCAGTGTCCTTCAACAGATGATTGGATAAAGATGTGGTACAAGCATACAATGGAATATTACTCAGCTGTAAAACAGATGAAATACTGCCATTTGTGATAATACAGATGGATCTTGAGATTATTATGCAAAGCAAAATAAGTCAGAAAAAGTTGAGAACATGATTTCACTTGAAATCTATATAATTTTGTTAACCAATGTCACCCTAATAAATTTAGATAAAAATTAATTATATCTAAGAAAAGTTAGCAATAACCAATATGAGCTGACAAGAGTAATCCATATAATACATAAAGAATTACTCTAAATGCAAATTAAAACCACAATGTGATATCACCTCACACCTCTCAGAATGGCCATCATCAATAAATCAAAGAACAACAATTGTTGATGAGGATGCAAGAAAAAGGAACCCCTGCACACTGCTGTGGGCTGCACATTGTTAGAGCCACTATGGAAAACATAGTGTATACCTTTTGACCCAGCACTTCTGGGTATTTATCCAAAGAAAACCAAAATTATAATTTGTAAAGATCTATGCACCCTTATGTACATGGCAGCACAATTCACAATAGCTAAAATATGGAATCAACCTAAATGCCCATCAACAAACATGTTATGGTTCACATATACAATGGAATATTACTTAGTCATTAAAAAAATAAAATCCTACCATTTGTAATGACATGGATGGACCTTTGCTGGGTGAAATAAGTCAGAGAGAGAAAGATAAATACCACATGATTTCACTTATATGCAGAATCTAAGGAACAAAAAGAACAAACTAATCAAAAACAAACTCAGAAGTATAGAGGACAATCTGACAGCCAGAGGGAAGGGAGGTTGGGGGGCCAGGAGAATGGGGTGAAGGGTTAAAGAAGTACAAATTAGTAGCTGATTGATGGCCACAGGGGTGGGGAGCATAGGCAATGCAGTGAGCACTAATGTAATGGCTAGGTGGAGAGCCAGAGAAGAGAAGGAGCAATTAGGGGGATTGTTTTATAAACTATATAAATGTCTAGCCAACATACTATAGGCTTGAAAACTAAAAAAAAAAAAAAAAAAAAAAAAGTACTCCAAGTTACTAGAAAAAGACATCTATGTCTCAGAGGGGGAAAAAAATAGGCCTAGATGAACAGACAATTTGGGGAAGAGAAAATCTATGAGATCAGATGACACTAAATGTGAAAAGTTACTCAACTTCTGTAATTACAGAAAGGAAACTGAAACCACAATGAGGACTTCTGTCTGCTTCCAGCCAACCAGAAACACACACTGGATTTACCCTCCTGCCTGGAACAAGTGAAACACTGGACAAATATGAACCAACGGCACATAACACCCTGAACAGTAGGCCACAGTAGTCAGTGACCATAAGACAGGAAACCAGTGAGATGAGCCCTACGACCGCCCAGACACTGCATGGAGAGTTCCCAGGCCATGCTGCGGGGATGGGAGACTCGGGCAGAGTAGGGAGGTCTCCCCGAGTTAGGAAAACATTTATCAAGGCATCAAGCATCTGGGGGCAGAGAGCAGCGTAGAGACAGCATAGAGACAGAGAATCCCAGGTATCTGCTGAGTGTTGCCCTCGAGCCTACATACAGTAAGCTCTGATCGACACATGTGAGGAAACTACCCTGGGCCAAGGAAAGAAACACCTGAAAGGACCAGCGGGAACAGTCTCGGTGCTCACACAGGGCCGGGAACAATTCCTGTGCCTACCAGTTAGAGAGGGACACCACGGGACAGAATGCTCAAGGGTTTGCTTCAGGAGTGTGGCAAAATTAGCCCCAAACCAACTCTGCTCTGCTCCTGTGTAACAAACTCAGAAACCAGACAGAACGAAATAGTTGTTTCCAAATAACTGGCTCAAAAACACTTAGAGGAAGACAGAAAAAATCTAGTGTCCAACCTGGTACAATTGACTATGTCTGGACTCTAACCCAAAATTACCAGAAATGCAAATAATCAGGAAAATAATACTCATAACAAAGAGAAAAATCAATCAATCGATTAATCAATGGAACAGAAGCAGGTAGAAATAGTAGCAAAAACTAAAAACATCTTATATGTCCAATAACAACATAATGGGTAAGTAAACTACGGTACTGTCATATGCTAAAATACTCTCCAACAGCAAAAATAAATGAACGATAATGCTACACATGAATGTAGATGAGTAACTACTGAGTGAGGGACAAAAGGCAAGTTGTGGTAGAACACATGTAGGATATGACACCACTGACATGATGTTTAAAAGTATGTAAAATAAGCCTATAAATTTCTGAGAGATACGAACACATATAAAAAAGAATAGAGAGATGAAATTTTTTTTAAAAACCTCCTACTTTAGGCTAATGTTTACCTGTCAGGGAGGAGCTGTGAGCTGCCTAATAACCCTTCTTTTCTTCCTTACTAAAAGAACCTACATTTTGATGGCAGCGAAAATGGCCTCTGACAAGCCTGGTCTCTGGAATGGAAATCACTGGATGGGCCTTCCTGAAAAACCCTATTGCCATTGGTGTCTCCTCCTTCATGGAACTCAGATGTGATGGCTGCAGCTCCAGCAGCCATCGTGTAGGCATGCAAACAAAAGGCACGCTCTAAAGATGAAGAAGCACAAAGCTAGAAAAGCCTGGGTCCCAGGAATACCTATCTCCAAACTTCTCAGTACTTAGGAGAAAAAAAACACACAGGCCACTGTTATTTGGATTTTGTCACTTGCACTTAATCCCCAACAAACTGGCACAGAGGCGGCTTCAACAGCATTGTTAATGTTTTATTTTGTAAGCTGGCAGAGTGTTCACCTTATTAATCTTTAGACTATTTTTGGTGTTCTTTATGCTTTTTAGTTTTTCAAAATGCTGAAACATTTAAAACTCTAAAAATATGTAGCCTAATACCTAATTCTCAGTTAAGATTTTGGAGACTCAGTGATAAAATACAAGAAATGCCTATGGTAGGCAACTCAATAAACAAACTGAATTGGAAATAACAAGAAAGCTTCCTAGAGTCATCAGAGCTAAGAGATAGTGGTGCCAGGACACAAATCCAGTTCTGTCTGACCTCCAGGTCCCGGGGTTTCCCACAACACCCTAACTTAATGAGTAGATGAGCACAGGTTTTCTTTGAAGATAAAGGTTTCTCATAATAAACAAGTTCTAGTCTATAAAATCAAACACAACAGGAATACAGAAGAGGCTAAAGTACTACTACTTTAAAATAAAAGGGCTTTTTTTTTTTTCTTTAGAAAATCTATAAAAGAACATCACAGATTGTAACTGAAGTTTGGTAAAAACATCCTTTAGATCTTAAAAAGCTTACCTGGATCGCTGTTTGGGTTTAATGGGTCTCCATGATGGATAAGAAACTCTCATGTTATCTGTTACTCTACCACACCAATAGGGAAGCTTTGTTTAATCTTGACAGCTCCCACTTAATCCCCCTAACTGCCTTCTGTTGAATCACAGTTGTCTTCAGATTCGTGGAGATAAATCAATTTGTGTCATTTCTGAGTAGATAAAATTTATTAAACTCTGAAAACCAGAGGGCTATCCTGACAGGTAAACAAATAAATTAATAGAGATTGTATGTAATGGTATTAAAAATTACATATATTTTTTATTCCAGCTGTGTGGCAATACCAACTCCAAACTCTCTTGCCTTTAAGATTTACAAGCCAAAGACCGACAGCAAAATGAAGTTAAAGCAAATTCAACTTGTCTGAACCATCATAAATTCAATACACTGTGAATTTATCATTAATTTTTTTTCTCATAACCTATATCAACCATCAAAAATATTTCTTTGAAAAATTACTGGATTTTTTAACATGTTAGGGAATGAATGTTTATGCCTCCCCCACCAATTCAAATCCTAACTCCCAGGGTGGTGGTACTAAGAGGTATGGGTCTTTGAGGGGTGATCAGATCATGAGAGGGATTAGTATCCTCATGACAACAGACCCAAGAGAGCTTGCTTCCTTTCTCAGCTCTCTTGGGGATGGATACAAGAAGGCAGCTGTACACAAACCAGGGATGAAGGCTCTCACCAGGTCTACTGGCACCTTGATCTTGTACTTCCAGCCTCCAGAACTGGGAAAAATAACGGTCTGTTGTTTAAGCCACCCAGTCTATGATAATTTTTTACAGCAGCCTAAGCAGACTAATTAATATACACGCTGCAAATGAAGTGCTTTCAAAAATTACACCAAACTCTTGGCTATCTTCACTGCTTTCCTACCTTGCCTCCCACGGCTTTTGGGGCAGAGATGTTGATCCATTTGGCCTTTTTTAGGTAACTCCACCATTCTGATTTGCAGAACTACCTTTCCCCAGTTGTTCACAGGCTCCCCTGGGGCTGTTACTTAAGATGACATGACGTGCTCCCCTGTTCTTCCTGGCCAAGGCTGGGTGTGTACACCTACTGGGCCTGTCAGCTTTCCTCTCCCTGAAACTGATTCTTGAGTGGAGAGACACAAGAATGAAAAATGGCAGAAGCAGATGCATCCAGACAGTGCTGTGGGAAGATCTCCCATTAAGCTCTGCATCCCATCTCCCCATGCTGGTCAGGTCCCTCTGCTTTCCAAACGCGTATATTTCAGCTTTGCCTGCAATGCTGTGCAGCTAATTCCCTTTTCTTTTTTTAAAAAATTGGCCACTTGGTTTCTGTTGCTTGCATCCAAAGAATCTTAAGCAACAAACTGAAATCCTCCCTATCTAGACAAATTTCAGTAAACACCTTCTGATAGAAGATACTAACCCATTCTCCCCCAACCCCAAACACATCTATGGGGATGAACGCCAGGAGTCATGTTTGTACACTGTGACCCAAGCCCTGGCAATGGCTGATTAGTCTCAGGAGACATCTGTTCCCAACTGAGCCAACCACATGTTCTCTTCTGGGAGTTGGACCTGTGATATTTGTGTATCTCACTCAAAAGCTGAGCTGGGAACTAATGTGAAGGCAGAACACAGGTCATCCTGTACGTGCACCAAAACCGAGGCAGCTGTTCTTCAGTGAAGCAGAGGCCATGAGGACCAGTGACGAACGCTGCCTCTCCTGTCTCTGTCCCCACACTTTCCCTCCTTCCTCAGTTCTTATTGAGTTCCTGCCCCTGAAATTCTCCTTGAGTCCCGACCCCTCGCCCAACCCCAGCCACTTTTTTTTCTTAAGCTAGTTTGAGTGGACGTCTCTTTCTTATAACAGAATCACCTTTCTTCCAGATTCTCATAAATCCCCCCTTCCTCCAAATGCTGGTGTCCACGGTCCTCCCGTCAGCACTGCATGGGCTAATTTGAAGATACGTCCTATGTGCCACATGGAGCCTGTGCTTTCTTTCTTTACCTGGATCAAACTCCCTGTCGGAATCCCCCATTTTCTGGTTACTCCTATAAGCCTAGCCACTGGGAAATCCAGTCCTGTGTGGTAAGTGATCCAAGAAGAGGAACTGTAGCTGCTTTCCAGTGAGGACCATGGAGAGCCTGGACAACAATGAACCACACAGCCAAAATGAGGCTTCGGGTTATTGAAAAGTTCGTCATGGTCATTTCATTACAACACATGCGACCTCACTGGCTTTCTCACAGCTTTCCTCTCTGGCTCTCAGTCTTTGTCGGCTCTGATTTATTATTTCTTTGTGTGGCACAGCTTTCTCAGGCAGAAGAAAACAGAGATATCTGGTCCTCAAATTAAATCTCATAACAGAGTGGCACACTCAGGAGCACTGTGGCCTCTGAACCCACGGGTCAAGGTTTCAGAGTCTCTGGTTCAGTGCCAGGATGTTTTCAAGCCAAACCCAAACCATCTGCAGCTCTCTTAGTTCAAGAAAACTTTCATGAGCTTGCTGGTTTCAGATCTGCTATGGCGTGTTCACGTGCACACAGGCACAGACATGCACAAACATGCACACACATACACAGGCCCCTCCCCCTCCTATTCTGTACACTGGCGGGTGCACAATTTCTAAATCTATCAATGCAAATTTGATTAAACAAACTGCAGAATGAGGGCACAGTTCAAGCTCATTCTTTGCGTTACAGAAGGATAAACTGCAGAGCCCCTTAAGACTCTCTAGCGCATTCTATTTCTAAAAATCCAATTTGGGCAGGAACTTCTCTATTGCTGACAGGAAGAGGCCAAGAGAATACCAGCTTTCCTTTGACCTGACAGTAGACAGACTTAGAGAAAATATTAAAGTCAAGCGAGAAAAGGTGGGGTCAGACCCACAGTAAAACTTCTGCACACAGAAAGTTACAGGGAAGGTGGGATATTCAAGACTCAGATGAGCAGTCTAGGGTGTGAAACAGCAAAAATGAAGTCAAATGGTTTCTGATGGGTGTCTTTTGGCATTAGAATTGCCTCATCTTTATGACTACTACCACAGTGACCTCCATGGGTTAATCACTGAAATTCTCTCAGGGCTGCCCTCCTTATAAGCATTTCAGTGTGTCTTTATTTATCTACTAGATACGATGTTTGATCAGTTTTGGAACAGATATAAATGTTTTTGAGAAGGCTCACATCCTTATAATAAAATTATTTCACTGTTACTTCATCATATGAAACAGCTAGACACATTCAACAAATTTGGAAGGTATGTTTGGGACAGTGTAAGGCAAAATCCAGCTTAAATGGCATATTTAAAATTTGCACTGGGATGCTCTGCAAGGTGCCTCAAAGAAGCAGAAGTTGGTTCAGCTGCATACCACCTGGAACAGGTACAAGATGTGCACAGGATGGGTGGGTTTGGGTGGTGTGCTGTCCGTGGTGCTGAAGCTGTGACCACAACTATGGTTTTACGTGAGAGCCTCAAGTGAAAAGTCACAAGGACCAATGTTACAAATTACAGGAGTGACCTGCAACGGAGCTGCCTCTCACATGGGTAGTCCTGTGCAAATGCTCCAGGGGAAGCAGCAGCAGAGATGTATTTATTTAACAACAGTTAGTGATTCTCTTGAGAAATGACAGGAAAGCCAGCCAACGAAATAATAAATCAGACAAAAGTAAGCAATTAATGAGTGTTTAGGGAAGTCTAGGGTACATCTTTAACCCTTGAGATTAAAATTATAGATCTCAACTACTACAACGCTCTTTTAGTCCCCAATGGGTTATTTCCTAGCCAGGTGAACAATTATATTAAGTGTATGTATCAACCACTTTCCATGTCTCATTTCTAAAATTTTTAGTTAACAATGCTCTGAAAAATGTTCATCTTCAAACTACAATCTAGTTATAAAAGAACCCTTTATAGCACACTAAGAGTAACCAACCATTTCAGTTTGCCCAAGCTAAGGGGTTTCCCAGGATGCAAGAATTTGTGGTGCTGAAACCAGGACAGTAGTCCCCAACAAACCAGACTGTTGGTCACCGTAATGTGGGGTAATACAGAGCTCCAGAGTATAATACAAATATTACCACCAGTGCTAAGAGCTCCATGTAATGCAGTCTACCTGAGCTGTACAGAAGGACCTTAATACACCTGAAAATAAAAACCTATTAAAGTTAATAATACTGTACTGCATATTTGAAAGTGCTAAGAGAGTAAATATTAAATTTTCATCATAAGAGAAAATTTTTTGTAGCTATGTGTGGTGACAGATGTTAACTAGACTTATTGTGGTGATCATTTCGCAATATCTACAAATATCGACTTATTATTTATTATATACCTGTAACCAATATAATGTTATATATCAATTATATCTCAATGAAAAAAAAAAGATTTGAATTCAAAAAAAAAGAGAAAAAATGAAAAGAAAGACCCACATGATTAAATGCTTTGACTGGTCCCCCTCTGAGCACATGGAGGTTTAGGCAGCAGAGGTGTCCTAGTGAGTGAGTGTGCATCCCAGGCAGGCTTTGTTCTTTCAGGATGATCTACCAACCAGCCCCAATGGCACTCTTTTAGAAAAGGATAACAAGTGCTCCTAGCATGCTGTCAGATGATGCCAGATTCAAACGCTGTGTAATTATTTACAGGAGATGGTGGTGTGTCAGAGCATTTGGCTGAAAAGACCATGTTTCCAAATAAATTTGGTAGATAGCTAGGACTGCTCTAAAACAGAGCAAAATATATGGCAATGAAAGGCAGAAGAGGAAATAGTCATTTAGGCAAATCATGTAATCAAACATCCACTTTCCTTCATAGGGCTCTCTTGGCTGTTGCTGTTTTCTGTGCAAGCTTTGGGAATATTCTGAGTAAGAGCTGGACAATCTAAGAAAAAAAAATGCCCCTTCTTATTTCTCATATTTTTGCTTTCTGCAAGAAAAGGGACATAGTACTACTACGTAGCCTAGTATAGCATCACATGATAAAGGAAACGAGCCAAGACATCACTCCATTACTGCCATAATCGAAGTCTGTCACAAGCCCTCTAATTTATGATCTTGTTTAATCTTCCAAAGAACCCAGGAACGTAGGATTTATCCCCCCTGGCTTCCACATAAGGAAGCAGGCGCTCAGCAAGGCCAAGGATCTTGCCCAAGGTCAAAATCTCCTAAATGAACTTAGTTTGAAACTGTCTCCAAAAAGCTTATATGATTTGAGTACCTACTGTGCATCAGTTACTGCAGTAAGCTCTGGGACACGAAGGGATAAATGGCAGAGAACAGGTCTTCAAGAGGTTCACAAGCTGGGAGGGAAGACAAGTAGCAACACCACTAACAGTCGTTACAATTACTGAGTGCTCATCGGGTGCCAGATGTTGTACAAAACGTCTCTCAGCCTGTGTTTGGTTAATCCTTCCACTGTCCATTAATGTAACTATTACTTTCCATGTTTAATAGAGTCTGAAGCTTGGAGAAGTTAAGTAAATAGTCTGAAGTCACAAGGTTAATTAGTCACATCTTCTGACTCCAAACCCAGACTCTAACTAGACTGTACATCAAACGCAGTAGATGACAACCCGACTCGGCACCTCGTTAATGAAGCAGATGGACTGCTGAGTTTACAAGTAGAAGGAATCACTAAAAGCTGGTACTTGTGGAGAAGTTTTCAAGAAGATGGGAAATGGTGCTGAACTGCAAAGGAAGAAGATGTGATGATGACAATGATGACAGTGACAACAGCAACAACACAGATGGGATTCAGCCACCAATTACTCAATGATTACTTTGTGTCAGCCCTTTTATCATCATTTTCTCACTTCATCCCACAACAAGCCTCCGAAGTAGGTATCATTATCAGCCTAAATTTACAGAGGAGATGGCCGAAAGTCACTTGGCCGTGATAGGATGAGCTTGGGAATATAGATGCCGTTGCGCATGCTCTTAATCGCTGCCTCACACTGCTCCTCTGCAGATGCGAGGTGGGAGGAATGTGGGGGAAATACACTCTGCCTCCCAATGGGAAGAGCTTCAAAGAGTGGGGTTGCAGGGAGGGGTATAGGACTGAGGCCATTTTGTAACAAGGGCTCCACAGGGGTGATGGGGCCAACCATAGAACATGGAGAAGGTGGATCAGAGGGGCAATGGAAGGGACAATGTGTTGAGGGGCTACCCTGCTGGCAGAGAGCTCACTCAGGAGGCAGCTGTGAGGTCCTGGCATGCATGCCTGGGACTAACTTGGCAGTTGGAAATGGACCTACAGGGAGGGTGGGCAGAACGTGGAAGAGAGTGGGTTAGAGGAAGGATGGCTCAAGAATGAACCCCAAAAGTTCACATCCTTATGACTGAGGGAACCATGAAATACCACCAAAAAAGGAAGCTCCAACAAAAGAGCGAGTTTGATTTTCACATGACAAACCGAGGTGTAAGTGGAACAACCAGACAGATGGACCCAGGGAGAAGCGCAGAGCAAACTCTGAGGGTATTCTGGGAAGCAACTAAAGGAGTGGTTGTGGAAGCTTCCATCAGCCAGGTTCTCTGTTACAAACAACTGGCTCTGGCTAGTTTGAGCAGAGAAGCAATTTACTAAAGAATTATCAGGTAGCTGTGAGTTTTACAGAAAGCTGGAGAACGAGGTTTTGAGCTAAGAAGGCAGAAGCAGTACCTCAAACACATGCAAAAATGCTTCCAGGAAAACACTGGCCTGGGCACAGACCACTCGCCACCGTGGCCTAGCCCACAACACTGCTGATGGTGATGCTAGATGCCACAATGCTGGGACCATGCCCGCTGCCACCCCTGGAAAGTGTATGTAGCTGCCAACCCCCTCATCAGGACGAAGCCTGCCTCCTCTGTGTCAATAGCTGAAGATTCAAAATCTGCTTCAGGTGGGTCTGAGTAGCTGAGACCGGGTCACATGCCTGTGTCCTAGCTGCAAGGGAGGCTGGAAAGAGCATCAGGGCACCTGGCTTTAATCACAGGAGGTAGTTTCTGCCTCCAAGACACAGCCAGAGGAAAAGTGGAGTTCAAAGGAAGTGGGAGGTCAAGAAGGATAAAGTGTCTATAGCAAGTATATCTTTTTCTGTCTTTTCTAAATAATTGGTAAATTTTACATGTCTCAGAATAAACAAAGATTTTAAGGCGGCAATGCTAAGATTTTTGGACAAGGTGATCATACGCACCCTTACTGGAGTCTAGAGGCTGCTATAATGATATGGTCTATGTTTCCTGCTGCTGGGGACCCAGTGGTTTGGGGTGGGTTGCTGTCAGCGGGCCTGCTCACTTGAGAACAAAAACTGTTTCCTGTTCGGAAATGCTGTGAGTCTCCTACAGCATGTGCCAAGAGTTTAGAGATCCCTGGATTAGGGACTCTGGGGACCATTTTTAATTTACTGATAAGTGAAATTTTAAAATGTGACATCTTTGAGTACTGCTGCCCTGGTCTATTAAGCAAAGAGAAGCAATTCCCATGCCAATACCATCCTATTAACCTAAACCTGACAGTGCAGATGTGGCCCAAGGCAGGCAAAACGGCCTGGATTACACATGGCTCCACAGCACCTATCTCCACTACAGAAACATGGCTTCGCCCTTGTACAGGTACAAAGACAGGCCGTTTTGTATTTTGTAGGTTTCGGTTCAGAAGCACACCTAGGGAAGGTTGTCATCAGAGCTGAGTAGAGAACCCTTTCCTCTCCCTTCAGCACCCTCTTTCCTTAGTTTTCATGCAGTCCTGGCCTACCAGAGGGAAGCAGACAAAGAATTCATCTTATGAATGGCTGTACTAGGGTGGTTGTACTTTGTGAGGTTCCAGTAAAAGTCCTTACTCCTCCTTAGTGAGCAGGGTTCATCCACAGTGCCACATCACCAGCAGGCAGTCCTGGGCGAGCTGTCAGACCTGAATGTCCTCATCCAAGAGAGGGGATGAAAACACTATTATTTCATCATAATACAGCTACCTCAGCGGCTCTATGCTACCACGAGCGTTACTTTTAATAGTAACAAACAAGCTCTTCCCAATGTCCGGAGGCCACTTAAGTTTACTAATGATAAGGAAGTAATTGGGGAAGACTATTTTTTGAAGTGATTACTTAAAAAGAAATAAAAATACCAGCAGCTCAACTAAACTTAGTAAACTCGCTATTTTTTTAATTAAAATTATTGGGGTGACCTTGGCTAATAAAATCAAACAGGTGTACCAATTCAATAATGCATCATTGTATATTGCATCATGTGTTCTGTTCCTTCACCACCCAGTTAAACTTCCTCCATCAACAAATATTTGATCCCCTTTACCCCACCTACCTCCCCCCTCCCCCGCTTCCCTCTGGCAACCACAAACCCACTGTCCATGTCCATGAGCCTCTGTTTGTTGCTTTCAGATTTGTATCCCACACAAGTGAAATCATATGGTTCCCTACTTTTTGTCTGACTTATTTCACTTAGCAAGATCATCTCGAGATCCACCCATTCTGTTGTAAATGGCAGTATGTCATCTTATGGCTGAGAACAATCCATTGCATATACGTACCATACCTTCTTTATCCAGTCATCTATTAAAGGACACTTTGGTTGCTTCCATGTCCTGGCCACCATGAATAATGCTGCTATGGACATTGGGGTGCATATATTTTTTCAGATGTTTTCAGGTTTGGGGGGTAAATACCCAGAAGAGGGATTGCTAGGTCACACAATCATTCTATTCTTAGTTACTGTTTTCCATAGTGGCTGCTTCTTTTCCAAAAGTTGGGTTTCATCTTCAAATAAAATATATTTAATTGAAATTCAGAACAAAGGTAGAGTTAGAGTCTTACAAAAAACAGGCTCTCAGCTATTTGAGATGGCAACCTGGGGCCTGCCTGAGGCAGGGAGGTGAGCTACTCCTAGAGCCTTCCCTCAACTTCGTACCCTGGGAATTTAACTTCCACATTAAAAACCCTCTATGTTTACTTTTCTTTTTTTTTGGGGGGGGGGATACAAAGAAGATATTAAGTTTGGTATTTTTAGAGATATTATTTAGTAATGGAGTAAAAGAGTAAAATGTACTAGTTGTCCCCTATTTTTAGGACAAAAGCCTAATTTCCACTTTCCTTTATATTACCATTTGATTTAACAAACTGTTTCTAAGAATGTATCTCACAGAATAACAACAGAAAATAAAATGTGGCCTATCCATACAATGGAGTATTATTCCAACATAAAAGGGAGCAAAGTACCAATACCCGCAACAATGAGGACGAACACTGTGAACGGTCCAGTGAAAGCAGCTGGTCACAAAGACCACATTTTGTATGACTCCATTTATATGAAATACCCAGAACAGCCAAATCTATAAAGACGCAAAGCAGATTAGTGGGTGCCTGGGGCTAGGATGAGGTTGCAGGATAATAGGGGGTGAATGCTAACAGGCAGGAGGCTCCTTTTGGGGTTGATGTACATGCTCTAAAACTGAATGTGGTGTTGGCTGCACAATTCTGTGAATCCACTAAAAATCATGGAATTGTACACGTTAAGTGGGTGATTTATATGGTATGGGAATTATAACCAATAAAGTTTTTATTTAAAAAATTAAAACCCAACTTGTAGAAGTAATTGCAGTTATTAGATAGCATTAAATGCCAGACAGTATTGTAAACATTTTTTTTTTTTTTTTTAAGATTTATGAGGAGCCTATGAAGTATTTTATAGATAAGGAAACTCAGCTATGGAGAGATGAGGTAACTTACCCAGGGTGGTCCGGCTGGCAATCAGACCCAGGAGTTTCAGCAACCTGACTCCCTGGCCATGTTCTTAACAGCTGCACATGTATGCAGGGGTGTGGGCTCAGCCAGGGGCCTGTAGGACCGGACATGACTGAACAAGGCACAACATAAATGTCCGCCAGTCTGGGACAGCTCCGGTACTTCTGGTATCCTGTGCACTGAAGTGAGTACATGTGTGTGTGATGCTATGGAAAGATGACAGAAACCACATCGACAGATGTTGTGTCTGTTTTGCTCCCATTTATGCTTTTGACAAAACACTATATGTGCAAGTGTACAAAAACATGACAATTTTCTGTCATCTTCCGTGAAAAACTAATAAGCATGGTTTTCTCTGAGAAGTTGGTCAGTGCTGGCAGGAACTCTGACTTTGTGTCTGTGTACTTTTTGGTAGTGCTTGGCCTGGTTTGGTCTTTTTAAACCATGAGCATGGCGGGGCGACCCGACCCTACTTGCTTCAAGAAAGCCTCCTCGGCCCTGCCAGACCATGGCTGCACACCGCTCCCTGCTCCCCATGTGGTCACCACGCATGCAGTATCACTCACAAGGCCGCCACTTTACCCATTTATATGGCTTTTTGCTGCCCTCCCCACTCCCTGACCAGCCTGTAAGCTTCCTGAGGACAGGCACTGGGCTTGTTTCCTGCCGAGCAGTATCAGGCACATAAGCAGACCCTCCACACTTACTTGCTGTTACTAACCACACAACAAATGAGTAAATGGATTAAGGTTAAATTACCTGCCTCATTTCAACGGCTAATAGTCAAGGGCATAAACAGTGACTGGTGGAACGAGAGGGGAGCAGGACTGAGAACAAGGTGCCATGAGCAGCCTCGACTGGAACTTAAGAAAATGATTTATTACTTCGATTAAAAACATTTACTTTCAACTAATCCTGGAGAATTTACGGAGCCATAACCCTTTCCATCTCAAATCTTTTCCATTATCTTTTCCTAATTAATTGAGGTATGTAAATTCATTGATCTGAAACTTTGCAAGCATAAACATTACTCATGCAGTGATCCGGCACCCACATTGCTAAAAGATCAAGCTTTAATCAGGTTCTACCAATTTTTAAATTATACATGTTATTAGACAAGAGTCATTTAATTATGCATCTAACAGCCACAGCTTATTACATTGGCTGTTCCCAGACATTTATAGAATCTTACTGTTGAATCTGTACTATAAGCCAACCTAGGATACAATTAACAAAATAAACTGTTTGACAAAATGGGGGGCTTTGGTCTGATGTAGAATATACTCTAATGTGTCTTGGGAAAAAAGACCAAGGAAGCTATATTATATAAATGAAATTTCTAATGGTGCTACCTTAGAGAGCAATGCAGAATTTCTTCAAAAGAATATTTATAGATGACAGCAGTATTTCACCCAAATAGTATATTTAAAAAGGAAGGAGTAATAAATTTCTCATACAACCCAAATAATATATACTGAAAAGAACCTACCATAGTTTCACAATAAATTATTCAGGAACTGGAGGGAACAATAAAGAATTCCAAACATGCAGGTGAGTTTCTATATTACAAAACAGATGTCTTCAGCAGTCTTAGCATTTAAATGTGCTCCGTTTTCCAACCTCTCATTCTTTTTTTCACTTCACATCTGATCACTTGACCAATTACTTGATAATTAAACTTCCTTTGGGATCATGCTCCTTTTTAGTATTGCATTCGCTGCAGAAAACAGGCCCATTAAGGAGGTGAAATATTCCAATTCTAGGAAATGAGTGTTCACAGAAAAAAAACAATGAAAGGAAAGATAAATATTCTGATCAGCTAAACACAAACTAGCAAGGTACTGGTTTTGTCTCTGCCACATCAGTGTGCCAGGGGACTCTGCAAGCTTTCACAACATCCACCCACATCCCCAGAAAACCCCTAAGGAAGAGTGGTGGGTGGCAGTGGGCTTCAGTGCTGTTCTGCTCAGAGGGCTAGTCCAGCACCTCTATGCAGACTGTCGCAGGTTCGCTGCCTAATGGCCTCTACAGTCACCACTCACTACGAGGGACAGTGTCCTCAGATGGGAGTACTCAGATCATACATGATTTTTGCTGCTTGGCTCCTTATCTTCCTTTTGAGTCATGGAGCTTTTAAAGGATGTGATGAAAGCTGGACCTTCTCCCCACTCCACCCCCAAAGCATCTTGCAAAACACCCTGGAATTTGCCCGATTTTATGGGTCTCACTGGCCAGATGAAGCCTGTTCATGGACCTGGCACCCAGTTTACGAAACCTGCCTCTAGAAGTCCCCCATTGGACTATATTTTTAGTGCCCCAGAAAGGAATCCTCATAAAGTTTCTTTTAAATCTAAGATTTTCTATGAAAAGCTGTGTCCTTCTTAGATACAGGTACGATTTCATTTCTTTGACAACTCCCTCTTTTTTCTCTGAAAAAACTTCCATCTTAATGAACCACAACGACCATTAAGGTCTGCTATTTGTATCTGTCTCCCTCCCTCTGGTCTTGACTTCTTGTACAGCCTTGTATTTTCTTCAGTAATGACTGGTCATTTATTACTTATATTTTTAAGTCATGTTTCTGTTCATTTTAAACATTCTCATGTTTCATGAAACAAACAAAATATAAGACAAGGATCTCTCAATTTTCAGTTTTTGATCCAAACACTGGAAATCAGAGAGAAAGAATACAAAGGGATTTTTTTGTTCCTTAATCAAAAGGCAACTGTTGACTAGCTCCTATTATTCTGCTTCAGTCATTTAATCTCATTGAATAATCAAACATCCTGTTTTCCTAGCTGAGATTAAGAAGGCTTGAGCCTTTAATTAAAGGTAGAGTTTCTGCCATTGAGTTTATGCTTTGCTTAATTATAATAGCCACAGACTGACTATGAAGAGACAGCTCCAACTAGTCAAGCAAGAGTGCGGTGTGTCCATATGTGTACATGGATAAGGGATCTTAACCTGGGGTCTGGGGAGAGCTGTGAACCTGGATGGGGTGCGGGGGAACTACATTTTTAATCATCTCTAACTAATCATTTAGCATTTCCTTCTACTATGAAGTTGGTCAAAAAGAGAATCAGATGTATTAATGCCCCTGTGACTTTGTCACCAAGAGAAAGCACAGAGGTTTTATATCCCATTATGTATGGTTGTTGTAGATACCTTGCAATGTTGTTCAAGCACCAATTTGAAATTATGGTAGTTCTTAGCCCTGCTGTTAGATCGTATTACATAACAGATCAACAAAGAAGCATGCACTTCACTCTACAGAATAATCTTAAAAATATTTTGATAACTGTATTTCAACATAATTGATTTCCTTTTAAATCTATGTGTTTTGTTTTGTGCATTTAAAAATATGATTCTGAGAAGTGGTCTGGTCCAGAGGCTTCACCAGCTTGCCATGGGGTCTAAGGCACAAAACAGGTTAACACTGAAACCGATATCACGTTGCATGTTAACTGTGATTGAAAATTCTAAAAAATAAAATAAAAGCCAAAAAATAAAAAGAAAACAAACACAAACACCACAGGTTAAGACACAGGGACCAGGAACAAAGAGGTAACAGAGCCTGCAGTGAGCACTGCCCCTCAGCCACCAGGCCATGTGGCAGGCACATGCTAGCCGGGTGGGAGGGTGATTACCACAGCCAACCTCCCTGCTTCTGAGCACACACCTAATCAGAAACAACTCTCCAAGTAATGCTCCGAGTTCTCTAATTAGCGATATTAGGTAAATTAGCTCAAACCACTTTCAATCAGCCTCAGCAGAAGGCAGGCGGAGTTGCTGATTGCCTGGCTGTTCTCCCCCCAGCTTACAATGGGTGTGAAGGAGCCAGGAGCCACGGGGCTGGCTGAAAGCTCCGGGCCACCCACAGAGCCTGGCAGAGCAGAGGTGGACAGCCACTGGCCATCCCAGGGCCTGGTGTATTTCAACCAAGGCGCGTCACTCTCTGGCACCCACATGACCCCTGTCTTTAAATGCGAGCATTTCTTAGCGCCTAGAACAGGCATTTAAAATTAAAACACAAGGCTAATTGTACAGCTGAGGAAATAAACCTGAGTTAACTAAGCTTCTAAAAACAACAACAGCAAATCCTACAGTAATAGGGACGAAAGGGCTTCTGTTCCACGGACACTTTCTGCTTGCCTAGGGTGCTACAGGCAGTGCAGGCACTTATCACTTGTATGACAGGGACTGATGTATTAGGTGCACAAAAGACATACTCCAGAAGGGAAGTGTGGATCAGGTCCAAGCGATGTCCTCCAGGGAACTACATAGTGAACTGGCTAGTGCTCACTCAACACGATGTTAGAGCAGATCTCAAACCCAGCTGATCCACTCTGACTCCAGGCCTAAAGAAGAGCTGACTGGAGAAGCAGGGCTGACAGCAGCACTGTCTAGATTAGCTCCCACACGGGGAGATTATCACCCCTCGCTCTGACCAGGAGAGAGGATTAACCAATTATGAGAGTCCAATCTATGGAATGCAATGCCGTTATTAAAAGCCTGACATAAACCTCTATGTATCTACATAAAAAGATTTTTCCAGACAGAAGAGAGGGTCAAAAGTAAGTCACAGAACAATGTGCACAGAATGGTGTCACATAAGACATGTACACACTTTTAACTATGGCGACCGCGACAGAAGGACTTGAGGGAGTTACACAGTTCATTCTAGATACAGATTTTAAATCTTTACAAAGAGAACATATTCACATGTTATTTGGATAATTTAAAAATCTAATAAAATAACAATAAAGTAGATCCATATCTACCTGAGTTTGAATCCTACAAAAGATTAGAATGAATAGAATTTCATATTTCCATGTGTCCATATTCCTTATTTCTAGGTCAAGCATGGATTCTTGTCTGTTTTATTCACTGATATAGCACAAGCATCTAAAACAGTGCCTAGCACGAAGTAAGCACTTGAAGATCTATTAAATAAATAAACTGATTATTCATTTAATATAGAAATTTATACTGAGTGCCTACCACGTGCTAGCTACATGCTAAGGATCATGAGAAACAGTGATTTGACTTGCATTCACTGAACACCTTCCATATGCCCAGCAGTGTTGGTTGCTAGATGAAAATACACACCGATACAGATACACACATACTGCCCTTCAAGAATTTAGAATTAAGCTTGCGGGAAGGTGAACTTGTAGAGGGTTGGAGAAAGGAGATAAAGCTCTTTCCTGGCCAGAGCCTTAATCCTGGCTTTGGTTTTCAAAATTATGACTCTGAGGCTTTGCTTATCTTTGTCTGTCTTGTACCAGAATTATGTTCATGCATTTGTGCCTGCCTAGCTGGGGGAAAATAAATACCAACCTTCCTGGACTGTGTGAATGACAAAAGGACAATGGCTTATTCTCTGCCTGAAGACCAAAGCACCAAAGCATTCCATCTTTGTTCAATGGCTGTATTTCCCAATTCTATCCCTCAACACAGAATTAGAAATCTCCAAGTAGGGAAGTCATCTGGCCGTGGCTACTCTCATCTGGATTTGGCCCAGCCCTTCACATCTAATTTAAGGCGAGGGGCTACCAAACCAAATGAAATAGAGCTTTTCAGGCATCACTTGGGTCTTTACGGAAAAGATTCCATTTGTCAGTAATTCTACTTTACATTCCCATAGCGTCTCCTAGCTACCACTCAGTTGACGCCTTTACTCTCCAGGCTTTTATAGCCATATCTGCAGAAGCCCAGTCCCTCTCTACCTTGAAGTTAAGATTTTTCCACCTAAGTGGATTATTCTGCACTTATCTATAGCAATCGCCTTTGTGCACATACCTTCTCCTTCAATTTGTCAGAATCGTTTCTGAATTTAATTCCATTTTCATATTCAGTCACTTTGATTCCAACAGAAATGATCCCCCAAAATTCAAATATAAGATGCCTGGGATCATTTCAACTTTGAAACTGAAATGTGGTTACTGCTCAGTGAATGTGCAGAAGTGAAGTTAAGGGAACAACATTAAATCGGAGGGAGGATAAAGCCTGTGCTTCTATTAACAAAAGGTTTCTTCATCTATAAATCCAAAGTTCTCAGTATTGTAGACTTATATGTCCTCATCCACAATAGCCTGGGCCAGATCTGATGGGAAATTTGGAGTTATTCGAACTTTAAAATACTAATCAAGGGTACAGGGCACATATTAACTAACACCTCAAGCGTGAGTAATATTTTGCTAGCAAAACATATGAACATATAAATATTTTCACTAAATAGAATAGAGACTATAAATAGCCTCATGTCAGTTCAGGTCAGTTTTGCTGCCAACTGAATTAATTTCAAACTTAAGAAAAACTCAGTTTTCAGAGCTTTCTGAATTTTGGAATGGCAGATAAGTGATTATGCACATGTACATGACCCAAATCAATGAACCAGGTCTAGCTCTCCTGTCCATTCCACAGAGAGAGCCTTTGAAAGCAAATACGTGTGGCTGGCTGTCTTCCTGAATATTTTGGCCAAGTTGTTTTAGAGGCCCTCCATAGGGGTGGTCACCACTTTAGTTATTCAAACTGTTGTTTAGAAAGTAAAACAAACTGAGCCTGGTAAGTCTAAAGTAATAAGAGTTTTCTGGCTAAACCCTATTATCATTTCACAAACTTCTGTATACAAAAACTGCACATAACACATTGAAAAGTAAAAAATACAGGGCCTTGTGCATTTTAGTCTAGCAAAGTGCTTCTCAGACTTGACTGTCCCTAAGATTCACCTGGGCATTTTGTTAAAATGCTGATTCTGTCTCATTAGGTCTGAGTGGGGTAGAAATTCTACAATTCAAAGGAGCTCCTGGCCGCTCTCTGGGGACCACACTTTTTGAGGGAGGCTATAGTTGAAGGAGCACGAAGTTTGGAAACTGATGGACTGGAGTTAGATCCTGACTCCACCATCTACAAGCTGAGTGGCCTGGGATAAGCACTTAATTGCTCTGAGCCAATTCCCACCATGGGTTAAAATGGACGTAACAATGACACCTCCTTTCCATAACTATAACGACTAGGTGAGCTAGCAACACAGTTCCTGGCACATAACAGACCCTGAGTTCCATCCTCTGCCATCTGTGGTAGGTTGAAAAACGCTCCCCCAAAGATGTGCACATCCCAATCCCCAGAATCTGTGAATGTTACCTTACATGGCAAAAGGGGAATTTGTAGATGTGATAAAGTTAAGGATTTGAGGTGGAGAGGTTACCGTGTGTTATCTGAAAGGGCTGATGCAATCATGAAGGTTTTTATAAGAGGAAACAGGAGGGTAGGGATAATAGAATATGAGAGGATGAATCAAAAGTCAGAGAGGAGAGATGATGCTGTTTCTGGCTTTGAAGACGGAGGAAGGGGCCATAATCCAAGAAAGGAGGGCAGCCTCTAGAAGCTGAAACCTCTAGAAGGAAGGCGATTCTGAGGGCTCACTTGAGACTTCTGACCTCCAGAGCTGTAAGAGGATAAATCTGTGTTGTTTGAAACCACTAAGTTTGTAGGAGTTTGTTACAGCAGCAGTCTCAGGAAACCAACACACCATCTTCTGGAATGATGTGGGCTTGCCTCAATATACATAACAGAGGATTTCCTGGGGACAAATCATCACCTGAAAGGAAATCAGGTAACAGGTGCCCAAGTTGAGGACAATACTGAAGAATTCTTCAAGGAGACTTTACACTAAGGGAAGAATTCCTCCAGCATTACCTGTTTTGTTTGGTCATGGTCATTTTTAATAAACAGGGCTGGACCCACATGTTAATAACAAGCTGCACTACAGGCTGAGGGGAATCTCTTGCACACTAATTGCATCATCGTGTTCCAGTCTGCCTCCCACGTAACTGCTGAAATCTAATGAGGCTCCCAGGGACAGTATCAGTGGGTCAATTCTTCAACACTGGGAGGACAGAAGAAAGTAACCCTGGACTTAAGAGTGAGGGATTAAAAATCAATGGCCTCAACATGTGTACAAATCTTCATCTGCTATTTATAATGTGGCCTATCCCATAGAGCTTTATAAAATAAGAAAATACCAAGATAACAAGAAAGATGTCTGCAGAATAAAACGTGTTTCAAAACTCAATGGGTTTTGACCTCAATTCCTTGGCTCCAAAGGCTCCTCTTACCACCCCTGGTTTTCCACTCCACTCACTGGACTCTGGGCTCTGTGGAAGGTTCACCTGGCCCCTCATTTCCAATGATTACGTCTAGTGCTGCAACTGGGTCTTAGTTTGCACACAATAAATATTACCTCAGATATTTACATTGCAAAAGCATACTATGACTTTCTTTGAAAAGAGAATTACCCATAATGTTCATTTTCTCCAGTTTGACCTTAAAACTACTTGGCCCAAGATATTGTTTATGGTAGAATTAAAAGTATGTTTCCTGATTTTATTTGCCCATTAATATATACAGTTGACAGTTAACAATGTGCTAAGCAGCCAGGGCAAATAATTACTTTTCTAGTGTCTGCCTCTGCATATGAGCTAAACAAGGGTAAGCAACTAATTGCATATTAAAAAATGGTAACTAGTTTTAAAACATTCTGTTTAATCTCAGACCACAATATTCAAAACAGTTACAGTCCTTTTGCTGGCTCAGTTATAGTCCCACAAAACAGTCCAAATCTTCAGAACAGAAATAAACCCTGCTTGGGTCGCAGTGACTATCAAACACATATTCAAAAGTTTGCCAGTTCACATTTATGAGGTCTTCTGACCAACTGGTAGAGTTGATCATAAAAACTATCTTTTAATTTTCTTATGTTCAGTTTATTTTATTTAAGAGCAATGTAATTACATGGAAAGCTTTCATTTTAAGTCTTATTTTGAAATGTGACTGAATACATTAACATAATTCAGAACAACTCAGTAAACATCTACAGGAACATGTTATATAATTCTAGTGAATCTCATAATACTCTATTTTCAAAGAAAAGAAACCACTGAACAGAAAAATGTTAAATTCAGATCTGGTTTTCAAGTGTCCAATAAAAACAAGTTTGCTTGCTGTGTGGTCCAGTGAGCGCTCCCACAGATGCGACAGCGCTTCCCGGGCCAAACAATTCCAGAGACACGGGCTCACTGCAAGTCAGACTGATTGGAAGTAACTAACATGTCACCTTGGTTTACCATGCACACCAAGTCTCCTGCTACGATTTCTAACACCTTTAGAAACAGGCACACTCTGCGGTCGCCCTAGCACTGTACAGTCTCAGCACCTGAGGTCCCTCAGCCAAGAGCCTTAACTGGCCAAGTTCACCGGCAGCTAAGATTTTACCCCTCTACAAACTGAAACCCAGCACCTTCCTGTGAATACACGTGTCTCTGGACTGAGCTGCTGAGACACACAGCACCTGCACAGAGGTCCAGAGTCGTCTGTCACTGCATTGCATAGCCCTAGACCACTGCGGTTTTAAATTCTTGCTGTACCAGTGGGCTCTTGGCTCGGAAACTGAGACCCTATGAAGGTAAGGGGCCTGTCCAAGTTTAGCTAGTGCATCAGGGGAAGGTGTGAAGCTGGCATCCCAACAACCTGAGCCCTCATCCAAGTCTTTGTCCTCTGCCTTATTTTCTCTCTTCTCCTTTGTCCTGCACCTTTGTGGAGGCTCACCAGCAGGACGGGCTGCTCCTCCAGGGATAACGTCACCAGGTTCTACTCAGAGGGAGTCAGTGATGTAGGCATGTACACACTTGTGACTTTGTGTAAAATACTAGTAAACAGAATGAGGGAAGGTCTGAGGGTGTTCCCTGCTGACCACACCGCCTGGACTTTGAAAGAGCAATTCTGGGAGGCCCTTCTTCCATTCTCACATCTCTACTCTGTGATTGTTCTGGATAGGGAAGCTGCCAGACAAGTGAGCTTTAATGGGAAGGAATCAGGGCACCTCACCTTACTGCAAGGAGCCTCAGCTTCTAAAGGCACTGACCATCTCTGCAGGATTCAACAATCCTTGTTCACAAGGTAACAGCAGATGAAAACAAACGGCAATGGCCACTGCAGTGTTTTCTGCAAGTGGTTTTCAGGTCATGGCTATTCCACTAAGCAAAGACCAGGGCCCAGATAAGTGAACATGGGTGCCTGCTCTGCCTCCCTGACGGGCAGGGGAAGTTTCCACCTGCCTATACTTGCTCAGTGGGCTTTATTCTTGTCTGAAAGAGAAAATATTCAGAGTAGGGAAGAAAAATAATGGCGAGTTCTAGAAGGCATCTATCATTGTCATGTTGTCAACATCCTACTCTTCTTTAGGGAAACCATCCCACTCTTCAGTCCACGTGGCTGCAGTACAGCTGACCCCACACCCTGGCCTCAGCGGGCCATGTGGGCCACACGGGTAGCAGTCTGGGACTCTGAACCACCACGCATAAGGCATTTCTTTCTCCTGTGGTTTCTGTAAGAAGGATGTAAACCTAGCATGCCCAGGAACCACAACCTAGAGAGAGCCTGCGTGAGAATGAAGCCAACCCAAAGGAAAGCAGGGCTGAGCAATGCTGAGATCACGTCCTGAAAAACCACTGAGCCCCTGGATCCAGCCAGACCTGAAACCTAACTGCCCTTGGTCTAATTTACAGTCCCACAAAGTAACATACACCTTAAAAAAATTAATCCAGTTAAGTTAGATTTCTGTCACCTGAAACTAAAAAAGCACTAAAAATACAGGAGAAATAAAAGTGTAAGAAGAGGGAAAACAAGAAGAGAAGATTATATTTGTGGCTATTATCTGGAAGCAGTTCAAGTTTGTCCCCTAGAAATAAGGAAAGGTGACACGTGGAAATCTGTTCCATTTTTCACATTAAGCTCGATCATCAGAACTGTAGCTCTGCCTAATTACTGTGATTAATCTCGCCAAATTCTAAATGTGAAATGAGTGTGCATTTTCTGATGTTCAATGATACTGCAACAGTCATGAAGAGAAGAAATGAGCCATTACCAAATAAATACATCTTTTAAGAGAAATGTTCCACCACCCCCCCCAAATGTGCTCATGACTGGGTAAAGGAGAGAAGGTCTCAGCAACAACCCGAGTCTTACCTGGCATGGCATGGATGAGGTCCCCACACAGAACAAAGAATCTGGGTTTGGGGTTCAGCTTGTTGATGGCCTGAACAGCTTGCTCAGTGAGACGGATCTCCTGGCCCCACTCATCCCCACTGCTGTCACAGTCCCCAGTGGACCAGGCCTTCATCAGTCCGAACTGCGGGTCCGCACCCTGAATGAAGTAGAACGGGCCTTTCCATTCCCTTTCCTTTTCTTAAAAATAAAAAATAAAACAAAATAAAAGGAAAAAAAAAGAGAGAAGGAAGAAATATTATAAAATCTGTCAGGGAAAGGACCCAGGTTACCATGTGAGTGGATACAATATTTTTCTTAAATTAAGTAGGTCATTTTAATAAGCTGCTGTTCAAACATACCATTTTCCTGTCACAGTCTAGAGGATTTTGATTTATACTAATTATGCCTGGGACCTGGTGATTCCCAAAGGCCAAGAAACGCCACGTGGGCTGCAACCACCACACAAGCGAGCTGTTTGTTAAAAGCTAGCTGGCCAAGATGGAGCCCTGAGGCGCAGCAGCATGCTGTACAGAGGTATTAATGTTCAATAATAGTTTTTTAATTAGAATTAAAAATACCCCAAATTGAAAGCTGCCAAAAGTATTATATTTAAATTACTAGGTGAAATGCTTTCAAATCTTCTGTGCCAGGCTTAATGGCACAATTTGCACCGTTTTAGGGGATGTGACAGAATTTTAATTACAAAACTTGGAGCTCGGAAACTCTGGCTATCTGGTGGGAAATGCCGTGCCAGAAATGAAATCTTGAAATCAGTTAGTCAATGTGAAAAAAAAATCGATGCTAACATTTCAAAAGCAGCATAATGTGGGCATAAGAGAAGTGAAGCTGGAGGGGTGGGAGGAGGGAAAAAGGAGGGGAGAAGGGGTTCTTGGAAAGGGGGCTAGGTCATGTGCATCGAAATTATCAGGCTTGCCCTGCCTACTGGTTCTGCTGGCCACAGGTCTCTACCCTGTTCTTCCACAAGAACCACAACTGGTGCCTGCATCTGCAGAGCTGCAATGGCCATTAACAGGCATGGAAGCCGAGTGGGTTTCAAATGTTCTGGGGTTTTTGTTTTGTTTGTTGGCCACAGAATCCCTTCTTCAACCAAAACCTCACATGGCAGACCAATGTGGAAAACATAGAGCTGCCTCTGGATGACTAGTTGCTGGGGAAGGAGCAATCTGAAGACGCCGTTCTACAGCCCTAGTGTTTGTCCTCTAAGGAAACTGAGCCTAGGGAGTGACTTGCTTCCTGGCCCAGCAGCAAATAGTGAGAGGGACAAAACTACCCCATAATCTTGAGACTGTTTTCTTTATTTTTAATGTATTAATGCATTTTTCATGCCAACTGAATAATTGGTATTTCCTTGGGAAGTCATTAAGATATTATAATTTCCAAAAGTTGCTTGGAATCACTTCTCATCTGTGTGTTCCATTCACTCATTTATTTGGTAAGCACTTACTGAGAGCCTGTTTCACAGACACCACAAGAGATGGACCACACAAGAGAGGACTGAGACAGCTGAGGTCCCTGCTCTCCTGGGCTCAGTTCTCATGGGGAGACAGGCAATGAAACAAGCAGAGAATAGAGCCAGAGGGTACCCAGGGCCATGAAAGGGCCATGACAGGAGGAAGAGGGAAGTGTTAGTGAACAGATGCACAGGGAAGGCCTCTTGGGTGGTGTCGTTTAAGCTGAGATCTAAACAGCAAGAAGGAGCCAATATACATCACCTCTTGAAATTCCATGGCTACCCTCTGACTCACCACACCTACCTAGCTCGCTGCTATTTGAAAATGGACTTCTGCCGTTAGGCCTCCCTTCCTTCTTAAGTCCTTTCTTGGAACTTAAAAAGACAAGTATGCACACAAACCTGTACATACTTTATAGAAGAAACTATACATGCAGGTTAATCTGCCAGTCCTTGACCTACAGCTCAGAGTATTAGCTGCTCAGTCTCAACCAGCCTGAACTCAGTCTGAACAAGGACTGCCTGAAACCCTGGGGTACACAGCTCACGGCTAACGACAGCGATCCAGCACCGTAACAGATTCAGCTCATTCACTGAGACCTTACTATGTGTGGCAGAAAGACTGCAAAATGGCCCCAAAGAGAGCTGCACCTGGAAATTCACATCCTGGTGCAATCCTTGGACCTGGTGACTTTCTTCAAATAAACCGAAAATAGTGATATAACCTCCCTTCAGGGAGAAGCCTAGACCAAGACAAAGAAAGAACCTAAATGTCCCTCAATGGATGAATGGATAAAGCAAATGTGGCACATACATACAACTGGGTATTTATTCAATCTTACAAAAGAAAGATATCCTGCCACTTGGGACAATACGGCTGGACCTGGAGGGCACTGCGCTAAGTGAAACAAACCAGTCGCAGAAGACAAATTCTGTCCAATTGCATATATACACAGATTTTTAAGCAGTCAAGCTCACAGAAGTAGAGAGTAGAATGATGGTTGCCAAGCACTGAAGGCCGGGGGAAATGGGAAGGTGATGGTCAAAGGGCACAGAGTTTCAGTTACGCGACATCAAGAAGTCCTGGAGATCTGCCACACAGCATAGTGCCTATAGTGACAACACTGTCCTACACCTAAAATCTGCCAAGATGCTGTACTCCTACTACCCACACATGTAATAACAGGGGTAACAGGCAACTTTGGGAAGACGTAGTGATGGTTTCGCAGGTGGATAATTATCCCCAAACTCATCGAGTTATACACAACAAATATGTACAGCTTTTTACATGTCAATCATACCTCACTCAGCAAAATGGTTAAAGAGATATTAGGTTAGAAGAAAGAGTGTGACTCTCATCTTCCTTGCTCTTTCTTCCTCTCCTGGAGCCCTTGCTCTAGAGTAAAAAGGCTGCCATGAGGAGATGAGCCCAGCAAAGAGGCCAACGTGGCAAGGGACTGAGGGAGGCCTTCTGTGCACCAACCCAACAACCACAGGAGAACTGGGTGGAGAGGCCTCCCCAAGTGAGCCTTCAGATGAGACCAGAGCCCCAGCTGGCACTGACTCAACCCCGTGACAGTCCCTAGGTGAGCAGCAGTTAGATTCCTGACAGCAACTGTGAGATCATACACGTGGGTTGTTTCACGCTGCCAACTTCAGGGTAATTTGTCACAGACTAATAGATATCCATGGGTCAGGCAGTGAAGACAAAGAGCCAGGAAGGAGTCAGCAAGACTTCTGCAGGAGCTGAAGCTTGGTGCCACGAGAAAAACTGAGATTCTGATTTGTGTTTCAAAGCTCATTTTTAGCATCATTTATTTATTTGAAAAATAACCTTTTTGCATCGATGAATGCTTTTACTTCATGTTTCTGAGGCAGTCTGCAGACCTGTTTAGACTGGATAAATTAATCAGAACCAGATCAAGGAGGTGATAGTCACCCCAAGGTTGAAGCATAAATCAATGTTCTACAATAGAATTTATAAACAGATTTCTGCAGCAAATGTTTTAACATAGTTTCTCAAGACAGTCATAGTCTTGAAAAGTCAATAGTTCTTGGAGGTATTAAAATAAGTTTTTCATTATTACTTGTTTACTTAGGAAAATCTTACACAGAATCTCAATTTTATGATAACAAGGTACAAAATAAATAGATCTGACCTAAAATGAATGACAGCTCACATTTCACTATTCCGTCTACATTTCCTCCCTAACAAATGTGACTTGTTGACTTGAGGCTCTGCATTCTGAAAAGCACCTGGATCCTCTTAAGGTTCCTGCTACAGAAGTTTGTGGTCTTTGGTCTCACCTTAATTTTAATCAAGACTGAATTAAAGTTATTTGAGGCTTGTAAGGCTTAGTTCTAGAAGGAGGAATCTTGTACATCTCTTCAAAGGGCAAATTTTTAAATCATGAAAGTGAACTGTTAACATTTGCATTAAATTATTTCACCAAACTCTGGAGTTACTGGCAGAGCAGGGCACATCTACAAGAGCCAGGGAGAATTTGCAATGCCATCCCTTCTGGGGCAGAGCGAGTGTCCGCCCCTGGCACAGCCCAGCTTCTCTCTGGAAACGCACTGAAAGCATTACTCTGGCAGTTCAAGCCATGGAGGTTTAGATATACTGAGGTCCATTCCCAAATCACCCTGACAATGTCATCAGAGCATTAGAAAAAACTCTTAAAGATCAGGGAGTAGCAGAGGGGGGGAATGTTCGTTTTTTTCCTACTCAAAGAACTTAAATATAAGATTGCCTGGTTAGAGAGTAAATTACTGATGATGACCCAAATGAAGAATTACCTGGAAATGGAGGCTGAGGCAGAGGGAGAAGGCGAGGACGACAAGAGGGTAGTGATTAAGCCGGCTGCAGTGGGGCTCAGAGGGTGGGGCTGAGCTACTGCTCAGTCCTCGAGGTGTGCCCTGTGAACCACCAGCAGCAACATCCCCTGGGAACTTGTTGGAAAGGCAGAATCCTCAGGTCAACCCAGACCTACTGAGTCGGAATCTGCATTTTAACAGATCTCCAGGTAATTTGTATGCAAATCCAAGTTTGAGGAGCACTGGCCTTCAACTAATCAAGGAACTGCCTAAACATGTTTTATGAGAAACATGCAAAGTGATTTTTGTTTAAATTGAAATAATGTTTTGGAGGATTTTCTCTTGTTATTGGTGGCGGTTTTTTTTGTTTGTTTGTTTTTGTTGTTGTTGTTGTTTTGATTTGGTTTTACATATTTTCCTATTCGTTTTCAGGTCCCTGTCTGTGTGCAGCTCTGATATATGATATTTCTTGGTGTTATCCATTACCATCTAATCATCGCCCTTTAAATTCCCTGTACTGAGCTGAGGGAGCCCGTTACTGCAACCCATCCTAGAAGGCCAAAGGCTTACCTTATAGAGGCCCACCTTTTCCCACTGGAGAACTGGAAACTTGTCAGTGCAGGGGTTATTCTCAGATTTACGTTAACCAACCCTTTCATTTAGCCAGAGGGGGATACTGAGGCCTGGCTAGGGAACTTAGTCATGGTTCAGTTCAAGGTTAATAAGCAGCAGCTTCCGCTGCTCAGAACCTCAATGCTACCAAGCTGATCTGAAGAGGAGAGCCACAAAGGAGGTGGAATGTGCCCTAAGCAGCCCTACCTGAAAGCTGTCCACCTCCATGAAGACATTTTTGTCTCCATAAAGTTCCTTTAAACAGGACATTTTGGTAAATAAGAGACTGTACACAAAGATAATGCTGGCAAGGCCCAGAATTTTTCCCCAGTACGCTGTGATGCTCACAATCCCTGCCAACAGCACAGAGATGATTCAGGGTACAAGCTGGGGCCCAGAACAACCATCTCCTATGGGGTGTTAACTGATCTCCCCTCAAGAACTTACAAACTTCAGATCTCTGGATGTGGCCTGGCTAGAAGACGTGTTCTGTTTGGCGCATACAGTGTTTATAAAACTTTTGATTTGCTGCCAATGTTTTCAATTCACGAGTTTCACACATACACTTGTCTTTGTGATTTCTTGTGGAAAATCTAGCCACACCAGGCCCCAGTGACTGCCCCTTCACATGAGCCTGTGAGCTCAAATTTAGCTTAGTCCACACCTGGCCCAATTCACTGCCAGACCTCTGTGTACATCTGCAATGGCAAGCAATTGTCTATGATAACCCTTCCATTTTGCTCAGTGGTGTGGAAGAGGAAACCAACCAAGGTCAAAGGCAAATAACTAGATCATGATCCACAGAGGTGAGGGCCAGAACCAGGCCTATTCTGCCCCAGAGCCCTGACCTTGGGTCAGGTGATCACACGGGTGAGATTGCAGAGAACTATCCAGCTAGGAGTGCTAAATAAAGTCTGTCTAAATGACAAACCAGGAAAAATGAGCTCTACATTACCATCATAAATTACCAAAATCTGTTACTACAGCCTAAATCAAATAGTTAACATAATCTAAATTAAATTTTCAATTAACTTAAAAATATTTTTAAAGGAAAAATTGGCTTTAGAAAGGAATTTAATATACCCATCATATAGAGAAGCACAAGACTTGGCCACCTCGAAATTCCAGCTAACTGATGGGGACTGCACGAGAAACCACCTCACAAAACGAAGGGATAAGAGGACAGTGGATTTGGGTGGCATTAAACTATAGACAGGAAAGGCCTGTGAGTCTCCTCTAGGCATCATCAGGTGCAAAGCAACTGCATACAGAGAAGAATCTTAAAAATCTTTAAGAATTCACACAATGCCATACCATTAATTTTTCCTATGAGACTGTTTATGTGCCAGTATCCTGTCTGAAAGACAGATATTCAAACTGCAATCTCTCTTTACAATTTGCACTTTTAATATTATCAACTAAATGTTTTCTCGAATCTGTCTCTGCCAATAGATTTCCTCTCATTTTTATTATACCTTTTGGGCATACCTGTCAATTGTTAATGAAAGCTGACTTTTTAATATATACCAGGAATCAAAAATTTCATTGATCCTTTTGCTATTACCACTTAATCAATGACTAACTATAATAAATGCACTCCCAAAGCAAAGGAATCACTACTTTCATCAACCAACTAGGAAAAGGCCTAAGGGCGCTAGTCATGTCATTCACTAATACTAATATTATAATTTATGCCCTCTTGACATGTTAAACCTATTACTTTATAGGCAACCTCAAATAATAATTCAAGGTGGAATACAATGATAAATAGCTTTCTTAATTTTTATAAAGAAAAGCCTCACTTTATAAATCTAGCTTGCCTTTTGGAAAACAGAGTTAAAATCATAAGATACTGGTTACAAGTCTGATCAGCAGCAGTCTGGTTAACAAGGTTCCTATTATTACAACATCACATCATTGCATTGTAAGAGTATTTAAGAAGTCAATGTTTTGGCTCCTGTTAACTTATGAGACTCTAAACAATACATGAATTGGGACTATAGGGGCCACACTTCTCTATCTGACTAGGAATTAACTAAAAAGTGAGAATAAAGCAGTGTTTGTTTTTCTGGACATGTCCAAGGCCCCAGCTTGTCCTGTCAGTCAGGACAAGTGTCACCTTAAATTCAACACCCCCACAACCACATTTATCATCTTTCCTTCAAGATTGGTTCCTTCTCCTGATGGCCCTGGTTGTGCCACCACGGACCCCAGCCCACCAACCCACAGGTGTCCGCATCACGTGTCAGTGCATTCGGCCAAGCAGACGGCATGCAGTCACAGCCACGCCATCTCCCCCAGCATGGGCAGCCCTTGCTCTGCTCTTTGCACTATTGCACCTCACAGACACTGCATTTGTTACAAATGAAGGTGAGGCCCTCTGACAGCAAAAAGGTTATAGTGTGCTATATTGCGATACTTGGCTGACTGAGGTGGTCTGGAGCCAAACCTGCAGCATCTCTGAGCTCGGGTGTGTGCCGTCCCCATGGCACTACCAGGACAGCTCCATACAGCACTCCCAGCCTGACTGACCAAGGGCAACCAGTGAGACTCCTCCTAAAACCCTCACCTAGATTGTCAGACTTTCCTAAGGTCCACGTCCTCTAATTTCCATGAGGAGAGGCCTGTGTTTGCTTTCCCCTTCCAGTACATTGTCAGCATGTATTGTTTGGTCCCTGGCCTGTGGGAGGCATTCAGAAAACATTTGGTGAAGGGATAAATGAAGACGGCAATGGATCCTCCCTCATTCTGGCACTTGGAGTTAAACGTAACCCAAGACTTTCATAGCTGTACCGACTACTATTCCCATGAGACCCGTGGCTGTAAACCAAGGATAATTTTGATCCCCAGGGCACACTAATGTCTAGAGACATTTTTGGATGTCACACTGGGAGGTAGATGGTGCTTCTGGCATCCAGTCGACAGAGGCCAGGGATGCTGCTAAACACCCCACATTACACAGGGCAGTCCCACAACAAAGAATAGTCTGGCCCAATGTCCATGCTGAGGTTCAGAAACCCTGGACAAGACATTCCACAGGATGCCTCCAAATGGGCCCTTCTCTGCTGCTCCAACACACCCCTTCCTCCGGGGGATACTCTCCATTCTACCAGCTCTCCCCACCACTGAGATTCCTTCTGTCCTTCCCAACCCAGCTCAAACACTACCTCTACCACCGCACCTATCTCCCTCCCCTGAAGCAGATGCAGCTCTGCCTCCTTGTCCCATCTGAGCACCCACCACGTGACAGATGCTGCAGTAGTCACTGCACTCAGCAGTGAGCAAGGCTACAGGTCCCATTCCTAAAGACCTTACAGAACAGTGGGAAGATGAACAATGAACTTAGCTGTTAGTTGTTGAACTAACGTGCTAACACATGTACTCCGTACTACTGCAGAAGCAACCAGGGGGCCCACGGACCAAGCGACCGGAAGGTGGGGGAGCTCTGGTTAGATAGAGCTGCGAGGTGACATGGGACCTGAGATCTGAAGGAGAAAGAGCCAGGCCTGGGAGGAGCTGTGGGGACACACCTCAGGCAGAGGGAATGGCAGGTACACAGACTCCTAAGATGAGGGGCAAATGTGAATTTAAGGTGAGGGATGGATTATACTGGGATATGGGGCCTGGGAAGGACTGAAAGTCCCTGTACCACTTTGGGCCTCTATCTCTTGAAGTCCTAACCCAGTCCCAGTATAGCCCAGATTCTGAGACTTGAGTGCTGGGTTCAATTCCCATTTCCATCCTTCACCAAGCAAATGACACAATACAGGTTCCTTAACCTCTCTGGGCCTCAGTTTCCATATCTTCAAGGTAACAATGCGCCAACCCTAAAAAGATTGCTGTGGAGAATTAATGAGTTAATCCAAGTAAAGCACTGGAACTTGACACACAGTCAGCAGTCAAGTGTAAGCTTCTATTTCCATGACTATTCCTGTCCCTGTCTTAGCAGATAGAGCTATCAAATCCTACCCATTTCTTTGTTCCCTATAGCCACAGTGGAGTTCAGAAAACATTGGGTGATATATACACACATATATGTACACGTACATACACATATATTTATAGGCTTTGCTCATCACGTCTTTTCCTTGTGGATACTGCTTTAGTTATAAAACAGCAAAGATGGGTAGCTTTACAGCCGCCTGGAGGCTTTCTGGCTAAAGAGCAAAAGCCAACAAAATGCAATTTTTGCAGTTTCTCACAGTAGCAATCTACACGGTGAATCACCATCTAAATGTCTTCAGCAATCTCTCTCATCTTTTCTGGGGACTAATCTTATTTTAGTGGTAAACAAAAACAAAACAAAATAAAACACAGTAGCAAAACAATCTTGACCACTTTGGGACTCTTTCTGGTTTAATAACCCAAATGCCCCAACTATAAAACTGCCAGAATACAACAGCTAATAGTGTCTCTCAACAGTGGTTGCCTAGGGCTGGGAGGGAAGGCGGCGGGGGATGGCTTAGGCGCCTGGAGTTTTTCTAGTGTGGAGGAATGTTCCCATACTGACTGTGGTGATAGCTGCACAACTCTAAAGGCCAAAAGCCACTGAGCTGTTCACTTCAAAAGAGAGAATTGTATGGTATGTGAAGCTGTTAAGAAAACATAGTGTCCTTCAGGACCCCGCCTCCCCCAAAATAATCAACTGTGACAGCAATAGCCTCAGAGTCTCCAAATGACATTGCCTAAGTATCAAGTGAATTTAACCAACCTCCCTTTTCTTGGCCTAAATGCATTCAAAAGGTACTTTTTGAGATACACAAAAGCTTCTGAGTCATGGCTTGGCTGCCACACTTGCCATTTGGGAAAGAAGGACCTGCCAAAATCTTATCTGCAGCCCTTCCGAGAAGGCAGATGGGCCAGGATGACTTGGCCAGGCAGCTTTCAGCATCACTGGCTTTGGACAAGGCTGTTTTAGACAATGGCTTAATGGGGGGAAAAAAGCATGTTGCAAACCTCTCTCATGTTAAAAGGAGAACTCCACTAGGGTTTGTTTGGGTGGATGTTTGCTTGATTTTTTTCCCGCCGGCCCCACATTCCGCTGCCAAGAGAGCAGGTGGCTGCTGGCCCAGGCAGCGGCTGCTTCAGGAGGAGTGGGTGGCGGAGCGCTTCTGGGGCAGAGGCAGCCCTGGAGGCACAAGGCTGGGCAAACAGAGCCCCGGATGGTGAGAGAAGGCAGTTTCCAGCGGGGTCAGACACAGCTCTGTGGGAGGGCCCCTGCCAGATAACAGGAACCTCCTTGCCCGAACCACAAGGCCCTCACCCTACTCTTCACCCCCACAAAAGGGGGACAGTGTTCACAAGGGCCCTACTGATTGGTCCAGTACCTTTGTTTTGTCCAGAGAACACATCGTATGTGCAATGAGCAACAGGTTAGGCAGATACACACCTGGGATCTGGAGGTAGTGTATTCATTCATATTCGTTTGTTTATTCACTCACCAAATGGCCACTGGGTGTCCACTACTGCCAGCACTGTCCTAACCTCCAGGAATTTATAATCTGGAGGCAGGAAAAGACATCAAAGTCCTTGGAATAAATACACAACCAGAAGTTACAGTAAGTGTCACAAAGGAAAAGAGTGGGTGAAGGTGAATGACAGCGGGCGTAATTTAGATTTGGGAGAACCAGCACCAGGTTCTTCTAAACTGTGACCTGAAGAATGAGAAAACAGAGAGAGAAAAAGAGGGAGGTGACAGAGAAAACATGGCAAGGGGTGACAGACCCAATTTTTGTTTCAGAGTGGACACTGAATGCCATACAGGGAATGGGCTGGCGGTGCAAGACTGGGTGCGGAGGCTGCTGGTGCTGGGGTGAGAGATAGAGAGGCTGCAGTCACAGTGGTGGGAGGTGGGAAAGAAAGTGGCAGAAAAAATCCAGGTGAGCTTGCGAGGTGGAATGGACAGGACCGTGGACCCTGGATACAGAAAGGAGGGGAGAAGGAGAGCTCGGGAATGGCTCCTGGGCCTCAGGTTGAACAGGTAAGTTGGGGAAAACTAAGAAGGAGCAGGTGGGGAGGAGCAGGAGTTGAGAACTCTGTCCAATTCCAGTGTGACCCAGCAGGGAGGCCCAAGGGCTGGGAGCCCAAAAAGCTGCGTTCTCTTCTAGGCCCTCCCACTTAGTAGTTTGGAACCTAAAATCACACAAGTGCCACAATGCCTCACACCGATGAAGTCACTGCACACATCAACACAACTGCACCTGAACACAGACCTAGCCAACGCTCGGTTGTTTCACAAATGAAGGCCTGTGGCATTAGCACGGCTAGTTTTCTTTCTTTTACACAAGTTGACGTGGAGAGTTTGGGCATTCTTGCAACTCAACGAATATTTTCTGAGTGTCTGAGAGCAGTTCTGGGTCTCCTGGAGTCTCCCGCTATTGTGGCCCTGTGTACTGGCCCTTCCTCACTGGAGAGTTTGGCAAAGTTAAAAATCACATATTGCACAAATATAGGAAGTTGTCAGTCCTCTCTATGAAGGAGACACTCTCTTAATAGACCTCTCCTAGAACAAAGTGAGGATTTGCCAACACTCCACACCCTCTTGAAGGCACCGACTATGGCTCAGGGCAAGCCAATGGCCTTCCCATGCCCTATACACCTCTGTCCCCGCCCCTCACAGAGTTTGCTCACATGTCCAGTCATCAGGAGTTGTCCCCAAATCTGTTTATGCTTGCACTTTAATTAAACATATAAACCAGAAAAATATGAATATATAAAAGGTCGTTTCTAATAAAAACTAAGACGAATGCTTTGGGAAGACTTAATAAAGGCAAATTGGTAAAAATATTATTAAATTAGGTGTTGGGGAGACAAGTGTAAAAGATTTGAAGAAAAAGGAAATATAAACTTAGAAGCATTCTTCACTCAGAGTGCTTTCCAAGTGATTTTTAACTGACTTCTCCACTGGAAAAAATCCAGCTGGAAAAGATTCATTATGAGTGTTTATGCAAGGGAGGCTACATGGCAGGCCCATCTAGCCTTGCAAACCCAAACTCCAAGACACGTCCTTGGCCCGACCTCAAAAGACTGGTAAATAAATGCACATTTACAGCTTACATTAAAAATGTTTTCTTTTTTTTAAACAAAAAAGTGTGGTATTTTTATGATTCCCCTCTTGAACTATTTTTCTATTCATTAGCCAAAAAAATGACTTCTCTGTAGTTAAAAAAGGCTTTTACCATAGTTTTCAAGAAAAAATTTTCTAATAACTAGACGTTTACCTTTCACCATACACAAAAATTAACTCAGTATGGACCTAGACCTAAACGTAAAAGCTTAAACTACAATACTCTTAAGAGAAAACACAAGAGGAAGTCTTCACAATTTTGGCAAAGATTTCTCACATATGACATCAAAAGCACGTGGTAAAAGATAAAGTTGATAATTTGGAAATCATTAGAATTAAAACTTTGGTGTTGCAAATGATATCATCAAGAAAGTAAAATGACGATCCAAAGATTGGGAGAAAATATTTGCAAGTATATCGATAAAGGTCTTGTATCCAGAATACATAAAGATATTTCAGTAAGAAAAACACAAATAACCTTATTAAAAACCAGGCAAAGGAACTAAATAGACATTTCTGCAAAGGTTACAAATGGCAAAAAAGATGTTCAACATTGTTAGCCATTAGAAAAAATGCATGTCAAAACCATGAGTCTCCACTTCACAACCATTTGGCTGGTTCTAATAATTTTTTTTTTAAAGAAGTAACAAGGATATGGAGAAACCATGAAAGGTAAAATGGCACAGCTGTTTTGGAAAACAGTTTGGTGGTTCCTCAAAAAGTTAAACATGGTTACATGAAGCAGCGATTCCAATCCTAGGAATCTACCCGAGAGAAATGAAACTTATGTCCATACAAAAACCTGTACAGGGATGTTTTTGGCAGCTTTATTCCTAACAGCCACCGCCACGTTGGGGGAATGTCCATTAATGTCCAAAAGACGTCCAAAGTTCTTTGATGGGCGAATGGGTAAACAAAAATGGTTACCCACACAATGGAATACCATTCTATAAAAAGGAATGAAGGGCTGATGCGTGCTCTAACTCTAGTGAATCCTGAAAAGACTATGCAAAGGGAAAGAAGCCAGTCACAAAAGACCACAGATTATATGGCTCCATTGGTACGGACTGTCCAGAAAAAGCAAAGCTAGAGCAGCAAAGTGGCAGCTGCCCACACTGAGAGTGGAAGCAGGACGACACTGAAAGTGGGCACAAGGTTTCTGTTTTGGGAAGATGGAGAAGTTCTAAAACTGTGATGGTATACCACTCTGCAAATTTATTAAAAACCAATATAAACATAAAGTGACTGAATATTATGGTACCTCAATAAAGTTACTAAAAAACAGAAAAGCAAAGAAAAAGGCATTCTCAAAAATAAAAGTTCAGCAGTCTAAAAATCAGCCTTTATTGAAAAATAAAGTTCATTTGCCTCTTGGAAATGTTATAAAGGCAACTTTTTACACTCTAATTTTACACACTAATTTTGATGATGATGAGGAAGGGATAATCAAAATTCCTATTTTAGTCATAGGAACCCTTCTCAAATGATGGGGTTGGCCTAAATTATGACATAATTAAAAGCATTCAATCCTTTTCTTTGTTGATATGTGAGAATTTTTTAAACCGTAATGTTTTCAACCCTGTTCAGACTTGCGTAAATGTCTCCAGGTCTACTCTTCCTAGAAGAGGTCTCAGGTGAGACCTGGGAGAGATGGAGTTTAAGAGAGAGATTTTTTAATGGAGACTCCATTTACTCTCTGCATTTGAGAGGGATTCCAGAGGGGACCAAGAAATATTCAGGATCAGTGATATAACTGCTTCTCTGAAACAGCTGCAGGGCTTTAAAACGTCCAGGAAGTAACCTTCTTGAGAAAACCACGGAGGAGCCCTGTTCACTGACGGGGAAATATTCTGGCGGTAAAGTGAACTGTGAAAACAGATCGGGGCTGGAAAACAATTAAATACAGGTAATTTCTAAAACTTATTTTATCTTTGTATTTCTCACTTTGAGAATTTCTTCAAAACAGATGTCGTAAACTTTTAGAAAGATGATTACTTGCTAGGAGAAAGTGGTCTTAATTAGGATATGTGTCAAGGAATTATAATTATCAATTCGCCTGATTAAAATAAATATCTGAAAATGCCTGAGGAATGTGAGCCTTCTCGGGTGAGACATGTGCAATTTACTTTTTGTAAACATCTGTCAACAGAGCCTAGCAGATTATGCTAACAGGGAATGGGTGACTGAAGCCAAGCTTCACCTGTAACTACTGGAAGAAGTGCCTGGGACTAGTAATCACCCACCAGGGGGAAACGGTCTTAAAGTGCTTGCCGAGGCTGAATGTCTGTGTCTCCCTCCACCACAAAATTCTTGTGTCAAAACCTAACACCCAATATGCTACTGAGAGGTGGGGCCCTTGAAAGGTGATTAAGCCTTGAGGGATTAGTGATGGATTAGTGCCCTTATAAAAGACACCCCAGAGCTGCTCCGCTTCCACCATGTGAGGACACAGAGAGAAGACGGCCACCTGTGAACCAGGAAGGGGCCTCTTACCAGAAACCAAATCTGCAGGGGCCTTGGCCTCGGACTCCCAGCCTCCAGACCTGTGTTTATAAAGCCACCAGCCTGCTGGAGGTGTGTCACAGCAGCCTGAACAGGCCAGGACAGCACTCCTTCTCTTACCTGCCAGGCTTCACCCAGGAAACAAACCGTGTGCCTGGCCAGTTCTGGAGGGGGGAGGTCCAGCAGTGAGTGGGAGAGCTGTCAGGGCTGTCATTTTAGCCACTGTTGCCTGAGATAAACAAACCTCTGTGACAGGCAAAAAGCAGGGAAAGCCAATTCCTTCCCATCCTCTCCAGACCTGCCTTTGCGGCAACTCTACCAGCTCCAGGTTCCACCTTCCCATGGAGCCTGGACACCAGACCATTTATGGGCATCTCTTGAAATCGCCAGAAACACTAACAAGGACCTGGAATCCAGGGAAAAGTCAGTGACAGTGACAACGGCAGCTTGGGGGCAACTAGGGGTTCTAGTGCTATTGGCAGCCCTGTGGAAGCTCCAATGGGCTAGGAAGCTTCAACACCTGAGCACCCCCATCATCTCCACTGGAAGCCCCACCCCCACCACGACCAGGCTTTCCAAGTAGCTATGTGACACAGGTGCAGACTCACATCTGTTTTTCGCTCATCGCTGCACTCTGGCATCCAGCACAATGGCTGGGACAAGGCAAGTACTCAGTACTTTTGATGAGTGGGCAAATGAGTGAACCGACAGACAGACAGACAGAGGTGAACATATGATGGACAGACTGGTGGATGGATGGCCTGGTAGATGGATGGATGGACAAACAGTTGGATGGATAGATGGATAAAAGAGTACATCTGATCCCAGAGCCAACCCCTCTTCAGAGCCATCGGTCCCATCCCTTCCCATCTCGTCAGATATCTGTCTCCAACAAGTATCCTGCCTTTTGCATTTTCAATCCCAGACCAATCTCAGACCAATCATATGACCTTGAGCAAGCTGCCTCATCTTTCTGAGATTGATTTTTTTTCCAACTGTAAAAAGAGGATAATCATAATAGCTACCTCAACAGGACTATTTTTAAGATGACATGAAATAATCTACATATAGCCCAGAGTAGAGTGCCTGGCTGCCATAAACACATTAGATGCTCCTGTTGTTCTTATCATTATCATTTCAAACCCTCCAGCCTTCTTCAGCATCACTCCTCCTTTAAGATGCTTCTAACTTATGCCTACTTTGCATCACCAAATGGCTCCAAACAGAATCCTAGCCTTGCTGACTTTATAGTCTCTCTCTCATTCCTCAAACACCATGTACCAGGCTTCCCCCTACAGCTCTACTGAAATTGTTCTCTTCAAGGTAACGTAACAATCAAATCTGCCATCCTCAGCTCAGTTAACATTCAACTAGACGTCTGCAACATCTGACCCTGTATACCACCCTGCCTTAAGCCCAACTCTGGTGCCCAGGTAAGCTCTCAGTTTTATTTTCCAAAATTTCTAGTTGTTTTCTGCTAAGGGCTTCAATGTCTGTTTCTTCTTCTTACCCCATAAACATTGGCACATCCTAGCTACATACACACTGTCCACTATTCCACACTTTCCCCCTTAACAATGCCATTAACTCCTACAGCAATACCATCTCCTCTCTCACACCCACACCTCCATCCCCAGCTATACCCTATGACCCACAAATTGCCTCAAAGCCACCACTTCCCAAATCAACCCATCAAATCTGCTCCTACTCCTTATTCCCCGATTTTAGTTACTGGCCCCACCATCACCCAGGACCAGTGCTTAAAATCTCAACTCCTCTCACTGCAGTGGCCTAAGGCCCACCACTTGCCAAGATGTATATTTTGTGCCCAGATTATGAACCCCTGAGGGCATGCGGCTTGCCTTCCCCGCCTCTTCTTTTTTCTGCTCTCCACAAGATACTAGAGAATGCAATAGGAACATAATATACTTGTAGAACTGAAAAGAGAGAAACCAGAGTAGCGAGGAACTTTCATTCACTGCTGGTGGGTGTATAATTTGGTGCCAGGGCTTTGGAAGGCATTTTAACAAGATCTAGTAGTAAGGCTGAGAATGATTATGCCCTACGACCCAGAACTTTGCTCCTGGGTCTATGTCCTGGAGAAACTTCCCTATGGGCCCACAAGAAGACTTGTCCAAAACTGTTCCTAACAGCACTGTTACCAGGAGTGAAAAACAAACAACTCCATCATATCAGGATCCTAAGGGAAATAGTGGCATACTCGAAATAGGATAATTAAAAGAGTTTTAAAAGGGGTTATTTGGGATGAGTTCAGTGTAGAAAAACTACACTTTTGGCACTTTAGTAGCCCAAAGATAGAAAAAGCAAAGCTGTTACACTCCTACATCTGAACGGAGGGAGGGAGCAAGTGGTTACCCAAATGTGAAAAGTCCCAGCGGAAAGGTAATCTTGAAAAAAGCAGTGACCTTCAGGAAGGAATACAGCCAGTCCAAGGAAACCCCACAGGGAGGAAGCTGGAGGGAATAAACACCATGACTTTTGCTTCCCGCTCCCTCTGCTTGGGACTGCTGGTGGCTGCACCCAACGAAAAGAGCCCATTGAAGCCAACGGAGTTCAGTGTCCTGGAGCACCGTGGGGGAGAGAGAGAGTAGATTTGGGGAGCCAAAGGGAGGATACTAGCTTATCCAACAACAGAATTTATAACACATACATTTACACAAGGGAATACTGTCCAGCAGAAAAATGAGTGAACTAGATAGAGCAACTTACGTCGATATGGATAAATCTCAAAAATCTTATATCGGGCAAAAAAGGCATATATTCAGAGAATGGGTAATACAGCAGATTGTATTTTCCAAAAGCCACCGCAGCTTTATTTCTGGCCCCCAACTGCTCCCCAGAACCTTAACATTCCTTAACAAGAGTTGCAAAGAAAGAACAAGGTTTTAAGAGAATTACAGGAGAAACCTACTTTTGATAGGGGTAGGTAGCCGGGGAAAGTCTGTCTGACGGAGTGACTGAACTTGTAAACAAGGTGTGACGGAGGACAAAGCGCCAGGCCCACGGGCTCCGAGATTAGCTATGGGAGCAAGGAAGAGCACGGGCCAAGGTCCTGAGAAAAGGACCTTGGTCTTGGTCCTGTTAAAACTCAGGTCAAGAAAACCAGGAACTGAGCATGAAGCAAGAAAGGCGAGCACAAGCCAGATGGAGAAGAGCATGGGTGACTTCTTCCTCTGGGTTACGAAACGGGGTTGTGAGTTCCAGGGAAGGAACTTGATTCCAGGCGGCCAAATGCCACAGAGAGGACCAAGGAACCAGGCACAGACTTCCCTCTCGGCTGCTGACATTCACTTAGCACGCGGCCTGGGCCTGACACTGGGTCACAAGCATGCTTCTAACCTCCTATAAAATAATAATAATAATAATAATAATAATAATAATAATAATAATAATAATAATAAGCACTTTTCATCTGTCTACTCTGTTAGCCATGAGGCAGGCACAAACCCATCTTTGCAGCGAGGCAGGTTACACCTAGACCCAAAGTCCAAGCACTTTGACAGCCTCGTTTTAACAACTCCTGGCCGCCTTCCCTCGCTCCTCCTCTGATGCGGGCCGTTCCCATTTTGCTGGAGGACCCAGACGACCCTGACCCTGACTACAGAGTCCAAGCACCACGGTGGCGGACCCTAGTCAAAAATAAATAAATAACGGTCTCTAACCCGCGCCGGGGCCTACGGACTTGTCATGGTCGTTATTCCCATTTCACAGGTGAGAAAACTGAGGCCCGGAGGGCCGGGGAACGAGGCCAAGGCGAGGCTTGGCAACCAAGAGCGAACGGCAGCGCCGCCGCCGCCACTCGGAGCTCCTTCGCTGTCTTACTGTCATCTCCTCGCTCAGGGAAGCGAGGCGACGGCCAGCGAGGCCGCCCGACCGGCCTCCTCACGCTGGCATCGCCCCTGCGCCCGGCGAAGGGGGAAACTTCACATTTCAGTCCCCGGCTTCCGAGTGCAGCCCCGAACCCGGTCCGGCTGGAGGCGCGCTCCGGGGGACTGCAGGTTCCCCCCGAGAACGGTTCCGCAGCCCCGCCGTCATGCCCTCCCCCAGGTAACGGGACGGGCAGTACCTGCGGAAAACGCGTCCAGGGTCCTGCCCCGGGCTCTGTGGGACACACCCCCCGCCTCCGCAGCCGACATGGCGACAGAGGCTCCGGCCTCGCCTGAGTCCACTGCGTGGCGGGGAGCGGCGCGACTCCACCCGGCCCAACCGACGACGGACGGACGCGCGGGGCTCGTGGGGGGTGCGGCCGCTCGGTGCGCGGCTAGTGCTGCCTGCGCGGGGCGGGCGGGCGCGCGAGCGGCCGCTCTGGGATCGACTGGGGCGCCTGGCCAGGGCAGCCTCCTGTGCAGAGCAGCATCTGTCTGGGTGGGGTGTTGTGGCCAACATTGACCAGACCAAACCAGGTATGCTCTCCAAGGCTGTTTATTAGCCGGAGGCTGTCCTTGCCAGGAGCAGCCCCGAAATGGAGAGGTACAGGGTTTTTAAGCCCTAAATCCCATTCTTCATTCTGTCCGCACACAAAGATCTACTTTTCTTCTCTGCACTACCTGTCAACCCACTGGCCAGGTGTGCAAGCGGGGCTACAGAAGCAGAACGCTTATCGTTAGAATGTTATGTTCCTATAGGTAATAGCCTATGTGCCCATGACAGTAGCCAAGCAGTAATTCCCAGCTTCTATACAATTAAATAGATTGTTTCTCATGCCACGCAGGTAAGCAGGGTCACTCAGGCAGTTAGCATGTGAGCTCATTGTTACAAGTTTCATGATTAACGGAATGCGGCTGAGGGTTCCAGGAGCTAGGCCTAAGGTACAGACGTCCTTTGTCTAGTTTTAGGTTTTAATTTACTTTTATCCTTTTCACATTTCAGCAGGCTGTCACAGGGCCAGGGGCCAGCCAGCAATGGTCAGGTTGCAGTGGTCAGGTTTAACAAATGAAAATGCAGGACGCCCAGATGAGCAACAAATGGACTGCTTAGTATAAGTCCCATGCAATAGTTGGGACACTTGATGCTGAACATTGTTTTTTTCCCCTCATATGTCTGGAATTCCAATTTAACTGGGCGCTTGAATTTTATCTGGGAACAGTATCTTAAGGTCCAAAGGACTGGGCCCTGTCCCAGGTCAGTCCTCCCAAGCACCAGCTGTGATCCAGGACACTTAATCACGAGGCATCTTCAGCGTCCAGTCAACATCACCATGAGACGAACCTCCGAATGGCTCAAGTGTCAGACACTGTTCTAAAGCATTTTTGTGCAGCTTGCTGAATCCGCACAGCAGCCCTAGGAGATGATCTATATCATTACCTTCGCTAGTCAGATGGGGGGAAAAAATATGCTCAGAGAGGTGAAGCAGCTTGTCCAAGGTGACACACATCCAGAAAACCAGCGCAGCTGTGACTGACCCAAACAAGGATCTGTCCAGCAAAAGCCATTGAACTGAACTACTGAGCTAGAACTGGTCAAACTTGTTAAAAATACAAATTCCAGGGTGAATCTACTGAATCTAAATCTCCAGAAGGGTCTGGTTTTAACTCCCACAGGAGTTCTTCTTATGTTGTGCCAGTTTAGGGAAATTGACTTATCTAGCTACCTACAATTGAAGCACTATTTGAGTGGCTAAAATGACCAGGATGACTGTCCTCTAATCTTTGACAAGAGGCAGTAAATCATACCGGTTAATGTTGGGGTTCAGAACAAGTCACCCCAAGATGTGCTTCTATGGTATGCAAATTATTCTGAACTAAAGTCAACCAACACTCTGCAGGCTTAAGAAACTTCTGTCCACCCCCCACCCCTTAACTACCTAGAAGAATTTGAATTAGGGGCCTTGCCCAGAATAAGAGATTATCAGAGATAACTTTTTTCTGGCCTATCTATAGGGCAGAGCAAACTTCTAATTACTGAACATCTGCCCTTCCATTGTCCTGCAATGGCCTTCTTCCTGTCGGAAGCCTCAAGGTGATCCTTAGCTCAGAATGCCACATATACCTCGTTTTCCTTTTCTGTTTTTGAACTGTTCATATACATAGGGTCTCTGATTCTCCTATGTATGTGGGGCTCCCATACATGTGCATGTAATTAAATGTGGTCGTTTTCTCTTGCTAATCTGTCTAGTGTTTATTTGATTATTAGGCCACAAGAACCTTGTGGGTAGAGGAGTTTTTTCCTCCTGTGGACGGTGGGCGGGGGGGGGGGCGGAGTGGGGATTCTATGGAAAGCAACCTCACAGGGTGATCTGATCATAAGCAGGTCATGGTGGGTGGTCATGTCCCAGGCCTATAACTTTTTAGTAAAGGGTTTATCTTTGCCTTAAGGGAGAGCTGTCCATTGTTTCTGTGCATCTAGTTTAACATACCTTTGAAACAAGCCTTACCACCCTCAAGAGGGCATATAATCTTGTTAACTATCCTATAATCCAATCCCCTATTTGCTTTCTCTTGCTTCTGTGTAATCTTCCTTTCCCTCCTTAATCTCAAATGCATAAAAGATGCTGCAAATCTGTTAGTCCCTGAGCATTTGAGATCTTGCTCCCTGGTGTTTGTTGTAGTTTGGCTCAAACTCTTATAAAAATTCTCTACAGGTTTGGACCTTTTTTTACTTGACACTCCCCCATATTAAGAATATAAATGCCTAAGAGTTCTGGAGTCAGACTGCCTGATGCCAATTACTGGTCGTATGACCTTGAAAATTCGTGTTTCTAACTAAAATCATTTAGTTTCTAACTAAAGTTATTTAGTTTCTAACCTTCCAGCACAGGGTTGCTGGGAGGCTTAAATGAGTAGGTGCATCAAAGTACTTAAAACAGTATTTCTAATAGCAAGTGGTAAGTACTTAATAAATATTAGTCACTATTATTACCATCATTATTAACCACTATACCCCTATTCTCTGGGTATGGCCTGGCCCAATGCCTCCAGGAAATGTTAAAGGAGGAAGTCCTGACGGTGACCTCAAGGCCCTACTAGATCCAGCCTATGCCTACCTCTCACCCACTAACTTTGCAACCATTTAGACTCCTTCAGTTCTTGAAGTATGCAAATCCACCTCCCTCTTTGCATATGCAATTTCTCCTGCTTAGAATGCATCTGCTCATGTGAACATCAAGCCCTCTGCTGAAGGCCTTACCCTACAAGCTGGCACATGCTCTTCTGATCTAAACTAAGTCTCCCTCATTCTTTTTATAGCTCTCTGTTCTTGGCCCTCAGCCTTTTGCACAGTTGGTAATGATATGTTTACAGGTGTAACTTTGTTTAAAATTGTCTTTCCCAACTCTACTGTCAGGTCCAAAGGCAGTTACCTTGACTGTCTTGCTCACCAAGCAGGGTGCCTGAGAAATAGACACTCAATGGCTGTTGCATGAATAAGTAATATATAAATATCTCGGCAGGATAACCCCACTCTGAACCTGTGCAGTGGTTGGGCATAGATAGCTCTATTGGCAGTGATGGTGAGTAACTTCAAAACTGCATGGCTGCCAAGGGATGATAATATGGACAAAAAAGGGGTTCTATGGAAAATAACCTCATAGGATGCTCTAATCATAAATCCCTAAAGGGGCAGGTCATGGTGGATGGTCATGACCCCCAGGCCTATAACTTTTTAGTAAAACGTTTATCTTTGCCTTAAGCAAGCCCTGTCCACTGTGTCTGTGCTTGTCTAGGTTAACACACCTTTGAATGCCCCCTTCAGACCACTCCTTCTAAAGCCTGACCACCCTCATGAGAGCAGGTAATACTAACTATCCTGTAATCTGATTCCCTCCTTGCTTTCTCTCCTACCTTCAGTCATATTCTTCCTTACCCTCCCTTCTTACTTTCAGATGCATATAAGAAACTGCAAAACTGTAATTCTCCAGAGCATTTAAGATCTTGCTCCCTGGTGTATGTCATTAGTTTGGATTCAGATAAACCTTTACAAAAATTGTCTGCTCGTTTGGGCATTTTTTTTTTTTTTTTTTGCATAAACAACAGCAATGGCTGCAACTACACCTCATCCATCACTGAGTCCTGCAACCTCTTCACCTCACTGCCTGCCCCATCCCCCATCATCACCATACAGGTCAGTGGTTTCACTCTCCTTCAACAGTGGTCTTTCAGCCCCCTCTTCTTTTCACATATCTGCCTGGAAGGTTAGAGGAGGCAGACAGGCAACTTGAGAAGAACATATTTCTGGTCATCTGGCTGACCTGTTCACTTCCCAGCTGTGTGTTCTTGGGCAAGTCACTTCATCTTTCTGAGCTTCATCTAAAATGAGGTCATCATAACACCAACCTCATATGATTTTGTGAGGAGTAAGTGAAGCTCTAGATAGTTTCTAGAGCATACATTCTCGCCATAGCTGATGTTATTAATATTGTTATTATTATTGCTGCTGTTGGAATACCCTTCAACTCTCTTTTCTGGCCAAAATATTACTCCTCTTTCAAAATTCTGTTCAGGGGTTACCTATTATATCAACCAGGTATCATTTCATTGCAAACAACTAAAAATCAGTTTATTGGTATAATCGGAAAAAAGGAATCTATTAGCATATATAAGTTAAAACTGTAAGGCAGCTTTGGGTGAGGTTTGATTCAGATGTTATAGGAATTCAGCTTCTCTGCTCTGTGCCTTTTGTAGTTTTGGCTTTATCTTCAGTCTCCACAGAGGACTTTGTCTCATCAATTGGATGGGGTAGGCTCCCCCTTCACAGGAGCAGCATGGCTACAGCAGGTCTAGACCACAACCCCGTGAGACACCACCTAGTAAGGAGATGAAGGAAGTCTCTATTTCTTAGACGCCCCGGAAAAGATTCCCTTGCATCACTACAGTGCCATTTTGGATCTGTGCTCCCCTCTGAAGCAGGATCAAAAGGGTAAATGGCATGTTTAGATCTGCTTAAGCCAAAAGGCCACCCCTGGAGAAGGAGTGGTATCAATCTCACCCAAATTACATGCCTGAGGATGGAAAGCACAGTTCTCTTAAAATGAGATCGGGATACTATTGCCCTGAGAAAAGGAAAATGGCTACGTAAAAAAAAAAAAAAAAAAAAGGTGATAATTTGCTGTATTCCCCATACACAAGTGAGGGTTGGGGTAGAGGAAAAGAAAGCACATCAGCTAGTGATTGTCACGCCCTTCCCCCACCCTTTAAAACTGTCCTTTTTCTTCCATTCCACCCTCTAACAGGTAATGTACACGCACTGTTATTTAGAGACCCAGGTATATTATTAAGAACATCGGTTGCTGTACTGGGCTGTATTATAGCTTCACTCCATGAAGCAAGCAGTACAATTTGTCCTAACACTCAAAAGCCCTAGGCAGCTGAGCTTTTATAGTTCTGTCTACTTTTTATAGATCTTCTGTCTCCTCCTCACTGGCAGGCTGTGAGCTGTCCCTTCTCACTGTTTCTGGCATCTGCCTCTAGCAAGTCCTCACTCTCTACCTCCTTCCCTCATTTCTCATCTGCCCAGATTTGTAAAACTAGGCTGTAGAGATTGTTAGGATTATGAGCTAGGTTGGTTTATGGATTTGAGCCAGCGGGCTTGGTCTAAGAGCCCGAGGCTTCATTTAGAGAGAAGTGCTTGGGCTTTACTTGAATGAGTGTAGTCATTCCTGATTAGACTATGATGGTTAATTTTATGTATCAACTTGGCTGGCCCCTGGTGCACAGATATTTGGTCAAACAGTATTCTGGATGCTTCTGTGAGGATGTTTTTGGATGAGATTTACATTTAAATCAGAGGACTTTCATCAAGCAGATTGCCCTCCATAATGTGGGTGAGCCTCGTCCAATCAGTTGAAGGTCTGAATAGAACAAAAGAATGGCCTCCTCCAAGCAAGAGGGAATTCAACCATCAGATGGCCTTGGATTTGAACTGCAGCATGGGCTTTTCCTGAGTTTCTAGACTGTTGACCCACCTGGCAAATTCTAGACTTACCAGCCTCCATTATTGCATGAGCCAATTCCTTAAAATAAATCTCTTTCTGCATATCTACACATTTTTATTGTCTTCTCTGGAAGTGTTAAGAGTTGCAGAGTTGGGCTCATAATTCAGGTCTATGTCATCTTTCCGCTGCGAAGGAAGGTGTTCTGATGGAGCACACTCAAAATATATGGAAATGTGAAAGGGATGGAAGCTCAGATGCTCTTCACCCTTACTCAGTCCTGACCCGAACCTCTTCATCAGGTGGGGCTCAGGAATGACGGATTAGGGGATGGGATGGGGCCAGGGTAAATGGAAGTCCATGAGGATGTCATTGTTTTATACATTTGATCATTGTTTAAAAGGTGAAAACAAATTGCTTTGACCAGGTCAAAATGCCATATGTACTTCAGATCCCCCAAATGATTTTTTGTTTAATTTACTGACTTCTCTGTTATTGTCACAGGCTTGGTAGTAACAAGACTTTCACATTCCCTATCCCCTCTTTTTTTCTTTCAAGGTGCTAAAGAAATTTCTAAAATGTTCCAGGTAGACTTACGTTCTCTAACATGAAAGTTCATTTATGTCCTTGAGACCTTTTTCACATCACTGTAACTCTTTTAGGTGAGTTTTAAGGCTTACAGATTTTGCTTTCATTATTAGAAAAAATGCAGCTATTATGTATATTATCATATACACTTATTTTTTATGAGTGTATACCAAGATGTTGCCTGCATATTTTCTCCTGTTATCCCCCAAATAAAATGAAGTTTCACCTCATTTTAAAAACAAGATCATAGAGCCTCAAGGAAGCTGAGTAACTTGGCTGGAGTCAATCCCACCACTTACTAAACGTGGATAAATCAGGATTCCTCCTTCTACCCTCTTTCTGCCTCTCGTGGTCAATTTCTGTGCCCATTTGGTACTCTTAGAGCTAAGCCAATCCTCCTCATCACCTACAGTTTGGCTTGCAGAGTTTCTTAAGTCTTGGCTTTGAAAACTCGTGCCCATAGGACATAATCACTTAGAGGCTAGGCTGGTCAGTCATACGACCTGAATTTAAAGTTGCTTATTCTACAGACCAGCTCTGTGCCCTTCAGAAAGTCGCTTAACCTCTCAGCTCTGTTTTCTTCACTCATAAAGTGGGGATAATATTTACCTACGCGTATTACCTACAGAGCTATTGGCAGGATTCAGTGTGTATCACAGCACATAATAATTGCTCAATAAATTGCTTATGATTATTGTAGTTGTTGTTATTTCAGAAAGCCACTGAAGACCTCCCAGCACTGGCTCACTGGCTCCTTGTGCACCGAGGCAGGGCTTCCCAACATTCAGAACCTGCAATGGAGAACCTGAGTTTAAAAACTGTCCTCTCACATGCCCTGTCTCTTCAGATCAAGCAGGACAGTGTGGTAGCCCCTTGCCACCTGTGGCTACTTACATTAATCAAAATTAAATAACATGACAATTTCTCAGTCCCACTAGGCACATTTCAAGTGCTCGATAGAAACCCATGGCGAGGGTAACTAGAGTTAGGGAGAAAAAAAAATAGGATAGTCAGTTCAATTTGAATTTCAAATAAAGTATGTCCGAAAATATTTAGATGAAAAAAATCATTTACTGTTTCTCTGAAATTCAAATGTAACTGGGAGTTCGTATTTTTATCTGGCCAGCGGCTACCATATTGGACAGCACAGCGAGGAGCGTTTTCATCACTGCAGAAGTGGACCCCGCACCACTTCCGAACCACTGGTGAGCAACTTGCAGCTAATGAGCCCTGTCTCTCAGTTCTGTGTTTCTGTCCGGCGGCACGTGATTGGCATGCAAATCACGAATGGCTAAAAGTACCCTGGACTGCTGTAATAAGGGTCTTGGCCTCTGAAGCAGATTACACTAATGATTCTCATTCTTTTCATCCAGAAACCTGAATTTAATTTCTTCACTAAGGCTTTCATTCACCATTTAATTTCTTTTGTCTCCTCTACGTGCTTAACACCCCTTGTAAATACCTTCTGGCATGATAGTGGGGGGCTCACTCTGACTTTCCCATTTTCATTGTCTTCATCTGAATAGTGAACTCAGCCTCCTGAAAGCATTTCAGTCTTTGGCAGTTACTCTGTTTGGGCTGTGAAAAATCCTTTACTCCCTTTCTCAACAAGAATGAGCTTTCCCCTCAATGCTCCAATCCTCTCATCCCCATTGTATATCTCTATGTGTACCATTTAAGCGCCTTGCAGAGAGGTAAGCTCCCCAAGGCATAATGAATAGATAGATTCATAGACCAATCGATCAATAGATTGATCAATAGATAGATGATAGGTGTATATCGCTATTGGAATCTACCAATTGTTCAGAATAGGACCTGACACATGGGAAGCCCTCAATCAATACATGTCGAATTTAATTGAATTTGCTTCTCAATTAAACCTACTAATGGTGAGTGTCCTGAGGGTGGATTTCAAATTCCATCCAGTCTCTTTATGTTCCCAATCTCGGATCAGTTTGAAATGAATGACAACAATGACAGAAGTCTGCATACTTGGACACCTGCCTCTTGCATTGTGCTTGTCTTTGATTTGTCATGTGTCCATGCAAAGTACTTGCAGTTGATTCCTGGCCCTCTCTGGGTGACATTTCTGCCATTGGGGGCTCAGGACTAAACTGAAAGCCATCAGTTTCATCAGAAAACACTGTAGACACACCCAGCCCCTCCTCTGTTTTTATCTTATTTTTTCACCTTTGTCACACTGGGCACAGTTGGGTTGGGAGCAGATCCTATTGGCTAGTGTTATAATAGTGCTTTGTTTCCCACAAGAAGGAACGACAGGTATGAATCTGACAAGTCTTTCTGGTTTTTATCTTCCGCAAGCATCAGCCCAGTTTTTTACTGAGCTAATGTTCCGGAGAATAAAGGCTGCAACTAGAGGCAACTCTGGCACATGATGATCTGCATTTTCTCCCTTGGGACTCTAACCACATTAGTCTCACTGTGTGATTCTCAACCTCAGGCTATGTGTTAACTCAATCACTTGGGTGGTTTTTTAAATATACCCACTAGCAGACTTCACCCTGGAGTTTCTGATTAGATCTGTCTTGGGTGAAACCTGAGTTTCGGTCTTTAACATGACCTCAGGTGATTCTGATGTGCAGCTGGAGTGGAGACTTGTTTGTCTAGACTCTAAGACGAGGCCAGCCACCTGAGTCAGGCAGATAGCAAGTGAACATTCAGCCAATTGCTGCAGGTATGAGAGTGGAGAAGGGCCTGGTTGGACTCCCATAGTAGAGGCCTCACAACGTCCCTAGCCTCACCTTTCCTTACTCTATAGCTGACCAATAGATTGTCCCCAACAGCTTGACCCAGAGCTTGGAACATTCCCTGTCATAACAAGTTACCCTGAAACTTATGATAAATGCCCTTACACTTACTGACCACAATCCTCTGGTTCAGCATTCTTTCCAGAACAGTCAGTCCCATCTTTGTTCCTGGGTTGCTAACGCCACTGGAGGACCACGCTGCCAGAGGGATGGCTCCATGAAGCACAACAAACCCCCCAGAACCATCACGCAGCCTCTGGAATAAGGCCCAGGTTTTCCCTTAAATATCCTGAGCCAGACTGAGAAGGTAAGGCACTTTTAAAGGTGTTGTTAACCTGCTACCTTCTCAGATCACTAGTGCTCTGACAATAAGCACTTATTCTAAATATTCCAACTCCTGTGTTTGTCTGTCAGCTGACCGGCACAGACAGCATGAGCCCAGGACTTGGTTGCCTACAATTTCAAGAGAAATCCATTAACATTTGTTGAGTGACTGGGCATTGGGATTTGTTCCTTAAATTTCACTACAACACTGAAAAGTTGTACACTGGATTGAATGGGGTACCCCCTGAAATTCATGTCCATGGGAACCTGTGAATGTGGCCTCATTTGGAAACAGGGTTTTCAGAGATGTCATCAAGTTAATATGAGGTCATTCTGGATTAGGGTGGGCCCTAATCCCAATAACTGGTGTTCTTAGAAGAAGGGGAGAGGACACACAGAGACACATAGAGAACATGTGATGATGGATGTAGAGATTGGAGTGATAGAGCTACCAGCCAAGGAATGCAAAGGATTGCCGGTGACCATGAGAAGCTAGGAGAACATCACAGAAGGATTCTTCCCCAGAGCCTCTGGAGGAAGTATGGCCCTGCCAGAACCTTGATTTCAGACTTCCAGCCTCCAGAGCTGAGAGATCATCTATTCTTGTTGTTTAAGCCACCCAGTTTGTGGTCATTTTTATGGCAGCCCTAGGAAACTGATACAGATTTGTGTTATTGCCATTTGACAGATAAGCAAACTGAGGTAGCATGAAGGATACAGAGAAGTTAGGCATGGGCCCCACCACCAGGCTACACCAGTGCTGCAGGAAAAGCATCATGTGTGGGTTGAGAGCTAGGTTCTGGAGGAGGCAGATCTGAGTAGCATCTCAGCTCCATCACTTCCTAGCCCTATGACCTCAGGCAAGTCCCCAAGCCTCTCTCAGACACAGGGTCCTCATCTTCAAAACTGAATAGTTCATAGAGTTTGGAGGAGATTTAAATGGGAAACTATAGGAAAAACACCTTGACTTGCATGTGGTCCGCTCTCAAAAATGGTACTGTTATGATTGTCACTGTTGCTAGGGTTAATAATAGGTAAATCTGGCCAGGGTGCTTTCAAGAGAAGGAGGAATCGGAATGTAATTCTGTTTTTGTGCTAAAGTTTCACCCCTTAACGTGGCCCAGTTGCCTTTGGTCAACAAAGTCAACCAGAGGTAAGGGAGGAGGGCCTTGAGCTCCTCCTAGAGGTGACCATGGGCAATGAAGTATGTGAGCAGAAGAAGGAAGGGAAGGGAAGAAATACAGCTGTGGGAAGAATTTCCATACAACTGCTTCAGTGGAGCCAGACAGAAGAAACCTGAGTGCCAGGCAGAGGTAATGTCTTAAGACAGACCATGGTTCTGACTGGAAGGAAGTGGACATAAAGAGAGCAACTGACACCTGGACTGGTATAAGGTTCTGGCAGTCAGAATAGAAAAGCCAAAGTGAAGGACAGAAATGCTATGAAGGAGAGGCCCTGGTGACAGAAAGAATACAGGGACTGTAAGACAGGAGTCAAAGGCGTGGGTTTCTAGCCTGAGAAAACAGAAGAAAAATTGGGTCTGCGCTCAGAAATGGGTTATTTGGAAGGGAGAGCCAGTTTGGGAAAGAAAGGCCAAAAAAAAAAAAAAAAAAAGATAATGAGTTAGTTTTGAAAGAGTATAATATGAGGGAATTTGGACTGAGGAAATCTGGATTCTGATTATAGCTGAGCCAAATGTTAACAATGAATCCACCGCGTACCCCTTCTGGGCCCTTGTCACTTGGTCTTTTAAAATTGAGGACATCACATCAGATCAGAGTAAGCAAACTGGTAGCAGATGTGACTTGTTTATTCTACACAGGGTTTTACATTTTAATTAGCTACCAACATTTCAAAATTGGGTGATTTTGCACAAAGTCCCAGATTTCTGCCTCCAGCAGTTGGCTGAAACTGAGCATCAGCTGCCCTGTTTAGACTGGACATGTGCTTGGGGTCCCCAGTTTTCCCACAACCTCTGCCATGCCCTATTGTCTTCCTGACACTGAGGCCAAATACCAGTTGCCATGTGTCATCTACACCTAGCCTGCCTCACATATTTAAGTTATCTTCCTGGTTCCCCCCAGACAACCGAGTTTGAGACCCCCGGATTACATGTTCTCTAAACTTCCTTTTAAGTTCAGTAAAATCTATATATTTACCTTTATATTCAGTTGGAAATACAACTTCAGGGAGAATTCAGAGTCAGGGGTACAGATTTGGGAATTACATGAGTAAAGGTGATAGTTAAACCCTTGAGCAACATCATGGGTGTAAGGTGTAGAAATAGAATTGCGGAGAACCAAGGGCAGAGCATATTCATCCATGGTCAAGGTTAAAAACAGGAGGCAGATGAAAAGTGATCAAGAAGGCAGAAAGGGAGAGTTTAGATGGGTAGATCTAGTGCAGGATGATGGGGACAAAAGAAGCTTCTAGAAGGAGTAGATGTCAGAGAGTTTTCAGGGACTCTGGGAACAAGCAGTAATCATGGCAATGGCTAACCCATTGACCTTCTATATGTTCCCATTTCACCGTCACAGCAATCCAACAACTTCTCCCATTTCACAAAAGAAGGAACTAAGTCTCCGAGAAAGTCTAAATAACTAGCCCGAAGTCAAATAGAATAAGGCATTTTCCATTAATTCATGGAAATCTAGCTCTAGTAGAACAAATCATTCATTTTTCAGCCAGAAGTCTTCAAGGACAGAACATAAACCATCAATGACTGAGGGTGAAGGAAAGTGATTGGTGCACATTGTATAAGAAGGATGACTGAACTGAAAAAAGACAACTAGGAAACAGAGCTCTCCAAGAGTCTACAACAGAAGGACTTTAATGCAGGGGATTCATTACAGGGAAGGAAAGAGCTGAGAAGCCAGTGATTAGTGAGGCGACCGGAGACTAGCTGCCACAGGAAACCACTCCCACCCCTAGGCTGGGGACAGAGGGAGGACTTGATGTTACCAAGCAAGCAGCACTGGGTAGAAGTAGGTCCCATGGAGGGCCAGTCCAGTTGGGCCTAGAGCCAAGGTGCAGACATAATCCTTGCTAGAGACATTGCTCAAGGCAAAGAGGAAAGAGAAGAAATACCTTCATCTTGTTCTCTGATCTCTCAAGGGTATGACCATTGGCTAAACACAGCCAGTTTACGTGAGAACCTGGGATCCCAGCCCATAGGAACCAGGAACCTGTGATACAGAGATCAGGAGAAGGGCCACTGAGGTGGTGTGATGTTCAGGGGAAATTTTTAAATAACCTCTCAGTCTCTTCAAAGAATTCAGGATAATCCAAGACCATTCATCACCAAGAGTAGGCTTGACATGTTTATCGAGTCTGTGTATTGTGTGAGGAAGTCATGCCTGGAGAACAACAAAGGAAAAATTAAAGGAATTCATTTACTGACGCTCGATCAATCATAGAAATAATTACAATAACAGTTACGACTTATTGGGATCTGTCATGTGCTCATGGGTTACACACATTATTTTTATTTATGATGTACGTTTTATAGAGTAGGAAAGAGACTCACAATGGAACTTGATAAAGTCACCCAGAAGAGGCAATCCATGGTTCTGTGTCTCTGACTTGGCAGTTCTTTGCGTTCTGCTAGTATTCTTATACTTCAGTCATTTGGGAACAGCTTTCACATTTTGGGGTCCTGTTTGCATCCCTTCTGGACTATTTACTCATTTCATATATTTTGAAATATCAAGTCATTTTTTAATCTTAAATTTTAAAGCAACTTTATAGTCACCATTGAAAACGGAAAACTCACACTGACTCATAAGAGAAGATAATTGTAAAAACAAATATAGTGAAGACGTTCCTGGAATCCAGGTACGTATGTGGTCTGCTAAAAGCTCTGAGGCCGGCTGTTGGGCAAAATGGGAAGATTAGCAAGTGTTAGAAAGTTGCCAAAGATGTGTTAGCACCACCAGAGACTTTCTCCTTGATGTCGCCATTGAGACTGAAAGGCATCAGAGAAGGGAATCACACTCTGTCACTTGACCTAATTTGATGTCGAAGTAAGTATTAGGATGAAATTAGGATGGTACCTGTGGTAGACTGAATAATGGCCCTCCAAAAATGCCCGTGTCCTAATCCAGAACCAGTGAATGTGTTACCTTACATAGTAAGTGACTTGGCGGATGCGAATGAATTAGGGACTTTAAAAGGGGGAAATTATCCCAGATGATGTGGGTGGGCCACATCAAGGTGCTTGTGAAATTGAAGAAAGAGAAGGTGATGTGACTCTGGGAGCAGAGAGAGGGGCAGTGTGACAGCAGAAGCAGAGGTCAGAAATCCAGAGAGCACAGCAGATGCTATGCTGCTGGCTTTGAAGATGAAGGGAAGGAAACATGAAGTAAGGAATGCAGTGACTTCTAGAAGCAGTAAAAGGCAAGAAAGCAAACCTTCCCCTGGAGCCTCCAGAAGAAACACAGCTCTGCTGGTACCTTGATTTTAGTCCAGGGAGACTTTTTTGGACTTCTGACCTCCAGAACAGAAAGAATAAACCCGTATTGTTTGACACCATTAAGTTTGTGGTATTTTGTTACCCAGCAGCAATGGGAAACTAAGGCAACACCTCATGTCCAGTTGTTAAGACTCTAGCAACATGTGCAAAACAGCCACCAGCGCCACACATCAGCATGACAGGTAGGCCTGCACTTCTTGCCACAGACTAAGTGCAAGAGGAATTCGAAAACTAGAGAGCAAAGAGCTCTGCTTTCCTGTTCTGTCCCTTAGTGCTTTATTAGAGGAAGCCACTGGCTGTAAACAATATTTCCAGGGCAGCTCACAGCCGTGTGAGAAATTCCACGATGATAGAAGGCTAAGATGTGAAATCATAGTGTCTCTTTAGAATTGACAACAATGCTAAAAATAATGAGAAAGCCTAACGAGAGTCTCGTTTTTTCCATCCTTGGCACCTAAATGCTTATATTTGTTAAATATCATATATCAAATTCTTTTTATTTTTTTCTTCTTTAATGACCCTTCATTATTGATGTTCTGGTCACATGTTTTGTCTGCCACCTGGGTATTCCAGCATTATGAGAAATGGTAGCATGCATGAAATTGAAGGGACTTCTTTAATTTTTCAGGAAAGTCAAATTGCCTAATAAAGTTATGGTCTTTATTTAATGCTAAAGCAATCAAGAGAAATGATAATTTTTTTGTAACTCCATCCTTCCCATACATCACTATAGTAAGCAGTTTGGCATACATATATCCCAATTTTAAAATACCCGTAGGAGCGTGTGTGTGTGTGTAAAATTCCACTGTTTCACAATTCCATTTGGAGTCTGCAGTTGTTTAAAATTCTGTTCTCAGAAAAACTACATGAAATTTCTGTCTTTCATAGATCAAAAATGGTAAAATATCAGCGATTGCATATGGTCATATGGTTCAACCTAATATTTATAGGCAATCTTGAAAGGAATAGCTTAAACATATTGGTGTACATTTTGGATAATTTTTTTCAGAGTAAGTTCCTAGAAATGAGGTCATTAGGCTAAAGAGCCTACACAGGTAACTGCTGATGGGGTTTGTCAGAGTGCCCTCTATCCTCACCAACAGGGTACGAGACTCCCCATTGCGCCCCCGCATTTGCCAAACTAACCACTAAGCCATGGGTAGACCAGTTCACTCTTATCAAGCACCTACGTGCTCCTCTTTCTGATAGGTTTTTCTCTGGGACGTTTGTTTCCTGTTGCCTCTGTTGGGGTCTTCTTTCCTCTGGCTTGCAGACCCACAACTAACTCCTCAACCCTCACTGTGCAGGAGTCAGGAGGCAGAAACCTGGACTGGGCTTTCTCTCACATAGACTGTGACCGAATTTCCTGAAGTGTGATTTCTAAAAAGCATTATCTATGTAAATCTCTTGTACATTGAATTATTTAACTTCTGAGACCGGTGTGCATTGTGAACATAGAATGTTATCAATTAAATAAAAGTAAATGTTATACGGTACCAACTACAATGTTAGGCATTTAGCTTCCTGAACCCTCACAGCCACCCTGACAGGTAGGCATTGGCATCCCCATTATACAGATGAGGAACTTGGGCTCAGAGAGCTTTAGTGGCTTGCCTAAGGTGGCATAGCTCCTGTATTAGTTATCTGTTGCTACATAACAAATTATCTCATACTTCGCAGCCTAGAGCAACAAATCTTCATTATTTTATAGTGTCTGTGGGTCAGGAGTTCAGGTATAGATTAGCTGGTCTCTGCTAATGGACTTCAACTGGCTGCAATCAGGTTTCTGCCAGGGCTGGGGGTCTCACCTAAAGCCCTGACTGGGGAAGCATCTGCTCCCCAGCTCGCTTACCTGACTGTTAGCAGGACTCAGTTCCTTGAGGGTTGTTTCCCTGAGGGTTTCCAGTCCCCACCGGCTGTTGGCTGAAAGCCACCCTCGGTCCCTTGGCATATGCCCTTTCCAACACTGACAGCTCACAACATGGAAGCTCACTCCCTCGAAGCCGATAAGTGAGAAAAGCTTGTAGAAAGACAGAACTCACATCTTACAAACCCTCATCACAGAAGTGGCATCCCATCACTTTTGCCATACTCTATCGGTAAGAAGCAAGTCACCACAATCAGAGTGAGAGGGTTAGATTAGGGCATCAATGCCAGAAGGCGAGAATCCTTCGAGGACATCACAGAGTCTGCTTGCCACAGTAATTAAATAGCAAAACTAGGATTCGAATCAGTTTTTTCAAACTCCAAAGTTCCCCATAGCTAACCATTAGGCTCTACTGCCTTCCAGACAAATTAACCTGATTATGTCACAGGAAGATTAATCTGGTTATTCTAATATGGACCTTAATATCTTCTCAAATGTATTTTTCTTTTAAATTTAATCTCCCACGTGGGAATCTGAAAGGTCCATCCAGGGTGGATACATTAACTAGTTCCATGGATGTTGCCTAGGGGTAACCTTAGACAGAAAAACTAATGACCACAAGACTTCCCAAGGTTGTACTCTGACTTCTAGATATTATACTTAGCTTTCTCCCATGATTTCTAGAACATTCAACCAATTTGCGTAAGGATAAATACAAATTGGGCAGATGATTAGATTCAAAGCAGATAAAGCAAAATGTCCCTGAGAGAAAGAATTTATATTATTCATCCAATCCTTTTATCCCTCCCATTTGGTGTCTTGAATCTGTAACTAAATTCAGAATCGAAATGACTAGCCTTAATAAACATCTTCAGACTTAGCCATACATCTGTGTGTAATTTGGTTTGGGGGAGAACAGAAGAGCTGGTTCATGGGGGCATCTTTGTGGGCAGAGAAATATCTTCATTTATTGAAATGTTCCTAGCAACAGAAGTTGTTTTCCTTGTCGCCCCCCAAACCTCAAAGTAGAAACAGGCAAAATGATGATAAGGAATTTAGAAAATTGTGGATGCGTTTTAGTTTTTTTTTTAGAATGCAATTGTGTTATAAGAAAATCTCATCGCATTTGCCTACATAAAGGCAATTTTTAAAAAATTTTAATGATACACATGGGCTAATGTGGATTTTTTTCAAAAGCTAACTTATAGAACAGCAGGTAAATGCTATCATATTAAGACTACTTCAGAATTGCTTTGGCATTTCAATTGAATTTCCTTTGCATGATGACTTTTTCCTTGGCTGTTTTCATATTATTCAGCTCCACATGCATTCAGAACTTAGCCAGCTCATTTTTTTTCTGAGAAGCGAAAACAATAATAACATTTATTAATAAATTTTATCTACCACTTTCAGTGTTTCATCCTATGGTCTGCATTTTCCGTGCATTATTTCATTCTCTCTTGATAATAATCCTAAAAAGTAGGCACTTATCCCAATTTGACAGACAAGAAAAATGAGGCTCACGACTCAGAGAACTTAAATAACACTCCCAAGTTCATGCAGCCAGTAATCGATGGAGCAGAAATTGAGACCATGCTCTTTAGACTATGCTATATTCACTCCCCAGTGTTCGGGTATGTGCAGTGAATGAATGAATGACCAAATGAGCTCGATTACAGCAGGCCTGACCTCTAATTGCATAAACGAATCACATTTTCAAAACTCTCTCATCCTCTATGGGTGGTATACTAGAACCTCAGGCTGAAGGTGAAGAGTGTGAACTGTGAAGTCAGACAGCTTCATTCCAATCAATGCAGGCTTGCAGCTTTTTAGCTATGTGACCTTGGCCTAGTTTGATAACCTTGCCTCTGTTTGCTCCTACAAAAACCAAGAATAATCAGTGTATTTACTTCCTACAATTGATATGAGGGTTTTACAAGGACATGGATGTTAAGTGCTTAGCACAGTGCTTGACACTATAGATAAATGTTTACTCGTTGGTAATTATCATTATTATGACTTGGAGTTATGAAGAGCTGGGTTTGACTTCTGGTTCTGTCACTTATTAGCTCTATGACTAGGAGGAAGGTCCTTACCTTTATAAAATGGGCATCATAATATATAATATCTCTGTTGTCATGAGGGATTTTTTAAAAAGGTTGTATGGCAGTGGTCCTCAAATGTCACTAAGCAGACATGTAGCAATGTCTGGAGACATTTTGGTTTGTCGTAACTGAGGTTGGGGGGATGCTACTGGCATCTAGCAGGTAGAGGCCAAGGATGCAGCTAAACATCTTACAGTGCCCCACCTCACCCCGCCCCCACAGAGAATTCTCTGGCCTTAAGTATCAATAGCTTCAAGGTTGATAAACCCTGTGGTGAGGAGTTTCACAAAGGACCTAGTACCCAATAAATGCTAGCTATTCTTCTTTCCTGTCTCTTGGAGCTTCCATCTCTATCTTATTTCTAAGAGCCCTTCAGCTAAAAAATTCTCTGATTCAACATGATGTGAAATTTAGATACAATTACATATATGAGACAAGTAGGATATAAACATTGTTTCTGAGTGTTCTCATCAAGACCAGTTGAAAACTATCACCTCTTTTGGCAAAATGAAAAATTCATTTCTTTTTGATATTTGAAGTTTTGTAGAAATCTTACTTTAGGATAGCATTTGAAAATAGTCTTTGTAAAAGCTAGCTTTCCCCCTTATTTTATATTAAATGAGTAATTCTAGAGGAGAACTATGTGTGCTATCACCCATCCTTTTTTCCAGGGGTTTTATATAATCCAAGGTTTTCTGAGATAGGAAATGTCCATTTATTACTGATTTTTTTTTTTTGTTCTGAAGAGTTATGGTTATGAGCGTATTTGTTCACTTATGTTTTAAGAGTTAAAGTTGACATATGGTCATCTTTTCCCTGGAGATCAGTCAGTTTTAGTGTGTGTGTGTGTGTGTGTGTGTGTGTGTGTGTGTGTGTGTGTGTGTGTTTATATATATTTTATAATAGCGACACTTAAACTTTGTGGAAAACTTGCAGAGTCTAAAGAAATAGGAGGAGGAGGCGACAATCTCATCATCCCAGCATATAAATCTCTTAAGATTTTGGCATATTTCTTCCTAGCGATTTTTCTCTAAGCATTCCTTTAGACAATTGAAATGATACTATATAAAAGAAGTTTTATCTTACCTTTTTCACTTAACATCATAGCATAAAAACTCCTCTATGTTTCAAAAATACTTTCTAAACATTTTTTAGGCTACAGAATATTTCATTTTATTAATGTATGCTTTTAAAATTTATACTCACTTCTAAAAGTATTTTATATAATAAACTAGTTGCAAAATGTCAAAAAAATAACAGAAGTATACCAAAAAAATTAAAAATTAACCTCTCACACCTCCTCAAATTATTTTTTCAGTTATAACTATTTTTAACAATTCCACATGTATCTTCCAATATGGTTTTGTAGTAGTGTAGTTTGCCAGATATTTCCAGTTCTCCATCTTCTAGGTACATCTGATTGTAATTGCTGGCTAGTTTATTTTTTTTTGGTTTAGACCATATGACTAGTTCCAGCCAATGGCTTGTGAGTATTTAATTGCTGCTGTAAGGGCCTTCAGGGCTTTTGTTCCCTCTGCCATGACAACTGGCAATGTTCCAGTCAGTAGCTGCTTCATCAATCAAGTTCCAGAGAGAAGGTGACGCAGAGCAGAGCTCCTAGCCTACTCATGATGGACACACAAAGTCAGTGAGAAATAGAAGATGGTTTCATTTAGGGGTTATCTGTTACAGCAGTATTATCTATCCTATCCTTACTAATAGAGTAGTATATGTGTGTATATGTATAAATACACGTATAACACACACGCACACACACACACACACATCAACTGTATTGTCTACATTCGCTTGTAGCCTATTTTTTTCCCTTTGCTAAGAAACATATTTATTACTAAAAAGTTGTTTATTAAGCATCTGCTATGTCTTGGTACTCTTCTATGGGTTGATACCGTTATCAGTGAACAAAGCAGAAAAACAAAAGCCTGTCCTTAATGGAGTTTATTTTTTATTTTTTTTAAATTTGATTTAATTTAATATTAGTTTAAGGTGTACAGCACACTAGATACTTATATACTCTATTTTTATTTTTTTATTTTTTTGTGCACTGATTTTGTTTTATTTTATTTTTTAAATTTATATATTTATTATTATTATTTTTCTTCACAAGTTTTATCTCAACTTTACTAAATGGAGTTTATTTATATGGCTGTCTTTTCCTGTGCACATACATATTTACTTATTATTCTTAACAGTTGCCTGTTACATGATGTACCACAATCTATTTAACCATATTGTTTATAAATGTTTAAGTGTTTCCCACTTTGTCTCTTGTGAAAAGACAAGGCCATAGTGAACAACAACACAAACGTAATTTGAGCCCTGTGTGTCCTGAGTGCACTTAACTGTTCTGGTTGACTTAAGCATTCTCCTATACCTGGACACATGAACCGTTTCTAACTTTTGCTCTTACCCATGCACCAGTTTTTACAATTAACATCTATTTGTTTGAATCTTTGGGGTGGTTGAGGATTATTTCTTTAAGATAGGGACTGGATCAAAGGGTTTGGGTATTTTTGAGGCTGTTGATACATGTTATCATGCATTATTATTTTGTTTAAATAGATTCCCTGCTTCCGCAGGAATTGTCCTGGTATCTACTGCTACTTCCTACACAGGGAGTAAGGGCATCAGAATTGCCCATCACTAGCTGTTCCACATCCAGTTCATCTGAGGGACCAAGAAAAACCACAGCCAGGTGTGAAAAAGCTTGGTTAACACTGATGGACAGACTAACTTTTTTTTAATTAGTTAGCATTTTGCTTTATCTTCTTTAGTTTTCCTTTCTAAGCATTAATGTATTTCTTTGTTTTTAAATAAAGTAGCCAGGATGGACATATTATGCATATGACTTCCACCCAACGGGCCTTGCCTTGAGTTTACTAGGACACACCTAGTGGGGTTCCCTAGTGAGTCCCTGTCCTGCTGCCCAAGGCGGTGGTTCACATCTTCCCCCTTCATCTCCCCACTACCACATCTGCCACCTCCCTGCACGGGTACCACTTTCCCTCTCTCCCTCCAGGGATAATGTCAGGACAGACTGTGATACCCACAAAAGAGGCCTCTTATCTTGTGCTTTGCATCCATTTCCTTTTACTTGCTCAGTAAGTATTCTCCTCTTGCTGCTCTGCCACGCACTTCATCACACAATGGTGGGTAGATTTTTGTTACAGCAGAAATTGAGGCACTAAAGCTCCTAATCACTCTCTCTCTCTGGAAAGGGAATAAACAAAGATGCAAAGGGGAACATCTTGTCAGATTTTCTAACCAAATAAGAACTCCCCCGAAGTGATGTTGGTACAGCTGTCCTATCCTGGAGGGTTTGCCTGTGGGACAAACCAGCTGCTGCCCACACTGCAGAGCACCCCACGCAAGCTGTGAATTTTGAACCACTCATGGTTACTCTATTTCCAGCCCCAGAGTTGTTGGTATGACATCCAGGATCCCTAGCTTGCATGCGATCAGCAGAACAGATTAACTGGGGGAAAAAAACGAAATCTTATTGTCTCAGTCTTCATACTGTACGGTTACAGGCTTTTGCAGTTAAACAAGTAAATATGCAAGTCTCTAGTTAGAGAGATGGGCTGAGGGAGTGTCTCTTGTTTGGGACATTCATTTATTTGTTCTGCAAATATTTATTGCATGTTTACTTCTGCCAGGCACCGCTTTGGAGGCTTGGAAGACATGTGTGAGTGAAATGACAATATCTGTCCTAATGGAGCTTATCTTCTGGAAAGGAAATTCAGACAATACATATATCAACTAGACGATACAGTGTGATAGGGGATGATACTTACGCTATGGGAAAAAGACAAAGTAGAACAGAGGGCAAAGGGGACTGAGCAGACTAGAGCAGGAGAGAAGGCAAGTTGCATCATAAGTAGCGTGGTCAAGGTCGGGAATGTAGAATTTTAGCTAAGATCCGAGGAGGTGAGGGAGTTAGCCAAGTAGATAGGTACCTGAGAGGAAGAGTGTCACAGCAGAGAGAAGACCTAGAGCAAAGTTTCCAAGGAGGTAGAAGGGGCGCTGGGAACATGGAGGAGAAGCAAGGAGACCCACGTCCCAGGAGCAGATGAACAAGAGGAGAGCAGTAGGAGAAGCAGTCAGAGAGGCGATGGGGGCACATCACGAAGTCCTTTGATGCCACTGTAAGAGCTTAGGCTTTACTTCGAGGGAAATGGGGAGCCACTGCAAGATTTTGAGCAAAGGTGACATGTTCCAACTTATAAATTTTTAAGGGATCGCTTGGTCTGCTGCGTTGAGAATTGACTAGAGGGAAGGAGAGAAGCTGGGAGTCCTCGTAAGAGGCTGTTGCAGTCATCCAGGTAGGAGGTGACGACGTCTTGGAACAGGATGCTAAAGGAGATGGAGAGAAGTGGTTGGACTTTGTGCGTATTTTGAGAAGAGAGTCAGCGTCATCTTCTGAGAGCTTGGATGCCAAGCGAAGGCAAGGCTACCTCTGAGATTTTGTCCCAAGCTACTGGAAGGATGGAGTTAGGACATGAGATGCGAACAATGGTGGGAGAAGTGGTTTTCTGGGGGAAGATCAGGATTCAGTTTGGGCATGCTGAGTGTGAGATGCTGACGAGACATCAAAGCAGAGGTGCTAGTGAGCAGTTGGACAGATGAATCTGGAACACAGGAAGAAAGGTCTGGGTTTGATATCTGCAAAGTGCTTAACTTTTTTTTCTTTTCATTTTTTCTTGAATCAGAATTTCTGTTATTCAAAAGCACGTTCACCACTTTTTAAAAAATTGGGGGTTGTAATTATTTCCTTTATCATCAATAATAATAGATGTTCCCCAAACTGAATCCAAGACGCATAAGACCCACAAATACTTTTAATTCATCGGTAAAATGAGATAATCAGGTCAAGAGGACCCTGTTTTTTAAATTTATAGCTGATAGTTGATAATCCCTTCATGGCAAGAGAGTTGAATTCATCAGTCCCTTCTCCAATTCTGTCTGCACAGAGAAGCGACGTGAGTGAAACAGCTTCAGAACAGCTTCCAACAGATCTGTGGGACATTCTTAGGGCTGGCACGCTTCTGTTTGTGAAGGGCAATTAAAATCTTTCGAATCCTCACATCCTCACTCTAAAATGGGAGTTAACTCCTAATTCTTTATCATCATTGTTTCCTTGTGTGATTTATAGCTTGCCCTTAAGGCATGTGCTCAAAAATATGTATTTATTCCCTCTACTCTTCCCCAACCACCCACAGAATGTCTAGCACATGGTAGGTGTTCAATAAATGCTTATTGATTCATTAGCCAGGCTGTCCTCCCCTCAGAGAGGCCCTCGTTTCTCTCCCCACTCTTCTACTATGTATTTGTATGTTTGTTTCTATAGCACAGTCACTGCGTGGCATGACATATATTTATCTGTTTGTTGTCTGCCTCCCTGTAAAATTTAAGCTCCAAGAAGGCAAGAATTTGCATTTATTCAATCCCTATATCTCCAGGGCCTAGGACTGTGTCTGGTACATGGCAGGGGCTCAATAAATATGCGTGGAATGAATTCGGAAATAAATGAAGGATGTAAGCCAACCAAGTGACTCCCTTATTTCACGTACAAAGTGAAACTTGGAAGATTGTAAGCCAGATCACCTTGAAAGAAAGATCTGCTGCCCGGGAAAGGACGGACCTGACATTATTTTCACCCATAAGGTTCTACAAATTAATTGATTTTTTCTGACTCATTTAGCATGAATTTAAACCATTGATCTGAAAGCACCGGAATATATTCCTTGAATTATTTTAACAATGAGACACACAAAAGCTGCAATAATGAGTTAAACACTTAGTCGAGCCACCTCTGTTAGGCCCTCGCATGTGTTGTCCCGAGGCATCACCTCTGCAGTGCCAGCTTCGATGCACATTTGGTTCTTCTGGGGACCAACCAATTCGGTGAGTCTTCTCCACCTTTCCCTCCCAGCTCCTGGGAGAAGACTGCAGGCCTGCCCTTTGCTGACATCACCCCCTTTCAGATGAGGAGCCTTCGTCAGAGGCTGGCCAGACCTTCCGAATGAAACCACTGCCTCGTCCCAGTCCTGCTGTGCCACCCACCCCTGTGGCAGCAATATTTAATAACACAGAGAATGCCAGGCGTGGTTGGATGAGTCACTGTTGTGAGTGACCAGCCAAACTGAAATCTCCTTTTCAACGAAAAGGCCTTGAAACGCAGAAATGAAAACACACTCCTTTAATTTCCAGTTTTAATGAGCGTGCTATGCATTTCCAGGGACAATGCCTACATTTCCCTCTGCCTGCTGGTTGTCATAAGACAGCTCTGAATCTGAGGAAGGTTCAAAGTTCTTTCTCAGCCCAGTGTTCTGCAGACTGGAGGCCAGCGCATATCATCTCCTCTTATGTTCTTGGCTCTGTCTGCATGCCGCCTGTATTATTATTTTCTTCCTATTTCTTTCCTGTAACTCCCATTTGTTACTTAAACATCTTTGTTTATAAGAATACATTTTTATCTCGTTCCTTATGATTCTGGTAAAACCAATATTTCCTGCCACAAATAGACATCTGTAAAATTAAAGTAAAGAAAGAGCAAAAACAAATAAAATCAGTACTCGTTAGGCAGCTTCTGCTGTCTGCTGAGGACACCAAGGCTCCGATTTGTGATGTCTCTGATAAGGAGGGGTGAAAGAAGCAGTGCCTGCAGATGAGGACGTGCTCCTTGAAGTCATTAAGCGAATTGAAAGGGAGGACAAATGAGGGAGTTCCTCTCTGGAGGTAAAATTCTCAGAAGAAGATGCATTTATCAGGCTTCGAAACCCTTAGAGGGAGTGGGGGTGTTGTAAGAAGCTAGGTCATTGTGAGTAGGAGCTTAGGCTCAGGGTCCCATCAGGAGTGGGTGGGTGGATCTCGAATTCACTCTATCCTGGGCAACAGTCTTAACCTCTCATTAACCTACATTTCTTGGTTGGAAAAAAATGAGAATAATAAGAGTAGGACACCTTTCTCACAGGGCTTCTAAGGGGGATTATATGAAATAATTCTAATTATTTTTGGATTATCATTACACTGAGTGTACTGCATGGCACTTAAGTACTCAATAATTATTTGCCTTCTCTCTCTTATTCTCCCTCTTCTTATCATCATCATCACCATCATCACAGTGGGCTTGACAGTGTCCCCCAAAATGATATGTTTGTGTCCTGACCCCTGGCATCTATAAATGTGACCTTATTTGAAAACGAGGTCTTTGCAGATGTAATTGAGTTAAGATGAGGTCTTACTGGATTAGGGTAGGCCCTAATTCACCGATTTGTCTTTATTAAGGGGATAGTTTGAGACAGAGACTCAGAAGACACACAGAGAAGCAGGCTCTCTGGAGATGGAGGCAAGTAGGAGTTATGCTGTTCCAAACCAAGGACTGTCAGCAACGACTGAAGCTAGACCAGGCAAAGAAGAATTCTTCTCTAGAGCCTTCAGAGAGAGAGTACCGGCCTGGAAATAACCTTGATTTCAGACTTGTAGCCTCCAGAACTGTGAAAGAATAAACTTTTCTTGTTTTAAACCATCCAGTGGGTGGTAATTGGTTATGGTGAACCCAGGAAACTCATAGAATTTGGTACTGGGAAGTGGAGAGGGCCACACCCCAATGTTGAAGTGGCTTTGGACTTGGGTAATGGGTAGAGGCTGGAGGAAGGTATAGATACTTGATGAAAAAGGCTCGCTTGCCTTGAAGAGACGCTTGGTTGACATAGGGACACTAAAGGAGCTACCGGTGAGTGCTCAGAAGGAAGTGAAGAGAACGATAATAAAAGCTTCTATTGTCTTAGAAAATATATATGTTATCATGAACGGTGTGTTAGGTAGATATATGAATGTTAAAGGCACTTCTGCTGAAGCCCCAGCAGGAAATGAGGAAACCAAGAAAATTATCAGACACTGAAGGAAAGGTGATCTTTGATATAAAGTGGCAGAAAACTTGTTTGAACTGAGTTCTAGTGCTGGGTGGAAAGCAGAACTTATACGTGATGGACATGGAATTCATCTAAGGAAATTTTCAAACAAAATGCTGAAGGCGTGGCCTGGTTTCTCTTTGCTGCTTATAGTAACATGGGAGAAGGAAGGGATAAGTGAAGGAAGAAACTGGAAAGCAAAAGGGAACCGGAATATGATGATTTAGTGACTCCTCAGGCCCTCTATATTGCAAAAGATGCTCAAACATGCTCTTGAGAGAATGTCAAGAGCGTGGCTGAAAAACCATTTGCTGAAGGGATTAGATGTGTGCCTAAGGAATATTATCAGTCTCAGCAGATGCCAGGCGTAGCAATGGGGTTGTTCGTAAAGGATCTCTTGTAGAGGACCCTCTTGTCTGACGGTGTACAATATAGTGGTTAGACGTTTATATGATTTAGAAAGGGATCCTCCCAGATAAGTCCAGTGCCTGCCCGGCACTGTATATAGTTATTACAACATTATTGACTATATTCCCCATGCTGTACTGTACATCCCCGTGACCATTTTGTAACTACCAATTTGTATCTTTTAATCCCTTTACCTCTTTTTCCCGGCTCTCTAAAACTCCTTCTATCCAGCCACCATCAGTTTGTTTTTTTATTTTGTTCTTTAGATGCCACATATAAGTGAGATCATATGGTAATTGTCTTTCTCTGTCTGACTTACTTCACTTGTCATAATACCCTCAAAGTCCATCCAAGCAGTACATATATACAATGGGATATTACTCAGCCATAAAAAGGAAGGACATGAATTTTTCAGAGGCCACAAGATACTCTGTAGTGGGTTGAACTGTGTCAATACAAAAGATAGATTGAAATCCCAACTCCCAGGACCTGGGAATGTGACTACATTTGAAAACAGGTCTTTGCAGATGTAATCAAGTGTAAATGAGATCGGACTTGCTTAGGGTGGCCCCTAACCTCCTGACTTGTGTCCTTATAAGAGAAAGAGGGAGATTTGGAAATGGAGACACAGAGGAGGAAGGAGGCCATGTGAAGACTGAGACAGTGATGGGAATTAAGTTGTCATGAGCGAAAGACTGCCAGTTAGAAGGGGCATTTTTCCCTAGAGCCTTCGGAGAGAGCATGGCCCTGCCAACAGCTTGATTTTGGGTTTCTAGCCTCTCTAACTATGAGACAACAAATCTCTGTGTTTTAAAGCCCCACCCCTGCCATTTGTGGTCATTTGTTATGGCAGCCTTAGCAAGCTAATACAATTGTCAGCATCATCTAATCCATCTTTGTAGTCATTCAGTATCTATCATATTATCATTTAAAAGACTCTGTGAATCATACAGAAAGAAGCCCTGTTTAACTTTTTTTGCCTTGTGTTTTCAAACTTATTTGACCAGAAAAGAGTACGTGCACACAGCAAGAGGAACTAGCATTTGGGAAAGATGAACTTCTTCTCCTTTCAAATTAAGAAAACTAAGAACCAGTGAGTGAAAGAAGTTAATTTGCTTGAAGTCACAGAGTGAAAATAATGTCATATCTAGAATTATCATTTACTTCTCTCTACTATTTCTTCTTAGTAACAACGAAAACACTAATCATTGAGCCATATAATTTTAACTCTCAGGACCTCAGAACTCATCCAGTCCAAATCTGTCTCAGAAAAATAGGGGCCCAAAGAGAAGGGATGGCCCAAAGTTACAAAGCAAGTTACCATATTTTTCCTGCAGGCTCAAAATGTACACCCAAACTATGCAGCAATCTATGTAAAGTAATAGATGATGCCGCCCTTAGTGGCAGAATTCTGCAACACAAGTTATCACAGCATAGATATTTTTAAATTTCTTAATAAAAATAATAAGCCACACACCCCACAGCTTATCAGAAGTAAACTAAGATTAATTCTTTAATATAGTAGATTTAAGTTTGTGATTAACTTCGCTGTGGAACATTACTTACTGATACCATAATATTTCTTTGAGCTGATATTTTTCTGTTCGTAAAAAAATATCTTTTTTTTTCTTTTAGTAAAATACTATTGCATATACAGAGCATAAATTTCTGTTAGATTTTAATACCTAGTAAAATATTCTTAAATTGACCAAAAGTAATGTGTTTCCTCCAACACAAATTACTGTAAAAATCACTTTCAATACATGTATGATGAAAGATATTTATATTTTCTCCTAAAAATGTTATGTAGAATTGAGATATATATCTTATACACCTGCATGGCTTATGTGCTAGCAAAAATGGTAGTAATAAAAAATTTTTTTTTTATAAAAATATACATGTCTCCGTGGGAAATCCTTTTCTTTTCCTTTTAAATCATCTTTGCCCTTAACATCTCAGTCAATGCATATATATGAATTTCAGCAAAAAAGGTGACAGACAAACACGGTTCTTAACATTTCCTCCCTCTGACTAGATGAGCAGTTAATCCAACACATACGTGCATGTGATGTATGTTGCAAGGACTGCAGGAACAGGACGGTTCTGAGGAGCTGCTTTTCTGAAAAGCTCAGAAACTTCTCATTGTCGGAGGTTCTTCAACCAGAGACAGGGTTAAACAAGACGAGTTTGATCAGGTACTCGGCAAATAACCTTCAGAAATGAGCACAGCCCTAACTTGGTTCTTGCCATACTCTGGGAAACAGGATGATGATGCTGTTAGAACAAAAGGAAGGAAAGAGCCAGCTCATGTTGATACTGCCTCCTGTATCTTTCTCTGAGAAGAGGAAGGCTGAAGGAAACCAATTTGTGTGTGTGTGTGTGCGCCAGACAAAACCTTTAAATACTTCATCTTTTAAAATCCTAACAGTGCATGCGAGAAAGACACCAATCCTGTTTTGGAAATGAGGAAACTAAAGCTCAAAGTGGCTCATTTGTCCTGCGTGTTATGTTGTCAGCTCACATTTATGGAGTACTTTGCTAGGTACCAGGATCTGTAGGATCTGTTTTTATATATTATGTCCTTTACTCTTCAAAATCTGCGTGGCATCATCCACATTTCTCGGAGGAGGAAATTGAGGCTAGAAAATGATGAAAATGTTACAGTCTTAGGGGACTATAAAATCTTAGACAAGATTTCCTGGAACAAACTGAGAAATAAGAGGACAGGAGTCAGAAACTTGGAGCTTGAAACACCCTGTAGAGAAACAGAGGCCAAGCAGATGGATAGAGGGCCCCTTCCAACACATCATGTGTTCAAAGTCACACAACTTATAAGCAGAAAAGGTGGGGTTTGAACTCTGATCTGTGAGGCAACAAAGCCCAGACTCTTGTCTACCACACTGTCCTATCTGTATTCTTTCTCTTTTTCAGAGAAATAATAGGATAACAAGGATATCCTACAAAAACAAGTGTCATCCATTCAAAGCTTGGTTCCTTACTAGGGATTGTAGCTGTTGCCATTAACTGGTTAAATAAGAGTTAATGAATACTTCAATTCTTTTCATGATAATTCTTGGAATTGAAAAATCTATTGAAAAGTGGTTTTCTGCCTAAATTAGCAAATATGATCAGAACTCTTAATTGCAAGTGACAGGAGCACGACTCCAACCAGCTTAAACAAAAGAAGGAAACAATCGAATCAAACCTGGAGAAAGCAGAGATGCTTCTGAACTTTCATTCGAGAGTGACAAGAAGCAGAATCTGCCAGAAAGACAGCCCTGATTCTCCAGCGGCAAGAGAGTGTATTAGCGTCCTACTGCGGCTATAACAAGTGACCACAAACTTACCAGCTTAGAACCACACAAATCTATAATCTTATAGTCATGGAGGTCTGCAGCCTGACGTTGGTGTCACTGGGCTGAAATCATCACTTTGACAGGGCTGTGTTCCTCTCCGGAGGCGTTTGCCTTTCTCAGGTTCTGGAGGCAACCTGCTTTCTTTGTCTCATGGATCCCTGTCTCCATCATCAAAACCAGTGGTGCTGCATCTCTCCCTGAATGTCCTTCTGTTTCTCACATCTCGCTCTGCCTCTCCTCTTCTGCCTCTTCTTCCATTCTTAATCACCCTTATGATTACACGCTCTCCCTTCCCATAATCCAGGACAATCTCCCTGTTTTAAGGTCATCTGACTAGCAATCTTAATTTCCTTTTGCCATGTACCATAATATATTCATGGGTTCTGAGGATTAGAGAATAGTCATCTTTGGGGGTGCAATTATTATTCTGCCTACTGTAAGAGAAGATATAACTCGATTTGCCAACCAGAAATTCAGAACACAAAAGGAAATTGGAGTATAGCTAAGGAAGGAATGGTTTATGAGTGGCCAAAAGGGACAAAAGTCCTCAATTGATGGGGAGATGAGTCATTTCAGAAGATGGAAGGGTTGCTGAGTGGACACAAACATAGCTATCTACTACCGAGTAAAGTCACTGTCAAATCTCTTTTTGATGATTTATGTTCTCTCAGTGCCTGAAGATCAATCTTCTGACTACCACCAAGTAGAAATAGTATTAACAGGAAATACACGCGAAAGTGGATTGCATCAGCTTGTAAAATACCCTGAAGACTTTCTTTTTTTAATTCCTGACTAAATTGTTCTCTGGTTGTTTGTCCTTTTCTTATAAAAGTGGAATGTAGAATTCATAAAAATGATTATGTGAGGGCACCAGTGCGTTGAAATTTTATTCTACTGTGTTTAAGAAAATAAAACATCTTAAAAATAAATGGTAGTAAGACTTTTTCTCAATTTAAGGCATTAGACTTGTTCTCATATTTATTAAGCTGGAATCCAAAGTTGGTGAATTTTCATAGCCAGATAAAAACATTCATTTAAATTCTGGACTGTTGTGGAATCTCCCCATCTCATCCCATTTCCAATAGGTAACTACAACTTAGTTTGGTGTGTATATTGTTGGCCTATTTCTGCCTGGGGAAGAATCTATACACTTGTCTCTTTTATAATGATGTTAATTACTGTTGCTAAGTAAAAAGCCATTAAATGGGAACAAATATATATATTTCCATTACTTTTAATAAAAAATATAATGCATTCCGTAAATCTTTTTTTATGTAGTATATTTCATATGTATAAATATACTATTACAAGTAAGTTTTACTTGATTTTTTTTCTCATGTCAGAATACTCTTTAGAAAACATTGTAGGTCAGACCACATAGTTCCACTTAGTTCTTTTAAAAAGATCACTGTAAGATCTTGTGAATGTTTTGAGAGTGGACATAGATTTTCACATGTAAAGTTCTAATTTTTAAATAAAAGTTGGCATCTAGTTTAAAAATGTAAAGATTGGTGTAAAGGCTTACCTGATTAAGCCTGTGGGCTTGATTCATCCCATAAACGGCTAACCCTCTGAAAGGATGTGCTCTTCAAATGGTTTTGGTGGAATCTGCCAAAGTCTAAAAGTAAAGGGATTAAGAAAGACAGCAGACTCAGACAGTCATGGTTGAGATGAGTGTTATTCTCTAGTATAAGGGACTCACACTTCTCAGTTTCCTCGATATTGGGCAAGGATGGACGACTAGTTCTGGTCAATAGGTTGTGAGCAGAAGAAACAAGCATCACTGCCAGGCTGCTGTGAGAAATCTTGATTGATTTACAATTCCAAGATAATTTTTTAACTTGGTCTACCCTGACTGATATGGGGTATATTTGTTTTCTGGTTCTCTGTAACAAATTACCATCAACTAAGCAGCTTAAAACAACACTCTCATTTGCTTAACAGTTCTGTGGGTCAGAAGTCTGGCAGGGTGTGGCTGGATTCTCTGCGAAAGAGGCCACGAAGCAGAAATCAAGGTGTTCGTTGGGCTGTATTCTAATCTGGAACTTTTACTAGGGCAAGTTTTGCTTTCAAGCTCCCTTGGGTTATTAGCAGAATTCATGTTCTTGTGATTGCAGGACTGAGGTTCCCATTGTTTTTGCTAGTTGTTGGGCTGGGACCATTCTCAGCTCCTAGAGGTTCTTGTCATGGGGCCCCATCCATCTCAGCAACCAAGAATCTCCCTCAAATTGAAACCCTCTTATGCTTCAAGTCTCTAAGACTTCCCTTTCTACAACTAACAGAGAAAACTCTCCAATTTTTAAAGGCTAATGGCATTAGATCAGTCCTACTAGGAGAATTTCTTTATCTTAAGGCCAATTATGCCAGGAAACAATCTATTTATGAAAGTAAAATCCATCATCTTTTTAGTCCTGGGGATTACACAGGACAATTTATACCAGAAGAGCAGAAAATCTTAGGGTCCATATCAAGGTTCTGTTGAACAGAACACATGGTGAGGAGGTAAGAAAGAGAGAAAGTGAGAAAGAGTATATGTTGGCCTATTCTGCCAGGGAAAGTATCTATATATCAGTCTCATATAACGACTTTATTCCTGAAAACTCTGTTGCTAAGTAAAAAACCATTAAGTAGAAAAAATATATATTTCCATTACTTTTAATGGGAAAACTTTAATGCATTTCATCTCAATCCAGAATATCCTCATAGATAGAAAAAGATACCAATTGAACAATGAAAACACATTCACATAAGCAGTAAATTAAAAATAGAAAGTAAATAAATATACTCTGTACATAGGACATAGTGCAAAGAGGTTTATTGCACTTACCAAAAGTGGAAGCTAACACCTAAGTGTGGAGGTAATCATTCTTTGAACGGTGCACTTTTCTTTCTGCTTCATTTTCTTTAGTAATTTCTGAACCATTCGGGGGCTGGTGAGTTGGTTATCTTGCATTCAAACTGTATACACACAAAAAATAATAACAGTAGAGCTCAGATAAGCACCTTTCAGACAAAACAAGCCGAAACATGAGAGTGCTCATGAAAATGATACGTATGCAAACATACGGACATACTGCAGAAGACGTTGCTTCTTTATTCCTCTCCCTTAGTATATATACACAGGGAAAATCTTTGGGATTCATCTAAACATGGCTTGCAATTCAAATTTGTTCCACTTGATATTTTCTGATTTAAGACTGTTGTTCTGGGTAACTTGGAGAGTGTGTCTTTGCCTGAAACCATAGTGTCAAGCTAGCACTTCTCATAGTATATTTATTTAATGTGATCGGGGGCAAAGACATTGGTATTCAAAAAAAGAAGGGTTGTCCTAAAAGTAGCATAACTTTTCAGGAGCCATTATGAGAAAAAGTGATCAAACAGCTCTAATGTGATCAAGTGTTTAGCTCTAGTGGGGGGGTATATGGTTTACGGAGCCTCTGAAATACACAAGTCCAGAGTTGGCTTCTATTTCTCAGCTGTCTTTTGTAAAGTCAGCCTTCTCTTCCATGATCACACTGAAAATTAACAAGTCTAGTATCATGAAAGAGAAAAAAAAATTGAGATTAAGTTAAGCCAAAATGACCCTTTTGGAGGTCATTGCTAATTAGAAATTGCTGGAAGAACCATGTTGAAGAAATAAATGTAGAGCTTAAAAGTAGATAGCTATTGCCTTTAGTAAATCTTTTAATGTAATTTTTTAAAAGGAAATTTCATAGTTAAATGTTAATTTTATATTTCAGGCTGCTATTTCCTGTAGCATGAAATGTGACAATGAAAATATAATTTTAAAAAATCAGCACAAAAGCAATAACGAAGTTCTGTATCTTCCTATAAAACATTTAGTAGAAACTGTCCATTTATGATATAGTATTATACCTTTTTTCTAAATGCCATGTAGTCTACTTTTCAAATTTTTTGAAAGAGGTAGAAAGACTGTAAGTCTCAGTTTTTCTCTTGTTGTTTTTCCAGGTTAAACTTACTTTAAAAATTTCTGTGTATAACTTTATCTGTACCTAAAATGGACGAGGGATATTTTTAGTAAAGTCCCTTGACAGTTCAAAAGGAGAAAATACAGTTTTAAATAAGCACTATATAAAATATAATACCTTTAAAAATAATGTTTATAAAAGAGGTTTTGTGTGTATGTGTCCTCAATACATTTATTATCTAAAACAATTATTTTGACTCAATTTTGATATTTTTTAACAAGCTTATTAAAAACTAGCCCACACACTGTACTTATGGAGAATTAGGTAGAGCCCTTTCTCTTGACCTCTCTTTTTTATATTCCATCTAAGTTTGAGCATGAATTGCTTTGAGCATGAATGCTGAGCAAAGTGAAGAAGTCAATATTTGATTTTGGTGAGCATTGAATCTCAATGTTTACCCAAAACAGAGATCAACACCAATTGTTTCAGGATGAATCCCGTGATTCACTCCCTTTGAACAAGCCATATTTATGGGTATTGGCTTATGCAACCTGATTCCCCCAAGATTTTTTGAGGTGAAATCATTATTGATAGCAGTTTTAGGACTTCTTCCCAAAAGCGATGACAGATTTGGAAGGCATTGTGTTTGAGAGTATAATAGAATTACATTCTGCTGCAATAAAACCCTAAAGATGTTGACTTAAAACAATAGAATTTTTTTTTTCCCATATACATGAAGTCTAGAGACAGGTAGTCTGGGACTTATATAGCAGTTCCTTCGTTCTCAGGGACTCATGCTCTTTCTATACTCAAAACATGAATTTTACCTCATTATGCAAGATGGCTCTGATACTCCAGCCAGAAGGAAGAAGAAAAGGAGAAGAGGCAGAAGGTACATGGTAGCTATCTCTTAGGAAAGTTCCCAAGAATCTACTGAAGATTTCTTCCTGGAATTTAGCTACATGGCCATACTGAGCTACAGGTGAGGCTGGGATGTGTGACCTTTATTCTGTGTGGCTATTTGCCCATGTAAAAATTTGAGCTTTTCTTACTGTAACAAACAGGGAGAAGGGACCTTGGTCTGTGCCTTATAGAAAGAGCATCATCTTTGAGGTCAGATACATGCAGATAAAAATCTGGCACTTATTAACGGTGACCCCATGAAAGTGACCTTGTAAAAGTGATACAATTAAGCTTCCATTTTAAAACTTAAAGCAAGAATTATATCACCCAGATCTTATGGTGATTACGGGCTGCTTTCCTAACTTCCATGAAATATACCTATAAAATCATAAAACTCCGAATCCTCAGATGTGCACTGTACCTATAACTTCCCAAACATTGTAAACGAGTTCTTTAAAAACCATCCTTCAAAGTCACATAAATCTCGTTAAATTAAAATCCAAAGCTTAACACAGAGTGTTTGTATAGTCAATGTGGACTGAAAGAATAAATACATTTGAAGGACACCCCCACCATGAACCTTATTACACAACTGTATAATAAATACTGACTGGATAAAAAAATTAAAAAAAAAAATACTCAGATTCTTTCGTTCTTCATTTCAACAAAAAATTTTGAGCAAGTTCAGGCTCTGGGGGAGTCCTTCCTTGACCTCATCCCTACTGTTAAGAGAAGGGCATTTTTTAACATTCATTTTTTTTATTGTGAAAGTGTATTAGGGTTCTGCAGAGAAATAGAACCAATAGGAAATAGATATAGACATCTATCTACATTTAAACATATAAATCTGTATTTTTATCTATATCCATATTCATATCCCTATCTCTGTCTGTGTCTACATCTTGAATGAGATTTAGTAAAAGGAATTGGCTCATGGGTTTGTGGAGGCTGCGAAGTCCCATCACCTGCCCATCTGCGAGCTGGGAGCCCAGGAAAGCCAGTGGTGTCATTCAAAGGCCTGAGAACTGGACAGTCGGTGACGTAGGTTCCAACCAGAAGTCCCCAGGGCAGGAGGGGACAGAGGTGCTAGCTCGAACAGACAAGCAGACTGTGAACTCTCCCTGCCTCTGCCTTTTAGTTCTATTTAGGCTTGCAGCCAACTGGATAATGCCCACTCACTGAGGGAAAGGTGACCCGCTCCTCTTAGTCCAACCCAGTTGCTGGTCCCTGGAAACACCCTAGACACAACGCTTAACCAGATACCTGGACACCTCAGGTCTCAGTCAAGTTGCCAGGTGAAATTACCCATCACAAAGAGTAACAAACACATGGGTTGTAAAAAAATTTGGAGTATAGAAATCTTTAAAATAAAATATTAAAGCCCATCATTGTCTTCATCTGTTAGCTTCATTTCTTCAAAATAATTGATGTTGATAATATGGGATTTTTCCTTCCCAGTATTTTTTACTATATACATGCAAATATATAAATATAGGGATAATACCAAGCATACTATTCCGCAACTTACTTTTTTCCCCCTTAACAATACATCTTGAACATTGATCCACATCAGTTTATAAAAGCTGACCTTATTCTTTTTAACTGCTTCATACTACTCCATGATATGGAGGCATCGTAAATTCCTTCAGATGTGCCCAGACGTGGATGTTTAGATTATGTCATTTCTCTCTGTGACAAACACTGGTGCCAGGAATATCCTTGTACAAATATTTTTGCTTATATCTGTGGGGGGAATTCCTAGCAATGAGATCACTTGGCCTCAGGATATGCTCATCCGGCACTGAAACAGAATGACAAAAGGGCAGAAGGCATAGACTCGTTTTGCTTGTCATCACCCGACTGGTATCTGGACTGGAAAGAAATTTCCCATGGGGCAGAGATATCGATTTCTCCTGATTTCCAATGCCCACTTCTCCTTACCGTCTCTCCCCTGACCCCTGCCCCTACAGCCTAGCAGGTTGTTCAACCATTGAACACGCAGATGAGATAAAAACAAGCGTCACAAGTCAGCACACTAGGACCTGTGAGCCCAATCCAGCTACCTTCTCCTTTTTGCCGAGTCCATCAGCTAAAGAATAATTTCTACATTTTTAAATGGTTGAAAGTAAAAAGATGGATAACATCCGTGATATGTAAAAATTCTATAAAATTTAAATTTTATGTCTATGAGTGAAGTTTTATTGGAACACAGCCACACTCACTTGTTTCCATATTGTCTGTGCTCCTTCAGCAAAACCAGGATGGAGCTGAGTAGTTGTCAAGAGAAACCGAAAACAAAAATATTTATTAACTGGTCTTTCGTAGAAAAGATTTCCCAACCATTCCTTTAGATCTGCGGTTATTTATTTATTTTTTTCGTACTAGTCTCAGTTTTTCTTCTCCCAATTTTCCTCTACAAGCCTCTGTGTTCTACTGCAAATTAGCAAGGGCCATTTCAACAGCGAGTTGTATTTTCCTACTTGCTAAGTGTCTGAAGGTAAAACATATTTTAAGGAAAAGAAAGAATGGTTTTGACTTGGGTCTAAAATTAATTTTGCTCACGATATTAACACAAAGCTGATGAAATGCAGAACAAAGGGAACTGGAAAAATGAATTATGAAACAGAGCTCTGAATCTTGCCAGTCCTACCTTTCCCTAGAAAGACCAATTTAATTTTAAGGTAGGAGCCAGAGGAACTGCTATTCATTCCTTCCAGTATGAGGTATATCAAAACAAAAAATGTCATTAACCCTTTCCGAACCAGAACGGGCTGGAAGCTGAACAGCTGCTAGGGTATCTCTGGAAAAGTCTTATTTCTCAGCTCAAAGATGCAAGAAAGGACTTGTTTTTTTTTTTTTGTTTGTTTGTTTTGTTTTTTTTAGATTAATTTCCTGCCTGTCTCCTGACTGTAAATTGAGAAGGTAGCCTTGAGTATTGAAAAAGAAGATGTGAGAAAGAATCCTGGTGGCCCCTTTGTAGGCGGACTGTGTGGAACAGTGAGACAGGACCATGGTCAATGGGTGGGCAACATGGCCAGACCCTGGAAGTGAGATTGCTCCCTGAGAGTGAGACTATTAAATCAACTGTTTAAAGTGTGTTCCCAGGCCAGCGACACCAGCATCTTGCCTGGGACGCGTTACAAATTCAAGTTCTCAGGCTTCTACTTTAGACCTACGGAATCAGAAACCCTGAGAGTGAGGCTCAGTGACCTGTGTTTTAAGAGCCTCCAGGTGATGATGGTGATGGTGATGGTGATGGTGATGGTGCTGGTGATGGTGATGGTGCTGGTGATGGTGCTGGTGATGGTGATAGTGATGGTGATGGGCTCTTGAGAACTCAGGAGACCATGTCTCCCACAGGACTGTTAAGATCCACGTTTTTTGTTATTGCTGATTGGTTGTTTGTACTAATGATGGCTACTAGTTAGCTAGTGTTCACTGCGTCTCAGATACCCAATGCATTAAAATAATAACAGCTAAAATTATTAATTAATTGAGTGTTTAATGAGTTTCAAACACAGTTCTGAGTGCTTTATTCTACCGTCTCATTTAATAACCTAACGAGGTAGGTGCCGTCATCACCACCATAAGACAGATGAGAAAACTGAGGGACAGAAGGTCATTAAGGTAGCAAAGAGAACACCTAGGATGTGAACAGGTGGTCGGGCTCCTGGGCCCTCACTTGTAACCACTCTGCACTGTCATTGGTGTTCTGAGATGCGTGAATTCGTTGAGTGCATCATTTAATCCCCTTCCATGTTACTTAGGATGTGAAATTAGTTAAACGCATTTTACAGCTGGATGTTTTCGGAGGCTCTGAGAGGTCAATTAATTTTCCTCAAATCACACGGATTGTTGAATCCGTGAGCTGGATTTAGAACCTGGCCTGTCTTCTTCTGTGGTGGAGTCTTTGAGCTCCTCTGAAACGCTCCCTGCTCATGCATGTCATAGCGCTGCCGGGCACTGACTCAGAGACAAGGCTCTGACCCTGTTTGGGAGCAGCCTGACCCATTCTTCAGGGAGTACAAGGAACTGCTCTTACCTTCACTGAGCATTACTAGAAGGAACCTCCTCAGGAGCCTCCTTGAAGCTTGCTGTCAAACGCAGAGAAGGCAAGACCTGATTCAAGTATGATTTGACTCATCCAAACAGTTTTTATTCGTAAATAAATTGTGTGTGTGGGGGGCATAAACATCAATTAGAATTTGTGGTACGATAATTAGAAATATGCAGACAGTCCTTGGGCCCGGAAGAAGTCAGCATGTTGCACTAACACACTTTAGGAAACTGATTCTAGAGGGGTGCGGTGGTGTCAGAAAGTGTGAGCAATCGGGTTGCTCCAAGGTATCAAGGCTCCAATCCTTAGCACCCTCCTTGGCTGGGGGAGCTTGACTCAGCCTTCGAAGTTCATAGGGGCGCTCTTGGAGGCTGGTTACCATGACCAACCTTTTTGATCATCCGGCATGAGCTCACTCTGCTGTCATCACACTGACCTTTCTGCTAAGCTGGTCCAAACTGTTCTTTTCTCCACCCAGGACACCCTTTCCTCAGATCTCTGCTTCCTCACCACATTTAGGTGTGGGCTGAAGGTTCTCGCTCATCTTTAGAGAGGCCTCCCTGACCACCTTAATATTGCTTTTCCCCCTGGCCCCCACTGCAGGCCTCCTGTTAGCTCCTCATCCTATTTATTCTTCACCCTCTGAGATCATTTTAATTGCTCGTTGGTTTACTTGTGCCCTGCCTCCCCTTTTGGGACCTCAACAACAGAGAGCAGGACCTTTCCCGTTGTGCTCACCACAGCACATGAAGTAAGTGAATCCCACTTATTGCTCCAAGCCTCGGTGGGAGAAAATCCTAGATTCCTCCCATTTCCTCACCCACTCCTGCAATTGTGAATCTGATCTGATATCTGGTCCTGAATTTGTCCTAAGCTCCAGGCCCAAGGTGGGCGTTATTTGCATTGCCACACTTGAGTCAGCATAGCCGGATGGTCCCCCTGGAGAAGGGAGGGTGACAAGAGCCAGGGTTGCTGGCTCAGAAGCTGCCTTGCTCCAGGCTTGCCTGGAACCTGGCCACCTGAGCTCACCTTTCCAGCCCTGAGGCCTTTTTGATTCTGATGGTGATTATTTGAATGAGGCACTTTTAGCTGAAGTCTGACAAGGGCTACTCGGCAGGGGACCCATTAACGCTGGCCTAAATGGGAGTCACCTGGAGGGAGTGAAGCCCCAGGGACCCTTCTGAAAGCTTCGCAGAGCAAGTGGCCGCCTCCACCGCTGCGGCTTCCCCGGGCAATTAAATGGCAGCAGACGAGACTGCTCACTTAGCATCTCCAGCCTCTGTTCTCAGAGGCTGGTGACTGTCTGCCCTGTGGCCTGCAAATCAACCAAGTGCCTGCCAGGCTGCCTTCCACCCTCTCTCCACCTTTCCTCCTTCCCTTCCCTCCCTTCTCCAGCTCTCCTCCACCTCTTATCCCTGGCTATTGGCTCCACCCACTCCATCCCTTCCTCTTGTATTTCTCCAACCTCTACATCTGAACTATCCGAGGTGACCTACTTTCACTTTGTAAGTGGAGGCTGTGGAGCTGTGGGCCAGATGAATGAGAGAAGTGGGCTGAGGTGTCCAGCTGGTGAGAACCGTGGGGCCCCACAGGTTACCAGATGGGGCTGGTGGCAGCTGTTTGCAGGTATAGGTTTACAAAGCCTGGCACCTTGGGCACCATTCATGCACCTGGAGTTCTTGAGATGGAGCATTTTGGGGCAGCTCTTTTAGTACCAAATTGAACAGAAGCTGACATTTATGTAGCTGGTTTGCTATTGGTAAGCCAGCATTTATTGAGTGTCACCGTCACTGTGATCCAATTAGGAATAATTGTGAGCATTGTATCAGGCAAATACTTTGCACACACATCTCATCTGAATCCTTCCCAAAGCTCTGTGGGATGGGGGTGACTTGTGCCCATTTTCCAGATGAAGAAACTGAGGTGTACAGAGGTTAAGTTGTGCTGCTTCTCAAGCCACCACAGCTCTGAGATGGGAATTATCATCTCCATTTCATACAGGGAAACCCTGAGGCTCAGGTGGGCAGGCGGTGGGTAAAGAGCACACATTAGGGAAGTGGGAAGTCTAGCCCTCACCAGCAGTGCCCTGTGCATGCTATGCTAGATAGACTGCAGTACACAAGTAAGTTGGTACCGTTTGCAAACTTTTAAAACTCAGGAGCATGCTGGGAGAGTCATTTACTCACTGGCTGACTATTTCCTGCACACAGATCCTGTGTTGGACCCAGCAGTGGGTGTGTCAGATTGCAAACAGGGCCACACACTACTCCTTTCTCTTTAGCCACAGCCCTTTGCAAAGTGACTTTGCACTTCTCCCATCAGGAGGTGGATGGAGCCTGTGGCCCTGCCTCATGGATCTGAACTGGGCTTGGGAAAAGCTTTGAGCGATCAAGTGTGGCAAAGGTGACAGAATGTCAGTCTAGATGTCAGGAGCCCTAGCAGTTTCCAGTCTCTTCTTGGACGACTGTGAGCTCCAGTGGGGCTGTGGGGCCTTTTAAAACAAGCCCTCCAGGAGGTTGTGATGCCTGCTAAAGTTTAAGAACCACTAAACGAATAGATGGTGTCATTTTGAGGTGGTTTGTTACCCAACAGTAGCTAACTGATATTTACGTTGTGGAAGATGAATTCACCAATGCCCTTGAGATGGTTAAAGTTCATTAGAGGATAAAACATTTTCTTAAACGTGAAGTCTTAAGGTGTGAAGTCAGATATTAAAATTATAAGCCAATATCAGATTGCATGACAGCCATGATGACTAATGTTTAAATAAGTCCTACTGTGTGCCTGGGTGTGAAGTGCTTTGCATTTATTATTTGACTTCATCCTCATAGAAACTCTTGGAGATCAGTGCTATTTTCATGTCTATTTTATAGATGAAGAAACTGAGGCCTGAAGGAGATGAGAGCTTTGCCTGAGGTCATTTAACCAGCCAGGGTCAGAGAGCCAGGATTCTGACCCAGCTGTCTGCCAGGAGAGGTTTTATGGCAAAGAGGGTTTCTGAGTCAACATCAAAGGGCGAGCGGGACCAGGATGTGTGATGATGGAAGAGAAAGAGAATTTCAGACAGAAGGGACAACATGAGCAAAGGTGAAGGAACAAGCAATCCTCACGAAGAGCAAGGAGTTTCACTGCCAGCAGAGTGTCTAGGGAAAGGACTGCGGCTGAATTTTAAATTCGGAGCATTCCAAAGATCCGGCATTAATAATCTTGTTGGACACGAGGTGTGGAAAGGTTATTTGAAATCTTAAATTATTAAACCCAGCATTAACAGAATGTCCTCAGCATTTTAGGTCTCTGAATTGATTCCCTCTTGGACTATACATAGTTCGAAGATATTAGGACTTGAAATGGTAGGAAACATCTTCTGCTGTCTATTCACTCACCTAAAATTCTTCTGTAGATATTTTTTCCTTGAGACCTATTGAGAAGGTATGACCCTTCCCTTCCTGCTTTCTTCTCTGTATGTATCAACAGTCGAAAGAGGGAATACTTAAGTGAGCATCTAAGGATCCTGAATGGATCCAGCATGCTGCCAAGTTCTCCACAAGTGAAGATGCTGCCCTTGCTCCAAGGAACTTAGCAATCTAATCGGACACTAAACTATCTGACGTAGAGTGTAAGGACCTTAAACAATGAAAGAGAAAAAAAATCAACACAGGCTGAAGAAACCAGGAAGATGTTCAGGGACAAGTCGGTACCAAGGCAGGAGGAAAACATTTGCATTTCATACTGACTTTCGATATCTTAGTACCAACAAGGATGCGCTCTGATCCAATTCAGAAAAATGAGAGATAACCCTTAGCCTAAAAATTGCTTGGCGTTTTTTTTTTTTTTTTTCCCAATCTGAAATAGCAAAATGTGTTTTGCCTTTTGGATCAATTCTGCTTGAAGTGCTATCTTGAAAAGGATTTTGAGTTTCTGCCAGCCTCAGAGGAAATGAGTGCTGGAATCAATTAGTGATGCCTGCCACAGGCATGGGACTAGCAAGAGAGAACAGAATACACGTATGACTTCTCTCTTCCACAATTTGCCCTGCAAATTATGATAAAAATTCTATTTTTATGTACCAAGCTAGCTGAAGACTTTAATTACATGAACTTCCTGTCTTGCATTTGACTTTTAAGACAGAGGCATCTAAGAAAAATGAAGCATGTCAAATAGTCTGCAAGAGAATATTCCATATATTTTTGTAAGCTTATACCTGCACTTCACTTAGGGAATTGTAAATCGATTCTTTTATATTCAGAAAGATGATCCCAAGGCACAGAAAAATCCTGAATTATCAAGTATAAACTATATCTATATAAACACTAGCTGTGTTCTGTTGAAAATATGTGTTCTTGGTTGGGAGTCTATTTGCATCAAGATAGAAACACTCATTTGAGAATGCAGCTGCTTTCTAGAATGGTGTTAGGTGATTCTAAAGTGTCTGATTCTAATTAACTTTAGATGGCAACTCTAGGTTTTTTTGGAGGATAGAAATCAGGAGGAAAAATGGGTCACAGGGAGAAAATTGTTTCTTGATAAGACAACAATAGCAAGAGAGATGGAGGGGAACGGTACTAAGGCTTCCATATCACACAACTCTAGGAGAGGCTGGTCGTAACAGTCGTTCGTAACATAGTGATCGGGACCCCCTAGCGTTGTGCTGTGCAGGCTCTTCCGGTCTAAGCCAGTTTCAAGTTCGAATGCCAATTTCAGTTCTGCTTAACAAGTAGCTACCATTTATCAAGTGTATTAGGCAGAGTTCTCCAGAGAAAAATAACCAGTGATTTTTATACATATATATAAATATACATATTATATACATATACACACATATATTCAAATATTTATAAAATATATGTATATATAAATACCTATGTCTGCATATATAAAATATATACATATATATCCACACATATAAGATTTATATATATATACACATTATATATGGGGTATATATGTGCATACATACACACTATATATGAACTATATATAAACTATGAGATCCATATATACACTATATATGATATATAAATATATTTTTATATAGAGATTTATTAAAAGAAACTGACTCACTTGATTATGGAGGCTGAGAAGTCCCACGATCTGCTGTCTACAAGCTGGAGGCCCAGGAAAGCCAGTGATGCAGTTTCAGTCCAAGCCTGAAGGCCTGGGGACCAGGGGCACCTATGGCGGAAATACTGGCCCTAGGCCCGGGGAGGACTAATGTCTTAGCTCAAGGATTCAGGCAGAGAGAGCAAAACCCCTTCCCTCCAGCTTTTTGATCTATTCCGGCCTTCAGTGGGTTGGAGGAGGCCAGTCCACAATAGGAAAGACTATCTACTTTGCTCAGTCTACAGATGGAAATGCTCATCTCATTCAAAAACACCCTCACAGACACATCAGGAATGACGCTTAGCCAAATACCTGGGCCCCTCATGATCCGGTCAAATTGATATAATATGAATTATCATACCAAGTGTCTGGCATTGTAGTTAACATTGAAAAACAGAGATAAGTAAGGAAGGGTCTCCTGACTCAGGGAGCTCTCAGCAGAGTCGGAGAGAAGAACTGACAATGATAATACAGTGTAACGCACCTTAGTACAGAGAGAAGTGCCTGGTGGTGTGGGAGTACAAGCAAAGGGGTCCCAGCCTGGCCAAGGATGGGGGAGGGGGTGGTGAGAAGCAGGGTTTCCTGAAGGAGATGATGTTTAAGTTGAGTCTTAAAGTATGGGTGGGAGTTTATGCAGAAAACAAGATTTGGAAAAGTTGTTCCAGGCAGAGAACAGCATGGCTGAAGGCAAGGGGGTGTGAAAAATCATGGAGTGTGGTGGGAACTATAAGCCATTTGGTATTGCTAAAAAAGGGAAGTGTAGGACTGTGTGTGGCTGGCAATCTGACTGAGGAGCTCATCGAGGACTCTGGCACTATGGGAAGGTTTTGGGACTTTGTCCGGAGGTAACCGAGAGTCAACGCAGGCTTTCCAACATGGGCCAGATTTTCCTTGGAGTGAAAGCGCTCTGGTGAGTAATGTGAAGAAAGTGCAAGTGGATGCATGAAAAAGAAGACCCTTTCCTCCTTCATGCAGAGAGATGGGGAAGAACAGAAAAAGGTAAGGAGAGAGCTCCTAGGGCTTTGATCTCAAACAACAGTGAAGGCTAAAAACTTGGAGCTAGAATGGAGGTTTAGGTGCATGTTGGAAGGATTATGAGTCTAAAAAGAGATTTATGAGTTGTTTTTATTTGGACTTGGACATAGATGCAGATTCTGTAGAGGTTTTTAAATTAAAATTTGGTGATGACATACCCAAATTTGAATGTAAGCTCAATGTTCATGTTCTAAAATGTTCATAAAAGTATTGTTCAAGATAGCCCCAAAGTGGAAACAGCCTAAATGTGCCTCATCAGTAGACTGGATAAATACATTGTATATTCAGGCAATATATAGTACATTCATGGAATACTATATACAGCAGTGAAAATAAACATAGGAGAGCAACATGCAACTATGAGGACGGATCTAAACGTAATACCGAGCAAATGAAGCATCTAGTACAAATCAGTTTATATAAGGCTCAAAAAAGGGCAAAATAAAACTATATTATAACTATAAGGATGTGTCTGTAGGTTGTAAAACTACAAAGGAAGGCAAGAAAGGCTTACCTCAAAATCCTGGGGGGCGGGGTGTTGATTTGAAAACTGGCCCCACATGTGGAGGGCAAGGACAGAATGAAAAAAGAGACAGGCCACTCCCGACTGGTAGGTGGCAGTTTTAACAAGCAAGGGAACTTATATATGAGGCTTGTCTTGAGGGGCCCAGAAGACCAACAGATCTTCGCATGCCTACCAGAATCTTCAAAGTCTATCTAGAGGACTTAAAAGGACTCCATCCCAGGTACCACCCAGATGCTTTCAACACCTTACTCTCTCAGGGCTGCATCCTTGAACCACTCGGGCTATGGGAGCGGTAGGTGGACCACACATTCCAAAGGCAGGGGAGGGAATGAGGAGCCTTTGATTGCCAGGGTCCAGCTTGAGGGTCAACCAGTGGTTAATGACCTCCCCCAACAGAATCTCAGGTATTTAAACTATGCAGAGAAATCTAGACAGCACCTGGGGGCATGCCATGAATTCCAAGGCTTGGCGTCTAAGAACTTCTCGAAGACTGGTCCTGGAAGTTCAGACTTCCAAGGTGAAGATAGATAGACTCAGAGCTATGAAAGAAAGACGCGTTTTTATGTGCCCAATGTCTTGGGAGAGGGGGCAAAATCACCTCCCTTTGAGAACCACTGCTCTAGAACAGTGCTGTTCAGTAGAGGTATGCTGCAAGCCTCACATATAATTTTCGGTTTTCTTGTAACTGCACTAGTAAGGAAACAGGTGAAATTAATTCTAATACTCAGTATCTGAAATATGATCATTCTGATATGTCATCAATATAAAAATTTGATATACTTTACCCTTTTTTTTTCAACACTAAGCCTTCGAAATCCTGTATTTGCACTCACATCACAATTTAATTTGGACTAGCCACTTTTCAGGTTCTCAATAATAGCTCATGTGGCTCGTGGCTGCCATAGTGGACAATATACTTCTAGAACAAAAGCTTCACGAGAGTAGGAATTTTTGTCTGTTTTTTTTTTTTTTTTACCTTGGTATATCTTCAGTTCCTAATACTATGCATAGCACCTAGCAGACCCTTAATAGATATTTTTAATTAAATAAATGAATGATTAAAGGAATGTCCAATTCTATTTGCAACAGAGAGGAAGAGCCTTCTTGCCTCCCACCCCCAAGTTGGATGGAGATTTACTTGACATATAGCACAGCTTAAGTTTAAGGCATACAGGGTAATGACTGGACGTACATACGCTGCAAAATGATTACCACGATCATTCTAGTTAACATCCCTCAAGGAAGGACATTCTTATTTGGAGTGGGCACTTCAAAAGTAGTAAGGGCAAGCCAAAGCAAGTTGAATAATAACCCCATCTGGTGAGGCTCTCGTACAAGATGAAATTCATAAAATCACTGGTAAAGAGGCCCCGTTTGCTGTTGGGTGGATGAAGTGTCTGAGTGGAGCTGACACTCACGCACACTGATTCCCTGCTGTCCCCTGCACTTCACAATGAGATGCTGAGTTGTCCTCTTGGAAGCATTCTCCCCTGTCACACCCCTCACCCAAATGTGGTTTTGATATCCAAATCATTGTTATCTTTGTCACAATGCTATTTTAATGTAATGGTTCAGATACTGGGTTAAGAACCACAAATTCCTTCTGGCTGTCTGGTCTATGAAGTATTGGCTCGCTGTAGCCGCCTTTGAAATTGAACTTTTAAACTGGCAAACACCAGGATCTCCTGTGTACGTGTAGGCAGTTAAGTGTGTTATTAAAATGAGATGGGGTTTTGCTCTTTACATATGGCATGCTGATGCAAGCGAACTGGCCACAGAAGAAACAGCGAGGACCTTCTCTCAGCAACTTTTCCCACATCTTCTCCCATCATCCTGATGGACTTTCCAATTTAGGCTCCAAGTTCATTTAGGTCTTGCCTTAGGGTTTTTTTTTTTTTCCTACGGCAGCAGGAGCATTACAATTCTGGGGCAAACTAGTCGCATAGAATCACAAAATGACAGCAAGTTTATTTCGTGAACTTTTCTTTTTTTTTTTGCTCTCTCCAGCATTGGTATAAACAAGCATATATAGAGGGAATATCTATATCTATATCTATATCTATATCTATATACATACACACACATATATATTTCTATATTTCTATATTTATATTTATATATTTATATATTTAAATATATTTATATATTTATATATTTTAGTTCAAGAGAAGCTTTTCCTCTATTGACAAACATCAAGGGAGAAGTCTAACCATACTAACTGAATCATAACACTTTTGCATCAAGAAATCATCTATATTGCAATTGGATTTTCCTTTTCCATGAGTCTGCCGTTCAGCCCCCGTTCCTGTTAGCACCTCTGCTTTGTAGATGTTACTCTAACCTGTTATCTCTCTGGAGGATGAGCAGACACATTTTCCTGAACCTCCTTCTAATGCCAACCCTTTTGCTATCTGTTAAGTGGTGACAGTCCAGGCTTGCATTCTCTGGCTAACATGGTTTACAGGAGATTAACCCCTGGCTGTACCAGAGGGACCAGTGTCTCATCCTAGTCTGTCATTTCTGCCTTTCCCTAGAAGGGAGAGTCGAGATTTGAACTCTCCAGTTGAGGGCAGATCAGTAATTTTGAGTCTTTCTGTGTCATTTTGAGGTAAATGCATCCTGGGGTTTATCAGAACCAAATGTGGGCAATCAGCAGAATCATTTGGGAGATTTCTGAAGAGCATAGATTCTGGTTTTAGTGTACAATTCTCTGGCAATTCTTTTGAGAATAAAATTTTTATTTCTTGGGGGAAACCTGTTTACTTGATGTAGGTGGGGTTGACTCTGATCTCTCACAGGGATGGACACAGGCCTCCAGCCTCACCTGTCAGAGCACCATATCCTTCTGGCTACCGATTGGTTTTAAAATGGGCATTAACTCAAGCTAGACCAATTAGATATCTCTCAGAGACTTTTGCTAAAACCACGAGGAAAGAGACGCGTGTGCCTGTTTTTGAGATTATTAGCATAAAAACAAAGTAAGAACAGAGCAGCTGGTGGGTGACACTTCATAACATGAGAAACCCTCAAATGAAGCTAGATGAGAAGATAAGAGACAGGAGAGGGAGGGATGAAAGAATCTCGAAGGCAGCATTTGAGTTCCCCTGGATCTAGCCAGGCCCAAATCTAATTTGGACTTTTTATAAAGTTTTGTGAACTAATAAATCTGCTCACTTCTGTTTTTCCTTTAGCTTATGTCGGTTTCACTTGAGTTTCTATTATTTTCAAACAAAACTGTACTTATTCACATATTCCTGTTTCCAGGATCACTCTAGCTGGAAACCACTGAGCCAGAGACAGTGACTTCTAAACTTTAGCAGTCATTGAATCCAAACAGAGGGCTTTACACAATGCTGATTTCTGGGTCTTTCCCAGAGATTCTGATTCAGAAGCATGGAGCCTAGGAATCTGCATGTGGTGAGTACCCCAGGTGTTTCTGACGTGAGACTCCACTATAAAATTACCAAATTATAAGCCACTTTTAGGTCTGCAGGGGAAGGTCCAGCCAGATGCCTGCCTGGAGACTCCCCAGCTTGATACCAGGAACCCAGACCTGAATAGGGCCCACCCTAAAGCCCTAGGTGCCACCACCCTAATCCAGAGGCTCAATTAGCATTTGATTAACGTTCCCCACCCTATACCCCTACCCACCACATAACCCCATAAAAGCTGTGCCCTCCCACCCCAGGGCACGACTTCTCTGGCCCCTCTTCTGTCTCGGGACCAGAGAACCTCTCCTGGGAGCCCTTTCCCAATAAGTGCTTGCTTTTAAAACTTCTCTCGGCCTGTCAGGCTTTTTACCTTACAGCCACCACTTCAGAATGAAGGAAGGTAACTAATTATGTTGCAAACCATGAGCCACTGCTGGGCTAGGTTCTGTACTTAGCTCATTTAATCCCCGGAACAACCCAGCAAGGTCCCCCAAAAGAGAAATATGATCTCCCCCCTTAGATTTACGAAATTATTTTGGTTCAAAGCAGAACAGCAATTTCATGCTTTTAACAAGGATAGATAGATGCAAAAAATAAAAGAATCCACAAAGTTTTCATTGACTTTCCAGATGTTATTAATTCCAAGGACACATCTAATTAAGAGAAGTTAATTAACTTCTTAAATAAAACCTACTGGTCTTATGCATGTGAGCAAGAGAAGATAGTGCATCTCCCAACAGGCAGAATTATTAGCAGGTACAGAGCCTGAGTAGTAAATACTGGAGTTGGAGCTGTGAGAAACTGTCATTACATCAGCCATGATTTGAATCATCCTGTTTTGTGAAAAGCTGGAACTAGACCTTTCTACAACTGGTCTTAGATCAGTGGCATGTGCACTTCTTGTTTCTGGTTTTGAGTTTAAGCTTATAAATCTGAGACTGAGTTCTTCAGGAAAAGACCCTAAGATGAGGATTCACAAGCATTTGATTTATTTTTAAAAAGGCTCTTGCGGAGGAAACCCACTAGGAAGGCACAAGAAGCCAAACGAAAGTGTGACTTTAGGCAAAGTTCCAAAGAAGGTGACTCCAGGCGGACTCTGCAGGGGACTCGAGTATAAGTCTGTTCTGACCTAAGGTAAGAGAACTGGAATTTCACCCTTCTGCACCCAGAAGTCGTAGACCAGAGCCTCCTCAGAGGGATGAAACTTCTGAGCACTTGCGGTTCAGAACATTCTAGCAAATTTGCTCCAGTGGCCTGAGAGAGTTCTCTTCCTCTAACAATATCCTTGTGCGTGGTAACAGAGGCAAAAGCACATCGAAGCAGGCAAGGGACACAACAGATGGTCACAGGGATCCAAAGAACGCTGTGTGGAGCACCAATAGGGCCTGATGCAGTAACACTGGTTTTGCTGCTGACTTGACAAATCTAGTCATTTATGCGTTTTATGAATTCGCCAATGGATGACAGACATTGGTTTTATAACATGGCTGTGATCTAACCTCAGAATAAAAGTTTCTTTCAGGTTGCCATCTCTCAGATGTTCCCAGCTCTTAATACTTTTTTTTATGCCCCAAATGTGCATAAAATAGGCCTACTCTGTTTCTTCATTAACGTCATTCATTCATTAGAGTGTATAATCTAAGTTGAAGAATATACATATTTTCCGTGGGAATCAATAAAGCCATCTTTGATTAAAGAAAACATCTGGGATTTATTAAAATTGTGAAAGTCAAGCATGCCACAAGAAATCAAATGAAAAAGGAAAAGACAAAATGGAAAAATCTGTCTCTTAAGTAGCACTGCCTAGAGGTAATCACATTCTAGTGCTTCATCCTGTTTATTTATTCTTCTTCTATTTATTTAGCTAGCTTCCTATTGATGGACATTTGGGTTGTTTCCAAATTTCTACTAATGCAATATTACAAGAAACTTTTTTTTCTACAATCTTACATACAAGGCTATAAGTATCGTGTATACAGGGGAGAGAGACACTTTGCCGAAGAGTTATTGATACCAAGATTCATGCATTAAACATTGAAAAAGACAGTCAAATGCCTATTCCCCACCCCACCCCACAAATGGTGGTACTAATGTCTATTCTTACCCAAAGGGATTAACTGCTCATTTCATCTTAAATGGAAAAATGAATTGTTCATCTTTATCATTGTATTTATTGAATTGGCCTCGTACATAAAACATAGACTCACCCACTGAGCCTCATCACCATCAGTATAATCTGTTTTAGAATATGATTTTGCTCAAGCTCAGGCTTGAGTCATTGTCCACCCAGCCATTTTAAAGTGCGTAATTCAGTGGCTTTTTGTACATTCACCAGGTGTGTGACCATCACCTTCCTCCAGAATATGTTCATCTCTTCAAGGAGATAATGTCTGGCCGCCTTTGCATGGTACTGAGTGAGCCTTCGCTGCTAACTGGATGTTTAGGGGAGGGAAAAACGACACACGTTTTGAGTAGAAAAAGTGGCCATCATTGAAATTTAAGATCTGATCATCTTTCTTTATCTGCGTTGTAGAGTGTGTAGGACTTCAAGTGTCTCTTAAGCACTCAGAGTCTTGCCCAATGTGCTGCTGCTCTTCTTAAAGAATCTCTATTGGCCTGAGTAATTTAAAACACGATAATTGAAAAGACAACGTGGTTTGCTCTCATAGTCTCATCTTACCCCTTTAGCCTAGTTTTCCACTTCATTCTCCTATGCAGCCCATCATTTGGCCGCACTAACCACTGTAGTTTCTCCTTACCTGCAGGGCATGCCTTCCAAAGACCCCGACAGGTATCTGAAATTACAGTAGTACTGAATCCTATAAATCAGTGGTCCTCAACCTTTTGGGCACCAGGGACCGGTGCTCCTATGAGAATCTAAAGCCTGATGATCTGAAGTGGAGCTGAGGTGGTGATGCTAGCGCTGGGGAGCGGCTGCACATACAGGTGAAGCTCAGCTCACTAGCCCTCCACTCACCAGCTGCTCTGCAGACCGGTTCCTAACAGGTCACAGACGGGTACCCGTCCATGGCCCAGGGGTTGGGGACCCCTCCTATATTTTATCCTATACATATTTGCCTATGGTCAAGTTTAATTTATAAATTAGGCACAGCAAGAGATTAACAGCTAACAATAAAATAAAACAATGATAACAACCCACGGTAATAAAAGTTGCGTGAATGTGGTCTCTCTCTGTATCACCTTGTACTGTACTCACCCTCCTTCTTGTGGTGATGGGAGATGATGCAATGCCGAATTAAGTTGAGAACTTTCACCTTTTCACTCAAGGGAAGCACTTCCCAGCTTCTCTCTGGCATGTCCGCATTGCTGCCAGCACTACTCTTGCTCTTTGGGGCTGTTATGAAGTAAAAGAAGGGTGATTTGAACCATCGCGATGCCATGATGGCCTATTGGAGACAGCACAAGATTTCACTACCCTACTCAGAATGGTGAGCAGTTGACAACTTATGAATTATTGATATATGGGATTTTCTTTTCAATGTTCTTGGCCCGGGGTTGACTGTGGGTAATTGACACCACGGAAAGAGAAACCACAGAACGAGAAACCGCAGATAAGGGGGAGGCTACTGTACCAGTGTTTGTTGGCTTCATGCCTTTATTCGGAGTATTCTTTCTGCCCAGAGGACCCTTTCCGTGGGACATCCTACTCATTCTTTAAAGCCCATCTTCAAGGCCACCTCCTCTATGAAGTCTTCCTTGACATTGATCTCTTTCTTCCATTTATAACCCACAGTACATTACTTAAACCTCCTCTTCTAGATGCTGTGCTGTTAGAACAACTTACCTGTGCATCTGTCTGTCCCACCTGAGTGTGAGTCCTATTCATCTTTCAGCCGTCCCCATAGTTCTAACTCAATATGTGTTTGCTGAATTGAATTAAATAGGTTAATGGGAATTTTGATAGTATTTATCAAAAAGTAACCTTTGGAAAACTTTGATTAGTGTTTCTAGGGGAAAAAAAGACCTGTCTTAGGACTCCTTTAGCTGAAAGAACCCCAAAATCTGTTCAAAATAGTTTAAGTGCAGTGGGTTTTTAAAGAAAGATAAAATCCCACAAAATCCAAAGAAAAACTGGAAATCTAGTTTTCTAAAAGGAAAGGAGCTGGATGGTACCAGGGAGCTGCAGCCGTAAGAGACTAGGGACCTTCTCTCTAGTGATTATTTTTTTTCTTTTAGCTAGTGTTTATTGAGCACCTACTATGTGCTAGAATGACAGAGTGTCACCAGGCACACAGCAGTGAATGAAGCTGTCACGATCCCTGCCTTCATGCAATTTTCAATCTGGTTCCTCAGCATTACTATAATGGGACTCTTGACCTTCCCCCTCCAATCTGTGTCTCTTAGTTTAAGTTCTTGAAGGGAAATCAGATTGGCTTTTGGACAGTATTATAATTGACAGGGTCCTTCTTGATTGGGCATCTGCGTCTCTCTCTGGCCAGACCATAGAGGATGGGAGAGCAGAGACTTTTTCTAAAGAGGGTCAGAGGCTAATCAGGCACCCAAATGTGCCTCTTATAAAAAAAAATTATTCTTATTCTACATGATATACAACTACGTTGTTTGTGATTCATTTTATATCCTTTAAGGCGCCAGATTTCAAAGACGACTCTAATAAAGAAAAAGCCATTTTACATTATGATGGTAACATCATATGATGCTGTGGGAAGCCAGGACAATTACTGCCTTAATTTGAAAAGAATTTCTGCTTGAGCAATTAGCTCTGTCAGTGAGTATTGCAGGCGATTTTTGGAGTTGGGACCTTAGAGAGCACTGAATTCAGCTGACTTGTTTTCAAGATGAAAGAAACCAAGGCCCAAGGAAGGGAAATAATGTGGTCAAGGTCAAGGATCCAACACAGGGGAGTTGGGAAGAGAACTCCCATGGTCACTGAGTTGTTTGCAGCTCTTTTCTTTTTCCTTTTTATCTACCCTCGTCCGTTCCTCTTCCTCTTGTTCTTTCCTTTGAACCACACTTTAATTGATTGCTTTTCTTGACTATTTAAAGCATCCAGATGGTTAAAAAATACAACAGTATACAAAAGTATACCGAGAAAAGTAATTCTCCCTTCCTGTCTAGTTTCTGTTTCTAGGGGCCGTCACCGCTTCTAGTATATCTTTCCAGCAACGGTCTGTAAATTCTAAGAATAAGTGTGTTTTTATTTCTGTTATGCTTTCTTTCCCCTTTGTGTCTTGAAGATTGTTTGAGATATATCTACACATACGGGATGTGTATGTGCGTGTGAACACACACACACACACACACACACACACACACACACACACATCCTGGGGATCTGTAAGGCAGTAATGTCTAAACTGAGCTTCAGATTTTTTTTTTTTAACCCACTCATTCTTTTTAACGGCCGTATAGTTTTCTGGTATGGAAACACTATAATTTCTTTAGCTGATACCTCACCGTTGGAGCAATCTCTCCCTGAGGGTCAGAGACAGTCTCACTGACGGATGTCATTTTCAATCCTTTACTATTACAAACAGTGCCATCAAGAACACTTGTCCATGTATGTCTTTGTGTCTCTTCCCCACCCCTTCTCACCACCCCGTCCTTCCCTAACCCGCTTTTCCCTCTCCTCCTCCACCTGGCCAACTCACGGAATCAGGGCGGAGAGAAACAAAATTTAACGTTGGGTGATGATGAATGGAGGCCTGAGTGGAGAAACAGGAGATAGAATATCTTGGTCAGAGTTGAAACAGAAATCAACTTGAGCTAATTTAGGCAAATATGGGAGGAAGGTAGGTGAACTTTATTGGAAGATACTGGAGTGTCACACAGAGCCCCACATCTCAGGAACCAGAAAGCCATCAACAATGTCCTCAAGTCTCTTTGTCTCGTATCTGCTTCTCTCTGAATGGATCTGAAATTGGATCCATTTCTCCTTTCTGCTCCCCAACTCTTTTGTTCCTGTCTCTGAGTGGAGGCAGGTAGGGATTTGCCCATTGGACTCCAATATATAGGTTCTCAGCCCAGAACGGTTGGCTTTTTCTCTGTCCCAGATGAGTGAAAAGGTCCTGATTAGCTGGCAAAGTGATCCTGAATTTCAGGACATATTCAATATAGGAAATGCTCCCTGGTTCCCACAGGATGCTCTCTTCTCTAGCCATAGCCTCTATTACACGTATTGCAGTGGTCTGTCAAGGCGAGGACTGGTTTATACGTTCACTAATTCTCTTTCCACTTCTGAGCATGTAGGAAGACTACACTTCTCAGCCTCCTTTGTGCTTAAGTTGGGACCTTGTGACTGAGCTCAGCCAGTGGAATATAATGGGAATGATGCAGGCTTGCTTCCAGGCATGGCCATACATGGCCTCACTAGCCCTTTCCTGCCCTTTCCTCCACATGGCTCCACCTGGTATTCACCTGGAGAGAAGTAAATGATTTCAGGACAGTGGAGCTGCATGTGATGGGAAGAACTTAGATTCCTAAGTCATGATATACTGCATTAAATCGCTACGATTTTGGGGTTGTGTTTTATCGCGGATGACCTATCCTGACTAATACATTGGTTTTCTTGTTTCTTTTCTTTACCAAACTGTAGGCTCCTTCTTATTTCCTGTTGTATCCCTGGCTCCTAGCACCGTGCTTGGCATGAAGTGGACATTCAGTAAAGGTTTGTTACGTGATTGAAAAGCGATTGGGTTAGGGGTGGGAATGGTGAAACTTTGGGGGTCACTGTGAGAAATGAAGGTTGAACTAAAGTAATGATCATGAGGATGAAAGGAAAAAAAGAAGTTCATATTTATGTAGGAGGGAGAATTGATAGAAGTCGGTGACTTTACGGGATAAAGAGGTTGAGATGAGGGTGGCATCAGAGACCTCCCAGTTTACCGACTTAGACACAAGAGTTGTTCTGAATATGAGGTGAAAACACAGCTTATATATGTCTATGTGACTGTTGCTTCTTTGGCTGCAGGATAATTCATGTGCATCAGTTTCTCCTTAAATATTGTTGACTGGACAGCCTTTGTGATATGGAGATTTTCATTCTGCTGTGGTAGTAACAGGATTTGAGCTATGGGGTAGGTTGATGCTATGGTTTGAATGTTTGTGTCCTCTCAAAAATTCATATGTTGAATTTCTAATACCCAGTGTGATGGTATGAGGAGGTAGGGTCTTTGGGAAGTAGTTAGGTCATGAGAGTAAATGAATGAATGAAAGGAATTCATATTTTTATAAAAGAGACCCCACAGAGATCCTTTGCCCATCCCACCATCTGAGGATGCAGTGAAAAAGTGCTGGGTATCAACCAGGAGGAGAGCTCTCAGCGGAATGTGGCCACGCTGTTGCCTTGATCTTAGACTTTCCAGCCTCCAGACATGTGAGATATAAATTTCCTCAGTTTATAAACCACCCACTCCATGGCATTTTGTGATAGCAGCCCAACTTGGTTAAACCAGTGGATGTAAAAAAAAAAAATAGCTTCAGTCATTCACACAGCCCTGTACGCACACCCCTTTTCAATGTGACTTTGCAGCTCTTCTCATCGTGAGAAGAAGTCTTGACTATGGTCTCGCTTTATGGCTTGCTTTGTGCCAAAGGAATATGGCAGAAGTGATGGTGTGCCTTCTCTGACCCTGTGTCTCAATAGGGCTTGGATGCTTTCTCTCAGTTCACCCCCTGGCCAGCCGCCATGTAAAAAAGCCTGGGCTCATCTGCTGCTGTGTGAAAAACCTCATAGAGTAGACAAGGGATGTCCCTGCTGAAGGCTGTCCCAGACCAACCAAAACCCTGGAGACCTAGTAGTTTATAGTAAATATACGAACAAGCCTAGCCCAGACCAGAAGAACCACCCATTTGAGGCCAACCTAAGTTGCCAAGCCATAGGACTGTTAGTTAAATAAACAGTTCTTTTAAACCACTAAACTTTGGGATGATTTGTCACAAGGATAAAACTAACTGATACCATTCATATTCATAGGCATTTGAGCAGAGAGACAGGAGGGGTGTGGGGAGTATACAGCTGTGGGAAGTTTCATCTAATCTCAGTCAATTTCTGGGGATGTACCTATTATTTTAACAGTGTAGCTAGCTGGGAAATGTGTAACTCCAAAATAGTACAGGTGGAGGGTCTTAAATTATTCAGGTAATTGCTTCAACCTACCACTTAACTTGTGAATGAAAGCTATTGGGAGTCTACAGTAAAATGATTAAAAATTGGGAGGACAGTTTTGCTGATTTTTTTCTCTGGTATGCAATATTTAAAAACACACACACACATAAAAATGATAAATATAAGACTAACATCTACTAACTCCAACATTGCTTTAGAAAGTGAATTGTAATACAAATAGAATATATAACAATTAAAAGAGTTGTTTATCGAGCACTCATTTCATTAGCTTTATTTTTTCTCAATTTTCTATGGACCAGTGAAAACTTGAACACGTCTGGGTATTGTTCTGCGGACTAGCACTTGAGGGCTCCTTTTAAAGAGTCTGCCACAGTTCTTCCTGCCATGTTTCTGAGAATGCTTACACACAAATGTCACCACTTCTGAGAAGCCCTCTTTTCCTGTGTAGGTGGAGCTAAACACCCTCCTCTAAGTTTTCATAGCTTGACCTCTATTTCTGCTGGCGTCGTTTCACCAATAAAGAAGATCAGCCCCATAATTGGTGGGGACCCTAATTCAAAACGAATTTAGAATTTCAAGAAGAAAACTGCAGAGCATCACATCAAGCATGGGACCGCCTTGAATGTGACTGCAGAGATTGCTTGCTCAGGAAGGCTGCCCCCCTTCTGTATTCTATCTTGCTTGGGAGATTTTGCAGTTCTGCAAAGCAAGAATCTTACCTCTGTCATCTGTCTCCCCAGCACTCAGTTCGGTGCCTGGCACTTTGTAGGCCCTTCAGTTTAACAGCAATAACAGTGACCCTTTATTAAGCACTGCCAAGGTTTCGTTCTCTGTGCTAAGCACGCTATACAAGGTGCGAGGCGTCTGTAACTTTCCTGGGGAGAGGCACCACTCTTACCCCCATCTTCAAGATGAGAGAACCAAGGCTTAGAGAAGATAAGTGACTTATCTGAATCATAAAACTCAGAGGACAAAGAGCCAGGGTTTAAAAGTAGGCATGACTCAGTGGTTCTCAATCAATTTTGCCCCTCTTCCCCCACCAACTGGGGATATTTGGCAATGTCTGGTTGTTAGCAGTTTTGAGTTGTCATAGCTGGGAGGTGCTACTCTCATCTAGTGGGCAGAGGCCACTAGATATCCTGAAGTGCACAGCATAGCCCCACAATGAAGAATTATCCAGCCCCAAAGTGTCACTAGTGAAGCTAAAAACCCCTGTCCCAGTACCAAAGCTTATGTTTCCTAAATTTCAGTTTTCAATGCCAGATACTTCATGTTGATTTTTTTAAAATTTGTATTTTATTAATACATACTTTAATGAATTTGTTATTTTTCTTAAATTGACTTTAAATTGATGGATTTAAAGGAATTAACTGCACCTTAAACATTTAGGCCCTTGAAGCCATGTGTTGGATGTGTTATTATTTTTTTTCTGATACACATATTTATTTCTATAAATATAAAACTGATACACACTGAAATAAATTTTTAAAAAATCTTTGTTGGGGTAGCACCAAAAATCATCTCACGTACCACCTCCAGTTGGGGAGAGCCATACTTTAGACTCACTTCACTTCTTCTATCAGTCTTATCTCTTCGGAAGAAGAGAATAAAATATATCAAATCAGGGTGAAGCTCGAACCCGGCTAGGTGCTAGGTACAGCTAGGCTTCTATTGGAAGATGTTATTGAGAGGACGTGATAGATAGCAGGTTGACGCTGGTGCCACACCCAGGCAATGGGAGGCTGCTCATCCCTCTCCTGTCCCCTGTTCATTCTGCCCACCGTTTCTGCTCTTCCAAGCCTGTTGCTGTGAGAGAGCAAGGTGTTGTTGAGCCCATCTCTAATGGACACGTGACTGAACCCAGTTAAGGCCTCTGTATAAACTTTATGATTCTGGTAGGCATGTGTAGAGATCTCCTTGTCTTGAGGCTCCTTACACAAGCCTGAAGGTAAGTTCCCTTGCTTGTTAAACCTGCTACCACCCCATCTGGAGTGACCTGACTCTTTCTTTGGTCGCTCCTTGCCCTCCAGGTAAGAGGCCAGTTTCAGATTTCACCCAGGGAGCTCCCAAGGTTTTGAATCAACAGCTTCTGTTTCATCTCTCTCTTTTTTTTTTTTTTGCTCAAGGCTAACAGTTGCTTAGGAACGTGTTTGAAACCCTCAAAGCCACCTGATGAAGACGATTTTGAGGGCCACTGCACAAATAATCTAATTTGTTGAGTTGCTTATGGACATTAGTTGTGAGTCCTGGTAAGCACACATCCCTTGTCACGTGGCTCCCTCCCCTAATTGCTGGGGAGTACAAATGCATTCTCTTCGCAACAGGCACTGTAGTCTGACATAATTAAGGCTAGAGGAAATGAGATACTTCTTTAGATGTTAAAAGTGCCCGTGTTGTAAATAATAACGTCATCATCTCTTTCTTAGAAAGCACTTTCATTAAGAGCTGCATTTTAATTTCAACACATTTGCATGAATTCATTTTCATAGTAGTGGGGGGTGGCATTTGATGATGATTTTTCATCTTCCATGAACTTACCAGGTGTTTTAATTAGGAAGTTTATAACCCCCACCCCAGGAGCCCTGAAAAAAAAAAAAAACTTTCTCAATCACATATTCCAAGTGGGGCATGTTCTCAACAATCATCCATCTATTAGGAAGGAAGTGACTTTTTATTGACTGGACAGATAAAGAGGACATGACTTCTTTCCTTAGACTCGTAAAAAGAACCAAGATGATTCCTTCCACTTCGAAATATTTTTCAAAGGTTTGGGAAACAGATTCAAGCAATATTTCGGGGCTCCATAGCAGCCATAACAAGCAGGAGCAGGAAGGGAATTTGGTCTGAGCAAAGCTCAAGGCATAAGAGGCTTAAGATTTGGAATCTGTCAGATAAGCCATGCAGGGTGGATCTGACCAGCTTCTTTCCAAAGCGCAATCCTGCACTCTCTTTGTCACAAATAGGGGGCAGTCTCTGTTAATTAAAGCGGAGAGCAGTGGCTGGAGCCAGTCTCCTCTGAGGACAGGGCTCAGGTGTCTAGGTGACAGGCAACATTTTGCAGAGATTGAATTTCACTGAAGTTTTTTTCTTCTTTTTAAAATCACATTTACAAGTGCCTTAAAAGCCACAACTCTTGTGGGAAGCTGTCTACAACCTACTTCTCCTACCAGGTGGTTAGCCCTCAGCTCTGATGCATGCTGGGAAGCACCATGGTGGGATGCGGTGAGGTGGGATGGCAGGAGACCTGAGATAAGAGTCTGGCTGTCTGCATCCAGCCTTGGCTTTCCCATTTGCTGGCTTTGTGATCTTGGACAAAGCCTTTAACCTCTCTGAGCATCAGCTTCCTGGACCTTAGCAAGCCAAATCTGATTTAGTGTGTAGAAATATGCCAAGCCCTCTGCACGTGTCACGACAGCAGAAACTCTGTCTTTGCCCTAAGTGTTCCTTTCCCTTCTTGGTTCAAGACAGGGTGTTGCGTAAAAGATCTTAATTTGTTAATTAAAAGAGCCCATGGTATTTTTCTGTGAGCTTCCTACTGTTCTAGATGCTGGTACCTCTGCATAGGTCAGGGCCACTTCTTTCATGAAGTTATATTTTAATGTGGGGAGACAGAAAATAAATAAATGCATAGCATCATGTCAGGTAGATAGAGTCTGGAGTCCTATTTTAGGAAGGTACCGCTTGCAGTGGTTAGAACACAGGCCCCAGAGTCACATTTCTAGGGTCAAAAGTCAACTGAGCAAGAGCCAAATCCTGGGTGAGCTTCTGTGGGCGACTAGTTTAATTGCTTTGGGCTTCGGTCTCAACCTCTGTTGTGTGGGCCAGGTAGTATTACCTAATGGGTACAGTTAAATGAGATCCGTCACTCAGTGGTTCAGCAAATATTCCCAGATTGTCTACTAGATGCTAGGCACTGCTCTAAGCATGTGTGAAGTGATTTAAGAAAAAGCAAGCTTAGTGGGTATATCGCAGGCACTGAATAAATGTCAGCTATCATTAGCTCTCACACACCAAACTTGTGTTTGTGTTGGTGGGTGTGGGTCCACAGACTTGCCACACTGTCCTATTTTGGGGACCCTGTTATGATGAATCTGACGAATTTAGATTCAGCAACCTCACACCTTGTTCAGGTGGGTTTGGAACATAATACAGCCCATAATTCCATGAATCTTCCAGGACTGGTATATACTCCTGGATATGCTTGGTCAGTGTTGCCTGGTGGCTTTTTGCTGGAACAGGGTCATTCTTTGCAAGCCTTTGGGAAGAAAGTAGGTGATATTTCTTCATCGCGAACTCCCTCTCCTTTTGAGAACTTTGCAAGAGAGACCAGATAAAATCCTCCAGGCTTTTTCTATTAAGGGGGCACCAGTATGTCACTTTATAGGTGGCCCAACTTCTTGGTTCTTTGAAAATGCCCCCAGAAGCCCTTGACTGCAGCCGAATGCAGAAGGAGAGTGGGGAAATATCATAAAACTGCAAATAGCCCAGCCGACTGCAAAGTGTATACTTAGTTAATGCAATTAAAAAACAAAACGCAGGGGCGTGTGGAGATCTAAATCTGGTGTAGCAGCTTTGGTACAAATCCTGCTTCGGGGGCTACTGGAGTCAAATTCAAGCCGAGGAGAGGAAGAAGTGGGAGATTTTGGGAGAGGGCTGACGGATGGCTGGGATCGGCTGAGTCGAGAGGGGCGACGCGAGGCTGGAAGCCGAGGAAGCAAGGCCGGTTCGGCGGCGCCGGGTGAGGATGTCCGGGGGCCTCGGTGGGGACAGGGGCCAGCCAGTTCGGGGGACAGACGCCGGGGCTCCAGGTCCGGGAGGGCGGCTGACACTGGATGCTCAGGCCTTGCACTGCACCAGATCTGGGCGCAGCGAGGCGACACCGCGCTGTGCCCTCCTGTGGAGCGCAGGGAACGCTGCGAGGGACAAGAGGGACAGAAAGTGGCAGGAACAGGGGCCTGGGACCTTCTGGGACATTGCCTGGGCTTTGTCGGCTGCCTCTCTTCAGCCCCTGCGCTTCTTGGACTTCAGCTCAGCCCGAACCCCTCTCGGCAGGTGCTTCCCCGGGTCCAGGGTCTCGCCTCCCCGCCTTCCCAGCTCAGCCTGGGTTCTCTCCTGGGCCCGAGCAGTTGACCGGTTGGTTCGGGTGGCGCCTCTGGCTGGGTGTGTGTGTGGGGTGGGGAGGAGGAGGGCAAGGCGGCCCAGCGCACCCACCTGGGAGGGGAGATCCCGATCCGACTGCGTCCCGGTCTGCCTTGGAGTGGAAGCCACCTAGTCTCTCCCTGATCCCTCCGAGTCCCCCTTTCCCCGAGTCGCAGTTCCTGGGCCCGCGCCCCTGAGAAAGCCACGGGGTGAGGGTGGGGGTGGGGGGCAGGCGCCTCTGCGCTCGGAACGCATCTCCCGCCCAGAGCGGGTGCGGGAGGTCCCACCTGCCGGAACACGCGAGCTGCTCCTCCCGCTGCTGCGAAGCGCCCTCTTCTTGGCTCCCATCTGCGCGCCCCCCGACTCGCTCCCTCCCGCCCCCCGGAGTCACCTCTCCGCTCCCCCGCCCCTCTGCAGCTAGCGCCCGCCCCCCCCCCCGCACCCCGCACCCCGCGCCTCCTCCTCTGCCCGCCCTCGTCCCCTCCCCCTTCCCCCCTCCCCGCGCCCTCCCTTCATTCCACAAGTGTCGCTTCGCTCTCCCCGGCGCGCACTTGGCGAGCGGGAGAGGTGAGAGGCGTCCTGCGAGCCGGCGCGGGGCCGCGGGGCCGGAGCCGCCCGCCCGCCCGCCCAGGGGGCCGCTCGGAAGCCCCGACTCTCTCCAGCTCTCCGGTCCCCACCCCCCACGCCTCCCCCCCCCTGGAGCCAGCCGGACCTGCACCCCGCGCTTGCACCCCCTCCCCTCCCCCTCCCCCGCGCGCTCCCCCTCGCCGGCCCCGGGGCGCGCGGCGCGCTGGAGGAGGCGACCGCGGGCTGAGCCGAGCGCAGTGGCCGCCCCGCGCCCCGCATGTGCGGCCCGCGGAGGCTCGCAGCCCCCCGCCGCAGCCTCGGCAGCTCCGGCCGCACCCCGAGAGGCGGCTGCAGAGGCTCCAGCGGCGGCCGAGCGGCCGAGGCCGGGCTGGGAGCAGACACGATGCGCCGGGTGCTCCGGGTGGTGCTCGGCTGCGTCCTCGCCGAGCTGTGCGCCCGCGTGTGCCGGGCGCAGGAGCGAGCGGGGCACGGGCAGCTCGCGCAGCTGGGCGGCGTGGTGGTGCTAACGGGGGGCAACCGTTCCGGGGGCGCCTCCGGAGAGGCCAGCAGCGAGGGTGCCGGGGGCTCGGAGGCGCCCCCGACCCGGGCGCCCACGCCGGACTCCTGCCGCGGCTACTTCGATGTCATGGGCCAGTGGGACCCGCCGTTCAACTGCAGCTCGGGCGACTTCATCTTCTGCTGCGGGACTTGTGGCTTCCGGTTCTGCTGCACGTTTAAGAAGCGGAGGCTGAACCAGAGCACCTGCACCAACTACGACACCCCGCTGTGGCTCAACACGGGCAAGCCGCCCGCGCGCAAGGACGACCCCCTGCACGACCCCACCAAGGACAAGACCAACCTGATCGTCTACATCATCTGCGGGGTGGTGGCGGTCATGGTGCTCGTGGGCATCTTCACCAAGCTGGGACTGGAGAAGGCGCACCGGCCCCAGAGGGAGCACATGTCCAGGTGGGCAGCCTCTCCCCTCGTCCCCCCTTCTCTGGGTGCTGCTCCCCGCTCTCTCCCTTCTCCACCTTCCCCTGGCAATGGCGCCCCCCCATCCCCGCCCCAGCCTCTCGGTCGCTCGGGGGATGTCACTGGGGAAGCCAACTTCGGCTGCTGCGAGCGCGGAGAGGGGGCGCTGAGCTTCGCACAGGTGTGGTGTGAGCGATCGTGTGTGTGGAGGGGTCTCTACCCTCCGTCACCCTGTTGCCGTCGCCCGCCGAGGACTGAAGCGGACTTGGGCCGGTGGCCCTGAAGTCTTGGGTTTTGGGGAGAGGTCCACCCCTCGGGTTCTAGATACTAACCTTTAGGTAGACAGGGGCTGGCGGGCGAGTGGGGAAGAAAAGGGGGGCGTGTGTGAGCCCCAGCGCGCGCGTGCGGTGGAGGGAGAGAGGGAGGGAAAGAGTGTGAGCCGCCTGCAACTCGTCCGGCTGGGCGAAAGGGGGGCGACCGAGGTGGAGAGCCAGGGGAGGGAGAGAACAAAAGCCTTGCTTGGAGCGGCCGCCTCGCTTTCCTGGAGCTGCCAGGTCCCCTGGAATCGGGACCTTGGCTGCCCCCTCCCCTCTTATTTCTTTCGCCCCTCTTCCCTGCCACCACCTCTCCCTAGGCCCTTTGCCGGGGCTGGCCTGGACTTCTAGAGGCTGAGCCCCCCGCCCCGCGTGCGCCTGTCACCCCCGACACCCCCGACACCCTGATTCGTCAACTTTCCCGTTTGCCTGATTCATTATGCAAGTCCCAGCACGAGCAAGACGCAGCAGATGGGAGAAGGCATTTGGGGATTAATGGAGCTATTTGCCTTTTGCTTGTTTTGAAAGTGTCTCACTTGATTCGCACAACCCAGTAACTTTGGAGGCGAGGACGCGGCCTCAGACCCCGGAGAGGCGAGGGGTTGGGGTGAGGTCCCCGCGGGTGGGGTCCCAGAGCGACAGGCGGCCTGCGAACAGCCGGATGGCTGTGGAGCAAGCTTTATCCTCTCCCCCGAGTAAGGGCAACGTAGTCACCATGTGTCACCTGTCCACACACGCACACACACATGCACACCCCATACCTCCACCCGGGGCCCCGAGTGTGCGCGTGTGTATGCACGGGCGCTCGGCGCCTGCCGAAAAAATCTGAACAAAGAGACCCAGCAAAAATAGGCGAAGGAACATCACCACCTCACTAGTAATTATTTTCTATTTATACGCAGAGTATCTGATGACTTTTTTTTCTTCCGAAGGGGAGGGATTCGGAGGACGAGGTGAGGAAGCTCCCCTCCGTTCGGGTCAGCAGGGGAGGTGTGCGTGGCTGGTGAGGTCTTGAGGCACAGAAGTAAGCTCCGAGGGGATTCAGGGATCCCTGACTTACTAGAAGAGTAAAACGCTGGCCCCACCCACCTCCCATCACCCCAAGATGCCCCGTCACCAACCCCAGGGTGGGTTCACTATCCCCCGCAGTCCCCTCCATCACCATAGATTCCCTGTGTTAAGGTGAGGGTGCGATAGGAGCAGGACTGCGGCAGCGACTGTCGCCTTGGTGGGGACAGTTTTTTCCCAGGGATAGGTAGGCTGCCTCGCAGATTCAGGTTAATACCTCTGCGGAAATCTTCGCCTAGCACTTTCCTTGCAAACCCGTGCTTTAAAGAGTCCTCTCCAGGGGTTGCTGGTGGTGGCGGGGATATCGGAGGGATGTGAGGAGGGAGACGGGAAGGTCGGAGAAGAGCTAACCTTTGAGCACCTATGGGAAAAAATGATGCTAGCTTCGGGCCTTCTTTGATCTGGGTTTGGCCGTGGAGGGTGCGCTCCACCTGATACCTTAGGGCCCCGGCAAGGACTCAGCTTCCTGGCCCTGCCCCCTTGCAGCTGTTAGGGGGAAAAGAATCCCTACAGCTCAGCCGGTGGCAGCCACATTCTTTTGCAGGTACCAGGAAAGGTGTGCTTGGGGGTGGGATCTAGGGGTACCCACACCTGTAGTAACAGCCTCAACGCAGGCCCTCCTTAGATACATTTTGAGAATTCCAGAAAGAAGTCCAAGTACCCAGACCTGAAGAGAAAGAGGAGTTGATTTTTACTGGCAGCTTTCAAGGGATCGTGTTTTAACCGTGGCTGCTGTGTAGGGTCACCTGTAATGCTTAAAAAACACAAGACAGTGCAACAACACCACCAGAACCCCCGTCCTAGGGCTCACTCTAGACTGTTTAAATCAAAATCTTTAGGGGGAGGGCCTGAATGTCTGTACTTTTGTAAAGCTCTCAGGGTTTTACAATGTTCAGCCAATCACCGCTGAGGAAAAGAAGTAATATTTGCAGAGCACAGTTCTGGGTGCCTGGCACTGCACTAAGGGTGTGTATGTGTGTGTGTGTGTGTGTGTGTGTGTGTGTAAAAATATTCTTCCCTTTAGTTCTCACAACTACCCTATGAGACGGGTGCTATTTTAATTCCCACTCATGGAAGAGAAAATCGTGGCTCAGGTTGGGTGGGCTTGGCCAAGGTCACACGGTTAGAAAACTGTGCCGTATCTAGTCCCCTGGTTTCCACTGTGTCTAGGGCAGACATTTTCAGATGGAAAGAGCATCAGAATTTGGGGGAGCTTCCTAAAATGCACATTCTTGAGTTCTATGAATATTCTGAATCAAGCAGTCTTGGATAGGTCCCCCAAATCTACGTTTAACAACCTCCCCGGATGGCTGATGAAAAGTGGCGCACACTTTAAGAAAGACTGTTCTTGGGTTTGGGAATATTTTTCAGGGCTGGGGTATGAGTGAATCGATCCAAGGTGATTCTTTCTTGCTTTCTGTTGCTTGTCTTCTGCATGTACGTAGCCTTTATATATTTCCATGGTGCTGGGGCTGCCCTGAATACCCTCCAAGTGCACCTGGCACTGCTTATGCAGTCAATCCTTTCCAGTCTCAGCCATAGCAATTGGCCTTAGTGTGTAGGGGCTCATGGATGCTTGGGAGGGGCTGGAATGGCAAGCTTGGCGTCAGAGAGGCTATAAGGTGGCTGCCAGGTGATATTAATGTGCTGGCCATGGTTCCTTGATTTTTTTGTCTTGGGGTGTGAGGGTCACTGAGGTGAGGGGTTAGTTCTCATTTCATCTGAAAGCACCTCTCTTTCTAAAGACTTAGAGCACGATGCTGCTCCCACGTCACAAAGTGCTCTTGGTGACCAGCGTGCTTGCTTTTTCCCAGAAGAGACCTCTGTGATGTCAGTTTTCGGGCTCAGAGTCCTGGGCATATTGCCTGCTCCCTTCTGGGCTGATGAGAACTGGAAGCAGGAGAAAGACAGCAATTCCAGGAGGGGGTGTGTGTGTGTCGGGGGTGGGGGGCGGCTTGCACTTGAGGTTGTAAGAACTGTGCAGATGATCATTCAGCAGCTGTAGCAGCATCTTCATTCAACCAATACTTGTTGGGAAGAGGGACTTCAAATGGCCAGCCCTTGTTACTCAACCATGCAGACATATTTTGTTTGGTCTGGAAGGTTTTTCTATTTATGTAGTCTTATTTTTTTTACAAGTCGTCATTCATTTTTTTTAGGGTGAAACCTTTTAAAATACAAACAGCTTGAAAGAATCATCAGAATGAACTTTGGTACATTTAGACCAGCATTTCTTACCCTCAGCACTGTTGACATTTGGGTTAGGATAATTCTTTGCTGCCGGGGGCTGTTCTGTCCTGTCCTCTGCGTGATGTTTGGCAGCATCCTTGGACTCTACCCACTAGGTGCCACTAGCGCCCACCCCACAACCGGGTGGTGACAGTGAAAAATGTCCTTACATAGAGCCAAATGTCATCTAGGGTTAGAATCACTCCCAGTTGAGGACTAGTCTAGATTGAACAGTTATTAGTATTTTGTCTCACTTGCTTTATTGCTGTCTCTCTCGTTTTCTCTCCAAATGTGCCTTCTTTTCTCTCTCCCTCCCTCTCTCTTAACCTTCCTCCCTCTCTTTTATCTTTTTTTTTTGGATGAAGCATTTGAAAATAAGCTGGGTACATGACACTTTGTCCCTAAATACTTGAGCATAGACCTCCTAAACGGAGGCATTTTCCCCAGATCATGTAATTCCAGTATCGCACCCAAGAAAAACAACAAAAATTTCAGAACATCATCAAATATCCAATCATGTTAAAAATTCCCCAGTCATACCAAAAACGTCTTTTAGAGCTTGGCGTTTCAAATCATGATTTAGTCAAGGCTCATCGCATTTGGCTGTGAATTCTCGTTAGTCTCTACTATATAGGGTGTTTTAAACCCGACTTAGAACCAATTGCCAACATTTAAAACCTGGGAGGTTTCTCACAGAAATCCAGATTTCTGAGTTCTAATAGATCTGGCAAGACCGGACGTGCATTTTCACATGGCAGCTGTTGGTTGCCACTAAGTGGCGACTGTCCCATTTAGGAAGCTCACAGTTTCACCTCGGTGGCCACCCCCACCTAGTTCACTTAGTAATGTGCCCTGCCGTTCCTAGAGAGGCAGGCAGGTTGATCTTAACAGCATGGGCTCACGTCAGATGGCCCCAAATTCAATCCCAGCTCAGCCACATAATAGCTGTGTGACCTTGGCAAAGTTACTTCACCTCTCAGAGTTTTAGGATCTCGTCTGCAAAAGGAGATAATGATGATCCCTGTCATAGGTTTGTGAGGATTCCCTGAGACCAGGCTTGGAAAGCTCTCAGCATAGGGTCGTCACACAGTCACAGCTCCGTGACTTACCCTTTGATCATCATCCTTATTGGAATTTTCTACTCTTTGTCTACTGCAAAGGATAATGTTGTGGTCTGGGCCTCAGTCCCTGGCCTTTGCTCTGCTATATGTATTTAGCTGTGTGACATGGGCCAAGACTCTTAACTCCTCCAGACTTGCATTTAATCCAAACAGGAGTGGAGTGGGGCAAGTGGTGTTCATGATGTTAGTGTAGATTCAGATATGACACCAGTGCTGAGGCTGGGGCCATTCAAAAGGGGCCTGAGGCCTGTGGGTGCTGAGAGTTGTCCAAGTAGATCTTCAGCATGGGCCAACCTCAGCTGCCTGCCTGTCTGCAACTGCTGAGAAAATGCCTCTGATGATTGTAAGATGGGTGGGGCAAGGTCCTGGGGAGTCACGGGGGTGGAGTGGGTGGAGTTCACCAGGCCAGTGCAGGTTCAGATTTCTCATATGGAATTGCCATTGATGAGTCCAAACTCTGCAGAGCCAACATTCCAGTTTGAGTCCAAAGGCCAGCAGGTTACACAGAACCAGGAAGAGCTGACATCTCAGGTTGAAGGCTATGTGGGTGGGTGGGTGGGCGTCAGCCTTTTGTTCTATCCAGACCTTCAACCGATTGGATGTGGCCCACCTAAATTATGGAGGGCTATCTGCTTGACTCAGTCTATCAATTTAAATGTTAATTGCATTCAAAAGCACATTCTCAGACACATCCAGAATAACGTTTGACCAGTGGGCACCCCGTGGCTCAGTCAAGTTGACATATCAAATTTACCATCCAGGTACCGTTACGATCTTGCCACTCAGAGTATGTGGCCTGTGGACCAGCGGCATCTTTACCTGGGATTTTGAGCAGAATTTCAGGCCCTACCTCAGACTTAATTGAAATAGTATCTGCATTTTAACAAGACCCCTGGGTAATATGAATGCACATTAAATTTTGAGAAGCATGTAAACTGTGTGCCACAAATAAACACCAAATCTTGGAACATTTGTTTGGCTGTTGCACATGGTTGGTTTTTTCCATTGTCTAATTCATTAAATTTTTTGATACATCTCTATTTGTACCATGAGTCTTAGATGCACCCTAGTGTATGCATGCTTTTTTATTTACTAATAAGCACACACACACACACACACACACACACACACACACACACACCAGTGAACAGCTATTAAGTACATTGTAAAATGTACATAAGAAAAGACATTTCAAATTGAGCTGAAGGTTAAATATTTTTAAATTTGTTGCTAATCGTGATAACTTTATGCAATCACTAGTTAAAATCTCAAAGCATGATATACATTGAAGATGAAGTTCATGACTGATAAATAAATCTATATTTTGAATATTCCTCATGAGAGTTTTGAGGATTTTGGGCTTTGTTTTGATCTGAGTAGACCATCATTACTTTAACCTTGTGAGAAGCTGTTGAAAAGATGGGGAGAGTCAACTCTTATTGTTTCCTGGGCTTGTATTATCAGTATTTTTTTTTTTTCAGGCTGCGGTTTTGTTACAGGAGATATTTTTAAGCTACACGTCTTCTTAGTGATGGTTAGCTTAGTTAAAACTATAAACTTTATCTAATTATCCCCTTCAGGGGTACACATAACTAAACTGCATTCCAGACAATGTACCCCAATGATGGTGCTTCTGCCAGCCACCTTCATTGGCCAAGATTCCTGATTCTCACGATCTGGTGTGGATGTTCTAGGGCACTGGCATCAATACACATATTAAATCGATTTCTCACTTTTAATAACTAAACAGAAGGTCTTGTAAATACCCCATCTTGAAGACTTCTTGAATCTTCTAAGAATCCTCATCTCTACTGCTCTGGGAAGGGCTGCCTTGGGGAAAAGTGTCTTTGGCTTTTGGGCTGGATTTTCCTGGATTTCGGCACTCAGGAGAAGCCCAGGGGATCTGCAGATGGCAGTGCTGACCAAGTTCATGGTAGCTGTCCTGATTACTTACTTTGCTATCCTCTTGAAAGCCTGAATATTTTGGAATTTTGAGGAGGAGTCTCTGGAGAATCTGGTGACAGCTATGGCCTCTTGTTTGAGAAGAAGGCACACACAGAATTTCCGTTCAATTCCAGAAGGGTTCAGAGTTCGGAAGCTCATGATGAAGAACTGTTTAGAAGTGAAAAAGGCAAATCGGGTTTGGGAGGCATGTCTAATCCTCAAACATTCCTGTCTTACAGCCCCATTGAGTTTCAGACCCTGCTTACTGCACTGGAGTGGGAAGGGCCTGGACTCTGATTTCAGCATATTCTGCTTTTGTATTTCAGTCTCTCTGATTATGAGCTGGGTTAACTTGGGCCATTTTTTCACTCCGTAAAATGTGTTTAGTAATCCTCACCTGGTAACATCTCATTTGCCACCTTTCCACTTTGTTGGCCTCCTTGCTTGTTCCTCAGATAGCTGAATTCTTTCGGAAAGTCCTTTCCATCATCTTTTTGTGAGCAACTCCTCACCATTCAAGGCTCAACTCAAACGTCATTACCTCCACAGGAAGGATTTTTCTGATCTCTCTCACTGTGTTTCTCTCTCTCTCTGTCTCTCTCTCTCTGTCTGTCTCTTTCTCTCTCCCCTCCTCTTTCTCTCAGTTTATTTAGAAATTTTTAAAAAGTGGTTCATTCAGTGGTTTCTAGTCTATTCACAAAGTTGAGCAACTATCACCACTATCTCATTCTAGAACATTTTCATCGCCCAGAAAAAAAAAAAACGCCTCACTTATTAGCATTCCCTTCCTATTTCCCATTAGAAATCCACCATCTTAACTATTTTAATTCACGCAATTAGGTATTTTTTTTTTTTTTAGTATATCACCATCACCGCTATCTAATTCCAGAAAATTCTTATTATCCCAAAGAGAAATTTCATATGCATTCCCTCCCCACTCCTTCCTCGCCCAGCCCCTGGCAACCACTAATAGATCTACTTTCTGCATCTATGGATTTACCTGTTCTGAACGTTTCATGTAAATGGATTTATGCAACGTGTGCCTTTTTGTGTCTGGCTTCTCTCACTGAGCTGTGTCCAGCTTCCATTTATGTTGTCACAGGTATCGGTGCTTCATTCCTTATTGTGGCTGAATAACATTCCATTCTAGTCAACCCATTTTGCTTTCCCATCCATCAGTTGGTTCAGGTTGTTGCTGCTCATACTGCTGCTATGCGCCACTCTCTTGCTCATATTATACTTATATTTATTTAATTTTTGTAGCCCTTGTCTATTTATTTAACACACATTTATTTTCGATCCCTTGCCTGAGAATATAAGCCCCCCAAGAAGTCAGTGATCTTGCCCATTTTGTACACTGCTGTCTCCCCAATCCCTTGAATAGTGCCTGGCATAGAGTAGGCAATAAATATTTGTTGAGTGAGTGAATGAGCGGGAGCTGTTGTTATTCTTGTTTCTTCGCAGACTCAGATTTTTCTTCTAACTCATGTGGGCTCTTGCTCTATTGACCCATGTCCCACATCTGGCACTTCTTACGAGCTGTAGTTCTTGGCCCATTGTCCCATTGTCCCATTGCCCCACGAGCAGCCATTCTCCCGGGCTTGGGGCCTCTCTTAACCTAATTCAGTCTCAAACTTGAATGTATAGCAGTCTCATACAGAGGGCCTGGGAAAATCCAGAGAGCCGGGCCTGACCCCTGGATTTTCTGTTTTCTGAGTCAGTAGGTCAGGGTGGATCTGAAAGTTTGCATCTTAGCAAGTTCCTAGGTGACGTTCGTGCTGCTGGTTGGCAGACCACTGTTTGAGAACTGCTGCCTTAGTGGTATGAATTTCAACAGATAGGCTGGGCCTGGTGAATGCATAGATGGTACGTATGACCCTCAGTCCAACAGGTCATCTTCCTTCCTCCTTGATTTGGACTCAGAGGGTTCTGGTTAGTTAACAGCATCTGGATAGATCCCAAAACAAGCAGCCTGGAGAAGCTTCACCTGGTCCGAAAAGGGCATGTATGAGGATGTTCATCGCAGTGTTGTTTACAGAGGCAGGCAGGTTGTGGCCAACTAGGTGTCTATAATTAGGGAAACAAATAAGTAGGGCTGACATTCTGCTAGTTCGTGATGAAACAACTGGGTGTTTCCAGCTGGCATTCATCCTCATCAGTCAGTTCTGCCGCCATGCTAATTGCTGTATGTTGAGACTGTCACCTCTGCAGCTAAATGAACTACGGGGGTCACATATGTCGAAACACAGTGCAGCAGTTACAAGTGAGTAAAAGACACAAGCATATCCAATAATACCCACAATATTATTATCTTTGAAGGATATTCATATATCTAAATAAATACATGATGGAGGGTAGACAAAGAGAAAAAATATGAGCCACTGAGCCTCTTTCCTAGGCTTATGCTTAACTGTTATAGGTTGAATCAAGTCCCCCCAAAGACATGTTGAAGTTCTAAGCCCCCCGGCCCTCCGAATGTGATCTTATTTGGAAATAAAGTAGCTGTAGGTGTCGTTTAGTTAAGATGAGGTCATACTGGAGTCGGGTGGGCCCCTAATTCAATGACTGGAGTCCTTCTAAGAAGATTTCCATGTGAAGACGATGACACAGAGAGAGGACTCTGCGAAGATGGTGGCACAGAGATTAGAGTGATACAGCTGTAAAGCGGTGAATGCTGAAGATTGCCAGCAACCACTGGAAGCCAGGGAGAGGCGAGGAAGGATTCCCCTACAGGTTTCAGAGGGAGCATGGCCTTGCTCACACCTTGATTCTGCACCTCTGGCCCCCAGAACTGCAAGACAATAAATTTCTGTTGTTTTAAGCCTCCCTGTTTATGGTACTTTGTTACAGCAGCCCTAGGAAACTAATACAGTCACTTAAAAATCTCTTGGCTTCTTTCCTTATTTATAAAATAACAGTGAAAAGAATGTTGACCCTTCATGAGAGTCAAGGGAATTGAATGTGATGATAAATGAAAAATACTCAAAATACTGCTGGGACCCCAATTCCATGCTTTTCTTCCATCCCCAGCTACTGATTAAGAGGGTTACCATCCTGGGGTGTGGAAGGGTCACACAAAATCCTCCACAGCTACAGGAAACCTGATGCATTCCATGTGCAGGTCTATGAAAACGGACTCTCATTCAAATGCCTGTGCTATAGTTTACTGGCTGTGTGACCTCGAGCAGGTTAATTCACCTCTCTGAGGCTTTGATTACTTATCTGCAAAGAAGTAATAATCCTTAGAAGGTTTTTATATGCTGCCTAGTTGAATTAAGACAGGTAATGTGATTAGCATAGGGCCTAGCTACGGTATACACTCAGTAAATAGTATTTGCTACTAATAGTGGGCCATTGCTATACATGAAGTGTTGGTATCTAGCATTAGATATCGGGGGGACTAAATCTATCATGTGCACATTACATGTATTCATCATCCAATTTTTTTCAACAACTTGACGTGGGTAAGACCACTATTGCACAGCTATCGTGGGAAACGTGTGACTGTCCTGCAGGACGTCCTATGTAACCTCTAACTGCGGTGATTTTATTTACTTGCTTGTGTCCCTCCCCACCACCCCATCCCGCCTCTAACTAGAATGGTAGCTTCACAGAATAAGAGGCCTTGTCTTCTGTTCACAAGCAGAGAGCTCAGTGTACAGAGGGGCCAGCCAGTCATCGCGTTTTTGAATGAACGGATTTCAATTCTTTGTTCTTTCAGGGCCCTTGCAGATGTCATGAGGCCACAGGGCCACTGCAACCCTGACCACATGGAGAGAGACCTTAACATTGTGGTGCACGTGCAGCATTACGAGAACATGGATACCAGAACCCCCATAAATAATCTTCGTAAGTAGAGCCCCACGATCCATTTCCAGCCCCACAGGGCAACTCAGGCAGTAGTCACAGCTCCAGATGTCATGGTGTGTGTTTGGGTTCATTAGAGTTGTTCTTCATGGATTGGTTAGAAGCTTTATTTCATCTCCTCTGAGTGGAGATGTGTTTGGCATCATTGGAGTTCACTTAGTTTCTTTCTCTGAGAAAGAGTGATCGGTTTGGCTGGTTTCTCAGGGTTAGTTCTTCTGGTTTTATCTAATAGACCACTTGGTTGGTACACCATGGTTTGATACTTAGCTAACCAATGGCTTACTTGATTGGTTCATTTGAGATAGTTAGTCTGTTAGCCAATAAGCCATTTTGTTGGTTCATCTTGATTGGGTAATCAATCGGTTAACCTAAGGTCCATTCACTTATTTGTCTGCCTCCTGAGGTAGACCAGTTGTGACTTTTAGGTTTCATACAGCTTTCATTTAGCAGATACCAGTTCAGGAGAATTAGGTCTATTTTTTATAACACTAGAGTTTCATAAAAATGATCCACAAACTACTTTGGTGTGTGCATGTGTGTGTGTGTGTGTGTGGGTGCACACATGTGAGTGCCTTTGTGTATGGGGTGAGCTGTGGTTGTGTTGTTTTGGGCTGTGTACGGGTGATTCAGCAGTAGTCAATTTTGTTCTGTTGTTCTTTCAAGAAAAAAAAGCTGCACTTGTTACTGTTGCAATAGATATTTAGCTGGTAGAGCATACTTGGGTGGATTTTCTTTCCTTTCAGAGATCTGTATGTACAACATACATTATAGATCTGATGCGAGTGAGAAAAAAACAAGATTGTTTAGTTTTTGACAATAGTATACTATCCTGGTTATTCCTAGCAATTATGTTTTCAAGTAACCCCCACATTAAAGTAATGCGGAGGATTTGGTTTAAAATAACAAAAGCCAGACAATTTAAAGGATGTATTTAGTTGTGGCTGGAGGTTCTTGAAAACATCAACAGTTCTCGTTTTGAACATTTTATAGTCTGGATCGTCTTTGCTGAAGCTCCACTAGAAGTTGCATTGGTGTTTTATTTGCTGAATGATAATTTTGAATTCTTTGGTTGCAAATTTTTATGCTCGATGAGTAGAGGAATAAGTCTGTGGAATCTGACATAATTGACATGAATTCTGTAATTCTTCATGGTGGTCATTTTTCATGACCTTGGAAATGTTGCAGCATGTTTCCAAAGTCAAGGTCACCACGGTTTGAAAATGGGTACCAAATGGAGTGTCTAAGTTTCATTAATTTAAATGTTGTCACATCATTTATTTATGAACCAGGTCATAAAATGGTATGAGAAATAGCCACACTTTAGAGCAAAATAAACCAGTAACTGTAAGTTTTATGACCAGATCTCATGGCCCTGCGAGATAGGGTATATTGTACCAACTCTGCGATGGCAATTGCTGTGTCTGGCTCTGGCTTTGATGGGAATGAGCATATTCTCTTTTAGGTGGCACTGGGAAATAAATTGAATTTAGATGTATTGTGGTCCTGAGCATCATAAATGATTGAATGTGATCATGAAGTGGGCAAAGGTGAAATGACGGAGTCTCTGGCTATAAAATGCGACTATTATCAAGTTTCTCTTTTGAGGTTTCAATCTCGAGGACGATTTTTGGATTAGCACTCAGATGGAATAACAAACTCAGTGAAGTCATCCAGTTTTATCATTCTGTCAGTTAAAGGGCAGAGTATATTAATGAAAGTTGCTTTAATAAGAGATTTTTGTTTAAAGTTGTACTTGAAATAAATGACTGCTTAGAGATGGGTGTCCAGGCACTGAGTAATTCAAAAGTCTCTTGTGACAGCAAACTTGGTTTATATGTGACTCTTGCCTTGAGTCTATATTTGTGTCTCAGTAACCAGTGACCTTTTACACCAAGAAAAAAACATGTCTTGTAATATTCTACTGGGTGGACTTAAACCAGAGCATTTCTGGTGAACCACATGAGAGAATTCTAGGTGTAATGTCATGAACATTAAATTCTCTCAAGAATTACCACAGATGTTAACTTCATATAGTCCTGCTAGGTCAGTTTACTCTTATTTCCTATTTTTTGGGAATGTCTGGGAAATAAGAAGCATATAGCTTTTCCACAGATTTACATTAATAAGTTTAATTTATATAACTATTTCAGTAGTTGGTAGTCATGATAGGTTTCCTTCATATTCCTTTATATAGTAATGACTATATTTTTTGATTTACAGGATCTATTTCTGTGTTACAGACACAGGGGAAAATTGGCATGTTCAGAAGAATGAATGATTTTCAGAGCTCATTGTGAGGATAGGACTAGATGACTGATATTTATGAGTTACTAGAGATTCTAGAAGCCAACAGTTACTCACTTAGACTGATAGAGAAAGAATCCAATCTGATAACTGGAAAGTTAGACCAGCTCTTGGTGCCAGAAGTGGAATGCACCTATTGAATGTAAAAGTCTTTTCTGAACATTATAGGAGCCAGAAAGATTTACCATTATGAAAAATGGAAAGAAAGATGCATCTGCTTATAATACACAAGGAGGGGCCCACCATGCCATTTTTAGGGTGTTCTTCACTAAACCAGATTTGACTGGGAGCTACATAGTCCCAACTTAAATGTCAGTTTCATCTTTATTAAATGACCCACTCAATTTTTCTTTAAGGGAATATATAATCGTCTCCATCTGGTTTTCTCTTCTCATCTAAATATTAATGCTAGATCACTTTCTGATCTTTCCCTTATGCTTGGGCCAGCTGCTAAGAGAATCAGAAGCGAGGGTTGAAATCTGGATATTTAGAAGGAGGGGAGTGGAGGAGTTAGGGTTAAGTCACACAAAGAGGAGAAAGTTTCAATATGGGGACATTCTGGCCAGTGTTTCTTTATAAATTTCCTATGGTTGATTTTTCCTGTGATAGGCAGGGCTTGCCTCTATCTGAAGATGGGCTTTTCTTCAGCTGATGCTGTTCATGTTCTTTCCAGGCATTCAGTGATATTGCCTAAAAATATTTAGTCTGATAATCAAAAGGGCCTTGCTCTCTTTGATTAACAGGATGTAGATTCAGATGAGATAGTGATTTTCTGCAAATGCTCCTCGGATTCTGTATAATTATAGTTTGCTTTTGAAGGCACATTTTGTCCTCAAGTGCTGTGAACCTACTCTGTCTCCCCCACCCCTGCCTGCCAATGACAATCCCACCCCTTTTGGAAGTGCAGGGTAAATATGAGCTTCCTTCAGTCCCAAAGATGGGAGATGTGAGTGTGAGGCTGTTGCAGATATAAGGATGCAACCTGGATCGATGTTTCTCAAGTCCTGTGTGTTAGCAGAACACTTTTTTTTGAAATAAAATTTTAATTTGGAATAGTTTTATATTTACGGAAAAGTTACAGAAAGAGTTCACAGAGTTCTGTATATCCTCACTCACTTCCCCTAATGTTAACATCTTATACACTTGTCAAAACTAAGAAATCAACATCAGTACATTATTTTTAGCTAAACTGGAGATAGTGTTTGAATTTTACTAGTTTCTTCAGTCATGTCTTTTTGCTGTTCCAGGATGCCATCCAGAATGCTATGTTATATTTAGAACAGCAAACATGGTAGTAGAGTCTTGATTGTGCAGTGTTGTTTAATGACACGGTAAAGACTGGAAACAATACTAAATAAGTCAGCAGCAATTTCAAAGCCTTTATTGTATAAAAAGTGTCTCCCCCTGCCTATAAAAACATGCACACAAAATTATTCACCTGGTCAGTGTTGGGGTGGAACCAGTGGCTGTCCTGTCTGTGCTTTCATGTATACTTATGGGACAAAGTACCTTCAATTTCCCTATAAACATGCGACCCTTCTTTGAAACTGGGTTACTCTTACACTGTTTATATTATGGTATAATCTGAGCAAGTGAGATCTTACCCTAAACTGAGGAGAAATGCTGACTTCATGTTTCAGGACACAGACAGAATCCATCAGAAAGACCAGGTCCCGATTCCAGTCTCACCACCCCTCCTTCCCCTGGGACCATTCCCAAGGGGACTAACAAGGAACCTGATGAAAAGCAGATCACAGGTTTAGTTCCTCAAGGTGTTGTACAGCTCATATCTAGGGACAGATGGATTTCCATTTGTTTTTCCACCCATAGTTACCAAGGCACCTGGAAATCCTGTATTTGACTTTTTGGAATACTGGCAGAGATGTTCCCAAATATTTTTTAAAAATTGAAATGAATTTCCTAATTAGGGCAGGCAAAAGGGTAAATATAGATATATGTGTATAAGAATAAAAGGCATATAAGACTGTAATATTAACAACAACTTAGATAGGCAGAATTTTAAACCCTCAATACACTGAATCTTCAAAACCTTATTAGGTTGGCAATATTATTTTCATCATCATAAGGATGGGAAACTGAGGCTCAGAGAGGTTAAGAGGCTTGTCCAACGTTCATACTGATGCTAAATGATGGGGCTGGGATTTAAACTGAGCGGGTAAGACCTCAAGGTTGGTGTTTTCATTTTTTTCATTTTTCATTTTTTTTTTTAGGCAAGGCAACCCTTGGTTGACCTCACAGATTACAAGGACCTTGTCATCTTACAATCCCTTATTTTTTATATATATATTTTTAACACCTACAGCACCTGGTCTTCCTAGGTGGTCTTTCATCCAAATACTACCAGGTCTGACCCTACTGAGTTTCTGAGATCAGACAGGATCAGGCTTGTTCAGGGTGGCATGGCTGTAGACCCTAGGTCAGCGTTTTTAACCACTATATTAGTGACCTCTTCTTGTGGTACAGGTGTTTGCAGAAAGGGTACATCATCTTCCAAGATGGAAGTTGTTAAAGGATATGCTAAATGAACCAAAAGATCTATCAGCACTCTGGGAAAGAGAGCTGTTTTCAACATATATTACAGAGTACTTATGGTCTTGTGCTGGGTTCTCCCTTAGGAGGAACTAACATTTATTGAGTCCTGGCCATGTAACAGGCATTGTGTGCTAAAGCTTTGAAGGTAATAGCCCATTCCATACTGGAAGTTAAGAAACTCATCTTACATGATGACTGAGATTTACTTTAAAAATCTATAGGAAAATAGAAAATTATGGGGACAGTAGATGAAAAAAAATGAGGAAAATATTGCAGCTGGGTGACCAAATACATGGATGTTCATTGTTCTGTTCTCTTTATCTTTGTGTATATTAGAAAATATCCATACTGAAATTAAAAATTAAAGAACTTGTCTGTGATATCCTAGTTAATAAATAGAGGAGCCAGCATTCAAACCCAAGTCTGCCTGATTCCATAGCCTGGATGCCCATGGGTTATCATCTGATGAATAGCCAGGCTCCAGAAGGGTGGGAATCAGGACCACTAGAGAGACTTTGGTAGGTGAAATGTGTTAAGATATAGCATCACTATCTTTCCTGTCCTTCATGTACTCCATTTAGTTCACAAGATCCAGAGAGAGAAGATGTGGTGGGTTTCTTCAATGGCCTGGTTTCCCTGGATCAGCTGTCTGACCCTGGTTCAACCAGCTGGGTGGGGTGGAGAGTATCTCAGGGCTCCCTCTCAGGACTTTAGTGGGGCAGGTTCTCCAAGAAGGCCATGCTTGCTAAGTAAAGTGGAGGCAGGGTTGCATTTATTTTTATTCACCCTATTTATCTCCAGTGCCTAGAAATTACACCATGTTCCACAGATGTTTGTTGAATGAACAAGTACATGCATGCATGACTGAATCTCTAGCCCAAGTTCCAGAAGAAGGCTGGTGGAACCCATTAGCAGATTTTGAGTTTTGAGAGAATTGGTTAATTCTTACTCATGTGAGACTTTAACCCTCTTCTATAAAACCTTAGTTACCAACCGTCTTGTTTCTGAAACCAAAATGTTCTTCTCCATAGTGGGGCAGGCTAGCACTTCCACCTGGAGATCTGTGACTGTAATGGTTTTGGCCCATGGGTTCGTAAATCATAGGGTTAATAAGAGTTAGGGGAGTGGATCAGCTAAACACATTTGTAGGGTCTGTGCAGTAGTCTGAATTGACTTGGTGTAGTTTTAGATCGAGAGCTCTGGATTTCTCTTGAAGTATTTATTCAGTGTGAGTCCCTGACTTGCCAATGTTGCTCACTAACCATGCCTAATATGTCTTTGAGATAATTCAGTGAGAGAGTGGGGGATATGGGCTCGCGAGGCAGGCAATAATAACTGCACTGGGTATCTGCTCTGTCACCCATGAGTTGTGTAATCTCAGAACAACTTATTTAATTATCCGAACCTCAGTTTCCCATTCAACAAAGGGAGCAAAATAACATTTCCCTTTTAAGACTGTTGTGAGGATTCGATGAATGAACACATAGAAAGAACTTAGCATAATGCCTGGTAACTCAAGTGTTGGTGGTTGCTATTATTATTTGTGCAATGAGTGAACATCGGTGCTAAAGTGGTACATTCACCGGGGAGCAGTGATACACATCACCATGAATTCGGTGTGCAGTTGTCTTCGGAGTGAAAATGTTTCCACTCTGTGTGCCAGTTGATAACACAATTTGTGTGTGTGGTGTGTGCATTTGTTACTACTAGTGTTTTTGATGCAAATGAGATCTGAAGAAACTGTCAATTCCTTCCCAGGGAAATAGCTCTAATGGAGCAGCTGTCTCATTCTTAGCCATTTGTTCCTGTCTTCTGTTTTTCTTTCATTCCCATTTTAAAACACACGAGCTTTTGTTCTGCTAGGAATATTGATTTTAATATTTTATTTACCCTAGCAGAACAGGCCATTAGGAATCGGAATGGCCCCAAACATGTCTTATATTTTTACACAGATAATGAGATTGTGTGTACTTGTGTGTGTACACATGCAAGCAACGGAAACAGAGCCCTTAAAAGAAAAAAAATCACCCCTTTTTGTAAGTCATCTCCTGGGCTCTTTTCAAAAATTGCTACTAATGCTGGCCACATGGCATTGCCTAATTAGATTTGTGTTGCTTTTACAAAGTGCTTCCAACCAGCTGTAGGATTATTTGTAAAGAAAGCCTGTGTTCATCACAGTGTCTGGTTTAGTTTTAAAGATGCCAAGTTCTGTTCCTTTCATACTAAGGAAAGCTTATCCTTGGACATGGGTTTTTTTTGGGAGAGCATTTCTATTTCTATATTAGGATTAAGTGATACAACATGCCTACAATGAGATCGACACAGTGTGGATTAAAAAAAGGGTAAGAAATAAAACAGAGTAACAGTTGTTTTGCACCTACAATGTGCGTGCATTTTACTTCTCACAACAACTCCACGAAATAATCGAAATAAGTATTTGCACCCACATGTGATAGATAAGAAAACTGGCTCAGAGAGGTTAAGTAATTTGCCCAAGGCCATAGAGATATTTGGTAAGGAGTTCATGAACCTATGTATGTCTGGCTTTAAACTTTATCCTCTATTCATCACCCTTCTCATGCCTTTCCCAAGGACATGCACTGGGTGATGTACCAGCTTATGTCTCTTCTCCTTATTTATTGATTTCCACTAAGAATCACTGTATTAGATTACACTCATCTTTGAAAATAGACCAACTGAGATAAAGTCACCATTTTTATCCTGGAAGACTCACATTTTAGATAATTGTTTGCTTTCTTGTCATTAATATTTCCATTTAATCTATCAACATCCAACTGATATTTTGTAAAATCCTGCCCTGAGTCAGGCAATGTGCTAGGACTTGGTGGTACGAGGATGAATGAGACAAAAATAGGAAATATCCTCTTGGGCTTATGATGGGTGGTGGAAAAATAGACAGGTAATGGCACAGCAGCAGGATAAGAACAAGTAAAGGATGCTTTGGGAGCATGCAAGAGAATTCCTCAAAACACCTGAGGTTGATTTTCACATTGGGACAGATTTTCCTAAGAAATTGACATTTTGTTCTGGAAAATAAATACTCTCCAACAACTTTCCAAGAATCCAGGTGAAGGAAAGCAGGAAATTTTCATGTTCCTCCACCCCCCCCCACAAAAATAAAATAATAAAATAAAAAAAGAAAGAAAAAGAAAAGAAAAAAAGAAAAATAAACAGCAACACAAGCAAAAGGAGAGAGAGAGAGAGAGAGAGAGAGAGAGAGAGAGAGAGAGAGAGAGAAATTTATGTCCTGACTTTTTCTAATGTTTGATTGAGGGGAGAACTATCAGTCTTAGAATATTGCTCTCTCTTGCAGGTCGATTAGTTTTATACATATTGTATAAAGGGAGAATAGGAATTTGTTTGGTTAGGGTGACAATGCTTTTGGTAGGAAAATAAAAATGTTATGTCTGACCTGGGAAAATCAAAACCTCAGGGCCAGCTATTGTGGGTTGAAAACAGTTTCTTTCTGGAGAACACTTTCAATTCTGTCAGCTTGTCACTCTTCAAGATTATAATTGAGTTTTATTTTCTTCTTTTAAAAAATAACAGCCCATATAAAATCAAGCAACATAGTTTAATACCATAATACAGATATTAAAATAATTTCCAATAAGGTTTTAGAAAACCGCCTTGAAAAATTCCAATAAGAATGCGCCATAAAGTTAATTACAAGTTGAAAAGGAAATCCCATCCCATTACTCTGAGAATGCAATTAATGAAACTAAGTGTAATCATAATCTGAATATTTCATTACATGGAGACTTCAACTCATTAATTTAGGCATTAGGCCTGGAGTTATGCTTGCACACAGACTGCCACGCGCAACGCAGAGCTTGTTGTGTTTTACTCGTGTGAATCCAACCCTTTCCCACAGAGATGGACCTGCTCCTCAGAGATCTGTCCATGGTGCTGAACCACACCGTAGGTGTACTTAGTTACTCAGTTCAACCCACCGGTCAGAAAAGTTTGTCTCATAGAATTTCGGAGCTGGCTCTTGGTTCACCACCTCTTTGCTTTCAGAGGATGATTATTTATTTATTTTTTTAAATCAAGAGACTTGGAGACCAACACAGTGAACTAACTTTTAGTTTTGCCGAGAAAGGAAATTATGTAAAAAGTAACTACTAAATACGATTGCTGTCATAGCATAAATGGTACAGGCATTTGAAGACGAAACATTTAGGTAAGAAATGGTTCTCAAAATAAAATACAATTTCTAAATAAAATGAAGCTAACTTCGTAGAAAACTCATTCCACCGACCTTTTTTGTGTATTTTCATTTTTGCCTCACTGAGTTGAAGATGAGAACATGGATTTGCATTTTTGGTAATCACTGATCATTCCTTAAATGGTTTGATCATTGAACGAATATGTATCGAGCATCTCCTATGTGCTAGGCACTGGGGTTTGGGGCTAGGAATATAAAGATTGATAATTGTGTGTTTATATGTGTGTATATATGTAATAGGAGTATAATACATGTATCTATGTATATGTGACTTCATAGAAATTATAATCAGCTTATCCTTTGCATTGTTACAAATAATGAAACTGAGGCCCAAGAAAAATGTATGACTTTCTTAAAACTATACAACCATGAAACTTGTCAGCTTGATACTGTTTCAGAAATATTATTGAATATTTAGGACACAGTTGCTGATCACAAATATTTGTGGCCTGGGCAGTTCTCTGAGATGGACTTTAGGGTGAGAAAGGAGGAATAAACTTCCTAGCTTTTGGTGCAGCACTGCTTTGGTTTGATACCTCACTGACTATTCAAAGGAAGCCCTTTGAAATATTTAGATATTCTTGCCATTTTAACAAAATATTGAATTTTCTAAAGCCCATGAATTGGAAGTAGTGTGAGGGAAGCATGTGGTATTTGACTTCCTTTACTGAGTAATGTCAAGGAATGAAGAAAATTCCCCATTCTTCAGAGGCACTATTTTACAACATTTAGTGCATATATTCAATGTCAAAGAAGGTCATCATGAAATTCTTTGATTATGGCTGACAAGGATATTGTATAAGCATGATTAAACAGTGTTCCTTATAAAAATTTTTGTTCTGCTCATCAACTTGGAGGTGGCTAGGTTCAGATCCTGGTACTACTTCTTTAAAACATGTGTTATTATTTTAATTACATGCATTACATATTATTATTTTAATTATATACATACATATAATTATAAAAATTTCCACATAATATGATACTGAAAATCTTCTGTCATTGAAAATGACTGCTTTATAGCTACAGACATGAACTCTAGTCATATAATTATTAATTCTATGTAAACTAAATATTTTATCTATTTCAACATAAACTAGGTCCATAACTTTGCTGTTGAAATTTGGAGAGAAAAATCACTTAGAGCTAGGTTTGCTAGAAGCATAAGATGTACTCCTGAAGCCATCTTGCCATCAGAAGGGAAGAACCTGCCCCAAAAGCAAGACATCGCAGAGAAAGGCAGAATGGACAGGTGGAGAGTATCAGCTTAGTACTGATGGTATTGTCTGAATTCCTGGATCTAGCCATATCTGAAGCTATGGGCTTTTCAGTAACATATGGGAATGAATTTCTTTGAAACTTAATCGGTTCGAGTTGGCATTCTGTCACTTGCAATGGAAAGAATGCCAATTTCTATAAGCAAAAGCCACCATTTATAAATTATCCACAGTTTTCAAAGCATGTATCTCATTTAAATCTTATAACAATCACCTGGGACTATAGCCTCTTACCCAAGAATACCCAAATCTATCTAAAAATGTGCTGACTCTTGTGATTTTATTCTTCTAAATTGTGAGCTCTTTGAGGTTTAGGAATGTGCCATTTGTGTGTGTGTGTGTGTGTGTGTGTGTGTGTGTGTGTGTGTGTGTGTCTCAATTCCCAGCATTTAGACCTCAGCAGACAGTAGGCAATTAATAAATGTTTGGTAAATAAACTAATGAATCCCTGCCACTTAACTGGTTGTGATTAGTCTCAGCTAACAGAGCTAGTTTAGAGGAATAACAAGGACTAGAACCTTGGTGTCGAAGCTTCAGGTGTAGTGAGTGCTCTTGCTTCTTCACCTTGCATTTGGGCATGGGGCAATTTGGACATCTGGGTCTTCACCTTAACTTCATCACATCAGCCTTTACATCCCTTCATCATATCACTTGCTTAAAGTCATTCAGTCGAGCTTTGCATTGCTCATTTCCATGGCAATAATAAAAAAATTAAACTCACACGCCTACAAGATCCTACATCACCTGCCTGAGCTCTTCCCCTTCTACTCTTCATCCTCACTCCCTTGACCAAAAAAAGGTCTCTTTTCTCTTATTTGAATGTGCCAAGATGGCTTCCATCTTAGGAGCTTGAATTTTGCTCATCTTTCTGCCTACAATGCCCTTCCTCAGATCTTTGCAGTGTATACTCCTTCCCATCATTTAGGTCTTGACTAAACTGTTATCTCTTTGGGAAAGCCTTCCCTATAGAAAGTAGTCGCCCTATACAATGAAACCCACCATCATCCTTCTCTATTAGGTCACTTTTTTATTTTCATCATAGCTCATATTAATAGCTAAAATCACCTTGTTTACTTGTTTCTTTATATCTTCCTCACCAAAATGTCAGCTCCAAAGGCCAGGGACCTTGTCTGTCTTCTTCAGTGCCTTGCACAGTGCCTGGGGGGCATAATAGGTGTTCTATAACAATTTGTCGAATGAATGCTGTCAAAATACAATAGCAGACACATTTTCTCAAGTAATTGCTATTATTACTTTTCATTCATCAATTCTTTGGGTTTTTATTTCTTGTGGACTAAACTTTCAGTGTTGTTTTCAGAGTTTAGCTAATGCCAAATTACGTGCCAAGAGAAGTAACATACATTTAAAAGATCATGAATACACATTCCAGTACTACCTGAAAATTGTGAAATGTTACACAGAACCAATGTTTTCAAAGTCCAGCCTGCTAATTTAATCACAGTTGATTTTTCCCCCAATAGTATTTCCCCCTATTTCATTTCTTTCAGCTTCTCAGTATCATAGATTGCCTCATAATGTCCCTATCCATTCTGACTCTCAATTTCATTAACATGAGGAGGGAATTGGGTGTGTTTAATATTTATGAAGTGACTGTTGTGTTCGGATGGATAATAATAATAAAAAAACCTAAACTCTGGTGATGCCAAGTAACCTTAATAATCCCCTGCTTATGATCACAATATTGATTTTAATGTATTGCCAAGCAGGCTATTAAATCTCCAACAGCTGTGTTCCACATTTAATTATTATATTTAAAAGGAAGTCTTAAAATATGGAGGGAAGAGGTGGTGACTACAAAGAAAAACACCACACAACAGATACACAGATCCATCTCATATCCTGTAAATTGGGTGATCATCCAATGACAAGCCCTAAGCCCAGGCTTATCTGTGGTTAAGATCAAGCATTTATCTACCTTCTGACTCTGAACCCCAGAATGCCCCAAATATGCCATGGGATCTTATCATCCTCATCCTTGGAGCAAAATCAGGTCAAGCTAAGAAAAGCACTTAAGAACAAAAGTTGCAGTCTCTGGATTTTTAATCACGAATGCTCTGAACATCCCCTGCCTCCCAGGATACTTTTTAGGAAAAGTACGAGAGGAAAATGGGTTATATCATTCTGTGGATAGAGGGGATAGAGGGAGATTTTATTCGTGTTTACTTTTTCCCAGTTTTTGATCTTCACGTCCCATTGCAGTTCCTTCAGCAAGGTTTCTGCTCATGTCATTCTATTTTATCAAGGAGTCACTGTATGTGAAACACTCTATGAGGCTTACTTGGGGGTAAAAGTAATAACACCAGTAGTTAGCATTTACTGAATACATGCTGTGTGCCAGGTGTTTCAAATATATTATCTCACTTAATTCTCTTTACGACCCTGCATAGGATTATCTGTATCTGACACAGCAAATAGGCATAGGCTATCCATCTGGTACCTGGGTTCAAATATAGCATGGTCTGACTCCAAAGCCTGGGCTCTTTCTTCCAGCCAGAGCAGGCACACAGGGCTCCTTTTGGGTGCTGTCACTGGTGACTGCTGGTGGCTGCCTGAAGCGAAGTGTTGAGAGGAATTTTGAGGCCCTATGCAAGCACTCAGTGGGTGTGAGTACTGAGATTGATTAGCCATGTCTGCTGTGAGAGAGGTTAGAGGAAAGTGCCATATATTTATTTAACCCCTGTTTGTTTTCTTAAGTTTTAAAATATTTCGGTTACAGTTGGCATACAATATTACATTAGTTTCAGGTGTATACATCCTAGTGATTAGACATTTATATAACTTATGAAGTGATTACCCTGATAAATGTAGTCCCCATCTGACGCTATACATAGTTATTACGATATTACTGACTATATTCCCTATGCGGTACTTTACATCCCTGTGACTGTTTTAATAACTGGCAATTTGTTCTTCTTAATAATCCCTTCCCCTTTGCCACCCGTGCCGCCAACCCCCTCTCATCTGGCAGCCATCAATTTGTTCTCTGTAACTATGAGTTTGTTTCTTTTTTGTTTGTTCATTTATTTTGTTTTTAAGATCACATATACGTGACATCATCTATTTGTCTTTCTCTGTCTGATCATTCCACTTAGCACAATACCCTCTAGGTCCATCCATGTTGTTGCAGGTGGCAAGATTTCATTCTCTTTTACGGCTGAGTAAAATTCCATTGTATATATGAACTACCTCTTTTTTATCCATTTGTCTGTTTAGACATTTAGGTTGCTTCTATATCTTGGCTACTGTAAATAATGCTGCAAGGAACATAGGGGTTTACATCCCCATTTAGCTTCCTATATGATAAGAGCCCCTCAAAAGTCTTCTGATTTTATAAATTAGGGAAGATAAATGTAACAGAAATTCAGGGAATGTAAACCAAATTGATAGATTGGAGAGGCCTCAAGTACGTAGTACCTAGCATATGGTGTTTGCATGTATAGTAGGTGATTAGCATATCTTTGTTTAATGAATAAATGAATCTATGAATGGATAGTTTGAGGCGTATGATAACCTGTTGTTCTCCTAGGTTTTCTAAGCTATTTATGTGTATCACGTTAGACCAGAACTGCATTTCTTTGTTTCCTATAGAAATGCCTACCCAGAACTGTATATCCTTGATTATATAAAAAAAATTATGGTTGATATAACAAAGGACAGCATATGTATTTCTGTAAATCTGCTGTTGAAAAGGGGACACATCATGTTCGATATCCTTTATACAGAGAGTGACTTCTGTATTACATGTATATTTAATAAACCTTATTCTTGAATTATCTAGTTAGGCACTGTGCTAGTGGAGCAAAAAACAAGCCAGGTCTCTGACCTCTAGAGTCTACATTGGAGTGGGAGAAGACTGTTCACATATCCAATAGGTAAAATTTAAAAATTTTAAGAGTTATTATCTGTGATAAGTATGGCAGGAAACAGGTAAGGGGATAGAATAAAGAATAACAGGACTGTCATCACTGAGGAAGTGACCCAAGGATGAATGAGAAGGAACCATTCACACGAAGAGTTAGGGAAAGTGGCATTCTAGGCAGAAAAACAATGTGCAAAGGCCCCACGGTAGGAAAATCCTTTATCATGTTTGTAAAAATAAAGGAAGCCCAATGAAGCTAGGGTCAGGTGAGGGAGAGATAGAGGTTATATAAATAAATGGATAAATGCTATTCAGAAATAGGAACAAAGTGAGATACTCATCATAGACCACAGCTATATTTTCTGAGCACCTGCTATGTGCTAGGTACTATGTTAAGTGCTTTACATCTATTCCATCGTGTCTCAATGGTAGATCTGTCCCTCTAACATTGCTTCTCTTTGGGTGTTCTACTGAACACTAGTCTTTTGAGATGTTCTGTAAGATTTGAGTTCCTTGGCTAAAAATATTTGGGAACATCTACATGCCCTCTCCACCTTTTGGAGATTTTCAATACATATTAGTAAATTAAAGACTGAGAGTAAATGCAATAAATCCGTTGACAATGGTGTTCACTTCAGAGTTTTTCAAACCAATGAACTACCTACGTAACATCCTTTGTGTAACGATTATTGATATACCAAGGAAATAATATTCTGGAGAGCTGACTTTGAAGAATGCCGCTGAATTAATGGCTCTACTTATCATCTTCTTTGGTGGCAAACTCATTAAGTCCCAAGGCAATCCATTCTGCTTTCAGGCAGACCTCATTGATAGGGAATTTGCTTTATGCCTGTTCCAAAGTTATCAGCCAAGCCCCTTGGAACAGCCTAACAAAGGAAGTGGAGACCAAGGCTATTAATACTTTTCTTTCCTCCCCTCTTTGCACCCTAGTCCCTGTTATCCTTCAAGGCTCAGGGTAAATAGACCATATCAGGGTGTTTTGGGTACAAGCAAGAGAAATCAGTGCAAAAAGGAAACCCTTTTGAAAAATATAAATTGGTTCATAGAACTGGAAGAACATCTGCAGGACAAAGCTTGGGATGGTGGGAACCAGTGCATCCCTAACTGGGACTGGTGGCAGGGGCTAATCCATGGTCTCCTAAGAGTGCCCCCGGCAGATATGAATCATTGTAATCATTTTTCTCCCTTTGTGCCCACTGCACTGAAGTTTAAGCGACTAGGCCAGAGTCTGACGGACTCACATTGAGTCACATGTGACCCTGGGCTAAGAAGGGGAGGTACCTTGATTGACAGTCTCACCAAGATTGCATAGAGTGAGGAAGAAGGAAGTCTTCAAGATGAGACTGAGATGCCGGTTGGAAGTAGTAGGGAATGGATGCTGAGTATTCCAAAAGAGAAGCAAGCAAATCTCAAAGGTCCAGACAAATCCCGTCTACTGCCCTATCTCTCTTCTGGGTGCTCTGCCATCTGTCCAAGTCCCTCCCAGACCACTCAGTTCTGTCAGCATCTGGATGCTGCCTGGCCCATCCTCCCTGCATGGTTTCCCTTCCCTGAGGCTTAGCTCTTATGATGCTCTTTATCTGTGGCAGTGTGTTGGTCTCCTGTCTCTAACCTATAGACTGTCACCAGCAAAAACAAGTGACCACAGGGAGATCGTTGGTGGGGGAGGGAAGTCAAGGAATTAAAAGAGAGGCATGAGGTCAAGGCTGCCTCGAGGGGAGGGTGGTGTGGTTGGGAAGGAATAATAGGTGAGTGGAAACATCTGGACATGACCACTCGCAGAAGGCTGCTGAGGTGGTGGGACTAGTCTTGCTTGAGGCAGAAGGGCTTTCGCTGGGAGCGGGGAGTGATGACGCTGACCGAAGACTGGAAGGCCTCGGAGTCCAGGTTAAGGAGTTTAGAGCCGAGCCTCTGTGAGCCCTGGAGCAGAGGTGCTGCCTTCCATCACTTCTCTTGACTAACAGGTGTCTTGCTGGGATGTTGGGATGATGGAGCAGAAAGGCCTTTGAAACAATTTGGGGAAGCTCTCCAGCGATCTCAAAACACAGCTGCCACTACCTTAACCATAAGTCCTTGTTCCAATCCTTCACCAGAGCATTTTGAGGGTTGCTAGGAAACTGGGGATGCTTGAGCAGTTGGGATCTGATTATAATAATCCTCTAAGTCTCCGTGGTTGGAGGAGGAGCCAGGTCAGTCCAATGCCATATTCTCTTGCCTCACTGTGGAGTCTACAGTGGGGCATAAGTGCCCTTGGGGTATGTGCATTCAATGCTGCGATCCCAGGTCATAGATGGGGAGAAGTGGTTGGGAGAGGGGGAGTGAGCGAGAGAGCACCTTAGATAATGTAAGTATTTCTGTTCACCATTCCACACAATGAGCATATGCTGAAAGTGAGATGGGAGACATGACTCTGCTTTCGCCTCAGACAGACTCACTTCCCACGAGCTTCTCCTGAGTGTGATTCTAGCATTTAAAGATATGCATTTTTCAGATAACTTGGCCCCTAAACACAAGCCAGTTACTTCATCTGGTGTTCAACCAGGGAGACAGCCAAGATGGGTAATTTTGGCTGCATGTGATTTTAGCCACTGCCTCTGGCCTCGGCAACTTGCACAAGGCAGGATTGCAAGGTAAAATCCCTACTTGGTGCCCATGGATAATGCCATTTAACTGCCTGTTCTTTGACTTGCCCACTCCTTGGCACAGTGTGGGCTGGGCGGGGGCAGTGAAGCTGATTTATTTGTTCCTTACCTCAATGACATTTCTTCTGAAATCACAGATATAACCTGGAGTAGGAAATACCCCCAGGTACCCTTCTACAATTAGGTGGTCCTCTCATAAACCACAGCCCCACCCCTGTGCTGTGCAAGCTCACCACTGCTGTAGCATGGTATATTTATTATTTAATTTTAATTTTTTATTTTTTAGATGTTTGTGGACCTGGAGGTTCTCTAAGAAGGACAGCTTACCCAGGCCTCTGGGCAGTGTCTTTTGCTATTTACATATAGTACATCTTTTTTTTTTTTTAAATGGATTTATTTATCTGGATCAGTCAATGTGTATGTGGTAGGAAAAAACATCAAGTGATGTAAAAGGTGTAAACAGTAGGTGTCCTCTACCCTCAAGCCGCCTATTTTCCTCCTCAAATGCAAGCACTGTAAAAAGTTTATTATATGTTCTCCAAGGGATGGTCAGTCTATGTATTTATGAACATTTATAAATACTTTTCCACCTTTCTTATTTTATTTAATAGTAGATCATTAGTCTGTTCAGGCTGTCACAACCAAATACCATAGGCTGAGTGGTTTAAACAACAAATTTATTTTCTCACATTTCTGGAAGCTGGGAAGTCCAAGATCAAGGTGCTATTTGATTCGATTCTGAGTGAGAACTCTCATTTCGGCTTACAGACAGCCACCTCCTCACTGTGGCAGAGAGAGCCAGGTCTGGTGCCTCTTCCTCTTCTTAAAAGGGCACCTGTGTTCACAGAAGCATTATTTGCAGTAGCCAGGACATGGAAACAGCCTAAGTGTCCATTGCCAGATGATTATATAAAGAAGATGTGATACATACTGACCATGGAATACTACTCAGCCATGCAAAAGATGAAATCTTACCATTTGCTACAATAAGGATGCGTCTTGAGAGTATTATGCTGTGAGGAATAAATCAGAGAAAAAAGGATGAAAACTGTATTTCACTCATATGTGGAATAGAACCCAAAATGTGACAAATTATCAGAACAAATAAAAACAAATTCATAGGTCAGACAACAGAATGGTGGTTACCAGAGGGAAAGAGGGTTGGCGGGGGGAGTGGTGGGGAAAGTGGGTAAAGAGGGCTAAATAACATGGTGACGAAAAGAATCTAGATTCCTAGATTCCTGGTGGTGAGCACACAATAGAGTACACAGAGGTCGAATTACAATCTTGTACACCTGAAATTATATAACATTATTAGCCAATGTTACCCCAATACATTTAATTTTAAAAAGGGCACTAGCCCTATCAATTAGGGCCCATTCTTCACCTTAGGGCCTCATTTAACCTTTATCACCTCCTCCCAGGCCTTATCTCCAAATGCAGTCACCTTGGGGTTAAGGCTTTCACATTTAAATTGGGGGGTGGGGGTGGGGGGCGACACAAACATTCAGTCCATAACAGTGGCTATTAGATTGTTCTCTACTGGTATAGTTAGACAGAGATCCACCTTTTGCTCATCCTGGAGGCTGTGAACGGAGCCTGGGGGATTGGTAGCAGATGCGGTCTTAGAAGATGAGGAGAGGAGGACACAACAAGGTGGAGAAGATCTAACCATTGTGCCCTGTAAGAGCATCCTGAGATCTCAGCAGCTGGGTACCATTCTCTCCTGGATGAAATGACGTCACTCTTGTCATGTGGATAGTGATCCTTAATGATGTCATAGCTCCCCTCGGGGGTTAGTGAGAGGGGGACAGACCATCAGGATCAGATGTTGAAGCCCCTCCCAGCAAGCCCATCCCAAAATGAATATTTTGGGGTGAGTCAGGTCTTAGTCTTCCAGGAATTCTCCTGGGGAGATTGAGACCATAGTGAGGCTATCAGCATCCTCCTACAGCTCTCTCCTGAAACGCCCTTCTCCTTCCTCACTCAATAAATCTTACACTTCCCCGTGAACGTCAAGGCCAAGTTCAGTTCCTTTTAATGAACCTGTCCTTTTCCTCAACTCCGTGGCTCTTACTCAGTGCCTCGCTCATGTCTCATCTCTCCAAGGCAGCTTCCATTTATCCATTCCCAGGCACTAAATCTCATTCTGCCTTTTGGTTTAGACTGCTTTGTTACCGTTGATTTTGATCCTTGTGGTTTATTTTAACTTTTGTAGAAGCATCTGGTTTTTTTTCTTCTTTGTTCCTTAACCTAGAAACCAAAATCTCTTCGAGAGCAATAAACAAACATTTCAAAGTGTTCCCCATCACGTCCAGTGTGTACCGTACTCTCAATAAGCACTGGGGTGATATTCACTGAATGAATACATTCAGATGAAGTTTTGGGGGAGGATTCAAGAGTAAGCACCATAAGGAAGTAGTTTCTTTTGAATGTCCCTGATTGTTCCATAATTTTCCCCACCACCACCAAGAGGTTTGTTGTTGGTAGAATCCACATCTTGTATTGGTCTTTTCACTAGATTTTGGATGGGCTCCTATGATCAAGTAAGAACTATCATTTCGTGAGCATCTACCACAGCTCTCATTGACTATTAAAATCAACCCCATGGGAAAAGAGGCTCACGGAGATTGTCAACTTGTCCAAATGGCTGTATTGGGATTTGAATTCCTACTTCTGTCTGGCTGGTGTTTCCCCCACTTCGTCAAGTTTTCTAGACCTTGCTCCTCCTTCTCTGCCTCTACCTGCCCTTATTGTGATAGTCAGTGAACCATTCTGCTTGTTGGTATAAGTTCCCATTGCTGAGAGCCACATTCTCTTAGGGCAGAGATGCATAGAAAGCGAGTCTGGGGTTTGGATTGGCATATTGGGATATATGCCCGTTCAACAGCCTTACCCTCCTTCCACGTAATTCTGATGTAGACGTTCCTGGAGCCATATTTTGAGAAATACTGGCATAAGCTCTCTAATTATCCAGCCAACTACTTCTTATTCTGGTGTAGACGGTAGATAATTACAGGCTGACCCCTTCCATGTATCATAACTTTAATGCTGTGACTGACATGGGCCCTGATGAGAAGGACAACATTTTTGGTTGGAACCCCAGGGGTAAGGGGTTCCTCTGCTCATTGGTTTCACGATGTCTATTTTCCAGGACCTGAGGCAGACCCCAGGGGTCCTTTAAACCTGGGTTCAGATTCATGGATTCTACCTCTTACTAACGGTGTGACTTTAGGCAAAGTAGGTAGCCTCTTCTCTCCTAGGAAATGGTAGTGTTACGTTCCTTGGGTCGTTATGAAGATGAAATGAAATAATGCATCCACTCTTAACAGAGTTCCAAGGGCAGTGAAAACCAGCAGGCAAACTAATCAATCAAACCTGTCTTCCCTAGTGTCGCAGTTATTAATACTTTGCTACGGACCTGCCTTTGTCCATGGAGCTGGAGTGGTGAGACATCTGGTTAGAATGTGCCTCATCAAAGCATCGCCACTCCAAGACAAGTTTGGGGGGGGGTTGTACAGTAGCATTTTTTTTTTTTGCTTTGTAAGGACAGAGAGCCTGGAACAATCTGTTCCTTGGGCTGGAGCCATATGAGATCCTCAGTACAGTGACAGCCTGATGGTAACGTGAGATCCCAACAGCTTGAATTAATCATGGATACAGAAGGTGAAGAATAGGGAAGCTCTTGAGGACAGCCCCCGACATCTGCAGCCACCTCAGTGCAATTCTTCTCAAGGAGAAAGGGCAGGAGCTTCTCCTTCTGTTGTGCTTTCCTCCTTGGTAGGAATCTTCAGAAGTGGGTACAAAGGAGCTTATTTCTGAGAAAAAAGGATATAAACGGCTGAGGACTAGTCATAGTTAAAACATTTTGGAACCAGTTCCAGGAATGTTCATGTGCACACTCTGAACACATGGTCTCTTTCCCGATCCTACAGAAGCAACCTGACCAGCCATGTAAGTTGGATCCATCAGCATCCACACAGGGTCTGTCGATGACAGCTTTATAAATCTCATTGTGGCACTTGCTGAAGGGTGTCGGTCAAGGAGGACATCATCCCCTATATCTCAGTATTTCCTTCTACAAAGCCCATTGTTCTCTGGGAAGCCAGTTAGGAAAAAGCTTTGATTTTCCTAAGGATGTGGAATGTATAATGAGAACCGTATAACTGACCAGCTCTGCCTTTTTACTTTATCTACCCAGAATCACAGCCAATTTTGAACCTGCTTTGACCCTCATCTCCTGCTTTTTGATTTCTATTTCCCTCTTATCTTGGCATATACCTCGTACTATGTCAGGACCTTTCACATTCAAATGACAAAAACCTAATGCAAACAAAAAGAGGAATTTAGTGGGCCATGTCACGGGCCTTCAGACACAGCTAGGACTTAACAGACATTCTCGGGATTCTGATTATCTCTCCATCTTTAGATATTATGTGCTTCTCTTGGCTAAACTTTCAGACATTTCTTTCCTTGGGGTGGCAATAAGGCTACTGGCAGCCCTAATCCAGCATTGTCCTTAGCTGTCCAGACTCCAGAGAGGCAGAGCACTATTTCCCTACAACTTTGGAAAAAACCTTGGAGAGGTCAATGACTGGTCTGATTGGTCAGGTGACCATCCTGGACCAATCATTTTGATCATGGAAAGTGGTGCTCTGATTGGTTATCCTGGGATCATAAATCCACTATTGAATGTGGGTGGAGTCAACTCCAAATCTCATAAACTGGACAGGATCACTGTGGAGCAGGGAGAGAGAGAGAAAGAGAGAGAGAGAGAGAGTGTGTACACATGGCAGGCTGGAGGGGGAGTTCTTCAGAGAAGAGATACCAAACAACCACCACAACAAAAAAAACCTTACACACCCCTCATTCAAATTTACATTGTCCCTGTTTCTGAGGCAGGATTGTTTATTTATATTTTACTTTGCTGCCTCAAATCCTTTGTGAAATGAGGTGGAATAAATAAATGATAAGATGTATAAACTGAGTGAATAGACACATCAGTGCATCCCTCCTTGCAAAAAGAGGGTGGGATTGATTTGCAGTAGCAGCCAACTCAGCACCAGGTTGAGCTCTAGAGCGTATTGAAGGTGGAAGACTTGCCTCTGGTTGCCCACAGTACATGGCCAAGGACCCCATTCTGTCCTGGGCGTGCTCCTTAAAAACAAATGACCCCGTCTTCATCTGTAGATGTTGAGGATTGGCTTAAATAAGTACTGTACAGATTGACCACAGAAGTGAAAAGGCAGATCCTACCTCAGGGTTCACATTTTGAAATTCTTGGTTTATGTGTTTTTTGTCATTCTGTCTTCTCCTTTTATAATAGAGTTTCTCAGCCTTGACACTTTTGACACTTGGGCCAGATAATTCTTTGCTGGGTGTGGGGGACTGCCCTGTCCCTAGGAAAATGTTTAACATCCATGGCCTCTATCTTCACATTCCAGTGGCATATCACCCCCCCCATCCACACCCCATTTGCAACAACCAAAAATGTCTCCAAAGATTGCCAAATGTCCCTTGGGGGTGGTGGGGGCAAAATCATCCTGCTTGAAAACCACAGTTCTAATAGAATGTGGCTCCTGGGAGAATAGAGACCTTGTATGAGTTGATCCTTGTTGAATTCTTCTACATAGCACGTTGCCTAGACCCTAGCAGATGCTCAATAAATCTTTGTCGACTAAATGAACTGGCCTATTTCGAACTTACTTGGAGGTGCTCCTGGATTCTAAGCAGCCAGATCTCTTCTCGTTGAGGGAACCAAAAGAAATCATTTTTGCAAAGTCTTAACATTCTTTCGGGTACGTGACAAGCACTCACTACGTGTTAGCTCCTGGCATTGCCATTATCATGATTATTTTCTTCCTGGAATAGTGTTAAGATTACAGCCATGTGGTTATTTTATACTAAAAATTATTGCTGTGTCCTGAACCACTCCATAAAGAGGAACTGGACTGAAATAGCTGGAGAATGGAGAGCGGCAAAAAGCACAGAGAAACCCAAGGACTTTGGGGGCTGGAACGCTGTGAAATGGCTTGGCCAGGGACTTGTCTTCGAGCCAGAGCACTCAAGCTCGAAGGCAGCTGTGGAACATCAGTGTTTTCTTATGCAAAAATAGTCCTGTGCCCTTCGTGCCTAGCTATAGATGTTTGGAAATGTGTAGGAACTTTTTCTGCATCAATGTGCCTGGGGAGGTGCTTTGGTTCGAATTCCCTGAAAGACCAGGATTTCAGGGCAAGTCATGTTTTTTTGGGAAGTGATCCCAGGAAACTCTGTTAGATGAATGTAAGAAAGATAGGGACACCTGTAAAGGGTGGCTTATCAGGCCACTTAACTACTGAGGCACTGGAGCTCAGTCCTGCTGGGGACTTGGAGAGAGAAGAGAACAGATCTCAGAGTCATTGCAGCTGAGGGACAACGATGCTGGGGGAATTGAGCCATCAAATCCTCCTTCAACAGTGGTTGAGAGGGCTGCTTCCAGAGGCCTGGTACTTCTCTTTGCCTCGTGGGGAGACCACGTGTGTTTTCTAGGCAGAGCATGTTATCAGGCAGGGAGCTGCAGATGTTTGCAGCTGGTAGTGCTGAGCGTGGAGGTGCATGCTGAAGGGATGCTGGTAGGGCACTTGCAGTGTCTGCTACGTGACATTTGGTAGACTGGGTCTGTTGGACTAAACATCCTCCAGCACAGAAACAAGACCCTCACAAGGAAGAATTATTTCACCCTGAGTGCCAGTAGACACCTCTTTGAGACTATGATAAATGAAAATGGCTATTTCTTTTCTCCTTTGGGTTTCTGGAAGAGAGAACCCTTTTTGGTTATTTCATTTTATTTATAAAAACAGTGACTTATTTTTTTTTTCCGGCTGTAAATGTAATAGGAACTCCTTGTAGAAAATGTGAAAGGTACAATAAAAACAATCCTGGAAGGCACACAGTTTGGTTCGTTTCCTTTTTATTTTATCCATAGGCAGTAGAAGTAGTGGTTATAAAAACAGAGTTGAAAGTCAGATAGTCCTGGATTCAAATCAAATTCCACCACTTACTAGTCATGTGGCCTTGAACAAGTTAGTTAGTTAACCTCTCTGAGCCGCAGTTTCCCCAACTGAAAAGTGGAAAGAATGAGATCTTGTTTGGTGGTTTTGAGAATTAAATGAGACAATGTGTGTAGTGTCCTTGACTGATAGTAAGCACTCTATATAAACCCATCTCCTTTTAAAAATGAGAGTAATATTATTAGGCTGTTGTTGGAACACAGCCATGTTCACGTGCTCACGTTGCATTGATGGCAATTTGTGCTATACTGGCAGAGGTGGGTAGTTGTGACAGAGACTGCATGGCCTTCAAAGCCTAAAATATTTACTATTCTCAGCAACTGGTCTAAAAGGTCAGAAAAAAGAGAGGAGTTTGGAGTAATCTGGGGTGACCCCATGGTAGAGGTCACTTTTCTCTGGGACTCTGGGTGAGTGGTGAGAAATCAGGAAGACCTTCAAAGACTAGCAGTGTAAGGTGGGTCCAGAGGAAGCAAAGACACCTGGAGAAAGGTGGGAGACAGTACCAAAGAGGCATGAGATGGTGATGAAACTTCTCTCCAAGCCCCACATGGATATCTGGGACAGTAGCTTGTTTTAATGAAGAAATCCACTTAAGGCTCATTTCCAGGGAAGAATTGCATTTAGCAACCCTTAATCAGAAAAGTGCATGGTCTGGGGTGTGCTAAATGCAAATGCGTGCCGGCATAATTATTTGGAACCGCTATAAACAAGTCTGGTCACTTCAGATAAAGATGTCAGGCACACACTTTGCCTTCATAGGAACTGCCAAAGGAGAAGAGGGTATCTCAGCCCTTGATGTCGGTGGCCGCTGAGCAGGAATTCATTCGGTGCCGGCAGACATCACGTGCTAGCTATCGGGGACATCGGGACATCAGCTCTTGAAATCCACAGGCTATTTTTGTCAAAGGAGAATTCAGTTTTAAATATTCGATGCCTTTAGGATAACTCATCTATCACCGGGCCAATTTAAGTCTCATTAATCATATAAAGAAGAAGGGGAAAAGAATTCCCTGCCCCGTGAAGCTACTTAGTGTACAGCTGTGAGATGGAGGCCTGTTCCCCTGGGGAATGGTACTTGAGTGACACAATAATGCAGGGATGGGAGCGAGAGCGATCCCCCTGAGTGGGGACTGTACCGTGACTCCAAATTGCCCATTGTGGGTTCTGCAGCAGAGCCTGGGGCAGCCCAAAAGGCGAGCATTTGGAAGGTCATGGTGGGTTACATTTGAGGAAGCATGGAGTAGAGTAAAGGACCGTGACTTTGAGGGCCAGGTAGCCTCCATTTATGGATCTACCATCTACCAAGAACCTACTATGTGCCAGGCAATGTACTAAGCACCTTTAATGCAAATCCTCATTTAATCCAGCAACAATCCTTTGAAATATATGTCGTTATCCCCCTTTTACAGATGAGAAAATTGAAGTTTAAAGACGTTAACTCGTTTGCCCAGGATCATAAAACTAGAGAGGGGCAGAGCTGGGATTCGAACCCTGGTCTGACTATTTCTGAGCCAACCAAGCTCTTTAACTATTCATGCTATGCTGAACTCAAGGAAAGCCAAATGTCATAAGAAAATGAACCCTTACTCTCCCTGGAAAAACTGGAAAATACAGAATGATGGAAGTGGGAGAAAAATAAAATACCATTAATTCTAATTCTCCAAAGTAAGTTATTGATAACATTGTAGGATATATATTTTTTACGCTTTAAAAAGAACTTTATATTTAAAAAGCACATATTCACGCAGTGCATTTTCGCCTTATTTTCCCAAATCAGCATCATACCACAGGTGTTTAAATGTTATCATCTACCTTGGTAAGTGTAGGTTTAAATAATTCCATAGTCTGCTATCGTATGGCTGGATATACTTATCTATGTCAGTCTCCTTATCTTTAAAAGGTGGCTGACGTTTCCCACCTCATTGCTCTCTGGTGAGATGAGATAACCGTTATTAAGTGCCTGACGTGATAGGTGCTCAATATTTGTACTCTTCTCTCCCTGAATCCCTGAATCAGGACAAGATCCCTAGAATCAGAGCCTGAAATGGGCATGCCTGCACGAGTCATTTATTGTGGGGACACTCTCAGGAGAGGTCTGGAAGGGAGAGATGGTGGCAGCAGTGGGCAGGAGAGCAAATGAAGCAAGATGTGGTCTGTACCAGAGCCAGCTACAGCCCGATCCCATGGGGGGCTCTGGAGCATTGCACCCCAGACCTGGTCCCACCTCTAGGCAGTGGGGTTGACCTTTATTACCTCCTTGCTATCAGTCTCCCTTGGCTTTGGCGTTGTGTAGGAAAAACTTACTCTTCCTCCTGTGTATTTCTTCTTTATGCTCACACTACTACCCCACTCCCACTTCTGACACCAAATATATGGATTTATTTTCCCACATCAAGAGATTCTCTGTGACACCAGCTGGGTGTCCTACAATTCAGTTCAATTCTGACACTATCTGGAGTTAACACAGATCCCACAGGTTAAGGGCTCAGTCCCATAAGACTGTGCTCCTATCTCCCACCTCCCCACTTCAGATGCCATTTGTAAGTCCTGGGTTGTCACCTGTATTTCTGATCCACTGGCGATAAATCGGGATTTCCTACTTGGGATCGATAATTTGCTAGAATGGCTTATAGATCTCAGGAAACACTTAGGATTAAAGGGCCTAATAAAAGGTACGGATGCACATCCAGGCAGAAAAGATACCTACGTAGGTGGGAGAGGATGCAGGACTTCCAGGCGCTCTCTGGGTGAACTCCTCTTCCAGCACCAGCCTGTGGTTAGTAGCCTGGAGGCTTTCTGAACCCCATACCTTAGAGATTTTTGTGGAAGCTTCATCACCTAAGCATGACCCATCATTAACTCAATCTCCAGCCCCTTTCGTCTCCCTGGAAGTTAAGGAATGTGGCTGAAAGTTCTAGACATCTGATCGTGCCTTGGTGTGTCTGGTGACCAACCCTCCATCCTTAACCTCACCAAGCATAACCTCATCAGAACAAAAACCACTCCTATTATCCAGGAAATCCCAAGCAGAGAACAATGTAGGATTTTCTATTATTTCAGGTGTGTAACCGCTGGGTGAGGCATTTCTTATTCAACCAAAGGAGACTCTCTCGCGTAGCCCTTTCTTATAGGATAGCATGTAGCCACAGGTGGCTATTAAGCACTTGAAATATGACCAGTCTCCATTGCGATGGGATGTGTTTTAAGTTTAAAATACACACCAGAGTTTGAAGATTTGTATGCAAAAACACGTATCTATATCACTAATAATTTTAAAAAGTGGTTACATATTGAAATGACAATATTTTGAATATATTGGATTAAAGGAAATATTAATATGAATTTTACTTGTTTTTTAAAATATTTTTAATGTGGCTGCCTGAAAATTTGAAATGACATACGCGGCTTTACGTTTGTGGCTCTCATTGTGTTTCCATTGGGCAAGATTGCTCTGGCATAGGGGTTGGCACACTTTTTCTCTAGAAGGCCAGAGGGTATTTTAGACTTTGTGGGCTCTATGGTCTCTGTTGCAACTACTCGGCTTTGCAGTCGTAGAGGGAAGTGGCCATAGACGAAACATAAATGGTGAATGGGCATGGCCATGATCCAATAAAACTTTATTGATAAAAACAGGTGGTGGGCTGGACTTTGTCCACGCACCATAGTGTGCTGATCCCTGCTTCAGAGAAAACATCGGCTGCGAACTCTTAGCAGCCGGAGCTCATACCAGCTGGATATGGTGGTGGTGGAGGGGCGTGCCAGTCTGGTAAAGGGGATCTAGGCGAGACCCCATAGTGTGTCCTTTATATTTCCATGTCTCTCCTGATTAGGAAAAAAATCTTTTTTTCTGAATGATTTCCCCCTGCGTTTGCTACTGGCCTCTAGATATTTAGACTCTAAAAGAGGAGTCTTTTGAAGAAAACTTTCCATCAGGAAGCTTAGACTCTGAAACTTTTCTGCGTCAGAGGCTGAAGATGGAGAAATATGCAGAAAGAAGAAAAACAAGGGCAAACATTTATTTCCATCGCAGAATTGGGAAAGAGGAACATATGTATGTCAATATGGCACTTGACGCTGCTGCTTGGTATTCTGAAGGTCTGTGCGATTGGTTGGTCTACCCTGGAAGGTGGAGAAAGTCTCATCTTGAGATTTAAGTGGATTTTTTGTTTTTAATGACTTCCTCTCTCCCATCCCTCAGCCAACAGAAACATTAACTTGGAGTTTTTCGATTGGGAGCAATTAACATAGAATGCCTTAGGCCAGGAAATAATTAACACAAAATTCCGGGGCACCAGCAGCACTGTAACTCATACTTTCCCAAGGTGGAATTGCCCAATTAAAACGATTCTTTGGCCTCCAGAGCACTTTCTGTGACCTGTTTAGATTGGAGCCGAATGTCTCCACTTGCTCTGTGCGTGTCCTCTGGTAGCCCTGTGGCCCTGTCCTTCCTTGTAAATGCTGAGAATCCTTCAGAGGCCCCTTCAGCTGGTTTGCAATAGACCCCCTACCAACCACCAAGTTTTTACCCACTGGTGTGTTAGGATGATGTCCTGGCCTTCTGTCTCCTCCTGTTGGAATCCCGTTCCTTCAAGGCAAAATTGACCTCTTCTTTCTGTCTTCTTTTCCTTTCACAAATGTTTATTGAATAAAACATTCAGTACCAAGTCTGTTTTAGGTACCGGGTAGTAAGTCAGGCTTAGTATGCTGATGAGAAAGAATAATAAAAAATGTGTGAGTAAATAAGTAAATAACGCAACTTCAGGAAGTGACCCGAACTGTGAAAAAAAAAATTAAGACGGGCAAAGGAATAGAGAGCGATGGTGTGTGTGTGTGGTGTCCAGATAGGGTGGGCGGGGGAGGGAGGTCTTTTTTGAGAAGGTGGCATTTAAGGAGGCCTAAAACAGACTAGAAGCCGTCAGTGCTCAGGTGGTGCCTACTTGGTGCTAGGCACTGTTTGGAGTGCTTCACAGACATCAGCTGATTAATTTCAGGTCAGTGCAATGAGGCAGACTTATGGGAAGGACCATTCGGTAGAGGAGAACCAGAAACATAGAAAGATAAAGTCATTGGCCCAAGGATGCCAATGGGGGGATGGGGCTTGGACCCAGGCCTCTGGCTTCAGGTGGTCTTAACTGTCAGGAAGCATTAAGACATTGATTTATTGAATATTTGATGCATCGATTTATTGTAAACTCTCACTCACAGGGACCTAATGTGGGCCAAGTCGACATAAATAAGAGCTACTTCTCTTTTACTGCCTGGGGGTAGAGAAAGCCTTGGGGCTCAGCCTTGTTATGAAAGTGATGAGCACCTGATCTTGTCTCAGCCTGGGACGGTGCAGGAATGATCATGGAAGACCATTCAGAAGAAGTGACACCATGAATAATCGAGACTCGAAGGATGAGTCTGCAGAAAGACAGAGTCGGATGGGAAATGAGGAAAGTGGGACAAGGGGAGACAGGCAGGGGATGGGAGGCAGGCAGGCCGAAGAAACAGCCTGTGCACAGGCAGAGTCCTGCCATGCTCAGGGAGGTGGAAGTACTCAAAGATGGCATAGACGTAAGCACGGGGGAATGGCAGCTCGCGAGATGTGAATTGTAGAAGAGTTCAGATTGCTTAAGTAACTTGGGTTTTATCCCGAGGGTGATGAGGCTCCATCGATGGATTCTAAGGGTTGGACTTCTGCAGTTAGATCACATGGGTCGTGGTGGGCATGGTGTTTTGACAGATGACTTGTTATCCCCTTGGTTCTTCTTGACACCTTCTCATCAGCCAAGTAGAAATGGAACATTCTTCTTCATGTTTATGTATTTTAATGAATAATAATAATAGTGCTAGTTCTTATTGGACACACACTAGGAACTGACTGTATGCCGGGTACTTCACAGTCTTTACGGAGTCCTAAAAACACTGTGACATAGATATCGCTGTCATTTCTGTTTCACAGACGAAGAAGCTGAAGGTTAAAGAGGTTAAATGGCACACCTGGAATGAGGAGCCATTAAAAGGTGAAGGAGGGATTACAGCCCAGGCATTGTTGTGACAGGGGCCACAGTAGAAAGCACCGTGCTGTCGTCACCCATCTCATCCTGGGCACCGGTCCTGTGTCCATGACACGGGAGGGTGGGGAGTGCGCGAATGCGTTGACTGAGCATTGCCTATGCCCTGGAGTGTACGGTGGACAGCTCCACGTATATTTGTGTTATTTCTTCACAGCGGCCTGGTGGACTGTATCTCCTTCTAGAAGGTGACAAAACGGAAGCCGGGAGGTGTGGGTTGCCCAGTGCCTCCCGTGTTTTCTCCCTGAGGGCTTCGTATGCTCCCTTCTTGGTCTTCTGCATCTTTAACTACCTCCACTTCCTCTGGGATTGCCCACACTTCCCCGGCCAGGACTCTAGCCAGTGGCCACGTCAGAGCTGGCTGCAGTGCCCCCAGTCTCAGATACAAGTGTTTTTTCTTCTCCTCGGTTCACGTCCTGGCCATGGCTGCTGGCTTTCTCCACCAGGTGACTCCTCCATCAGCAGCCTTCTCTCCAGGTGGGTGTTAATCACACCTCCGAGAATAGCCGGCCCATTTAGGCTTTGGGCTGACAGGTGCCTCCAACTGTCTGTTCCCACTGGGGTCCTGGGAACAGGAGGAAAGATTGCATTTCCAGAGACTAAGTCAGGTCCCAAAGACCCCAAGTTCACTTTTCCTCGTTTATTACAGACAAAAATTGCATATTTGTATATTGCTTCTTATTTCTGAAATAATATACATTCATCATTAAACTTTTCTAAATAAGAAAAAAGAAGGAATCAAAAGTAACCTTTAACCTTACCACCTAGAGATAAGCACTGCCTACAGTTTGGAGCGTATTTGTGATCCAGTTCTTTCTCTTCTCTGTCTCTCACTCTCTCTTTTTCTTTTTATTACAAAATAATATCTTGCTGTAAATGCTATTTTGCGATTGGTCATTTTCCCTTCACGACTCCGCAGAGGCACCTTGACAGTCTTCTCCAGCGATGGTTTTCAAGCTTGTTTTAGCAGCTCTTGAACCTTTTCTACAAGCACAGTCATTGGAAATGAAATTTATGAGACAGATTGTCTTGGGGTGCTGGGGCCGCTGTGATGAAAACCGCAGGCTGGGTGGCCTGAACAGCAGACATGTATTTCTGATAGTTCTGGAGCCTGGGAAGTCCCAGACCAAGGCGCTGACCCATTCGTTCTTGGAAAAAGCCACTTTCTGGTTTGCAGATGGCCACCAGTTTGCTGTGTCCTCATGGGAGAGAGAGAGAGAGAGAGAGAGAGAGAGAGAGAGAGAGAGAGAGAGAGAGAGAGAGAGAGAAAATGAGCTAGCACATGAGTGCTTAGGTGTCTCTTCCTCTTCTTCTAAGTCAGTGGTCCCCAACCTTTTTTTTGGCACCAGGGATCGGTGCTCCTGTGAGAATCTAATGCCTGATGATCTGAGGTGGGACTGAGGCGGCGATGCTGGTGCTGGGGAGCGGCTGCAGATACAGATGAAACTTCGCTCATTTGCCTTCCACTCACCTCCTTCTGTGCGGCCTGGTTCCTAACAGGCCACGGACTGGTACCGGTCCACAGCGTCAGGGGTGGGGACCCCTGTTCTAAGGGCATTCATCACATCCTGAGACTCTATCCTCACGACCTCATTTAAACCTAATCACCTCCCAAAGACCTCACCTCCTAATACCATCACATTGGGAGTTAGAGCTTCAGCGTATTAAATTTTTTTTTGGGGGGGGAGGAACACAAACATTCAGTTCCTAACAAAGATTAAAGCAGAACTTCTTCGATTGAGAGGCTGAAATTCTGCCCCTTGGCTTTGTTCTCGTGCCCAAATTGGGCTCGTGAATCACCTCTGTTAATCTTCTAGCCTTCCAAAGAGTATTATTTGCAAAAAACAAATACTCCTCATCTGTCATTATTCAAAGCAGCGCTGTATTTCATTGTATGGATGTGTCTTGTGTGTCAAGGTTGCTTCCATTTTTCACCATCATAAACAAAATTATAGCGAAGATCTTTGTACTTTCAACCTTTTGTCGTAGCCATGATCGTTTCCCTCAGATAGTCTTAGAAGTAAAAAAAAAAAAAAATGCCTTTTGAGCTCTGCCTTGTAGAAACGTCCCTCCGAAGCCCGGATCTTTGTTTGGCAGAGCAGGCGTGGAGTGGGGGCCCTGGTTCAGAGTGTGTGTGTGTGCAGGACACAACATGTCTTCATAACAGACGGCCGGCGTTGGCCTGCTGTGTCACGCTGTGCTGTCAGGACAGCGACAGACTTTTCCCTGGGTCTGGGCTGGCAGGACCGATGCCAGGGATGCCATCTCATAGCCACAGCAGCCTCTTACAGTTTTCAAGGCCTTTTCCCTCTGTTGTGCCACAGTCGCTTTAAGACGCAAACAAGGGATCAGATAAATGTATCTTTAAGAAATGTAAAGCCTGCCAAGGTCCAAAGAGGTCAAATGACTCTTCTCAGATAACGCGTCCGGTAAATGGCAGCACGCTGCATTAGTCAGATATTATTACAATAATGCTGCCTAACAAATACCGCACCCTCATCCCCCAAATCTCAGTTCCGTACATCGACAGTTATCTTTCTTTTTCCCATGACAGTTGGGTCCGAGGCTTGGCTGTAATCTGGCTGATCTCAGCTTGGCTGGTGTCGCCGGGTACAGGGGGCAAAGGGGATAGTGACACCTGATAACGTCATAGAGGAAGTCTTGGGTAAGACCTTAAAGGACACGGTGAAGGGTTTGACTCCTGCATTGATTGATCTGATTTATGTTTTAAAAGATGATTTGGACTCGTTTGTTCAGCGTTAGATTTTCACTGCCTGGCTCCTAATAAATGCTCCATAAATATTTTATTAAATTGTTAACGAACCTGGTTCCCAGAGAAAGCGATACGAAGTGCCAGACCGGAGGAGCTGGGTCTCGTTCCGTTCTGTGCCCGGGGCTGGTAAGCTGGTGGGCTTCTCTGGGCGAGATCCATTAAGTAGCTTGTTTATTCACTAATTCATTCATTTCACGGATCCAGATGACATTCAGTAGGTGTTTCCTCTGGGGTGTCCACAGTGGGGGAGGAAAGGCTGTGACTTTTCAAGCTCTCTAGGGACCTCAGATGAAATCCTGGCCTGGTTTCCTCTGCCATCCTTCTCTTCTTCTGGGGAGGAAAAACTCAGAGCAGCTGGAGAATAAAAGGGATTTAGACTCTGGAGAGAGAGGGTCCCCCCCACCCCTTTTTTTTGGAGTCAAATAACCAGGGCCGAGGGAGACAATCCAGGAGGGGGGGAACACCCTTTGTTCATCATTCTATTCAGCTCTATTGTGTGGGACAGGAAACCCTCTCCTTGGTGGGGGGGGGGATCTGAGGGTGACCTAATTGCTCAAGACAACCCAGCAAATTAGCACGCAGCCGGGTAACCCCCGAACTCTTAACCTCTGCTCCTGGGGTTCTTTGCACCGTGCTACCCATTTAAACTCCCCACATACAAGTTTGCGGAAGAATATAATGGTGTTTATTTTGAACTCAAATGCCTTTTTGATTAAAAACCCAACCCCGTAAAGAGAGTTTACATTTAAAATGAAATGAGAAAGTTCAGAGGTTCCCTTTAGGAATACGCATTACAGTTTCTAATTACACGGTATTAGGGACTCCATATTTATGGAACCCTTGAAGAAATACTTTCTAAACAGATCCAAACAAGCCTCACGGTCCTTATGTGTTTATTTGCCTGGTGTGCTCATTTGGCATTTGGCCCTGTTCCTGCGTAGCCTTGAACTCGAGTTAAAATTTCTTGCGGAAATAAATCATCTCCAGCTAGACGGCAGGCAGGATTTTTTTTCTTTTCCTTTCTATCTATCATTCTGTTTCTATCACAGTGTCCACCATCATGCCAGGTACAAGGGCTTTGCTTAATAACGAATCCATGTCATTCCCTCCCTTACCCTTCCCTCCCCTCCCCTTTCTACCTTCTTCCCTAACCCCTTTCCCCCTCCCTTCGCCCTCTCTCCTAACCCCTGCTTGTTCCTCTCCCATACCCCCATCTCACCATTCCCCTCCCTTCCTTCGATGGATATTTCTGGAGTAAAACAGTGCCCAGCACTTGGTAGGCCCTGGGGGTTCAGTGACAGATAGGCAGATGTGTTTCCTGCTCTCATGGACCTCCGAGTGTGGTTGTGAACACCCAGACACTGAACAGCTCTCTGTGCGATGACTTGGAAAACGGAATTTGTAACACATGGAGTTAAGACTGGACCACGGGGAGCACAAAATGGGGGCATTTGGTCAGGGTTCGGGGCTTCTCTCCCCGGGGATCACTGCTTGAGCTAAGACCCTGAGGATGAAGAGGGGAGGACCAGGGTGGAATGGTGGGTGGGCAGAGGGAACTGCGTGGTTCTGCGGAAGCCTTGAGGTGGGCGAGTGGCCTTGGTCTTGAACAAACAGGAGGAGCTGCAAGGCTGGAGCAGAGGAAGTGGAGGGGGGATGTGGAGAGGTAAGCCTGCAGGTCATGCAAGGTCTCAGAGGCTACGGGGAAGATGCTGGCGTTTTTCTTGAGAGCAGAGCGAGGGGTTTAAGCAGGAGACAAACGCAGTCAGAAATTCATTTCTGGAAGGTCACTTGAGGCCAGAAGCGTGGGCGGCTCAGGAGCTCGGGAGTGGGTTAAATAAACTGGTGTGTCTTGTCTCCACAATGGCAGGCTCTGCAGATGTCACAAAGGAAAAGGATGGTCTCTGTGTCCTGGTATGGGAGGTTCCCCCAAATAACCACTAAATGGCAAAAACCAAGGTGCATCGCCCAGCCAGAAAGAGGGGCGTGAGATGATTCAAATTTACACCTATTTGCATAAAGAAACACTCAAAAGATACAGAAAAAGGGACTAAAATTGCTGTGTATTGAGTGTGTCGAGGACCAGATGAATGGGGACAGGAACGGGGGGTGACAGACTTCTCCCTGTGTGCCTTTTCACATTGTTTTGACTTTTGAGCCATGCGTATGGCTTATTATTAAAAAATCAAATAAAAATGAGGCGAGCTGGGCTCTACCATCAGTCATTGCAAGTTTGCAGGTGGGGCAAAGGGAACGGGATGTGGGCTATCGATCCTCGATGGGAGCCGCTCGTTTAACCTTCTTCTTGCAGGTGCTCTTAGTCCGATATTGATGTTTTAATCATTTATTGAACAAACACCTCCTTGATCTCATGCTGCCTCCTCTACCAAGACTCTTGTCTTAATAACAGCAATTCATCACCGTGTTACCTTTAACGACTGCTGGAGAGTAGCCCCGTCTGGAGGGTGATGCTGTCTAACTTTGACTGAACCCATGCTGTGTGCCAGGCACAGAGTGCTCTACCTGAAGTGTCGCCTTTAATTCTCGCGACAGCCTCACTCCACCATTCGTGGACAAGAAACCTGGGGCATAGAATGGGGAGTTCGAAAGGCCAGGGAGTTCGAGTGGCGAGTGTTTCGCTGGGAAGGCATTCCAGGGGAAGGGAACAGAGTGTGCAGAGGCACAGAGGCAGGGAGCGGTGGATCGGGATGGTGGGAATGTAGGGGGACCTGGAGGTAGGTGGGGCCGGGTCATGCAGGGCTTGGAACGCCATACTTAGGCTCCATGTCACTGTTCTCCAGCCAGCCCACCTCAGATGGTCACTTTTCGCTGCCGTCGGTGCCTTTATAATCTGTCTAGACTCAGCTCTCAAGACTCGTCACTGACTTAGCTGAGCAGTCGCTCTGTGTCAGCCTCAGAGTGAGGGGGGCTCAGTGATGGAAATACGAGGTGGTGCCTTGGGTGAGTCAGGCGGAAAAATGGACAATTTTCATTTCAGAAGTGGCATAATATAAGGAAGCCCAGAGAAGGAGCACAGAGGCAGGAGGTGGCGAGGGAGGGCTTTTTGCAAGGGATGACCTTCCAGCCAAGTTTGAGGTGGTTGAGGAGGGATTGGTGAGGGGCTAGGACTGTGTGGCCTCAAAGTAGAGGGGACAGCAGGGACAAAGGCCCAGAGAGATAATGCAGGTAAGTGTGTGTGTGGGGCCAGAAATAGGGCTGGAATTGATAAGAGAGGCCCCAGGAATAAGCCCTGAAGGTTAAACAGTGTGTTGTTCCAGGTAAAGAGGGAAGAAGGAAGGAGGAGAAAGAAAGGGGAGAATGGCGACAGCATCATATTCCAGAAAGCTAGAGAAGCCAGAGTGTGCTCTCCCTGCCAAGGGCAACCTGCAAATCAGCCCCAAAAGCACAGGAGCACACTTCTCTGGAACTTTTCCCTGGGGGACAGCGAATTCTGTGTAACAGGTCAGGTTCCTGCCGAGCCCTGAACATCAGGTGGCTGTCAGGCGTGATCGCACATACCTGCCAGAGTTGGCCTTCCTCTGCTGGGGAGTTACATCTTCCCACATGGCCGAGACTGCAAACCCAGGGGCCAGCACCTCAGGCCTGGTAAGAGTAATTAAAATGGGATCAGTGGTCCCTGTGGTGACGGTGACATCAGCGGTCCCAGCATGGAAGCCTCAGGCCACACCTTGCTTCCTGAGGGCCGGGCGCTCTGCCTGCCTTGCCTTCTCTGGCCGGGCTCGTCCTAGTCACCCGGCTGTCATATGCTGATGCTATGTGGCTGTCATTTCATACTCGTGACCTCAAATTCTCAAGACAACAGCCGCATGAGGCAGGAAGGAAATCGAGGCTCAGAGAGGTTCAGGGACCTGCCCACAGACAGGGTCAGGATGTGACCCTGGGTCTTTGGGCCACTGTCAGCTCTGGGCTTTTGGACCTTCCTCACTGTGACGTTTCAGCCCGCCCCGCCCGCCCCCAGGTGTGAGAGTGATGCTTGCCGTGCTCACTTGCATTATGGACTGAGTGTTTGTGTCCTCCCCAGATTCACAGGTTGAAGCCAAACGCCCCAGTGTGATGGTATTTGCAGGTGAGGCCTTTGGGAGGTGACTAGGGTTAGATGAGGTCATGAGGATGGGGACCACATGGGGGAATTAATGCCTTGGAAAGAGAGGACGAGCCATCAGAGTGCTCTCCCTGCCGTGTGAGGACGCAGCGAGAAGGCTGCCGCCTGCAAGCCAGAAAGCTCTCCCTGGGAACTGAGTCCGCCAGCCAGCACCTTGACCTTGGACTCCCAGCCTCCAAAACTGTGAAAAATCAGTGTCTGTTGTTTAGACCACCCTGCCTGTGGCATTTTGTTTCAGCGGCCTGAGGTGACTAGGACAACTTGCATCTCTCCCAGTTTCCATTTTGAGAGTTTTGTTCCCCTCTCCATCTGCATCATTTTGGGACTGACCAAGGGGCGGCCACGCAACCATGCTGAGCCCGTCAGAATTCTTCGCCCAGGGCCTGGCCTCTGCCATGGGTTCTTCTCACAGGGGTCCTTAGGGGGACAGGAGGCAGGCCCTGCGAGCTCAGCCGGGAGCTCGGCCTTCGTGTTCGCTCCCCAAGCTGCCTGGTCCATCCGGCCTCATCCCTTTCTGCTTGGGTTCTTCACAGTTGTTTCCATTGCTGGCACCCAGGGGTGCCCGAGGACAGTGTTAGCCTGGGTTTGGGCTCCGTTGGTGCTACTTATTTTTTGGTTTTGTTTTCTTCTGTGTTTTAAACAGCTTTATTGACATATAACTTCCAAACCTGGGAATCACTAATCTAATTCCTGTCTCTATGGATTTTTCTATTCTGGACACTTCATCTAAATGAAATCACACAGTATATGGCCTTTGGGTCTGGCTTCCGAGACTTACAGGGTTTTCAAGGCCCGTTCATGTTGCAGTATCAGCACTTTATTGCATTTTTTTCTCTTTTATTGTCATTAAAAAAGAAGATAGGATGTGAGCTCCACCCTCTTAACAAAACTCAAGTGTGTGGTGCGTTGTTGTGAAGAACACACCCTGCACGGTACAGCGGATCGGAAGCCATTTCCATCCTCTTCATCATTGTTAACTACAAGCACCAAGTAGTAGAGCAAGTTTCTAAGACTTTTCATTCTTACATGACTGAAACTTTGTGCACATTAAATGCCATGTTTTTAATGGTCAGTTGAATGTATGTCGTGAGACCATATATGCCTGTCATGAGTAAGGTGAGGGGGGAAGGAGAGGAAGGTAGTATACCTCTCTGTAGGACACAGCTTCAGGGGTGGGAGGAGACAGTCACGAGGCAAGAGTCTGGACCCACGCCTCCTGCAGAGGCTGGGTGTCAAGGGTCAAAAAGGTGCACTCAACATGGCCTTGACCTTCAGGGACTGAGTGTAGCCGGAAAGATGTGATGGGATGTATATAACCACACCACCGGGGTGAACATCATAAGGGCACAAGGAAGACAAGTCTGGGGGTAGTGGGATTCAGAGAAGAATGAGGTTCCGAGTGTGGGATCATCAGTAACAATTTATTCAACCTTTGTTTTGTGCCGGGTGCCTTACTTCATGTTTTATATATCGTTGTCATTTAATCCTCATTTAATACCTACCCTAGCAGGTAGCTACGATTATTTCTCCCATTTTCCAGATGAGCAGACTGAGACACAAAGAGGCTATATAACTGGCTTCAGGTTACAGGGCTCGGAAATTGTCGGGATGGCATATAACCTGGCTCCCCAGCTCGCGGCTTTACAGGGGTGGAGGCTTGAGTTGTGAAAAAAGGCAAACTGAGAAAATTTAGCCCAGAGTCCGATAGATAATACTCACCTCAGGCAGAAGGCATTAAAACAAGCTCTTCTCCATGTTCGGGATGTCATCGCCACGAGAAGATCATTTATTTAATCTCTTCCCTGTAGTCTTCACCGAGGGGGCTTCTGAAGCCCTTCAAGTCGTAGCCTCGTAATTAACTAAATGAAAAGCAACCTGCAAACGAGGAATCTCCAAAGGGCCACTGCCTTTCCGACCAAGAACAGGGATGAATCATGCTTTTTCCTTAGAACGAATTGCTGCTGAGGCTGGGCCGGGCCTCAGATCTGCCCCAGATGTGTGAAGGCTCGGGCCCTTTCCAGACCTGGCCTGAGACGCTGGCTTGGAGTCAACGTACAGACAGAGCTGATTTTGAAGGGGATGAGAATGTGTCCACACACAGTCTTCAGGCCCCGGGCCCTGGCGCACAGCAGGTACTCAATAAATACATGTTGCCCAACCAAATAACGAAGGTTCAAATGAAATCGCATGGAATGTTACAGGTATAACATGAACCTAGGGGGTGATGGCGTGTCAGACAAGACTGTGGAGTTTTGTGCTTTTTATTGCAACAGAAATTCAAACGGACTTAGACCGATAGAGAGAATTTATGGGCTTGGTAGTGGAAATGTCCCACAGTATAGTGGCCTTCAGGAAAGGTTTGATCCAGCAATGCCAGTGTCCCCAAGCTATTGTTTTTGTCGTGAAAGCTCAGCCCCCGGACAATGTAAGAAAGGATGTGTTTCTACTCTAGGCTGATTTGATGTCTAATGTTGTGGTGTGGTCAAGGGTAATATTTTAGACACGATCTGGGCTGAGATAGAAAGAATTCGCTGCTTTGTCAAGCTTTTGTGAGGTCCAGAGGAGCAGAATGCAAGGACATGACAGAGAACTAGCTGTGCTACTCTCAAAAAAGTCTCTTGAAGGTCTCTGAGCCTTGTCTTGCCGCAATAAACACGAGCAGCAATTTCTGCCCTGTTTACTCCTTGGGGTTGTCAAAGGGCTCAATAGAGAAAATACGTCCACTTAGAGTTCTACACGAATGAGCAGCTATAATTAGTGATCACGGGAATTAACTGATTATTCGTAATGGCGATTTCCTCTAGTAAATGCTTAAGCCGATGCGTTCATTTATTCATTTGTTTTCTATATATAGCCCTCAGGAAAGGTTGGATCGTCCAGGGTCACCAAGTTATTGCTTTTGTCTTGAAAGCTCTGCCCCTAGGAAATTTAAGAGGCGATGCGCTTCAACTACAGCCCTGTTTGAAGTCTGTTTGGAGTGTGTGTGCGCGTGTGTGTGTGTGTGTATATATTTGAGATATTATCCACATATCATAGAATTTCAGTCTTTTAAGATATACAGCTCCGCGGTTTGTTAATATACTCACAGTTGTAGCATCATCACCACTATCAAATTCCAGAACCTGTTCATCACCTCGAAGAGACTCTCTACCCATTAGCAGTCGCTCCCATTCTCCCCCACCCAGTGCTAATCATCCTTCATCTGTCTTTTATCGAGCACCTACTGTGTGCAAGGCCCTCCCTGTGGAGTTATTACGAGGACGGTAAAGCACAGAAGTGGCACGTAGTTGGCACTCACTGTTATACAGGAGGTAGAGATAAAGCGCTTTAGGAACCTGAGATGGGAGAAGCTCTTTCAACGAGGAAGATACAGGAAGGAGGCGGCATTAGAATTTGGTCTTTAAGGTCAGTGGTGGAATTGGACATTGTATATCTAGGGAAGTGGGAGTCCCTGAGGTAAGTAAAATCGTAGTTTCAGGAAAGCAAGGTGTCCTTCTGAGAACTCCGGAGTATTTAGTTTTGATCAGGAGTGCCCTAGTAGGGGCTATCTTTTTCTCCAGGGGGCATTTGGCAATGTCTGGAGATAATTTTGGTTGTTCCGACTTGGAAAATGATAAGGGCACGCAGCAGATAAAACCCTAGGATGCTGCTCAGCATCCTGAAATAGACAGGAAGCCCCCATGATAGAGAATTCTCCAGCCCAAGGTGCTAGTGGTGCCAAGGTCAAGAGACCCCAGTTTCAGTGTAACGGTTGGTAAGAAGGTTCTCCTCATTGTCCAGTTTCTGAGATGAGTACTCCCCTCTGTTTACCGCTTTCTCAATAAAAACCACTTTTTTTTTCATCCTTCATCTCAAGCATAATAGTGTCACCGTTTATTGAGTACTTACTATGTGCCCGGTTCGGTGCACATATTCTCAGGGTAACCCTAGGAGGGACGTGCCACTTTGCAGATGAGAAAATTGCTGCTCAGTTAGATCAAGGCCACGTGGGTCCACGTCATGGCAGAGAGAGTAAGCTCTGCTCCACCCTATACGGCCCCTCCTTGAAAAGGCCATCAGACCAGGTCCACGATGGCAGACCACCAGGCCCATTCATCTTTTGCCTCAGTAATTTGTAGTTTGTCCACCAGATTCCCAATCGGTTGGGAGAATTTTCTCATTTTCATACCTCCAGCACAATTTCGGTCGCTCCAACTCAGAAATTGGAGAGCATCGCTATGCTCATGAACAGACTAGGGCTTGGAGAAGCTACGTAACCCGCTCAAGGTTACAAGGTGGCGAGTGACAGAACCGGGACCCATTTGTGCACGTCAGAGTTTGTATGTTTTTTTTTTCCTCCCACTCCACACCGTCTTTGTAAAAATCCCTCTCTCTTTTGCCCTGGAGTGATCTGTACATATATAACTTAATTCCTTTGAAGACGGGGAAGCCCCTGTCTCATTTATTTCTAATACAATGCTTGGCACATAGTAAATGCTAAAAAATATTTGTCGAGTGAAATGAATGAGAAGAAGTCTCAGAGGAGGCTGCCCAGGGGACGACTCCGGTCTATCCAGGAGGCTCAAGTATTTATCTTCCTGAAGGCAGGCTGTTGTCTGATTGTCTCTTGCATTCTCACCTGATTCTAGTCCTTTAGCAGAAATGTCCAGATCCCCTCCCGCATGCCAGGACGTGAGATAATCTCTGGAGGTCCAGAGATGAATAAGACACGGTCTCGTTGGTAAAACTATTTTGAAGACCCATTTGGAAACTTTCAGGGGAATGGACAAATAAATGATGGTGTGCTTCATAATGGATGGCCTGGCTGTAATTACAATGAATGAACAACCCCAAAAAGCCATGTAAGGAATGTTTCTGGCAGCACTATTCGTAATAGCCCCAAACGGGAAACGACCCAAACATCCATCAACAGGAGAATGGATAAATAAATTATGGTGTAATAATAAAATGGAATACCATACATCAGCGAGAACGAACAGACCACAGTTATGTGTGTGAGCCTCACAGAGTCTCGAGTAAAAGCCAGACCCAGAGGTGTACAGACTGATTCCATGGACGTCGTATTCCAGAAGAGGGCTCAGCACACTTTTCTGTGAAGGGCCAGAGTAAATATTTTAGGTTTGTGAACAACAGGGTCTCCTCAGTGGCTAATCAGCCTGGCCATTGTGGGGCCGGAGCAGCCCTACCATGCATGATATATAGACAAGTGAGTGTGCTGTGTTCCAATAAGAATTCATTTATGGAAACGCTGGTGCTGGCTTTGGCCCACCATTCGTATTTTGCCATCGTTTGCCGATCCTTATTCTAGAGCGAGCAACTTTAATCTATGGTGAAGCTATCACGAAACCTGTCACCCTGGTAGAGAGCAGTGAACGGAGAGGCAGCTGCTAGGGTTCTGGGAGTGACTTTCCCCCCCTTTTATTTGGCTGCTGTGTCCACTTTGTGGGAATTCACCGTTCTGTGCCTTTGCGTTGTGTATACTTTTCTGTGTGATCTGATTTTTTAATGTAAGTTTGCATTAGAAGCCGCGAATAGACGAATGAACTAAAACGATATGCATTCGGGCACCGTGTGCAAAAGAGGGAGTTTTGGAAGACAAGAATACAAAATAGGCAAAACCATATAATAGACTGTTTAGGGACCACCCACTAGGTTAATGTTACGAAGATGTTCAGGGGATCGATAACCGCCAAATTCACGATAGTGGGTACCTCGAGATGGGAGGGGGAGAATGGGATGGGGAGGGGTACAGAAAGGGCTTTTTTGTGCAGTCACAATTTTCAATTTCTTGAACCAAGTGGTGAATAAATTGGTTTTGTCATGTTATCCTTTATTTCTTTTTATATATTTAAATATTTAATAATAATTACAAATAAAATTCCTATTTTTCAGAGGCATTCAGAAGAATGGCAGCCAAGGAGGGCAGTGGTTTTGTTTGTCAAATTCATTTATTTATCCGCAGCATCTAGGACAGGGCCTGATTCATATGTAGTAGGCACTCACGAAATAGTCTTTGGATGAATGAGTAACAGGAGACCATTAGAGATCGACTTTGAATGAATGAGTGAATAAAATGCTCGTAACAGGAGACCATTAGAGATCAACAGGGGGACACAGTTCAGACGTGTTGTGGGAATTCGGAGAGAAGGGGGACCAGAGACTCCCAGGCTCCACCTGGGACCTGGGGAGTAAGATGGGCACGGCCGGGGGCTCCCCTTGTTCAACGGTGCTGATTTTCCAGCCGAAATGGCAAGATCAAATCCTTGGTGCAAACATTTAAAAGAGGACCCCTGCTGACTCCGCTCCCCCTCCCAATTCTGAGTGTGTGCGGGGAGGGCCTGCTTTACAGACTGTCCAGTAAATCCTGAAGCCTTTGTCAGGAGCCAGGAAGCTCAGGTCACCTCTGGTCACTCGCTCATGGGGAAGGAGGAGATGGGAGAGATGGAGGCTGCGGCCAGCCCTGTGGAGAGGCAGGCAGAGGTCCGCTTGCCTCTTGGCTGGCTGCCCGGTCTTGAATGGGTAAAAGGTCTTCTCATGAAGCATGAGTCAGCTCTGAAGCTTGGAGAGGGAGCTGGGGGTGGCAGGGGGGACTGTGGCCTAATTTGGGGCATGATTGTGGAGGCACGCATCCTCCCTGTGCTCTGGGGATGCTGTCGTTTAAAAAATTCATGAGTCTCCTTACTCGCCCTGTGCACTAGTGTGGATCATCCCCCCTCAGGAGACTGCGCACTGGGAGCCAGGCGCTGTACCCGATGCTTTCTGCGATCGCCTTTATTACCGATGCCATCATCGCTGTTCTGGGGGTGGATCTGGGAGGCAGTTAATCAAGGCAGCCTAAGTAAAGAAAATGTTATGAAAATGGAGAAAGCCAGTCTTTGGCAGGCTTTCCTAGCTCCTTTTCAGCTCAGTGTTCAGCTCAATTGTGGTGGGACCCACAGAGTTATTCATGTTCGCTTTCTCTTGAGAGGATTGCCCCATGGATTCTGGCCTGCTTTGCATTCCAGTTAGTTTATTGATGCCACAAACATTCCTCTGGAGTCCTTACTCTATGCTACGGCATTTTTATGTTCGTCCATGTGAAAATTATTCGGAACCAGGTATCTTATATCTATATTATCTATGTCTACATAAATATCTAAATGATCTGTATATCTATCTCTGTGTGAGCTTTTGAGGTTGCTTCACACTTCGCCGAGATTCAGACTCTGGCACGTCATTCACCTACACGTACAGACTCCAATTCATTTATTCATTCGGCAAATATTTGCTGAGCACCTGTCATGGCCAAACACCGTGCCTCGTGCTGTGAACACGAAGTTGTACAAGATACGGCCTCGGCTTTTGAGTTTTTGGTTAAGAGTGGGTGGTTGTTAGAGAGCAAACTGATGGTTGCCAAATGGATTTGGGGGGAGTTTGGGGGGGAGCAGAAGAAAAAGGGGAAGGGATTAAGAAGTACAAATTGGCAGTTCCAAAATAGTCACAGGGAGGTAAAGTACAGCCTAGGGAATATGGTCATTAATGTTGCGAAAACTCAGGGTTGTGCCAGGTGGGTACTAGACTAATCAGGGAATCACTTCATACATTATGTGAATGTCTAAATCCTGTGTGTACACCTGAAACCAAGATAAAATAATGTTAAATGTCAACGGTAATTGAAAAATAAAAAAAGTGTGGGTTGTTGTTGGGGAGTGGGTGGGGAGACAGACAGACTAATAAACGAGTTGCCACATACGGTGGTCAAAGCTATGACAATCACAAACACAAAGCGTTGTGGGAGGATCAGAGCTCTTAGCTCTGTGCGAAAAGCTGGGGATTTTGGAGGTGGGTATTTATGGATTATTAGAAATATTTAGGTAGCGATAACCAAGGAAAGGTATTCAGGCAGGGAGGGACAAAGGCCTGGCAGTACAAATGGGTCTTGCCTACTCGGGAGTTTAAGATAGAATTTCTGGGTGAGGGGACTGGGAGGAGATGGATAGTGACCCAGATATTCGACAGGATTCTTGGTCATCCTTGAGAGACTTGAAGTCAAACTCAGTGGCCATCGTTATAAAGAAAGATAATGGCTTCATTTATTTGAGGAGCCTTTTGGGCTGTGAACATTAAACAAATAGAAATTTCTAGTTAAACTTTAATTCATCAGAACGTCTGACGACCCAGAGCATCCTGACTAATCAGTTTGACTGTGATGCTCAATTAGTTTCACCGGGCAACATGACTGAACCAATCATGAGCTGCCTTCCCCCCGACTGTTCAGGAAAAGCAACTCATTAATTTTTGAAGAGCGTGGCCCTTCGGATTGCTTCTGCCCTTTTGTGGTCATCGCCCTGTGTGCGTCATCTCTTAGCCGGAAAGATGTGAGATTCAGCAATTTGTGCTGGTCCTGTCTCAACCGACTCACGGCGATGTGGAAAGATGCCTAATTCCTCCAAAATTCCGTTATTTGTTTGGACCAAAGCCATTGTCCCCATTCTCAGAATCTCCCTGAATCACTCCAGGTGTGCTCGACTATGGCCATGGCTTTTTACTGCAAAGTGCCTTTCCAGGGGTTGCGTAACAAGTGGTTTCCAGGCAGGTGAGCATTACGGTGGGGGAGAGTAAAACCTTGTGGCTGAGAGTCAGCGACCCTGGTTCCAGGTCATGCTTGTTCTAGAATGTTACCCTCGGCGGAGAAAATGGAATCGTGTGGTAGAAATGGGCAGAGGTATCAGGACATCAGAGGGAAATGGCTGAAGGTAAGCCAGTGGAGGCTTTTAGAAAGAGATGCTACCTCACATCACCAGGAAGGATGTCTGGGGTTGCATAATTTCTCTGGAGGAGGAGAACGTCGTGAGCTTGAGTGATATGGGCCAAGAGGGAGAAGCATGAGCAGAGAGCATTTTGGATATTCTTCTGAGGATGAGAGTCTGGCAGACGGATTGTGTATCAGTCATAGTAGTCTGGGTTGTGCCATAGTAACAAATAATCCCAAAAAAGGTTTATTACTCATGCTACAAGTATGTTGCATGTAGGTTTATCAGGGCCTCCATCACCTAGAATGTTTTCAATCTCCAAGGCAGGGAGAAGAGCATTCAGCAGGCTATGCCGTGGCTCTTAGAGGCTCCCACTCACATGTCACTGGCAAAAGCAAGTCACGTGACGATGCCTGCTGTCCAGGGGGTTGGCCATCCGGTCTGGTCCTACCAGGAAGGAGGAAAATGGGAAATATCAGTTACGGAAGCAGTGACTACGGACAGAATTCTAACCTCAGTTTGGAATCATTTGGTTTTATACCTTTTTACATGATGAGGATGTAAAGAGGAGACATTGAAGACTTTTGTGTGCTGGGGCGACTGGTGGGGATTATGATTCTACCTACAGATCACGTGTACCTGCCAGGCATTGGCTCCACGGTTTTACGTGCATTAGAGACTGAGTCTTCACAGCCCACCCTGTAGGGTAGATTTTTTATCTTCATTTAATGTAGGAAGAAACCGAAGTCCCGGAAGCTTCATGTAAAGTTTGCCTGAGGCTACACATTTAGTAAGTTGTAGGTTTATGACTTGAACCCCGGTTTCTCTTGTATTAAAGCTCAGGCTCTATCTTTCTCATTGAAAGGGAGGTAGGACTCTTATAGGAACATAGCAGCTCCCATGATGAGGGTGTGTGTGGGGCGATGTTCCCACTGCACTGTAAGCTCCACAGAGACTGGGTATCCCTGCATCGTTGATCACTGTGTCCCATGTGCCTGAAGAATTCCTAATAGATTCTCAACAAGTGCCTTATGAATGAGGGAGAAGGGAAAGATTATAGGGATGACCCTATGTCAGGCCCTGGGCATAGAAATGAAAGAAATGGCTCCTGAACTCGGGGAACTCATGACTGAGGAAAGCATGTGGTGGAGAAGACAGTCCAACTTTGGGGAATCATATAAAATGTCTTGGGAACTCACACTTGAGCAAAATCGTGAAGAATGAGAGTTATTCACTTTATGTGAGTAAGGGTGGAGGATGCGGAAGAAGCTTGCAGAGGTCCTGGATGGGACAAAGACAGAGAAGAGAGAGGGAGAAAGAAAAATAGTGTTTGCAAACGGGCAGATGACGCAGTGATGGGATATTGTTCTTTAGAAAACCAAATGAAAGCCTGCATTTGGCCTGCATCTAGAGCATAACCAACATGGCCCCGACTTGCTATAGGATAATCGGACTCCTCACTGTTTATTCTGGAAGAATCGAGCCTGACTTCCATTCCCCCTTGAGGGGAGGGTTTTCATAAGTGCAGCCTTAGTTCATCAAATTATGAATGTTGATTCATATAGAGGAGGAAGAAACTATATAACTCAAGGAGTCGATTTTGATTATAACTGACTTCTGAGTATTATTTGAAGCACTCGGAATTTAATTATGCCCCACGTAAATGGTAAATAATTTGAAATGTTAGGTAACGAGTGTATTTCCAAACACCCCATCAAATGCCGGGGATGCAAATTGCCACCTCCATCAAACTCTCATAAAGAGCGATTAAGGACAACAGTATTTGTTTCCAGACTAATCGGTTTAATATTTAATGCGAATGATGCCATAAACAGCCCCTAAGGAGGGCAGCTACCTTGGGCGTGGAGGTCGGGGTGGGGGTGGTCAGAGGTTATTATGCAACATTTCGTTTCTCTGTTAAAGGCAGACATTTTTCTTTTAAATTAGTTTTTTTCCCATTGCAATGTGACAGAGCGTGTATGAGTACACCCTCTTTATTTTTTATTTTTTTATTTAAAAAAGATGGGGTTGATGGGTGGTTAGAGAGATAGATAAAAGGATAGATATGTCTGAAAGAAAATATGCCCAGGTGTTAATTGTAGAATCTGGGTGTGAGTACGTAGGTGTTCGCCACACGATTCTTTCAAATTTTCTGTATTTTGGGAAGTTTCTGGAGTACAATCTTGCGGGGAATAAAAGAGCTTTGAATTGGGGGATGGTTCACCATCTGTTTTGGGATGCGAGAACCTGGTTGCCCACCTTGATTTCTCTCTACTCTCAATCCTCACGTATAGCAAGCCACCACATCCTGTGGATTCCACACTGCGTTAAGTCCTCTCCTCACCTGTCCCCGTTACTCCGGCCTCCATCAGTTCTTGCCTGGGTCGTACAGTTACGTCCCCTGCGCTGGTTTTTATCTGATTCCTCTCTGATCCTTTACACTGCTGTCCAGGTAATCCTCTGTTTGTTCACAAAGCACCTTTTTGAGCCTCCGCTCTAACCGAGACACGGTGCCAGGTGATGGGACCTCAGGTACACAACACTGGATTGGTCATAAGCCTTGGTTTACAACACACTCCCATGGCTCCACGCAGGGCTTGCCTTTGTGGTGTTCATTATGCTTAGTAATCATAGTTGATTGTTTTTAATAATGCAACGAGCACCTCTGAACTCAGGCCTCACACAAAAGCTAGAATGTTGACGATAATGTGCATCCAACCATATAGTTCTTTACCAGCCCTCCCCACGACCCCCCTGCCTCCCAATGTCCAAGTCGACCACCATTCTCAGGCCTGGTTCATCATTTGCTCGCTTTCTTTCTTTCTTTCTTTCTTTCTTTCTTTCTTTCTTTCTTTCTTTCTTTCTTTCTTTCTTTCTTTCTTTCTTTCTTTCTTTCTTTCCTTCCTTCCTTCCTTCCTTCCTTCCTTCCTTCCTTCCTTCCTTCCTTCCTCTCTCTCTCTCTCTCTCTCTCTCTCTCTCTCTCTCTCTCTCTCTCTCCTCTTTCTTTTCTCTTTCTCTCTTTTTCTTTTTGATATATTTATTACTTCAATTTATATTTCTAAATGTTCAGAATTTTATTCTGGTTGCTTTAAATATTGTGAAATGTGTATCATGCTGTATATAATCTTTTGGAGCTCTCCCCCCCCCCAACTTACTCAGATTTATCCATAATGTCACATGCTGCTATAGTTTGTTTTAACTACTGTCTATCTATATTTTAATTTATTTCAGCATGTCTCACTTTTTAATTTTTAATCCTTACTTTCTTTTCAAAAAAGGGCATCTCTCTATCTCCCTTCTCATAAGATAAAACTTGACATGCTTTCCGTCTCTGTGTCTCTTCCCTCCGCACCACCACATCTACTGCATCCTGGATTAGTGCTTTTCAAACTTTAACGTGCATTGAAATGACCTGGGGATCTGATTACGGTGCAGTCTGTTTCAGTAGATTGAGTGGGGCTTCGGTGCCTGCATTTTTAATAAACTCTGGGGATACTGACGCTGCTGGTCCAGGGACCACACTTTGAGTGGGATCTGGAGACTTTTAATTCTGCGTTTTCACGGATATAATTTCTCATTCTGTTTGGTCTTAGCTATTCTTTAAAGACAGCAACAAACGTTACCAAGACACTTGATCTTCTACATCCATAGATCTGGTACCATCTCCTGGATGTCTTTCCTTTGCCACGTGGGGGCCTTGCGTGGTAATTTTTGAGATCTTTCGGCCTGAAAATATTTTTATTTTATCTTCATAATTGAATGGCGGAGTAATTGGATATACATTTTAAGTTTTATGCTTTTTGTTTAGCTCCTTGAAACTATTACTTTATATATCTTTGCATCCAATAATGCTGATGAAAACATCCTGATGTCCATCTGATTCTATCTTTTTAAAAATGTGATCTTGTCTTTCTCCTTGGCAGCTTTTAGAATTTCCTCTTTACTTTTGGTTATTTCTTAACTTTTACTATAGTATGTCTTGATATGGGCTTTTCCTCTTTGGAATTTTAGAAATCCTTTCGAAAAAAATTCTGAGAAATTTTTTCCCAATAATTTTTCAAATAGTTACTCCTTTCTACATTTATTTGTCTTTCTGGGACTCTTATTTTGATGTTAATGATTTCTTCTATCCACCATATCTCTTAGCTTTAAAATTTTTCTTTTTCTTCCAGGAAGAGTTCCTTGACCTTGACTTCCAGTTGGTTAATTCGTTCTTTAGCTGTATCTGTTCTGTGTCCATTTACCTACCTATTTCAGCCTTTACATTTTTCATGTCTAATATTTCAGCTTGGTTCTTTTAAATATTTTCTAGATCTTGTATGTTGTTAATGTCTTCTGTCTCTTTAGTATGTTTAACAAAGGCTTAGGCCTAATTTAAATACTAAGTCCATCTTCCCTAATATTTTGCTTTCATTGGAATCTGTAACCCAGTGCATCTTTCTTTTGAAATGGCCATATCCCTCAAATGTCTTATTATTTTGGGTTATGAGCTCAGTCCACCCTAGAAGTATTGGATTACTCTGATGGGCAGTGTGGATGGGCAAAGGCCAGACCCCCCTGCCAGCTCCAGTGAGGTCAGAGGGCAGGGAGTGGACGAGCCATGGGATGGATAGCCCCAGAGACTGGCAGCCCACAGTCAAATCACGGCTTACCATTCAAAAGGGCTTTTAAGACATCACTTTTTGCACCCAAGGGAAGAAATATTAGAAGACACTTTGGGGGTGCCAAGAGGGAGAAGTCCTTGTTTCTCTCTGAGGAAGCAGCTCCTTCGAGGTCAGTTAGTCCCCACCTGCTTTTCTCAGCACTTCACAAGGACACAGCTTTGCCCCACCCTGACTTTATTCTGACAGCATCTAGACCATAGGTCTGAGCTGGGTTGTGGGGGCAGGCACCATTTGTTCCAGGGAAGTGCAGGGGAGCACCATGGCCGAACTCCGGTACCCGCTTTGTGGCTTATCCTCCCGTATCCAGTCCCAAAGCAGCCCCCAGCAACTCTAGAAGCTCCTTCCGGGCCCTTTGCTTTTCTCTCTGGTTCCCCCAGGGTGGATCATCGCAGAAGGGTGCAGCAGTAGAGCTAGGCCAGAATATTGGTCAGAAATGGAATTGACAATCTCGATATTCAGTCTGCTGTGTCTTTGTTATGGGATGACTCGTGTGTCCCCCCACCCTGCCGTCCCACCTTCAATTAATATGTTTAAGTCCTAACTATATTTGGAAATAGGGTCTTTAAAGGGCTAATTGCATTAAAATGAGGTCATTTGGGGGGCTTCTAATCCAGTATGACTGGTGTCTTTATAAGAAGAGGAGACCAGGTCATAGTCACAGTGGGAAGGCCCTGGGAGGACACAGGGAGAAGACGGCCATTGACCAGCCAAGGAGAGAGGCCTCAGACAAAACCAAGGCTTTCGACACCTCGACCTTGGTCTTATAGCCTCTAGAACTGGGAGAAAGTACATTTCTGTCGATTGAGCCACCCAGTCTCTGATACTTTGTTAGGCAGCCCTAGCAAGCTAACGGTGTTTTTTTAATGGGAACTTTACACAGCTCATTCCCCTCCTGAAAACCTCTCGAAGCTTCCCATCACCTTCCAGACTCCACAGGTGCTTGCTGAGCGATTGCTACGTGACGCCAGGCACACCGGGAGCATGTAGTTTCAACTGCTTTACATGTACCAACTCAGTCCTCACAACACTCTTAGGAGACGTGTTATTATTATCCCTATTTTATGGGAAAAACAGTGGTACAGAGAGGTCAAGGAACTTTCTCAGAGTGGACACAGCTAGTTCGAATTGGAGCCAGCATCTAGTCTGCCTCCAGAGCCCACAGCTTACCCGCTAGATTTGGCGGTCCCACACACTGCCGCTAGCCACACGTGGCCATTGGAATGTAAATTAATGAGCATTTAGTAAAATTAAAAATTCCATTCTTCGGTTGCACTCGTTATATGCCAAGGACACCATTAGTGGCTGCCGTCTTGGTCGATGCAGATTTAGGATGTTTCTCTCATTATGGAAAGTTCTGGTGGACGGCATTTCACTAGATTGATCACCTCTGGAGAGAACTGATTACATTTCTTAGCACAAAAAGTCATGTGTGGACTGGCCCTCGCCTGACTTTCCAACCTCATTGGCTGGTACTTCTTCGTAGTCTCTGCTTTTCCATCATACCCAATCCCGAGCCCAACTCCCCAGCAAGGCATGCTTCTCAGGTGTGCACTGTACTTTCGGAGATAAGCATATCCATTCAGATTGGGGTCACGTGCTGTCATCTCCAGGACCTCGTTCCTGATTTTCTGGGCTGGGCCAGTACCTTTTCTCTGCGAGATGCTAGTACTTCTTTTATTATTATTATTATTATTTATTTTTTCTCTTTCCTTCTCAACCGTAGTACTTATTGAAAACTCTGTTGAGACTTTGTGAGCCTCCTAAGGCCGGTGTGATCGCTTCTTTCTGTAGGAAGCTCGGGCACTTAGCAAGGTACCTGGGAAGAAAGAGATGCTCACTCAAGAAGCCGTGCCTGAATAAATGAGGGTGTTATAGGTACCTCCCATTTTTCCTACTCACACGCTTTCTGAAACTGCCACCTCAGCTGCTAGCTGTCCCGATTTTGTAAGGTGGTATTGTGCTCACCCTAGCATCATAGCTGAGGGGATGAGAAGCCTGTTAGACTCTGGAGAATTTGAACCAAAAGACACAGATGCTCTCATCAGGTAGTAATGAGTGCCATTGAATGTCATTATCCTGTGCCCATCCTGGCATTTTCCTCTGAGTGCTGTTCGGAACCAGATTTGGGGTGGCCCCTTGGCCGTTCCGCAAGCATGATTAAGCAGAAAGAGCCAGTTTGTCTGCGGAGGGAAGTGTTCAGAACACCATGAACCCAGAGAGAGAGAGAGAGGCTGAGCCAGAGCCCACGGGGCCGGTGGCAGAGGGCAGGCGGTTGGAGGACAGGGTGTGAATCCTAATGATGCTGCCTTCAAGAGCAATCGAGAAACTTCCTTAAACTCTCGGAGCCTCAGTTTCTCCATCTGAAAAACGGGGGTGTTTGCACCTGGGAGAGCTTCTGTGTGGGTTCACTGTGTGATAATGCAGGCGAGGCATTGAACACTGTACCCGACACATAGCCGGGCCTCAGTAAACATGGTTTGTCTTTGTTCGGTGGTGTCAGGACAGAGTGGGTTTAGTTTCTAACTTCCTAGCTGTTCACCCTTTTGAGTTCTAGTCTCGGATGCTGCTTCTTTTAGTTAGAGACCCCTTAGCTGAACCTAGTCTGAGTGGGTTTCTGTTCTTTATCACCAAAGGCTACACGATTAGACTGTGAGTGCCCGCTGGCTGTTGGCATTAGCTCCTGTTCGGGACTCTTATTATATTGGCGTCCACTCTACTCGGCCGTTGGTGGTTTTCATTTAAACGTTTGGTAGGTTTCGTTGACTTTGAAGCTCGATGTCATCCTGGACTCCCCACGTGGGGCCTGGCTCTCATGTAACCCCAGTTCTTCCAGCTCGACGCCCCTGGCCTTTCTACCTATTTGGTCTTGTCCCTCCATTGCCTAAACACCGATTCCCATCTCTTTAAGCTTCCCAAATATGAGAGCCTTGAGCGTCAAGGAAATGAGCAGAGGAACTGAGCGGCAGAGAGGAATGAAAGGCACATTCAATATCTGCCGTGGTAAAAAAATTGAAGTCCTGTAATGTATTCAGTTATCTTCCTTGTGGAAGGATTTCATATGAAATCTCAGCGGCCTTTTATTTTGCCCCCAAATATGAGCTCAGTTTGTTGAAGTCCTGTGAACAGTCAAATGCTCTCTTATTTACTGATATCTGTATGAATAAAGCCGAAGATCCAGGGACAAGTTACTTGATTACGTCTCCCTCTCTGCAGAAGTGGGAAATGGGATACTTTCCTTAGATTAGAGCTGTGCTCAGGTAATCAGCTTTTGAAAATGGTTTTTGAGATGATCTTTAGAGTACCAGGAAAGGAGACTTTTTTTCCCCCCCAGACAGTGGGGAAATTGATTCTTGGGATTTGAAGCCTAAGGTTCTGGAAAGTGCCCTTGGATAAGAATGATGGATGCTGGGGCGGTGCCAGATATCCTCTCGAGGCTCCACTTCTCACAGCCTGCTCTTCCTATTCTCTTTAAAGGGCTTTCTTGGGCTACTCTACCGGCGTGTCTGCATGCCCTGCGTAATTGTGTGGTGCAGGCCGATGAAAGTCCAGTTCTCTCATCTCAAGTTGGAACTAACCCTGAAGCCTAATGGACAATTTCCAGAGCTCCAGACAACATCAGGCTGAGGCTTACACTTTTTCTGAGACGGCCCTTTGCTCCGTTTATCCCCCTCCCCTGTCCGGCCTCCCCACTCCCTTACTGGGTTCTCCTGTGAGCATTTCCTTCAGCATGTCTTGCCCATTACTCGAATGGGACATCGATCCTGGTCTCGGAGTCTGCTTCTGGGTCACGCTCGCATCAGAAGGAGGTAGTGTTGGGTGGGGATGGGGCATGGAAAGGACGTAAACCCTGGAGCCTGGCAGACTTGAGACTTACTGGAATTTCTCTGTTGCCACTTATTCGTTGTGAAGCCTTTCCCAAGTTTCTTAAGCTCTCCAAGCCTTCGTTTGCCCATCAGGAAAATGGGCAGAACATGTCCACCTCGAGATGGTATGAGGTTGGACGTGTCATCTGCATGGTCCCTGGCTTGTTGTCAGCGCTCTGTAAATTTCAGCTCTGTTAGTGTTTGGGATCGAAGGGGGTGAGACTGGAGGTGAGGAGTTTATCCAGAAACGAATCACTTAATAAGAGAAAGGCTGAGCACCGAGCAGGTGTCCTATGTCGCTCTATGTACTACTCTCTGGCCTTCGACTCTGTGTCTTCCTTCCCCACGTAAGGATTCGGGCTGACATGACGTTCAGCTGGTGTTGTGGGCAACGCCGAAGCTCCACTACATAGAAACATATTTCACCATTTTCATCCGCTCCCACTTTTGGCTTCCCCGTGCTCTTGCTTCCCACAGCAGTAGTAACAGGGGCTCTCGTTCAGAAGCCTTCCCAGGCCGCACCTGGAGCCACTTTGTTTTGCTTCGTATCCTGTTCCCAGGCACAGCCCTGAGCGAATGACTTCCGGTGCGTGACTGTGAAAGCCGGGCCCTCTTGCCTCAGATGGGGCTGACAGTGGGGCCAGGACGGATCCTCCCCAGGCCCCTGTGTGGGTCAGGTGGAGGTTCCCATCTGTGGGTCTTTGATTGATCAAAGAAGCCCTCATCCTGGCTTGGCTTCCTTCCATTCTCTGATCCAATTCAGATGCTTTTCTACTGTTTCGTTGGTTTGTTTGCTTGTTTTGTTTTTGTTTTTGTTTCCCTCTGGGAATGGTTTCTTAATAAATCACCCGCATGTAGATCCTCACCTCGGTCTATTTCTAGGGAACCCAGTCGAAGTCAGCTGACATGACCCAGAGTGCCCACCGTGGGTGATAAAAGATTGCATATTTCCATGCCAGTTGGGAAATAGCCATTTCTGAGGCGTCCCAAGTGCCTCCTTGCTACCCTGGCCCTTCCTCTGGATTCCCTAAACCTTTCCAAGGTTTTTTAACTAAAAGGGTATCAGCAGGTGACTTCTAGAACCTTCTCTAAAGCTCTGGTCAGTGTCCATTTTGATTGGTCATCAGATGCACTGGCAGGGTTGTTAATTTGTCTGTCGCCCTGTCAAGTAGGCACACACGGGGTTACTCAGACATCTGTGTGTGTGTGTGTGTGTGTGTGTGTGTGTGTGTGTGTGTGTGTGTACCAGGAATCGAGAATGGCAGGCAGGCTGCCCCAAATTTATCACTCTGTGGTGGCATTTCTCCCGGACATCACAATGCCTCCCTTATTCAACAGAAGCCTCAGACACTCTTGTCTGCCCAAACGTCCACACTCATGCCAGGGAGAGGGAAGAATCGGCTTCTGTTGGGAGTCGGCATAAGACCACGAGTCTTTCCAGCTGGAGGATCACCCAGGGTGACCCGAGAAGGCTTCTGGGTAAGCAGGTGTTCAGGCAGAATAGTTATAAGGAAGACACCTGTCACCTGTCTGCTCTGTCAGGTGAGGCTGAGAGAGAGTGTGCTCAGGTGTCCGGGCCTCATCCTTAGAGTTCATCCTCAGATGATGCCACAGCGATTTCCTCATCATCCTTTCCATGTCTGTTAAGGGGCTACCGTCCTCCTTCCCTCCCCTCTTCCCCTTTTTTCCTTCCTTTCTTCCTTCCTTCCTTCCTTCCTTCCTTCCTTCCTTCCTTCCTTCCTTCCTTCCTTCCTTCCTTCCTTCTGAGAGTAAGCAGAGTATTGTTTTTAGAAGTGATTCGGAGTTTTCTTTCTATTTAGAAAATGGATGAATTACTCTTCACAGCCATGAGTTTTTATGGTCGGGGGGGGAGGGTAGAACCAGTGAAAGTGTTTATTTGGGTTCCTGGGAAGGTCTCCTGTAGACCTGAGTGGGGATGCCCAGGGCGACTTCAGGTGAAATCATGAGCCCTGAGGTCTGCCCAGGCCAGATGGCGGAGGCAATGGCTGAATCCCACCGGAAGACTCTCGCCCATCTGCAGGTCAGAGAGCCAGAGTTTCTCTCCAGGATCCATACTTCTAGCCGCTTAGATTTTAAGAGTGGTAGTACCCAACATTTATTAAGCACGAACCGTGTGCCGGGCCCAGTTCCACTTATTTTGTCCTGCTGGTGGCTCTAGGAGGGAGCAGCAGTACTATTATTATTCCCATTTTACAGATGAAAATATTGAGGCTTAGAGAGGCAGAGTTGCCTGTCCAGGTTCACATGGCTTGCCAGATCAGGAGATAAGACCAGGTAGTGTGGTTCCAGGGCCCGAGCACTAACCACCACCTGATGGTGCTTCCTCTCCTCACTAGATGGTTTCACACTCAAGTGAAGTGTGTTTGTGTCATCCACATCTGTCTTCTCCACTGGATTCTGGGCAACATGAGGCCAAGAGACTGTTTCTTGGCCATCCCAGTATGCCTCGTACGTACCTAGGACCTGGCGTGGGTAAACCGGTGCTGAAGGGAAGAGAGAACTGTGCTCAGAGCATTGTGATCAGCCCCCGGACACCTGAGAAGTCTTGACGGGGCTGAAGGCGTGTTGTCTTTCATCCTTTGTGCATCCGTTCACTGATCTGCTCCATATTTAAACTTTCAAAAGGGCTAATTCCACTTTCAGGAAGGTTCTGTCTCTATATTTGGAGTTTTTTTAAAAAAAGCAGTTAGAGCTACCATTTTGACAAGTGCTTGTTGGTGCTACCTGGCACCATGATAAACATTTTACACAGATCCTGTCGCCCACCCCTTGTAGATGCAGACGTGAAGGATTAGGTCCATGAAGTAAGTAACTTACCCCAAAGCCACAATAGCTAGGATGTGGTGGACCCAGGGTTCAGCTCTGGGCAGTTGGTCCCCAGTTTCCCTGTTCTTAGACACTAAGCCATTCTCCTTGTTTAAATACATTGTTAGTCAGAGACCCATAAACAAAGGGGAACTGGCAGAAAAAGGCCACAATATCTGGAAGCCAAGTGTCTAGGTTCTTTCATTATGTCTCAATGGCAGTGCCCACAGGCCTCTTAGATGCTCCTCCAGTGACCTGTGACCCCTGACCCTCCAGGCTCCTGTCCACACGAACCACAACACGCACCAGGATATTTTCAGGTCCAGCTCCCAATGCCTCTTGGTAAAAGGCCCTTCACTGGTAGTTTAAATTGTTAGGCGGGTAAACTCTTCGTGGTGGTTGACACCTCAGGGCTCCTGACTTGAAGCTCTCTCATCGTCCTGTCCAATTCAAATAACATTTTCCCACAGGTCGTCCCCCTTCTGCCAGGTGGATTTTTCATCCCTGTCTTCATTCTGTCACTAAAAGAGTTCTGCCCGATGACAGGTCCCTGGCCATCAGCAATCACTCATTCTCAGGCAGTGTCTCCCCTCAGAGAAATTAGTCAAGCCCCTCCGGCTTGGTGTTGTGGATTTGTTTTATTTTTAAGAAAAAAAAATGATTTTAATTTAAAAAGCAACATCTATTCATGAGGACTAACTATCCTACGTGCTGCGTTCTGTCATGTCCTTTTTTACCGCTCTTTGCAGTAGGCACATGGCTGTCTCTGTCTGGTAGAGAGAGAGTTAGTCACGTTAAGAGTTGCTAAGAGTAAGTTAGAGCTAGAAACTAGCAGCGCCGGGGGATTTAAAGCCAGGTTTCTCAGAGACGAGAAATCCATTCATTCCCCGAGTTTAGAGAACCAACAGATGTTTCGAGAAAGGAAACAAAAACTGCTTTTTATTCTCCTCCCTAAAAGATAATCGCAGTGGGCCCTTGCCTTATTTCCATTCATTCTGTTCTCCCAAGCATACAGAAATCGAATACTTAAATCACATAAATAATTAAATAATTTCATTCTGTGCCCCTCCCCTCACTTATCATTTTATTATGATTAGGTTGCCATGTCATTAAATATACACTAAAAGCAACATTTTAAATGAATACTTAATATGCTACCATATGAACTGACTATAGCTTATTTGACCATTTCATTATACTTCGACATTTAGGTGATTTGAAAGCATTTCTTCTTAGATCAGTGTTTCTTAATGAGGATTTTGCCCCCCAGGGAATATTTGGCAATGTCTGAAGACAATTTTGATAGTCCTAACTGGGGTGGGTGGGTGTGCTCTTGATCTCTACTGGGTCGAGTTCAGGGATGCGGCCACTATCTTACAATTCACAAGACCCCGCAGAAGAGAATTAATTGTTTGACCCTAATGTCAATAGCGTTGTGGTTGAGAAACATTGATCTTAGATAGACCATCATGATTAATATCCTTGTCCATAAAACCAAATATTTGACGGAGAGATCTGTGGTTTTGTTTTCATTGATCCTTAGAAGCTGAATTGCTGAGTCAAAGATTATAACCTCCCTGAAGGATGTTGAAACAGAATAGAAATGTAGAAATATCATTCTTCCAACACCAGTTCCCATTGTACTCCACTCTAACTAGCATGGGAAATTATTATGCTACAACCCTTTGTTAATTTGGAACCAAAAAAAAAAAAAAAGCTCCCTTTTTATCGAAATTTGCATTTTCTCTCACTGTTAAGGAGTCCATACCTTTTATTATGCTTATTAGTTGTTTGTATTTCTTCTCCTGTGAATTATCAATTCATGTCCTTAGCCCATTTTCTACTGACATTTTTAGGAGTTTTTAATTGATTGGTGGGGAAGTTTTCCTTTTCAAACCTTTTTTCCCCCCTTTTGGATTTCAAAGGCAACTCAGAACATACGTTTTTGACTCATTATGCATAACTTATGAAATCTTGTTTGGTAAGATCTGTCTAGTAAGTTGATTGTGGTTTTTGTGGAGTCTTTTCTCTGTCAGATATAGAGAAGTCACTGAAAGCTGATAAATTCTTTGAAGATGAAAACGTCTTCACCTGGGTGTAAACGAGCATCTTTTTTAACCAAAGGGAAGGAGATGAAAGTTCCCGAAGTTTGGAGTGTGAATTGAAAACAGAGGACCAGGAAGTTGAAGGCTGTTCTGCAACTGACAGAGCCCAAGTCCCTGGCTCCGGGGGAAAAAAAGTTGTTGTAATTGCTGAATAATTACTCAATTAATGTCACTCTGTTCATTGCTCTAGCAGAGTGGGTTGGAAGAAAGAGAAGTCGTGTCAATCTTCTCTTCAGTGGAATTCAGAACAGCACAAGCTTGAGAGTTTTAAGGGGTCTTAGATATGATTCAAGCCCATGTGTCCAAAAGCGCCCACCTTACATCCCTGAGATTATAGATGAATATCAGCGGACTCATTTCCTCTTTTTTTTTTAGTTTTTATAACTTTATTTGAGCCAAAATGATGACATATGCTGGGGAGCAAGATCTCTTATGCTCCTTAGACCCATTTCCTCTTAATAGTCATGCATTTATTTTAATGCACTTTAAAAAAATCTATCGTTATTTATCAGTTTCATGAATTCATGGATTTTATTGATTAGGATGGAGGTAAAATAGATGAAAAGTTTACAAAAGCTATCTAGTATCTAGAGGACTGACAGGGATATTGTAGGTGCTTAACACATATTTGTCGAATAAATAGATATAAATAAAAATATTAAATCAGTGATATTATGGTGGTCTGTAGATACTTCACAGTAAACAGTGTAAGGTAGTAGAAGAGTGAAAATTTTGAGAAATGGCACTACTACCATTCTGGACTTTAGATAAGACAAGAGGGGAAAAATTTGCCCAAGGTCACAAGTAAGGTCTAGATCCAGATTTTCTGTTTCAGAGGCCACAGCTTTTTTTAAGCCATAATAAAAGGTTGTTTCTAGCCTTTTATCATCTATTTTCCTTCTTCACTATTGCAACTGCGGTAGTTATAGTGTCACTCTGTCATTTTTGCTTTGGAAAATGACAAGTGGTGTTTTGCGTTTTGCAAAGGGCGTGCCTCCAGGGATAGCTAACGTTTACCGGATGCTCACCAGGCACCAGGTGATAATTGAGCACTGCTCATGCTCCATCTCATCACTTCCTTCCCACACTCTGGGAGGTAGGTACTGTCATTATCTCCCCATTTCACAACTGGGAAAACTGAGGCACAGAACGACAGCATCACATTTCTGGTGGAGTATTGTCGTTAGCGCCTATTTGACCCTTAGCGGGCATTGCCTTTGCCATGATCCTCATTTCCATCTTGGATTCACAAAGTATTCATCTTTGTGTGGATTTATTTCTCTTTCTCTAAAGGAGAGTACATGTTTCATGGTGGGGTGTGGCGGCAAGGAGAACCAGACAGCCTCAGTCTCTCCATGGGCGCCCTACGGGGCCTACCCTTGAGATGTGTTCTCTGCAGGCGAAAGACTTTCTCCTTCTCTTCAAGGCTGGGCTAGGTGGCAAAGAACAGGGGCGTGGCAGGTTGTCTCAGATCCTGAGAAATTACTTTTGGGTTTCCTCTTGAGAAAGTAACACAGCACCATAGTTAATTGTGTGGACTCTGGAAATAATCACAAGTGATTTGGATGTGGGCTCTGATTTTTTTCCCTAGCAATGTGACTTGAGGCACATTACCTTTCTGAGCTTCAGTTTCCTTGGATTAATATACCTAGGTCAGGCAGGAGAATGAAGTAAAACAACATAGAAAGTGCCTAGGTGCTCAGTAAAAGACAGTTTGGTATTTATTTGTTCAACAACCAATTTTCAAGCATCTACTATGTGCACTGTGTCCAATGCCGGTGACTTGGTGGTGGGCAAAGGGATACAGGCCCTGCCCACGTGGAGTTTACACTGTAGCAGAGAGGCAGATCTCAATCTGCTAAGTGCCCACCTGTGATTTCGATCCGTAGTAAACACAGGTTATTTAAGGAACTGGTATGAGGAGTCTGTTTAGACGAGGCGATCCCTTGACATCCTGATGAGGGTGTTTTAGCTGAGATCTTCAAGGTGCACAGGAGGAAACCCGGGTCGCAAGGAGAATGGGAACAGGTGAGTTCCAGGTAGAGGGAATGGCCTCTAGAATGACTGGGAGATATAAGAGGCAATGTTGATAGAAAAGGGAGGCTCCAACACGAGTGAGGGCAGAAAGTGGAGGAGATGAAGCTTGATGTACTGTGGGGTTCTGTGTATCCCAGGCTAAATATCGCCAGGCTAGGGATGGAGTCGGGGACAGCTTTCGTAGGGCTTAGGGCTTGGGGTGTGGAATTCGGCTTTTTCCCCAGTGCAGTGGGAAGCCATTGGAGAGTGAGCATGAGATGATCAACCCTGTCAACCATGGATCCTGCTGGCTCCAGTGTGGAGAACAGATTGGAGGGGCCACAGGAGGCGGGGAAACTAGATGGAAGGCTGTGTGGACATCCAACTGAGAGACCTGGACCAGGGTGGGAGCAATGGTGGTGTAGGGAAGTGGGTGAATCTCGGATATATTTTGGAGGTCATGAAAGCATCACTGTACCGCAAATATTCACTTTCACCTCTGCTGTTGGAAGAATGTACTTCCTCACTCCACCGTGTTGGGCCTTGGCCACATGACATGCCTTGGCGAATGGAGCATGGACAGAACTGACAGAGTACAGTCTGCGAAGAGGCTTTAAGAGGACCCATATGTGTCTACCAGCTTCTTTCGTTCCTGTCATTTGCTGTGAGAATGGCAGGCCCCAGATTGGTGATGGTGGTGGTGCTCCATCACCCTGCTTCTGGAATGATGAGGCACGTGCTGTAGACCTAAACTTGACCTCAGTGGAGTCAGGCAGAGCCCTTGGTGACTCACAGTGGTCTTCAACCACTAAGTTTTGGGAGTAGCTTGTTACTACAGCACAAACCAACCCTTATGGATGTAAAATTGGTGTGACTAGTGGGTCATGCTCAGGGACAGGATGTCATGGGTAAGGAAAATAGAGGTGTCAGGGATGGTGCCCACACTTCTGGCACAGGCAGCTGAATGGATGGAGGTGCTATTTGCTAAGATTAAGAAGATTGAAAGTTCAGGTTTTTTTCCTGTTAATTTGAAGTACCTGTGAGGAACCCAAGTAGAGATCAAATCCTGGGTGCACAAGAGAATTCCGGTATAAATGTAAGCTTTTTATTTTTCAACTGGCATGTAAGCAACATTCAAAGCCATAGCGGTGGATAAGATCATCTGGCCAGTGTCTCTTAGATTTGGGTGTGTCTGAATCCCTTGAGGTTGCTTGCTGAGAAAGCAGGTGCCTTGGACACACTCCAGGTTATTCTGACTCTCCCCAGGCGATTCCGTGGTAGGGGGCCTGTAGACCACATTTGAGAAACACTGGCCTAAGAAGCAGGGCTGTTTCCAATCCAGATGAGAGTGTGTTTCGAAGGTCCATCCCACATTCAGTCCAGCTAATGCGATGTGCTTGGTTTCTGAATTTGTGCCCGCTCTTTACGACTCTCTTGCTCAGCTTCCCCTCTACACGGTTAGGCTTCCTAAGCCTCAGAGAATTTCTTAAAGTCATCAGATGGAAGAGGAACTTGGAGAGAAGTAAGATGTTCGCATACGTTTCTGTATATTTGTCTAGAAAGTAAGCTCTGCCTTAGCATGATCTCGTAAGCATTTTAATTAGTAAGTGGTTTTACCTTGTTTATTCATTTAAATGATGTCTAGGCTAAGCTGCTTGAGGTTGGGACCTGCATAGCACAGTCTTGTGATTCCCGTCTTTATAACGGTGGTCACTTGGGTGCTTCGCTGGCCGAGGAGTGGACAGGCATGCCCTGAACAGTGCCCACAGCTCTCACTGTACTTCCTGAGTTGTGGCTTGTGCCCATGTGTCTGGTGATGCAGATTGCATAATTCCTTGGAAACTGCAGGAAGGAGTAAGTGAAATCTCTGGGCTCTTGGGAGGCAGACAACTCAGATGCCGGGATGTATGCAGGCCACGCAGGGTGATACACACATGCCTCTTTCATGTGCTGCCCAGAACTCAGATGCTTTTCGATGACAGTCTTAAACCAAAAGTTGCACACTGGTACCCGAGAAGAGTGGACTTGTCTTGGAGATATGTTTAATTTAGGCTACATAGTGTTTTTAAAATTAATGTAATTCCTAGCATTTAAAAACTGGGAGGCTTTATATAAAACCCAGGTTTTTGGTTTTCTTGAAAAAAAATCAGATCTGGCGGTGCAGAACCCATTTTCCCACATAGCAACAACCATTTGGAGGTGAGTAGCAGCCCTCCCCTGCTGACAGGGCTGTGTTCACTGGTTTGCCACAGGCCCCACCACACCCACCTGAGCCTGCTGCTCTGGCTAAGTGCTGCCTCCCATTTGTCATCTTTTCTAGGCCTGTTTGACTTGCTGTGTTACCAGCATGGCCCCAAGGGTCACTGTATTGTCCCCAAAGGATGCCATTTGAGTCTGGACGTGTGTAGTGCTCCTGTGTGTAGCTGAGCTCAGCAACCCTGCTAGCTCCCTTTGGTCACTGGCACCTAAGGGTCTTTGGCCGTGTCTCAGGGACCTTGTAGGGTAGAAGGGGAGGCCCTGAGGGTGGGGGTTCTGCAAGACCTTCAATTGCTTATCCCTACTTCAAACAGAAATGCTTCTTTTTGGTCTATTATTTTGGAATGGAGAATAATATTTTAATTTTGGAAAAAGAAAAGTTTTGTGGCTAAGACAATTCGAAAAAGATGACTGCCAAAATTAGCTTTATATAAGGCACCCAGTGCTGAGTGCTCTGGGGATAAAGCCACTCAGCATGCATGCATTTGGCTTCTGCAGCCCCCAACTGCCAAATCCTTAGCCTGCAATTTGTTTTAATCAGTATAATTTACATACAGTGAGCTGCACATAGCTTAAGTGAACAATTCAATGAGTTTTGACAGATGCATCTACCCATGTAACCAATTCCCCTATCAAGATAAAGAACCTTAACATCACCAACCCCCACCCCCCCAGCAGATTCCCGTACAGTCCTGCTCAGTCAGCCTACCCATCCCTAGAGGAAACCACCGTTGTCATTTCTTTCACCATGGAGTAGTTTCACATGCTCCGGAACATCCTATCAGTGGAATCGCAGCGTACATCGTCTGTTGTGTTTGCTTCTGCTTCTCCTCCTCCAGCTGGCCAGCCCAAGGGCCCACTGACAAAGGGTCAGGAAGACTTTCTGCTCCAACCTGGGTTTCCTCCCCTCTCCAGAGATTCCCGGGGTGGATCCATTTTCCTGAGCCTTGGGTTCTAAATCTTGACTTCGCAAAGATCTTCTCTAGAGCATTTAAATCAGAACGGTGGTTGATTCTGTGGGGCGGAGGGATGGATTGACTAAGAAGTAGTCCGCAGGAACTTTTTCTGGAGTCATGATGATATTCTATATCTTGATAGAGATTGGGGTTACATAGGTGAATGCAATGTTAAGCTCTAAAAATGGTATATTTTAGATTTTTGTGTGACATTCTAAATAATTTATCTCAGAAGAAATAAACATAAATAGACATTGAACTTTAGTTAATGACATGACCTGAGTGCTGGAGTCTTTAAGGGGAAATATGCTGATGGCCATAATTTACTCCGACATGCCTAAAAAATTGGTATGGATTGATGATTGGATAAAGGGATGGATGGATAAATACATGATGAAGCAAGAGCAGTGACGTGTTACATGTCGCAGTTAGGTTGTAGGCATATGGGTGTGCACGGTAAGAATACTTCAACTATTGTGTGGGCTTGAAATTTTTCATAGTAAAAATCCTGGGGCAAGTGCTGACACCCAGGACTAGCTCTCAGGTGAATGGATTTAATTGGTTTCAGACGGGGCCTGGCCATCGGTGCTTTCTAAAGCTCCCTGTGATGAAAAACCACTGACCTGACTTAGAATAATAGCATTTGTGTTTTATACTGTGCCTATTATATGCCAGGACCTTTTCATATGAGGTCTCATTCAATCCTCACAATAGCTCTGGGTGCTCAGAGAGGTGTCATTGTCCCATAACTATTGCCTGGAAAAGCCAGGTTTGGAAACGCCATGCTCCATATCCTTAAACGGTGACTTTTTCTGAGTCCCCTTTACATGTGCCAGACATGATATTAAGCCTGCAGAATTTCACCGTTCCTCCTTACAGTCACGCCAGGAGTTCATCATGATTATCTGCAATGTGCAACAGCAGAGGCTCAGAGAGGCTAACTCCCTCATTCACTTTGTTGATAAAAATCTATGTGCCAGGCACTGTGCGAAGAGCTGGTGATGCACCAAGAGACACTCAGTTGGTTCTTGTCGTCATTGAACAGACACGGTACTGGGGAGGTAGCCTAAAACACGGGTTGTCAACGAAGAACAATGACAATAGTGGTGCGTGCAGCAATTGAATTAGAGGGTGCTGTGAGTGCATCGAATGGGACGTGAGACCGAGCCTTGGGGATGAGGAGGCCATCAAAGAAACACCCCCTAAGAGAATAACATTGAAACAAAATCTGAAGAAATGGCTGGTATGGTCAAGGGCAGCCCATTCCAGTTGGTTCCAGTTGGAGGGGACAGCACGTGCAACAACTCCCAGGTGGGAAACATTTCAGGGGCCAGTGCTGTTGAAGCAGAGAGAGATGGGAGGGGCGTGGTGCAGGATGGGGTCAGAGCAGTACGCAGTGGACAGAATATGCTGTGTCTTCAGCACCATGGGACTTCAGCCCTAAGTCACTGGAGAGGGTTTCAAACATGGGAAGAACATGACTCATTTTGCCCCATGTTACATAAGTTAGAAAATGACCAAATTCAGGTTTACGCATGAATCTCTCTGCCCTCAAAGCCCTTTTTCTACTCCCTAAACTTAAAGGGATTTTGAACTTTTCACATGCTGGCGTATGTCTAAGAATAAGTGGTTTTGGCCATGTTAAGGAAAAAAAAACAACTTTCTCAAATAGGCAAGAAAAATTCTCTCCGTTAAGGCAGATGGCATAAAAGCAACTTGCAAACACCACTAACAGCAACAAATAATAGTAATAATCAGAAGTTACAACATCCATAATATGCTGTGTGGCAGGAGTAATTAACAGACGTGGGACGAGCTGTGTGCTGGCCACGCATGCTTTATGACTTCTATGACGGAGGTGTCCTGGGGGAACGATGCATTGGACTCAGCAGGAAATAAAGCAAGGAGGGGAGGTCGAGGTGGGGGTGTTTCACACGTTCTCTGCTTTATAATGCTCAGAAGGTGTCTAAGAAGAGGACATTGGGTCTCTCTCTTAAGCCTGCCTCAAAGGGGCTGTAGGAACAAGCCCTGCTTTTGACAGATCTAGAAGGGTCACTGGTGACCAACTTGTCCATTTTAAAGAGGCCCAGAGGGGAGACATTATACGCTCAAGGCTCAACAGGGAACCCGTGGTAGCTCAGGAGCCAGAAGCCAGGTTGCCCGAGGGCCAGGTCAGAATACTCCACATCTCCAATGTCAGGGCCAAAGAAATGGTCAATGATAAGGGCAGAGGGCCAGGCTGGGCCAGTGCATGCTCTTATTTTTGCTTAGGTAAGGATTCTGATTTTATCCTAAGAGCCCTGGGAAGCCATTGGAGGGCTTAAAATAGGGGGAATGACTCGACCAGATTTACTTTTTTACGAGAAGACCTCTAGATGCTTGGTCTAGAGAGAACCAGCATGATCATGCAGCTGGAAATGATGGTGATTGAACCTAGGGTGGGATGGAGAAGACGCTGAAAAGAGGACCATTTCGAGAACTACATAAGAGATACAATCCCCAGAACCTGGTGATGGTGGGGGAGGCCGGTATCCAGGACGTCTCACGCATCTCTGGGTCGGGCCATTTAGACGAAGGGAGGTGCCATTCCTGAGATGACGGTGGTTGGTTTGTGGAGTTGGTGCGGGGAAGTCTTGCTTGATTTGGGGCACTGTTCAGTCTGGGTTGCGTGAGAGACATTTCAACAGAGAGGCCAAGTCGGCTGGTGGATAGATGAGTCTGGAGTTCAGAAGAGAGACGAGTGCCAAAGATTTAAATTTGGGTTTTTTTTTAAGGTTACAACGTGGATGTGCTCAGTTGCTGAGGAAGTGTAGAGGGAGGAGAGGCTGGGGGGCGTGCAGGTGAAGGAGAACAACATTCACAAAGCACCTACTATGTGCCAGGTCATCTTGTACCATGAAAGCACCATTGTGATGGATGCCCATTTTGCCAATGGGGAAAATGAGGCTCAGAGGAATTAAGTCCCCTGCCCAAGGGCACACAGCTAGTAAGTCGTGGCGGTGGTGGGATTTAAATCTGGATCTTTCCCTCTTCTGCTTCTAGAAAGCTCTTCCTGCTTGATGGATCCCACAAGGGTCTTGGGGTAGACTCTCTCACTGGGCACATCTGAGTACTTTCTCATCATTCAGGCCAGTGGGACCTTCTGATTGGCCAGGACAGGTGACAGCCCCTGAAACTGGGCACTGGTCTTGGCCCCACGGACCCCATGGCTGGAGAGTGGGAGAAGGGAAAAACGGTTCCCAGGAGGAGGAGGACACAGAGCAGGCGTTCACTGCGAAAAGATGCTTCGCTCCTTGGGTCCCAACATCCTGGGGACTGCTGTCTGTCTGGAAAAGCCTCACCGCCACATGGAGGTTCTTGGGTGACCTCGCCTTGTGCGCAGGGGAAGGTCTGAAGCCGTGGGAGGCTCTTATTTCAGAGAACTGAGCACAGAATGTTGGAGTCCTTTTCGATTGCAAAGTCACCCACAAAGGCATATGTCTCCCTGCAGCTCAGGCTACAGATGGGCAGCGAAGCCACACGCACACACACACACACACACACACACACGCACGCACACACGCACACACGCACACGCTCCGAGAGACTGATTTCAGACAAGCTTTTATTAGCTAGCATATCATCTGTGCAGAGCAGAGACACATATTTGAGCATTTGCATCATTTGAAGGAAGGAAAAATAAGCCTACCAGACTCCTTCCTCCCTCCCTCCCCCGAAGGAAGCGGCCAGCGTGACCTCAGCAACCTGGGTGGGTGCGGATGCCCTGAGCACCTGCCTCTTGGCTCGTTCTCTCCACCTGGAAGGAGAGAGGTCAAACCACAAGCCGCCAGCAGAGAGGGAGAGTCCAGAGGGAGAAGGAGGGTCCTTTGCAGCCCCCCTCCCTGCCACCTATCAACAGAGCAGTCAGCCCATGGCACTTGGTCAATATTTATTGAGCACTTTCTCTGTCTCTCCAACTTGTGGCTGAGGGCAAAGAGGATGCCAACGAAGCATGACTCAGAGCTCTGTCCTCAAGGACTTTGCAAGTCACTTTGGGACTTGATTCATTCGTTCATTCATTTATTCTTCAGGCATTTTTATCTGTCTCGTTCACTAGTGTATATATATATTGCCAGTACCTCGTGTGATGCCTGGCTCACAGTAGGTGCTCAGTAAATATTTGTTGGATTCGTGGTGAGGAAATGAATGACATTGGATGCTGTGACGAGAGGTCAGGGGGGCGGTACTGCTCGTCAGGGGGACACAGGCACCCATCGTCGAATCCGACGTACTCTCCCTGCACCCTGCTCGGCTACTCCTTGGGCTCGGCTCCCGTGGCCATTCTGTGATCTTCGTAAAGTGCCCCCTCCCTCAGTTCTCACTGTCCGCTTTCTCCTCCGCCTCCCTCCCACCTCTCAGACCATCCAGTCAGGCTGCTCTCTTCCTGCCTGTCCCGGACGGTAGGTGCCTACAGCTCTCTTTTCATCACCCTCCATAACTTCAACGCACTTGCTGCCTCAGGGCCGCATTCAGCCCATGAGGAGTCCCCCCGGATCGTTCCCTCCTTCGATCGACAGATCTTGATGGGGTACTCTTCATGTCCCAGTCTATTCTAGGTGTTAGAGATAATCCTATGAACAACCTGGGCCAAGTCCTCGTCCTCACTGATGGTCTTATCTTTCGCTCTAACCTCTCTCTCTCGAGCTCTGGCCTCATGTAGCCAAATATGTACTTGACATTCTATTAGACACCCGAGGGGAAGCATGGAACATGACTCTCCTCCTGTTTTATGGGTCTCAGCAGATGGCTCTTCCCACTACCCATTTCCCCAAACCAGAGACTGGGGACTTGCCATCTTCCCATACCCCCCACACCCAGGAGGTCCCCAGTCCCGCAGTTCCTATATCCTGCACATCTGCCGTATCAGCCTCCTCTTCTTCACTGTCCCAGCACATGTGCTCTTTAACTCTTGCCAGAATTTATTGCTGTGGCTATCATAGTGGCCTCCCTGCTTTTGTCCTGACCTGTTCCAACATGTCTGCCCACTGCAGCCAGAGGCACGAAGATTCCAGTAACATCACATTTCTCCATCGCTCGAAAGCTTGCAGGCCTTCCACAGGCCCCGGGTGAGAACCTACAGGGCCCATCGAGACTTGGGGCCCACCGAGACTCGCCTCTCTGCACCCTTCCCAGCCTCAGCTCTCGCATGGCCTGTGCAGATCTGCTCACACACAGTTCCTTGCACATGAGACTGCTCCCTTTTGCTTACGCCCATCTTTCTTCTCTGCAGCTGTGTCCTAACTGTCCCCTGACCCCCCACTTAGAACTGGCCTCTCCTCCCTCAAGACCCTCTTGTGCCTTGTAATCTGTCTCCGCTCCTGCAGTTCTTATTGCACGTGCTTGCCGACACGTCCGTCTTTTTAAATCCCACAACGGAAGGAGCAGCGTCTTAGTAGTCCCTGTGTCTGGTGCTTGAAGGTGACCAGAGCAGGCACAATTGGTGCCCTGCCCCTGATTTCCCTTTCCCCATAGAAGCTGCAGCCTTCCTCCTTGCAAGAACCTGTGACTGTCTGCCTGATGGCTTTCTCTGGCCACAGGAATATGCCTGGGGTATGAGCAGGCCAGGGTGGAAGGGCCAGGGAGTTAATGCTATAGGAAGCTCCAGTGAATAAATGATGATTAAAAATATATGTTCAATAAGGGTGGGCACTGGAGGATGAATAGCCCAGCTTTCGTGCTCCTTCGCGGTAATTCTGAGATGTTTATTTTCACCTTCTCCCCGGGATCCCCACTGTGACTGCGTCCCAGTTGTGTCAGTGGTAGCCTGCTCATTAACATACCCTTCCTCCCTAGCACGTCCCCCCCACTCCTCTACAGGGACTTTCTGGAATCATCTCCCAGAGCAAATCTTCTGCAGGACCCCGACTAAGATAGTGCCTTAAGAAATGTGTGACAACTGACTAAACGAATATGATACCACGACTATGAGACATCCATAAAACAGTCAGCAAGCAGCACAAGACACGTCGGAACCAACCATCAGCAGTTCCGAAGCCTTCGTAAATCAGAGCAGAAGGTCCCGGTGCAGATGGGAAGTAATTAAAGCTAACAATCAGTGGGCATTTACTGTGTCCCGAGCTTGGGTCTAAGGGTGTGTGTCTGTGTGTATTTCTTTTTTTCTCATTTAAACATCTCAATAACTCATGGCAGGTGCTATTTATAACCCTGCTTCACAAATGACGAATTAAACCGGGCCACAGAGAGGTTAAGCCTGAAGACTTCACAGCTGCAGGTGGAGAAGCCGGGAGGGGGCTCCTGACTGTCTGGCTTCCAGCTGGGCTCTGAACCCCTGGGTCTTGTGGAGGGGGTGAGATTGGATCTGGGTCTTGACTCTCTGGAAGGGACTGGGAAGGACATTCCAGGAGGTAGGTCCGCTGGAGCAAAGGCAGAAGATGAGAATGTACAGGCCTTGCTTAGGGTCATAGGCCCGGGTGGGGTTAGGGGAGAGCCCTGTCTGCAGGAAGGTCTGCATTCTGCAAGGATCTCATTTCCTCCTTCATTTCCTGGGCCCCCCAGATTATTTTCAACACCAGAGGATGTGGGGGAAGGCAGAAGGGCCGAAAGTGGGAATTAGAAACCTCAAAGGAGCCTGGCTACAATACAGCAGCAGAGTCTTTTCTACAGCTTTACTCACTGGTACTCAGAGTTTGAGAGGGTCTCAGACACACACGGAAAGTTAGATTTAAAAGTCACAGGATCCTGGAGCCTCATCCAAGTTTGCAGACTCAAGTGCCTGCAAGGGCCAGGCAGCCAGGGTGCCTAGAGGAGCACCTCAATGTAAGACAGCTCAAGGAAGGGCTTACATCTTGCCTAGAGGAGGCAGACAACGCTTGCTGTCATCATTGCTTGGTGGGAATGGGGGTTCGGTGTGGCTATTTTTTTTTCTCTTCTATAATGGGGGAGAGGCCGGAAATCCAATTTTTAAAAGGAGAAACATCCTAAGTTTTAAATATTGGCAATAGATTAATTAAATAAAAAAACACTTTGCCAGTGAACACAGAGGTATATGTTCGTGGGTCACAAGCCCCTATGTTAAGAACCCTTGTGATGGCCAGAATCCCACACTCAGGGCGTCTTGGCTTCAGAATCCTTAATCTATTGACACTCAGCACATGGAATCATTAGACTACCAGACATAGACTTTTAGCTGAAATCTCAGTTATGCAGAATCCTACAGCCAGCAGAGCATTATAGGTTTTTAATTTTTGTCTGCATCTTTACTCGTTAACCTCTAAAATATCAGATTCAGGCATTATTGGAACCCGACCCCTTCTCTGTCAAGTGTCTGGCCTTTAAGTAGTGTAAGTTGAGTAAATATACTTGCCAAGTCTCTGCTTGAATGAATCCCCCCTCCCCAGACAGTCTTGTTCATTTCTTCCAAAAGTGTTTCATGGAGCACCTGAGGTGGACATCAGGGAACCCGGAGAGACAGTTTACATTCTGGTGGAGATGGGCGGGCAGTGAACACAGACAAGATTACCTTAGATAGTGAGCCTTTCTAAGGAGACATGAAACAGAATCGTGTTACAGAAAGCAACGTGGTCGGGCGAGAAGATGCTGGTGTTCAGGGTGGTTTTCTCTGCATATTTGACCTTTGTGGGGAGACCCGAATGATGAGGAGAGGACTCTGCCATGGGAAGGGCGGGGGAAAGAGAGTTCCAGGGAGGGTGAGAGCAAGTGCAGAGGCCCTGAGCTGTAGGGACAGGCTTGCACGACCGGGGTGCGGGAAGAACACTGGTTTGGCCGCAGCACAGTGGGTCGCGGGGAAGGATGGGAGGTGAGGCCATCGTGTTGGGGCAGAAGTGCCCCTTCCTGTCATCTCAAAAATAATGAGAAACTTTCTGCACACCTGTGTCTAACCGCCCACTACGCATCGTACCTAAGTGCTCGCTAAGCATTTTGGGATGCAGAAACCAGGTCACAGAGAGTGAGGGGGACGTTAGCAGCACCCCCGTCCACCCCACCATGCAAGGGGCCACTGATGCGTTTCCTCGGTGCTTTCGCAAGCATCCTCCTCTGTACTTAAACCACTCGCCCATCACTGCTGCCTCGGTCCTGCAGCTCCGGGGTCCTGTGTCTCCATCAGTGACGGCCAGAAGGGGAGGAGAGACAACTTTCAAAAGGGTGTGTGAAAGCTGTCACAGCCTCTGTGCTTGCTATCTCCATGGTACCCAGGCAGGGGGACAATCTAATTAGGCTATTTTCAGCATCCCAGAGGGAGGGGAAGTGGAGGGAGAGAGGGAGAAGGGGACCTGCTTTTCCAGCTGCCTATCTCTCTCTCTGTCTCTCCCCCTCTCAAGTTATTATTGATTAAGCAGTCAGAGGCCAAGGAGGCAGGACCTTTCCACGCTCCATGCTGGGATCAGAGGAGGCTTTCTGGCAATGCTGTGGGCCTTGCCAACCACGTCAGGGACCCCAGAGCTGGCAGGCTTCCAGGTGTCTGGTGCTAATGAGCTCTGAAGCCTACAGCTTTGACCAGAAACACGTCCCCTGAAGGCTGTTTGTCCTCTACCGGGACAGGCTGCCACCAGCTTCCTCTGGACTGATGGGCCCAGAGACAAGGATGCTGGCAGCCCTTTGTTTCTTAGCCTGAGGCTTGTGTTGGCCTTCAAGGCTTTTGCCTGTGATCGTAGGCGCCTTGGAAGGAAGCTGGCTTTCATTCGCCTGGAGCTCATGTGGCCAGTGGCACCTGGAAGGGACTCCTGGGCTGTGGACTCAATAGAAACCCAGTCAACGCTAAGTTCCGAATGGCCAGGGCTCACGTCCAGATGCTCACCCTGTGACCCAGCATCTAGTCCTTATCAGGTGCTCAACACTCATTCACCTCATGCCCTGCTACGGGCCTGTCAGAGCACCGGATCTGAAGGGCCTTCTTCTCTAACTCATGAGGCACCACTTTTCACATCCCCCCAATTGCTCCCGCTTTGTCCAAACTCGGCCTAAGTCTGCCTAAGTCCAATCAAGTTGGAAACTAATCGATACCTTTAAAGCCTTTACTACCATGCCAGGTAAACCAGGTGCATCATTTAACACTCGTAACAACTCGATGAAGTGTTTTTATCATCCCCACTTCACAGATGAGGAAACTGAGGCACAGAATAGTGAAAGGAACATGTCCAAGGTAACGTAGCTGATGTCAGGTTGGAATTAAAACTCAAGGTTTGCCTGACTCCAGAGCCAGCCTCCCAGGGTAACAAATACAAATGGGATTTTCAGCTTCGGAGTTCAAAGGGGTCTTTAATAGGTTAAGATGAGTTGGGAGTCTCAAAGAAGGGGCATTTCCTAAACCCATGTGACCCCCCTGTTTTTATTTTCTGGCCACACTTGTTAACATCTTCTGACAGCAGTTAGTGAATGGCTGTTAGGAGGTAATTAAACAGAGCAAGTGATAATGTCCTTAATTAATCCAATTCACTCTCTTTCATTTGTGCTTATTTCCTTATATTGGCAATAGCTCCAACAGGAGGTCTTCGCAGTCACATCCCTGCTTATTCCTTCTGACTCCAGAAAAAGCATGAGCCACAAAAGGGGCATTTCAAAGAGAACCTAATTTTGGGTCACTGCTTTGTGCCCATCTGAGATGTGACGCTGTCTGTCACAGCAGAGGCCTGACATGGGTTTTGAACCAGAGTTAAGGCTGTTGCACACGCGCACACACACAGACAGAGACACAGACACATGCGCACACAGAGATGAATCAGGCCTCACCGTGAGGCTTTGCCCTTGTGTTTAAAAATTGAAGCCACAGGGCTTCAAAGACACCCCTCTGATATTTTTCCATCGCTCTATTCCTTTTTACTCATGACTTACTTATTTGGTATATGAAGATGCTTTGAAGGTGGGGCCGTCTCCTACCTGCCTGTCCCTTCTCTCCTTCAGTGCCTAGCAGAGGGTTGTACACACAGTTCTCAACGAACGACTCGTGGGTGGATCTTCTGCATTCATCAGCATTGCTATTATCATCACCATCAATCACATCATCATCATCATCATCATCATCATCATCATCATCAAACCTACCATTTGTTGATTGCCTTCCATGTGTAGACATTGGGTTTCATGCTGTAGTGCCAGGAGCTGGCACACGACAGCCCATGGGTCGGATTCAGCTGGCCGCCTGTTTTTGTAAACAAAGTGTTGACACGCAGCCACGCGTATTTATGTTTGTGCCGTCGGTGACTGCTTTTGTGCTGCAACGGCAGAGCTGAGTGGCTGGGACGAAGACCACATGACCTTGCAGAGCCCGGAATATAGACTCTCTGGCTCTTTACAGAAATAGATGGCTACCCCTACTATATACACGTACACAAGGTCGTTCAGTTCTCACGTCAATCTGGAGAGGCGATGTGCCCATTTCACAGATGAGAAGAACAGGGGTCAAGGATGTGAAACAGTTTTCCCAACGGATAAGTGGTGGATCAGGGTTTGGACTCAGGTCTGCACCTCCAAAGCCAACACCATTGACTTTGCTCTTTGCTCCCCATTCCTCAATCCTGCAGAAAATTGAGAACAGACTGAATTTCTTATTTTTTTAACCCAGTCTTCTGAGCATCTGGGGTTGATTCTTTCGGGGGCAGCGAGGACACAACCAGTCTAAACCTGTCTGAGAAGGCAGGCAGTCTGCCTGGGTAGTTTGTAGCTGGAGGGAACTGTTACTCCCCACGTGGATACACAGATTCCCTCCTGGAGATCAAAGGTGTCTGGAACAGCTGATTCATCAACACCTTTGAAGTCTGGTGCCAATTTCACAAAGACAAATTAATTTCTTTGGCTTCTCAGCTTCTGGTGGCTTCAACACTCCTCGTGCTTTCAGCTGTAAAGTCTTCCCAGTTTTCCTTTGCATCATGGATTCCTAGAGCTGTCTAAACCTGTGGTGACTTATCTACCTGGGGGAGGAGGAGGCGGTGGGTGGCAGAGCGCGGTTCACAAGGATGAGTCCATGTGGTGGTTGTGTCAAGGGTGGTGGTAAGGACAGCGAATCGTCTTGTGTCTGGAAAGAAGACTCAGCTGAACTAGCCTCCTGGTTGCTGGTGGAGTTTTGACCATTTACAGTTATGTTAGGCAAACCCTGCAAGGCTAAAAAGCGAACCCAAACTCGGCTCATTTCACCTTATTGATTGATTGATTGATTGATTGATTGGACCCATGCTTATCTTTATGATGGAAAGTATTGCAAAAGCATGCCATCATGTGTTAAAAGACTGGGCTTTGTGGAAAAGCATGAAACAACATAAGATCAGGTTATTGTGGAAAACCAGGTTATCTTGGTACTCTTTAGGTACTCTTCAGGGACATTCTAAAACACAGTCCCCAAGAAGGCAATTTTGACCTAGTGAGCATTCTACAGTGTTGGAGATTTCATCGTACATGTTGTGGGGAGAGCAGGAGCCCATGAATGTGCATGTGTGGGTTGTAGGTCCCTGAGCCATGGGCACTGTTGCTTTTCTGAAAAGGTGAGATCTGGGATAATGCGCAAGGCATTTTTCTGTACATTATCTCAATGAAGTGACAGAAACAGCGTCCCATGTTGGGGCCATGACCTCCATTTCGTAAGAAAGGGAACCAAAAGTCAAGAATGTTAAGTGATTTTTGTTGAACGTCTCACGGCTGCTGGCTAAGCTGGGATTCGCATTTAGATCGGACTTATTGAAAGTCCTTATGCTTTGAAAATAACAATAGCATCATCATCATCATCATCATCATCATCATCAATAGCAGTAACGGTGAGAATAGTGGATGATCTGGACCGCTAAGCTACGTGCCAAGCACGTGGTAAGCACCGTCTGTGAGTTATCTCATTTAATCCTCACACTAGCCTCATGAGGTAGGTTATACATTATAAAGGATTCCCATTTTATGGATGAGAAGCTGAGGTTCAGGGCAGTTAAGGAACCAGCTCAAGGACCCCCAGCTTGGAAGTACCAGAGACAGGGCTTGAACTCAGCCTCACGTGATGCTGGTGCTGCAAGGAGATGAGCTCTGCTGACTTCCACCCACTCGGTTCACACCAATTCACGCCTTAGAGGCTAGCTCCCCAATTCCCACATCCAACAAAGGCAAGAATGGGGCCTACGGAAACCCTCTCAGGCCCCTATTCTCTTCTCAAAGGAGATTTTTAGCTACTGAAGGGAGAAATCTCTAGACATGGCCTTCTTCCTTATATCCGCCAAGGCCATTCACTCTTCTCCAGGTCCTGTGTCGTCCCCCACTGAGGGCCTTGCTCAGGGCTCCAACCCTCATCTGGATGGAGGCAGCCTCAGCTGGACGCTTGCCCAGGCCACCCTTTGCTGCCCACTCTTTATGCCTGTCTTGGAAACGTTCACATCAGCAGATTGCCATTGTTGGGAAAGGTTGTTTGGCCACTGCTGGCTGGGCTTCCCCTTATCGCAGGTGCCCGACACCCAAAACACTGGCCTTTGGTCTGGCAAGGGGATCTTCATCATTTCTGGCCCAGGAGGGGCACTGCAGCTGGTAATGTTTTCAGACTATACACCTGCTTAAAATCCTTGGTCGATGCCCGGTCACCTACCAGCTTTGCTTATGTAATTTTAGGTGCATAAATACCACCTGGCACGTTTACGAAAGTGCTGGTCCCTAGGCCCCCCTCAGAGCACCTGGTACCACGGATATGGCTTATCTTTCTCTGCAAGAGCCTCTGGGAGAGTCCAATGCAGAAGTTCCAGGAAACAAACCTCGGAACGTTTTGCCAACAGGACAAAGTCCAAACTCTTCAGTATGTGTCTCAGTCTGCTCAGGCCCTCAGGTCAAAATACCACAGCCTGGGTGGCTTCAACCACAGCAATTTATTTTCTCACAGCTCTGAAGGCTGGGAGTCCAAGGTCAAAGTTCCAGCGGACTCATTTCCTGGTGCGGGCCCTCTTTTTCACGTGTAGATGGTGTCTTCTCACGATGTCCTCACGTGGCCTTTCCTTACTGTGTGTGCCGTCTCTGCTGTGTCTTCTTATAGGGACAGTGATCCTACTGGATCAGGGCCCCACCATTATAACCCCATTTAAGCTTAATTACTTCCAAGGTAGTTAGGGATTCAAATGATGAGTCGTTGGGGCCAGGAGAAGGGGGTGTGACAAACATTCAGTCTATAACAGTGTGGCACTCAAAACTCTTTAGGACCTGGTCCACACATATCTGATGCATCTCTACCACCCCTTCTCCTTTGCGTAATATGTTCTGAATGCACCAAACTATACTAAGACCTTTGATATTTTGGAGGGATCGGTTCCCAGACCTTTGCAGTTATAACTGTCAGGCATTCAGTATGAATTTGATACCCTATCACTCCCCTGTCTTTGAAGGAATCATACACAAGGACACAAAGTCTGGCTTACACCTTTAGCTGCAAACATCTACTATCTCTCCAGTAATGGGCTTCTCTGATGATGGGTGCTGGGCATGAAGCTCAGGCCCATGAACTTGGAATAGGGGTTTCTACTCTTGATTCTCTTGAATCCAGAAGGGCTTGGTGTGTCAAGTGTATGCTGAAATCTCTCATTCAGCCTTGTGAGGAAAGATGACAGGGTGATCCTACTTTCCCCGTGACAAGGCTCATGTGTGCTGGACTCTCCTCTAGAATAGCAGTTCTCAACCAGGCATGGTTTTGCCTCTCTCTCTTCTCCCCCAGGAATATTTGACAATATCTGGAGACATTCTCCACTGCCACCACTGGGGGAGGGCAGTGGCTCTAGGCATCTAGTGAGTAAAGGCCAGGGATGTGGCTGAAGAGCCTACAAGACACGGGACACCGTCCCCCACCATACACACAGAATGAAGACTTATCCAGTCCAAAAAGTCGTGATGAAGCTGAGGAATTCTGTCCCAGAGGTCCTGCTGAGGGCATGTTTGCAAAAACAGTCTTCCATGTATGAGAACAAGGAGTGAAATCGGGAAGGGGAGCTTGGCTTCTGATTTTTAAGGCTCAGTTCTTACGCCCACTAATACAACATGGGTCAGTCGATGTAACTAATTTCAAACATTCAGCCGAACAGCTTCTCTTTCTGTGGAAGATAGAAAGAGTGGGACCTGGGATGAGGAAGAGGCTGGAGATTTGAGCAACTGACCATTTCTTTTCCCTCTGTGGACTGAGGTAGATATATAGGGAAAGAAGATGTGTTAGGGTCCTGCGGATGCCATGACACGTTGTCACACACTGCACGGCTTTAAAACAACAGAAACTTATTTTTCTTATAGTTTTTGAGGCTAGAAGTGTGAAATCAAGATGTTCGTAGGAACACACTCTTTTTGAAGTCTTCGGTGAGGGTGTTTTTTTTGCCTCTTTCAATTCCCGGTGGCTCCAGGTGTTCCTTGGCTCGTGGCTGCATCACTCCAACCTCTGCCTCTGTCTTCCCATGGCCTCCTTCCCTCTGTGTCTGTATGTCTCGAACCTCCCTCTGCCTTTCTCTTATAGGGACACCTGTCACTGAATTTAGGACCCATCTGAGTAATCCAAGATGATGTCATCTTGAGATCCTTAACTCGATCACATCTGCACAGACCATCTTCCTAAGTAAGATCACAGTCCCAAGGTCTGGGGATTAGGACTTTGGATAGTCTTCTGGGAAGATGCTATCCAACCCGCCACAGAAGGAGATGACACATGATGATGGAAGGGGACAGCAGTACCCCGTGGGATATGATTTACTGCCTGACATTCAGGGAAAGAGGCTGAGGCAGAGAAGGAGTAACGGTCGTCGGGCATCTACTATGTGTCAGGAACTGGGCAGGAGCTCTTCATTCCCTGTGCTCATTAATCCCAGCACTTGGTAGGTTGGTTATCTCCATTTTAAAGATGGAAATGGAAGCTCAGAGAATGTAAACACATAGCCCGAGCCCGTACAGAAATTGAACGCAGGTCTGCTGATTGCAGAGTCCGTGTTCTTTCTAGGACAAAGGAAGCATTTGTGCCGCCTTCACTCGCAGCTGCCTGGAGGGGCCAAGCCCAGAACACAAGCCTGGCGTTCACCTGCTTGCCATTGGCAGTGGGCACCCAGGCGCTGGACAGCCCAGCTGGCCCGAGCCTCCTGGGGGCGGGTACGGAGGCTGATTTTGGCTGGTTCAGAGTCAAGGCCCTTTTTGGCACCCTTGCTTGCCTGCTTGGCTCTGCAGAGAAGCCAGTCCCACAGATGAATATGAAAGGGTTGGGTTCCCTCTTCCCACCAGAGCTGGGATGGCTGCAAGCCAGACAGGATTGCCTACGAAGCGCAGCGCACCGTGATAGAAAAAGAAGGTCGGACTGTGACATGCCTGGGTTCAGATCTCATCTCTACCACTTCGGGGCTGTGTGACCATAGGCGAGTTAGTTGTTTCAGCTCTCTGAGCCTCGGCTTTCTCGGCTCTAAACGTGGGGGGCGGGCGATGGTACTCACCTTGGCAGGGCATGCACATGGAGCACCCTGCATCACGCCTGCTGCGACGTAGACTCAGAAAGTTCCTCGTTGGCTGAGGCTGCAGGTCCCTGAGATGTTTCTCTATCCTTGGTTCGCATCTCTCTACAGGACATGGTGTCTGCTTGACGGGAAGTGGCAGATGTGGAACTGGCATCTCAGGGCCAGGTGCCTTCTGTCAAATGCCAATGTGGCGAGCATCACTGCTAATGAAAGGAGGCAGGTCTCGGGGGAAAGAAGTCTGGATGGAAGACTGAGGGACCACGTGTGGCTTGATCTGGAAAGATTTTTATTGAATAACTCCGAGCCAGGCCCTGTGCTGGTGCTTGGCTATCTGGCTCATTAATGCTCTTATTCACGTTGGGATTGAGAGCAGGATTTTAAGGGGATGCTTTAAAACTCGGCACAATATCATCTCTTGGAATTTTCTTGGAACCTCTAAGCCTATGCGATGTTTCCCCCTCTCTGAGTTTCTAGAATATTCCATATTTCATGTGTCATAATCCTTATAACATTATATTGTAATGGTCTATTTATTAGGTAAGGAAAAATGTAAAGGTGAGGGCTAATTATTTTTTTTTCTAATTTTTTTGGATGAATGTTTTTCAAAATTTGGTACCCAGACCAGCAATCAGCATCACCCATAATTGTTAGAAGGACGAATTCTCAGACCTGCTGCATCAGAGACTCTGGGTGTGGCGTGAGCAATGTGTTTTAACCGACCCTCCATGGGATTCTGATCCACTCAGGTGGGAAACCACTGCCCCGACCACTGGTGCTCAAACTTGGCTCTGTCCTGGGGAGCTTTAGAAAATAGTGATGACTTGGTCCCATTTCCAGAGATTCTTATGGCCCCGGCATAAAGTCTCTGGAAGATTCTAATGTTTAGCCAGGAGTGAGAACCACCACCATGGAGCGTTACTCCAAACAGGCACTTGCCATGCATTTACTGACTAAGAGCACGTGGCGGTTCAGTGCCTTCTTGGGATTCAGACAGACGTAGGTGACATCCTGACCTTCTTCTTCCTGACTGTGGGTCAGTTTTTTTTTTTTTCTGTGACTATCTTATTTCACTTAGTATAATGCCCTTCAGGTTCATCCAGGTACTGCATATGGCCGAATTTCCTTCATTTTTAGGCTGAATAATAGTCCATTATCTGTATATACTATATTTTCTTTATCCGTTCATCTGTCAGTGGACATTTAGGTTGTTTCCATATCTGGGCTGTTGTGAATAGTGCTGCAGTGGATGTGGGGGAGCAAATGTGTCTTTGAGGTCCCAGTTTCAGTTCTTTTGGGGCATAGTCTAGACGTGAGGCTGCTGGATCATATATATGGTGACTCTATTTTCAATATTTTTGAGGACCTTCTCTGCCGTTTTCCATAGTTACCATGACATTTTACATTCACTGTGGATTAGTTTTTCACTTCTTTAAACCTTAATTTCCTTATCTATAAATGAGTAATAATGGGAATTTGCTCGTAGGATTGTTTCTATAGATTACCTACATAATGCACATAAAGCACTTGGCACAACAGAGAACTCCCAATTGGCTATGATAATTGATGTTAGCTCCATTTTATAGGAGAGGAATGTGAAGTGGGACAAGCAGAGATGTTGGACAAGGAAAGATGAAATCAGTTCCTTTCCTGGATCAGAGTCGAAGTTTTAAATTTTAGGTTCGAAAGTCATTAACTTTGCCTTGAGGTGCTGTAAACACTAGCTGAGTTTTGTGGTCTGGACAAGACTTGAAGACACTCTCCCGCCCCCCCATCCCCCGCCTACACCTCAACCAACGTCCCCAGGTCTTTGGGGCTATAGGTTACCTATTAAACAGCAGAACATTTAGGAGTCCCCAAGGTTTCTGTTCTCGATATGGGCTGTCAAGTGTTGGGTGAAGAATCCCTAGCTTTCTTAAGAAACTGTCCAATACTTACAGATGTCATTACCTGGCAGATGAACTCCATCAATATTCTTTCAGTTTTAAGTAGCAATAAAACCCATGCCAAACTTGTGTAAGCAATTAATGATATTTTTCTGGGTTATGTAACAAAAATTCTAGAAATCCAGCTAGATGCAAGTGCTCAAAAGAGATGGTTAAAAGTCTACCTGTTGTTTTTCATAAAATAAAACATAAAATTCAACATACGCTTAGCATGCAACCCAGAATTTCCACTTCTGTGTATTTACTCAAGAGAATTGAAAATTAAAAATCATATCCACACAAAGAAATCGGCAAGAATATTCATAGAAGCTCCCAACTGGAAACAACCCAAATGTTCATCAATAGGAGAATAAAGTTAACAAGCTGTGGTACATCCACACCGTGGAATAATTCTCAGCAGTCAAAAAGAATGAATATTTATACACGCAAGAACATGATTGAAACTCAAAAGTGTTAGTTGAGTGAAAGAAGCCAGGTACATGTTATATTATTTGATCACATTTGATTCTAAAGAGGTAAAACTATTGTGATAGAAAATTAGTATTTTCCTGGGGTTGAGATGGGGTTTGACTGCAAATAGGTGTGAGAGGCCTTTCTGAAACAGTGAAAATGTTCTCTCTCGATTGTCTTTGGGGTTATTTGACTGTACATTCGTGTCAAAATTTATCAAACTGTACACGCAAAGTGGGCACATTTTATTTTAGGTAGATTCCCCCTAAGAGAGTTTATTTTTTAAAAACCTGCTTCTCTCTCTAGGCTCTGCTTACCTCTCTGTGGCTTCATTCTCAGGCAACCTCTCCCCAGGTGGTGGGAAGAACAGTCCTCGGCAGTTTATGCCCTTTGGTTCAGCAACCCCAAGGAAAAGAGAGCTTCTTTTTACATAAAGTTGTGGCACAAGTTGTCATTGGAATAGCAAGAGTCACATGATCTTTGAACGAATCACTGTCTGGGGATGGAAGTAGAATTCTCTGATTGGTCAGGTGGTCACGTGCAAGAGCCAGGAGGTAGAGTCAAACTTCTAAACTACCATGTGGGTGAGGAGTCTTTTCCCAAAGGAGAGTGGAGATGTTGGTACCAGAAGGTGGAGGAATGGATGCAAATGCAGCAGAGGTCTTCTACACCGAATTTCCCTAGACGTATTATAACCTTTCTGGCTGGGTACCCATGTCTCCCTCAGACCCCAGAATTGGACAGATCCACCTCTGTCTCATCACTTTTGTGATATCTGCCAGCATGGATAGTAGAAAAACAAAGACATCGGACTCAGATACAAGTGGGTTCAAATCTTGGCTCTGCTTCTCCTTTTTCCTCGATCCTAGACCATTTATTTAAACTCTCTGAGAATCAGATTCCTCATCTATGCAATGAGGATAACTGCAAAACCGACCCCGTGACATTGCTGTGGGTATAAGTGAGATCATGACTTCACCAATGTCATCTATTATCACTGTTTGTAATATTCCAGAATTCTTTGATGAACTGAGTATGTACTTACCTACGATCAGGTGTAGCAGAGGTATTGGTGCTCTGCCATATGCCCTTGGCACTTTTGTTCCCATGTGCACTGATGGGATCCCACCACTGGAACTCTGGCCTGCTTGTCTGATTGCGAGGAGGGCTAGCAGTGCTGAGAGGCAATGTTCTTGGGAGTGGCCCTCAGCCAGTGATTGATCTCTAGCTTTATGATCTCTTGACTGACAGAACTCTGGGGCACATTCTACAGCATCACCTAGGAGTCCCCACTCCTCCCTGTTCCATCCGCAGATTGAGCCTCAGTTACCCCCGTCGCAGTTACATGCCGTTTAACACTAGATTGGCTTACACCCTTGTCCTGTGTCACTTCCCTACTCCTTCCTACCTACCAAATGAACTGTTAGCATTATGAGATTCAGATTCCCATAAGTGAGTTGAACATTCATGTTTTTCTGCCCTTGGCTGGAATCCCGACATTGTATAGCATCATCACGGAGGGTAGTTACCTCCCGCAGATCAGAGGCATTGACTGGCAGCTCTTTAAATCTTTGCTGAGTAAAATACAGTAGAAAGGAGTTAATTGTTTCTTAATAAATGCAGTTTTCTGGGTAGGTGAACCCTATAAAAACAATTATAAGAGAGGGACGCATTGGGGGAAATGAATCTCCAAAGCCTCTTTTGTGGCAAAAAGGGAGAATGTCACTGACAGAGGGGTTCTCAATAGATATTGGTTGAGTGATTGATGAGTCTGGTTCCTTGCTTTTACTCAGTGTCAGAATAATGAGCCATGGGTTTATGCACAACCAAGTGACGTCATGGAACTGTAGTTCTGTTGCATGGTGGATAGGGGCTAGTCTGAGTTAACAGAGGCTAAACCAGGTGCTGCTGGACACTTTGGTTATAACGGACCTTACTCCAGGCATACGGGAAATGACTTTACTAAAGATCCGCAGTCCCAGATTTTAATTCCTCTCTTGGTTGAGTATCCTGATCTCTCTGGTTCTCAGATTCCTCCTCTATCAGATGGAGGGAGTTGGATGAAGAGTCCCCACTTATTCATGCTCGTGAGCCATATGAATGCTACTGCCTCGTCAGTAATGCATTTGGCCATTGCACCTTCTCCATGAGGTAGGTGGGTACCAAACGGACATGGCTCCATTTTTCAGATGGGAAAACCAAGGTAGAGTGAGCAAGATGATACAGTCTCTACTTACTGTGCCAAGTTTTAAGGTTTTTATTACGGAATCTTGTGTAATTTCTGAGACTTAACGAGGAGATAGCCAGGGATAAGATGACTTACACGTGTGTCAAAGGAAACATACTCGTGTTCAGATGGAGCATGCTGTTGTGGAAAGCATGTGGCACCACTGTCTGATAGACATGGGTTCGAATCCTAATGTGGCTGCTCCCTGGCGCTCTGAACCTCAATGTCTTCACTTTTAAACTGGGAGAAATAATATCGATGTCGTAAGGTTAAGGTTAGTTTCACATGAGATAGTTCTGTTGTAACATTTGTTCTGAAAACATGAATTTGTTCCAATGAGGCTGATATGTTAAGAAATAATTTAAACATAATGCAAATTGCATGTTTGCTGATATGCAATTTCATCAGTGAGAAACAGTAGGTGAATGAAGAAAATTGCACGGAGCTGAACCGAGCCATGCAAAATTGGATCCTGTTTTTTTTGTGTGTGTGTCACTGAGGATGTTTTTGCGTGTCGTGCCCCCACCTTATTTGCTCGTCTGCGCTATAGTTTTTCTTTTATTCCTTTTTTACATTTTATCTATCTATCTATCTATCTATCTATCTATCTATCTATCTATCTATCTATCATCTATCTATCTATCATCTATATTTTATTATTTTTTAAACACCCACAGCACCAGGTCTTCCTAAGTTGTCTCCCATCCAAGTACTAACCAGGCCCGGCCCTGCTTAGCCTCCGAGATCAGTGCTCTGTAGTTTTTCTTGCACAGGTTTGCACAGTGCAGTGGGTTTTCGGAATGTATATATCAATAGCAGAACTGACTGTAGAATGAAATCAGGTGCCTAGCACGGTGCACAGCACAGTGTGAATATTAGAGTGCCCTCATGTCCTCATTTTTCATCCTCATATGATTAGAAGTAGAAAGATGTGGATTGTGACTCTCAATCGTTACTAAGAGAAACCCCTCAAGCATCAGAGGTAGAAAAGAGGGATGTATTAGGGAATTATAAATAATTCTAGAAGGATCTCTCCTGAATAGGGATGTCACTTGGCTTCAGGGAAAACCTAGTTATGACCTTTGGTTGTAAGAAGCAGAAAAGCCAACTCGTAATTGTTAAGACAAAAAGAGTTTGTTGGCTTGCCACTAAAAAGTTCCTTGAAAATTTGCTTCAGTCACAGCTGGATCAAGGAGCTAAAGCCCTGCTATGTCACTGAGACTTAGTTTCCATTTCTCAGCCATGCCTTCTACTGTGTTGGCTCGATTTTCAAGCAGGTTTTATGCTGGTGGTGGCAAGCTGGTGGCCAGCAATTCCTGGCTCACATCGTGTAGCTTCAAAACCAGTGGAAAAGAGAGGATGCTTCTTTCTTCTAGTCTTATCTGCCTACATCTTAAGATTTACTTAGGATTTATTTTACTTAGATTCTATTGCCATCCCTGAAATTATGCTTGTGGCCAGAGAGCTGCCATGCTCTTATTTGGCCAGGCTTTGGTGTCGTACCCTTCCCTGGTACTGGGCTATGGACAGGTCTTACGCAAATATTCTGGCCTGAGAGTGGGAAGAGGGATGGTTCTCCAAGTGGATTTCAAAGTCTTAGCACCTGAATAAGGTGAATGATTATTGGACAGGCAGAAACAACAGGATTTTACTAGAAAGAAGTCACCCAAACCAAGGATATAGAAAAGCCTTTTAGATTTTCTTTACTGTTCTATGTTTCAATATTTTATTTTTCAGAATCCTTGTTTTCTCTGCTTTTCTGATCCATGTGATCTTCATAATGGGCAGACTCTGCCAACCCCCACTTCCCGAAAACTTCTACAGAACTAGCCACCGGAAAGAGTGAATATCCCAATTCAAAAATTTAAAAGAAGGCTTCTTACTAGATTGGACCAGAGGTTCACTGACATTCAAATGACCTGACTCAGGCTTGTAGTGTTCCTCTTATCATTTTTTTGGGGGGGCTGGGTGATTATACATAGACTGCTGGGAGCCCACCGTTACTTTTATAGATGGGGAGACCAGCAGAAATGGTCACTGTGAGTTGGCCAGACAACCTCGTAGGTGTCCATGACAAGGCATATCTTCTCAATGGGTCCTAATCCACCTCCACCTCTTTCAGGATTTAAATCCAAGATGTCTTGGACCATGGTTGATAAAGCAAAGGAGGCTTATTAAGGCACTTCTGTCAGAAGCCAGAGTCTGTACCTCTGCCAAGCGGAGATCTGGTCTGCTGGGCTCCTTGGAATCTAGCCCATTTAGAAGGACAGAGGGGAACACAGAGGAATGGGGCCGGCGGGGGATAGAGACAGTCAGCACCATCAGCATCTCCTTACGAATGACCCAACTTCTCAGCTTCTGTTTCACCTCCCAGCCCCGCTAGACTTGCTAATGAACAGTGATGCTGACTCACGTCTTACAGAAGTCAGGTCATTGGGATGTTCTTTTTTTCTGGAACGAGGGAAAGGGAATCATAGATATTCAGCCTCAATCCAGAATGAGTGAGTTATGGGAGCAGGAAGTAATTTAACTTTATCTTTTTGGTCTACTTGGAGATGGTTTTGTGTGGCAGATTGTCATGACAGACTTGATTTTTTAGTCCTCCCCCCCCATATGCATACCCTTTACCATGTGACTTTGCAGTTTTTATCACCAAAGAGGTAAAGCTATGGAATTTAGTGGCCTGTGATTTTTCTATGACCAATTGAATATGGCCTTGCACTTCCACCACGGCCCAGAGAACATGCCCAGACTAGCTCGCTGAAGGATGAGAGATGTGAAACAGAGCTAGGACAGCCAGTAACCCTATCTGAGGCTATCCCTGGTTACTCAACAGTCAGCCAATCCCAAATGTGTGAATGAGCAGAGCTGAGACCGAAAGATCTACCTAGATGCTCCTCCCCGAAGCTACTGATTACAGACCTGGAAGCTAGAGAGATGCTATTTTTTTTAAAGCTACAGTATTTTTTTTTGGAGTGTGTGGGTTTAAAGCAGTATTATTGTGGCGTGTTTGAGACAGAACTAATAGATCCATATATTGAGTATTTACTATGCAACAGATACCTTATGTAACTGGCGTTAGTCTTTCCGTTGCATTTCATAGATGACTGAGATGGAAATTTTAGAGGTGGTGACTTTCGTGGGGCCAACCATCTAATAAGGAGTTGGTTTGAGATAACCAGACAGATACTTTCCTCTATCCCAATGCGCCTACCTCTCTGAGGTATATCCACCCCCTGAAACCCATGTTGGCAATAGCTGTTAATTAAAAAAACTCAATAATTCAGAGGAAATGGAGCATTTTTATGGATTGTGTTATCCTGAGATTGATTATGTCTTCCTGTAATTCTCAGTTTTAATACCTTTTACCAGAAAGGTCACGGGTTTGTTGATAGTATTAAAATTATATTTAAAAGGGCAAAAAAGGGCAAAGACTCGAACAGACAATTCACCAAAGAAGATACACAAATGGTGGATGAGCACATGAAAAGATGCTCAGCATCGTTAGTCATCATGGAAATGCAAGTCAAAGCCATAATAAGACAGCACCCAGTAGAGTGGCTAAATCAAAAAGAGGGGCCCTATCAAGCGATGGTGAAAATGGGTAGCAACTAGAATTCTCATGCGTTTCAGGTGGGAAATGATACAACAGAAAAGAATTCAGCAGCTCTTATATAAAGATAAGTCTACACTTACCACATGACTCACCAATGACTCTCCTAGGTATCTAAGATACGTGTGAACATATTTATGTAAAGACTTGCACACTCGTGTTCCTAACGGCTTTATTCAAAATAGATCTAGACTGGAAGCAGCTCCCAAGTCCATCCATAGCCAAATGGGTAAACCGCTTGTGGGATGTTCCCTAACAATAGGCGTGAAGAAACTACTGACATATGCATTAACATGTGTGAATGCCAAAGGAATCACGCTGAGCGAAAGCAGGTCGATGTCCATGAGTACGTAGTAATTTCATTTACACGAAGCTTAAAACTGACAAATCAGCCCTATCGTGACTGAGGACAGATAAATACGTGTTGTTCTGCAGCTGAGGGTGAGGCGTTAATTAAGACGGGACCCAAGTGGGCTCCTGAGAGCGATGGAAACGTCCTCCATCTGAGTGCGGGTGGTGGTTAAACCGGGGTGCCAATCTGTCAAAGCCATCAAAATGTGCAATAAGAATGGGTACATTTCAGTGTCTCTAACTTATCCCCAGTGAAGTTGATTTTTCAAAGAGACTTAAAACTATGTCTTCTGAAAGCCACGTGGTTAGCAATGCCTGGGAGATGGTGGATGGTGTGACATCATCAGCTTCCTGAAAGTAGGAGGGGGGAAAAAAAAACCCAGCTGCCAAAGACAGCTCAGCACCACAGACAGCACCTCAGTATTAGATGATAAAATGCCCGGAAAGCCGTTTAGCACAGGCCCTGGCAGCAGAGCAAGCACTCACTACAAGGCAGCGCAAAACTCCCTTTAATGAATGCCTACTATGTGCCAAGTATCATGTAAGACCCTATTTATATGCATTATTTCATTTTTTTCTCACCAGCCTCTATTATTATCCTCGCTTTGCAGTTGAGAAATCAAGCATTTCCCCCCCTCAGTGCCATTTTATAAGGAAAAGAAAAGCAGGGAACAATGGAACGTGTGTGCACACATGCATGTGCACACACACACACATGTAGGTTAAACTTTGACATATTGGTCCCAGGTCCCGATAGGGGGAAAGGATATTCTTGCTTCTCATAGAGTCGTGTTTTGCTTTCAGGGCGTCTGAAGGCAGAGAGGTCATCAGACACTGTGCATGTGCCAAGGTGTGGGGAAGCGATCGGTACGTCTCCCTCAAGCCTCTGGCAGATTGCTTTTTACATAGAAAATTACTTGTCAGGCAGATTTTTTTTTCTCTCTTCGTTTTCATAGGGTAGACACGAGGGTGTTACATAACACTGATCAGCAGTGTTGGCTTTGCAGAGCATCTGACCAAGATGGGGGGTGGGCAGCAGCAGGAGAGAGGATTCAAGTTATCGCTAAGGGAGCCTGGAAGGCTGAGGCTCTGTGCAGGAGGCTGGGTGAGAACATGGGGCAGAGGTGAACTCTTCTTATGGGAGACTGGGCAAAGGTCCTCGCCTGCCAGCATCTCCTCCCAACCACATTGTTATCGCCATGCTTCTAGCCCACATCTCTTGCCTGAACTCCAGAAGCCGCCTCCTCACTGGTTTTCCTATGTCCAGTCTCGCCCTGTGTCCAGTGCTGACCCTAGAACTTTGTAGACACATATCTGATTTTTTTTCACTGCTTCCTTTCAAATGCATTAAATATTCCTCCAAACTGGACTTGTTCATGTAGAGTCGTCCGTAAGCATCCAGTGTCCATCAAAATCAAGGCTCTGCCACGTTGCCCGTCTCTTTTCTCGCTCCTGTGCACCCTCAGTTCTCATCCTACTGAACTGCTTGCAGGTCCCTGAATGCATCACGCGGTGCTGAATTTTGCCAGTGTGGTTCCTTCTTCCTGAGTGCCCTTTCCTGTCTCAATCATCTCCTTAACTCCCAAATAGCCTCAAATCGAGAACTCAGGTGTCAGCCTCTCTCAGAGTCTTCCTCATCTGTCTCCCCCCATTATACTTCAAGCTGGATTAGGACCCCTTTTCTGCGCTCCTATAGTATCCCTTATTTCTATCCCCTATTGAAACCTTCACGAGGTAATACAATGGTCTGTTTAATCACTTGTAGTTTGCCGCCTTTTCTTCATTCTCTTTCTCTCTTCCATTTCCTTCAGAGCAACTAGGCTATTCATACCGTGGCCCACAAGGTCCTGTATAATCTAGCCCAATCTCCATTCCAGCCTCATCTTGTCCTTGTCCGCCTCCTCTTATTCACTCTCTTTCAACTACCCTGGCTTTTTTCAGGTCCTCCAAAGGACACCATCCTCCTTCCTGCCTCAGGGCCTTTGCACGTGCAGTTTCTATTGCCTGGAACTCTCTCATCATTCCTCTCAGTTGCCCACCTCATAGATAATTCCTCTTTCAGAGTTCAACATCCTCATTTTCCCTGGGATCGCTTCTCTGAGCTCGACTAACCTCCTTGCATGTTTGTTTAAACACAAGTGCTAACGATGTGAAATGACATGCTGATGTGATCATTTGTTAATTCTCTTCCCTACTAGACCGTAAATAACATGGAGGCAGAAACCCCATGTCATGTTTGTTTTACCCACCACTGAATTAGTAGTGTCAGGCACATAGTAGAGGCTCAATAAATATTTATCAACTGACTGAGTGGCTCTCCTGACCTCTTTTTCTTATTTAATACTAGAAAATTTATAATATTGCCTATAATGTCATGTTTTAGCTCACGCACGATTTTGAGATGCGGTGTTTTGTATGATTCTACTTGAACTTCTTGAGATCGACAGAACAAGGAAGTTACCCCATTTTTTTCGATGAGGAACTTAAGGTTCAGAGAAGCTAAGTGACTTGTACAAGGTCATACAGCCGTTCGACAACCCCCCACCTCCAGCCCTCTCTACGCTCTCGCCCCCAGCTTCATTGTTTGGAGAAAGACATGCCCAGATGACGTGTCAAGGCCATGGGTTTGTTTATTTTCCTAACTCATAGAGGAGACTGTGAGACCAAGGAAGGTGGCGTATTCAGAGCCCAGAGAAAGCTACAGTGTAATTCAGGCCCTTATTACATTACCCTTTGGAAGATGAATTGGAGCTGCCAAGCATTTGCCTAAATCAATAAGCAGCGTGGCATTAACGAGTGGAGGTTCATTTTTCCTCCCCAAACGAGGAGCAGTTGGCATACGGGGAATGCGCAAACCCCACACACCTGTTCCCTGGCAATGACCACAAGAACAAAATCTCCATAAAAAGAAGGTGGCGTGGACAGAACATGGGGCCACCAGAGCCACCGGAGCCACATGGACCTGGCTTCAGATACTGGCTCTGAGAGTTTCCAGCTGTGAGGGCCACCTGCCCCCCATCTCCGTCCCCTCATATGACAAAAGGGGGCGATAAAGCCATTTCTCATCCTCCCTGTTGGTTGTTGGTCTGCTCGATTCCTTGAGTGCTGTCAAGCCACCTACGTAATGTATCCTGAATCTTCGCTTCTTGGCACCATCTTGGTCTAAGCCACCATCATCTCTCTGCTGGTGGGTTGCCATCGACTCCTGCCAGGTTTTCCTCATTCTTGCTCCCTTCACAGTCTGTTCTCCAGGCAGCAGCCAGGACTATCCTTCAAAAACAAATCAGATCATCATCAAGTCACCCACCTGCAAGCTCCTCGCTGTGCCTCGCGAGGTCCGTGCCTCCCTTTCTTATTCATGTACCCTTTCCTCTGCCTTTACGACTCAGTTCCAATCACACTGGCTTCCTTTCTATTCCTCAAACACAGAACAACGCTTGCCTTCACCCCCAGGGCCTTTGCACTTCTTGTTACCACTCCCTGGTGTGCTCTTTTCTCTCCTGTTTGTGCGACCACCTTCTTGTCATTCAGATTTCAGCTCAAATGCCAATTCTACAAACGCTCTCCTTTTCTAAAAAGCTTCTTGCTCTGCCAGTATATTCCGTTTGCATCTCTCTGTTTAAAATTTTTTATAGCATTGATCACATTCCAAATGATCTCATTCATTTGCATGTTTTCATGTTTATGGCCTGACTCCCTCATTAGAATATAAACTTCAAGAGAGAAGGATTTGGCCTATTTTTCCCCCCTGCTCTATCATCTGTGCCTCATACAGTGTCTGATGCATAAAACATCTCAACAGAATATTTGAATTAAAAATACTGAAGAGTCACTCAATAGAAAAGCTCCTTCTGTTCTTATCATGCTAAGGTGAAAGGTAGATTTTGGGCACAAGCGCATAATAAACGTAAGATTTCTAAAGAGTCACAAACAAACGTTGCTTGTCTTACTCTGCCCTACTGGGTTTCACAAGTTCTTTCTCCAGAGCCAGCCCGACTTTTCTGGCAATCAAAGTGGGGAGCAAGTGGGATCCTGGACCTCACCCCAGTGACCCCTGACCTGGAAGTGTGTACTTCTGCTTCAGAGCTGAGTAGCAGATACAAAGCCCTCATCCATTCGTCTGTCTGCCCATCCATCCATCCACCCATCTACCCACCCACCCACCCATTCATCCATCCATCCATCCATCCATCCATCCATCCATCCATCCATCCATCCATCCAATGAATACTGTGTTGTTGAGGGCAGACTCTATGCAAGTACAGGACGAGGTACCCAGGTTGGTTGCAGCATTAAACAAAACGCACATCTCCTCCGACTATCTCATATCCGGATGTGCCTTCTTGGTGATGGTACTTTGTCAGAGCAGCATAGTACTCCAGAGAAGTGCAGGCCCCCCAAAGAAGTTCCCTTTCATTATCATCTCCACTGGGGCCAATGGAATCTGCTTTTTCAGCCAAACTGATCTCCCGTTTGCCACTCTCTGTCCCACACCTGATCTCCCTTTGTGCCTTAGGCTCCATTTCTCAACATGGCTGTTCCGGAATTAGGACGTCTGCCTTTGGCTTGACTCTAGGCTCAGCTATTATCGGGTTTTGCAACCTGCCTGGCTCTGCCCCCATGTCTGGTGTCAGGCTCTACTCTCTCTTTGGCTCTTCTCTGTTGGAACTAGGTAGCCCCAAATATGGCTTACATAGCACGCACCCCACCCTCACCAGTCATTTTGAGGCTTGGGCTTGCAAACAGGTAGCTGTATGAAGCTCTCCTCTGTTTTGTGTTTTGAAATTCTGATGAAGAGTTTATTTTAAGAACGGGTTCTGAGGCTCAGGTCAAATGGTTGCAAAAAAACCAGTTTCTCCTCTTTTCAGCAAAATGTCAAAGCAGTTTCTAGGCTAGCAATCTCAAACGTAAGAGCGCAAGAGGCTCGTTGCGGAAGCCTGATAAAAATACCAGTTCCTAGGCTTTACCCTTATGGATTCCAATTCAGTACGTGTTTGGTACGTGGGACTCAACTATGGAAGCATTTCGGTATTTTAGTAACTGGTGTTACTGCCAAGATCTTCCATGATCTGCTGTGTAGAAGGTCTGCGGAACGCAGTTCAGCCATAAGGAAAACTGGGAGTCTTGGACCCGTTCCCACCTCTTCCTCACCCTGTAACTGTGTGTATCCATCGACGAGCATCTGGGAGGTGCTTCTTAACTGCTACTCTGCAGAGGTGTGATAGCATGCTTGTGATTGCTTTCTGCTCATTGACAGAACTTGTTCCTTTGGGGGCTGGTCTGTCGGATTCATGAGATGGTAGATGCGCTCTGACTGTCTTTAACGGAACTACAATAGCACTTTATAGGACAAAATGCAGATGACAGGCATTCTTGGGAAGCACGCGATGAGGCTCTCAATTGCTCTCATCCAAGTCTCCCCAAGCAAGGATCGTTTGGCTTCCACTAAGTTGGATGTCTAATTTTTTGATGAATAGGGTCTCAAGAGTGGCCCTGTCTTGACAGTTCTCTGGTCCTCTAGTGTCTAGAATGCTTATGGATGCTGAAACGGAGTTTTGTGATTCAGAAAAAGGAGGAGGGAAATGACCGCCTTTTCCAGGCTGGGTGCCCTTCTCTCTGCTCTCTGTTACATCTTGTTTTCTTTCCCCTTTGCAGCTCTTATCACGGTCTAAGATGATCTTACTTGCTTACTTATTTATAATCTGTCTCCTCTCACACCGGTTTCATAAGACACAAGATCACTGTGTCACTGATGCTTCGAAGCATCCCCGGCACGTAGTTGATACCAGAGAATATTTGTGCCATGAAGTAACTCAAGGCGTAGATTGGCGAAGGTAATGCTAGCTTGCATAATCCCCTGAGATTCTGGGGCTTACTAAAACAGAAATTTCTCTTGTATTCACATAAATTCCAATAATGTGTTTCTGGAGAGCAGTTGGTGGGGGATGGAGATAGGGATGGGATGCTCTGTGCTATGCAGTCACTCAAGGACCCAGGATGGTGGAGGAAGTCCCAGCATTATCAGGTGGCTTTCCAGCCTGGCCTGCATATCAATATCTAGCCAGCAGGCAGTGAGGAGTGCTGCAGACAGAGGAGTGGAGGGTCCCGTGGGAGGTTTTAATGGCCCTGACCTGGATGTGGATACGTTAGGTCTGTCCATCTTCTGTTGGCCAGAACTTAGTCCCATGGCCACATCTAACTGCCACGGAGCCTGGGAAATGTCTAGTTATGTGCCCGAGAGGACAGAGAAACAGACTTGCTAAATAGCCAGCCTCTCCCTATCTCTCCAGGGCTTTTTGTGGTTGATCTCTGACTTCTGAATTGGACTTTAAGATGCTTCTGTTTCTCCGAGCACCCAAAGCTGACGTCTCTCTTCCTGCAGCACGAGGTCCAAACTTCTTAGCATTCCACAGGCTGAACTCGCTGTCCCAACAGCTTCCTCTAACACCCCCTATCCTTCTTTGGACCCTTATTCCGTGGTCCAGAGCCTTGCATCAGGGCTTTCACTCTTCTCTTTGCCAAGAGTGCTTCAGTAGCTTAGGCTTGTTGAAATCTTGCTGACTGATTCCTTAAGGTTCAACCCTCAATTTCCTCCTCCAGGAAGCCCCCTTGGCATTCCTCCCAGCAGTGCCAGTCCCTGTTCTTCTGGCTTCCGCAGCACAGGACTTGCTTCTCTGCTTCACTTCACTGTGCCTCCCCTTTCTGTCCTTACCTGTTTGCCCATCTTGTCTCCTCCTAGACTATAAAATACTGTGGGTTTTTGTTTTTTTTTTTGGTATCATGCTTTGGAATTTAGCTTGGCCAAAGAAACGTGTGTTTATGGTCCTTGAATCAAAGGAGAGGGTCCTATTTAGAGTCTGCTTGGAAACTGACTCAATGGGATTTTGCATACCCCACCTGTTCTCTTATCTATCTCACACGGTGGAATGTGAAAATCCTGTTGAGGGAAAGAGTCCCAGAGGAAGTCTAATTTAGTTCCCCGATTTCTAACAGGCAGCTCTCAAATCCACATGACGCCTGTGGATATCGGTGCCGCAGGAAGAACTCAGATCCAGAAAGGCACAGGTTTGAATTCCAGCTGCCTGACCTTGGGCAAGTCGCCAAACCTCTCAGGACCTTGGTTTCCTCATGCAGAAAATGATGAACAAAACACACATTTGTTGAGCGCCTACTAAGCGCCAGCACTGAAGTAGGTGCTGGCTGTGTGGGAGTGAAAGAAATGAAGATTGACCTTAGGGACGAGGAAATGTTTTTAACAATTAAGCTTGTGGTTTCAATGCAAAGAGGGGACTTCAAGGCATGGTGTCCCCAGGAAGCTGTGGGATGGGGGCCGGAAGGTAAGCATACATGGCGGTAGAAGGGATTATGGGATGGTTCGTAGCAAAGGCAACAGTACGTGTGAAGGCCCAGTGGTGAGCAGAGACCTGGTTAGGTAGTTGTGGGGATTGAATGAACCGCTACAATCTCCCAACATGTGGTGAATGACACACCTGTGGCTCCCAAGATGATTTTAGGGTGGTAGTTGAGTGATCACTTAAAACCTTTTTTAAAAATAGTGTTCTACTTTTTTCATGTTTACGTTTTTCCGTCATAAAGAGTCATGTTAAGTTTAATATTAATGTTGATGCCTACAGCCTCTCACTGAAAAGCCATGCGGGTATTTCATGGGTGTGGTTTAGCACGTAGGGGCTCAACATCAGGGCCTGTTTGAATCCCTGCTCTATGATTTCTAGCCTTGTGACCTTGTGCCAGTCCTTGTGCCTCAGTTTTCTGATCTGTAAGATGGAATACGAATAGAACCTACCTCCTATGGTTGTCATAGAGATTCAAGATTATTAGTGGGAGTAATTTCAAGTAATTTAAAGTTTTAAGATGTACTTGAGTCAAAACTGTGAGCCGACATAAAAATAACTTTGAGTGTTTATTATGTACCATTCTATATCTTCTCGTATTATTTCACTGAATACTTATTACAAAGTGGGTGTTACTAACCCATTTTACAGGTGCAGACAGATAAATCATTCACTCAGGGTCACACCGTTAATAGGAGAGCAAGGATTTTGGCGCTGGCATTCTGCCTCCAGCGTCTACACTGCTCACCATTACACCATACTGTCTTGGTTTAAATAGTCTAGACGGTCCATGGACATGACGTGAGTAGTTCAAAGGCTTTTCACCCAAGAAATATTTACTGAGCATCTGCTCTGGGCCTGGCTTCATTGCCAATTCTGGGGTCACGATGGTGAGCAGTGACTCTTTTGCAGAGTGTCAGTGTGCAAATGATTGATCAGTGAACAAAAACATAAATAAGGCACTTTCAGACCTAGATAAGTCCTGGGAAGAAAATAAAGCCTGATGATGAGATGGAAAGTGGCTAAAGAGCTTTTGTGGCCACCCCGGTGGGCAAGGCCACACGGTGCCACCGGTTTCTGTTGTCCCCCCAGCTGCATCTTACCTTTCACAATAAGCCAGTCCAGGTCACTGTTATATATTTAATCCAAATTTCAAAATGGTCAGGCCTATTAAGTCAGACCTTCCAATGAGTGTGTGGAGCACAGATTTATGACATGTCAGTGTTTGGTTAAATTCATAACTCTCTCACTGTGGAATTGAGGAGACAGGCTCCAAATCATCATCAAAGCCCACTCATTTTCTCCACAGGCAATGGCATGTTAATCAGACATCCCCAAGAAGCTGCGGTCCAGAGGTGACACTGAAGTAGGTATTTCATCTACTCCCTGCCCCGCCTTTTCTGGGAGAGGCCAGCTTTCCTCTGTGGCTGCGTATTATGCACAACCTGTGTCCAAGGTTCATGTAGAATCACAGCATATTTGAGTCAGAAGGGACTTCGCTGAGGGTGACTGTAGCTTCTGAACCTAAATTCAGATCCTATCTGGCCCCCAAAAATATTTATGAGCTGCCTCTAAATGTGAGAAGCATTCTGGGTATGAGATCCAGAATCTAAGCAAGCCACGTTCCTAGATGGTTTGGGGGCTATGTGACACCGAGGGTTTCCTGGGCCAGCCTTGGGGGGGAATCGGGGTGGATTCTTGCTGTGATTTTGTATCATCAGTTCTCTCTTCTCATCTTCCAGAAGACAGAGCTCAGAGAAGGTGTGAATAACCCATAACCACTCGGCGAGTTACTGAGAGAACCAGTATTCTCTAACCAAGCAGCTAAGGGATGCCTCAGAAAAGGGGACTTCACTGAGCCTCCTCCTGCCATCAGCCCTCTATGGCTTCTGTTCCTCTCATGGGGAACCTTATACTCCTTACCCTACCCTGTGACACCCTGCATGATCTGGCCCTGGTCTACTTTGACTTCTCCTGCCTTCCCTTCTCCCTCACACTTCCTAAGGTGGCCGCCAGGAACTCCTTTGCAGCCCTGAGACATTCAAGTCTCTCTTTCACCTCTGAGTCTTCCATAGTATGATTCCCTGAGCTGAAAACACACTGTGTCTACCTCGCCTTGCTCATTTCTGCTCATCCTTCATGCTTCAGTGGCAACACGACTTCTTTCAGGATGTCTGCCTGGAACCTCTGGGTTAGACTCAGCCTCTCCTGCTCTGTCTTCTCATTGCACCCTGTACATCCCTGGCATACTCTTCCCAGGGCTGGACACAGAAAAAAAAACCCAACCAACAGTACTGATGTTGAAGATGATGGTTAGTTTGCACTTTTCTCTCTAGTGGGCATGACTTGGTATTTTCTGGAAAGATAAACCAAGGAAGGTTGCAAGTTTATTCTATGAAGAACTCCTGACTCTTTATCTTTGCCTTGATTTAATGGCTCTGGGGCCAGCGTTTTGAGACTTATTCTAGCAGTTCCCTTAGAGTTTTCATAAACGCTTTTCTGCTCCTTTTGCCCACCATCAGTCAGACCATCAGTCCATGGTGCCTCATCCATCATGGAAAAAATCAGCAAAATTTCACTAAGCCGCTGGGGCCAGGGCCAGGGCCTCCATCTGTGGCTTCCCATGCTGGGACATAGCCAGCCTCAGATTGTGGCAGATTTGCCATTTTTATTTTAAACAAACTTTCTTAGACAACAGAGAGAAGTTTGCAGTCTGTTTGCCCAGGGTGTGGGAATTAGTTTTGCGATAGTAGCTTTCTAGAGGGTGCCTGGATGTTTACTGCATAATGGTTCTGCCCTTCAGAAAAAGAATAAATACAGAAAATCCCCAGTAGGGCCATCTGGGAAAAGTGACAAGAAATAAACATACATCAAGTACCTCCCGAGTGCCAGAATCTGTGCTAAATTATTTACATTTTTTATCTCACTTGAGGCTCACACAATCCTATGGGCTTAATACAACTAATAATACTTAATAAAATCGCTAAAGCGTACTGAGACCTTGCCATGTCCCAGACCTTATGCTGAGTGTTAAAATGCATCATCTCATTGGATCATAACCACCTCCCTGTAGTGTGGAAGTTATTAGTGGTCTTTCACATAAGGAGACATGGAAACTCAGAGAATCTGGGAAATCAGGCACAGCTTTCACCATCTGCAGGTGGGATTCGAACCCTGTCCAGCATACTCTAGGGCTCATGTTATTTTCAGCATGCAGCGTTCCTGCTTAGTGGTTAGATGAGCTTATCTAAGCCTTCTGAGGCTTTCTGAAGGGTATTATCCGAGGAGAGACAACCCCTCCACACCAGGAATTTCTCAAGATGGATTCAGAAAGCTCAGCTTTGAGGCAGCATGTCTACAGCATGTGCATGCTCAATAACTCATCCTTATTTGTTTTCCCACACAAATTCTGTTGTTTTGATAAATGGCATATCTCAGAGTGGGATAAAGTAACAAGTGATTTCTTTGATTTTGTTTCATTTTGCATTACTCAGAATCAGATGGATCATCAGACCTTCCAATTGGCATGGTAAGGAGTGCAAGCATTTATGTCATCCAAAGCACATCTAGGCATCCCTTGAGTGTGCAATTCCTAATAAGTTTTTTGAGCCATTGTAAACTTAACAGCATTAAAAAACTACTTTATGGGTCTAGGAGTCTAGAAAGGAAGCTCTGTTATAAGACAAGGTTTGGACTTCAAGAGAACTCCTTAGTGGTAAGAGGTCATGAGATCCAGTTCATCAAATATGTGAAGGTTTCACTGAATAGACCATTCAGACACGAATTAATTATTCAATTAAATACACTCACTAATTCATTTAATATTTTACTTCTTTTTTATTGATTGATGCTGTCATTCATCTCATTTAACTCTTTAGTCATTCAACAGACATTTCTGGTCCAGAGCATGGGGTGCTGGATTCCTCAAAAGGGAAAGTAGTCGTGTTGGAGAGATTTCTTGGGGTGTACTAAAAGCAGGTTAGGGCTGAGAGACTGAAGAAAGAGGCTGGTGACTCCAGCATTAAACAGAGAGTTTATTCAGGGAACTTATGGATGGAAGTAGAGTCTCAGGCAGCAGCAAGAAGATGGATTTCCACACTCGAAACGGGATGGGGGCTTGATATGATTATATATATTATCCTCCAGGAACATGGGTGGCTTGTAGCCTAGTGGACACAAGACCTTGTTGCGAGTGGTATATTCCAAAGCAGTGAACAACTTAATGGGCCTCCTTATCTAGGTAAGAACATTGCTTTCAGGTGATATGGGCCCCCCATCCTGGGCTGAATTGGTGTCACTGAGAACAACTTGCTTCTTAAGATGGCGTTGGTCACGTCAAGTACAAGAAACCATTTTGTCGAACAAATCTTTAAAGACATCTGCTTTTTGTTCCAGGCTCAGCTAGCACTAGCCAGGAATTATTGGCAAACCCAAAGCCTTGGACAGCTCTTCACATTTTTGTGTGCGTGTATTGGGTTTGCTAGCTTTCTCTTGGTATTTCTCTAGGTAGGTATCTAAGAGTCATGGAAGTGTTTCATGGCTTAGGAAACAAAGGAAAAACATTAATAAAAGGCCCCAGGCTGCTCTGGGTTAGAAGTTAGCATCCTTGGGCCATGAGATGGCCCCACTTCTTAACAACTGTGTCTTTCTAGTGAGCTGAGAAATGGCTCTAAGTCTCACTTTCCTCATCTGTAAAATAAGTGGGTTGACCAGATGATCTAGGAATCATTTTATGATCACTTGCGGAGTGCCCGGCCTTGTGCTCGGTGTGTAGACGACCACTCCCTCTGCTTCTCTTCCTCCAGGTTTGAAATTATGACTCATTGAGAAATGACCCAGTTTGCCTTTGCTCTTTCCACACTGGGGCAGAAGATATGTCCTCTCTTTTGTTTTCCCCACTGAATTGTTGATAGTGGTGAGGGAGCAGGAGATCACGAGACTAGTTGCACGTGTTGTAACTAAAACAAGAACAACTCTTGACAGTGCAAATTTCTTCTGTATCCATATCTTAAATCTTTCCCGACAAGAGGGGAAAATTAGACAAAGGAAAAATTCTGAAGAGATGATATGCCCTCTTTTCTCCCTGCCATTTTTCTTCTTGGGACCAGTACAGTCAAAATATCCTGGCTTGCCTCTTCTACCCCCAATGCAGCTTATGCTGCCAATCAATTATCAAACTTTGGGGGAGGATGACATGGGGTCAGATCTTCCCTCTTGGTGTCTTGGTACAGTGCCTGGAAACCCACTCTTGATATTTTTTTCTTTGATATTTTTTCTTATTTGTTCCAACACATGTCTCTGAAAGTCTTCGAGGATAGAGATTATGCATTTTCTCAAAGGGAAAAATAACTTCTAGGAATTTCTTCTGAGGAAATCAGCTGGGAAGTATCAAGCTCAATGCCCCCAAAAGAGAATGTTACATAAATCAAATATTATAGCAACATGTCATGATGATGTAGAATAACTGTTGACTTGGGAAGATACTGTGATGTATTGTTAAGTTATTAAAAGGCACGTAAAGAGGGTCAAATATATAATGACAGAAGGAGTTTGACTTTGGGTGAAGACACAATGCATTATATAACTAATGTATGATAAAATTATACATTTGAAACCTATATCATTTAATTAACCAACATCACCCAATAAACTTAATAAAATAAAATAAAAAGCACGGTGGCAAAATCATATGAATAATATAATCCTACTTGTGATTTGGAGAGAGAGGTGGATAGAAATTTAGATATACTAACATATAACAAAAATGTTAAAATTAATCTCTGGGTATTATGAATACATTTTATATTTTCCTTCTGTATTTGTCAATCGCTTTATAACTTTCTATAGTAAACATTTCACATCTGTAACAAAAAATGCAGTAAATATTATTGTAGAACCCACAAGGGGAAGCCAGAGCACAAAGTCATCAGCTGTCTTTCCTTAGTCCCTTAAGGAAAATAGTGATAGATCAGGGTTCAGTCTTTCTGCTTCCATGCTCAAGTGACATTTTGTCTCCTACAGATTCATCACAAAGGATGCACCAGGAAAATCCCAACTGTTTTACCTTGTCTCCCCCATGAGGAAGCCTCTATGTTGTCTAACTTAGCGTGCTCAAGAGTTCTGTTTGACCACTCCTTAACTGTGTGACTTTGGGTCTCGGTTTTGTCATCTGAAAAATGGGGTTGGTAACCATTCCTCTCTTAAAGGGTGTTTGTGAAGATTCCATGAAATAATGCATCTAAACAATGCTTAATGCAGACTCCCTATTGAATACCTGTTAGTTGCTGCTGGGTGCCCTGGACACTCCAGTTTGGGGCTCAGGAAATGGGATTTCTCTCTATGCCAGTCGCTCTTACTACCCTCCTTATTTTATCTACCTGCTTTCTCCTTCTCCTTCCCCTTCTTGTTCATCTTCTCTTTCTCCTTCTTCTCCTTCTTCTTCTGCTTTTAGTGGCATGAACGGTTATTGGTGAGGGCAACATGGTTTAAACAAAGAAGTGAGCAAATAAAAGTGAATATTAGAAGCTAGTCCCTATTTCCAGAGGGAGGGCTGCTTTGAATCGGAGCCCAATTTACCCTTGGGCTCTAATGTCCCCATACACATTTGGTGTTTTAAAAACATTTTTAGATTATTGATATTTCTCATCACAAGCCTGAAATCCCTGAGGAAGGACCAAGCAAATTTAGTATCTACACATGCTAGAAATCCCCAGTCATTAAAAAATAATAATAAACCAGGAAAAGAAGAGATGAGATATATAGTCTACAACTCCATACTAGAACCCAGTTTCTGAAGGGCTTTATGCTTCCATTAATGATTTAGAGATTTATTTCCTCCCTTCTTTCTGAATATACTTCTGGGCTGTGGAAGTGAAGTTGTTTTTCTGTAATAACTCTTGGCAAATACATTGCCACATCTTCCGAACTGTTTGGCTCTAAAGATGATGGAAGATCATGTGTGAAGGAGCAAAGAAATGAGGCCAAGGAGCGCTTTGGTGCAGCTTCATCCTCTGAGAGCTCTGCGAACAGCCGTTATTTGGGGAGGGTCCCTCTTTACCCAGCCGGCTTGATGAGTCTCTCAAAAACTCAGGGCTGCCAATTGCACTGAAATAATCGGGTCTTGAACCCAGTCGATGGCAAGAATATGGCGAGCTGACACACCCGGTGTAAAAACTCTGTTCAGATGAGTTCGCCAAACCAAGAAATCCATATGGCTCCAAGTGGCTGGAGAGTCATTTCTGTTTTTCTGCATTAAGTTAAATTTCTTTAACCATATGTTGTTCTTTTCCAGTGGCAGCCAAACCTCAAACGCACTAAATGGAAAAACAGATTTGCTTTTTTAAAAGCTACCTGGGTCAGGTCCTATTTTTAAGAGGGAAATTGGGTTCTATCATGCCATTCAGAGGTTCTTCCCTTTCAGAGGTTCTTCCGTTCTCCTGGATTAAACTCTGAAGCCCTCCCTTCACCTTTCTCTGACTTCTCCTTGGCTGATTCTCCTTTTCCTCTCTGTCCTCAGCCTCCTTCATATTTCTTCATAGATCTTTAATCCACTATGCTCCTTCCTCCCTCAGTGACTTCACAGTTGTGTTTTTTCCTTCTCTCTGCCTAAAATGCCCTGCCTCCAGATGTTTGACACGACTTTCCGGTCCAGGTCTCACATGTCGCCTCCCCGAGAGGCCCTCCACAGCAATCCCAGCCAGAGAAGTCTCGCCTCTTCACTCCCTTTCGCATCATCTACTTTATCTTCTTTACAGCCCATACCAATCCATGAAGTTGTTTCGTTTACCTATGGGTTTGTTTAATTGTATGTCACCCCTGTTAGAATACAACTTCCACGAGGGTGGACATGATAGCAGTGTGCTTCTCACATATGGAACCATGCCTGGGCTCTTAGTCTGAGTTCAACAGTCCTTTGACGACTGAGTCAGTGATTCCATCCTTGGGTTTAGAAAAGATGGCCATTCTGTGCGCCCTCAGCTCTCAAACTCCTTTACTCTCACCTGATTTTATTTAAGTTTATAGGGGTTTAGGAGTTATGAGCAAGCTTGCCATTAAACAAGGTGCCTCCATGCCCAAGTAATATTATTCATTACAAAACTGGCTCAGGGTGCTCCCTAATGAGGATTTTTCTGGATGTTCTGGCATGTGGGGCAGGGTGAGCACCCTGCTGGTTTGCCTAGGACTAGCTGGTTTCCTGGGATGTGGGACTTTCTGTGTTAAAGCTGGGATAGGCAGTCTCAGGTAAACACGCAAGGGCCATCACCCTAATGGGAAGGGACCAGCTACCCTGGCAACCCAACCTTTAGCCATTGCTTCGCCTTTCTTCCTCATCTTGACCGCTAACTCAGGGTAGCAGAAATGCAGCAGATTCAGCATTTTGATTTAAACAGGCAGACTCTCTGAGGAGCCTCAGTTTTGCCATCTGTGAAAGTGGGGCTAGGAACGACTTGTATTTTACAGGGTGGTGTGAGGACAAAATAAAAAATGCCTGTGTGGGTCCCCCTGCCAGCTCAGTGCTGGGTGCACAGCCGGCCCTCAATGAACGTTACTCCTTTCCTTTCCTTCTGCGTTTCTGTGTAACAGTGCACTTTCCTAAGCAGCAAATGATGAGTGTTCTATTTTAAACTCCTCGATATTTCTGGGAACCAAGGAGCCTTGTAAGTCATTTGACTACATACACAGCCATGGAAATTCTTATTGGCGAATGAGGGAGACTGCCTTTAACTTTCCTTCATACCCTCCTTTTAAAAATAGCTGACAAATTTGACTTATTTTCAGGGTAACGGTAGGATTTTGCTAAGGGGGGGGGTGTTTGTGAAACGTCCCTAGAGATGATGGATAAAAAGGAAAATTATGAATTTGCCTGGTACAAAGAGGGTTTAGGCTTGCCTCAAGGCACATGCTCAGATTAGAGATCAATCTTGAACGTGGGCTGCCTCTCCCTGGCCTCTGCCTGCACTTGCAGCCCCGTCTTGACCTGTGTTCCCCTGACTCTGCCTTCTAGTCACGCCAGCCTCCTTTCAGTGCTTGGAAATTTCTGAGCTCTGTCCTGCCGCAGGGACTTTGCACAGGCTGCTGCCTTGGTCTGATCACTATCCTCTCTAGTCTAACCTGAGTTAGCTTTTACTTGACCTTCAAATTTCCACTCGAATTGCTCTTCCTTAGGGAAACTTACCCTGGTATCTCCAAATCAGATCTCTTTATTCTACACTCACAGTGTCTCAGTGATCACAGATGGGAGTGTATGTTTATACAGAGGCTCCTGGGTTTAGGATGGGGTTACATCCCGATAAACCCATTGTCGGTTGAAAATATCCTATCGAAAATGCATTTAATACATCAAATCTCCCAAACATCATAGTTTAGCTGAACTGACCTTAAATGTGCTCAGGATCTATGATAGCCTACAGTTGGGCAATGATTTTGAGTTTCATCTCAAGAGTCATTGCCGTCCCCTTCTTCTCCTCAGAGGCAAGAGACCAGAGATGGGTGTTTTGTAGACATGATGGGATATGAAACACAAAACACAATATCCAAAAAAAAAAAACCGAAACAAAACAAAAAACACCGGCAATTTAGGCCACTGCAGAGTATTGGTTGTTTACCCTCGTGATCGGGAGGCTGATTGAGATCTGTGGCTCGCTTTTCCTATCGAGCATCGCGGGAGAGGACCCTACCTCCTATCACTAGCCTTCACTCTCTGTCCCCTTCCAGCATAGTGCCTAACACACAGTAGGCTGCACCCAACCGTGTGGAGGATGAATGGGTGGCTCTTTCTCTCTCTTTATCATTCTGACCTGGGGTCTCTGTTTTCATAGGCTTGGTGATGGTCATGAGATAGTCTCTTGACTCACTTTCATGAGAACCGTAATGTGACTTTGTTGAACCCACTGAGGAATGAGTCAGCATCCCACCCTGATTTAAAAGAGCTGAGCATAATTCTCAATTCACCTCCATGCCCACCCACCCTGCTTCCTTTACGGCACCGTGGAGGCTGTGTGGCACCCAGAGAAACACTGAAATACATTCTCGGGCGACAGAGAAGTCACCAGAATAACCTAGGGTGCAACAAAATTGATGTTCTGTTATTCGTTATTCAACCAAAGTGTGTTTTAGAAACAAACCTTTTGGGGGGCTCAGCTGGGAGTGACTGAAAAACTACCAACTGTCCTTGGGGACAGCCAAACAGCTCTTGCTAAATGGAGGTCACAGGAGTTGCCATCTAGACCTGGAGATGCTTGCTGATGCCATAACACACGGATTATATGGTGCTTAGGACACAGGTGTCCTTACCGGATGGCAGACCTGTCTCCCTCAGTAGACCATGAGCTCAAGGAGGCTAACGACTCTGCAGGGCCTCCCCAGGGTGCATGTCAGGGCTTGACGCATAGCGTGCACTCAGGAAATATTGGCAGAATGGATGCATGAGATAGAGGGGTCAAACGTTTAAACGTCTGAACTCTGAATTCCTATCCCAGGATGCAGAAGAGCAGGGAGGGTATAGTGCATTACTGAGCTCTCAGTGACAGCAAGGACACTGGAGGGCATTCACTCTGATGGAAGAAGTGATGATAGAAGGAGACACGGGGGAGGCACACCAGGCGTTGCCTACAGGTGGATCCAGTTACCGAAGAGGAGGGAAGTAAAAGCCCGCTCCCAAGTTCACTTCTGGCCAATGGGATCGGTGTTGTTCTGTCTGTGTGGGAATCTCCTGCGGACCTCAAGGTCACACATGTAGACCCCATTAGGTATGGGGAGGGAGTCGTATAAAATGGGTCAAGAGAAGACGAGATCAAATTCAGTTATGAGATGGCAGAATTTAATGGGTAATGAAATAGCACAGCTCTGCAATGAGATTCCTGAGCTCCATTCCAGGGTCTGCTCCATTCCAGGGTCTGCTCAGCTACGTGGCCATAGCTGAGTTTTCTCGCCTCTCTCAGTTTCCTCCACAATGAGCCATACCTTCTCCCTCACAGTGTCGCGACTGTGGGTTAAATGAATCAATATGTGCAGAGTGCTCAGAAGACTGCTAAGCACAGCTGCGAGTGTTGCCTCGGTATTGGCTTATTGCAGTGGGAAAGGGGTGCTCGAGTTAATGCAAGCAGGCCTCCTTTTTCTGGGATGGTTAACCCTCCAACATTGTCAGGAAGAAGTGAGAGAGAGTAGCCACGGAGAGGTTTGGGGAGACAGACAGTCTGGCTGGTTTGATAGGCTGAAGACAGGCTCTGTGGCACCAGAGCTACGAGGGTAGCAAAGGGAAGATGGACTTTTTTGAGGGGGTGGGGTTCAGAAAACAAAAGTTGCAAAAGGGAAATACAAACTGAAAATCCAAGGAATTGGCCTTGATGGTGAGGTCCTGCCTGCAGAGGGTGCAGCTGAGTATGAGGAGCTGATACTGGTCCTGGGGCCGAGGGCTTGTACTCGGCTGAGGCCAGAGGTCATTCATGAGCCTGAGCAGCCCTCGCTTCCCATGAGGCAGACTGCATGGAACTGGGCACTCTCTCTGGCTGGAGGCAAACCTTCTGGTCCTTGAAAGGACCTGGCAAGATTCCAGGGTAATATTTTTCAAACCAGGAGTCCCTGATTCCCTGATTCCCCAGGAGGCCTGTTAAAATGCAGATTCCTGGGCCTCACCACAGACCCGAGAATCAGAGTATAGGCCTGAGAGAGGGCCTGAGACTCTGCATTTTAAAGCCACCTGCGAGGAGATTTGATACATTCCACAGTTTGGGAACCTCTGCTTTCAACCAGTGATTTTTTATTTTTATTTTTTGAGTGTGTCGAGGAGCTGCATGATGAGAAATCATGTCATTGCTCATTTGACAGTGATTCTTCACCAAGAGTGCACCTCAGAATCTCCTAGGGAGCCGTTTCCACAAATAAATGTGCTGGTCTTGTCCTCTGGAGGTTATGATTCAGTTGGGCTGGGGGTGGGCCAGGGCCCAGGTATATGAGTTTTGAAAGAAAAATGCCATTTCTACGGTTGGGTGAATACCAACTTGACTTGCTTACTTCCTGCCTGGTGATAACAATACCTAAAAACTCATTAATGCAGGTTCCCAGGCTTGGTCCTAGAGTTATTGAATTCACCTCTGTGGATAGGGGTGATTTGATTATTTTTAATGTTAATTAAAAATTTTTTAAAATTATGATTGACAATATTATTTTACATTAGTTTCAGGTATACAGCATAGTGGTGAGACATTCGTATAATTTACGTAATGGTCCCTTCGATCAGTTTAGTACCTCACGTGGCACTCTGTGTAACTGTTACTATCTTATCAGCTACATCCCTATGCTGTACTTCACAGCCCTGTGACTATTTTGTAACTACCAATCTGTACTTCTTAATTCCTTCACCTTTTAGGGGTGATTCTTAACATCGACTGAGTTTGGGACAGATGGTACTGTGCCTGTTATTCAGGGACTCGCTGTGGTCACAGCAAAGGGAAGTCATTTTGATAAAACCTGCTGTGTTCAGCCCTGAGGCATAGTCACTTTACGTTCCTCCCTGATTTATTCTCACAAGTATTATAGTAGGTGTTCATATCACTCCCATTTTACATATGAGCAAAGCGAGGCCTAGGGATTGACCTGTGTATGTATGTGCGTGTGCCTCTGCATGCGCATGCACATATGTGTGTGTGACATGTCTCCAGCTGGTGGGGATCCAGGGTCAGGACCGATACACACTGGCACCATTACCACCTAACCAAGCAGCTCACCAAAGGGCATACGTAATCCTAGATCATTTGGTAAGAGTATGAGATGGGTGTGTGTTTGGGGATGGACGTCTGGGAAGACGTTTCTGTGTGTATTATCTCTGTTCAGCAATAACACATTCTTAGGAGGTCACGTGGTGGGTTGACTTGTGTCCCCCTAAAAATTTATATGTTGGAGTCCTAACCCACAGGATGTCTGAATGTGACCTTATCTGGAGACAGGGTCTTTGCAGAGGCAATCAAGTTAAAGTGAGGTTGTTAGCCCAATAGGACTGGCGTCCTTATCAAAAGGGCAATTTGGACACAGATATGAGTAGAGAGAAGAGGATATGACAAGACACAGGGAGAAGGTGGTCATCTACAAGACAGGAGGAGAGGCCTGGAATGAATCCTCCCGTCATAGTCCTCAGAAGGGACCAGCCCTGCCTCCAGCCTCTAGGACTGTGGGAGAATCAATTTCTGTTGTTTAAGCCACGCAGTTTGTGGTGCTTTGTTGCTGCAGCCCTAGCCAACAAACGCAGGAAGTAATTACTGTTATTATCCCCGTTTTACAGGTGAGGTAACTGGGATTCAGAAAGGTTATGAGCCCAGCCCAGGGTCTCATGGCAGCGAAGTATACATGACCCCACCAAACCCCAAATGGGCCTGACTCTGAAGTCCCAGTTCTCTTTGCTCCTTTGCTGTGCCCCACTATAACGCATTATTTAGAGTGGACGGACATTGTCCCTGTGAAAACCATTTAGGTTTCTCTCCCGTCCTCTTTCTGACAGAGGCTGCTGGAGAGGATAGCGATGATATATATGGACCCAACTGTCCTGCCTGCCTCTGGAAGGTGCATACCGAGGTTGAAATCTCCTGCTCTGTGTCTTGTTAACCAGACGACACAAGGCAGATTTTTCTAAGCCTCTCTGTGGGCCTCAGTTTCCTTCTCTGAGAAGTGGGGAGGATGAAACTGATTGTACAGGGTGATAGTCAAGATTGGAAGAAACAATGCCGGGAAACAGCCTAGCTCAGGGCTGGGCATCACAGGCTGCCGGTGGGTGGTAGCTGATGACCTGGAATTGGACGTCAGCCCCCTTCAGGTCAAGGTGCTTGCAATGGGGACTGGGGACCTGTGGCCCCGAAGTTCCTGTCTCCATTGAGACCACAGAAACTGGCATGTAGGGAAAGCAGGGCTTGGCTAGCATCACCCTGTCACTTGGAAGCTAGTTCCTATTCCACATCGTAAACAGCAGAGATGTTTGTCGAGGCCCTTCACACAGGGCCCGATGCGGCTACAACAAGACCTACTAGAATAGGTTTCTAAAGGCTTTGCATATGCTCCATGCTGCAGCCAGAGATATAAATATGCCTCACACACAGTGTTAAAAGAATCATTCCGCAGCCTACACAGATGTCAAAATAATAACAGGATGATGTTAGGCAAGGAAATATTTTTGATGACTATTCCCACATCTAGAGTTACATAATACTTCTTTATGGTTGTTATTATTGTGCAGGGAAGTAATCTAAAGGTTGATGAGTTCGAAGGGCTGAGAGCGTTTGATTTGGGCAAAGCCTTTGCACTTGGCAGGGTTGTACACTGTCTGGGTTAAAGGGCACATGGATATGAGGTCGCTTTGGAGGATGCTTTGGGGATAGGCGTGATGTTGAGAAGGAGCAATTAGGAGAATCGTTTTATAAACTATGTCAACATCTAACCCATGGACTGTGTACTTGAAACTAATACTATAAAATAAAAGGAAGATGTTGCTGGTCTGGTGGTATCCAATGGTTATGTTGCCTCGAGACATTTTTTGAGCACTTAGGTGTCTTGGGTGCCATGCTAGGTGCTGGGATGGATAGACGGGGATAGATGGGCATAGCTGCTGAACTCTGAAGCTTGCGACCCATGGAAGGGATGCAGGTGCAAACCAAGTAACCAGCCATATGACAAAGCCTTTGCACGTCGAGATTCCTGCTGTAAAAGAAATGAATAAGAGGCAGAGAGAGAGAGAAAGGACTAAAGTGACAGGAAGATCTCTCTGAGGAGGAAGCACGCACACCAAGACCCAAAGGATAGAAAAGCCCGAGCAGTGAATAGTGAGGGGAGGACACCTCCAGCAGACAGAGGACCTGTGCGAGGTCCTTCAGGTTGGAAAGAGGTCAGTGTGTCCAAGGAGCAGAGAGAAGGAAAAATAGTTTGACTTGAGTAAGGGAGGGGAATGAGATGGAAGTAAGAGTTTTTATTATCTGATTACTTTATTATCCCAAGTTCGTTGCAGCTAGGGTTGCCAAAAAAAATAATACAGGACTCCCAGATAAATTAGAATATCAAATAAATGACAGATACTTTTTATTATAAGTGTCTCCCAAGTACTCTATGGGACTCATACTACAGATTATCCATTATCTGGCATTGAAATTTAACTGGGCGTCCTGGATTTTTAGTAGCTAAATCTGGCGACCCTAGCTGGGGAGATCATCTATGTCCATGCAGGTCGGGAAGACAGCAAGGTGCTCACACACATCTTGTGGGTAAAGGTGATGGTTTAGCATAGAAGCAGTGGACTCATGAAACTTGTAGATAGAAGAGAACAGAACTCAAGATGAAGGCCATGTCCAGGGCACAAGCAACTGAAACCACTTCTGGTCACACGAAGAGGACACATTGATAGAAAAACGATGACTTCAGGCATTTAGGTGGCCTTTCACCCATGTTTCTAGCTCTCAGGTGATATTTCCCCCTCTTTTTAAACACTTGTAAATGCTCTTTGCCTGATTTAACAATTCTGTTGCTATGGAAAGGTTAGAAGGTTTGCCATGTTTTCCACAAGGCAGCTCTTCTCGAGAGGAGTAGAGGAAGGAAAAGCAAAAGCTCCTGAACCCGGGGTCTGAGTCCTTTGAATTTTCTAAGAAAAAGGGAAGCAGTGACTGCCGCCTGGAGTTCATCTCCTCCTGTCAGAATGACTTCATCGCTTCAGACTCATGACCCTGAACTAGACCTTGGCAATGCATTGACTTCCAACAGCTCAGTCTGCAAGTCTTGGTCCTCTGTACCTGTGGTGCATGACCTGTCTATTGTGCCAGGGTCCACTGAGAATTCATCCTGATAGCCTGGCCCAGTTAAAAGGCGTGGGCTTGTGAAAGCTCAGGGTTCAAATCCCAGTCCTGCAATTTTCTGTCTGAGGGGCCTTCCCGGATCTCTCTAGTCAAAGCAGCCCCCTCGAATTCTCTCTGTTCCTGACAGAGACACAGGAGGGCCGCTCCCAGTGCTCTCTGTCTCCCTCTCCCAGGACAGGACAGGATTGCTCCCTGCACCCCCTTTGAGGTGACGAGTGGCCGTGCAACTTGCTATGGCCAATGAGATGTGAGTAGAAGTGACATGCGTTACTTCTCGCTGGACAATCTCAGAGCCAAGGTGTAGTTTTCTGCATCCCCTCCCCCTGGCCATGGAGATTATGCTGAGGTGGAGCATAAACTGAGACGAAGCCTCCACCAGCCTGGGTCGCTGAGCACCCTCAGTGAACACACCCCTCTGCCTGTGTGCATTCGACATGGACGTGAGTGAGAGATGGACCAGCCACTGACCTGGGGGTTACCTCTTACTGCAGCATAACCGAGCAGATCCTGACAATATCACTTTTCCATCTTTTTTTTCTAACCTTTATCACCATCATCATGCTTATTTATGATTTATATGTTTATTTATTTTATGCCTCTCTTCTCCAGAATATAAATTCTTTGAGAACTCTGTTTTTGTTGTCGTTCAAGATAACTCCAGTATCTTGAAGAGTGCCTCGTACGTGGTAGGTCCTCAATGAACACATGTGTTGAAAGAATGGATGGATAGCTTTGGTTAGCATGGACAGGCACCCTAACATATATGAGCCTCACATTCCTTGTCTGTAAAATGAAAATACCAACCATACCTCATAGGGATGTTTTGAAAATTAAAGAGTGGTGAACGTCAAGCACCTGCACCATGCTTGGCACATAGTAGGTGTGCAATACACATGTGCTGTTGTTAATAACAGTCGTCAGCCCAGTAAACGAAAAACAGGGCCTCTGTTGTCCGTTACCTTTGGCAGGTACCTTTTACACTGTCCCTCAGACTTATCGGAGGTCCCGAGCATTGTTACCCTGGAACTCGGGGTCCTCACTCATATAGACTCTAGAAGGCTTGTCTGAAGTGTTTGCTTTTAGTTCCCAGCTGGACACGGAATGTGGGGGGCGATGTCTCTTTTGCTATGGGCAGGAGTACCATCAAGGCCGCCTAGAGCTTCGAGTGCTTTGGGTCTTAGGTCAGATGTCCGAACAGGAGTGGCCAGTGCCCGTGGAGCGTCCAGAGACACAGGTAGTGACACTCCATGGAGAATTAACCATTCCAAGTTGAAAACACTGAAAAGAGACAGTCTGGGTGATGACACTTACTTTCTTTCTCAGTGCTGGGTGTGGGACCCAGTTCTGGTAAGAATCTCTTTCAGATTCTCGTTGGCCAGGAGACACCCAGAGGGGCAGAGCTTGTAGAGGTGCCAGAAGGTGGGACTCTGGGCTTGGATCAACTCCAGTTTGAATCTGGGCTCTAGGACTTTCTCGATCAGTGGCTGGGCAAATGGCTTCTCCTCTCTGTGCCTTGGTTTCCTCACCTGCCATTTTGAGGAGAATCAGATGAGATCCCGTATCTCTCCAGCCGGACCTATCTCCTTCAATCTGTTCTCTTGGCTGAAGCCAGTGTGTTCTTTTTAGGGGGCATCTCTGATCTTGGGACCCTTCTCCTGAAGATAGAAATCTTCAGTAGTTCGGGATTGTCCTCAGCGTAAAGACTAAACTCTGTATTCTAGCTTAGGCCCTGCCATCCCTGGCCTTTGGCCGCCTTTGTAGTTCCCCCTGCACCTGCTGCTCCTGCTACAGCCAGGCTTTGTAACAGGCCTTCACACCCTTGCTAGCCCTGCTTGGCATGCCCCACGCTCCCGCCTTCCACCCCAACTTCTGTCCTCCCACTAATTCCTCCTCGCCCTTCAGATCTCACTTTAGGTGTCACGTCCTCAAACCCCCAGACAATGGCATTAACTGACCATGCACAGTCACTGATACACGGTCAGTGCCAGGCTGGCTGGAATGGGGCCGTCATTCTGGCAGGGCCTGGGAGCTGAGTGGTTCAGCACACAGACTCTGGGGTCAGGCACCCTGACCTTGAATTGTGGGTCAATGACCATGAGAGACGTCAGCCCTTGAAGAGCACTCTTTGCCTTCCTGTGCCTCAGTTTCCCCATCCATAAAATAGGCCAATAGCAGTCACTGCTGCATGGATGAAACGCGACGATGCCTGTGAATGGTGCCTGCTGTAGGAAATGCTTTATCAATAGTGGTTACTTTCACCATTTTCCTGTTGTTTTGTGGACCTGGAAATTTTTTTAAAAAGTTTTTAAGAGGGTGTGTGAACACACACACAGACAACCACGCACTCGCTCTCACTCTCTCTGTCACTAAGGGCCATTGGGGACCGTCCCCTAAAAGTACCAAGCCTAGTGCAGCAGTTAGGTGCGTTGAGGAGTGAGTGGCCTTGCTTTTAGACGGAGAACAGGACTGGCCTTCCTCCCGGGCTGTCCTCCCGCCCGACCTAAGAGCTCCGTAAGTAAGCCTGTTTTGAGGAATGGCTTTGACAGAGTTCCCAAATGCCAACCGACACCACAGCAGGGCTGTTGGGTCTCCCAGCTTTCCCTGTGACTTGCAAAGGGTAAAGGGTTCTAGGTGTGCGTGTATGTGAGTTCGTGTTGGTGTAAATGTGTGTGTATGTAGACATGTACGTGCGTGTGTGTGTGTACGTACTTCTGGAAGTCTGTGTGTGTGTGCATGTGTGAAAACAGCAAAGGAGGAGATGGGATTTCCTTTCATCCCTCCTTCTACCCTTTTCCGTGTCTTCCTGCTGTGTCCCTGCCTGTGTCACTTTGAGATGGTCTCTCTCCTCTGCCCCCCTCTGTCTCTGAGCCTCGCTCTGTAGGTCTGCCACTCCCCGGGCCTTTCTCTGTGTCTTCCCCTTGGTGCCCCCTCGCCCAGCACCCAGTCTCTCTGTTGGCAAAAGAGTACCGGTTACCTAGGAAACCACTGCAGGGTGAGCACATGCGATTGGCCAGGCTGGGGCCCGACTCTGGGTTGGCAGGCAGATTTTTGGGGTGAGTCTTGTCCTCAATCCCCTTGGGGGGAAGGGGCATTCTCTGGAGCAAGAAAGAAAGGAAGCTGAGTGTGCCATAGTGAGCAGAGCTCCTGAGCAGGAAAGAAATTCCTGTCCTAATGAGGACTCAGAATTGCAGAATGAGGCCACACTAACACATTTCCACAAAGCATGCATGCAGGAGGCTGGAAAAGGGGGGGGGGGACTATAATAATAATCATAATAGCTGACACCTACTTAGCAGTCCCTATTTGCTAAGCTCTTTCTGTATGTTAGCTCATTAGCAAAGCCCTGCATTAGGTGACCTTTTCCTCCCCACTTTACAGATTAGGAAGGGGAGGCTGAGAGAGAAAGAACTCGGCTAAGGCTCAGTGGGTAATGCTGAGCTGGGATTTGAATCCAGGTGTGTCTTGTATTTAAGAAATCTGCACAGCCACCTTCCCTGGGGAATCTAGAGAAGGCCTGGAAGACATGAGATCAGTGCACATAGAGGCAGGGGGATGGATGAGATGGCTTCTCAAGATCCCTCCTGCCCTCTCCCCAACCCCATCCTCTATCTGGTTCTTCTCTCTATGGAGTAACTAGCCTATGGGGCCCTGCCGTTTTAAGGAACTGTCATGTTGAAGAATGACCAGGGGCTCTGGAAATGGATGGTGGTGATGACTGTGAAAAGTGTGAATGTACTCGATGCCACGGAAATGTACACTTAAAAATGGTTAAATGGTAAATTTTATGTCATGGACGTTTAGGAAAAGAGCGACAGCCGTCCTCTGTATATCCAGTTGGGTCTGTGATCCTGTGATTCAGGCCCTGTGCTTGTCCCAAAGAATGTCGAGTACAAAGATGCTCGAAAGTACTGGCAGGGTACTTTCGAGCACCTTCTCTATGCTAGTTAGGCACCCTGATTAGCACTTAAACGTGGATTATTTCATTGAATCCTCCCAATATCCTATGAGGCAGTTTCTCTTACTATCTGTGTGTGACAGATGAAGTACCCGAGACTCTGCAAAGTTGGGGAATCGCAGGAGTTGTCACAGCTAGCTAGGGATGCAGCCCCGGTTTGAACACAGATCTTTCTGCAACCAGAAAGCCTCTGAATGGCATAAGGCCACCTCACTGCTTTACCATGGTGAGCAGGGATGCCAAAGAGAGCCCTGCTTCTCTGTAGTCCCGGGAGATTAGGTGATTCCCATTCTCGATTTCAGCTCAGCTCCATCGAAGGCTTGCAAGCCTGTCTGTTTCCCAGCCAGTGGTCGGCTGGCCCAGGCCATCTCCTCAGTGTCCTTACAGTGTCTAAGCTGGTTTAGCAATGGTCCAAAGTGACAGACCCAGCGCAGGTAAGCCGGCCAGATCCAAGCTCACGAGTCATGTCCTTGGGGAACGCAGTGGAGGTGGGCAGCATCTCCTGTGTTCACCTTTCATCACCTCTGGGGACGTGACTGGGAAGGAGGTTGGTATTCAGGCCTCTGCCGACCCTGGAGAGGAAGTGATGAGACAGGACACACTCACTTCCAATCATCATATGAACAAATTAGAGCCAGAGTCTTTCTTAAGACTGTGTGCTTGTCACACATTGGGATCTGGGCCACTTTACGGGCCAGGCCTGCTGGCTTGCTGAAGATTTCAGCTGCAGCAAAAGCTGTATTTACATAGATGGTCCATTCCGTCCAGTGAAGGACTATGATCGAGACAGTCAGGATTCTTATTCCATTTTATAGAGGAGGAAACTAAGGCTCAGAGAGAAGAAATGGTTTGTGTGAACTCACATAACTGGCAAGATGCAGAGCCGGGTCTGACTAAGCTCAGATTCCTCATTCTATACAACAGACCTATTGCTTTCTGAAGATCGATCGGGGTGATAGGGAGTCAGGGCTGGGATTTATTTGGTGGTCCAGAATGAAAGATATGGGACAGAAAAGATTTGCCACCTTTCATAGTTCTGTTCAGTGTGGACTTTGGGCACTCATTAAATATCAGGACATCGGATCGCTTGGGTGTGCAGTTTTTGTCTAAGGCAGTGGTCCTACAGTGTGGTCCCTGGGCCAGAAGCATCAGCATCATCTGAACTTGTTAGAAATGCAATCTGTATGGACTGGTGGCCCCTCAAAAGACATGCCCTGTGGAACCTGTGAATACACCCTTATTTGGAAAAAAAGGCCTTTGCAGATGTAATTAAGATAAAGACTATGAGATGAGATGATTCTGAATTAGGCTGAGCCCTAAATCCACTGACAAGTATTCTTATAAGAGGAGAAAACAGGAAAGAACACACAGAGAAGGTCTTGTGAAGATAGAGATGCATTTGGAAGAATGAATCTACAAGCCAAGGAACACCAAAGGTCGCTGGCAGCCCCCAGAAGCCAGGAGAGAGGCATTGGATGGGTCTTCCCCAGGAGCCTTCAGAAGGAACCAAGACTGCAGACACCTTGAGTTTGGACTTCTGACCTCCAGAACTGTGAGGACATGAATTTCTGTCTTAAACCACCCAGTTCATGGTCATCTGTTTTGGTGGCCATCCCAGGAAACTCCCACGAAGGCCCCCAGGTGATTCTGGAAAGCATGAAATGTGAGTCCTGACTCAGACAGACAGCTTCTCGAGTGTGAAAATACATGGGCCCCACCCCTTGCTCACCCTGTCAAAGTCAGCCCAAGGATGTATGTGTACACACACAGACGTATTTTAACAAGCTTCCATAGTGATTTTTATGCCTACTGAGAACTGAGAGCATTTAGCCTTGAAGAGCATTATGTTGAGAGTAAAACACCTTTTGTCCTTTCTTCCCTGCCTGGCCATAGCCAAGCCAGCTTCCTACACCCGCAGCAGCGCTGGTGTTTTTATTATCATCATCATTGTCATCAAAGTCATCATTTTTGCTGCTGGTTTTCTTTGCTTCTCTGCACTTGGCAGAGGAAGAAAGTGGACCAGGTCGATGGTAGAGACACATGCACCTATTTGGGCCCCTATATCTGCCCTGTACCCATAAGTGCACGAGTCAGGGCCTGGATGGGAGGTTAGTAAGGCCGCCAGGCATGAGGCTTGATGCGCTGACCCACATCTGGCGGTGGGTGGGACCACTGAGGAAGCAGAGAAGGGGCGTGAGAATTTCCTAATCATCTGCTTGGATGGTGTCGTGAAGTCCATTTGCTATATAACTACATTTTTAAGAAGTTTCCATTATCCACTGTGTTCTGACCTCCAGCCCCAGCTGTCGGCCCCTCTGCAGACGGCGGGGCTGCATGGCAAGAGATTCTTGCAGGTCCTCTAGATCTTAAAACCAAGGGATCCTGAGCACATCCTCATGGCTTGGACCCTTGAGCAGGTGTTGAATCCATGGTGCTCTCCTGAGCCTGCTGCCTGCAAGAGACAGGAAGATGGAAGAAGACCCACCGAGTTTGGCTGGGAGAAGCACCAGCTAAGGCTGTGGGCCACCCAAGGGATCTTTTTGGTTATGAAAACAGCCTGGAGATTTCTGGAGATGCTGAGCAAGAGCAGCCCTTTCAGGGAATAATATCTATTGATAACTTCGGTCGTCTCCTCTGTGCAAGGCACTGCATGTGTATTATCTTAGTCACCCCTCGTCAAAACTCTATATGGAAGATAGTATCGATACCCATTCTATAGCAGAGGAAATAAGGCCCAAGGAAAATGGAGCCCGCTGAAGGTCACTCAGCTGGTAAGGCAGAACCAGGATTTGTCTAACTCAGCATTTCTCAACCTCAGTACCATCGATACTTGGGGCCAGACCATTTGGTGTCGTGGGGGCTGTCCTGTGCTTTGTAATATGTTTATCAACAACTGGCTTCCATGTACTAAGTATCGGTAGCAATTTGTCTCCATCTGTGACAACTGAAAATGTCTCCAGACTTGCCAATTGTCCCCTGGAAGCAAAATTCCTACCCCCTTCCCCTACTGAGAATGACTGGTCTTACTTTGTATCTTGTGCTTTTTCTAAGATGCTACTGGGCCTCAGAAAACTGTCCAAATCTGAATACCTCTGATTGAGGCACCCAGGTGTAGAATTATAATGTGGTACAACTTGTTAACCTCATAACCTTCTGGTAAGTCCTTTTCCAAATACACACGCACACTCTTTGCCGTCTTAGATGTGTGGAACAGCATAGATGTTTGCCAACTTGTTTTAAGGTCAACCAGCCTGTAAGTAAGTGAATCGAGGCTAACGCCCAGTTCTGCAGATCTTCATTCAATCCTTTTCCATTTCTCTATTCTCTCCCGCCTACACCCCTATGGCTCTGGGCCCTGCTTGTTGCTCCTGCAGAAGGCAGGACGGGCTTCTTAAAGATTTATTATGTGGCATTAGCAATAATATCTTGGAACAATTGGTTTCCTTTCTTTCCCTTCATTCTTGTCCAAGAATCTGCTTGATTTGTCCTCTCCACAGATTAACAGCTGCCTCTAGTATATTTGACCCCGTACCCCAAATACCTGTCATGGTGCTGGGCATATTATAGTAAATATTTGTTGAATTAAAGAATAAGTCACTTTAAGGGTCATTTCCGTAAATTAAAATCACAAGAGCATTTGTTAGCTCTTAGTGTCAGTGGCAGTTGGCCCAGTGGCTACTGGTTTTGAGGTAAGAAGCAGAAACCGGAACAAGCTAGATAGAGTGGAAAGGGCTTATTGGTTGGAAAGACCCAGAGATGTGTCACAGACTCCAGGGGCAGCACTGCAGCCCGGCTTCCTCTCTGCATAAACAGCTTCTGATATCAGGGGTGTTCAGAACTCAGCTGCTTCTCTGCCCCCTCCTTTTCTGCTTCCCCCTCTTTTGACCCTTTTCATTCCCTCTCTATGTCCAGACCAGCGTTTTTGACTTTATCCAAATGGCAAAAGATGACCTCCTCAAAACTGAAATCTCGACCCCCACATTTACTCGACTTCTTAATTCAGACACACCCAGACAAGGAAGGTCTCTGACCACATTTTCAAATTTTCAGAAGAGTCTAATTGGTCCAATTTGGATCAGGTGATCATCTCTGATTCAATTAGGAATGGCCAGGGAGTAGGTAGGGCTTGCCTTGTACAAAAGTGACCTCGGAGGCCCACTTCCATGTGTGGGAACAGTTCTCAGGAAGGCAGGGGATGGAAAAACACCCCCTGAGGCCTCTACTACACTTTCTGTGCCCAACTGAGAAGTTGTAGCCCACCCTAGACCAGCAAAGAAGAGGTATTCAAGAAGAATCTTTTGAAGGCGGGAGAACTGGGTGTTGGCATGCCAGCCTCAGGTGGACCTCAGACAAAAACACTTCTAAGGTGGCCCTGAAGGGAAGGTCTGAGTATTGCTCCTTTTCCTTCTCAATTCTGCCACTTTTAATTACAGCCAGTCTTAGTCAATTTAGATTAACTGGGAGCGGAAGTCCAGTTTACATGAAAAGAAAAGCCTCTGTTTTGAATATTATTAAGGACACACAAAAAGTATAATACAATTATAAAAACGTGGCAAAAACAACTAAACAGAAGCCAACGAAGATGAATAGAAGCCCAAGCGATAGAAATCCCAAGGGACCTGCTTTATTGAATAAAACCATTATGGTTGTAATGAACACATAAACCATGGAAGAGAAAACAGGTTCAATTGATTCTCTTAAGTAATGATAAGGATAAGGGAAAAAAAATTAGCAAATGCATCTAGAGCATTCGCTGTGTCAGGCACTGTTCCGAGTGTGTGCTAGATTATGTGTCGACTCATTTAATCCTACAACAACTTGGCGATGGGAATTCTACAGGATAGGAAACCTAGTCCCAGACGCCAGAGGTGGGGGTAACTCAAACTCTTCAAAAATGCTTTGGAAATGAATTAGGAAGACAAAGGGGGAGGTCAGGCGTGTCTCACCTTCTCCATAGGAGGAATACAGCATGGTTAAGAGCGGGGCCTCTACAGCAGCCCGATGGCCTGGGCTTGACTCTGACTGAGTGACCTTGTGTAAGTTGCATAGTCTCTCTCAGCCTCAGAGTCCTCTTCTGTAAAATAGGGATAATAAAACCTGCCTCTGATAATGGTGTTGAGGATCCAGTGTGACGTAGAGCCTCTGGGTAATGCCCAGCACAGCTCCTGGTACCAAGGAGACACTTAATCAATGGCGGAATATCGAGGAGACAGGGTCTGGAGTCTAGTTGTGTATCTTACAAGCTTTGCACCCTCAGAATGACTTCTCACTAAGCTTCCATGTTCTCATCTGGAAAACATGGTTGAAGTTGATGATAGATCCTGCCTCATGGGGTCTTGTGAGGAAGAATTCAGGTAATTAGGTAAACGTACTAAGTAAGGTGTCTAGCATAGTGTAAGTTTTCGCTGTACGCTGTGATTATTAGCATTCTAGGAGGATGAACTGAAGTAACACAGAGAAAAAGGCGGGGTATGAAAAGTGACAACATGAAACCCATTCCACTGTCAAGTGATCTGCACTGGACAATTAGCAAATTACACTCAGGTTTTTTTGTTCCCCCCTAGAAGTGCTTTACCAAGAGGAGAACACCAAGTTTACCACACCACCCCATAAGCAATTCATTTCCCCTGAAATATCCAGTTTTTTTTTTTTTGCCTGACAGTGCTCACTCGGTTTGACAGCATTTGCATTCCCTTTGATATGCCTAATTTTAATGAGACTTTAGATCAACATCACAAATGTAATTTCAGATTACCCTGGTTCCTTGACAAAAATTCTGTTGCCATGACATTATTCGGTTTATACAGGGAGACGAATCTTTGCCATTGATTTCGAGGCCCCAACTTTTATCTACTGCCAGTGCATGTGTGAAATGGATATATTTTAAATATATTATTAAGGTTTTAAAAATCCAAGAAACACTGTTTTGGAGTATAAATACTACACATTAATGTTCCTTGATGCAAGCAGCAGAAACCAACCCTGGCTAATGCAAGTAAAATGAGAATACAGTGAATGGATAAGAGGAGGGAAGGTTAGGGAACCAGAACCCAAGGATGTAGGAAGCAGGGCAATTGGACAGTCTTATCTGGATACTACCACATGATCAGCTCCAACTTTTATCTCAGCCTGGTTGAAAGGATCATTCCGTAGCCTGCATAAACCTTGTTTTGTTCCATTTGAGGGTTGAGGTCACAGGAAGAGTCTCGTTGGTCTAGCTTGGATCCTATAGGCCTGACCCTTATAGAAGATGATGAGACATGGAGATTTATAGTTTGACCAAGAGCCAGGCATTGGGGGAGAGGAAATTTCCAAAAAAGCAGAGCAGGAATGGTGGGGGCATGGTGCATTTGTATGAGTAGGAACTTCTTTTCTTTAGTTGTCACTTACTGGAATCCCAATAATGCTTCACAGTGATTGATTAATGTCCAATTTATGTATGTATTGACTATCACTGGGAGAGAAAAGAGTCGCTAAATTATAGAGGACGGGGATTTTCAAAACCATTTCTTGTCTCATTGATTTCATTTAGGGAGGTTTTTCTGTACCCAGGAATGGATAGAGATGTGGTCTCCAGAGGTGGAGACTCCTAGCAATCTGGGCTTTGCATGTGAAGAGGGAGGGCCTCATCTAGATTTAGACCCAAAGCTGTGGGAAGGATCATTTAGCACAAGGAAGAGAGGGGAAGACAACTTGATAGCACTCTTTATCATGGCTCTAAGAGGGTCAGATGAGGCCGACCAGCCGGGCCTCACGGCCACTGTGAATATGCTAAGGAAAGCTGGACTGAAATTGCAATATGAATTATTTAGGTAGAATATGAGGAAGGACTTTCTGGCTGCAAGGAAAATGAGACACTGTAGCAAGGCTTCAAGGTATGGTTTTGATCCAAGGTGGCTAATTCGTGCCAACCCCACTCCTTGGTTCCTAATTCCTATGTCTGTGATGTATATCACCAGGTATGATAGCATTCATCTGGGCAGGATGGAATTTCAAAATATTTCTCAACCTTGCACTCAAGAAGGCCTCCACTCATCAACGAGATTAACGAGGGGGGTGGATGTGACCCTATTTACTGCCCGTCATCTAGTTTTAGAATTGAGATTATGATCAGAGACACGGACTGCACTAACTATACTTTCAATGTTCTGCCATCTTGAGGAGTCACTAACAACTGATTAGGTAATTGCTAAGGCAGCAACAAGGATAACAGCAACAGAAAACCCCAGGGAATCTTGTAGGGGTGAATTGTTTGAAGCAGAAGTGAGGCATTAACCAGAAGTGTTTAACTCTCTTGAGAACACACAGAATGGATGCATATAAGTTAAGATTTTTTGAATTGTATACAACAGAAAAACAGATCACTCTGGCTTAAAGAGTTTATGCCACTTATTGACTAACAGGAAAGGCAAGAGATGATGCTCAATTCAGGTGGAGCTTCATCTGGGGGTTTAAAAACTTGATTTCCTCTCATGTTGCCTTTCCACGGTAATAGCTCCATCCTCAGGCACTTCTCTGTGGGTCATCCATAGCTCCATGCTCTATTTTTTTTTTTTTTGGTCCAAGAACAGCTGCAGCAGCTGCAGATTTTCCATCTTCAGCCTACAACTATTCAGAGAAGAGGGACTATCTCCTTAGGTACCTCCTACCCAAGCCCTGAGATTTGCTCTTTCTCATTGGCCCAGATAGGGTCACCGGCTCATCTCTGAACTATTCATTTGTTGGGGGATGGTACAAGGGTCAATCCTTAGGGTAGACGAAAAGAGCTTTCCTGCCCAAACCACACAGCTGAGATCGGAGTGGAGGTAAGTTTCCCAGATGAGAAGCAGAGTCTGATTGAGAGGAGAGGGAAGAATGGCTTCTGAGAACACAATGAGAAATATGCTCTGCCGTGGTAGTTGGTGCGCGTGTGGGTGGAGGGATGAGGAGCTGAAGCCTGTTTCCTAGAACCATCGCCTAAATAAAATGAAAAGAAGGAAAAGAAGGACAGTTCATCACATCCAGAGGGTATCTAAGTGCGCGTTTTAGAGAAAAAGCCTTCCCTTTCTAGGGAATCTATCACCTCCTTCACCGCCTCTCGATGTGGAAATGGGACTGGTCCAAGATTTCCACTGGATCGCTCCACCAGCTTTGTTTGGAGTTGTGCCTCCCTGACAGCCCTGCCAAATGCGTGTGTACCTGGCTCGGAACCGATGTGCCAGGTGAGCATGAGTTTCCCCAGTGCCGAAGGATTCAGGGGCAGGCAGCCAGCAGGGGGCCACCTGTTGGCTGACAAAGGAGCAACCTAAGTAGGAGATGCTATTTTTCCTTGCCCCTGGACTGGCTACTCCATGGAGCTGGTGGTGGGACAGGAGAGGGATATGGTACGACTCAGGCTGGAACAGGTTGCTTCATCTCTCTTAGTCTCATGCCTCATCTATGAGTAGACTACTGTGGGCGTTACATGAGATGACGTATACAACACAAGAGTATCTCACTTTGTGTCTTAGATGGGGTTTCCTAGAAGCAGAGTCTGAGATGTGGATTCTTGTGCAGGTGGTTTATCGAGGGATGCTTTCCAGAAAAGAGTAGGTACGAGAAAAGCAAGGTGGTGCAGGGGAGAAAGCTCAGCAAGGATGTGGCGGTCTCAGGTGGTCCTCAGTCTGATCTCATGGGAGCTCTGAAGCATCAGCTGCATCTCTAACTGGTCCCACTTTGAGGCAAGGGGTCTAGCTCCTGTGCTCTCATGTTGTTCAGTCATTGACAATGGGCTGCTCCAAGGGGCTGGGCAGTATAATCTTATGTGGGGTGTAGCTCTCATTTAGCTAGAGCCAATTTTCTGTAGTGGCTTTGCGTCATTCGTACCCATCATTCACAGCAGCTGGGGGACGGGGACCCTTCTTAGAAAAGGTGATCTGTGCAGGACACCAATGGCATCCACTACGCTGTCCTGGATATAATCTGGTGACAAAGTGGGGTGGTAATTATAGGACTTGTGATCAACTCTATAGTTTGTAGATATGGGCACTTGAGTGAGTGACCAAGTGACTTACCCAAGCCCACACCGACAATAGGCAGTACAGGAGGAAAAGAGATGGGAACGTCTTCCTTCATACAATGAAGTTATTCCTACAATCAGTTTTCTCAAAAAAAAAAAAAAAAAAGGAACAGTTTTTTATAGGTTAATTGGACCAACCCCTTTATTTACTTATTTTTAATTTTTATATTTTTACTTTTTTCATTTCTAGTTGACCTACAGTATTGTTTTAGTTTCAGGTGTACAACACAGTGATTAGATATTTATATAACTTATGAGGTGATCGTCTCGATAAATTCAGTCCCCATCTGATGCCATACGTAGCTTTTACAGTATTAATGACTATATTCCCCATGCTATACTCTATATCCCCATGACTATTTTGTAACTACCAATTTGTACCTCTTCATCCCCTCCCCCTTCACACATCCCCCATCCCCTAATCTGACAACCATGAAAACGCTCTTTATCTATGAGCTTCTTCCTGTTGTTTGTTTGATTATCCTGTTCTCTAGTTTGCTCATATGACGTTTGTCTATCTGACTTGCTTCACTCAGCACAGTACCCGCTAGGTCCATCCATGTAGTTGCAGATGGCCAGATTCTTTCTTTTTTATGGCTGAGTAATATTCCATAGCCACCTCTTCTTTATCCATTTATGCATTAACATACACCCAGGTTGCCTCTATCTCTTGGCTATTGTAAATACTACTGCAATGAACATAGGGATTCACACATTCCTTCAAAGTAGTGTTCTGGGTTTCTTCAGATAAATACCCAGAAATGGGATTAATGGCTCCTTCTTTGTCTCTTATTTTAGCCTTTGTTTTAAGGTGTATTTTGTCTGGCATAAGTATTGCTACCCCAGATTTTTATTTGTTTCCATTTCATGAAACGTCTTTTCTCATCCCTTAACTTTTAATCTGTCTATGCCGTTCAATCTGAAGTCTCTTCTAGGCAGCACACTTAAGAGTCTTGTTTTCTTATCCATCAGCCACCCTATCTTTTGCTTAGAGCATTTAGTCCATTTATGTTTAAAGTAATTGTTGCTAGATATGTAGTTATTGCCATTTCATTATTCATAATTTTTTATCTTTTCTTTCCTTTTTCTTCTTAAAGAAGTCCCTCTAACATTTCCCATAATACTGGCTTGGTGATGCTGACCTCCTTTAGCTTTTTATTTTTTTATTTTTATACTTTTGTTTGGGAAGCTCTTTATCTGTTCTTCAATTCTAAATGATAGCTTTGCTGGGTAGAGTAATCTTGGTTATAGGTCCTTGTCTTTCAACACTTTGAATATTTCCTGCCAATTCCTTCTGGCCTGCAAAGTTTCTGTTAGGAATCAGCTGCCAGTCTTATGGGTGCTCCTTTGTGGATAACTTACTTTTTCTTTTGCTGCTTTTAAGATTCTCTTTGTTTTTAACCTTTGACTTTTAATTATGATGTGTCTTGGTGTGGGCTTCTTTGGGTTTATCTTGTTTGGAAATTTATGTGCTTCCTGAGCTTGTATATTTATTTCCTTCACCAGATTAGAGAAGTTCTCTCTCATTACAAAATAGGTTTTCAATTTCTTACTTTACCCTCTCTCCTTCTGGTATCCCTGTGATGCAAATGTCGGTATGCTTAGTGTTGTCTTAGAGGCTCCTTAAACTATGATCTTTTTTGGATTTTTTTTCTTGTTGCTGTTATGATTGGGTGTTTTCTGCTACGTTATATTCCAAATTGCTGATTTAATCCTCTGCTTCATCTAATCTACCGTTAATTCCTCCTAAAGTATTCTTTATTTCAGTTATTTTAGTCTTCATTTCTGATCATTCTTTTTTATATTTCCTACCTGCATTTATGTTTTCTATCTCTTTGTTAAAGCTCTCACTGAGATCACTGAACAAACTTATAACACGTGTTTTGAAGTCTGCCTCTGGTAGATTACTTGTCTCCATTTTTTTAGTTCTTTTTCTGTTCTGTTATTTTATTTAAGATATGTCTCTTTGTCTTTCCATTTAGGCTTCCCACTTGTGTTTGTTCATATGTATTAGGTTGGGCTGCTATATCTCCTGATCTTAATAGAGTGGCATTAAATAGTAGGTATTCTGTGGGTCCAAGTGGCATGGTCTTTTTCTGGTCACCTGAGTCAGGTGCTCCAAGCATGTCCCTTGTATCAGTTGTGTGTGCCCTCCTGTTGTAGTTGAGCCTTGGTTGCTGTTGGCTCGTCAGTGGGAGGGATTGACCCTTGGGCTGACTGATTGTGATGACTGGTCATAACTCGTGGAGGAGCTGTTGTGCAGGGGCTGACCTTACAGAGCAGGATTTGCTTTCTCAGGGCTCTGGTGCCTGCCTTGTTGGCCCTCTGGGTGTGTTATCCTCAGATGTGACCCTGGATAATGTTTCAGCTCAGACCGAAGCTGGCCACTGGGCATGCAGGCTGGGGCCTCTCAGGAGGGGCCCTGCCATAGGCCAAGTTCAGCTGCAGCCTGTGCACTGACTGAAGCCACCTGGCATGAGTCAGCAGGCAATCTGCAGGTGGCTGCCACCCACGCTGGGCTTGGAAGTGCCTCTAGAGGCCAAGCCTCAAACTGAAGCTGGCTGCTGCTAGCACCAGGCTTGGGGCTGCTCTGCAAGAGGTACAGGGCATGCCGAGGCCAGATGCTGCTTATTAGGTTTTGTGAAACTTGGAGAGTTTTTAAAAAAATCTGCAGCATGTGCCAAGACAGTCCATTTGTATGGAAAATCCACTGGAAGCGGCTTGGGTGGGCCCACTAATTGGGAGGGGCGGGGTCAAGGGGAGCACCAGGGCGGGACGACCGGAGATAGCCAGGCTGATGGAGACTCAGACGTGGCGGCTGCCTGGGTCTGCGAGCTGGGCAAGGGAGGAATGAACAAAGGAACAGTGGCCTCTGCTAGCACTTCTGTCTGGGATAAAGCTGCCCCTCTAGCCCTTGCCCTGAAGCCAGACAGCTCAGTTCCTCCCCATATTTTCCTGGATGGCACCTCCCAAGCTGCCGCCCCAGCACCAGAGCTCAGAGGGAGTGACCCCATCAGTGGTAAGTCCGCACGGGCCCCTTAAGAGGAAAGTCTGTGACTCCTGCAGCCCTCAGTCTCACTGAACTATAATCTCCACTGGTGTTCATGCCAGAGGTTGTGGGACTTCCCTTCCTGACACTGGAACCTTGGACTTGGGATCTTGGTGTGGGGCCGGACCCCCTTGCTCATCTTGGGGGAATCTTCCTGGCCAAGATATTTCTCCCAATTCTCAAGTGCCACACGCGGGTGTGGAACTGTTTCACATCTCTTCCCCTTCTACCAGTCTTGAGGTGGCCTCTTCTGTGGGTCCCCAGTTGTAGGACTTCTGTTCAGCTAGACTTCAGGTGACTCCCAATACTGGGAAAATGCAGTAGGCTCAGGTGCATGTTAATGAGGGTGACAGAGGAGTCTGGCTATTCTGTAGTTTAGTTGTAATTTTGATGTGGTCGTGAGAGGAGGCGAGCACAGCATTTGCCTATTCTGCCATCTTGACCAAAAGTTTCACCCTTTATTTTAAAAGCAAAGAAACTGAGGCCCAGCAAAAACCGCATGACCCAAATTTCTAGAGACAGTAGGGCAGACCCAAGACTCAAGACTGCATGAACATGTGCATCTTCAAACCATCAGGGCTCATTCTGCTTCTCTTTGAAAACAGGCAACTAGGGAAGCTTCTGTTGCTTTGTGGAAATATGTTCCCATGAACTCACTGATCCCCTGCTGCTTAGAAACAAATTTTTATCGCGTGGTGAATCAGCCTCCCCGACAATGGTGTTCTTGCTTCAGAAGCAGCTTGTGGGAAAATGCAGCGAGCTCAGGTGCATGTTAATGAGGGTGACAGAGGAGGCTGGCTCCAGGGCACTCACACTCATTTAACAAATATTTATGGTGCTAGACAGTGGGGGTGCTGCCGTGCTCAATCCAGATGGGCTCCTCTTTCTGGATCTTACTGTCCAGTGGGGAAGACAAAAATGAAGACTATTCTTTATCTGACAATTGTGGTGAGTGCTCTGCAGGTATTCAGGGGACTCTGTGAACATGTAACTGAGTGGCCTGACCTAGTTTGGGACCAGAAAGCTTTGCTCTGTAGGAGTTATGTTCAAATATGAGATATAGAGATTGAAGAGAAATTATGGAAGGGGGTCGAGGAAGAGGATAGAAGGACATTCTGGGGAGGAGAAACAGCTCGTGTAGGGTCTCCAAGGTGGGAGGGTCTGTTGGAGACCTGTTGCTTTGAGAAAGGCCAGGTTGGCTAGAGAATAGAGTGAGAGTGGGTTTCTGAGAGATGAGGATGGAGACTTTCTCTTTACTCAAGGGGAAGACATTAAATGAAGGTAAGCAGGGTGTGAGGAAAGAGAGAGAGAGAGGGAGAGAGGGAGCGAAAGAGAGAGAGAGCGAGAGTGAGAGCGTGTAGGGTAGCAGGATACAATTTGTGTTTTAGAAGTAACCTTCTAACCGTTATGGCATAGGGGGAATATACTTAGCAATATGGCAGACTCAACTGGCATAGCCCTCTTCTTTCTTCAAAACATATAGAATTATTGGAGAGACTATATATTATATAGGACACAAATAAGTATATTACTAATTAATATTAATTATATAAATATAATTATTCAATTATATTTAATCATATAAATATAATTCATATTATAAAATATATTACTGATTAATTAACATTAATTACTATTAATGTTAATATTAACATACAGTTGGAACTGACACACCCACATAAGGCTAGAACCCTGCCTTCTTTATTAAAGGGCTAGAAATACTCCATCCGCATGTTCCAGCAAGGTGGCTGCTTGCCCAGGGTTCAAGGTTGAAACAAGACAATCTCCCATGAGAAAGCGAAAGGTCAAACCTGTGTTATATGTGGGTGTACCCACCTGGAGTAGAAATTCTAACATGAGAAATTAAGGTATAAGCTAATCTAGGGCCAGAGAAATACCTGGAGAGCAAGAACCCTATGTCAGATTACTTATACATTCCTCGGCTCACAGGACTTTAATGGAATGAAGAACCTCTGTTGAAGACAAGCTCGTAATTAAAAAATTAGAGGCCCTGTGATTAGGCTTTTTACATAAAGGGAAGTTAGCAGGCACAATAAGTAGAAGTAGCATCTCAAGAAACTGAGACAGTAGAATCACTTGGAAGAGATGAAAAAGTAAGTTTGTTTAAAATGATCAGAGAGCTAAAAGGATCCCGTAAAATGAGGAAGATTTTTAAAAGCCAACCACAATGTCTAGAAATCAAGAACATTGTCATTGAAATTCAATACTCGACATCAGAGTTAAACGGATTAGATGTAGTTTCAGAGAGAGGTAGTGAATTGAAGGACAGACTGGGGAAATTATTAATCGTGCAGAAAAGTGGTGTTGGTGGCTTGGAAGAAGTCAAGAGTAGATTCAGAGGATGCTTTAGGTATGCAGGTAAGAGGTGGTTGTGGTGTCCTGGGCAAAAGTGGTGCCATGAAAATGGAGGAAAGGGGGTGGACCAGGACAAAATCTATTATACTTTGTATTTCAAGATTGAGAAAAAGAGTGTGTCAAGGCAGAGAGAAGTATGCTTGTCCTCTGAGGGGAAAACAAAGACCAATTGATGGAAGTTGAAGAGAAGCTGAAATGCACACATTATAATTAAAGATTTTATTTTCCCAAGAACCAGGCTTGAGGAGATTATGAATTATTATGATGATTTCTAAAAATGAAAATGTGAACCCAGCTCTTTTTGACGCCAAATCCTGTTGTGAAAATACAGAGTTGGGATGGAAGGGGATGCAACTTTGAGATTTCCTTGGGAACACGGGGTCTTGGATTTGATTGATGGCAGCAGAGTTGGAGGGGGTGCGTGGGGCAGCCCGCTCAGGGGGCTGGAGCTCTCCCTTTCAGTGTCTTGGCCCAGGACTTGACTTCAGCCTCAGGTGACAAGATGACTTAGACAGGAGGAACTTCTAGTGTAGGTCCTGCCTCTTACTGTGACAGCGGTTTAGGAGGGTCCAGCTCTGCCACTAGTTGTCTGACCTTGGTACAGTTGCTGTCTGTCCCTGGGCCTCAGTTTGTCCAGCTATAAAGTGGGGATGCCAGCAAGACATCTTGCATTAGACAAAATGAATCAAGTAATGCATAGAATGCCAAGTTGGTTGTAAGATTTATAATAAATGTTGGCGGGATGTGGTTACTCACACTGTTTCTGGATATGGTTCAGAGCTTGGGATGGGAAGGGTCCACATATGAGGGGATCTGGACACATTAGCTGTCCTGGCTTTCCAGGTAAGGATGGAAACAAGTGACTTTATTAAAATTCAAAGTATGAGGTGTGCATGAGGGAGGTGGAGGAAGCTGGTAGATGATAAGTCCAGAGAAAGCCAGGCCTCTGGGAAAATCCTGTTTCCCTTTGGGTAGCTATTGCTCCAATTTAGCCCTGGAGTTTTTCCCCGGGTGCTTAGGTGTGCTACGAAAATTTCCTTGGGAGTTTGGTATTTTTCTGCCCCACTCCCCACCACCCTGCTGCATCTTTTCTGTCCTTTTTCCATCCCCACTGTGTCCTTTTTCCATCCCCACTCTTCATATACACAACCGGTACTGTGCGGGATATATATAGTGCCAGGGCAAACCAGTGCAGATGAAATTGTCGCTGACTCAGATGTTTCCCCTCTGGCAGAAGAGGGAGGTGCCATCGGATGGAAATAGGTGTGGCTTGCCCTCCTCCTTCTGTCTGCCTCCTCCCTCTGACTTCTCCCTTGCCTCTGCCAGCTCCAGGCCCACACCCATTAACGGCAGGCCCCATTCATAAGTCTCCCCTTTCAAGAAGGCTGCCCGGGTCCCTGCATCCTGGTACTTTTCCATCCTCTCTTTGTCCTTTGCCAAGGCACCAGCCAGCGGAAGGGATTCTGGGAAAGATAAGATTGTCATTGTCTCAAGAAAGGAGAAAAAGGTAAAATGTGACAGACTCCCCAAGTGTGCTGCTTCTCTGATTTGGGATGAGGGTAGGAGACACATTTTTTTTTCTTTCCCCCTCGGAACTGCGTGAAACAGTTGAACAAACATGCGACGAATTTCCCATCCTTGGAAGAAAACTTTAAAATAGGCCATTAGACAAAAGCTAAGAGCCAATTTGGTGCTAAATATACCCATTCTTATAAAATCTGCTATTTTTGAGTTAAATGTTGCGGAAATTACCGAATTTGCATTTAATTATTTTAATAGATCTTGTTTACAGATGACTAGGCAAAAATGAAAAAAAAAAAAAGTCCCCCAAACTAATTCACTTTGACTGCTCAGGTTGTAACTGTGCCTAAAATAGAAAAACAGTAGTCAGTGTATTTTCTCAAAGTCAGAGGGAAAGCCAACTTTAATTCCGTCTGTCTCAGTGTCAATACCACACATGCTGTTTCCCCAATTAAGTGAGATTTGTACTTTTGATATTGGGGATGAAATATATTTTTCCTGGTGAAGGACTTTTCTGGACCTGTCTCCTCGGTGACTTGTATGTAGCCTTTGCTGTCAGCAGAACAAGGAGAAATGTTTTATAGACTCGACAAGATGATGGTCTCTGTGGTCAAGCATGGCTGGGGTTCAGTTTAAGTTTTGCTCTGTAGTAGACGTGTGTCCTTGAGTAAGTCACTTAACCTCTCTGAGTCCTGATTTCTTTTTCTAAAATAGAGATATTAATTTCACTGTGTAAAAGTGTCAGAAAAATGAACAATAACATATGTAAAGTGGCTAGTATAGTGCCTGGCACATAGTAGATGCTCAGTAAATGCATATTTCTTTCCCTCTTTTCCTTCTTGCTTTAGGTGTGATCAGTTTTCCCCTGTCCCCCCTCCCCATCCTTAATAGAGCAAACTTCCTAGGTTCAACAGTTTGTCAAATATTTTCTGGGCCCCAGGGATAATTTTGAGAGGGAAGAGGAGAATTTTCTGAGCAATCGTTGTTTGTGGCCATATTAGCAGGCACCTCATATTTGGAACGTTTCTCAGAAGACTGGCAGGCATCTACTTGAAATGTTTTTTATTCTTATTTCTACTTTGGGGATCACCTAATCCAACAGCCCACAGTGCACAATTTGGCTTTATGCATTCCAGCTAAGGTAAGGATGCTGGGAAGTGGTCAGCTTTGTTGATTTCTTCCTCTGTTGGCTGACTCCTTCTATTCTGCGAGGTGACATGCCTTAATTAAATGGGGCAAGGGACAACAGGTGTGAAAGGCAAATTATAGTTTCTCAGATATGAGTATGACTTCCTCATTGGGCCAGGGAAGAGAATCCCAAAAAAAAAAAAAAGTGTTGAGGTGGGGAGGGGACTGTTCTAGCTCACCTGGACTTTTGGCCCAAAATTCTTCGTGTGTCAAGAAAAAGGACTGTGATCCAGATGGTCCTTATTTTAAAGAGCCCTACCTAGCCTTGGAGTTCTAAGTATGATAGAGTATAACATTTGTTCAACAGACACTGGACCATTAGCCCCATAAAGGCCGGAGCTGGTGATGGTCTTCTCTTACGACCGTATTCCCAGCATTTAACATACTGACACCTAGTTGAATACCCAGAAAATAGGAGAATAAGCTTATACCACCAGATAATAAACTCTAGCACACGGGTTCTCAAACCTGAGCATACATCAGGACCACCACGTGGAGGGCTTGTGAAAACACAGATTGCTGAGCTGTAAGGCTAGGGTTTCTGATTCATTAGGTCTGGGGTGGGGCCTGAGAATTTACCTCTCCAACAAGTTCCATGGTGATACCTTTGCTACTGGCCCAGGGACCATATTTTGAGAACCACTGCTCAAGTGGTCAAGAGTGAAAGCTTTGGCATCAGAAACACTTGAGTTTGAATCCCTATTTCACTAGATATTAGCTGGGTGACTGTGAGCAGGTCACTACAACTGGTCTGACCCTCAGTTTGTGTATCTATAAAATGGGAAAAATAACACCTAGGTCATAGGGTGGTTGAGAGGATGAAATGAGAGAATGCACTTCAAGTTAGCCTAGACCCAGTTCATAGTAGACATGCAATGAATGACAGTTAGTTGGATTATATACTGAGCACCTACTGTGTGCAAGGCATTGAACTATGCAATGGAGAATGCAGAATGCAGAGATACATCAGATATGGTGTCTGCCCTCGAGAAGCTTATAGGTCACTGAGGGAGGCAAATGGTTAAACCAATAGTTTTCTACCAAAAGCACATGCAACAGATGTAGGCTTCTACGGGAGCGCAGAGAAAGGCCCCCATCCCAGCTGGGGCTGGGGTTCAGAGGAGGATCCCTGGGCAAGGCGGATGCCCAAGCTGAGGCATAGGAAATGTAGAGAAGGTGAGCAAGATTGTCCCAGGCAAAAAAAGAAATATTTGGGTAGAGTTGGAGCCTCCCATTCCATGTCCTGGTTGATACCCAAAGGCCTTTCATGATGCTCGAATCAAACTATGATTCCTTGGTGTCCAGCAGGCAAGTCCTGTCTTGGAAGCTTAATTCGCTGAACCAGGCATAGACCTTTTGACCTTCTGATGTTCCACAAAGACACCAAGCTGGTTCTCACCCCAGGCCTTTGCAAGTGGTGCTCCTTCCACCAAAGACTCTCTTCCCCCGGACTTTCTCATGGATCCCTCTCTCCTTTCATGTCATCTTCACAGAGGCCATTCTTGACATCTGTCTGAAAGTCACTCCTTTGTCCCTTTATTCTAGTCTTACCCAGCTTTATTTTCCTTCAAGGCATGTAACACTCCGAGAACTTTTATAGACACACACAAACACACACACGTGTATCCCTACATACATACACACACATATGTATGTTTTCTCATTTATTTCCTCTAGAAGGCAAGTTCCATGCAGATAGAGACTGCATGTGTCTGGTACCCTACGTGCGTAGCCCACAGGAAGCATCTGAGAAGTATCTGTTGAATGAATGTGTGTGTAGCTGAGACAGTGGATGAGTGAGTGACCCCTCGGAGAGCCCTACAATGATCCTTAGAGACTGTCTATGCTCTTTTATGTTACATTGGGAGAAACTCAGACTCAGGGAGGGGACGCATGTTGCCCACGGCCACACAGAGGTTGGTGTTCGTTAGGTCTGGCCTTAAACCCAGGACCCTCGAGTCCTAGGACAGGCACTTTATGGGAAAGTCCTCTGTTAGCGTTATCCAGTCAATCTTCAAGGGCTTTGCCTTGGGTGGGTACGTCTTTCCTATACAGAATACAGGGGTGTAGTGCTGGGTGGGTGAGCTGAGGTGGGAGGAGTCTTGGAATCCCATGGCAGACAGCATCAGGCTTCAGCAGGTTGCCCCTGGCCAATGGTGGGGACCCTGCGATTCTCAGAGTCAGAGGAAAGAAGCTGCTAGGGATGCTTCTGCTACTTCTAGCCCCGTTACTAGTAGTCCCAATGGTAGTAGCAGTCAGCATCAGCTGAGTGCTCGCTGAGTGTGAGCTACCGTGCATAGGGCTCTACGTGCAGAATCTTCTTCATGACTTGTGGATTCGGTACCATCGTTAGTGTCCCACTTCACAGAAGAAACTGAGGCCCAGAGAGCGGAAGTCCCCTGTCCAAGTATTTGACTCCAGAGCTTGCTCTCTTAATGTTGATGCTGAAGGGGCACCTGAAGCCAGGCTCAGACCCTGACTGAGACGCAGGAGCAAGTGGCCACCTCTCTGAACCTGGATTTCCTCATCTACAGGAATGGGGTACACTCCTTGTTCAGATGATTGTAAGATTTATGGTGTATATAAATGAGTCCCTGGTGCATAATTAGTGCCCATAAATGCCAGTTCTTAAATTAATGACTGCTACTCTTTTCCTTAACTACTTTGGAAATAGCTGTCTGTGTCGCCATGTATTCATTAAAGTCGCAGCAAGCCGAGGCGTCTCTCTGCTGGCCCTGTGCTGTCCCTTTGCCTCCTGAATTTCAGAATTCTGTTCTCTGCAAGTGAGAGGGGGCCTTTTCTCTTTGTGGAGCACAGGGCCACTTCCAGGCTATAGAGAGAAAGGAAGTGGCCCAGAGACTTCACATAGTTGATGTCATCACAGTGACATCATCCCAAAGGACTCGAGTAGTTTCTGGAGGATGCACAGGGCAGAATGTTCAGATTCTCTTCCAAGCCCGTCTGTGGGTTCCCCAACGTCCACTCTGGGCATGTGGCAGTCGCTGCCTTGGGAATTGAGCTCAGTGCTGTCGTATGGAATTGCAAAGAGGCTGGGTGGTCCTGGAGCCACACAGATGACCCGGTGGCTGTGATAGGCCTGGCTTGGCCCCCTCCAGGCTCTGTGATCTCGGACAGTGCCTTTTGCCTCTCTGAGCCTTGATTTATCTGCCAAGTGGGGTGGTTGTGAAGAGTAAATGAAGGGACGAGCAGTTCATTAAAAGCAAGTGTATAAACGTAAGGGACTGATGTTAAAGCCTCTGAATTTATTTAGCAAATATTTATTGAGGACATCCTGAGTGTCTGTAGGCACAGTCTGAGATTCAGGGTTTGCAAACTGTGGCCTTACAAATTGCGGCCTGACGGTCAATTCCAGCTGCCGCCTGCTTTTGTAAAGAAAGCGTTACCGGCACTCACCCACATCTGTTCATGTACGTATCGTCTGCAGCTGGTTTGGTGCTACAAGGGCAGAGTTTCGTCGTGCAAGGCTTAAGCTGTTTCCTTTCTGGTCCTTTACAGACAACGCTTGCTGACCCCTGATCTAGGTGGTGACGCAGAGAGTAAACGAAACACCCATCTCTTCCCGAAGGTAACGGGACATTCTAGGAGAGGGGAGATGGATAATGAACCCAATAAATCACTAAGTTTTATACTATATTAGGATGGGATAAGAACAATAGGGAAAAATCAAACCTGGGGTGTGTGCAAGGCCCGCTGGGGAGGGAATACAGCTGTGATCATGCGTGGGCTGGCCAGAGTCGGCTTCACTGAGAAGGTGACATTTCAGCCTTGGCACAGAGGAGGTGAGGGAATGAGCAGCGAGGTGTCTGGGGGAAGAATACTCCAGGCAGAGGGAATAGCAAGTGCAAAGGCTCTGAGGCAGGACTGTGCTTGGAACACCCTAGAAAGAGCGAGGAGTCCTGTGTGGCTGGAGCAGAATGGGTTGGCGGAGAAGCAAGAGAGTGAGAATCCTCATCTCTGAGGCGGGCAGTTGTCTCAGACGTGGTGGGTCCTTCTGCGGACTCTGCCTTTTCCCCTGAGTGATCTGGGAGCCCTGAGCAATGTTGAGCCGAGAAATGACATGATTGGACTTTTATACTTCACGAGTCCCACTCCTGCTGCTGCGTTTGAGCTGGGGAAAAATCCGGAAGACTGGAGAACCTGGGTGTTTATGTGGACCTCTGAGCCTTCCATCCCTGGCCGGTTCCCTTGGCCCCTGAAGACAGCGTCAGGAACCCAGACACTGACAGGGGACAGGCTGGGTGTGATTCAACAGGAAGCGGGGACTGGCCCTTTAAGGGTGGGTGCTGTTCTGTTCCAGACGGTTGTCCCTATGTGGGAATGTGAGCTCAGGGTCCCAGAGCTGACTCCTTAACAGAACTCAGAGATGAAGATTTTAATATCAAATCTCCCCGCTTTTATACATTCGCTAGTAATTCAACTTGTCTCTCAAAACACCATGCACGACGAAGTAATCTGCCATCCCTTTCCAGCACACGTGCAAATTCTAAATATTTCCACTTTTACTGATTTTCCACAAGGATTTGGGCTGTAGGCTGTGGGGGGTCCCCGCTTTTTCCCAGTGGGCCACTTGGGGCCTGCCCTTAACAAATCCTCGCTTTTCGTAATGCGCCTTAGTCAGAACACGCGACTGCGTGGGGTGGCGTGCCACGTGGGTCAGCATGACATGATGCCCCAGCACTCGAAAGTGTTTTGTGTGGGTCACACAGTTTTCTACGTACATAAAATCAACACTGTTTCGAACTAGTTGCTGGCTTTTGAAAATCAATAGTTCACAGTCAAGTTCAGGACGTCAGGAGAACCTGGCCACACCAGGCTGCAATTCCACTGATGCTGAGCACGGCTGTCTCCTTCCGGTGGGGTACGTGCTCCCGGCTCACCCCGAGTCCAGGTCCAACTTGACTCACTTAAGTTCCCTGCCTGTCCCCCTCCTTTCACAGGCTTTTGTGTTTAAAGCTTTTGGAGCTGGGGCTCCAGACCTGAGTGAGGCTCACCTGGGGCTGCGTCCTAGCTGCAAGATCTTCCACACTCGTCCCCAGGGCTCAGAACCTCCTGTGTCTGCACGACCAGCTATGGTCCCCTGCCACCCAGCCTAGGGCTCCAGGCTCAGCCTCTAAGGCAGAGCAGCCTTTAGAAGGAATTGCAAGCAGACGAAGGGCTGCTGTTTTGGCAAAATTCTGCCCTGCCCTGTGTGTCCTAGAGGTGGACTTTTTAAACCTCTGCCAGGTCCCTCTGTCATCATCTGGTGGCCCAGGTGCTCCATTTCTCTGAGCATGGCCATGGGAGCCATTCTTGTCCCTCTGAAATACCAAGGGACAAGAACTAGAAGACAGATCATCCGTCTGTCCCATCTGATGGCGGGGGGCGGCCTTCTTGGGCAAGTTTGAGCACACGAAAGAGTCAGGGTGGCAGCGAGGCCTTGGGAAACATTTCATCCATGACATCGTAATTGATTTTCCTCCTTTTGTCCTCCCTCCTGGCTCCTCCCACCCCATTTCCGTTTCTCTGCTGCTGTGATGCTTCACCGATTCCCCTTGACATTCGGGGAGAACTCACTCTCCGTGACTCGTTTTGTCCCTGCTAATCCCCAATCAATACGTGGCATCCAATACAGTTGCCGTTCAGGAAAAAATAATTATGATTCTGCTTGGACCAAAAGTCATCTTAATTTAAAGGATAAATCGCTAAGTCAGCTTCCAGACTTTTCATTCTTAAGGGAGACAGGTCACAAGTAGGCAGAGGGAGGTGGCAATTACTAATCAAGGCTATTCATATAGTGGCAACTTTTAAATCTTTTTTATTTCTTTTTTTATTGAGGCCCTACAATGTGTGACTTTCTTTGCCTCCAATATTATCTCTAAGGGAAACTGAGGCAAAGAGCTTGCATGACTTACTCGAGGTCATATAACTCATCAGTGGCAGAGCTGGGATGGGAACTCAGGTGTGTGAGACCCTGAAGTCCCCTCTGTACACTGAGGAAGAGGCCCTGTGGCTTTCCATCCTTGTCCAGGCCCCAGGACAAGTGGAAAGCACCTTTCTCAAAGTTCTTCTCCCGGTATGAATTTGATGATTTATCTCTCTCCTATGAGCCTGATTATATTATAGAGTTGTGGTTATGCATAGGGGGACCTGATTATGTTTTTGGGATGAATTATTGCACATTCAAGGTCACAGGGCGTCCTTAACGTTTCACAAGCAGGTGAGAGGGAGCAGCAGGAGCTGATGGGCAGGAAGCCAGGGCTGCATCTGCAGAGCAGAAGAGTCTCAGGTGAGAATCAGCTCTGCTGTTAGGATCATCCTAATCCAGCCTTCCCAGGCCTCTCAGCTTGTGGGGAGGATGGAAGTACAGGAGCAGCGATTGCCCACCTTCTGGCTTTTTCATCATTCACACACACGGGACGTCTGTCCGTGCAAAGTTTCCCTCTGCTGTGTTAAGAGTTCTTGCAGCAGGTTCATCGTGCATTTGCTTTGGTCGGGCTGCATTCATCCCACAATATCCGCCACGTGTTTCCTTCCACTTTGGCTTCATTGTCAACGTTTGCTGCTTGAGAAGGCCTTGAGGGTGCTTCATGGTGTTGGTGCCCATGTATCACTGGCCTACGGGCTCTGTCTCACCAGGTTCACAAAGGTGTCGCCTCTAAAGTTTCCAGAGCAGTGAGAAGTCGTTTCTCCCCAACTCTGGGATAGACTCTGCCATCCAAGCTCCCACGCCATCCTGCGTGGGCTTTGTAGGATGCGTCTCATGAAAACAGGACCTTTCCTTTCTCCATCCATCCCTCTCTAGATTGCTCCAGGGGCCAGGGACCTGGTTGTTGCTCCATCCCCACCTCTCTCTCTTGGGACGTCAGAGCTGCTTGCTTTCTTCTTCATCCCCAACCAGTGCCTTCATGCAGTGGATTCATGTGAAGTATTGTCTCAGGATGCCCGGCTCGCCAGCTCTCCATACTCTCAGACGGGGCTGAATTTCATTTTGGCTTCAGGATGGGATATGATAATATTTCGTAGTATGGTCTTGGGTGGGAATGTAAAAATGGTACAGCGGCTTTGGAAAAATGGCTAGGCAGTTACTTCAAAAGTTAAATATAAACTTACTATACAACCCAGCAATTTCATGCCTAGGAATCTACCCAAGAGAAATGAAAACATATGTTCACACAAAGATACAGTTATGAATATTCATACAAGCATTATTCATAACGGCATCAAAGTAGAAACACTCCCGATGTCTATCAATCAGTCAGTGGATAGACAAAATGTGGTATATCCATACAGGAGAGTAAAATTTAGCAATAAAAAAGGAATGAAATACTGATGACTGCTATGGCATGGGTGGTCCTCAAAAACATTATGCTACATGAAAGATGCCAGACGAAAGCGACATTGTGTGTTGTTCTATTATGAAATGTGCAGAAAAGCCAACTCTGTAGAGATGGGAAGTCGATGAGTGGTTGCCTGGGCTGGAGGTGGGAGCAAGGATTAATAGCAAATAGGCATGAGGGATCTTTTAGGGGCGCAGGAAATGTCCAAAACCAGAGGGTGGTAATGACTGAAATTCTATACATTTACTTAAAAAAATAAACAAGATATATACTTACAACAGGCTGAATTTGTAAATTATATATAAATTGGATCTTAACCAAAAAAATTTTTTTAATCTTATGGACTCTCACTCACACAGACCTTAATATGTATTTCTACTCCACTGCTCTCTAGACGTGCCTTGTGAATCCCTAAACTTAATCGAGCCTCAGTTTTCTCATGCATAAAATGGGTATAAATACCACCTCATTAGTTTTTTTTTTTTTTTTTGGTGAGGATAAAAACTGAAGTGCTATATCAAGAAGATATAATGGTCATAATTAAAACATAAACAATGAGCATGTCTATAGTATGCATGCAGTAGAAGTTATTTTTACGGTTGCCTTTCCTTGATGCTGAGACATTTTTCATATTAGTAATGCTAACTTAAAAATAAAAGGGCCTTTCAAGGGAAGAAGCAAACAAGCATTTATTTGACATCAACAAGAATAGCTGTTTGGCAATCATCAATTCAGGAAGAAGCCCAAAGAATGTTCCGATTAGGAGACAAAGGCAATGGATATTTATGAGAAAGGAAAGGGGAATAATTAATTACATTAACAGAAGGAAGGTATTTCTGTTGATGCAGGTAACGTAACATAGTGATGTTACTTCTAAATAATGTTTTTAATTTTCAGGCCAGGAGCCATCTGTCCTGTAGTCATAATATTTGCTTTCTCCTTATCCTTGCAAACAGTTCTTTGGGAGACAGCGTTGCTTTATACTCAGTCCAGAGGTTATTTTGCCCCGTTTTAATATTCCAAAGGTTTGAGTTCTAAGACGTGCAAGGCCGTTCCTCTGGGAGGGCAGCTCCAGCTCCATGTTAAAGTGGCTCTGTTTCTATTATTTATATTAACATTTTTGAAATGGACCTTAAAAGTGTACAACGAGCAAAGAAACTGGGTTTCTTTTATCTTGCAAAGTGTTTCTGAATGCATGGCACCTCTGTGGATGGACGGTGTGTAAGCCTGGAGGGGAAGCAGCATTCTCCTTGCTGCCTGTCGCATTCAGTCCCAGGTGGGTCCCCTCTGAACTGCGTTTCACGCCACCAGCCTGCTTCCTCCCTGCTTGCCACAACAGGTCTCCTGGACTCCCTGGGCTCCCGCTTCCTATTTTTGCAAAGCATCTTGTAAAGGAGGCACAGAGGAGGATGGGCAGGATGTCCCCACGGGGCTTCCCGCAGCCTCCCAATTAGACTAGTTGTGGGGAGACTCTGGAGGAGGGCGGTCTGGGCTGGTGCCAGCAGGATGGCTGCAAGTCTGGGGAGAGAGAAAATAGAGCACGGAAAGGGAGCTCAACTTTCTAAGCAGCCGGTTTCTTTTGGGGCCTGGCAATCGCTCGTGCTGTCAGGAGGAATCAAGCTCATCTGCTGAGGAGAGCTGCCGGGGGCTGAGACACTGCATCCTTCCAGGCTCCCCGGGTCCTCTTGGGCTTGGGAGAAACTCGGCACCTCCAGACAGGAGATGCAGAGCTTTGAGGCTGGAGAACACTGAACTGAATCCGAGAGCACCTTAGGTGATTTGTTGGTGTTCGACATCTTCTTTCATGGACGTCCTTCACTCTTGCATCTACCTCACCTGAGTTGGACTCCCCCACATGCCCTCATCTCCCTATTTCTGTAGGTGCTATTCCCCAATCCCCTGCCCCTGCTTTTATGCCTTTGTCCCTACAGCCCCACCCCCTTTCTGTTCGCAGACGATGAAATCGAGCCTGAGAGAGATCAAACAACTTGTTCGAGGTAACATGGCTCGCAAGTGGCAGAGATGAAATTAGATCTCAGGTTTCAATGACCCAAGAGCCAGAGCTCTTGGTGATTAAGTCATTAGGTCATAATTATATGCTGGCGCATCTGCTTCCCCTTTGCACCGATTGTGTATTTCTCATCTCTGTATTTTTGGGGCCCAGCACAGAGCCTGATGTCCAGGAGCAAAGTTGGGGTGTTTGTATGTTTAAGCCCCTGAGTCAGATCCTCCTTCACCACTTATTACCTGCTCTGTGGCTTTGATGACTCATTTAAGCTTTCTGAGCCTCAGTTTCCCCAGTATCAACCAGGGCATTTGTGAAGATTTGAGGAGGTGATGCATATGTGGTACCTCATTCTAACTGGGTATGGTTGGCAACTTATTTTGGGGGGAGGGGCACCCAATCTGTTCATTCTTAGCCCAGTCAGTTCAGATGGGGTTAATCTCCAGTTTCACAGGCAACACCATGATTGTGGATGGCCAGGCAACAGACCTAAATAACCCTGGCCACAGGGATTGGTTCAGAGGTGGACATGTGACCTGGATGGGCCAATCCATGCCTTCTCTGAGACTTTGGCTAGAAATATCAGGAAGAGGCACAGTAGATCCTTCTGAGATGATGGATGCGAAGGGCTATGTAAATAGTGTGATGTTGCTGCCACCAGGTAGGGAAGCACTTTTCTGAGAAGGAGCCAAGATGGAAAACAATCCAGAGGAAATAGAACCAAGAGAAGGAGAGAGAAAGAGAGAGTTCTTGTTACATTGTTAGAATGCCTAGATCCAGTCATGCCTGAAATTTCTGAGCTAAATAAACCAATAGATTCTCTCTCTCTCTCTCTCTCTCTCTCTCTCTCTCTCTCTCTCGCTAGTTTAATTTGATTGTTGTCACTTACAAGGGAAATTTTCGTTTCACGTAGTGGACATTTAAAAATGGCCAGTCTTGTTGTTTATTTAAATGTTCAGTGAGTGAGAGAGTGAAGGAAATAACACATGCCTGTAAAATGATCCGAGCTGAACTTTAGATTTAGCAAGGATCAGATAATTAGATGAGTAGGCAGAGTGAAGACAAGTGCCAAGGGCCAGAATTTATAGGGTGAAAAGTTCTTCCATAGGATGCAGGGCAGTAGGGCTGATTTATGTATTTTCTTGTGTGAGAGCCACAGCAGGGGTAGGAAATAATGGTTGCAGGTGAGGCCGACCAGGTAGGTTGGGCCCAGGCCATCAAGAACCTTAAATGCCATGATATTGCATTGGAGGATAAATAAATAGTAGATGGTGAATCAAAGGCCAGTAGACCACTTGGGAGACTGGACAGGAATAAGTCAGGATAGTGGCCATGGGTTCAAAGCACATAGATAGTTCTTAATTTTAAGTCACTATAAACCAGACTGGGCAGGGGGAATGAGTAGGGGTCCAGTCTTCCACAGCCCAAGCCCCACACACGGTAAATGCTATTAGATGTAAGTTTGCTTTGATATTTAAAAAAAACTGAGCTTGTCAGAGACAGTTTTACAGCATCCTAAGTTTCATCCACTTCCGTTATTCATTCATCAGATGTTTGCAGGGCAGTTACTGCAGGTTGAGAACCGCACTAGGCACCTGGTTAAACAGCTGGTTAAAAAGAGAGCATTCCCTTCATCTTAGGGTTCATGTCCCATGAGTGTGTAATATGCTAGGTGGTGATCAGAGCTAAGAAAACAAAATTTGGGCAGGCAGACAGCGAGTGGGGAGAGAGGTGCTGTTTAAGGAGGGCGGGCGAGGGAAGCTGATATAGAAATCGACCTTAAATTCGAGTCACGTGGCAGGGCGTCTCTACCAATCTCTGGGAAGATGTTTATAACATGATACTAAACGGGAAGAAAATCAGCACAGGAACTAGAAAGCAGACTGGGATCGAGTGAGATTGCTTTCACCACTGGGGAACTCTTTCTTTTTTTAAGCAAGCCACATTCAAACTTTGGCACTTTTTCATGTTTCGAAAGGGCGCACGTAACAACTGATTATAACACAAGAGAATATCATGAGCCTGAAGTGGAGAACGACCTCCCACTCCACCCCAAGTCCCAGGTTTAGTTAATTTTTTCAGCATTCCTCCTAAAATGCGGTGTCCTGAACTGACTAAAACATCACAGGGTATTTGGAGCAACGTCGTGTGAAATGGCACGGAGGAGAGACTGTTGTCTCCGGGCCTGTGACAGGTACTTCATGAGTCAGGGTGGCCGTTTTGACCTGGCTCCAGAGTCATTTGATACTTACGAGCTTTCCCGGATGCTGAAAATTAAATTATTATCTTTCATTTACTTATTTTTTTGAGTTACTCAGTATTGTGAGCGTCACACAGTGTATCCCATTTCCAGCCTCCAGGGGTAAAGTGACACTGGCCTCCTCCTTTACCGAGTTCCTCCTGGTGCTCAGGGGTGGGGCGATAGTGACAACCCAGCAAGGCGTCTAATACAGACATCATTCAGTAATTTAAAAAGCCTGAATGTTTGATAACTTAAAAACAAACCAACCTTGAAGTATAATTTACACAGCATAGCATTCACCCATTTTAAGTGTATTATCCAGACATTTTTAGTAAATTTAGTATATGCGCTGCCGAAGCGAGCACAGATTTTTAATGAATTTAATGAATTGTGTAACTATCACTCCTATTCAGTTGTAGGACGTATTTATCACCCCAATAAAATTCTCGTCCTCATTTCTTGCTCCAGGAAACCACTAACTTGTTTTTCTATACATTTACCTAATCTAGCTATTTTATATCAGTGGACTCATACAATATATGGTCTTGTGTGGCTGGCTTCTTACACTTCGCATACTTGTTTTTGAGGTTCAATCATGTTGTAGCATTCATTGGTGGACATTTGGGGTCCTTCTATGTGGGGGGTATTATAAATACTGCTGCTATAAATAACCTCATGTACATCTTTGTGTGGATGTAAGTTTTCATCACTCCTGGATAGAAATCTGGAAGTGGAATCATTAGTTCACATAGCAAGATTAAGTTTTCTAGAAATGAATGGCTCGGTTTTTAAACCACGTTAAAATATCCGCCCAGCCACGTAAAAAAGGGCGGCGTCTGAGCATCCTTCATGGCCCTGGATGCTCTCAACACGTGACTGCCACTGAGCTTGCGATGGGATTTTCGGGCCCTTTTTACATCTTTCCGTTTGCTGGCGTTTCCTCCCCCGGATGCTCCTCCAAGCATCCAGCCAACTCTGAGAAAGAGGAAGCACAAAGATGCTGTGGCTGTCTATACACTCAGCTCTTCCTCCAGAATCAGACCTGTGCAGTCCTATAAAAGCAGCTACAACGTTTTCCTGCTGAAAAGGCCTTTTCATGCAGGAGACAAAAACGATGACGGTTCTGCTTGAAAGGTGAACCTCAGTTGCTGGTATGAAAAGCGTGTGATGTTTGCTCCTCATTGCCCGGGAAGGAATCAGTCTGGTTTGAGAAGCGGTCCCTTTTCAGCTTCAGCTAGTGCTTGGATCTATTTCAACATCCAAAAAGCACGGAGAGGGGTGACCTGAATGAACCTTTAACGAGACTCTAAGGTTTCTGGAGAGGGTCTTTCAATGGTTTGGCAGGGCAATGAGGCCAGGCAGCCAGCCAAGGAGCTGTGATGGAGAGAGCTGTAATGGGATTGAGGTGATTACAAAAAAATCAAAATTAGTTTCCCAAGGTTTAATTGTGGTTCAGGCTACAGACTCACGGGTGCAAGAGGCACACCTACCTCCCTTGCTCATGAAGAAGGTGATTCGGGGCATCAGACTGCAGGAGTTGCAATCCTGGTGGTAGAAGATCATTGAATAATGGATTTCACTTCTCTGTGCCTTGGTTTCCTCATCTGTGAAAATGGGTCTGAAAATAATACCTCCGTGTTTTGAGGAATAACTAAGATCACCTGAGTAAAATACGTAACATACTAATGGATGCATAGAAAAACCATGGTCAACGCTAACTATCATGACTGCTGCTTTTCACTTTATGTTTTATTACTCAGGTAATTTTCCTTTTGAGTCTCTATCCTACCAGGTGAATGAAATTGATTCTTGGTCTATTCTAAGTTACCCCAGGCAATCCAAGGTTGCCTCTCCCCGAAGATTTCAATTCTGCAAGTGGGTGCCTCTGAAGCAGGGCGGGAGAGGAGGATTTTCCCTGGGTAGGTGAGGGGCCATCTGGTCTCCAGTTATCATCTGTCCAGGCTGACGTCCACAATGGACCATGTTATCTTGTGTTTGCAGATTTAGAAACGGAAGCTCAGAGAGGTTAGGAAACTTACCAAAAGACACACGGCTAAGAAATGGAGCTGAGATTCAAAGCCAGGTCTGTCTGACTTTGGGGTCCTTACTATTCGTCTTCTAAAATTGATTGCAGAGGCCGGTCTATCTTAAGTCAAAAAAGTCACACCTTTGAAAAACAAAGGGGACTAAAGTTTTTTTGTTTTGTTTTTGTTTTTGTTTTTGAGGAGTGGACTGTGGTTGCCCTGTGATTGGGCAGAGAAAGGCCTCGTGAGATCCTTGAATCATCTATCAAATAAAACGTTTTGCTAAGTTTGGAAAGCAGTCTGGGGTTTTGGTTAACAGGATATATTCAATGTGTATTCGTTAGTGAAGGAATGAAGAAGGTGGAGAGAGGGGAAAAGTGAGAGAAAAGGAAGAGAACAAGAAAAGAAAGGAGGTTCAGAAGGGAAGAAAAAGAGAGGGAGGGAAAAAGGAAAGAAAGGTTTGGGTTTTCATTTACAAGGCGCGCCTTCAAAATATATTAAATTTATGGGACTGTATCAGGGGTATGTATGCCTTAGAATCTCTAGAGAAACGTTCTCAAAATATATGTTCCACAGCTGCTGAGTTTGAGTTCCTGGGGCTGGCGGTGGGCAAATAAAACATGGGATTCTAAATTGTACATTTCCCTGAGAACCCTGAGTTTGTAGGTTTTTTTGTTTGGTTGGTTGTTTTAAAGCAAATTTCGGATGGATTGAGGCTTAGCAAATGATTGCTTCCCCTTTCTGGGTCTGGATGGGTTGTAGCTCTGTCTTCTACTTGGGCCTTCCCCGGTGATGTCCCCATGGGGACAGAGCTTCATAGGCCATTAAGGGATGCACCCCTGTCACAACTCCAGCTTGCCTCTGTGGAGGCCAAGGAATGTGTGTGGTTGACACTGTCCTTGAACCACACCTGGTGCCACTTGGAGTGAGAGTCTCTTTTCGCCTGATCTCACGTCAGGTCCTTGATGGTGGGGCGACAGAATTAAATACTGTTTTTCTGATTTTCAGGTCTAAATTGATCTAAACCCAAAACATTTTCACTGATTGTAGCAATGACAGTGGTGGTGGTGCCCACGGGACCAGTGATACGGCATCTAGTGTGTATTTGGCACGGGGGCTCTCACAGCCCATTAGGGTTAGGATGGAGTTAGATAGGGTAGGCTTGGAGTGATCTGTCATTCCGGGCAGTGCCCCTGCTGACCGAGCCTGGAGATTTCCTCGCTGGAATTTCCCATCCCCCAGAGGAGAAGATGGTCATCCTTGCTTGGTGTAGCATTTCTGAATTAATTAGCTGCCTTCGTCAGGACTTACAGGTGTTGGACAGGAATAGACATTCAAGCCCTGGGAACATCATCTTGCCCGAGAGGCTCATTATTGCGTCCAGCACAAATGTATTTGGCCAGGGAGGCCGGAGTTAATGTCCTTAATGTTCAGTTGCAGCAGGGCCCCGGCCAGGGGATTGAGACCGTCCTGAAAGCCACTGGCTCATTTGTTTGCACGCTGTGGAGCTGTTCTTGGAACCCACGGCGGAGGGAGGGCCGAACACGATGGAAGCTGGAAAGAGGCCCAGGCCAGTATCTTAGGGAGGAAAAGGGCCGTAGTCACAGGTCATTTAATCTGATTCCCAGTGAGCGTAAGCCCCAACCTAAACTGCCAGCAGGTGCTCTTCCATCCGTCTGTCCCTTTCTTCCTCCCTCCCTCCCTCTCTTCCTTCCTTCCTTCCTTCTTTCTTTTCTGTTCTTTTTTCCTTCCTCCATTCCCTCTCTTCCTCCCTCTCTGCTCCCCCAACTGAACACCGAGGAACTGCTGTAAACCTGGAATTGTGCCTGGGAAAATGGGGAGATCACCTGCATTGGATAAAATATTCCTAGAAATCAATGACTGCTGTTCTCAGACCACAAAGATTTAGTTAGCAAAGTCATAGTATTGAAGTCTTCCCCACTCCCAGTTGTCTTCACCTCAAATTATGATTTCCTTTTTTGAGGACATTAAAAATGGTACAGAAAAGTGCAAAGGACCAGGTAACAATCACCCAGGTTTTCACCACCTACAATCAGCAATTGTTAACTTTGGGTCATATTTCTTCAGACGTGTGTGTGTGTGTGTGTGTGTGTGTGTGTGTGTGTGTGTGTGTGTGTGTGTGTGTGTATAATATATAATGTTGAAATTGCCTCATTTCTGGTGCTGTCTATATCCCACACCCTCCCAACCAGGCCATTAGAGCCATGAATTTTGTATGTTTCCATTTTATACCTAACACCTTTGAACTTTAAGTATTTGAAAATTATTTATTTTTAGTCATGGTGAAATTTACATAAAGTTCACCATTTTACCATTTTTAAGTGTACGGGTCTGTGGTGTTCCGTACATTTGCATTGTTGTGCAGCCATCTCCACCCTCCATCTCCAGAACTATTTTCTTGTTGCAAAACTGGAACTTTGTGCCCATTAAATACTAACTCCCCACACCCTCTCCCCTGAGCCCCTGGGAGCTGCCATTCTACTTTCTATCTGTATGAATGTGACTAATCTAATACCTCATACATGTGGACTCACACCATATTTGTGTTTTTGTGACTGGCTTTTTTCACTCAACCTGATGTCCTTAAGGTTCATCCATGTTGTAGCACGGGTCAGAATTTCCTTCCTTTCAAGGCTGAATCACATCCCAGTGTATGTATAGACCACATTGTGTCCATCCCTCCTTCCCCCCGTCCCTCCATCTGTCCATCCATCCATCCATCCATCCATCCATCCATCCATCCATCCATCTGTCCATCCATGGAATCTTGGGCTTATTCCACCTTTTGGCCATTGCGAGGAATGCTGCTATGAATGTGAGTGTGCCAGTATCTGTTTGAGTTTCTGCTTTCAGTTCTTTGGTGTAGACCTGGAGGTGGAATTCTTGGAACCTCTGGTAATTCTATGTTGAAGTTTTTGAGAAACCAACATATGTTTTTCATAGAGGCTGCACGATTTTATATTCCCACAAGCAGTGTACAAGCGTTTAAATTTCTCCACGTTCTCACCAAACTTGTTCGTTCGTTTTTCTTTCTTTCTTTCTTTCTTTCTTTCTTTCTTTCTTTCTTTCTTTCTTTCTTTCTTTCTTTCTTTCTTTCTTTCTTCTTATTTTGATAGTATCCATTCTAACGGGTATGAGATAGTATCTCACTATGGTTTTGATTTGCATTTCCCTATCGATTGGTGATTTTGGGCATCTTTTATGTGCTTTTTGGGCATTTTATATTTTCCTTAGAGAAATGTGTTTTGAAGTCCTTTGCCCCTTTTTGAATTTGGTTGTTTTTTTGATGTGGATTTTTAGGAATTCTTTATAGATCCTGATTTTTAAATATATGATTTGAAAATATTTTCTCCCATTCCATGGGTTGCCTTTTTTACTATCAACATAGTGTTCTTTGATGCACAAAACTTTTTGATTTTGATGCAGTTTAATTTGTTTTCTTTTGTTGTCTGTACTTTTAGTGTCAAGTCCCAGAAATCACTGACAAATCCAATGTCAAAAAGCTTTCCTCTTATGTTGTTTTCTAAGAGTTTTATAGCCTTAGCTCTTTTATATAGGTCATTTTTCTTTTACATATAGATTTATGTTTCAATAAACAATGCGTAGTGTTTTTATATGTTTTAATTTATGTGCATTGTATCATGTTTTAGATGTGTTCTGCATCTTGCTTTTTTCTCTCTCAGTCAACAGTATGCTTTGGGGCTTTATATATGTTGCCATCTAGCTAGGTATCACATTTAATTCTGTTTGTCCATCTATCTATCTATCTATCTATCTATCTATCTATCTATCTATCTATCTATCTATCTATAATCTATCTTCTTTTATCCCTGCCTTCTCTATCTTTCCTCCTCCATCATCATCATCATCATCATCATCATCATCATCATGTACCTATCTACTTATTCATTACTAATCTTCCTGGCTGGCTGTCTTAACTATTTTACACCTGTACTATTTCACTCACTTGTTCATTCATTTTCCTTGCTTTCATGTAGCAGAAATGATATTCAAAATATTTAACAATCCATATGCCCAGGCACCAATTATTAAAAACTTGTAATAGCCCAATCAGACTGAATTTGGCCCTAAACAGGACCAATCGTTCTGTTCAGGCACTTGTGTTTGCAAACTCTGCACCAGCAATCTTTGAAGTTCCTCTGTTGCTCACATTCTAATGAACAAAATCCTCTGACTTTCTTCTTCGAGAATACCCTCTTCTTCAGCTACTGAAATTCCTTCATGATCTCTTCTTGTAGAAATCTAAGTAGCCTTTTAGATCAAGTTCAAATGCTATTTCCCACGTGGATAGCCCTAGGATCTCCAAGACAAACTTCTATTTTGATTCTCCACACTGCCTTATAATTAGGGTCATATCTGTAGTGTCGTCCAAGGGCTGAATGTTCTAGTGACTGTAAATTCCGCGAAGCTAGGACTGTACATTCCTCATCTATCTGCCCTAGTTTGTATCCATCTGTCTCATAATGATGTACTGTAGCTGGTCCCTGGGGTGCTCCACAAACCCTTGTCAGGATGGCAAAAAATTAATGGTAGAGTCTACCTAGTTTGGGCATTAGGAGTGTGTATTGGGGACAACATGAAGATGTCAGGTTCTCCCGTTCTCATTCACCTTTCAAGGTGGCCCTAGCCTTGGCTCTGAGAAAGCTTGTCAGAGCATCGTGGCTCATGGTATGGCAGAGTGACGTTGCTAAAGGTCTCAGGAAGGAGCTGAAGTTACCTGGGGAAAGTACTTCAAGAAAGTAGAACAGAGGCATTGTGTCTGAGGGCAAGGAGGGGTGGAGCTGTGAACATAGCACTGGCTTTGGAGCTAGATGCTAACTAACCTCTCCGAGCCCATGCCCAGAAAAAAGTCTGGAAAACTATGCATCTTGAAACCAGTCATGCCGGGCATATGGTAGGATCTCAGTAAATATTTGCCGAGTGTGTGAATGGAGCCAGATAGCCAGCCGTGTGTTCAAATCCTGACTCTGATGTTTGCTGCCACCTGTGAGATTTTGAATGTATTTTTCATCTGAACTGAATCTCAGTTGTTTTTTTTTGTCTGAAAAATGGTGACAATAATGTCCACCCTTAGGGTTGATGGACAAAGGAGCCACTGACACATAGTGTATATGTAATAAACATATTGCACTTAATGTATATCAGGGCCAAACACCCAGGAGACACACAGAGACAGACACACACATATGTATATTTGTTCCAATTTGTGTATATAGGTGTGTATTTTATGTATATATGTATGTATGTGCATACACACACATGCTATTTTAATTGTATGATGTAATGGAAAGGTTGTTGAGATAACTCACAGATGACAGTCCTAACCTTAACCCAAAGACTGCCATAAAATATCTCACTTTTGTTACTATTTTCTCATTGCTCTAATATATTGATAGTCTTTGGGAACAAATGACCTCATTCTGTTTATAGCATTGTTTTTAGTAGTTCGGTTACTGAAAATGTCAAATCCTAGAAAACATAGCGTTCCTACGTGTGATGTTAAGTGAACGTGGACAGCGAGCTACAGTTTTTTTTTCCTAAAGAGAAGGGTTAAACACTCAGCTTCTGTTTCTGCATCTGTAAAGTGGGTAGACATTAATATGACAGGCTTTTTTTGATGCCTACGATGAGACGGTGTAGTGGCTTGAACGATGGCCCTCAAAGAGATATAGCCAAGTCCTAATCCCTGGCATGTGACTTTATTTGGGAAAAAAAGTATGTGTGTGTGGGGGGGACCTTTGCAGGTGTAATAAAGTTAAGGATCATGAGATGAGGAGGTCATCCTGGAGTGTCTGCATGAGCCCTAAATCCAGTGGCAAGTGTCCCTGTAAGGGACACACAGAAGATGCCATGTGAGCACAGAGGTGGAAATCCCGGAGCCACCAGAAGCTGGGAGAGGCAGGGACAGAGCCATCAGAGAGAGAAGTGGCCCTGCTGACACCTTGATTTTAGGCCTTCCGCCCCCAGAACTGTGAGAAAATAAATTTCTGTTGTTTTAAGCCCCCACGTTTGTGGCGATTTGCTGCAGCAGCTACAGGAAATGGATGCAGGCAGTTTTCATGCTCAGTTCTGGTGATGCGAGGACCTTTGGCACATTGTAGGTGCTTACCAAGACGTCTTTAAGAGACTGTGCTGGGAGATAACACAGAAACCATCAATTACATAATGGAGCTGGTGAAGGTCGTGACATAAGGAAGCACAGAAAGGACAGGTGAGCCCGCAGGGAGGTAAGTGTGGATGTTTCCAGGAATATTTCCTGGAGCTTATTTGAGCTGTGCCCCAGGGATCAAGGAGGAGCTAGCCATGCAAGATGGGGACAGAATTTCTGTTGAGGGGACCACGCACAGAGGCAGGAGACACTCAAAGGGAAGAGGCAGCAGGAACAGGCAATTGCCCCTGTCTTCCATGCTCTAGGGAAGGTCACAGAGTCACTTAGAGTGGAGCTTTGCAAACATTAAAGTGCACAGGGATCACCTGGGGGATCGTGTTAAAATGCAGATTCTGACCCAGGGGATCTGGGGTCCGGCCAGAGATTCTGCGTTTGTTGCAAACTCCTAAAAGATGCTGATGTCTGCACACCAGCACTTTGAGATGCAAGGCCCGAGTATTGTGGAGTTTATAGCACTTATCCCCATTCCCTTCCTCACTTGAGCCTCCCCTGGAGATAGCCAGGTCCTGGATTTGCAGCTGTGAAACCAGAAGCTTGCAAAGGGGAGGTGCTGTGCCCAAGGTCACTCCACCTCAAATGACATCTTCCACTTCAGATCTCAAGTTTTCTGACTTGGAATACAGATGCTCTTTTAAGGAACTCAGCACCCGATTTATTATGACATGCAAATGAGGGCTCACTGCAGACTTTCTGACCCCGTCTCAGAGTCTTTTTCTGTTAATTCATTATTTTAATCTACGCCCACTTAATCACGTAACATGCATGTTTATTATTATTAATCGCCTTCATTTTTTTGGTGATCTTGTTCCTTACACATGCTCGCTATTTTCTTTCCTTTCCCTTTTGTATCTTTTGCTGTAGATTAGTTCTTCCCAGCCCTAGCTACACACAAGAGTCATAGTACAGAGCTGTAACGAATTCTGACGTCTGGCTCCCACCTGAGATTCAGATTTATTTGCTCTGGCATGTGGCTCAGGCATCAGGATTTTAAAAATCTTCCCCAGGTATTTATTCAATGAGCAGCCAAGATTGGGAATCACTGATCTAGATTTTATTTTCGAGCCTTTTTTTCCTTCCCTTCTTGTTATTTCTCTGATTTCTATAGTCATTTTTCTTCTACTGTTCACCTTTATAACTAGTACATTTAATTTTTTTTCATTTGTTAACAATAAAACTGAAGTAGAATCTTTTTTCTAGTGTGAAAAAGATTTTTAAAAGTGGATATTCACTCACATATACATCTCCCAACTCTCTCTCTTGCTCGAGTGAGTCTCACTTTCAATTTAATTAGTAAACTCTGGTGTGTGTGTGTGTGTGTGTGTGTGTGTGTGTGTGTGTGTGTGTGTGTGTGTCCCAGGCCTGAAGGCTTCTTTCACTTTTGTTGGTTTTGTTTATTTTGTATAAATTCTTTGACTTTTCTTTTAAGACTTGTAAGATTTACATTCTTAGGATTCTTTGGCTTTGTTTTATGTTTTGTGGTTTCCTTTGTTAAAACGCCTTAAAGAAGCTGAGAGTGTTAGAGGGATAGAAACAACATTATTACTTTTATAATAATAATAATAATAATAATAATAATAATAATAATAATAATACCATGTACCAGGGAATATTTTACCATTATCTGTAAATCATGACATCTTACTAATCAGGGCCAGTTAGTAGTCTGGTTCCCAGGCATTTAAGGTACATTTGTTTAGTTAGTTTTTTTTTGTTTTTGTTTTGCATTTATGCTTATATTGGAGATTGGTTTTATTGTATGGTCCCTGCTCCGTAAGAGAGATTGGGTTAGGATTCATTTCTTATGGTTTTTGTCTATTCTTGGTGCCAAGATTATACTGGTGTCACAAAGTGACTAAGGTAACTGACCATCCTTATCTGTGTTCTCGAACAGTCTAACTAAAATAGGAATGATCTGTTTCTTGACAGTTTGCTAGAATTTGCCTATAAAACAAATCTTGGCTTAGTGCCTTTATCTGTGTGTATTTTTTACCCCAACTTTTTATTTTAAAATTCTGACAAATGATCAACTTACAGTAAAACTGAAAGAGAAATATAATAGAAACTACACTTCGATTTTTAAATGGCTTTTGGTCTTGTGTGGTTTTCTCCTTTTTCTTAGGCCAGTGGGGGGAATGTAAATTTTGCTTGAAAAATTGACCATTTCATCTAGACTTCTAACATGATGAAACTTTAAAATAATATTCTCTTAGCATTTTTCTAACCTCAGCTGTGTCTGTAGTTATAACATCTTTATCATTCCTCACAGTTTTATGATATCTCATCTAATCCTCGTAATGACTTCATGAAGCAGGTACCACATAAGTATCCTCACTTTAAAGGTAAAGACGCTGAGATTGAGAGAAATTCAGTGACTTGCCCAGGGCCAAAGAGCTAATGAATGATGATGCCAAGGTTCTAGATCAAGTTTTTTGAGCTTAGAGTCCAGCCTATATGTCCTTAATTTCCAACTGTGAAACTGAAAACATGAGAAGAGGGATAGCTGGCTCATTCAGGGTCACACAGTGCAAAAGAGTTGTTGATTTTGGAACCTGAATTTTCCGACTTTGAATATAGTGCTCTTTTTAAGAATTCATCATTCAGTTTCACTATGGCATACAAATAAGGGCTACATTTTAATTTTTTTGACTTTTTCCTTTTAATATAGGTTGTTTATATCCTCTTTCCACTTATCGATATAACATGCTGTGCTTATTATTATTGATCATTTGTTATACGTTATTAAATATTATATAATTATCAATAATTAATAATGAATGATCATCATCATTTATTCACCATTAAGTTAATTATAATTAAGCTGCCTCTCCTCATCTTCTCCCACAAGACATAGAGAACAATCTGTTTACTGTTTCCTTCGGGGAAAGTGACTCAGTGGGGGTTAGGGCTGAAGTGGGATGTATGTCCTCAAAGCCATTTTTTCCCTGATCAGAGCCTTGGGGGACTGTAGTATGGGTCTTAGCTTAAGGCAAGTATGCTGAGGTTTTAGCCATCTAGTTATAGCAGATAAATATTGAGGATTAAAAGGGGGTTAATGTTTTGGTGTTGGTAGGAGAGCATGAACTTTGAGCTATCATGCACATCCACCTGCAATAGCAGCAATAACTAGGGGGTGTATGGGGGGTGACCCTGGAAGAAGGGGGATCAGCACCCAGGAGGATGAGTAGCTGACAGAGAGACATAAAGGGATGAAAGCAGTGTGGTCTTAGAGGACAGGTGGGAGTGAGGTGACTACCCCACAAGGCCTTACAAACAACAGGATTGTAGTTGGCAGCAGGAGGGGCCAGGTAATTCATGAGAATGAATTAAAGGAAGGGAAGGTGCAGGTGTGTAATTAGATGCATAGATTTCTTAGCTTTGGTCAAGTTAGTTTGTTCAGTTTTTCCCACCACCAAGGGAACTCGCTCGGGACTGTCTGTAATTATGCAGTGAAAACTAATAAATCTCATTCTAGAGCTTTGGAGCCTTTGGCATATCAGCAAGGGCTTGTTACCAGGGGACTTGTTAACGGGATGGCACGTCAAACATCTGTTCCTCCCCACATCTCAGGATGAAGTTGGTGGCCCTGGCGCTCCCAGAGGCTGCATGGAAGCGCCATGTCAACAGTGCCCCAGGCCCCACCCCCATACTTGTAGGTAGGGTGCAGAACACCAGGAACTGTGGGAACATATTTTTACACATAAATATTTATGTCAAACTAGCTCTGCTAAGAAGGTGGCGAAACGAGGCGTGAAAACACAATGAGACAGAGCAGCCTGACTTTTTGCAAATATTTATGAGAGAGGAAAATGCTGAGAGCGAGGGAAATAGTCCAGGAAGGTTGGCAAAGAAGGAAAGAGAAACATCAGGGTGCCCTGTGCTGAGGGGAGGCTGCCTTCTTGGAAGAAGAAGGAATCAAAGGAGGAAGAATTAGCATGCTTTATTTGTGTTTTTTGTACCTACGTGACAGTCACTTTGCTCAGCATGTGTAATTCTTTGAGTCAGGCATTCGTAACCCATTTTACAGATTGGAAAACTAAGAGTCCAAGAGATTCAGGGCTCTTTTTTCAAGTTACTCAACTAGTAAGGGAGAGGCCTGGGATACCACTCACGTTGACTTGTCACCAACCCCAGCGGTCCTTCTGCCACTATACTGCAGTTGCCTAACCCAGGTCAGGCCTGGGTAGTCATGTGGTGGGCAAAGAGAATGTCCTAGAATTCTGTTTATTACCTATAATAATCATGTATTTTTTTTTAACCCCAAAATAACCATAAAGATATTAATACAAAAACTATAATAGAAGAAAGGTCTAACATATGACGAATTATATTGAATATGTCTATTTTAGCGTAGGCAATGTCTTCAAGTGTCTACACCAAATGGTGTTGGTGTTAATTTTAGGGAAGAAGCAGGTAGGGGAATGGGAAGTTTTAGTGTTTCATTTTGCCCACTTCTGCTTAAAATTTTTACAAGAACTACTATACCTCTTAGATCATTAAACACACACACACACACACACACACACTCGACAGTTTTATAATTGGCATATCCTTCTCTCTGACCTTTGGTTTCCTCTTCAGTAAAATGATAATAAAAGCCTCATTTCATGGGATTGTCTGAGAACCATGTGAGGTAGTCCACATAACAGACCTCAGTGCCCAGTGCATCGGAAACTCTCAATCCCTGTCAGATGTTCTCATTTTTTCCCCCAACTCATTGAAGAAGTCTTGGGAGTGGAGATGAGGTAGATACAGCATGGAACTTGCCCACAGTAGGGGTTCGATGCTCATGAGCATTGAGTGAGAAGAAGGAAATACACTGGGACAGACAGTGGTTTTGAGAGAAGGAAGTTCAGCCCCTGTGCAGGACAGTGTAGGTGGTCGCCAGCCATTTCTGTTGCTGTTCAGCCAGAGGTCATCTTCTGCTGTCCCTGTAGGGCATGGCCATTTCTGGCCCAGCCACCAGCCATTGTTTCTGCCTCTGGCCAGCGGTTATCCTCAGGCTGACTGGAGGGTCTCATCCTTTTTAAATGCTAGAGGGCACAGAACAGACAAGTCTCTGTAACTTAGAAAACCAGGCGATGGTGATGGAGGAGTAAGGAGGTGCCCCTAAGACGTTTGGGCATTTTTCAAGAAGAAGTTAGAAAAGAAATTATATCGCCTGGGCTTGTAGATTTGCTGCATCCCCAGCTTTCTATAAGGAACAAAGAGGCAACTATAATGACTGGTGATTGGAAGAAAAAGGGAGAAGCATGTTGCCATCGATGGACTATCCACTGTCTGGGCATTGCATTTGGCGCCCTATGGGTGTTTTCTCATTTAATCTTCAAACAATGCTGCAGAAATGATAGTATCATGTGTGTTTTATAGTTGAAGGAGCCAAGTTGTCCAAGGCCATATTACACAAACAGATGTGATTGAACTAGGGTTTGAGAATCAGAGTATCTGTCCAGACCCAAATCTTTGGGAGAATGTGTGAGGCATGGGGACAGGGGAGAAGGTGTGACAGTGAATGCCTGCATTAGAATCAGTCAATTTGCTTTTCTGCTTTCTTGAGAAATGGGGTCAGAAAGAAGAGATTTTTTGCGATTCAAAAAGGATAAGTTTGACAACTTCACGTATTTACTTAGGACCTGTGATTGGGTTGAGCCATGGATAGGGAATAGATAAATCCTGAATGCTTAATCTGCTCTGTTAACAGTGGCTGCTCAGTGGGAAATTGATGAATGATGCCTGTTGTGGATGTGGGGTTTGCTATTTCCTTGATACCTACTCATGAAGCGGAGATGGGGCAGTTCTGAGTAGTGCAGGAAAACATACTTTATTGCAGGGCACAAATAAGGACAGTGGATTACACCTCTGTAAGAGCAAAAATAGGAGGTGAATGGTGAGCACGGCTGGCAGGTACTGAGAACTCAGTGAGAAAGGGTAAAGGTTTCCTTTTGTGTTATAATAGGAGATGATGAACTCCTAACTCTGCTGCCATATCTAAGGGAAGCAGTCCAGACTGGGCCAAAGAGAGACTTTGGGAAAAATCCAGGAGCGCAAGCCCTTCTAATGGTTAAATAGTTATTGGCCACGGGACCTTTGGAGCTAAGCAGGGCACATTTCAGATCTTGGCTCCATCATTCCATGAGCTGTGTGACTTTGGGTTTTCTTCTCTATATCCTCATCTACAAAATGTGCATTCCACGTGTGACTCATGGGGCTGTTCCGAGGATGAAATGACATTGAAGTGTTTTGTGTACAGCAGGTCCTCGATGCATGATCGTTTCCTTCTCCCCATACCCCGTTGTGCCCTGCAGTTGGGGAATGCTGTCCTTGGTGAAAAGAGACCTCACTGGGGGGTGAGGCACCAAGTCCTGACCCAGCTCAGGTCCAGACCCATATGCAGTGTCCCTAATGACCTCACCCAAGACCCAGCTCCAGGATTCCTATGGCTTCCCCTGTCACTGTTCGTGGAATGATGTTGCTAATCCCCCTCTCACCGTGTGGTCACTTTCCACCTAGCGCCTTGTGGAGGCAGCATGAGGAAAGATCAACAATGTTGTTCACACTGTTTAAAGGTTCTGCTGTGTGTTGAAAATTATCTAAACAAGAGGATAATGAACAGTCACCAGATTGGAGCTGCGAGGAAAAAAGGGCTTTGGGGAGAAGTTGCCGTGTGACTGAAGTTATTAGCTGGAACGGGAAAGTGAGGTGGAGCTAGTGTCAGTTACCCAAGCCCAGGAGAGGTTGGACCTGTGAGAGCATGAAGCCTTTGGAGCTTGTCACTGTTTGCAATCTATCTACCTAGTATCTTTTCAGGGAATTCTGGGAGAAGAGAGACAGGCAGACCTTGGGCCCTGGGGTCAGCTACAGAGTGGTTCGTAAAACCGAACCCATTGGCGTCCACTACAATCTGGACCGACTCGACTTGTGAACTCAGCATTGATTTCCTAATATTAACTTCCTGATGGGGTGAGATATCCTGGTCGTGTCTCAAATTCTGGTGCTCTGTTTTATTAGCAGCGTGCCTTTGGGTGGGTCACTTCACCCCTTTGAGTCTCCTCCACTCTTTTCCTGAAATGCAGACATGCTCATACCTAGTTCACAGAACCATTATGATGAATTATAGTCTCGATATTTAGAAATTCTAAGTCTCATTTACCAAATTCTTATTTTATGGTGGGGGAGATGCCGTGCTAGTCTCCATTTCCATCAACAGCCCTGCACTGTAGGTGTTATTATCGGTGTTGTAAACATGTGACACCGAACCTCAGATTATTGAGGTTTCTTGTCCAAGACCTCATAGTTAGGAACCCAAATCTGTTTCACTCCAAATATGACACTCTGTCCCATCGACACAAGACTAGCTCCATATGAGACTTGCTGATTGAGAAACCACTCAGTCTGATTCAAGAACATAATAGTTGCTGAAGAAATGCGGGTTTATTGCTCATTAATCTATTCTCGTGAACCCTGGTACTGATCAGCTCTGAGGTTTAATTTTGGACAAAGGCCATTCAATGTCTGATTTCACCTATTGATCATTACCCGGAACAGAGAGCAGACAGGCAGACAGCAGACCACCTTCTGTCTCTCCAAACAATGAATGTGGCTATCTTGGCAAGAGCCAGCCCTACTTGAAATGGACAGGACATGAGAAAGGGTCCAGTTCCACGACATATCCTAGTTGGTAACCAGCCCTTACACGTCTCATTGCACGAGTTGAGAAGGCAGTGATCTGCAGAGGCTGGCAAAGCCTCTGCAGCCTCATGTGTGAGGATGGTGGCATCGTGGGTTTGGACAGCATTTTTGACCATGAGGTAGAGGCGACCTTGAAGAGAAAGCCTTTCCTGGGGCCCTTCTCCATGCTCCCAAAGCCCTTCTGATCCCCTCTGTTATAATGCTTACCCACCACCACTGTTGTCTGTTCTGCTTTTCGTCCCCCAGCCCCAGCTGACTGTGCATTTCCTGAGAACAGAGACCACGTTTGCTAGATCTGCCTGTTCCCGGTGTGTTGGATAAGGCCGGGCACAGGGTCGGCATTTAATTAATACAGAGAGAGCACAAGAGAGATACTGAGGGAGAAAGAACAGTGAGAGAGAGAAACAAGAAAAAGAGGAAAGAGATAAAACAAAGGAGGGACAAGCGTAAATGAAGAAAATTAAAAAGTCAAAGAGGAAAGAAAGTTAGGAAGGAATGGGTGGAGAAAAAGGAAAGAGAAGGAATGGCGAGGTGAAAGAAGAGCAGAGCCCACAGAACAATTCTTGAGGGGTTTCTTTGGCTTTCCTCCAAGACGTGAACTCTGAGGCTACAAATGTGACTGGTTTCCAGGACACTGGGCTGCAGAGTGAGCTCAGCAACTTTGTTCCAAAAGATCTGGTTTTCTCTAAGGCTCTGTCCCCTTGTCTGTGAAATGGGCTTCGCCACGTCTACCTCACACGACCGTTGTGAGAATTAAACCACATAATCCCAATAAAAGAGTCACAGTCCCAAAGTGTGGGGGGCTGAAGCCAAGACGAGGCCCTTTGGAGATGCATGTGTCCCAAGAGGCTCAGACTGGAAGGAAGAGCTCACCCTGGGAGAGCCCTGATTCCCACCAGGACCTGTCATCTTTTCCTGCTCCGAGCACCACGGTTGTGAATTTCTTTTAATGGACACTTTTCTCCGGCTTTATCAGCCCATGTCTGAGAACAGGGCCTTTCCTGGGATGCACCCAGGCGCTGCTATTTTGAATTCTGCATCATTAAGATAATTAGGTGTCCAGAAGGAGTTTCAGTACGATTAAGGGTTTGGTGCACATCGGCTGGCTCTGGTGGCAGAGTCATTTGGGGACACAGCCTCTCCTTGCTGCTGGTTTTCAGATCCCAGAACCTTGCCTCCAATGAAATGGCTCTCCTGGGAGAAGGAAGGGGAGGGAAGGGAGATGGCATATTTTTGAGCTTTTTCTAAGTGCCAGGTGATCCATCTACAGGGAATTCTATGTGCATTGTCCGATTTAATTCCTTCCTACTAATAAACTTATTAGGTGTGTGTCGTTGCCCCCATTTCACAGGTGAAGACAGAGTTGTGGGGGGGCGATGTAGGCATGTGCTGAGGGTCAAGCATCTAGGAAGCAGTAGGTTAGGTGGCCTTGAGCACTCTCCTTCTGCTCTCAAAGCTTGAATTTGCTGACTCGTAAAATGAAGATAATAAGAATAATAATACCTACCATATGGAGTGATAAGAGAATTAAGTAAGATGGGACACATATAATATTCTTATCACAGTGCTGGGCAGCTACAAAAAACTCAGTGGGTGTGAATTCACATTCTTATTCATTCCCAGATTATTTACACCAAAAAGCTAAGCTTGAGCCATGACTCTGAGCCTAGTTTATGCCCCAGTGGGAGATTGGCGTGATCCCACATGGACATGGGGTCTGAAGGTTCCTTATTCTGTTTAGGACATGAACGCTTTTGGTCCCCATCATGCTGTAATAAATCAGTTGTGCAGCGTCTATGCCTGTGTCTATACCACAATGACGTGAGAGCTTGGTGTGGCTGTACCTGCACGTATACTCTGTGCCTGTGTGTGCGCAAACCCACCTGTGTGGTGATGGTAAAAGTTAACATTGATATAGAACTTTGATGTTTATAGGAGGGCAGTTTGTGGGTAGGCTTTTATCTCTTCTCTCCAATGACTGAGCATCAGACTGTTCTAGACAAACAGGTGAATAAGAGGGCAGAGTTCTTATCTTCAAGCAGCTTCCATTCCACTGCCAGTAATGTATAAAGAAAAAATAAGACACTTTTATGTATAGTTAGGGCTATGAAGAAGAAACACAACCCCAAACTCTGAGTGGATTAATATAATAAATATTATTATTTTTTGTTCACATCCCCATGAGCTCTGTTCCATACAGTCATTCAGGAACCCAGGATCCTTCTATCTCTGGATCCACTATTTGGGCCTTGCCGTCCTCCACTGGGTCCCCTACACCTGATCAGCAGACTAGGAATGAGTGAAAAATTGGGAACTAATGGGAGGCTTTTACCAGGGTGGGCTTTGAGGGGCAAACACAACCTCTGCCTCGGTTCCATTGGCCAGAACTGTTGTGTGGTTACAACTAACTACAAGGGAGGCCGGTGAATATGATGTAGGGAACCAATGTAGTAAAACTGCATATATCCTCTGGTACAGTGCATGTGAGTGTGGTTGTGCTGTGCTCTGTGGTGTGTTTGCAGTAGCTTGGGCTTCTTTGGAGGCGCTCGGAGGGGCTGCTGTCTGCAAGAGAAGGAGGCATACTTGGTGGCTGTGTAGTGCTCCCTGTGGTCTCATGATGTTCAGTAGGGAAATTCGACCTCTAGGCCTGCCTTTTTTCATATACTGCCGTCCCTCCCTTTGCCATCTCTTACCCTATGGCCTGTCCAGTGCTCAGATCCATACAGTGCTCTGCTTATGTTTCTTCTTTCCTTCTCCCTTCCCTGAGTTAAGCTCTTTTACTCTTGTGAATCCCCTCCACTCCTCAAAGGCTTCTTACAGCTGGGAAGCCAAACCACTTCTTGGACCTTTGAAAAATTCTCAGCTATTCCCAGCAGTTGTAGTAGTGCTACCACTTGATATGAATGGCCTTCACAGTTTTCAGTGAACTTTCATGTGCTGAAATTTCTTGCCCAAGCTCTGTTTATTCCACTAGACCCTAAGTTCAAAGATGGCAGAGACCAAAGCCGTCCGAGCACAACTGTACATCTGGTGATTGCTACAGCGCTTGCTACTTCGGTGGGACATTCACATGACATATTCAATGAACAAATGAGTAAGTCATTGAATATAATTTATTCAATACTCCCATCAACCCTAGGAATTAAGTATAATTATCCTGTTATGCATTATTTCCCCTTCCTAGTTTAATAATATTATCTTCAGTTAAGAAAACTCAGACTCAAGGAATTTAATAACTACTCTCAAGTCGTAACAGTAATAATTGGTTGAACATGGATTCAAACTCAGGTGTGCTTGATTCTAAATCCCACCCTGTTTTTGTTTGTTTCTTTCTTTTTTACTATGTCACATTGCACCCACATTATTGAAAATTAATACCATGATGCATATATTTCTTAGTAGTTTTTCAAAGTACTTTCCCATATGTCATTTCATTAGAGCATCATGATAGTTCAGTATAGTGCGCAGCACAGGTATGAGTTCTCATTTTCCTTGTTCACGGATTCAGAAGAAAATCTACAAAAGATACCTCTACACTGGGGCTCTACAACATTTTTCTGTGAAGGATTAGCCGGTAAATATTTCAGGCTTTATGGACCATACAGTCTCCATTGCGACTACTCAGCTCTGCCAGGGAAGCAGGAAAGCAACCCTAGACAATGGTGATGGGCATGGCCACATCCTGATAAAACTTTATTTACCAAAATAAGTGACAGCCATATTTGGCCTATGAACCCTAGTTTGTCAACCCCTGCTCTACACGACCACTAGAAGAGCTAAAATGGGTAAAAGGGGAACATGCCAAAAAAGATAAATCAAGCTTGAGAACTTAAGTGACTTGCCCGGAGCCCCACGACATACTCGTGACAGAGCTGTGCCCCGAATCTGTGCTTCTTGCTTCCTGACTCAATGTTCTTTCCACTACCCCAACCTCCCTCATTAAACACTGTGGTGGAAATAGAAACTGACCTCGACTTCTGGATAGGCCATTTGTTTCCCCTAACTGTAAACATTAGTCACTGTTCTGTCTCCAGTCCTGATATCTTCCTTCTACAAAAAACTACAGAAGTGCAAAGTCTTTGCTTCGTTGTGTTCAGAACTCAGCCATGAGCACAGGCTGCTGTGTTTCTTTCTTAAAGAAATGAACTGGAAGCCAGAACAGGACCCCTCCTTAACTTTCAATACTGAAGAATGGTTGGAAACACAGATTTGGAGCCAGAAAGTTGAAATTGCAATAGCAGCTCTGATACTAGTTGGGTGACCTTGGTCCCATCATCAGTAGAGTGGGGATAGCAGTCGTTCCTGCCTCCAAGGGCTGTTGGTCAAGAATTGATACACTTAGAAGAGTGTCTGTCACTGAGTAGGTGTCTCCTGCTGTTGCTATTGTAATCGTTCTCATCATTATTATTTTTCCCACCGTGGGATTTGTGACTTCACACATTTACTGCTTCTAACCAATGCCACTAACACAGAGCGTCTTACTCTCAGCACTATTGAAGTTTTGGGCTGAATAATTCTTTGTTGTGGGGCCTTCCTGTGCTTTTTAGGATGTTTAGCAGCATCCTTGGCCTCTACCCACTACAGACAGTAGCACCCTCCTCTCCCATCTGTGATAACCAAAAATGTGTCCAGACATTGCCCAATGTCCCCGGGGTCCTGGGGGAAAACTATCTTCTCAGTTGAGAATCACTACTCTACTAATGTCACCACCCCTTCCTTGTGATTTTTTGGCAAATCACAACATGTGCCTTACTCGTGAAGAGGGAAAATAACAGGTGCTCAGAGAATGTATTGAAAGCAGTTTATCCCCAGTGGAGACTCTCTCCGTGATATGATCAATTAAAAGTTGTTGGAGAAAACCTGGGGAAGAAAGTGGACAAAATATGGGAAACCAAGCATTTTGGGATTTGTACCCTGGCCCAGATCTTGAGGTTCTCATAGGGAGGATGTATTCTGTGTGACCAAGTCAGTCACGTGGAGAAGATGTATGGAATCTTAGACAAGCCCCTCATTTCTCTAGATCTCGATTTTACAAAATATAAGGGGATTCTGCGCTGATATGCATATGTGGAAATGTTGAAATTTCTAATCTTTGCTATGATAAAATATACATAAAATTATCCTCAAAAGGCCAAGAAACAGAACTTATTCATAAGGTCTGTTCATGGTTTTTATTTCTCTTTTTCCTGGAGGTGTGATAGTTCGGTGAGCAGTGGGCTGTGGAAACCTGGGCCATTGCCCAGTGGTGTCTGTACAAATTCAGGTTCCACAGTCCTTCCTGAATCCCACTGGCGTGTGCAGGGATGCCCAGGGGAGATATTTCTCTGTCCCCACACCCAAGGTTGCAGGACGATGCCAGGCTCATCCAGCTGGGTGGGTTGATCTCCTCCCAATTTTGTCCACATGACCCAAGGGATGGAACATGTTGAACTAGGCTATGGGCTTTGCCTTAATTGAAAGTCATGGAAATCATTGGCTTGTTCTCTGTCAACTGTCACATCTTCATGATTCTCATCATCAGTTCTATCGGCTAGTTCATTCACTCAGTTTGCAACCATTCAATGCTATGTCAGGGGTGGGAGATGAACAGGGTCCACCTAGGCAGGGAAGATTCTGTTACCACTGACATGTTTAGAATTGCTAGTACATGTTGAGAATACAAAGCAGAGCAAGTTTTGGTTGGTTTTATTATTGTTTATAAATTTTCATGGTCAATATACTCCCTTTATGCCCCCCGCACTAAGGAGAGATCTCTTCAAATACCCTGACTTGTCACGCCACTGCCACCATTTAACAAGTGTCCATTATGGGTAGGGAACATCGTTAGAGTCTGGATTACTATAGGATAGCACAGTGATTGAGAAGTGAGTAATAGAACCAGGCTGCCTGGCTTCGTCACTGCCTCCTACTAAGTTACTTATCCTCTCTGGGCCTTGGTTTTTCCATTTGTAGAATACAAAGTGGTAGTAATGCCTCCCTTAAGTTAAATTAGATGATCTCCATCAAGCACTTATGCCTGGCATACACTACCCCTTCAATATGTACTATGATTTATTCCAACAAATATTTGTTGACCACATGCTGAATGTCTGGTGCTGTGCTAGGCACTGGGAAGGGATTGACAAAATAGCTTCTACGCAGGCCAAGGGAAAGACTGGAGGAGTTGTTTCTGCCTGGAGAGAAAATGTCAGGGAATGTCGCCTAGCGTTAAGAACATTGCGCTACACCCTAGAGAAGGGGTATGAGATTTTTGAGAAGAAGAATGGGTTCGATGTAGTTGGAGCCAAGCAAGGGAGTGAGGCATGGTGAGAGATGGGGCTGGAGCGATGGGCAGAGGCTGGGTTATTTAAAGGCTTGCCGTGGACCTTGGGTTTTATATCTTACAGGGCGTGGGAGGCATTTCAGCTGGACTAGCTAAGCTATGCTGTGCTAACAAACATCCCCAAACATTTTAGTGGCTCGAAACAACACAGGTCTCTACCTCACACACACACACACATTTCCATTGTGTAGAGGTTACATCTTTTTCTCTATGTGCCTTCCCTCAGGAACCTATTCTGAAGGTGCGGCCCCTGTGTGAGCCATCCTGGACTATTAGCAGAGGGGAGGGGGGAAGAGAGAGAAGGTGACAGCACATGCAATGGTTATTCAAGCTTCTGCTCAGAAGTGGTACACATCACTTTTGCTCACATCTCATTGGCCAGTGAAAATCACATGACTGAGCCTACCATCAATGGGGAAGGAAGTAATTCTTCCATGAGGAAGAGTATCAAATATTTTGAACAATAATAGACTCTTCTACAGCAGACCATGATCAGATCTGGATCACAGGGAGCAGTTTTGCTAAGAGATATGAATATGTTGTAAACTGTAAAGTCCCATCCGATTATCAGTAGTGATCATTAGTTTTGGTAAGGAGAGATACACCACCTGGATTCTCCCTGAGAGATTCTCGACCTGGATTCTCCTCGCTGTTCCCCTGCAAGGAGTGGGGTCAATGGATAGTCTATTGTTATCAGCCCTTTCAGGTCTGTCTCAGCTGTAGAGAGTGGCTCATTGTAGTGTTCTCAGGTCATCCAGCATCCAGTTACCGAATGAAGCACATATACAAAGGGTGGACCATTTTGGCCTGATGGAGGGCAGCCCTGATGGATAATATTTGTTCAAGTTCCTTTCTGGGGAACTTCTTCCTCTGTCCAATCTTGTTTACTCCCCTTCATAGATATTGATCTTCAATGACCATCTTGCACCCAAAATTCCACCTCAGCATCGGCTTCTGGAGAACCCAACATGTGATTTTTCCCCATCCAGGGCCAACAAAGGGAAATAAACCAGGTTGCAGAATTAGTAATTAAAACAACAGGTCATTTTTTAAAAATTTTGTCTGACAAAGCCACCATTTTGTTCCTTAAGGATTCTGTACTCTTAGGGTAAGTATTCTAAGGCCACTATCAGGTCTTTTCGAAATCATTCAGATGCTGAAATCTGGGTCCCAGGCCATCTGAACTTCAGAGAGTCTGGGCTGAGATGGACCCTGTCAGGGAACCCCCAGCTCTTTTAACTGTCAGAGTTCTGTAGGAAGAACCACCTTGGAGGCCTTGCTGTCTGCAGTCTCGTTTGTCATTGATACCGTGTCTGTGATGCCTCTGTTTATTCATGTGTACTGGAAAAGGACTCATATTTCAAAGCAGAGACACCTGGGCTTGAGTTCAAGCTCTCCACCAGGTGTTTGACATCAGGCAAGTCACTTCACTGCTCTGAAAGTCCTCTATAGGACGCGGATGACAACGCTTATCCCATAGGGTTACTGTACGGTAAGGACTGGATGAAGCATTCTGTACCTAAAGTCCTTAGGAAGCTGCATGGCACACAGCAGGGACTCAGTAAATGTGCATTTCCTGCTCCTTACTTTCTCCCCCTTAGATAAATATGAAAAATCAGTTGTTCAATACATAGTCTGTTCCTTCCATCTGATGACCCTGGAATAAGGAGTCTTCTTGTCAAGAAATGTATACCATGAAGAAAGGTGATGTTGTTCCTTTTTTTCCTGTTCTTGATAAAACATTTATTTTGACTAGTGTCCTCCGTTGGTAGGGGATGCCTAGTGAGCTGCATCCAGAGGGTTTCTGTGTTAGTGCCTGGGCTAAGCAGGAAAAAGAACAGGGACTGATGAATGATGTCCGTCACAACAGAATTAGGAAATGGTAGCACACGTGCCATGCACTTAACATCTCTGTGACATTTCAACAAGACGTGGTCTTCTTGTGGCCTTCTTCTGCCCTTCAGGAATTTTCTAGCCTGCCCCAGCTCATGGGAAATCAGATCCAGTTTCGCTTTGGCAATGATGTTGGCCTTCTGTGTCCAGCCAAGTGAACAACAAAAAATGTTCGTCGGATCTGAACTGGGAGGCAGATGGTGAAGTCCATGATAGGTGCTGTTGTATGAGGTTCTTGACGTGGCAGTCTTACCTCTCTCTCTAGGACTCATTTCAAACCGGTCCCCAATGATGCTGCTCCTCAAATGTTGGCGTGTATAAGGATTACCTGAAGACTTTGGTAATGTTTCTGGGCTCCACCTCCAGAAATTCAATAAGTCTGGAGTGAAGCAGGAGACTCACAGTGATGCCACTCATGGGACCATGTGTAGAGTGGCTTTTCTTTGTGTGGTCTGTGAACCAGCAACATCAGCATCATTGAGGAGCCTGTTAGATGTGCAAAACCTGAGGCCCCAGCCCAGGGACCCTGAATCTGAATCTGCATTTAACAAGATCCACAGGGAATTCATATGCGGATGCAAGCCTGGGAACTGCTGGACTAGGAACCTTTCTCAGACTCCTCTGTGCTAGGATAGGTGCTAGCACTTTCTTCCCGCCTTCCCTCCCCTATGTCACCGATAGCTCTTATCACACATGATTATAATCAGCATGGTCTACTCATTAGACTTTGAGTTTTTGAGAACAGGAACCACATTTTTGTTGCTGTGTCCACCTCCTACAGCAGTAGCTGTAGCTGGAATATAAAGTGCATGTTGAATGAACAAATACAGCCCCCAGACCTTAGACCCCACTATCACCCTCACCCAAGTCTTCTTCAAGTTCTCTTTTGTACAGTCTTTGAAAGAGAAATTCTTCTCAGCAATTCAGGATGATGGATGCCTCACAAAGGGAATATTTGAGCCGTTTAGGAGGACAGGGGACTTCCAGGCACACCAGCTCTTATTTACATGCAAACAGTTGCTGCCCTCATTATGAATCATTTCCCCTATTCATGAGAACAAGTCACGAGGATTCTCTATTTGGCAACATCCTTTCACAGGATTCATGGCTCATGAGGTGGCCAGAGTGTCTGATCTCCTGTTTGAAGTTTTTAATTTCCATGATGCCACCTTTGCTTTTCACTTCACTGGGCATCCTGGGCTTGGTGCATTTGTTAGGGCACCTGATGCAATTGAGGGCTGGAGGGGAGGAAGAGGGAGTTAATGGAACTTCCGTCCTCCATATGGTGTACTGAGTTGGGAATGAGAGAGCTAGTACTGTCATCGTGATGGCGCCATATTCTTCCTTTGTGACCTCAGAAATATCATCTCTCTCCTGACTCTTCGTTTTCTTGTGACTGATTTGCGTTTCATTAGTAGTTTGTTTTTTTCATTCCTTTGTTTCTCTTTCTTAACTTTCCTCCCTCCATCTTCCCTTTCCCTTTCTTCCTCCCTCCCTCCCTCCCTCCTTCCCTCCCTCCCTCTCTTCCTTCCTTCCTTCCTCCCTCCCTTCCTTCCTTCCTTCCTCCCTCCCTCCCTCACTCTTACTTCCCTCCCTCATCCCTCCCTTCCTCTTTCCCTCCCTTTTTAAAATTTTTTCCTTTGCTTCCTTCCTCTCTTTCTCCCTCCCTCCCTTTCTTCCTTCCTCCCTCCCTCCTTCCTTCCTTCCTTTCTCTCTTTTATTTCTAGTTTCCTCCTTTTCTCTCTCCTTCCCCCCTTCCTTGATTTGTTCCTTTCTTTCTCTATCTCTTTCCTCCTCTTTTCCTTTCCTTTCCTTCTCATCCCTTCTCTCCACTCTTTTCTTCTTTCTTTCTCCCTCCCTCCATTCCTTCCTTTATTTTTTTTAGCGGAACTGATTCTTCAAGGACATTCTGTGGAGTGTCGGTATCTGAGCTTGTTATGAGTGAAGCTTCCTAGTTCTAGAGCCCACAATGTGGTCTGCAGCATGAGCATTCCTCACACTCCCCATCTTTGAAGCAATCTTGCAGAAAGAACCCCACATTTCTATGAAATGCAGTTTACAAACTATTAAATTGGATGATCTCTGATGGGTGTTCTATTCTAAACAATTTAAGGTACATATGGGTAAACAAGACAAATGAGGTAGGAAGCTCTCATTTGCAATCTCACAGCAAGGCAACTTTAAAACGCTCACCCTGGGACCTCAGAAAGGGCGGCCCTTGCTTCTAAGAATCACTCACGTCAGCTCTGACTCAGGTGAAGCTCCTCGTCACCTGCATCCCTGTTTCTTTCTCGTGGTTCCATCCAGCTCTCACCTGACTTCCCAGCGTGGCTCTGGCCCTGTGCTTTGGCTCTTGGCCAAGTCTTCTTCCTTTATAAGTAGACAGTGCTCCCTTCTCGGGATAATCAAACATCTTGTCATGAATCCATTCACTAAATCCATTCAATAAAGATTTATTATGGTAAGTTTCATGTGACAGGCACTGTATTAGTCCCTAGGGATGCAGTAATACATCAGAGACTATCTTGCATTTTTGTAATCAGGCTAAACATATAAACACACCAACACCAATCAGTGTGATCAGCGCAGTGATGGAAACCTGAGTGTAGCAGTGAGGAGAGAGTGCGCATTCTGTGGGGATGCTTGGCGGGGTCAGAGAAAGTTGCCCAAGAAAGGGAATATCTCAGCTAGGCTTTGAAGGAACATCCAAAAATTAGACTGGGGAGGATGTAAAGCATGTGAAGCTGTAGGACTAGATGTGCCAAGACTCAGAGTTGTGGGGCCACAGATCATTCTGGGACAACTGTGGGCATTTAGAATAATCCAGAAATATAGTCATCTAAGAAAGGAAGCGGTGTGGTCAGTGATGAAACAAGGCCAGATGATGAAGGTCTTGGTATATCACGCTAAGAAGCTTTACCTTGTTGATGGTAAGGCGACAGTAAAGCCTTTTCGCAATTCCATTTTCTCTCACAATGTAGAGGTGGAAAATTTAGAAGACGAAGAAAAATTAAAGTAGGGAAGAAGCCCTTTGCTTTACCTATGGATGCCCTCCCTTCAAACGCAACACTTCCTACCCTTCTTGCTTATTTCCTTCCAGTCTTTTTTTCTATGCAGAGTTTTTACATAGAGGAGGTATTATCAATGGAGAGTTTTAAAAAAGAATCATCTTCAGACTTGTTATGAGAGTAATCACTTTATGGGCTGAGCAGTAGCTTGAACCCTACACAAAATCTCTATGAACTGGAAATAACTTAGTAAGTAGTCTTTTGTTTTCAAATGTTTTATTTTAGAATAGTTTAGATTTATAGAAAAGGGGTAGAGATAGTACAGTGTACTCCTGTGTACCTCTCACCCTATTTCCCATTTAATAGTCTTAAAATTAATTGAGGTTTTTGGCCATTACTTGTTAGTCAAGTAAGAAAATAGGCAAGTCACGGGGCTTGTCTGGAAACATAATGGCTGGCTGCTGCCTCCTTGTGCTTCCCATGTCCCTGACAGCTGTAATGTTGGACTTCGATAATGACAGTTCACACTGATAACCCCGAAGGGACATGTCGGCAGATCTGCCATGCTGAGGCAGGAAATTAGCTCAGATGGTGGAAAGATTCTCCACCGCAGAAGCTGAAATGAATGTAGCTTTCTATGCTACATGAAATAAAGTCACAGCACCCCTATGCTAGGAACGCTCTGAGGCCCATCCTTGAACCCACATTCAATTGGAAACAGTTCTGCGGGGTTTGACTCTAGGTCTTCCTTGTCTGGGGTATGTGGACTGGGTGAAGTGGACGCCCAGGAATCACCACATTGTACTAGAAACAGGATGTCTAGCATGACCAGGCTGAATAGTGTAGCCACAACTGTGTACTGCGTCTTCCCCAATTCCAAATCAATACCAGCCCACACATTCCCTCATGTAGCTACTCAGTTTGAGTCCCCCAAACTATACTGCCTGAGGCAGGCAGTTCAATTCTTGCAGTCTCTGAGTTCCTCCAGGCTCCACTTGGTTTTCATATCCCGGCTACATGCAGGTATTCAGAACCTAATTTATTAGACACCTCGTGGCCAGATCCAATGGGAGCTTTACGAGTAGGAACCAGTAGTCACAATGTTCAACCTCTAAGTCTTGATGTTAGAGCTATGCATAGTTATTTGTCCCCGCACCATGATGTCTGCAGACAGTGCATTACCAAATGGTTTTTTGAATTGTCCATTGTCAGGCTCAAAACGTCTCTGCTTCTTGTTTACCCCAAGCTTGTTATTTTATCACTGTCTCGTTATTTTACTGAAGGGGATGTTTCTATGTGATGCAGACAGTTTACCACACTGAACCAAGTTAAAACACATTAGCACACTCTTTTATGAATTTTTTGAGAGGGGACACAACTCAGGATGCAACGGAGTTGGTGACCAGCCTTTCCTAATTTCCCTTTATATGTGTTTTGTGGGAGAAGATATATTCAAGTTAGTAGGGATGAACTTGGCAGCATGGGAGGGTCGGTAAATGTTCTTAGTATATGTTCCCTTTACTCGAATTAGCTTGCTCACATAACATAGTAATGTAAGTTTTCAGCCTTACAGCACAGTCTTCTCTAATTCAGAGCCTGCTAGAAGAGATTGATAAGGAAACAAACTGTTACCACAGAGGGTGATAAGGATTTCACATGAGGCAGAGGGAGGGAAGGCCAATGGGCAGCCACACTAGTCCCCAATGGGAAGCCATACTGTGGTGTGGTCACCATGCCCCAGCTGTGCTCTCCAGCCTTGTTGGTTATCTTTCTTGGTATGTTCTGGCTCTAGCATCTGACTCCCACTAGACTGATGTAGAAAGCATCGTGGACATGTGTCTGTTGCCATTGAAGGAAAGAGTCAGCCATCAAGCAGACAATGTTGAGGCAGATAAATGAGTTTGGGAAGCCACACAGGGAGCTAAATTATGATGAAAGGATTCCTGAGATATTGCCACTGAGGATGCCAGAGCCACATGTTTTGACCTGCAAGAACCGATTATACACATCTCTTCCCAAATCCAACATCATATTGGTTCTTTACAGTAGATCCCAATGGGAATACCTGCACCATGACAACTGGAAAATGTTACAAACTAGAGCTTTTTTCTCCCCCCAGAAATCTGGTCATGAGACACTTTACCCAGCATACCACTTGACCTGTTACATCTGCCATAAGATGGATTCAGTTGATAGGACAATCTAGACGTGTCCTGGGCAGTCCTGGGAGCACACGACCAGTGCTTTCTTCTTCTTCTCTCCTTGTGGTGTTTGTGGCTGGGCCTGAATCCTTCTGATGGATGCATCAACCATTACCGCCCAGCCTGGGAAGATTTCTTTTTCTTGCTAGTTTTTAAATTATGTTCTTTATCTCTGCTATAGTTCCCATTTTGTATTCTGTGGATAACCTGCTTTCTAGAGTCCAAGTTCTTTGGCGCCGCCTTGCTATTGGCTTTGTCTGCACTGTCGGGGAGCGAGTGCAGAGCTGAAACATAAAAGCGAAGAGAGGCCCGTTGTCATTTTTGGTGACTGTTACCATCTATCTTTGAATGTCTTTCCTAAAACAATATAAATAGATTCAATGGAAGCTTACATTTCACACTAAAACTGGCCTTCTGCTGATCTCAGGCCTTGGTTTGGACAAATGGAAGGCAGCAGAAGTCATCATTAAGTGCGTTTTGCTCTTCTTAATGAGGGCTACAGTGCCAAAAAAATTAAGTTTATTTCATTAGTGGAAATGAGGCTCCTTCATCAACTTGCACATTATCAAAGGAAGAAGGGAACAAACACAGGCAGAAGAGAAAGGAAGGAACCTGGACAAAGTAAACAATTATTTTTGATTTATTGATCCCCACAAGAAGATAGAGCTTTTGGCAGAGCAAGCAGCATCTTTCTTAATTAGTGCCATGAATTTTCGTCAGTTATTGGCAATGCAGTGTATTCAGCCCCATTGTTTCCTTAATGTCAGCCTCTTTCCCTGGGCTCCTCACCTTCTAGTTTGAGGACTCCGTCAGAGGGACGAGAGGGAAAGAAGATGCTGTGCTTCTCCCCAGAAAAGCACAGGAGTGCCTGGATTGCAGCATGGTCCAGTGTTGGAACCAGCACTTGGACTCGAATCCCAATTGTGTCACTTAGCAGTTATGTGGCCTTAGGCAATTTGTTAACCTCACTCACTGGGCCTCAGATATCTTAGCTTGCTTACCTACAAAATGGAATAATCAGACCTGCTTCATGATTTTGTTGAGAGAATTAGAGAGATGAGGTGTGGACTGCATTTCACAGCTCATCTGGAAAGTGGTGGTTACTATTAATAATAGTTAATGATTGGACAAATTAATAGCTGCAATTTGCTGACAGGTGCAGTATTCATTATCCTAACAAATACTCTAATACTTACCAAGAACCTATTTGTGCCAGAAACTTCTGGATGCTGATGTTATATCAGTAAACAAAACAGACGAAAACCCTCCGACTTCATGGGGTTATATCCTAGCGTATTACTAAAAATTCACAATGAAAATGATTATTTGAGCTGAGAAGACACTGAATGTCTGAGCCCAGTGGACAAGGCTCTTAACTAGAGCCCATTTCTTGCATTCAGGAAATGAAAGGAGCATAATCCAAGTCCTTTGGGAAGACTTGGTTAGGTCCTCACTTCCGAAAGCCAACATTTATTGAGCCTACACAATGAGGCAGCATCTCATTAACCTTTTGAGGTACGTTTGTTGAACGAAACATCAAGACACAGAGAGTTCAGGAAATTTGCGCAAGACAGAGTCAGGTTTCACACCTGAACAGGTGTGCCTGGTCCTGACCCCTGCTCTTGGCCCTGACTAATGAGACATCACCTGGGTGGATGGGATCTTTCCTTTAAATTTCCCTTCACTCCAGATTTAGGCATGGGTTCTGGGACTGGGTTTCTGGAGAAAAGTGTCATTTCAGTTAATTTTAATATATAAGCTCTAAAAGGGTGAGGAACATTTTGTTGTTGAGTTTCCCACTCACCTCTCCCCCCGCCCACCCTGCCGCTTGGCTGGCTACTGCCTTCTAGAAACTAATTGAGTTTCAGAAATTTATTGTTTGCCCCAAAATATTTTGAATGAATGAATGAATGAATATGGTAGAATGTATTCTTTCTGGTCCTTGTTGGGCTTCTGCAGAAGGGAAGACAGATGAGTTATTCAGCACAAAGGACAGTGACATGTGTTCCTTTGTTGAGAAAACATTACCTCTGATGAAGTCAGTTGATTGCTGAACCTAGAAAATAGGATGGCATAGAAAAATGACAAGAAATGGGAAACCAGTGGAGTCAGGTCGTGGAGGGTATTGGATGGCATGCTGTGGAGATTTGACTTCTTCCAAGGGCCTACAGAGCCCATATGAAGAGTTGTAAAACAAATAAACACGTGGATGGAGTGATTAAGTGTTAGAACAAGGATTCTAGAACCAAGAAGAGGAAGGATTTGACCAAAGTCAGATCACAGAATGGTGACAGAGCAGAAACTAGAAACCCTGAAGCTAGAGACTTTCTTCTAAGCTACACTGTGTTTTCTTAATTCTTATGGGAAATTGTGACATGAGCTGTAAGTCTAGGCTATATCTGCACAGGTTGGGGTTTTGGTTGGTGGTGTTTGTTTTTGTTTTTGATCATCTTATCAGGTGACTAGACTTTGAGAGGAGCACATGGACCAGGAACTGCTAACTGCTCCAACACTGTGTGCCTGGTCACAGGAGCAACTAAAGGCTGGGGTCCTGGAGTGCCGAAGGAGGGCAGTGGGTCAACATGCTGGAGAATACCTTCAAGTTTGTCTCTGAAAATATGTTGGAAGAGGCTCTAGAATGTTCCAAACACTGGGGAGAGGTGCTGAGGACTCTATGACCATTGCTGGTGTCGTCAGATACATGCACACACAAACAGGCATACATCCCTTCCAGCACACACCTGCATGATCACCTTACACTTCCTGCCTCCCCCCACACATCCCCTCACAGTCTGAATATACACAAATACATATTCTGCACTCTCAGCGAAATGCATCCTCCACACTCGCATGAGCAGGAGCAGATGCAATGCCCCAGGTTCACAAACACACATCCCTGCAAACACATCAGCATCACACACATCACACACAGTTTTCACAGCACACCATACAAGTCATGCTCTCAGCCTTCGAAACTACACCACATGCCCATGTCAAAACTTTTCCACCCACAGAATATGCACACCTCGTGCGCACCTACCCACCCAAGTCACACTGATTCTCATTCTTCTGCCACCTTGCCGCAGCAAACCACAGCTCACACTCTGTATTTATATTTTTGCCTATATCCATATTCATATCCATATCTCAACCTATCTACATATACCTCATACACACACTCGTACCCTCATTCACAGACATATACGTGCACACAGATATGCCACAAGTACCCACACATATATACCATGCTTATTTCCTAGGTTTCGTATTCAACAGTGAAAAAATTGCCTGGGAGCAAACACAATCCTCACCTGGATCACTAAAAAATATATATTATTTAAAGCTTAAACATTTTATGGGGAAATAAAATTCTATTTGCCTATTTTTAGCTCCCCTGAGGTTAAATATGGCCTTATTCCACACTCAAGCAGCTTCTGGGATTATGTAACTCCAACAGCTCTGACTTCTGACGTCAGTGCCTGCTCTACCCTTGGTGAGAGAAGTACGAGGCCCTTTCATCCACTACCAGCAGCAGCAGCAGGTGTTCTAGGCAAAGGGACATTTGCTGCCCTGGTTAACGGATTAAGTATTTGGGGGGACGTGATGTCCTCAGCTGATTAGGTGAGCTTCTTTGACTTCAGTGAGCCTGCCCAGTGACAACTGAGACCCAACGACATATGAAGAATGGACTGTTCTTGCCATTTACCCCTTCCTAAGCTCGCTTGGTATGAGAAAAATGTCTGGAAAAAAGTGGGGGCTCCACCTGACCCGGCTCTAGTTCGGAGCCTGAGTATCGAAGGGCATCTGGGAATAGACATGAAGGGGCCTGTGAGGAGGATGCTGGTTCAGTGCTTTGCTCATGCTCACTGGGCACAGGGAAACATAAGGTGTCCAGACTCTGTTTCCTGGCAGAGATGGCCACTGTATCATCAGGTGCGGGTAGTGTAGCATAGTGGTTAAGCCCCTGGTGCCTGGAACCAGGTTACTTTGAGTAAAATTACAACTTTCTTCTCTTAGCTCCTTGAGCCTGGGCAAGTTATTTCACTTCATTGAGACTCACTTATCCCATCTCTAAAATGGAGATTGTTGTAATACTGAAAAGATATAATCACGAAGACAACTTCGTACAGGGCCCAAGACACAGGAAACAAGCCATCATCATTTCTTAGAAAACCTAATCTATTTTTCTGCATGCTAGATCTAGCCAGGATTCTAAGGATGCCCTGACCTTTTACTTTTTTCTTTGCAGGCAGCACTACTCTTCAGCCAGAGTCACCTTTCAGTAGTTTCCTAAATATCCTATATTTGCCCACACAGCTGTGTCTTTTCTCATGCTGCCATGTCCCCTTGTGCTTCCATCCTCTCCCTTGTTGGCTTAGCAAACTTTTATTTACTCTTCAATAGAGGGCTTAAATGTCATTTGTCCCACATAACCTACCCGGATGCCTAAGGCAGACAGGTTTCTTCTGCTTTCTCACTGCTCCTTGTGCATGGTGGCCTCTGAACCTACCTTTCACCTTGCGGCAGACTCGGTCTTCTTTGTCAGCAGCAAGAGACAGGAAGAGTAGCTAAGAATGAGGCATCACCAGTCTCCAAGACAACAAGGTCAGTCTACGCCTAGCCTTGTTAGAAATGCAGAATTTCAACCCTACCCCTGATGTATTGAATCGGAATACACATTTTAATTATAAATGTTTTCTTTGCAAAACAAAGTTTGAGAAACACTATCTAGGGCTCCCCCATGCAGACAAGCAGAGCCAGCGAAGTCATGTGCATTTGTGAACACTTGGTTTATTTAGTCTGGTTTCAGCCATAACTATGAACAAAATCCCAGTTAGATATCAGATATAGACGAGATGCAATCGAGAGTACCATCTTGGTCTACACCTTTGATTGAATCCCCAAATCCATTTTCATCCACTATGTTATCTTCATCGTTGCCCTTTCCTAAACTCTAGTTAAATGTTTCTAAGATAGAAGCAGCAGATTGTGGTTGACTCTGCCCTTAGTTATTATTTGCTTTGCTTATATATGGTTTTATTTTTTAAGTTATTAGTAACATGAGGAGGAACTTCCACAAGTAGGAGAGGCAAGAGTGGTACCCAATCTCTGAGTTTCAGTGGACTGTATTCTCTCTGTCCATTTGGCTGACCAACAGAGTTAGCTTCCTCTCATGGTCATGAAGACTATGAAGACTCTGTAGCTGTATCCTCTTTATATATCTTATCCACCAAGACATGTTCCCTCAAATCTCCTCAATTAGTATTCCTCTCTCTGTTATATAAAGAATATTTCCAAATTTACACTACTGCGTAATTAAACCTTTGCGAACTCTTGACCTAAATGTGCTTTGTATGCTTATTAATTAGCCAGGCACACTTCTCTCATTCAGAGAAAAACAAGATAGATTTCCCTGCTGATCATTCTGTACAACAGCACCTGCCTCCTTTATAGCCTTTGTCTCTAGGCTTGCATCTCCATGAGAACATGACCGGGGATTAGCTGGCACCTACTAGGTATGCTCAGGAAAGTTTTCTTTGACGAATGAATACATAGGACCCCTAGAGCACAGAGAATCTGACTTCTTCATCTCCACATCCCCAAGTTTCCTGGCACTCAGAAGGTTTCCTAATTTATTTTGAATGAATGAATGGACAAGAGCAGCAATCAGTTCTGCAGCCTTTGCCTGTAGGAATCAGTATGGCTCTCTAGATTAAATTATGTGAGAAAAAGATGAGGGAAGAAACAAAGCAGAAACCTTATTTTATGCGTATTATCATACTCCTTTTTTTTTTTCTATTTGGCGTAAATAAATAAAAGGGGCTAGTTTCAACAATGGAACTGTGAAAACATCCAGAGACACATATAACAAGTCTACCACTCTCTAGAAATAAATTCATCTGGTTGAGCTATTTATTTCAGACTCACTTTTTTCCCCCCAGAGTAAGTCTGTTGTCCTCTATACAAGTGAGGAGAAGTTGTCTGTGTGCCTGCTTTATCTGTAGGCTCTGTGGGTTTCTCTATTCGCCTCCCTGTGTCTCTGTTTGAGTCTGAATTTTGCAGGGCTTGTGAATTGCAAGCAACAGAAACCAATTTTGGATGACTTGAACCAATCAATATCTACTAGAAGAAAAGTGGAATAACTCACAGGAACAGAGAAGAACCTTACTTTAGGAAGGAAAGAGATAAGGGAAGTTGGAATTAAAGGTGTCTTTTCAGCATACTCTGTAATTGAAATGGTTGACTTTCAACCGTTTTCATTATTGGTTCACTCAGCACGAGATTCAAATCTCAGTGTCTGATTGGCCAGTCGTGGGTCACATGTTCAGTCCTTGAAAAGGCAAGGTTAGCACATCGGTTTGATGGCTTGATCAAGACCACATCCGAAGAAGAGGAGATAGCATGGTAGGCAGAATACTGGTCTCCCAAAGATGTCTACATTCTAATTCCAGAAACTGAGTATGTTCTGGAACATGGCGAAGGGGAATTAAGGCTGCCGATGGAATTAAGATTGCTTATCAGTTGACTTTAAGGATAAAGGGATTATCATGGGTTATCCAGGTAGGCCAATATAACTGTGAAGGTTCTTTTAAATGTGAACAAGATAGACAGATGATTATCGGAGTAATGTATTATGAGAAGCACTCAGCCCGCCAGTGCTGACTTTAAAGATGGAAGAAGGCCATGAGTCAAAGAATGAGGGCAGCCTCTAGAGGCTGAACACAGTAAGAGAATGACTCTCACCTAGAGTCTCCAGAAAGGGATGCCACTCTGCCGACACCTTGATTTTAGCTCCATGAAACCCAATTTTAGACGGTGACCTGGAGACTCTTAAGATAATAAATGTGTGTCATTTTAAGCCATCCAGTGTGTGGTTGTCTGTCACAGCAGCCATAGGAATTGGATATTACTATCATTCATAAAAAAAACTTATGTCTAAAACAGGGTCGGCCTCTACATGTTTGTTTGTTGAGCTTTTTATGGAAAGAGTGGTGATTGCAATCCACTCAGGGTTGGAGAATCAAAGTTTGGTTTCAAGATCTTGCACAGAGGAGATGCTCGTTGGATGTGGGCTCCGTAAACTGACGGACAGTAGAGCTTTCTTGCTCTTGGTTCACTCAGAGGTAGTGTTCAGGGGATTGTAGAGATGTTCCTCGCCCATTGTTCTAGAACCTTGGGGGTCTCCGGTGTGTGAGTCCCACGAGGAAAGAGGGCCCTTGGGTCCTGCTTCTCACAGGGCCCTTGGATAAGGAAAAAATGTGCCCTAGAGTATAAATTCCACCCATTACAAGCTCCAGCAAGCAGAAAAATGTGGTCCTCTGGCGGCGGGGGGTGGGGTGGGGCGCACACCTGATATTCCAGGATGTTTGCCAGTCTCTCTGGAGCATGAGAAAATATTGTACTTGATGATCGTTCATTTTGATTACACGTCTGCTCTGAGGAGTATGGTACTTTTTTTTTTCTTTTTTGCAGTGTTTAGGAATGAAGCATCTCTGGGTATTGGTCTGTGCCCATCAGAAACCAGTGTTGTGATATAATTACATTTGTGAAGCAGATGGATCGACGACGAGCACGTGGCTGAAGCTCCTGTTGCAAATAGAGGCAACAGATCTGAGGGCTGAGAGGGGGGTGGGGAGTCGAAAACTCCTGTCTGTTCCCAGATAAGAGCCGTCTAATTTGTGTCTGATGTTTTCATAAGGAGGTTGGTGGGGAGATAAAAGCAGAGGCTCTGTGAAGGGCATTCATATTTATTAAGCACTTACTATGTGCTCGAAGATCTTCATACCTTCTCGTTTAACATTTATAACAGACCTAAAAAGTCAGCTTCATTATCCCCATTTTGCACATGAGGAAACTGAGGCTCAAAGGAGTTAAGTTAGGGCCTACAGATACTTAGCTGTAGTCGTCATTAGTGTCACCTATCAAATACTTCCAGTTCTCCCACGGACACGAGAATTTCTCTGGTCTCTTTCCCTCCCACAGTGCAACGTCTCTTCCCTGACCTTCCGATGTGGGGAGAAGCATGTCACTTGTTTAGGACAGCGAGATGTGAACAGAAATGAAGTGGATCTCTTCTGGGTGTGAGCTATAAGAGCCAATACGTTATTTGCCACGTGCTCTTCCCTCCACCCTCCGCCGGGGTGATGGGCAGCATCCCAGATAGAGAGGCAGCTCTGTCAGCTGGGTTTTGGCAGCGAGGACTCCACAGAGCAGAGCCCCAGCCGGTGGGTCAGAGACAGGGATCACGAGTGAGAAATAAAACTTTGTTTTAAGCCACTGAAATTTTTGAGGTGCCTCACCCCACCTAACACGTCTGCTAAGGAGAGACTATAAGAAACTCAACCACTTATTAGTGCAGCTTTTCTTCACTCTGCCTGGCAGCACAGTAGTCCTGGCTTTTTATTCATGACCTGTGTGGAGGGTTAGAACTTTAGGTCCTTTGCCGATGGCTCCTGACTCAGCTGGGTCTGGGAAGGCAGACAGGGTGACATGGTTCTCATATCCTTTTCCAACGGTTATTTCTATCTCCTTAAGAACAGTTCAAAGATGGGGACTCTGTCCCTCTCTCTATATCCCTCATGGCGCACAGGGCCACTCACATTGTAGACGCTGGTGAAATACTGCTCGCAGGAGTTATTGGGACAGATCGAAATGGCTAAGAAGACAAAGAGATGGTGGCATGAGAAAAAATGGAATAAATTGGGACACAGTAGCTTACAATGTAAGCCCTTGAGTTGTAATGGGATGAGATGAAATGGAAGTAGATCAGGGCAGAATGGATTGAACTGAAATGGAATGAGTTGGAATTTGAAGGGGTGGAATGGCTGAGAACGGACTATCTCGAAGTGGAATGTGCAGAATCACGTGCAGTGAAATATTCAGCCAGGAGGTAATGGAGTGAATTGGATGAAACAGAATTATTTATTGGATTCAAGGAACAGACTGTGTTGGAAAGAGTTTTCTTCTAGCTGTCGATCCCCAGGCCATCGCCATCCCCATCGCCTGCCCCACGGACTGTTTTGGCTACTGTAAGTAGTCAACACCCTATGGAAAATGCCGTTGTTAAAAAGATGTCCCCCTCTCTGGGGGAAATAATTCCTGTGTCCGCATTAGCTCCGCCTGGCTGATTCAGGGACGGCATCTGGCCTTTACTAGCAAGTGCACTGGTGCACAGCGAGATGGAAGACGATCCCAGTTGGGGTACCCAGACCACAACCTTCAAACCCACTAGCAGTTACTGAGTATGGGGGACATATTGCCAGGTCAATTCCATTTTGGAGAAGGACATTTCACTATCCCATATGCTTCTCTGCCTCTCCCCCATGTCTCCCCCCGTCCTCCCCCACCCCTATCCTGTGATCCCTGTATAGTAACGCCAGCCTCTCTCTGCTTTTCCTTCCCTCTCCCAGAATGAGAGAGTGTGCTTGGAAACAGTTGCCGAGGGAGCAATCTTGTTTTTGAAAAAGAAACTATTAAAAAAATGTGTTTGCAGGGATGCCAAAGAGGAGTGAGCCTTATTTAAGTGAGTGGGGCATTGGGAATGTGTTTACACAGCAAGAAAACGCAGGCCGGGTGTCTGCTGTTTCTTAAGTGGATGGTGTTTTGAAAGGACTTTGTGATCTATCTTTTAATTCATTGTTACTCCTTCCAGCCCAGGAAAGTGTGCCTTCCTGGCGTGATTCACGAGGCTCGGGTTAAGCAGCAGAAAATTGACAGCCCATCTGAGCCTCTGGTGCCTACCTAACGGCAGTCTGCGTATTCGCAGCTCAGACGGTGCTGCGTGCACGTGCATAGCCGGGCACCCCCGTAACCCCTGTGAAGATTAGATGCGGTGAGTTTTGGGACGTGCTCAGGACTGACCTTGGGCACACAGTAAGCTCAAATTGGGGTTAGCCCATTATTCACTGTGTGCACCCGATCCCACAAACACTCATCGATAGGTGCAGTTGTGTGCAATATAAAATTACCTCCTCGCACCACTGTGCACAACAAAAGCCGAGCTCACCTGTGGGATTTCGTTTATGCACAGAGCTCGGTGCACATGTCTACCGATGTGTATGTGCAGCCCGGTGTGCTGTCATCCATGCACGCGACTCCACACTCCGTGCACTGTCAAAACAGGGAGGCGTGAAAGAAGGAACTGAACACTTACAGAGTGGTGTACACACACACACACACACACGCACGATATATAGAAATGATTTGCAAATTTCCTTTGGAAGCTTGGCTGAGGGCTTTTCAAGCATGCTTCACAGGATCCCCATTTAGGTTCTTATTTCTATATTCTGCTCTTTCTCACTTCCAAAGGGCTCTTTCCTCTCCATCTCCTTGCGACCTGAATCCTCGTCTTATGTGTTCATTTGTTCATTCACTCCACTACCATGCTTTCTGTGTCCAAACATGATGCTGGGTGCCGGGCTACAAGGCAGGTATGTGTCTTTCTCCTTAAAACCACTCATCTATCTTGGCATCAAGCAAATTGTTTGCTAATGTGCGCGAAGCAACTTAAAGTCGCAAAGCCCTGGTGCATACACTGTCATCCTTGATCAGCACAGCACCTAAGGTCTTTTATTTGGGAACTAGAATACCTGCGTTCAGAACCTGGCTGCACTGATGCCTTGCTATAGTTGGATAGCTTCACCTTTCCGTGCCCCGTTTTCTCATCAGTAAAACAGAGATCACAAAAGTACCTAATTCATAAGGCACGCGAACCGCGTGGCACATACTGAGAGCTGCAAGTTGTGGAAAATTGCTACTGCCAGTTCTCTCAGGCGGACTCGCGTGGTGGGTGGTGTTCTCTCCATTTTGCACGTGAGAACAGGACCAGAGCCGTTCAGTGTTACCCCTGGATGACTGTCGCCGCCTCTCAGCTGTCCTCCCTGCTGGCTCCCAGGAGGGAGACCACCCCCACACCCCAGACAATTATTCATTCCCTCTCCCATTCTTCCAGGAAACTGGTGCTGAACAAAGATTTGAATCTGGTTCTGAGAAAAACATTTTGAGGAATACCTACTCGAGCTCCAGCGAGTCCCCACCTGTCTGTCTGTCTAGCCAGCATGCTCCTGCTCCTACTTACCTCCAGGGCCTCACCCCCTCGAATGAAGGCTCTTCCATTAGTCTGACATGAGGTTTTTATGGTGGGAGGTGTTGGTGGAGAGTAGGAGGGTATGGGGTGAGTTGTGCTGCATTTGAAAGAACCAAGGAATTGGAGCCCAACCCTGGGTTCCGGTCACTTCTAGGCTGGGTAGTTACCTCTTCTGTCTGCGCCTCACCTGTAAAATGGGATAGGAGTTTTTTCCAGAGTTCTCCCCGCACCCCTCAGAGCAGTGTAGAAATAGTGGAGAAAGCGTGGCCTTTGACTTCGATTGACTAGCGAGTGTCCAAACCCCAACTTTGCCTCTCCCTTGCTTATCTTCTCCAAGGCCGAGTCAGCCTGAGTCCTTAGTTGCAAGCAGAAATAGCCAATGCAGACTGATTCTAGCAGAAAATAAATTTATTGAAAGGGTATTAGGAAGCTCATAAAATTTCCGGGACGCCTGGGAAGCTAGCTTGGAAAATAAACAGAGACCAAAAGACACAGTAGCCAGAGCTGCCACCAAGGCCATGCCATCGGTGTTGTCCTGTGGGGACCCTCCTGTTGCCCCATGAGATGCTGGATGTTGCCACAGTATGTCTGCTCTCAAGATGACTTCTTCGCTGTCGCTGTTTCTTGTGCCATCAGCTCCCGATGCTGAGTCCGTGGCTGACGCATCTGACTGGCTAAGCCTAGGTCATAGGATTTTGCCTGAGTTGCAAGGAGTTATGCGGTTTTTTTCAACTTCTGGGAGTAGGCTCTCTCTCGAAGACTCATAAGATGAGGAGCTCCCCAGACATAGGAAGAGAAGATTAAAAAACAACAACAAAATAAATGTAACTAAACAAAGTTGATCAACGGTAACATTGATGCCTCCTTAGTAAAACTGGGAAAACCAGGCTCATCTCTACGAAGTATTGTGATGGGTCCATGAGTTAACCCCGTGAAGTGATTAGGCACAGCACCTAGCACATTGTATGTGGTCTGCAATTGCTTATTTCTTGCCCCTGTTTCTAGAAGCTACTTCGGGGTCTGAGTTTCAGGAGTGGGTCCCAGAAGGCTGCCTGTCCTAGCTGTGTAAGTGATAGAGGCCTCCTTGGTTCAAGGTGCTGATTTGTCACCAGAGCCCCAGTGGCTCATGGAAGTTCCTGGTAGTGACCACCCTTGAGAAACGAGGGGAGGGAGCCTGGTACCATCCCGTTCTGAGAAGGAGCTTAGGGCCGGCAGCCGTCTTGTCTCCTTGCCTGGAACGAGTAGACTTTCACTCAGGACAGTGGCAGAAGTGGGTATGAGTGGCTCTCGGTTCATTAATCAAAGCATCCTTTGAGAATATACTTTTAAGAAACATTTGCTGCATTTCTATGCCACCAAAGCCTTTCTTGCAACAGATACTTGTACGTGGCCTCTTTTGGAGGAAAAAATGGGTTCATGGAGATGGTAAATAGTTTTCTTATTCTCCAAGGCCCTGACTTAAGTCTGTCTCCTGGGTGAAGCTCTCTGTGACCATTCTGTCCCTTCTATGAATGTTTTCATAGCTAATATCGCTTCTCCCTTTTCCTCAATCTTGTTCTTCCCTTCCCACGCATTTGTTGAGGGCCTACTATATTCCAGGCACTGGAGATGAAGTGGATGATAGGATAAGCAAGCAATCTGCTCTCTGAGAATGTTCATTCCAGCAGGGGAGAGAGGTCCAGTAAACACGTGAAGAAATAAAATAATTTCACATTGTGATGGGCGTTAGGAAGACTCTGAAACAGTGTCATCAGGGACGTTTGGGAACATTTATACGTGGTTGTCAGTGAGGTCCCTACTAAGGAGGACTGAGCCATGTGAAGACCCTGTGGAGAGAGTTCTCGCTAGAGGGAAACACAGGTGTGCAAGCCCCAAGGTAGGCGTGAGCTGGTGTGTTCTGGATAGGGATAGAGAGTTGGCATGTCTAGACAACAGCGAGGGAAGGAGAGAGTGGTATATAGGGCTTAGTTACTAGTTCTCAGCATCTTGGCTTATCTAACTGGGTTTTCTGCCATCAAACCTGTTACCCCTTTCTCATTGTCTTCCTGTTATAGAGACTAGAGTATACGTTTACTGAAGAGGTACTTAAGGTGACACTTGTTGATTGACATTAGTCCCTCCCTGTATAGGTGGTTCTGGTTTCTTCACAGTGTTGTGTCCTACAAAACAGTGAAGTCAAAAGCAGAACACCGTGAGGTCCCACGTGGCTTAAGTGGGGTGTGCCCAGTGAAAGTTGGGTAATGTTTTGCCAATGCAGTCGAATCAGGAGGTCCAAATCCAAGCATCAAGTATGAGAACCAAAGTCTGATGGGAGAAAATTCTAGTACATGCTCTTTGGGAAGAGTCTTTACATGTCTTTGGGCTCAGTTTAAAGATACGGCCTTCTGCACCTAATACTCAACAGCCTTCTTGCCACAGATGGACATAGATCCATCAGAATACTTCTGCTAGGGACATTTTGACAGGATGGAGACAATGATGTTTCCCCAAAATCTCCTGATTTTGCTGCCTCTGGCTGAGACAGAGTAGGCGAGAAATCAACACACTCCTTTTCAGGTGGGAGGGCTTCAAGGAAACAAGTAGATTCTCAGCCTTGGCGTGGAGATTGGTGTTGCAATGACCCTGGTTTTTCTCTCTCTAGTCCTATTTCCCATGGCACGAGAAGTTGAAAGGTTGGCATCTAAGCCAAAGCTTTAACAATACAAATAATTTGCTGGGAAAAGGCAAACTTTGGTTAGAGGCAAAGACATGTGCATTTCAAAGGAGCCATAGAAACTTAGAATTTTCTGTCCTGGCTGGTCCCAAGGGGTTTATGAGCAGAGAGAATTATAGGCTCTGGGGGGATTCGGGGTACTCAAGGCTTTTCTAGATATCTGTGGAAAAGGAGAAAGGAGGAGGTGCCTCTGCTCTGTTGGTGGGTCACTCTTTGTGACATCACTGAGTGTAACTTCCCCAGGTGCCCAGATGATAGAGATGTCATCAGACTCAGCAGCCAGTGTGGATAGTCCTACCTCAGACCTGGACCCTCACACCCTCTCAATGCTCTTTCTGAGCAACTTCTCTTTTCTGTCAAGCTTCTGAAACAATTCATCAATGTCTTTCATTTTGCTTTTGAATTTTGGCCCTGTTCCCATCTCAACCTCAACTCTCCCCCTACAGCTAAGAGGCTGTGTCCACATGGACTCAAAGGCATTTTTCTTTCCCAGCCATCCTGAGTCTCCTACGTCAGCCCAGACCCGTGGCCAGGCCCCAGGCGGTGATGAATCAGTCTTTGTCTCTGAGTTCTAGGTCTCTCACCCCATGACTCTTACATCTTCCAGCCTCTCTCTTAGGCAGTGGGTCCTTTGGGTATTCCACCACATGCATGGTCGGAGTTGGAGAGTTTGGAGTCTGCCCTATAAGAAAAAAAATCTGTTTTTTCCCTTATCACTGCTAGAACTGGGGAGTTTCTAAAGATTTGTTTTCTTGGAGACTTTATACTGGGGAAGGGGAAAATGTGGTGACAGAGGTGGGCCTCAGATGTGGCTCTCAAGGGAAAATGAATCAGCTAACATGGCCCCAATGTTGTCAAAGAGGCAACATTGTATTTAGTAAAAGTAGCCAGAAGGACAGGTGTTTGGAAGGGAGTGGGAGAGTTTTTTTCCTGGGGATGGGGAGTATGCATATCAGTCTTTAATTCTTTGGAGGTCTGGTTGATGTGGAAGAAATAAGAATAAGTATAATTTTAAGATTTATGAGTGAGTGGAGAATGGTATAATTGTTTTTCTGTTTTGTTTTGTTTTGGTTTTTATTTGGAAAACAGAACAAGAAGGTATTTGGATATAGGAGTCAATAAATACAAAGTAAATGAGATTTTTCAGGTGATTCTTATGGGTTGAAAAACACTTGGAGAGGTGAGGATATTCTTTTATACCTTGCATTAGCATCAATCATTGTGCTGAATGTAGAGCACAGCTTTCGTACATGAAAGTGATTGCTCAGAACGATAAACCAAATTCCACTGAAACAAATTCAAGGCTTGTCCAAATTCTTTACTGTGATAGAATTGGGGTACAGCAAATGGACTTGGAAATAAGTAGGCTACTGCTGGGCCTTGATGGTGTGTTATACTCAGGATTTTGTTGTGATGCTATTGGACGTAGTCGGTGGCTACTATCCTGTTATGTGATCGCTGTCGTAAGAGAAAATGGGAAAGAATCTCAGTAAAAGAGATGTCAGAACACTTGAAAGAGGCTTCAATTGCAAGAGCTCTGGGAAGGAAAGCAAATGAAGTTTGTCATTTACATGAAAAAGTCCTGATGTTAGAAGAGGAAGTGGTTTTGGAGACATCCTATTTTATCATCTTGGAGTAGCTATGTCATCTGTCAAAAGACAGTTTCTTTTCGATTCTAATTCTTAAGGTCAACGCGTTTTTTATAAAGTATATTTGTCAGGAAGAAGAGAAATAGAGAAGAAATTCTAGTCAGTCGTATTCTCTTCCTTCCTTCCTTCCTTCCTTCCTTCCTTCCTTCCTTCCTTCCTTCCTTCCTTCCTTCCTTTCTTTCTTTCTTTCTTTCTTTCTTTCTTTCTTTCTTTCTTTCTTTCTTTTTTAAAAAAGAACATGTTCTTTAAAAACATGGACAGAACCTGAGTGACCCTGAGCAAGTCCCTTAACTTACCTGAGTCTCAATTTCCTTATCTGCAAGGGAAGGTCGCATTATGAACTTCTAGGGTCATAGTGAGGAAAAAATGAAAAAATATGTTTGGAAGTTTTTATCTAGAACAAGTCTTGAAGCAAAGGGCAAGATGAGTGCCCAGTGAGTCCCAAATTTCATTTAAGGAAAAAGAGGCATCATCTTCGCCTGACCTTGGGGAAATTAACATCTCTAAGCCAACTTTACTCAACTTTTCAAAGTTGCTCTGATTCTTACAGATTTTTTAAATTTCTTTATAAATTTTAGAATCAACTTGTCATTTCTACCAAAACGTCTGCTTGGATTCTGATTAGGATTGCATTGAATCTATATATTAATTTGGGAAGAAATACCATCCTAACTACACCGGGTCTTGTAAACCAGAAATGGAGCATATAATTCCATTTATTTAGGTCTCCTTCAATTTCTTTCATCTTGGCTTTGTACTTTTCAGTGGACAGGCTTTGTGCATCTTTTGTCAGATTTATCTTTATTTAATATTTTCTATACTATTGCAAGTAGCATTTTTCTTATCTTTGAATTCCTAATAGTCTATTACTATTCTATAGAAATACAATTGAGTTTTGTATATTGACCTGGTATTCTGCAACCTTGCCAAAATCATTTATTAGTTGTAATAAGGTGAGGGGATTTTTGTGTGTGTTTCAAAGAATTTCCTACATTGATGACCTTACCTGAAAATAGTTAATTTTTTCAACATGGATTCCTTTTCTTGCTTTATTATGCTTACTAGAAACTCCAGTAAAATGATGAACAGAAATGGTGAAAGTGGAAATACATATTTTTTCCCTTGAATGACAGCTTTACTAAAATCATTCACATACCAAGCAATTTCCTTATTTAAGGTGTGGTTTTAATGTATTTACAATGTGTGCATCCATCACCACCATCAATCCTAGAATATTCCTGTCACCCCGAAAAAAATCCTCCTTATGTTGTTCCTGACTTTAGAGGGAAAGTATTGGTTATCTCACCATTGGGTATATTGTCAGCTAGCTGTGCATTTTCCCACGGATGCCCATTATCAGATTAAAGAATTCTTCCCTGTTCCTACTTTGCTGAAAGACATCGAATGTGAGCAAATGACTTTTCTCCATCCATTCAAATGATCACATGGCTTTTCTTTTTTAGACGGTTAATATTATGAATTACATTGATTAATTTAAAGTGTTAAACCTTATATTTATGGGGTCATTGCCACTCAGCCGTGATGCATCATTTTTATATTATATTGAGAGAGGTTAAGTGACTTGCTGCAAATCACCCAGAAAGTTAACAGAACCAGGAGGAGGATTCAAGGGATCAGACAGACATCACGGCCTAGAGTCCTTACTGCTACAACTCACTGCCTCTCTAGTGCGTCAGCTCAGTGTAACATGTATGTTCCTTATGGCATATGAGAAGGCATTAGGGAATGTATAAGTGAACTTGTTATAATTTTGATCACAGCTTATTAGAAAAAATATAATTAGCACATCACATCTGCTTAGGATGAAGCAAAGGCAATGATGTTAGACCTGAGTTTAAAAAGAATTGGCAAACAGTAACTAATTGTTTAATAAATAGACAGCAGGGCAAATTTGGCAAAAACCACCCACAAAAGTGTCACAAGCTTCAGGGAAATTTCTTTTGCCTCCCCTATCCCGTTGGGTTGGATAGAGAAACTGAGGCTGAGGTGGGTTTCGATTCCTCCCACCGTGAATGGAAAAGGCACTTTAAAGTGTCTTTTCTCTCTGTCTTAAGGGGGTTCTTTGTTCTACACACCAGCCCTCCCCATAACGGGCAGGAGAGTGGACACAACAGCATACGCTCATCAGTGAACAAAGTTCTTTCTGCTGTGGATTTACTAAGATTAATTTACTAGGGTGGTTGGTGGATTGATTGAGCACTTAAAAATGTTAATGGACAGAGTTCCCCGTAAATCATGTCAACAGATCTTTATAAAAACAGTGGGGAGCTTTTAAATTAGGCCCAAGAAGCAGCCCTGGCTCCACGAGGTGGGTTCAGTACAACCTTTAAAGAAAATGGCAGATATTATCAGCCACTCAGCCTGGAGTCTGTTGTTCTCCAGCCACAGAATACTCAATGGGAAGTAATTCTCTCACTAATAGCTATCATTTGTTAATGCCTACTGTTTGCAAGAGATTGGGCTTGGGGTTTTCTGTATGCTCTCCTTGATTCTGCAAATGTCAGTTTATTATCTCCCGTTTAATAGATGCGACGATCCAGGTCCTGAGGAGCGAAGGGACTGGCCCAAGATCGCGGCATGTTTGTCTCTCTCAACTGCAGCTGTCGCAGACTATCAGTTCTTTCAGGCTTCTCAGCTTTTGTTCTCATCATTTCGTCTTTCTAGAGCACCCTATTGCTCCCTCATTATACAATACTGGCCAACCTGACCTTCACATCTCAGCCTTCTTGATAAAACATAAGGTCATGGCCCTCCCACGCTAATCAGTCTTAGACCATCCATCCTCTTTGCTTTAAAACCAATTGCATAATTCTTAGCATGGCTGACAAGGCAGGACTGAAGAGGCCTTTCCCAGCCTCCTCTGACAAAATCCTTCTCCCTTCTCACTCCATTCTCTCTATCTTCTTTCCTTTCTGAGTTTTCTCTATAGCCTCAGTATTACCTGACATGATGTATTCATCCGTAGTGTTCTCTTTTCCCTCACTAGAATGTCACCACCATAAGGGCAGGTGTTTTATCTCTTGTGTCTATTGCTGTATCCCTGGTACCCCCCTCCCCCCAAATATTCCCCAGGAGCTGTCAGAAATGAGGGAACAAGGGGTCATTGGATGGAATGTGTGGAAAGACACTGGTGACCATCGCAAGGTGGCTCTGGATAAGGAAGCCAGACCATGGCGGAGGAAGTCTGGTTAGAGGAGGCCATGGGTAGAATAGTCTGTTGAGATTTCTTTTCATCAGAATACTTTTCCATTCTCGTTTTATTCTCCTTCTTAGCATTTGTCACAGTTTCCCACTCCTTTCATTTATGGACATTTCTCTGTCTCATTTCTTAAGCTTTTCTATGCCGTTCTATCTGCCCGAAGCATATTTTCTTGCCCTTTCCAGGGCTGACGGCTTCTCATTAGTCAGGTTGGCTCTCATTTCTGTGTAACAACCACATTTTCTAGTCTCTGTATTTGATGCTTTGAAACATCTTGGGGGCTTGCTAGACCCTGGCGAGACTACCCACCTCAGGGCAAGCCAATTTCTGGAGAAGGTAAACTGGCCTCGAGCATGCCTTTCATGTGCAGACCAACCGTGCCCCCAAGCACCTCCTTTACAGGGTTCTTACACTCCAGACCACTGCAGCTCCTCTGCCTTAACCCCCTAGGCCTAGGGACTAGACAAGGAGGGACAGTATTTATGCTTCGGAGCCCAACAAAATCATTGGAAGTAACCATGCCTAGGTCTGCCTACCCTGCCTCTCCCATTCCTTCCTGCAGAAAACCACAGTACAGGCTCTTGCACGTATTTTCCGCTGGCTTCTCCCTCTGCCTCCTGACTGAGCCTCATGCTTCTGCGTGTGGTCCCTGCCCCATGCGTGGCATGCCCCCTCCCCTTGAGTTCTCTGAGTAAAACGAGATGTCTTGTCAATGTTAATTGTTTATTTTCTGATCTCCAGGTCTATTGGCCTTGCCATACCTGAAAAATAATAAAACCCACATTATAAAACAATGTCATCTCCCCAGAGAGCCTTTGCTGAATACCCATAATTCTCAACTTAGGCAAATTGTTGGTTGCCTTCATGGAAACCAAGTGCCATAGGTTGTGATTGTTTAATTCGTATGTTTATTTGTTTCCTTATTATCTCTCTACCGTCACCAGACTCTGTATTAGTCAGAGAACCAGAACCAACAGGAGATATAGCTACATCTATCTCTATCTCTGTCTCTGCCTCTGTCTGGTAGACGCTCCAGTTCAAGAGCCAGCAGTCTTGAGACCCAAGAAGAGCTGAATTTTCAGTTTGAGTCCAAAGGGAGAAAAATACCTTTGCTCAAGCAGTCAAGTAGGCAGCCTCTTCCTCAGCCTTTTGTTCTGTTGAGGTCTTCAGTTGATTGGATAAGGCCCACCTCATCCAGAAACATCTTAAGTTCATTCAGAAACACCCTCACAGACACACCTAGAATCATGATTGACCCAATATTCAGGTATCTTGTGGCCCAGCCAAGTCGACACACAAAATTAATCATCACAGAGACCCAAGACCACGTCTGTGTTAATTATTGCTGTTGTATCTCTGTGCCTTGCCCACAGGAGCTACTTAATAATGTCTGTTGATTGAATATAGAATAGAGAGAGACATGATTCTTCTTTCAGAGGGTGTTCTAGGTGAGGCTAGGCTATGCATCGGTGATAAATAAATCTGGAAACTCACTGAGCAGCGGCCTGGAAGTGGCTTACATCACTTCTGCCAATACTCCATTGGCCAACATTTGATCCGATGGTCCCAGTCTACCAACAAAGGAGGCTGGAAATGTACTCTTCCTGTATGTCCAGGTGTAGTCCATTGCACTAGGAGGGCAGGGGTCTTAGAAGAGGCTATGAACAGCTGCAAGGAGAGAGCTGACCAGGAAGCGTGAGAGCTGAGGACCTTGGATTTTCTCTACATCTCATCAGCACTTAGTTTCTCATTTTTCCATCATTCCCTAAGAGGCTAGAGGCTCAGGAGATGATGTTCAAAGGGCATGCTGCACATCCACTTCTGCTGGGGATAAGCTATGTGGCTTTGGGCGAGTCACTTCACCTGTCAGGTTCTTTATCAGTAAGAGTGACATCAATGTGTGCCTCACAGAGTTGTCCTGGGGACTGGAGATGATGCATGGGTTGTTCCCCGGCATGAACACTTTTGCCCAATGAGTGATTGTCATCATTACAGTCATTTTTCTCATCTTGATAATGATAGTGAAACCGACTGAGCCATGGCGAAGAGGAAGCCACTTCCAGCTTTCAGATTTCCAATGCCACGCCGGTGGCGATTGCATGGAAGAAGTCACACCTCAGAGCAGACAAAAATATCTTTCTCTGGTTTGGGCCATTTCTTCTTTCTTCAGTTGCCACGTGATCCTCACCCCTTCTCACTCTAGTTGGAAGGTCAGCCACAGTACAGCCCTTTTCCAGGATAATCAGTTTTTAATGTAGACACAATTAGTGAATAAGCAGTTGATTAGTTCCTTATGAAAATACTGAGAACAACACCATCTGTGGTGGTGGAAGCTCCTGAAAGACTGACGAGCTCTCGTTTTATTTTATCAGTTGGGTCAGAGTGCGGGGAAAGTTAACATATTTTACCATAATATTAAGTAAGCCCTCTTAACATTGAAAGGCCATTATATTAGGGGAAAAAAATTTCCCTCTCTGGGGTATTAATTAGAGAAAGAAAGCTGAAAAAATATTATAATCTCATTAAATTTCTCTCACAGTTATTTTCATAAGGAATTCTAAATGTGAAATGTGGATGGAAAAACGCAACTCTGAAGAATTTATGAAAAACACCAAGCAGCTGACCTATCATCTTTAAGGGAGAGAGAAAAACAAAACATTTTGTCAGATTTCTGGCTGTGGGTTTATAAAACAATTATAAGCAGCCTGGGCCAGAAATCAGAGAAGAATGCAGTCTTTGTAGGACCATCTCTAGCCCCGCCCCCAAGTTTATGGCGACGGATGATCTCTTTTCTTGGGGCTTTCCTGGGTTGCACTGCATCTCTAGCTGGTACCACCATTTGGTTCTGAATTCTTACATGCAAATTTAAAAATATAGACATTAAAAATATATGTTAATTTGCTCATGTGTTTATCCCTATAAATATTTATTGAGCCACACCACATGCTAAGGGCAGGAGATACAGTGGAGGATGGAATAGTCTTTGAAGTTCAATGTTTTTCGGGCAATGGAAGGGCCATATGTTAATCAATAAGTCACAGACACCGGTGCGAAATTGCAAGTGGGAGAGATATAATGGACGAGGGAGGTATGAGCTACTGAGGCCATTGATGTTTTTCGTGGAAGGTCTGGTCAGGCTCCCCCTAAGCTGACATAAAGGAAAGGAGGGTGTTATCTCAGTGGGGCCAGGTGAATGAATAGGGCATTTCAGGCCGAGGAAACAATATTTGCAAATAGCCTGTCCTCCGAGAGAAGGAATGAAGGACATTATTTGCAATAGCCATGATTAGGAAGCAATCTAGGCGTTCATCCATAGGTGGTTAAAGAAGAGGTGGTACATACACAAAATGGAATAGTACTCAGCCATGAAAAAGAATGAACTCTTGCCTAGACCTAGAGGATATTATGCTAAGTGAAATAAGTCAGAGTAAGGCAAATACCGTATCATTTTACTTGGGTGGGGACTCTAAAAAAAACTAAATGAATGGAGAAACAGAATAAAGAGTCATAGATACAGAGAACAACTGATACTTTTCCAGACGGTTGGGTGGCAGGTGGGGCAGGTGGGCAAAAATTGTGAAGGGGATTAAGAGATGCAATCACAGTTATAACATAAGGCACAGGGATTTGTTATACAGCATAGGGAATGCAGTCAGTGATGTCACTTTGTACGTGGACAGATGATTACTCGCCTTCTGAATCACTTCCTCAGGCATAGGAATGTCAAACCACTATGCCGTACACCTGAAACTCATCTACTATTTTATGTCAACTATCCTTTAATTGAGAAGAGTTTTACATTTCAGAAAATATAAAAGGACATTTGGGAAACTGCAGAGTGGCCAGGCGGTCCTCGAGTGAGATGGGCGTGGTATGAGGCTGGAGAGGTCAGCGGGGGCTGTGTCAGCCATGGCAAGGGCTGCCACCTCATCCTCAGAGAATGGAGAGCCTTTGGAGTATGTTAGGTGGCGACATCACCCTTTCACAAATATGTGTGCAGACAACACGTGTGCATATGCTAAAGAGGCAGCAGTAACTACGGGAGGCTGAGTGAATCGCTTTCTCTATCTGATCCTTTTCACATGTGTTAAAAGATACCAGTAATAGGACTGACCTCTCATCCCAGTTTAGCTATTATGTGAAATAATCCAAATGCAAACGCTCCTCTCAGTGTTTGGTGTGCTGTATGTTAAGAAAATGTTCTCCCTCCTTCCCTTCCTTCCCCTGTCTCTCCCTCTCCCTCTCCCCTGTCTCTTCTGCCTTTATTCAGTTAATATTCCCAGTGAGAAAACAAATCAAAACAACTGACCAAGGAATATATTTTGCCTCTTTTAATTTTTAGGATTCAAGGCTATTAAAAAAAAAAAAAAACTAGGGACTGTGCTTCACGTATGGCTCCTATTAAATCAGTTGCTTTCAAATGGGTCCATCAGTGAGTCTGAACTTGGTTCTGCAGAGAGGGCAGGGGATTGGCGAACTCCCTAGTTCAAACACCTGGGCATCTTTGTGGCTCACAGTGCCGAAGCAGTGCTTACTTAAACAGGTGCACGCAAGCTCCGAGTCTGCACAGAAAGCAGGAGACTGCCTGAGTGCTCTTCCTCAGGGGACTTTGCGAAGTCCGGCCATTAGACAGGGCATGAAACCAACACACAGAGACCCTTGAAAGATGAGCAATCATCTTGATTGTGGTGTGGACTCTTCTCCCTTCTCATGGCACCATCCATGGCCCCGCAGGTCTTGTGTGTGTGTGTGTGTGTGTGTGTGTGTGTGTGTGTGTGTGTGTGTGTGTGACATGATGAAAACACCATTTCGCCATTAACAGCCACCCTTCAGCCTTCCAGCAACTGTTTTTGCCTGTCTGCTTCGGCTCATAGAAAAGTGTTAAAAAAAAAAAAATCATATGACTTAATCGCGATTCACTTATTCTGATGATTTCTTTATTTTTGGGGGGTAAATAATCTTGATGTAAATTCCTGGTGGGCCATGAGAGGAGGCGGGCTTTTAATGAACTGGTGATGAAGTGGAAATATTTTGAAACACCAAATAATGTGTTTTGCTTGTCACCTAATTACTTATCTGCCGCTTAAGAGCACATTTCATAACATCTCAGTTCCCGATCTGTTTATCTGGTAATAAAAATTCCTCCTTGCGATCGTCGTGTGCTCCCAAGTAAAGACCAATAACACATTAAGAGCTCAACATATAACGATGCTTTAATGACCTAATAATGTTACTTTTATGGAAAGGGTTTTTTTGTTTCACTGAAAATTTATTTTCTTCTCCAAGTGAATGTTGTTTAAAAGGGAACTGTTATCAGTCAAAGGAGATTAACTAACTAACTCTCTCTCATCCAGAAACAAAGGGTTGTTAAATTCTGATGAGCACCAATATTTTCCGTTCCTTTTTTTTTTTTTTTTTTTAATATTGCAACATAAATACACAGACAGGTTGAATGCAACCCAGGAGCAAAAAACGAAAACTCTTATATCCTTTGACAGATTATTCTGGAATCCGTAACGTGGGGATGGCATGTACAGGGCGCATGCACACACTCGCACATATTTTTTCTAAGCAGAGATTCAGTCTATATGTGTTCACCGTGTTAGGGACCCTGGGCTGCGTCATGCAGTGTATGGAATGAGAAGACACTGACTGGTCCTCGAAGTCTAGATGAGCAGTTATCAACCAGGGGGGCGAATTCACTCTCCATCCCCTCCCTCCCACCCCAGGGACATTTGGCCATGTCTGGAGACATCATTGTTTGTCACAACTTTGGAGGACAGGAGAGGGGGTAGTGGTGGGGGCGGGGATGTTGCTACTGGCATCTAGTGGATAGGGATGAGGGATGCTACTAAGCATCTCACAATGCTTAGAACAGCCCCCACCCCAAAGAACAATCCAGCCACAGTGTTCAGTGTGCCAAGATGAAGAAACTGGGGTCTAGTGGAAGAAGATAAAGACCCCCCAACCCTGGCCCCAGCAATTACAATAGAGTTTGATAAGTCAATTCTAGGCCAGAAGAAGCCTGGAGGGCCGTCATGACAAAGGGAGGAGAGCACCGAACCCAACTTGGGAACTCAGGAAAGACTGGAGGAGGGGATGGCTATACTGGATCTGGAAGGTCAAGAGACATCGCTGAGAAAAAAAAAAAAAAGTGGAAAAAAAGTTCTGGGAAACGTCACACTAACTAGGGAGTCAGAGTCGGGGCAGAGCCCGCAGGCTGGCTCGTGGTGAGGCCTTACCCATGTCATCTCACCTCGCTGGGCCTCAGCGACCCACTTCTCCCCTCCGCCATAAAGTGAGAGATGGGGCTGGCCGATTTCCAGAGTCCTTTCTAGCTCCACGTTTATTATTCTACGCCTCTAGCGGGCATCCGAAGGTAAGATCCGGTATTCAATTTGTGCTTGTTTTTTGGTTTTGTTTTCTTTATGGGGCCTTCTCATATGACAGCGTCCAGCCTCCTGTCTGCTTACCCAATAACTAATGTCACTCTTCCGGGCCCACCTCTCCTGCTGGGTTCCGAGAGCCCAGACGCCCCTCCCCCTCATGCTGCTGAGTCTGGCCCAGCACCCCACCCCCAGAAGCTCCTGGCATTGCCTCCTGTGAGCCCACTCTGCCTTTCTTATCCCTGATGGGTGGTGCTAGGGGACATGGTGGTGGCCTGGGGACTCTGCCATTTGAGGAGTGGTAAGGAGAAAGGATGAATGGGATTTGGTTGGTCGCTGGGGCTTGGGGCAGAGGCAATTACATCTGGGAGGAGGCTGAGGCTTCTGCTTGGGCACCAGGGGAGTGCTGTGCACTTCTTGCTGAAAGGGGGCAGCCGAGAAGGAAGAAGCGGGTTTTATATGAAGAGGATTCTCTAGGCCCCTTCTTCCTGGAGGCAGGGAGGTCTGTGGGAGTGTGAGAGGTCTAAAGGGGCCCCGCAGAGTCCCCTGCTATCAAAGGCAGCTCTGAGATAGTCAAGGGAAGACTCTTCATGTGGGGACAATGCCAACGCCAGCTACTTCCTAACCACTTATAACAGGTGTGAACCAGGATGCTGGACATCTGTGCCCAGGCCCCAGTCCTCAGTGTGGGGCACCTAAAAGGGTTTGGATTTGGAATGAAATCATCTGAGCTTGAGTCTCGGATCTGTCTCTGGGCTGTTTGCTCTGGGGCTTCACTTTTCCCCTTTAAAAAGAGGGGTGGGGTGACTCTTCCCATGTCCCAGAGATGCTGTAAGACAGAAATGAGAGGATGGATGATAAGAGTTCCCTGGAGGCTGGAACCTTCTGTGATTGGGGTGCGGGGTTCTGAGGTAGGCATAGACTTGGCAGAAGGTGACGGTGACAGGGGACCCGTAAGAGAGACAGGGCTGGTTAAAAGTGACCTTCCAGCCAGCCCTAAAGGGACTTGGGATGACTCCAGTGTTCTCAGCAGGGGCATTGTCAGCATAACGGGTGGGACGAATCCCTCTGTGGGACTTCACACACTTAGCCACCCTGACTCCCAATGCCCGTAGCTTCCCCTTTATAGCTTTGGCAGTTAAAAAAAATGGCCTTTCCCACATATCCACATGCTTTCGAGGGTGGGTGGGGCCAGAGTCGCACTGGTCAGAATGTCAAGTGTGAGAAAACCAAGCAAGAGGGAGCCCTAACGAGGGCCAAAGCCATATGGCTATTAAGTTGCAAAACTGGGATGTAAACCAAGGCACATTCTCATTCTCTCTCTGAAATGTAAATATATATAAATCATTATATAATTATATATAACATATTCACATAAATATATAATATGTTCATATGATATATTCATATATATATTCATTTAAACACAATGTATGTCATATATTATACTATAAAATAGTATATGTGATAAATTATATAATTATGTAAATATATAAAATGATTAAGCTAAATTATAAATATATGCATGTTTTAAATACATATTTTATACGTATGTAAATATATTAATATATACAAATATTTACACAAAGACATATATTTACATTTAGCTTAATCTCTGTTTTATGTTCTTATTCTGTCTAATGTTGAAAGTTACATCAGTCAATCAATATTTTCTTAGTTTATATTCTACCTTCGTTCCCCCTTGTCCTCGAGATTGCATCTAGATTTGAAGGGGGCTTCCATAGTACCCAGGCGTATTTGGGGTGCGGGCCTGAACTTTGGTCACGATCTGTCTGTGGTGGTTCCTGATGGACACATCACCCGGCCTGGTTCTCGGCCGACGTGGGGCTTCTGTCTCCTGGTAGCTAAGGGGGTGTCCGTTCTCTTCTTTGGTCTCTGGGAATATGGCCTGTTCTGTGTCCACTGCGATGCCTCTTTGTCCTGACCCCAAGGTCTGTCCAAGTGTCCTTTCAGAGCCAGACCTTAAGCGCTACCTCTTTTGGGTCTGACGGTCCTGTACCAGCCTGGGCCAAGTGCTATGGGAAGACTTGGCCCAGGGCAGACGGCCAGACCAAAGGGGTTTCTTAATTCAGTCCAAAGCTTGGCCCCCTCCCACTTACATAACTAGTGGTGCCATTTACATCTGTGAGCTGGCTTTTGACTCACCACTACTTTTTTTCACGAGTGAAATATAATTGCTGGCTTATTGTTATATTATAACCTCAGATGGAGGAGTGGGTGGTAGGGTGGGCCGAAACTCAAGACAGATAATGGCCTTATAGGTCTGCAGCCCTCGAATCACCCACATCTCTTCTCTTCTTCCTGTTTTTAATCTCTTGTTGAGACAATAACTAAGCCATGATGTTGACTCGGTGTTATTAATCTGTGTGGTTGCTGCGTCCTGGGAGGACGCAGGACGCCAATTATAGGCTGTTTGCCAGCCTTTGATATTTGATGACCCAGGGCTGGGGAGCCTTCTCTTTTGCTGATGGGGGGAAAACCTGATTTTCTCTCATTTTCCTTTTTCTCTGCTCAGCCCACCAGCTGGGAATATTTCTGATCCAGGGCCAACCTCTCAGATGTGCTTGGGGATTGGAGTTGTGGACATCTGCCTTTGTTTCTACCATGGGCAGCACACACAGCCCCATCTCAGAGAGAACACATACCAACAGCTCACGTAGTTGCTCTCCTATCTAACTTTTTCTTCTCCTACAGCCCAGAGCTCCTCACATCTTCTTGGCCAGAAACAGAAAATTGGCTTAGCCAATGCTCATCTCTCCCTGTCGATGCTGTTTTGAAAATCAAAACCCTGGATTTTGACTCTTTTCTTGTCTGATTCTGTTGTGCAAACTCAGCATGAGACTCTGGCTGCCCTGTGGTCATCTCCCTAATGAGAAAGGCTCTCTGCATAAAAAGAAGTATGGGGGGTCATAGCCATCACTTCTTCGTAATATCCCCTACCACATGAATTAGCCATCAGCTAGGGCCCAAAACTTTTTCTTTAAAAAAATGATGTGTTTTGTAAATATATATCCACTCATGTGATTTTCTTTTTGCCTAATATCTGTCTTGCCCACTAAATTATGAGCTCCCAGAGGCAGGAAATTGGTCCATTTTTTCTTTGGCATATTCCCAACGCCCGGGATGATGCTTTGCACATAGAGCCCTTTCAAAATACCTATTGAATGAATAAGTGAACCAATGGATGAATGAACAATCAGATCTATTCTGAGGTTCTATAGAGGAGAAGAAGTGCTCAGACACGAAGAATGCAGAGAGGAGAACTGGGATGTATTACTCTCAAATTATCAGAGCAACCTCTCCACCCCTGTCTGTGTGGAGAGAGCATAGCCTAGAATTCGGGAGAGTTGACTGTCATCCTGGCCCTGATGCACATTTGCCGAGTGATCATGGACCTTGTCTTCAGGGTGTGTGTGTGTGTGTGTGTGTGTTTTCTCCCATCTGTAAAACTTTTGAAGGGACTGGAAGAGTCTTCAAGGTACACAGTCCTTCAGTCTCCTGAGGAGGCTTCTGCCTCCCATCGAAGGCCTCACGCTGTACGAGTTGCTTCCTCCAATCACTCTCCAGGCTTGTGACACAGCAGATGGAGTTGGTGCCCACCTACAACTGACAGATGAGTCTCATTTACAGCCACCGACATTCAAGTGCTTGGCTCTTTGTCAGAGCCCTCTAGCTCTGAGACGCTAGGAGAGCCCTCCTGTTTGCAGCATCACAGACGACTTCTCACCCCCATGCCTCTGTCTGTGCCAGAGACCTGGGAACGTGGACTAGAGAAGCCAGCCTCTGGCCAGGGGTCCGTGAGGCCTTAGAGAGAAGCCATGTTTGGGCCTAGTACTAATGCCCAGATTGCAGAAGATGATGAAGTAATCTCCAGAAAAACATTAGCTAGTTGGGTCTAATCCTGGGTCCAGTTTCTCAGAGGCCAACTGGATGATTTTTGTTGCCTTATTCAGTAATAATATTAGTAATTCTAGAAAGGCCTGATATTGAATATAAGGTGACCTGAGAATGGAAGCAAACTTTATTCCTGTCTCATTGGTTGATATTTAAGGCTTTGAGTGGTCAGCTATTCCTATGATAATATCTACTGAGGGCTGACCCTGTGCTACACATAAACATCTTTTTAAGCTTTATCTCATATTATCCTCGGAGCATCATTAAGGATAGGTACTATGGTTATCGCTGTTATATAGCTGAGGAACCGGAATCAGATACGTTAACAAATTTACTCAAAGTCATATAGCTACTAAAAGGCAGAGCCAGAATTCATACCCAAGCAGAAGCAATCTTCTTCTCGAGTGATAGAGGGAAATCCTCTCTTAGCTAAATAAGCATGTCTCCCAGCCTTGGCCCCAGCAATGGGCAGGAGGACGGAGAGGCAGAGGAAAGGGAAAGTCCTCTCCTTTTCATGAATTAATAATTTTGAGATTCAGTGTGAAAATCCAAAAATTTGTGGCCCAGTTGGAAAATTAAAGGATGAGACAAGGCCGTCGGATGGGAACAGAGCCCCCTTAAAGGGGACGGTTGCAACCCTAATCTCCCTCTGCTACTTCTCCCTGGCAGAAGAATATGTGCGTTTTAAGTATTGTGTTGGGAGCAAGATGGAATGAGTGGGGCAGGACTTGAAATATTTATCCAGATCACTTTCTCTGGGTTGATACTGACAGGACACCGGTAGCTTTTTAATGTGAGGGAGCCATCCGGCAGCTGCGAAGCTTTAGCCTGTGAGGCAAATGGCTTCTGTTTAGCTTAGTTTCTTAACTTAAACTGTCCAAAAACCCAAGGGGTCCTTAGAACTAGACACTTCCCACATACCTGAAGTGTTTACCTAATGAGCACTAATTTTCCATCTAATTTTTCATACTTTTACATTTTAACTCACGGTTCCCACAACGAAGCACAGATATAATCTGGGTGTCTGCCTCCTTTCTAACTTTTAAGATAAACTGACGGCCAACGGTTCTGTTAAAAGATATTCGTCACGTTGAATCCCATAAGACTCTGCCTCTGTACCAAGTCGCAGAAGTTGGAAGAGGCCAGAGGTTTAGAGGAAGGAAAGATGGTTTAAGATCTACTTGCCTAGCAGCTACTTCCACGGCAGCAGGAAACGAATAACCTGTGAATTCCCTAACTCCGTCCCGTTTCCTGCATCTATCACTCCTGGGATGTTCAGATCCATATTCTGCAGTTCTGCTCTTTGGCTCAGATTCCATTTTTAGTCTAATCCCATTTTGGCCCAGTATTTCAGAGCTCCCTCACAGTTTCCAGTCTGCCAGCAATGCTCTTCGTTTCTAAGCAAGGTGATGTCTTTACATAGTTTTAAAAAATCTTTTATATTTATGTTAATACTTATATACAATAAAATTTATTATTATAATTATTTTTGGTGAACAGTTCCGCATGTTTTGACAAATGCATGGAGTCATGTAACCATCACCACCACAATCAAGACATGTCATGGCTTTATCCCCACTTGCCCCCCATATTTCCTATAAAGGCTCCCCCTTTATAACCAGCCCCTCATCCAAACCCCTAACAACCACAGGTCTGTTTTCCGTTCCTATACTTTTGCCTTGTCCAGAATGTCATAGTATCTGGCATTTTCCGTCCGCCTTCTTTCACTTAGCACAATGAGTATATTAATAGTCTCTTCCGTTTTATTCCTGAGTGGTCTCCCATTGTTCGGTGTACTGCAGCTTGTTATCAGTTCGCCAACTAAAGGACATTTGGTTTGTTCTCAGTTTTTTTTTTTTTTTTGGTGATTATGAATGAATCCACTTTAAATATCACACAGGTGTTTGTGTGAGCGTAAGTTTTCATTTCCCTTGGTTAAATACCAAGGAGTGGGATTGTAGAGTCCTCTTGTAAACATGTATTTAACTTTTGAAGAAACTTTTAAAGTATTTTTCCAGTTGGGCTGTCAAATTTTCCTTCCTGCCAGAGGTGTATAAGAATTGCAATTGTTTCACGCCCTCATGGGGACTTAAGGTCATCTGATTTCTATTCATTTTGGTTTTTGCTCCTGATTGATATGTAATGATACCTCATCATGCTTTTAGTTTGTGTTTTTAAGTTTTTTTTTATATTTGTCATATTTAGGAATTTGGTATAGGAGGGAATGCCTCATCTTAAAACAGCGGCTACTTCTGATTTTGTAGCCACTTTATTATCATGGGTGTTATAGGGATTTCATCTGCCTGTCTCTTTCCCCCATTGCTTCTCAAAGGCAGGGGTGGGTTTTATTCAATTCTCTTTCCCAGGTCTCCACAAAGATACCTGGTCTAGGATTGGCACATGGTGATTATTTAATAAGTGGGTTATTCAATGAATAAATTTGTTCAACCTATAATTAGAAAGAATTTGGTTTATTCAACAATCTGAGAGTTCTTAGAGAAATAAATGGTTAGGTTGTTTTTCTTGGGGCTTAGATATGTTTTAAAAATGGAAATGTGGGGAAAGGATTGAACATTATAGACACATGTGCCAACTGTTCAGGTCAGTGTTTTCAGGATTTTATCCTCTCCTGAACTCTGTCACAGATAATCAAATAATATGGGGGGAGGGTGGAAAGCGCCAGCTTTGGACCTTGTCGCTGCTGCTTGTGACCTTGAATAAGTAGTTCAAAGCCTCCCTTTGCCTCAGTTTCCTCATCTGCAAAATGAGCACAATAATGCCTAATTTACAGAATGGGTTTGGGTACAGAAAAGTATGTGGGTCAAGCACTTGATATATGTAGGGGTTTTTTTGTTTTGTTTTCCTTCAAATTGTTGTAAAGGGAACTTTTGGGAAATGTAGATAAATTCAGTGAGAACTTCAACAAAGAGATAAAAAAAAAACATAAAATGGAAATGGAAATCATGAAAGGGAACCAGTCTGAAATGAAGAGCACATTATTTGAGATGAGAAGTATATTAAATGGAATAAACAAAAGAATAAACAAAGTGAATAAAGAAGAGGATTGAATGCCTTATATAGAGGACAGGAAAGCCAATCAAGACACTCAAGCAGAATGGCAAGAAAAAGGATGCCAAGTTAATAAAAATAATTTAAGGAGGATATGGGACTCTATTAAGGCTCCAAATATTCGTCTGGTAGGTGTAACTGAAGAAAATCAAAATGACGAACAGCTATTTGAAGAAATAATGATGGACAAGTTCCTTAACCTGGTGAAGGAGATAGATATAAAACCCCAGGAAGCTCAAAGAATTTCAAAAATTAGGGATCCAAAGAGGCCCACACCAAGACACAACATAATTAGAATGCCAAAGGTCAAATACAAAGAAAGAATATAAAAGTAGCAAGAGAAAAACAAGTAATTACATATAAGGAAAGACCCATAAGACTGGCAGCTGATTTTTCAAAAGAAACTATGCCAGACAGATGGGTTTGGCAAAGAATGTTCGACAGGGTGAAGACCCAGGACCTACAACCATGAATAATTTATCCAGCAAAGCTATCATTTAGAGTTGAAGGACAGATAAAAATAAGCTAAAGGAATTTATCACCACCAAGTCAGTACTACAGGTAATGTTGAAGGGACTTCTTTAAGAAGAAAAAACATGTATCAAAAACAGGAATAGAGAGTGGAGGTACACCTTCTACCCAACAGCTGAAGTGCACCAACTTCCGGAATGTCACTCTTTTCTGAGGCACCAGTCTCAAAGTCCAGCTTCTCCCCTTCACCCCTTCAGATCCTAGCTGTGGGAAGCTAGTTGAAAGAAGTAGTGACATCCAAAACTCTGGGTTCAATGCCTTTTTGGGAACCCAACTAATCATCCATGAACTCAGGCGGGAGCTAACCAGTCAATAGGATCACCTCTGCTAAGAACTAGTAGGAAGTTAGCAGAGAGTAAGGGGTGGAATGGATTTACCAACTGTCCCACGTTCCATCCCTCACCTCCTGCTGTCTTTGAAGGTGTCTCGTATCAACACAAACACACATTTTGTTGTTAATTCTTGATGGTCATATATGATACTCCTACCCCCCAGTTTCTTGTCTACTCACTCTCAAACTAAGTACGTGTGATTCTAAAAAATCACTCCAGCACATGGATCCTTGGTTTCCATATTAGAATAAAAGGGAGGTAGTAGAGGTAGTCTCAGTGATCCTTTGAGCCCTGAAGGTTGGTGTTGTATGCTTCATCTCAGCCAATGAAGTCACAGACTTTATGCAATATACATATCACATATTATTGAATTTTACACTTGAAACATATATAATTTTATTAACGAATGTCACCCCAATAAATTTAATTTTAAAAGTAAAAAAAAAAAAGACTGTTGTAAAGGATGCATAACATAAAATTTATCATCTAAGTGTACAATTCAGTAACATTAAGTATATTCACATTTCATGCAACCTATTTCATTGGTTTATTCATTTTGCAAAATTGAAATTCTCTACCCATTAAACACTAACTCCCATTCCCCCTCCCCTCATCTCCTGGCACCCACCATCTACTTTCTGTCTTGATGAATTCAACTGCTCTAGGTGCCTCATGTAAGTGGAATCACACAACATGAGTCTTTTTGTTACTGGCTTATTTCATTTAGTATGAGGTTCACGTTGTGGCATGTATCAGAATTCCCTTCCTTTTCGAAGCAGAATAATATTTCACTGTGTAGGACTGTTCCATCGTTTGTGTTTCCATTCATCCATCAATGGACATTTGGGTTGCTTCTCCATCTTGGCTGTTGTGAATAACGCTGCATTTTTCATTTAACATTATTATTAACGCTGCATTTTACATTTTACATGGCTGTGCAAATATGTCTTTGAGAGCCTACTTTCAGTACTTTAGCTGGCAGATGTATTGCATTTGGTAGTTTCTCATTTTCTCATTTTCCCCCTTTTATATGCAATAAATCAGAGGTTTCAGAGATCAATTAATTTGCTTAGGGCCTTGCGGCCGATACATTGCCACATCAGGATTTGAACCCAAAGCCTTCTATCTCTGAATGATCTACTCTCTCTCCACAACCTCACTTTGCTCTCAAATACTTCTCTAGAGTAGGGACTGGCATCTCAAGTGACAGAGGAAGCTATTTGGGGAAGTTTAGAAGATGTGGAAAAGGGGAAGAGAGATGGTCATGTTTATCGCTGTGAAGCATTCACTTACACTCTTTGTGACAGGCCTTTCAAAGTGGAATCTTAAAGCTACGTGGGGAGATTTGCAGCCCAATCAAGTGGGATCCTTGACAGACAAAAATGAGCGGATGATAGGAAGATCAAAGAGTAGTAAGCCTCTATGCATTGGCTGTGTGAGGCTTCCAACAAAGCATGAGCTCGAGGCCTTTTAGCTGCCTCCTGAAAAATTCCTCAAACCACCCCTGAGGTGACACTGTCTAGAGGGTCCTCCAACAACCGGGTAGAACTGTCTTTACTAGAGACTTGGAACTGGACATATTTCATCCTCTATCCATGGGGCATGCGTGCGCTGTGTTCTCCCGTACAGGATACACCCCTGAACAGTGCAGAATCCTTTGTATTTTGTGAAGCTGAGCCCAGCTTTCTCATTTGTTACACCGCTTTGCTTTGCCGTTGCTGTTATTTGCTGTCCCAGGCATCAAATGGTCCATAAACAAAACACTTATCCACTGCACAAACACTCAAAAAAGACAAAACAAATTTCAGAGCCACCAAAATGGCTGTTACCAACCCATTCAGTGCATTTTTTTTTAGAGAGAAAGATGCTTTTAGGTAAAGCATCTTGCATACTGCCTGTCACATAGCAGGTGCCTGAAAAAAAAATGTTCTTTTTTTTCTCATCCTGTTCTGTATTAGAATTCAGTTCCATGCAAGGAGCCAAGCTGGACACTGAAATGAAGTGGAGGAGGTAAATATCTTGGCCTCAGAGTGGTGGTAAAATAGACATTGAAAACAAATAAAAGCATTCACATGGATGGCAAAGGGAATTAAAGGCAGCAGTACAGGCTGAACTGTGTCTCCCCTAAATCATCATTTTGAAGTCCTAACCCCTGTCACCCCAGAATGTGACCTTATTTTTGCAGATGTTCAGTGATCCCCCATTACCCATCATTTCACTTTCTGTAGTTTTCAATTGACCCAGGGCCAACTACGGTCTGAAAATATTAAATGGAAAATTTCAGAAATAAACAATTCGTAAGTTTTAAATTGAGCATCGTTCTGCAGAGCGTGATGAAATCCCGCGCTGTTTAGCCTGGGATGTGCATCTCGTCTCTGAGCCGCATATGCTGCTCCCCGCCCTTTGTCACTGAGTAGCCACCTTGGTTACCAAATCTGTCACAGTATCACAGTGTTGTGTTCAGGTCACCCTTATTTTACTCAATAAGGGCCCCAAAGCGCAAGAGTTGCGATGTGGGCAATTCAGATATGGCAAAGAGAAGCCTTAAAGCACTTCCTTTAAGCGAAAAGGTGAGTGCAGTAAGACACTTAGAGAGGCGCAGACCGCATTCACTTAACTTTTGTTAGTCTGTTGTTATAGTTCTATTTTAGCACGATTGTTGTGAATCTCTTACTGTGCCTAATTTGTAAATTAAACTTTACCATCGGCATGTACGCATAGGAAAAAATATAGCATATATAGGGTCTGGTACTCTCTGCAGTTTCAGGCATCTGCTGGGAGTCTTAGAATGTATCCCCCATAGATAAAGGGGGGAGCGACTGTAATTAGTTAGGGTGGCCCCTAACCTAGTATGACTAGTGTGTCCTTAAATAAAAAAAGGAGAATCTAGACACAGACTTGCACACAGGGAGAGCACCATGTGAATATGAGGGCAGAAACTGGGGTGATGCATCCATCTCCAAGCCAAGGAACTCCACAGGTTGCCACCAAACCACCAGCAGCCGGGCAGGAGGCTTGGAACAGATTCTCCCACCACTTGCATAAGGAACCAACCCTGCCGACACCTTGGACTTGGTCTCCCAGCCTTCAGAACTGTGAGAGAATCGATATCTGTTGTGAAAGCCCCCCAGTTTGCAGTACTTTGTTATGGCAGACCAAGCAAGCTAATGCGGGGAAGTACAGGGGTCGTCGGATAGGACGGGATTGGGAAGGTCCCCTGGAGGACATGATGGTAAGCTGACACTGGCAATGTGATTCAGTTAGCTTGGGAAAGATAAAGAAAAAAGAGAGAGCATTTTGCAGAAGAAAACAGTGTTTGAACACACGGCTACTCGTTGCTGTACGGTTTAGTCTTACGAACTTGGTTGGGTATCTCGTTTCTAAACCCTTAACGCATTAGGACTTGAAGCAGTGAAGTTCAAGTGGACGGCCTGCCACTCACCATGCAGCTGATTAAACAGACTAAACAGAATGGGGGATACAGGAGAACTGTTAGAGAAAAGGAGGTTGGAAGCGGAGAAACTGACAACCACATCGCTCTGGGGTTATTGAGAGAAGGGGCGACTGTGACACGATCTCATGAAATTGACTTCCCGGGAACTGGGAACTGTGGTTTCCTGAACAGACAGGTACACGAGGCTACTTCTGATCATGATGGTTCTCTTCTTGTTAATTGCCTTTGGTAGTCTCTCTTTTTCCAAATGTAGCTGGAGAAGGTCTTCTGCCTTCTAAAGCTGGGTTTGGAGTCCTGTACCTTATGCCGTCACAGGACTCTGTTTAACCGGGCTGATTTTAACGTCCCCCATCTCACCTGTCTTCTCAGTCAGCCTCCTGTCCCAGACTGTCATCTCCTTGGAGCATAACCAGAGATTTGAAATGTTTCTCTGCACCGCTCCCCCCAGTCTACATAAAAGCTAGCCAAAAGTGAACATTAAATATTTGTTTAATAACTCCAGTTTTAAAATATTTCCATCCAAAGTGGTCAAAATGTAAAAAAAAAAAAAAAATGTATGCTTAGAGATAGAAACCCTTGAGTAACACAAACGCCTCAGGTTTTACAATGATATATGCACATTTTTTTTTTCTCCATGGCAAATCCCTACTGGTCTCTCTGCCACCAAGATTCAATAAGATGGATTTAATTCTTTTTCTACATAAACCTTTTCTGGTGAGAGCCTAACCCGCTATGTTCTCCTTTGATAAATTCAAGATGATTTGGGGTGGAATTTGATTTTCTTTCTTTTTTTCTTTTTGCTTGCTTGTGGCCAGAGAAAAATCTACATGGTGTTTCAAACTATAATTGTTCAGGTTTTCTCTTTAAAAGGATGCTGGGCATAAATGTCTGTAAAGGAAAGAAAGGAAAACAGAGCTGAAAGCCAGAGTTCTGTTATGATTTCTGAACACCTCTGCTCCTCTTTTGTCATTAGGAGAATTCCCAGTGCAATCGGCCCTTGTAGATGAAGCTCCTACTTTTTCCTTCATTTATCCAGTTATAGGAACAACTGAATAATCTGGAACTTGTCCAGGAACTCTTGAGTCCAGAGGGGGCCTTCTGGAACTTGACAGCCTCTTATTCTTATGCCCACCCCACCATGTTGCCTTGGTTTCCTGGACAATTGAAGGCAATAAAGCTTTAAGTCCAATATGTCACATACTTACTATATCTCAGGTGTGTTGCCAAGTGCAATATGCACACAGCCTCCCAGCGACCCTAGAGAAAGCTGTCATGGTCCCCATTTCAGAGCTGAGAAGACCGAGGCTGAGAAAGGCTTTATAACACACCCGAAGATGCTGCTGTCGGTGAATGGGAGGGCCAGAGTTCGAATCCTGAACTGACAGAGTGAAAACTCAATTCTTACGTCATTATGTTGTTCAGGATGGTGCAGTCTGTGGAGAGAGCCTTCGGGAGCTGCATTGTGGGGCACAGAGAGTGTGTTGAAATGAGGGAGGATGAAGAAGGCCCCTGGACAGAACCAACATGACCTCGCAGGCCAGGCCAAAATGTGGTACCTCTAGGCGATGAACAGGCTTTGAGAAAATTGTATGATTTCTTCTAGTTAGTATGTAGAGTAAGAGTGAGGACTTGTTCATCAAGCACAAAGCCTGGCACACCACAGACACCCAAATACGTGAGGAGGAATGCATGGATGAGCCACGTGGGAGAGGTCAGAACACAGCATAGGTTCCAGAAGGCAATAGGACATTCTCAGGATGGGGCGAGGCCTCCATGTTCCCTGGACAAGACAGTAAGTTCTCCTCTCTGGATAAAAAAGGAAACAAAAAGGCCTGGATCTGGCAAGTGGCTTACGCATCTGAGTGGGAGATGTTACAGAGAAGCAAGATACTCGAGACAGAAGGGTCTCTCTCCATAGAGGATTCTCAGTGCTGAGCTGTTAGTTTCTTCCTGGTCCATGCGAGGCGAAGCCTCACTGACTGTGGGAATCACCCATTTTGCCATCGGACAGACCTGATAGTTTCTAATATGCTGTGTAAGTCTGGACAAGCACCTCAACCCCTCTGAGCTTTGGTTTCCCTATTTGTAAAATAGGATTGTAACACTTAGAGAAGCAGGGGTAAAAAATTTTTTACTTCGTTAATGTGCTTTTCTAGTGGGCCTTTCTGAGTGTGTGACTTTTGTCTGCATTTGCCTATGCTAACCATCCGCTTGAGAGAGAAAAGATAGTAGAGTCATGTGGGAGGGAACTCCATGCCACTGTGTGGGACCCATCACCCTACAGTGACAGGTTCTGCAGCAGGACCCCTGCTCTCAGGCCATCTGGTATATGAGAGTCACCTAAGAATGCCAATGAGGCGACCTTTTAATCACATCGTTCCACTCGATTTGTTAACTGGCTCAGTGGCCCCTGGAAGCTCAGATCTTCTCAGAGTCCCCAATAGATAAGGGGACAAGAGGTCCCTGCCCTCGGCAGTTCTCGCAACTCACTCATCATTCTTCTCCCCAACCTGGGTCTGAAGACCAATGAGGAAAAGTCGAGGAAAAGTCTCAGTCTCCTTCATATCTCTCTCTCTCTCTCTCTCTCTCTCTCTCTCTCTCTCTCTCTCTCTCTCTCTCTCTCTCTCTCTCTCCTTCCCACAATCTCCCAGAATCAGAGAGGTTAGGTGTCCCAATGTTCTTCCTCTCTGGTCCACTCTTGCAAAAAAACTCTGTGATCTTGACAACCAAGTCTGGTCCTTAATGTGCTCAAGAGTGGAAATAAAGGAATTTGCTAAAAATACCTTCCAAAATCAATAACATGACTTGTATTTTTATTATGATCTGGTTGGAAATCACTTTCCGAACCTCAGAAATTTTATCTTGGAGGCAGTGCCTAAGACCACAGATTCTAAAGTCAGACTGCCAGGCTCAGTGCATGGCTCTGCCACCTACAAACGGGGTAACCGTGGGCAAGACACAAAAGCTCTCTGTGCCTTAGTTTCCTCCTCTGAAAAACGGGGTTAATAATAGTATCTCATAGGGATTCTTGGAATAATTAGATCGGTTTGTATAGGAAATAGTGCCTGGCACCTAATAATAACTCCTCTAAGTGTTTATTATGTGTCTGAGATTATCTTTACTGTTTCATCATTATCATCAATGTCGTCGTCATCCTCATCCTTTTTCTTCATGTTCCTTCTATAATAACTTCAATTCCCCAGCCTTACCCAGTATGTAGATGCAAAGCTCATATACTCAGGAAGACCCAAAAGAAAAACACATTAATAACTTGAAAAATACATTGTCTGGAAGATTCTACTCTAGTTAATAAAGGTGCTTCTGGGGGTGGGGAATAATTATTAATAATTCTGATATTACTAGGCGTGTGTACTGGAATCAAGTCAGTGGCTGATGGATGACGGGAGTTAGGTTTCTCATCGTTGGGGTGAGAGGATTCACATAGGCAAAGGGAGGATGCCAGAACGAGCCACGTGATAACAGATTAGAGTTGGAGATGTCAGGATGAATTCATGTTTAGCTTACTATAATACAGATGGAGACATATGTACATGTTTATGTAGGTATGTGTGAGTAGGCACACATAGATTTCTTTTTATCCTGTAAGCTGAGAGGGACTAGAAGCAGCGAGCACACCTCGCAGCCAGATGGTGGTTTCTAACATGATTCTCCAGTAAAAGGAACCTGGGTCCTTGGAGGAGTTCTGGGATGGGGCAGGGACTATACTAGATGAGCCTGGACCATCTCGTAGGATGTGGAAGTAAGGAAGTTCTCCAAAAAAAGGGACATAAGAGCCGATTGAAAGAGTTTCCAATGGCTAAACCTGGAATAATTTGAGCAACAAAACGAAATAGTTTTGGATTATAAGCCAAAGTATGTAGTACAGATCTGTGTGTCCACGAAATAAATAATTAAAAGGGAAAGAAGAGACAAATCTCCCACGAAGAATTCCAAATAATTTGTGTAGACATTGTACTCAGGAAGGTGGCATGTAACTCCCCACTTCTTAAGTTTGGCTTGTGTACAGTGACTTCTTTCCTTGGAGTATGATATGGAAGGAGGGGAAAAATAGAGGAACTTCATAGTAGAGAGACTTAAAAACTACCTCAGCCAGGAGATTCAGGTAAACATCAATAGTCAGTCATAGTCTGTATCCTTGATCTGCTATGATGATAGTGTCACTTTTTATGGTTTCCCTGCCCCAAACCCACAACCCCAGTCTAGTCACGAGAAAAGCATCAGACAAACTCCAGTCCAGGGCCATTCTGCAAAATACCTGACCAGCACTGCTCAAAACTGTCAGCGTCATCAAAAACAAGGAGAGTCTGAGAAACTGTCACAGCCAAGGGCAACCTAAGGAACCATGACGACCACATTTAATGTGGTACCAGGATGAGATTCTGGAACAGAAAAAAGACAGTAGGGATAGTCTAAGGAAACCTGAATGAACTGGGGCTTTAGTGATCGATACTGGTTCGTTAATTATACAAAATGTATCATACTAATTATTAGATGTAATAAGGAAAGCCGTTATCTGGGGTGTGTGGGAGCTCTCTGTAATATCTTTGCTGTATTTCTGTGAATCTAAAACTTCTACAATAGCAAATTTATTTAAAAATATATTGTCCCTATATCACTACCTCATAGGGTTGATACGAGGATTAAGGGAGATAGTGCCTAAGGAGTTCTTTTTTAAAGTTTACTTTTAAATAAAAATAATTTTTTTAAATTACTGTTGACATACAATGTTATATTAGTTTCTGGTATACAACATAGTGACTAGAAATTTATATAATTTATAAATTGATCACCACAATAAATCTAGTACCCATCTGACACCATATATAGTTACAATATTATTGACTAAATTCCCTATGCTATACATTATAATCCCATGACTATTTTTATATCTGGCAATTTGCACATCTTAATCCCTTCCCCTTTTTCACCTGCTCCCCCCGCCATCAAACTTCCTCACCTATCAGGCAACTATCAAACAGTATGGATGTTCCTCAAAAAATTAAAAATAAAATTAACTACCATATAATTCAGCAATTGCACTTTGGGTATTTATCTGAAGAAATTCAAAACACTAATTTGAAAAGATATATGCACCCCCTATGCCCTATGTTTATTGCATCATTATTTACAATAGCCAAGATGTGGAAGCAACCTAAGTGTCCATAAGTCAATGAGTGAATAAAGAAGATGTAGTACACACACACACATATATATATACAATGGAATAGTACTCAGCCATAACAAAGAATGAAATCTTAACCTATGCAACAGCATAGATGGACCTTGAGGATATTATGCTAAGTGAAATAAGCCAGACAGAGAAAGACAAATGCCATACGATTTCATACATGTGGAACCTAAAAAAAACCCAGAAATAGACTCATAGATACAAAGAAGTTCTTTATCAAGTGACTGGCACATAATATATGCTCCACAAAACAGTACTGTTTGACCGTCTTCTGCCTTTCTGGGCTATTCTCCCTTGTTCTGTGCCTTAAAGACTCACTATCATTACCTTTCCTCCAAGATGAGCCAAATTGGTCTAGTTTCAGATAGCTGTTGTCTCCTCTGCACTGAGAAACCTAGAGCATCATCCCAGTGTTTGTGACTCAGTGTGTTACCTTATCTGTTCCTATCCAAATTGCATTCATGTCCTTTCTTTGTTTGGTGACTAAGATACATCACAAAATAATGGCACTTACATGGTGGTTCCTGTGGTGTGAATCGGCCAGACGCTTCCAATTAGAGACACTAAATCTTAACTTTCTTTGACAAATGATTGTCAAATACACAAGGCCCCTCTTCTGACTTAGGGGAAGAAAGCACAGGGACGTCACCAACTTCTCGTTTGCTGACTGAGGGTCTTGACGGGATGCAGCATCACCGAACAGCAAGTCCTCATGAACTATTTCTAAGTGTCAGGATGAGTTGCAGCATTACAATGAGGCAGGGAAAGTCTTTTTGTGGCATTGGGTAGGAAGACTCTTTCTACAGAGGTGAGAAGGGTAAGATATCTCTGGGGCTGAGGTGTGTCTAGAAGAGGAATGATCCCGCTAAGAATGAGACATCATTGGTCCTACTGGATTCCCTTTCCGGTCATGAATGTGCAAAAAAATGTACACACACACACACACACACACATAAATGCATATACACGCATACATACACATATATATTACATATACACATATATTAAATCATCTATCCATCCTCTATCATTTATCTATCATCTGCCTGTATGTCTGTCTGCCTGCCTATCTATCTGTCTGTCTATCTATCTATCTATCTATCTATCTATCTATCTATCTATCTATCATCTATCATCTATCTATCAGCACCATCACCTATCAATTTTTTCTCTCATTTGGCAAAGGCAGGATTTGCAGATTATAACCCATATCTTACTCTTCACTCACCCTATTGTTCTATTTTTCTAGGATGCCAACCTGAGTTTACTTCCCATCTACATCTTTGTTTCTCCACCTTAGCTTGATACATCTGTGGAAAACTCACAGAGAAACTGGGTCGCCAGGGCTGGCCCATCTTCCCATTCGGTAAAATGAAAATAACATTTTAAAAACCCAGTCAGAAATGTCTGTTTAATAATTCTTCATTGCTGCCCTGAGACCGGATTTCAATATTTCTAAATATCCAATGCCTGGAAGCTAGCACAAAATGGCTATCTAAAACTGCCAGAAATTTGCTTCCTGTGGTTCTGAATTGAAAGAAGGAAAGTTGGGGCAGCCTCGCCGCCTCTTTTGTGAAAGACCACTTTGGTGAGCTATCTTCGTCATGCTCACTTACATTAAGTAACTACTTGCTGCTGCCCTTGGGGTAGCTCAGGTCTTGGGCGAAATCATCTAAAAGCAAATACTTTATAATGGAATATTAAATATTCCATTTAATAATGTCCCAAGTGGTGAAGAACATTTCTAAAGATTTTTTCTTATGAAGTGTTTAGCATCTCCCCTGGAAGTCCTGGAAACAGGGTTTGGGGCTAGTCGGTGAGATCTGGGACCAAAGAGCCAAGATGTGGGAGAAAGACCTCCCACTAGATGATGGGTTTAGAAGGTCTCAGCTCTGTAAATGGACAGACTAGTCTTCAGGATCTATTTCCAGAAAGAAAAAAACAAAAGGACCTGCCATTAAGACATTAGTTAACTAACTAGCTTACAAGTATCCCTGGGTATTCTCTATGCACTGTTAAGGCAATTTTCTCTTTGAAATATCTGCTGAAGCTTTGTACAAAACCCAGGGGCAATGCCTTTTCCTTCTGACACCATCCTCTCGCCTTCCTTAGAGCCCTGAGAGCAGCCTCCCTTCTGGTTCAGTTCCAGACAAGGATCCCACTAGTCACAAGTTCTACCTTGCAGGGGACAGTAACCCCGTAGCATACCAGCTGATTGAGGAAGCACCTTCCCTATCTCCTCTGCTTCCCTCCTGTTGTCCTTATGCCTTCACAGAGTGAAGAAAGATTTCGTCTACATGGCGGATTCAAACTCACTTGAATTTACGGCTCCCTGCTTCCTTGACTCCAAAGGTTCCAAATAGAAAAATTCAGGGAAGAACTCTAACTGGCCCAGCCTAGACCGCATGCTCTCTTCGGGCCCAATCACTGCGAAAAGAAGGAGGTGTCACGATTGATCTGATTCAGGTCACATGCTCACTTCTGTGGCCAGAAGGGTGAGGTATTGGCCTGATTTCTAACTTCTGGCTCTTCCATCTCTGCATAAGAGCTTCTCTGGTCACCAGAGCTTACTCTGCCCATGAACATGGCCATGAACATGTAAATGCTGAGGAAAGACTGTCTCTCGGCCCTCAGGGATTAAATCTTAGGTCACCACAGTTGCCTCTTGCTTGTCTCTGCACTCTTTATTACCTGCTTCTTTCTCTTCCCTGTCTCCCTCCCTCACCCTTTTTCTACCAGTATTTCCGAGATCACCTCCCCACTTTGCTTGCATTTGAATTCTTATCTCAGTAACATCTGTGGAAACCCAAACTAAGACAGTCGCCACGACTGGCCACTCATCCCATGACTCAAATGGGGACAGAGTAGTGTGTGAAGGAAGTGGTGGTTCTCAACATACAAAACAGTAACTGTCCACTAGGAAAATGTATGATGGAGAAAAAAAAACCCTACAGGACTGCAAACAATGAGAACTTCTAGTAATTTACTTTCAACTGGACCAATATTTGGGCACAAAACATGTCTGTCCTGACATGCCTGGGGAAGTAGATGGACTTCCCTAGCAGGTTGTTCTAGAGAGAAAAATGTCAGAGGATCTTGGAGTCTAAGCTACGACGAAAGCCATGCCTTATGCAATCCCTTTCCTGCCATTACTTCATTCATCTTCTGCTCCCGCCGAATCATAGCCAGGAGTCTGTCATGGCAGAAGGATACACCTGCCTTCTTGGATGCTGGCTACAGGCTGGGTTACGTGGTTTATGCTGAGTGACTTTCCCGTTAGACAACTGGGCTTGTGTGATGGCCCATGCATGTGCAATGATAAAAATACTGTCTTTATCTCTGTGGCTCAGCTGTGGAATCCCTGCCTCTTTCCACTTGAGTTCATTGGTTTCTGAAGCCCATCGCATTGCACGCATGGCCTGGGTTGGATTGTCTAGAAGCAGTGCTTGAGAGAAAGAGTTGAGGTACAAGAGACTCAAAAGCGTGTCATACACACACACACACACACACACACACACACACACACACACACACACCCCTCTAAGCTTGTAAGGAAAACAAAATACGGAAGATAGAAGAGCCACACAAAAGGATCTCAGTCTCAGATAAAGTCTAGACCAGGGCTTGTCAAACTATGGCCTTTGGGCCAAATTCAGCTGTCACCCGTGTTTCTAAATAAAGTGTTATTGTCTCGCAGCCACACCCATCATCTACATAATGTCTGTGTCTGCTTTTTTGCTATGAGGCAGAGTTAAGTAGTTCCGACTGATGGGTTGCAAAGCCTAAACTATTTACCATCCGGCCCTTTACAGAAAAAGTTACCAACCCCTGCTCTAAAGTCGTCCCAATCCACAGGAGCTCTGCAGTACCCACTGCTCCATAAATCATCCCGGCCTCGAGTCCAGGGGCTGGTCTTTGTACCTGAGAGTCGCTGACCCCCCTGGGGTGGTGAGGGGGAGGCGCAGTAGGCACACTAATCCTTGGGTGGTGGTTTCTGTCATTTCTGGGGACCAGGGGCAACTACGGGCCATGAGCAGCCAACACAGCGGCTGGGAAGTGGGTGCATCCGCTGCCATGTTTATCTGGATCTGCACGTGTGCTTCATGAAGTTGGAGAGCACCTGTCTTTCCTGCCTGAAACGAAGCCATCGTTTTGTCACCTGTCTCCACTTTCACTCTTGCCTCCTGTCCATCCCTCGCATTGCTCTCAGAGCGGAGACGGAAACATGGAACAAGCCCCACTGGGTCCTGCTTCCCTCATGCTCTGCTCTCTAGCCATACGTGGCCGGAGGCCAGTGAGCTGTTTCCTCCGTCTGGAATACCCTCCCCAGAACCTTCCGTCTCCCACCATGCTTACCTGCCATCTAGATCTCCAGAACCCGTCTCAGGACGTTTCCTCAGAGAAACCTTGTTGAAACTCTCTCCCCATCAATCTCATTCCCCTGGAGTCGCTACAATCTAGTTTGTGTGTCTGTGCTTGCTTACTTACTTACTTACTTACTTATTTATTTTTGTCTTTGCAAACCATAGCACACAAAAATATGCATAGGATTTTGTTCTTTAACAAATATGCTGTATTTTTTGCTTTGCTTTGATGTCTTTTTTTCCCCTTAACATATAAACCATAAGAAAATTTCCAGTCTGATAGCTACAAAGTTAACTGATTTTAGCTCATTTTCTAACAGCTGAATGATATGTCAGGATACGGATGTACAGTAATTTGTTTAAGAATTTTGTGAGCATGCGTTATGTTTGAGTTTCTATGTTGGGTGGTGGGTTAATAACTTACATACAGATATTTGGTATGTGTACTTTATTACATAATTAAATAAATTTAAACAGTGAATGGGAATAGGAGAAAATGGATATGCTCAAAAGTAATGAAAAATAAGTAAACATTAAAATTAGGAAAAAGAATTCCTTTATCGATAGTTCAGATTGTTTCTATGTATGTGGCTTTTTTTCCCTTTTACTTTACAAACAACGATACATAGAACATCTCTGAACAAATATTTTTATATTCTAATGCTCATATTTCTGAAGGCTCAATTTCTAGAAGCAGTATTATTTGGTCAACATCCACAAGCACTTTAAATTGCAGTACATACTCCCAGATCCCTTTCTGCAGATACAGCAAACACACGTCCACTGTCAGTTTATGAGACGGCCCGGTTTCCAGCATCTTTGCCACTATTGCTGTCTTTCTGTTCTTTTAATTTTTTCCCAATCTCTCAGCAAAGGAGTGGCTTCTCGTTGTTGGTCTGACTTGCATCCCTTTGACTGTTACTGAAGTTGATCACCTTTTTATACACGTATTGTTTCGTTAACAAAAATAATTCCCACAGTGATAGGACCGTGTGTTAATTTAGAGGGAGGTGGAGAAGTTCTCGGCACACCCTTTGCCCTTTACGCGTCTGTCCTCAGCTGCTGTCTAGTGAGGACTGTGTGTCCAGTGGTTCCTGATGTGTCTGCACATCCTCTACTGTCCTTCCTCCCGTGTCCCCAAAGTGTCGGGAGTTTTGGTCTCGATGGATGTGACGTCAGGGGTGTGGGAAGCCAGAGGTCCTGCAGTGTCTGTGACCATCTCCTTCTGTCTCTCTACTTCCAGACACCACCCAGATGAACAACGCAGTGCCCACCTCGCCTTTGCTGCAGCAGATGGGACATCCACATTCGTACCCCAATCTGGGTCAGATCTCCAACCCCTACGAGCAGCAGCCTCCCGGAAAAGAGCTCAACAAGTACGCCTCCTTGAAGGCAGTCGGTAAGCGCCTGTCGCCTCTCTCCTCCTCTACTTTTCTGTTCCTTCCAGACGTCTCTCTCTCCAACCTTTTTCTACTCTTTTTTTTATCTTTCCAATCTCTCTTTCTTCATCTTTCTAGCTAACTCTCAAATTTCTGTCTCTCTTTACCTCTCTCCATTTCCTTTGCTTCTATTTCTTTTTTTCTATCAATCATCTATTTTCTATTTCTATCTATCTATCTATCTATCTATCTATCTATCTATCTATCTATTATCTATCTATCTATCATCTATCTATCTATCTATCTATCTATCATCTATCATCTATCTCTATCATCTGTATATTCTGGTCTTTCTTTATGGGATACAGTCTACTCAGATCCAGAGGCCCTTTCTCTCTGATCCAGATCAAGTCCTACCTTTTTGTGGGGGACAAGCTGAGTGGGCAAGGGGCACACGTGGGAGCTGTTTCTAGGAAGGAAGACCTGTATGTTCATTTGGTCCCACTGACATATCAGCCCCTTCGTCGTCTACCATCTGCCCAGGTGAATCTTCAGGGAACCTAAACGTAGAATCTGGGACACTCGGCCTCTGACTGTCGAGCCCTGAGTGGGTAACACTCGTTAGCCACAGAGTCGTCCTAGCTCTGGGAAGTCAGGATGCCTGCTGTCCCTGTCCCAGGAAGCGTCAGCTCTTCAGGATGTAAATATCTACTGGGCGGGCATCCTGGAATTCTTACCAAATGCGAGACACTGCACTGGTCACTGTCTCATTTTCTCACAGTGATTTAAAGAGGAGGGAAAGGTATTGTCCCAATTTTCAGATCAGGAAACTGAGGCTCAAGGAAGGTAATTTAACTTGCCCCAAATCAAGCCGCCTGTGGGCACAGGCAACATAGCCAAGACTCGAACTTGTGTTTTTATCCCTCTGGAGCTTGTCCTCCCACGACCCTGGTTTTTTTTTGGTCTGTTTCCCGCTTTTCCATGAGCATGATGGTGACCCAGGCTCCTGAACAACGTACTCATAGCAGAGTCCCAGTGCACGGAAGCCACAGTGGCAGCAAAGCCAGGCGGGCACAAGACCCACAGATCACGTGCTTCCTTTCATCATCAGCCTCTCACCTTCTCTTCTTCTCCCAATGCCAAGCCCCTCATTAGTGATGGAGAGGGAGACACTTCCTGATCAATTCCATATGAAATATCCTAATTCCTAATTCCGTCATGAACTTCCACCAGAAACCCGAGCACAGACGCTATCATGTCTACGATGCTGGTGGCAGCAAGCTCTACTAACGTCCGAGTCACAGAACAACCGTTTTGGTGCCTGGCGGAAAGCCAGGCGCGTACTAGGAGCTTAGAACGTGTTCGAACCAGAAGTCTATCTTTAGGAATTCATGTTCCCTGATTTCCTGGGACATCCAGATGGAATCATTCAGAGAGGGCTTGAGCCAAATTGATGATATCGAGGTCACAGGTTGTGTGGAGGGACGCTGACTTCGTAAATCCAAAGCTTCACGGGACCTCACATGCCAGTCCCCCACATTGAATTTCTACCCCTGACTCCACCTTCATCTACATCCCTGTGACCTCAGATTGCTCCATGCCATATTGCATGTTTGCATAGCACGTGCATCTTAAACATGTTCAAACAGACTCAAATAGTCCTAGGAAGACACGAGGGCTGTTGCCTAGGAGAAGAGGCGTCACAGTGCCTGTGCTGATGTAACGGGAACTTTCGTACACTATTTGGTGGCTGTCTCCCTTCCTGAGTCTTGTATTTAGATAATAAATAGCATTTGCTGTTATATTTGATTCTTTTTTTTTTTTTTTTGGCATTAAAACAAAAAAAAATCAGTCCAGATGTCTTTTTCCTTTTGAACTGATCACATTACCCTAAACAACTCATTTGTTCAACACAGCCCAGTGTCTCATCCCCCTTCAAAACCCAGGAGCTCTCTGGGTAAACGATGGTTGGGTATTCCCACTGAGTTCTTTGATTCTCCCCAGGATTTGTGCAGGGTCCCTGTGCACAGCAAGTGTCTGCAGTGCGTTTGGAATAAAATTGGCCGTATGAAAATTTACTTGACATTTCTTCAGTAACCCTTTCTCCCACAAAGGAAGATTTCCTGAAATGTTTGTTGAATGAATGAATGAATGAATGAGCTTATCTTTGAAAAGCATCAAAGAAAAGCTTAGTAGGAAGGCAGCCCCCCTATATCTGTCCTTCTCTGACTGCTGTGGGAGTTCACAGGCTTTCTTTGAGTCATGGATGGTCTTGTGAAACTCTACTGAGTGGAGGTCCAATAAGGAGCCAGCTGGGGCACAGCCGGACTCAGTGGGTCACGCAGTAGTCCAGCATCTGCCTTCACAAATGACATGCAAATCCCATAATAAACATTCTTTCAAGAGTTCTTTATTAAGGCCTAATGTGACCATGGTGTGGATGATGAAATGCATCTCATTAATGAAATCATTACCACCCAGGAGAGAAGTTGTTTAAAAACGGCTTGCTGTAGAAAGCTCGGTAAACTCGGATAGCCAGACTCACTTTCTGAAAGTTTCAATGAAGTAAATATGGGGAGACACAGACAGCTTTTAGGGTTAACCACCATATTTAAAAATACTTCTGGAAAATGAATTTGTCTTGGTGGCTTTAATATTCAGAATATCAGGTGGGTTGGGGCCAGTCACTGAAACTCTGACCCGTTTCTGCATGTGAAAAATGAAGAAGCTGAATTATATGGTCTCTAAGCTCCATTCAAATTTTAAAATCAGGAAATTAAACAATTCTACTCATTCTAGTTGTTAGAATACCCGTGGACCATTAATTCACTCCCATTCATTCACTCCCGACTCTTGGGAAAAAAGGGTAGTAAATGTTGGTGCTTTTCAAATTAATTAATTAATTATTAATTCCATTTGTTGAAATCACATTGATATTTAAAGGGAGCCCTTTTCTCTCTACAGTTCAGGAATTTGGGCATTTAACATCTGCTTATAATATAGCACATGACTACAGAATGGTCTCAGTTCCCAAGGGTTTACTGCCTAGTTAACCAGGGAAAGGTTAGCTCACGCTAGGGAAATGTCAGAGGCTAAACCTCACTGGTCTCTGTGCAAGAATGAGCCATAGGGTTGACTTGTCATTTGTTCAATCCATTCATTCATTCCTCAATCACGTAATCTGATGTTGCTTGATTGTAGGTCCCACTGAGGCCTGAGGCAAGTCTGACCCATTCATTGATGTATCCCTCATGTCTAGCACCACATGGGGAACTTCCTAAGTGCTCTCAATACATATTTGTAAAAACAGTGAATAATGTCACATGACAGGCACCAACCACATCAAGTAAGCAAGATGGCAGAATGTCACATGGCCTCTGCGATTAGTCAGGACTGAGTTTAAGACCTGGCTCAGACATTTATCAAGTAATTGCAGCAATTACTTCACCTCCTCAGAGCTCAGTTTCCCCATCTGTAAGGTGGAGATAATGAAAATACGTAGCTGATGGTGTGTTGGAAAGATTCAATGACGTAGTGTACAGGAAGTGTCTAGGGTTGATCCTCAGTGAATTCTGCCCCATATTAAAGTCTCCCAACCAGACTGTTTTGTCCATCAGTTTCTTCCTTGAATTTCCAAGATCAACTGGCACCTTGATTAATGTGCAATGGCCCAGATTTCATTTTGAAGGAAATAAGAGAGCTAGATCCCCATCTTTCACTCCAGTGGGATGGAAAAGACATGCATCGATGCTAACTTCCTCTGGGAAGCTCATAATACAAACAAGTAAATAAGCAAACAGCAGTTGACTTTTCTGAACCATCCTAAGAACCAGCAAAGGGCAGCCCAAATCCCTTCATCTCTAGCCTGGGCAACAAAGATCCATGCCCGGATGAATGGCTACTACAATCCGCCAAAGAAAGATTGTTTCAATCAGTTAACTCTCCCTATTAAGTCAGAGATGTGGGTTTAAACATTTTAGAAATATTTTTCTACCACAATTGAAGCCAAGAAGTGTGCCTTGTGAGAGCCCAAATGTCACCTAAAAATCCAGTTAAACACACAGATGCTCTGGCCTGAGCCACCCAGTGAGGGGTGGTAGCATTGTGGGAACCCACTTCAGGGTTCTTCAAAGGACAATGGTTTCAAGACAAGAAGTTTTTGTCAAAATATCCCTCAGGGTCACCTGATGGTTCAAAGAGTCGTGCCACCAGGAGTCACCACCCTTTGATGTAATTCCCGGTGGGCCTGGCAAACAGAAAATTGCCCCCCACGTTGGTGTCTGTCTCCATTGGCCCCGAGTCTAGCTTCTCCTCTAGGTGTCTGAGAGTTTACATCCTCGACTTCCAACCATGTGCCTTTGATGCTCCCATGTAGCTCAGGTTACCTAGTGAGGGAGATGAGAAGCACCAGCATGACAGACAAAACGCTGTGGTGCTTTCGTCTTTAATTCCAAATTTTAATAGGAAAACATTTTCTCTGTGACTGTTTGACAGACGATGGAGTTTTGCCAGAACCCTGTTACATTTTCCAAAAGCCCTTTTTAAAACCACAGCGAAATACACTTACATGTGGCAGGAATTCACTTTCTGTAGGAATCGTGCATGAAAACCCTAAGAGGTATGTAAGAACCTCTACCACAAATCGCCCTCTACTAGTTTATTCATTCATTCATTTTTAAGTGATGGCAGAAAGGAAGGTAGTCTCATTGAGCTCCCAAATGGTCCAGCTATGAGGAAGGTATTTCAGTGGTCCTGACATTTTGCAGTTGGGGAAACTGAGGCTCAGTATAGTTAAAGAATTTTCCCAAAGTCACACTCTTAGTAAATGGCAGAGACGAGAGTCATAGTCAGGATTGCCTGATTCAGAAAACTATTTTTTCCCTACAAAATGGTGCTGGCTTCCAGAGAGCACTTTCTGGCATCAGAAGGGTATAACTAGGGAAAAAATAAAAAGCTCTAAGAGGCCCATTCTCCCTTTTTCTGTGTGAGAGAGGACTTGGTAAGGTACTATTTTCCTTCGTCTGAAGGGAGTTTTCTCGTAATGCAGAGTATAATTGAGGTATAACATATTGAAGGAATACTATAGTCGAAGTATGTAATTCACGTGCAGTGAAATACACAGATCACAATTTTACAAGAGTGTGATTGTTGAAATATATACACACTAGGGTAACCAACGTCCCAGTGAGGATAGGAAATATTTTCGTCTCCCAGAGAGTTCCCTCATGTTTCCTTCCTCTCCATGCCTTGGCTCATCGCCTTTTGATAAGAATTTAATTTTTCACCCAGCGATATTTACCTAATGTCCGCTGGTGCCACCAAGTGCACAGTGAAACCTTAACCATATTTTTGGTGGCCTGCGTGCCATCTGATTAAGTGCCCTTATTAGCGATGGATTTATGAAACAGAAGTTGTTACCGCCTCGCCAGAGCTGAGAACCCTGTCTTAGGGAGTGGAGACAGAGGGGACTATGCTGTGCTCCCTGCCTTCAAGGCAAACAGTGATGAATTTGACTTGAGGATGAGAAGCCTTCCTTGGGGTCAGTGACTCGGTCAGGCTTGTGTCCACCCGCACAGGAAGATCCGGGGACACGTCGCTATTTAGAGATGGCAATGACTCTTGGCTCAGAGGGACAAGAAGCATCAAGTCATCCTGGGCGGGTCCCACTTAGTTTGATCTTCGTCACTCTTCTCCTGTCACTCCAATTTCCCCTCTGTTGTGAGTGATGAGGGTGTAGAGTTCCTATCCGCGGGGGGAACGTGGCAATTTGAGCATCCTTTGGCACGCCTGAGAGGCCAACCGGAAATGTTAAGTGGGGCCGGATCTGTGCTCTGTAATCACCCGGCACACAGACTGTTTCCTGCGTCTCCTCTCAGCTGGCAGCCTGTTTTATCTCTGGAAACTGTGCAGAAATACTGAGAATTTGGTCCTCCCAGGTAGATTCCCAGGAAAGGAAAAGGGAGCTGGTAGCTCACGCTCATGGGTCAGGTCTGTGGCCAATGGGCAGAGGCGGCTGCACAGACACATGAGCAGGTTTGCCCCACTTTGAGTGAGACCCAGTCTTACAGGGGAAGCCTTTTCTAGGACAGGGGCCGGGTGTCTAGCCATAGCCGCCCTTAACTTTATGAAGTGGGTCCCCATGAGGTTCTGCTAATAATGTGAGAGTCTCTCAGGGCTCATTCGGTATATCTTAAACAATTCAATATGGAAAAACTGATTTCTAACCAAAATTCCAGGCACTGTGGGATTCTCAGATAACCAGCTTAGCTTGTAGGGGAAATCCCATACCATAGGAAAAGTGACTCCGTGGAGAAACTTGAATGTGTTCATTCATTCATTCAACAATATTTTTCAAACAACACGAACTGGGTGCTAGGGCCGTTCCTAGCCCATGGGGCCTGCCACCCAGCATCAAAAGTTGCAATCAGCGGAGCGTGTCCCAACCTTGAACTTAGAATGACTAATGCCACCCCTACCCCTCTTTTCAGGAGAGGAATTGCAGCAAAACAGGGTCAAAATTTATCTCTTGTCAATGAAGTGTTGTCATTAGCCAAAGTGACCTCATGTAACTCAAATTTTCCTCTTTCTTAGAGGATTGAGATTGAGAGAACTCTCTCTCCCTTTATGTCACTGAAAACATTTTGGCCTCTTGCAGGGGACTGCTTTTGATCCTCTGTAGGGCATTGTCTTAAAATGGCTTTAAAGCCTTGCAGAAAGAGGAATACACACACCTGCGTTTGCACACTTGGTCCCTCACCCTGTTCCCTGGGTCCCCTGGGGCCACCAGCAGCACCTGGGTGTTGGAGAAACAGATCAACATCTCTCGATTATTATTTTTTTAGGAAGTTCTGATGGTGACTGGGCAGTGGCGACACTTAAGTCACCAAAAGGTACCGTACGGCTTTTTCTAGCTCTTTCGTCCAGGTGTTGTCGGAGCTGACACCATTCAGTGAAGGCACCGAGCATCCTGGTGTCTGTGTGTGACCCAGTGCACACGTGTGTCTGTGTTGGTGGACCCGCAAGTCCGTCCAAGTGCCAGTGTGTAGGCGTTCGTGTGTGTGTGTGTGTGTGTGTGTGTGTGCACGCGCGCGCACGCGTGCACTCATGTGGTGCATGCATGTGGTGGCTCTGGTGTGGCATGACTGTTTGGGGCCGTTGTTGAAGAATTCCCGCTCCTTGCTTCCCAGTACTCATTGCCCTAAGGAAAAGGTCACTTCAGAAACCAGCCCAGGTAAGACCTCCAGGAAAATGTTGCTTTTTCTCAGGAAGCCGCAAAATGGCAAAAGCACAAGGCCTATGACGCAGGGGCCAAAACACAACCTAAGAGGGAGAAATAAACAGAGTCAGGTTCTGGCCCAGCATCTTGGGAACGGTTAGGCTTTGAGGGGGACGAATGCTGTTTTCGGCTTTCCTGAGGTCGCATCGAAAGTGAAGGGGTTGGTCGACTCAGGTCGGTGAGTTAAGTAGCCGGGCGGCTGGATCAGGAGGTAGCTGTAACTTGTTACCTCTCTCCTGTAAAGGGCCCAGACAGAGGGCTGGACCTTTTATATCACGTTGTCATTTCATTCTCTGATGACCCATGGTGTAGGCGTTGTCATTCCTTTTCAGAGTAGAGGACAAGGGCTTCTGAGCAAGGATGGCTCGCTCGTCTGGAGCCACAGAGCTGCTGAGTGGTAAAGCTGCAGTTGGAACCCATGTTCTTCTGACCCTAATTCTTAAGTCATTTCCCACTGGGGTTGGATTAGGGGTGGGGAGAATGTAGCTGACCCAAGGAAGGGGAGGTAGAACTCTTTCGTGACCTTGAACTGGGGCAAATTGAGAAGGTGCTGCAGGGTTCTGGACAGGATACTAGCAGGGCCATTTTTGTATTCTCAAAAAGTGGTTCTGGTTTGCAAGTGGAGACTGGGTCAGGGGAGAGTGGACTGGTATTGGTGATACCCACTGGGAGGTTCTTGCAGTCATCCAGGTGGGTGGTAACCTGGACGGGGGGTGGGGAGAGGAGGAAGAGAAGAAAATGGAGATGAGAGTCGTTAAGAAGCCGCAGAGCATATGAGTGAACAGGAGAAGGCAGTGGGCCCACCGCTGACCTCACATGTGAACCTGTGGACTTGAGCCTGTGTCAGCGTCCCCTGGAGGGTTGTCAAAACCCAGATTCCAGGGCCCTGTTGATTTATTGGGTCTGGGGTTGTGTCCTGATGGGTTGACTTGCTAACAGGGTCTCGGGTGATACTGATGCTGTTCGTCTAGGGACCACGCTTTGAAAACCATTGTAGGACAGAAATCTTGCTGGGACACCAGGACCCTTTGATTCGGTCTTTGGGTATCTTTCCATGGGCTGAGGGTTCTGAAGAGGGGAGTTTGACTTGATTTGTGGGTGGGGAGGGGGCTGCACTGCACTGTGTTCCCATGTCAGGGGAGAGAGCTCTAGACCGATGTGTCTAATGAGAATCCTTTGACTTCCCCATCGCTGCCTGGGGAGAGGCAGATTTCTGGGTCTGGCATTAGATAATAACTGTTCACATGTCAACGTCCATTTTTAGAAATGCAAACAATTTGGAACATGACAGACCTACTAATTTGAGGCATAAACTTTTTTTTCCCCTCCCCTGTGAAAAACAAAGCCATTATAATTCCTGTGACAGCGTTTGGAGGCAGCCAGCATCCCTGTCCTTATATCATCAGCCCGTTGTTGTCTGATGCATTTAGAAAATATTTCAGGCCGGGTCAAAAGCAAGGGCTTGGATGCGGTTTTTCTACCCAAACCAGATTAATTCCACCTGCCTTGCTAAATGCACTTTTATTTATCCTGCTTGTCTGGGAAAGAGAGAAGGGGTCATGGAGAGGGTTGAGATGACTCCCTCTGGGGTTACTGATCTTCCTCTGGTGCTCCCCACTCAGCCTGCGGACTCTGAGTCTCCAGGGGGCATGATAAAAAGGTTGGGGGGTTTGCCCGACCCCCACCTCCCCACAGTCCATCACCTTCTTGAAAGGGAGACGTAAGCCGAGTGTGATGGGCTTAGCCTCAGACACAACTGGCTTCCAGTCGTGGCCCCATCATTTGGCATTCTCGTTATCTTGAGCAAGTCACTCAAGCAACCCGAGCCCCTATTTTTTGATCTACAAAATGGGACGACACCATCACCTACCTCCTGGGTGGTTGTAAGGATGAGATGAGACACCGTGTACCACACATGGGAAGCGATAAATACTCGAAGGCTATGACTGATACTATGACTTATTATTCAGTGAGCAAAGGGAAGGCTTTAAAAATCTCGTGGTAACAAAAAACCATCAAACTCTGAATAAGCCACCATTTTCAAAAATTGCTTTCGACATCCGGAAACCCAGTTAGCATCTTAACCTCCAGTGACATGAATGTTGCAGAGAAGTAGGCAGAGGGATGAGCAGTGCCCACGAGGCCTGAATAAAGACGAGGTAGCTGCAAAGGAGAAAGAACAGGGTTCCAGAAGGTACATGTTTCCTGCTTTTACTCGTCATGACTGTAACTCACTTTGGAGAAGAACCACAGCTGCCAGGACAGGAAATGGCAAACCAGTTTGAACTGTTCACATTTCACTCCTTGAGGGTCCCCGGGCGAGTCACCCCCTAGTGGTCACCACCACAGCTGATCCACCCACGGCCAACCCCGAGAACTCCTGGCTGGCACGTTTGCTTAAAACCCTCCACAAACATCACCACCACCTCAAGCCCAGTGAACTCTCCTAATCAGAATGAGTCTTTGAACCTGACCGTGCCATCGTCCAGGGGTACACAGGGACACTGAACATGGGGGGAAATGCCAGCCGAGAACTGTGATTGAATTGCTCTGGCTCTGATTAGAATCAGCCTGGGTGCCCCAGAGTCACCCGCATACATGCCCAGAACACCCATCCCTACCATTTCCAAAACAGAGGCCGTGATGACTATCCACCCTCCGCAGGGTTTGGGGGCGCAATTTTCTGAAACCATGCAAAGAATATACTTCAAGGAAGATGATGAAGGAAATAAAACTTCGCTTGGCCTCCCTGATTCTACAGATGAGGGCGTCGAGTCCCCCCGAGACAAATGATACTGCTCAAAGCCACGCAGGAACATTGCATCGCACCCAGGACCAGGACCCAGACGTTAAAGAGTGGCTTAAAGACCCGATCCCAGATTCCTGGAGTTGCCTGTTACTAGTGTAACCTCAGGCCCACCTACCCTTTAGGGGCTAGAACTGTGGGATGTGGCCCCCATAGGTTTTCACTGTTTCAGCCAGTTTTCAGATGCTCCTTCTGTGTGCACCAAAGCTGGGACCTACCTTTTTAAAAGACACAATCCTAGATGCAAACACAGTTTGCCCTAGAGCACCAATGTTCACATGCCCGCATTCCTCCAAACGTGAGTATTTTTGCTGTCAGCTGCAACAAAACCGTTTTCTTAGTTGGGGTTTGAGCTGGAAGGTGAGATGCCGGAGGTGAATAGTCTTGGGTTGGGTGTCCAGCTCTGCCAGTTACCAGCCGTGGCAGAATAATGGGGCAGACAAATTACTCAGTATCTCTGGGCCTTCATTCTCGTCTGTCACATGGGAAAAATGATATTGCCGTCATCGCTTACCTCTAAGAGAGGCTAAATGAGATGATGTAGGTGAAATAGCTAAAGTAAATGTAGTACGTAGTAGGGACTCAATAAATCCTAGTTCTTTAAGAAAATTAATGTAGCTCCATGGTAAGTGTTTATTCAAGAGATGCTAAGACAAAAGAAAGATGCTGCAGAAGAAAACAGGCAACAGAAAATGTGCAGTTTGGGTTCTGGTCCTATTGGAGTGCACACACCCTGGGGAAGGCTCCACCACCTAAAAGCCGCCTTAAAACATTACTTCGTGAAATTCAAGCTTTTGCAATTTTCTGATTTGAGTTACTGGTCTGCTGGTGAGCAAGCAGTGGGCCATGGAACAGGTGGAGGACAGGGAGGTGATTTAAAAAAAAAAAATCAAATCCCACCAGCTCCTGGGTTCAGCCTTTTTTGAAAAAGCAGGCAGCGAGCACTGGAGTCTCGATGAGCTTCCTCGGGTCCCCGTAGGGTGTGGAATGAGTCGGCGGAGGGAATTCTTCACTTTGCAGAAAACTCCACTGCAGCAAGATTGCAATAGGCATTTGACTCAACAAAAAATACGTCCCTCGGAGGCTAAGCCAGCAAGATCCCATTCGTGTCACACTCCCCCAGCAACTCACATCGTAGACACTCGTGAACATACACTTTATTAGTAAGTTGTTAGGTGAAGGTGGCGATGCTGTTGTCTTTTCCGAAGAGGCACTGGGATATAGCAGACAAGTCGTCCAGCTGGAGGTCAGGAGGACAGTATTCTAGACCCAGTGCTGCTTTACCAGTTGGGTGCCCTTGAGCCGGTAGCTTCAATTGGCTCTCCCCCAAAATAGAAGATCCGGATCCCCGATCTCATTGTCCCTCTCTGTCTCGACAAGTAAAGATCCCAGGCTTTGTTCTGATTGGCTTTCCTTGTCCTGTGCCCACCTTGGAATGAATCCTTATGCTGGAGGCAGTGAGATGGGCCATTTGTAGTCCCCGGAGAATGGCTGGGGGATAGGGGTGTGGAGGGTCATACCATCCAGACCACATGGATTAAGAATAAGGGAGAGGTTGATCCCTGCCTGAAAACTGGGGCCCTTCTTAGGAGTAGGGTGAGTGAATGATGGGTCTTCCTCTCAGTTATCCGTTGCCATAACAGGGCTGTGTAACAAGTGACCACACGGCTTAAAAGCTCTTTGGCTCAGCACTGATGAGATCAGGAGTCTACGTGCCAGTGATTTATGCTGTTATGGGGGGGGGTTCTCATCTCAGCTGAGTTTGTCCTTCCGTGTATCTGGGAGTCGGCAGGGAGTTGGCTGGATGTTGGCTGATCTAGACTGGTTTTAGCCAGAATGGCTGGGGCAATTTGACTCTGCTCCCGGTGTCTGTTGCCCACAGAGGGTGTAGTCCAGACATGTTCTCATGAGGATGGCAGGGGTGCTAAAGAGAACCCCTCAAAACCAGCCTACACTTTTTCAAACTTCTGTTCACGTCATGCTTCTTCCATTCATTAGTCACATGGATGAACTAAGAATCCAGTGGTGGGGAAACGAGATCCTCCTTTTTGGGGGGTGAGTTTCACAAAATCACATAAAAAGAGTGTGGTTACAGGGCAGGGCGAAGAATTGAGAACGAGAGTATCCACCTTCGTTCAGCAGCCTTTCGGAAAGTGGTGACTGCAGAGCAGGACTGCAGAAAGGTAGGGACAAAGGGCCCGAGGCTTCTGAGGCCTGCCCACACCCCAACGCTGACCAAGGGCTTCCTGCAACCACATTTGAGGGGTTCATGGTGCAGCCTGCCCAGCCCTGTGCAAAGCTCCAGCCAGGCAGCATAGCCTCCTGTTGGGAGCCCTCAGGGTTAAGACAAACACACACACACACACACACACACACACACACACACACACACACAACAAAAAAACCCCCGAGGCCAGGCTCCTAGTTTTAGGGATGGTGTAGAGCCCTTCAGGAAGAGCCCGGAGTCTGAGCTTCATTAGGACCTGGTTCAAATGCGACTTATTATTATTTTTAACTTGTGTCTCTGCAGCAAGGCCCTGCACCAGGTGAAACGGGGCTAATTCACCATAAAGACAAATTTTCCCGTCTCCTCCCCAGCCCTCTCCTGCCTGAGAGGCTTGGCTCGTTTCCTGCCTTTCTTGTTTCTTTCTTCTGAGATGGCCTCAGGATCCTGCACAGCTTTATAGCGTGTATTTCAAAAGAAGAGAGAAATACCTGGGTATTTTTTTATAACATCAACTGTCCCTCCTTCTACCTTTTAATTCAGCTTGTGAAGGAAAAAATATATATAGAGAGAGAGACCCAGAAAACATTCCTATATAAGTAAAAAGTAAAAGCTGCCCTACTGAACCCACAGGCCCCACAGATCCAGTGGCTTGAAAGACAGAATCCGTCGATTTCTCTCATGTCATATCCCCAAGGGTCCAGGCTGGTGGGGCAAGTTGTCACTCGGGTTCGTTGAACGCAGTTGCTCTGCCTTCTCTCTCCCACATGACCCATGACCCTCGGCTACATCCCTATGGTTGGTTGTTGGCACAGCCTAACAGGAAGAGGGGAGTGAGGATGCTCAGGGCACCCAGATTTCTTTAAAGCAAGAAAGGTGAAGTGAAAATGGGATGCATCACTTTCGCTGACATTTCATTGGTGAAAGATGAGCCCCAGGGCCAAATTCAGCTTCCCAGATGGCTGGGGAGGTCTAGTTTGGGGCCAAAGGGCCATGTGTCCAAGAAAACAGGTAGACAAGGCCTAGGAGACAGGTAACTGGAAAGGTAGCAGCCTTTCGCATCTTCTTGGGTCGGGGCGTACATTTAAGCCATCCTGCTGTGTGCCATGCATAAGGGCCTGTGCCTTTGCATGCCTCATCTTGTTTACTTCACTGCACACCCAATTGTCCTCATTTTATACTTTTTACATCCTGACAACGAGAGCAATGGCAGCTGCCATCTGTCGAATGCCCAGCGTGAGGCAAGGACATTGGTGTTTTACGTTATATTAGGCACTTTCTGTGATTCTCTTCAGTACCCTCAGCTCCCCGCCACACAGTCATCGTTATTTTATTTTTTAAATTTTATTCGGGAAGCTTAGAGAACTTAGGTAACTTGCTCAACATTTCCATCCTATAAGAGGAAGAGTGGGGATTTGAACTCAGATCCATCCGCTCTCGAAGTTCATGATCTTTCTACCACACCGCCAAGAAGACTTCACAGTCATAAAGTCAGACGTGCGTCCTCCCAGACCGTCATATGCTGCGTGCACCAGGTGCACCCACTCCTTCAAGTCCCCGCCGATCCCTCTTTGTTGCTCACCATCGAAGGTGATCGCTGCCAGGGAAGAGTGGAACCCCAAGGAAAAGGAGTCTCGTGTCATAGCTCAGAATATGACCCTGCTTCGTTGTCATGGAGGGAATCAGTGTGACGTGGCAGGAAGCCTCCAGGGGACCGCATCCACCTCGTTGGCTCGGGGTGGGGGGGCGACCAAACGAGACAGTGTATGTTCTGCACCTTGGAGAATGCTCGGCCTGGAGTGGTGGAGAAGAAACCTGTGTCCTCTCGTGCTGTGAGATGTGTGAGGCTCTTTATCCAGCCCAGCTCTGGTGTGGGAGGCCACCTTCCGGTAGGTGATGGCCAGCACGCCAGCCGGCGCCAGTGCACCTCAGAGGTGCCAACGTCAATGCTGGGAGAACTGGGACCTCCTGGCAGCGAGGATTTCCTCTTACCTCCAGCTCCCTCGTCCTGCTGCACCTCAAGGAAGAAAGAGAGAAACACATTTGGCTGTGTGGGTCTTCATTAAACTTTTAGTTGTGACATTTTGACATTTCTTCTTGAGAACCTCATATTTATGTGGCTCCCCAGTCCCTGGTGTTTTTGGAGGGGGAACCAAGACAAGTGTTTACCTGCATAATTCTCACTTCATCCTCCATTTTCCTTAGCTTTGGAGGAAGGTTTTCCTGCAGATGGATCCGTGTTGAGGAAACAAAGCTATCTTCTATAAGGCGGCCAAGTGGGCAAATCAATGATGAGTGCCATAACCACGATTTCATTGATTCCAGGTATCCTGGGTTCAGATTCCAGCACCATCACTGAATGCTAGCAAACATTCACGCCTCTGCATGTTTCAGCCAGGGATATGGAGCTGGGCAGCAGCCCGTGCTCCTGCCCCATAAATAAAGGAACTTAACCCAGGTGGCAGTCCCTCTGTCCCTGTAAAGTGTAAGTCAGTCTGTCTTCTGTAATACGGGCTGCGTGCTAGTCAGGGTGCGCCAGAGAGACCGAGCCAATACACATACACTTGACCTTTGCATGACATGGGGTCAAGGGTACTGACTTCCCCCACAGTCGAAAAATCTGGGTAGAACCACGAGTCACCCCTTTACAGGCTCAGGTTCCCAACTGTGTGCTTGACCCTTGAACAATATCCTTGAACACTATGGGTTTGATCTGTGTGAGTCCATTGAAAAGACTCCACTGTATAAGTGGACCTGTACAGTTCAAAAATATATCCTATTATTTATATATGTTATATATGAATTATATATAATATCTCATGTGGATGATGTACGCTGTTGGTTTGGTTGAACCAATCTCCCATCATAAATCTCCTTTCATGAATATATGTAAAATATAAATACAGATATATATATATCCAAATGCATATTCATATATGTGAGTATATATGAGTAATAGGATATATATGCGAGTGTATATATATGTATATATACGCAGATATACACGTATATATACGTGTGTGTGTGTGTGTGTGTGTGTGTGTGTGTGTGTGTAGAGAGAGAGAGAAAGAGAGAGAGAGAGAGAGAGAGAGAGAGAGTGTTTTATTATGGGGAATTAGTTCATGCAATTACTGAGGCTGAGAAAGCCCCATGATCTATTGTCTGCAAGCCAGAAACCCAGGAAAAGTGGGATGTAATTCTAGTCTGAGGCTGAAGGCCTAAGAAATGGGGGAGCCAATGTCATAAACCCCAGTCCAAGGGCAGGAGACCAATATGCCAGCCCAAGCAGGCCCCCTCCCTCCTCTGCTTTTTGTTGTACTTGGTCTCTCAGAGGATTAGACGATCCCAGCCTACGCTGGGGACGGAAGTCTGCTTTCTGAGTCCACCAATTCAAATGGCAAGCTCATCCAGAAATGCCTTTACAGACACACCCAGAAACGAGGTTTAATCTGGGCAACCCATGGACTGGTCAAGTTGACATAAAACAGGAGCTGTCACAGACTAGATGCTCAGAAGAGGAAACATCCTTTACCTGTTTCTATTTTAGATAATGCCATTGGAACTGAAACATCTCCAGTGCTTTCCTCCCTTCATCAAATGCATGTCATTGTGCCCCTACTATGTGTCAGGCATGGGGTAGGGTGTTGGGGTTATAACAGTAACCAGAGTAGACTCGATCTCTATCCTGATTGGAGCTTATATTCTAGTCAGGGGAGACAGACCATACACAAGAAAGGATATTTTCGCAGACTGATGCAGGCCAACAACATGTTATAATAAAGAGAGGTGATGAGAGCAACTGGAGTGGGGGATGCTCTGTTTGGGTGATCGGGATGGATTTTCTGAGGCAGTGACCTTGAGTTAGGGAACCGAATGACAAGAAGGATCCAGATGTACAACCGAAAGGAAGAGGATTTGCTAGAGAGAACAGCAGGGACAAGGCCCAGTGGCTCTGAGATGAAAAGCTTGGCGTGTTTAGGAGCAGAAAGGACCCCTGCTTGGGCTGTGTTGATTTGTGTCCTCCCCGTCCCCTCCAAATCTGTATCTGCTCGGAACCTCGGGATGTGACCACACTTGGACATAGGGCCTTGGCAGATGTCATGACGTTAAAATGAGGTCGTATCAGATCCATGTGTGTCCTAGTCCAATGACTGGTGTCCTTATAAGAGGAGAGAAATTTGGACACAGACACCCAGAGAGGATGGCCACGGGAAGTCAGAGGCAGAGACTCGAGTGACGCAGTTACAAAGCTCAGAAGGTCAAGGCTGGCTGCAACCTCCAGGAGCTAGAAGAGGCAAGGAGGGATCCTCCACCAGAGGCTGCAGAAGGGGCGCGGCTCTGCTGACCCTTTGATTTCAGACTTCTGGCCTCCAGAACTGTGCAAGAAAATAGTTCTGTTTTAAGCCCCTCAGTTCTTGGTAATTGACATGGCAGCTCTCAGAAACTAATCCTCGCTGTCATGGGTTCATAACGAGGTGGAAGAGATAAAAGAGGACAAATTGCCAAGGTCTGTTTCATGCAGACCCTGGGGGCCCTTGCAAATCATTTGGATTTTATTCGTAAGTGTGATGGGAAGATTACTCACCCCATTTCAGTATCTTCTAGGACCAAAGACAGGGACAAATGAGGAAAGGGGAGAGCTTTGGTCTGCTTACCAGGTGAAATTCATCACCTGAGATCCAAGAATATCACGAAGCGAGAATGAGCTGCAGGAACCCCTCCTTACGATATCTTTGGCCCAAGGAAAGAAGGTAGGTGGGAGGCCACCTGCCGAGACCCTCAGATGTGCAGCTTGTTTTGAAAACTGGTTATTACCTCGATTCTCTCCATTTGCACAGAAGCGAGGCTCCATCCCACCTCGCACCTGCACAAGTGTCTGCTGCTAATTAAGAGGGAGACAGATGGAGGGAGGTACAGTGTAATTTTACAGCCTCTGTTCCTTCAAGGCAATTAGGCTCATTGGAAGGAGAGCACCTTTTTCATTTCTTCTTCTTCTTTTTAAATAAAGAAAAATCAAACTGGAGAGGGCCAGTGCTGTCGAAAGGCTCACACATCTGTTTCCTGGTCGGCTTGTCAGCCATCTGCCCACGAGGTACCGGGGCTGATTAGGTTAATGCATTTATTAATGGGGCTTCCGAGGCTGTCCAGCGAATGTTAGTTCTTTCTCAAGGAGCTCTTTAATATGCTAAGACAGGGACCACATGGCGCAAAGCCGAGCGTGGCCGAGTAAGCGTTTCCTCTTCCTCCTCTGGATCCAAGTCAGAGGCCAGAGGTTTCATGAAAACTCCATTTGCTGCACCACCAACCATATTCTCGTTGAAATAATCTTGAAAATACCTCTTCGAAGGACAGTTTTGTACCCCAGGTAACAAATCCGTGCCTGCTCTTCTCTTCTCCAAAAGACCTCAGAGTCTCGCGGAGGGAGGATGGTCAGATCGACAAATAGGTGTGGATGGCGTTGTCTTCCCTACAGGACATGAGAGGATGTGGTGACCCTTTGCTCTCTTCCCTCTCCTACGCAGATATCCTTTCAGTTTCTTGAAGCCACCGTGGTCGTTTCCACCTTGGGGCCTTTGCAAATACTGTTCTGTGTCAGGTACCTACTTCTGCATAACGAACCACCCCAAAGTCTAGTGGCTTAACAGAGCAACCACTTGCTGGGCTCCCAATTCTGGATCAGCTGGGAAGACCTTCTGGTTTGTGCTGGATCCCTTGGTCTCAATGTCCAGAGTCAGCTGGCAGGTCAGCTGATGGCCGTGTGGTTGAGGATGGCCTCACTCAGCGTGTGGCAGTGAGCCTGCTGGTGGCTGTGGTGATCATGAGAAAGTGGCCTGTGGGTGGCTCGTCCTCCAGGAGGCTGACCTGGGCTTCCCCCTTCCCAGAGCCTGTGAGCAGAAGCTGCAGAACTTCTGAAAGGTGGGTTCGGGTCATGGGTGACATCACTCTATGGGTCAAAGCCAGTCACGAGGCCAGGCCAGAGTCAAAGGGTGGGGGAATAGGCTCCACCTATTGGTGGAAGGAACTGCAAAACGTTACAGCCGTTTTTGCCGTCTACCACACGTGCTCCAGCTCCACATCACAGCTAAAGAGCATCCCCCAGGTTGCCTTCCCCAAACCAGCTCTTCATCCCAGGCAGATCGAGGGCCCTCCTTATGCCATCTCACAGGGCAAGCTAGGCCCTTAGCACACATGGTGGGTAAAGAGGGAAGATAGAAAGGAAAGGACCGTCCATTCAGACGAATGCCTCATTTGTGCCTGGCAGGGAGCCTGGCACGGAGGGAGTGCTCCATGAATGCCAGTTGGATTCAATCCAGTTCTTTCATAAGCCAGGAGGCAAAATAACATGTACTGAATAGTTGTTATGCTCCAGAAGTGTGCTGTGTAGCTTATACATCTCGTATAATCTATTCCTCCTGATAAACCTGAGTGGAGCTTATGTCATTCTTATTTCGCACTGAGGAAGACAGTTGTAAGAGATTCAGGGACATCCCTGAGGTCTCCTAAGCTTGCGTGTGTCTGATTCCAGAGCCCACAGATTTCCCGTCCACCCCACTCTTGTCCCGCATACTGAACACTTCCTGTGTCCAGGGATGCCCCAATGCCAAGTTCACCGAGAGACAAATGCAGTATTGGGTGTGGAGAAGGGTGTAGATTTTCCATGTGAAACACCAGGATTCCTCTTAGAGGGGGCTTCAGTCCATACCTGCACTAATAAGGCAGGAGTTGAAGGCCTCTGTGGCTATTTTCCTATAGAATTTTTTGAAAAGACATTACCCATCCCCGCTGTTGGGACACCTTCTTCGTAATCAATTTTCCCGGCTTGTTGGAAACAAGAACGCTTGAAGGCAGCATTTGCTTTGAGCAGACCTTAGACTAGTCCATTGTCTGGGAAGAGAAACATGGGAACGAATAACCCTGGATCATGCCTGGGGACTGAACGAGGGCGAGTGAGACTTTCAGTAAGTGACTGTTGGGAGGAAAGGTGGAAAAGCTTATCTATCTCCTCCAACCATTGCCCAGCTGTTCTCTGTGCTTCAGTGATGCTTTGCTCATACGTCCATTCACCGACTATCTATTGAGCACCTACTATTATCCAGCAACTTGGCTGGGCATTGCTTATGCAGAGATGAGCAAAACTCAGACCCGCCTTGCCCTTCTGGAACTGTGGTGGGAGAGAGAGAGACAATAATGAACGAACTGCATGAACAACTGTAAAACAGCAGCCGTGGTCCGTGCCATGGACAAGAGCCAATCAATTATGGTGGGCTCTGACCTCGTCGGACTTCCAAGAAGGGAGGGGCACCTGACATGGGAGGCAGCTGGGGATAGCGGGACTGAGAAGGGAGGTCACTTTAGTCTAATTCTTTGCAAAAAACTATGTGCTGGCACTATGCTAGATGCCAGGGCTTTGCCTGTGGACCTCAGCTCTGGGCGCATATTAAAGTCCCCTGGAGGCAGTGGGGGCGCTTAAAAAAAATCTGTGTCTGAGCCAAGTCCTCAGAGATTCTGATAAAATTGTTTGGGGGAGGTACCTGGGAATCCGAATGCTTTAAGAGCTCCCCCATGTGAATGCCATGTACTGCCAGGGCTGAGGGCCACCGAGCCACACAGATGGGAAGATAAGGTCCCCTGCTCTCCAACCACTCATCATCTCGGCAGGGGTCATAGATGTGAGAGTGGAAAATTATAAAACAACATGGTTGGGACTATGGCAGAGAGAGTGGGGGTACCAGAGGGAGCCCGAGGGAGTCGGGAGCAGCACCTAACTCCGTCTTGAAAGATAAAGAACTTGGGGTCTGATGTAAATGGAGGGGTGGGACACCTCAGCCCCCGACATCTGGTTCTCGGACCAGCTCAGAGACCTCACTACAAATACGCATGAGACTGGAAGGCTCTTCCTAGAGCTTACTGTATTTACAATTTTATGTAATTTGTGGGACTCCTTGGTCACTATCTGTCCCTCCCTGGGAAATGTCTACCCATGAGGGCAGGAACCATGTTTGTTTCTGATTCTCCCTTCGATTTCCAGTTTCTGGCACATGCCCCGTGCCTATTTGATGCATGACAAAACGACAGAACACGTCACTTGAAGAGATGAGTGGCGTGGTCGGTTTTGCATTTTAGAAACCTGCCTCTGGCTGCATCGTGGTGACGTGACTGGGCGAGGTGGACCCGGAGCCCAGGAGGGGAGCAGTGTTCACAGAGGGGCAGAGGAGAAGTGGACTAAGGCCGAGAAGCACCTGCTAGATGAACAGCAGGGCTTGGTAACTTAGCATGGTGCTGGGAGAGGAGGGTGAAGTCGGCCTCTCTCCCGTGTTTGTGGCTTGAGTGACTAAGAGTTGGTGTCCACATGCGAGAGAGGAGGCCCAGCCTCCAAAAAGGACAGAGCTGAGGCATGTGGGCGGCTTCAGGCTTGGTGACCTGGAGAGGGAGAGGCCAGTGGAATCTGTCATGGATGTCACCGGATGCATGAATTTGTGAGTCCACAGGCGCCATCAGTGAATCCTTCTGGGGCAACTTCACGCCGTTGAAAACCTAGAACTTGGCTCTCGAAGGTAGAAAGATGGGGTGCTGAAGACGACCCAGATCTCGCCCAGGTGCATGGTTCTTTGGGATACGTGTTCTTCCAATCCTCAGGAGCAGGGTCCCTGGTTCCTCTTGGCGTTGATAGTTTGCATCTTCAGACGCTTCTAGAATTTAGGGCAAAGGCGGGGGGCGCTTTGTCTTGAAAGGTCGCATCGGTCAGCATTGTTTACATTAATAGGAACAGAAATCCAATGTGACCCATCCGAAGCCTGGGACCCTAGCATGTGGCTTCCCGGGGTGTTGTGCTGGGGAGTTTGCGTGGAGGCCACGCTTGCTAGGACAACAGCTCTGATCAACGAGCGATGTCTGCCGTGGACACGGAGGGGACAAGTGGGGGTATTTCTGCCCGCTCGTCCTGAAACCAAAGCTTTTCCCTAATGGCTTTTCAGAAACGTCGAATGATGTCTGTCGGGCTCAGGTAGTGCCCTGGTTCAGGCTCCAGCCGTGGGTAACCTTTGTTCAGTCATTTCATGTGAAGCCTGAGCTTCGCTGCTTCCTAACCTATTCAGCAGGGGTTAAAATTAGGGTCAACGAGAGGATAGAATGAGAAAAGAAACATGAAAGTGAGACGGTCTCCATGAACTCACATAGATTCGCACATGGAGCCATACGGGATGGGTGGTCAGTGTGGACGAAAGAGCAGCCAGTATTTCTGGTGAATTCAAACATGTGTTGATGAGAAATTAATTTAGAAAGTGTAGAGGATCCTAAAATAATTGTGAGAAAAGAAGAATAAAAGGTCTCATAAAATTGTCAAATAGGGAAGAAAGAAAGAAGAAAGAAAGAGAGAGAGAGAGAGAGGGAGGGAGGGAGGGAGGGAGGGAGGGAGGGAAGGAAGGAAGGAAGGAAGGAAGGAAGGAAGGAAGGAAGGAAGGAAGAAAGAAAGAAAGAAAGAAAGAAAGAAAGAAAGAAAGAAAGAAAGAAAGAAAGAAAGAGAAAGAAGGAAGAAAGGAGGGAGGGAGGAAATGAGGGAGGGAGGGAAGGAAGGAAGGAAGGAAGGAAGGAAGGAAGGAAGGAAGGAAGGAAGGAAGGAAGGGCTAGATAGTAAATATTCCAGGCTTCGTGGGCCACACGTGCTCTGCCACGTGTACTCAAATCGACCACTGCAGAGCAGAAACAACCAGACAGGAGGTGAACAAACAGGACGGCCATGCTCCAGTAAAACTTTATTTATAAAGACAGACGGCACTTGGATTTGGTCCCTGGGCTACATACTTTGCCATCCACTGATGCAGATAAAGAAAATCTTTAAGAATTAGTTGAAACTCAAAATTCTAAATACAAAGAGAGTGTCAGTCTAGAAGATTCTCACCTCGGCTTTATTTATATTAGCAAAACATTGGCACGACTCCAGTGTTCATCAATAGGAGGATTGATTAGTCGTAACAGTTCCAGTCAACGAAAGCTTATGAAGGCATTCCGATGCTGTTTATTAATAATTTAGAACAACAGGGAGGATGCTTGATTGACAGCACGGTCCACGAGAAATCCGGTGTTTAGAATGATGATTACCATAATGGCGGGGCGAATATTAAGCACCTTACACACGTTCTGCCACTGGACCCTCCCGGCAGTCATGCAAACTAGTCTCTTTCACGGGAATGTAGAAGCCGATGATGATAATAGTGAAGTAATTTAGCCAAATTAGTAGGTGGCAGGGTCAGGATCTGAACACGGGTCTGCTTAATCGTCTAAAAGCAAACACGGTGATAAAAACCCCCAGTTGAGCTCTATTTATCGAGAAGACCAGAGACGACACCATCAAGTATCGATGTGGCTCTCCTGCGTGGTGGGGATAGACACAAGCATTTCTAAAACGTTCGGTATATTCTCTAACGGGAACACATCATTTATGTTCAGAATGAAGAAGCGACACTTGCATTTTCAGAGAAGGCCAAGGATGGCAGAGAGTTAGGTGTGACTACGGTGGGCAAAGTGTTTCTCTGTGGGGGTGAGGAGGATCTAGAGATTCTATCGGGGTCGCCCCCACCCTTTCAGTCCTGCTCTCGTTTGTGGAAAGGACACAGCCTGTCCGTCCTCCTGTCTGTTCCAGGTGGAGTTTCTAGTGTGTGTCTCGTTTGGACCGTGGGCCACTTCAATGCCGTTCCCTAACTGTCTCTCTCTCTCTCTCCTCTCTCCCTCTCTCTGCTCTCTCCTCCCCTCCTCCATCCATCTGTCCCACTGTCCAGCCGACAAGGTAAATGAGGACTTCTACACCAAGCGCCGCCACCTGGCCGAGCTGGCCGCCAAGGGGAACCTGCCTTTGCACCCCGTCAGAGTGGAGGGCGAGTCGCGGGCCTTCAGCCCCGAGCACGGCCCCGCCAAGCAGGATGGACAGAAGCCCCGCACCAACAAGATGCCCCCGCACCCCCTGGCCTACAACTCCACCGCCAACTTCAAGGGCTGGGACGCCAGCGAGCACTCTCTCCGGCGGCAGGGGTATGGCAGCAAGGGCAAGCTCGGGACGGCTGAGTCGGGCTCCAGCGACCCCCTGGGGACTCGCAGCCAGCACTACCCACCCCCACAGCCGTACTTCATCACCAGCAGCAAAACGGAGGTGACAGTCTGAGCATCCTGGAGACCACACGCACCTGAGAGGCGACGACATTCCGGCCCACACCCTCCCCGGCCTCCCCCCACACACAGCCACCCACCACTCACTCCCCACACCAACAGCCGGACACCTGCTGGGGACATGGAACCGCGCTTTTCCCGGGTCAGGCCGAACATGCATCCGTGGGCCGCTGAGCAGGACCGACGCTTGGACGTCCAGCAATATGGCCAAGGGGAAACTGAGGCCTACTCTTTCGACGGCAGGCTCGCGGCGGCCGACTCACGTGTGCCCAGATGGTGGGGCTGATTTTTCTTTTTCTCCTAATGTGAAACGAAAATCCGTCGTGAAAAAATAATAGTAGCACAATTTCGAGAAGTTGTCCGTTTGGGCGCATACAGCATGTGCCACGTGCTGGCTGAAGAAGCCGGAGCGGGTCGAGAAGGAGGTGGACACTGGAGAAGAAGGGTGTGTTTGCGAGGCAGAGTCGTTGGTGAGGAATCTGTGCAAGGAACACACATTTTCTAAAACCAAGACGAAGGGGTGACACGGACACACGATACGACAAGCATGAGACAGACAGTAACTGGACACCAACCATGCTCTTTATAGTCCTTTTCATATCATCAATGTTGGAAGCAAAAAACAACACACACATCCTCAAACTCACACAAAACATAAATGACCCCGAACCCACCGACGGTGATGGGGAAGGAAGAACATTCTAGAATTCCCGTAAAAGACAGTGAATATGGAAATGGGAGGAATAGACTGGTGTGGCGGGCAGAGGGTGCAGAGAGTATTAAATAACCTTTTTTAAAAAAAAAGAAAAGAAAAAAAGAAAAGAAAAATGAACTATATCAATAAGCCCACTCCAGAACAGACGAGAACAGCAGATTAGATTTTGTCCAAAATTTTCGAGGTGTAGGACATCAACAATGATGTCTAGAATTATTTAAAAAAAAAAGAAATCGGAGATTTGAAGCCAGCCAGGGGTGAGAAGGGGACCCAGCGCCTCTGACTCTGGGGTGTCCCCCTTGCCTCCGGGACCAGACACAGATGCAGACACCAGTCCTCTATTAACTGTCGCCCCCCGACTTCCTCCCTGTCAGCCCGTTGCTGCCGCCGCTGCCGAATTTTAACTGCTTTGGACTGAAAATGTCATAAGCGTGGGTGGTGCCTTCAATGTGTTTCTGTTTGATGACAGTCTCGTTTCCCAAGAGCAACCTGTGTCCTCTCGGCCTCCCCCCACCCTGCTGTTTTCCTGCAGTAGTAGAAGACGTGTCCGCCCTCCCATTGTTGGTCACACCCACTGCCGTGTCAGGGGCCCCCAAAGGCCGAGCCCTCCCTGCCTCCCCCATGGTCAAAAGCCCACGCGTCCCATCCTTTCCCAGATCCCCAGCCCTATTGAGCATTTCTGCGCCCCAGAATTTCCAGGGACCCTCTGATCCTCCTCTCTCTCGGCCAGGATTCCCCGAGGTGGTTTTCGGACTGGGTCCCAAAGCCAGGAGGCCTGAGCATCCCAACAGAGGCGGATGCCCAGGGAAGGCTGTCTAGAGAGAGAGAGGAGGTTTCCACCTAAGGTGAGAAGTTTTCAGCCAGGCCCCTTCAGTCTTGGATAATTCACAGGACGGTTTGAGAGACCCACCTGCAGTTTTTCAGTGTTAGAAGCTGCGGGAGGTCTGGCCCAGGCAGATGGGGCATTTCCTGGGATGCCCCCGCCCACCTCCAGCCCCTCCCGCACTCCGAGGTCATGGGGCATCAGGAGGAACCACTTGTTCCTTCTCTTCACTCCCAGCTGGATTCACGGACACTGACAATGCATTGTATCCCTCTGGGCCTTCGTCTTCCATCAAAAACATGAGGAATTCAGGCTAAAGCCGGCTTCTCAAGCTTTTTTGAACAAACAGCGAGACCTCTGCACATTTAAAAAAATTGAAAGCGTGCGTGCAGAGGAGCCACTCTGTAAGAGCCCCCTTTATAACGAGGCCCTGTGCTGGACACAGCAGGGTGGGGAGACGTAGTGTCCACACTCTTGGCCTCTCCCCTGAGACCCCAGGGCTCCCCGGCGTGGAGTAAGTCACACCACTGGCTTGGTGTCCTGGATGTCGGTCGCCCTGTGTACCTGCAACAGACACACTTTGGGCCACTGCATATCGCTGTCGCAATCTTTTTATCGAAATCGATTCGTTTTAAAATACATTTAACTTTGAAAAGTTCCTGCCATCAGCACATAGAAAACCAGTGTCCGAGACCCCAAGTAGAAAGTAAACTAAGTAGAGACGACGAAGGGGCAGTCGTGAAGTTCTAGCTAGACACTCTGCCTGTGGGAGGCCCCGAACCTGCAGCCTCTCTCTCCCCTCCTCCCTTCTCTCCCTCTCCCTTTCTCCCCCACCCCTTTATTAAAGCGAGATTAGTGGGTGTTAAAGAGTTGTCAAAGATATACCAGCATCTACAGGAGACCTCCTCCTTGAAAAAACCAGCTGGATGGACAAAAAGGCAAAGGGAACCATATCCTGTGTGACTCAGTGTTCATCAGTGCTAGATCCATGTGCTCCTCGCAGTCATGCTATGCACGCTAGTGGCACACACGGCCCGTACCTCGGGAAGTACCGGGTTGGCTCACCTGTGAGCACCTCTCCAGCTCGCAAATTTTGTAATCCCCGCCTCCCCTGGAGCTTAGCTTTGCTCCTTGCCCTCAGCTCACTTCATCTCACCTTTATCCTGACCCCGATTAAGGGTCTTGGTCTCTGAATCTGCAGGATGTTATTTTCCTCGTACCCTCTCTTCTGAGATAAGGTCATCCGGTGAGTTTTGTTAGCTGGGGGGTCCGCCCCTGTAATTTTGGCAGGAAAGCCGTGGCGTGGACAGAAGGACGTAGTGGTGATGGCAGCCTCAGAAGGACCGTACTTCTCCACCTCGGTACCTTCCAGCTGGCTTTGGGAGCCAGACTGAGGGGAGAAGTGTGGCCAGGGAAGTTTCTTCTTTGGCCTCCTCCAGGGAGGGTGGACAGACCTCGCGATGCTAAAGAGTATCACGAGAGATGACCTAGGGACCTGTGACTGCCATGTACGAACCAGGAGCCGAGAGCTAGCGTGTGCGCACATACAAGAGAGACCCCAGAACAAAGCAGAGAGACTGTCCCTTCCCCGTCCCACGCCCCGGCACTGACCTCTACTTGCCTTTCGCTGTCCCCGACTTCCAACCCAATGGGACCAGAGTCTGACTTCCCCTCAGCCTCCATCCGCCATGGGCTCTGCCTGGCCTCCCCATCTAACCCCTCTCCACCCCAGTTTTTTGTGCCAATGGACCATATTTTATGTGCGAATATTTTAGTAACCGTACGTTCTGCAAGTAACATGTGTTAATACTTGTCAACACTGCAGAGTTTATGATACCAATAACACTTCCTACAATGAAGAAAAAAAAACATTCGTTTGTTTTCTAAGAATGTTTATTTGTAAACATATGTATTCACTATATTAATATGAATTTCTTACCTGGCAATAAAACTGATTATATGTGATGCCGGTGGGGTTGCCATGTCTCTTTAGGGTCCCAGACCCTACTCTGAGGTGTCACCAGGGAACGCCAATATCAGCTTAGAGTGCTAAATCTTCAATGCTCGGGATGTCTGAGAGAGCTTTACAGTAAAGAAAAGTTTACGTTAATAGCAACTTATAAAATTTTTCTAGATTTTTTTTTTGTTTAAAGACTTTAGGATAACAATGTGTCATATCTCTTAGTTCACTTTCTGCCTTAACACACACACACACACACACACACACACACACACACACACACACACACACACACCATGCTAGTTCCTCATCAGAACTAAATTTATCTTTAATGGTCAAGAATCTTGCTGAGATTTGCACTTATTTTTTTTTTTCCACTGGTGACCAAGGTTGTACAGGACACCTATATTGAAAGGATGGAAGACTGGATTCTTCCCCTGCTTATTACATTTTATTTCTTGCTAGGCTTCTGTTCGCATTAATTTTGAAATTCTCAGGTGGAAACCTGCCTTAATATGGTTTCCTCAAAAGGGACTCTGAGACAAGGATTTGAATGCAAATCCTGTGTCTGAGAAGTGGAGAGAAGGCTGGTGGGGAGGGGGAGGTGAGACAGAGAAAGGAAAACAGTCAATACCAGATGCCTCGTCAGCTACCACTGTGAGCACTGGAGTGAATGCTGTGGGGGAACTTTGGGAGAGGGTGTAGGATGCACACGGAGTTATCCGACCCAAGTGGAGACAGAGCTGGGCTGTCTGCTGTCTGCACACACATACACTCCCATCGGACCTGTGAGCATCACTTTCAGGGAGCGTGAATGTGCAGACACACTTGGCCTGCCGTGTGCCAGCCAGGGTGTGGGAGAAAGCACCGGGTATAGAGATGCACGTACCGGTCACTGGGATCAGCCTCGTGTGCCGATGTCCTGGAGACCCAAGGGATGGCAGCAGGAGCTCACAGGGGCTGCTCAGAGCCGGAGGTCTGAGGTCTCCAGGAACCAAGCTTCCACTCACTGGGCACTTTGACAAGTTGTCGATGTCCAGGAAAGGGGATGGTGGCCCACACCCTGCATTCAGAGTGAGTGTCCCTTCTCTGGGGTTTGGGGACCTTTCATTGGCCACATGGTCACTTGATGTCTCCCAGAGTAGATCTTATGTGCTTGGTCTCTCTTTTTCTCTCTCCCTCTCTGTCTCCCCCCGTCCCTCATATCTATAAAAAATTCTGGCTATCAGTTAAGTCTGATGGCAGAGGATGCAGTGCTTGAGGACTGTTAGGAGGTGGAGTCACCAGTCAGCACATGTCAGGCCCACGGATGTGACAGAAGGACAGGGAACCTTGCCCTGGGGATGGGAGTGGGGTTTTAACACTAAAAAAAAAAAAAAAAAAAAAAAATCCTCCCGCAATGCCACCACCTGGTCACAACTCATGCACAAGACCCGCCAGCTAAGGTGTATTTGCAGAACTCTCACTGTTGAAGACCTGGCATGCGTAGTCACACTTGACCCTCATGAAGGTGTAAGGTGGGCACCATGAGCTCTGCAGGGGAAAGATCTCTCTCTCCAAAACCTCTCTCTCTCCCAAAGCGATGCAACCACGAAGTGGTGACACTGGGATCTGAACCCCTGAGCTCATGCTTTAACTACTCCACCAGGAGTTCTCACTTGGGTGAGCCTGTCAGTCAGTGGGGAAGCTTGATTGACATGCTGACTCCCAAGCTCTTCCCACGGAGCGTCAGACAAGGATATGTTCCAGGCGGGGCCCAGGATTCAGTTTGAGAACAGGTACGCCATCATCGCAGTGCCCGTGGTCCCTGGACCACATGCTCAGATGCATAGCATGACTCTGCAATCCCTGATCATCTATCGTCCCTGGGCTCATCCTGTGGGCCCCGGGATGTGGAAGGGGAAGGCATGGAAGGGTGTGCTTCCAGCGGGACTTCTTGTTTGATGTCAGAGGGACGTGTCCTGTAATGGACAGAGGACTGTGTCACTGGTTGCTGGGACCGATTCCAACACTAATTAACTCTGTGCCCCAGGGCCTGAAGTGAACCCTCTTTGGGTCTCTTATTTCTTCCTCCCAAGCGGGAGGCTGGGATAGCTAATCTCTCACCTGGCTCTCTTGCTTAATTGAGCGTTCCTTGTCCTCATGACTGTGGCATTTGGATAGTCAACAGGACCGAGTCCCTTATCACTTCCGAAAGGTTGCTCTTGGATGACCAGCATTTTGCTGGCTGTAATAATAACCCTTGCTGTAACGGCTTCAGTGCACTGAGCACTTGCTAGGCACCTGGCTTTATGCTAAGGGCTTTCTGTTGCCTTAAGGACCTTAAGGACCTTGAACTAGTGGGAAGGTCCTAAACGTCTTTGTGTCCTGGTCCCCTTGGCAGTCTGGTGAAGCCTATGGATCCTTTCTCAGAATAATCATTTCAAGTACCTAGAATAAAAATACGCAGGATTACAAAATATATATCATCTTGAAATATAGCGATGAAACTATTTTAAAAACCCACATTTGCTATACAGCGATATGTGATTTTTTAAATGCATTAAATAATAATATCTAATGATAGGTTTCAATGTAGTGATGAATGTCGAAAATTCCTTGAGCCGTCTGCTACAAGCGCCAGTTGATGTGACAGTATCCGCGTTTCTACTGGTGACTTAGTCCCAGGTCGGAGCTAATATCAGAATGGTTTGTTGTCTGTATTTATACTTGAAGGACATAGTAAATTTCTATTTGCTGTTTCGTTTTGTTTTTACCATTCAAGTTCCCAAACCCACTGAGTTTTATCCACGGATCCCCTTGCGGGTCTGTGGGCCTAGACTAAACGCCCATGAACTAGTAGGATGTAGAGCTACTTACCTATTCTCTCCAGGCCTCTCATCTGTAAAACAGGGATAATAACAGTATCCCTATCACTGGCTGTCGTGGACATAAAATAATAGATTAAAAGACATTAATTGATGCCAAGTAAATACTTAGGAGTCAGCTTTTGTTATTATTTCAGGGAATCCTTACAAAATCCCTATGAAGTAGCATTTTTCTTATCTCCCACCATCCCTGACCCCGCATTCCCAAAGAAGAAACTGAGGCCCTGCACAAAGTACCACAGCAAGCCAGTGACGAAGCTGGTTAAAATCCAAATCTTTCTGATTTGACCTCAAGCTCTTGCTCACGTACCATGTTGTATATATTTTTTAAAGCAATTATAATAAATGTCCTCTCTCCTCTGGAATGAGGCCAGCCAGACACAGGAGAAGATCACCATGATGCCCCCAGTGCTTCGTCTCTCTTTGAGGAGAGAGGCAGATGGCAGAGGTTTAGGAAGCTTTTGTCAGATTTGTCTGGGGACTACTAATTTAGAGGCATGTTGGTGACAGTTCATAATAAGATCCTCCCATTCAAAACAAACTCTCCCCAGCCCAGTTCTTAGAAGATTCCAATTACAAGGAATTCACTATATCACAAGTTTTCAGATTCTGTTTTGTGTTTTTTTTTAAAACCAATCCCATTAGAAACACATCCGTCACGCTGAAAAGCTGAAATGAGCCATCCTCATAAATTTAGTCTCAGCCTTGAAAGAAAATCATCATCTTAATGGTAGTAAAGCAACAGCTACTTCTGTTACCAGTTACTGAGTTTGTATTAAGTGCCAGGCACTGGGTTAGGCACTGTAGGTGCATTGCCTCATCTCAGTGCTCCGACGCAAAGGCATTGTTCCCGTTTTCAAGATGGGGAAACTGAGGCTCACACAGGCGAAATGACTCACCTAAGAGTAGACATCTAATGAGCAGCAGATTCGTATGACTCTAAACCCTATCACGACGACTCATTTCATTCTTGCATGGTCAATGCCTGTGCTTGCTTCCTTTGGGGGTAAATGACTGGGAACTGTAAATGCATACTAAAATCATCCCAAGGAGATACAGTTAAGTCCAGGGCAGAGGAGAGTCCTCTGGATCAGGTCATCTTCACTGGTCAGCATCACTACCAGTTGTCACTGACCTGGAGGCGTTGAACTGGCCTGATGCAGCCTCTGTGGATGTTTCTTTTCTTTCAGTCTATTCTCCAACAAAACAGACTTGATCTTCAGAATGCTTTCGTGTCTGTGAGGCAGAAAGAAATGAAACCAGAAGAGGCTCTGGGGCAAGCAGACAGGAAACTCAGAATCTGCTTTGGCTAAGGCGTATCTGAGCCTGGTGTGGTTCCTTTTCTTCTGATTTTTGGCCTTTGGTGATATTACGAGCATGTCAGAGATCTGATTTTACGGTGGACTCTATTAGATATAGTTGTGATGGATTTTTACAATGGGAAGGAAAATATATTCTTGCTCAGTGGATGTGGTTTGCTTGATAGAAGGAATTTTTCAGATCTCCAGGGAATAAAGATCATAATGAATGAGATCGGTGGACATGAAATAGGTTGTGAACGCCTGGCTTTGGGTGGGTTGTTAGGTATCTGTTGCTGCATAACTAAGTGATTGCTCCAAAACCTAGCAGCACACGTTAGATATCAGGGGTCGGGAATCTGAGCACGGCGTAGCTGGGTCCTGGGCTTCAGAGGTCTCCCTGAAGACGTTGGCACCTCAGGGTGTCGGCCAGGGCTGCCGCCTCATCTGAAGCCCCGAGTGAGCAGGATCTGTTTGTGAGCTCACTCGTGTGGTTATTGGCAGGCTATTCCTCCTCAAAAGTTGTTGGACTTGGGGCTTCATTTCCTCCCTGGCTCTCGGCCAGAGGCCACCCTCAGTTTCTTGCCATCTGGAGCCCTCCAATATGGCAACCGGCCTCACCTAAGACAGCAGGAGAGAGGGTCCTCCAGCAGGGCAGAAGTCACGTCACTATATTGGTTAGAAGCAAGTTGCTCAAAGGGAATAGATCACACAAGACTGCAAAAATTAAAAGATGAGGATCATTTGGGGCCACCTTAGAGGCTGCCTGCTACAGACGGCACCAAAGTCCCCTCCAGTACTAAAGTCTCAGCTCGTCATCTCTGTCACGTTCAGAGAGATGACTAACCAAACTGGGGTCCTGTCTCAGCCTGGCCATTCTCTGTGCCTCGGTTTCCCCATCTTCAACAGTAGGGATAACAGTGGCACCCACTCATCAGGCTTATTGTGTGAGGCCTTTACTATGGAACATGCGAGCAGCCAAACAGATGATTGCCCAGCAAAGGTGTAGAGTTATGGCTGCCCGGACAAGGATGATGCCTTCCAGCTTTTCTCTCCTGGCATTTGAATGAGGGTCGTGTGCTGCCTTTTGTACGATGCCATTGGGAGTGTCACAGGCCACTTTCAGACCTGATCCATGAGAACTTCCGGCATAATCCTCCCAACTCTCTCCCCCGTCTGCTGGCGAGATGCCAACGCCCAGCATAACCCTGGATGCCACATGATGAAGATGGCAGAGCCTTCATCAGCTCAAGTCTTCCCTCGCCACCATCCCCACCACTCACTGAACATGATGTGAGTGAAAAATAATCTTATGTCGTGTTGAGCCCTTGAGATTTCAGGGGTTCCCTGTTAGAATAGCCAGCATTCCCATAACAAAGCAGCAGATGACACGTCTTGAACAGTGAGGGCATGTGAAAAACAGTGTCATCTGTTACCATCATCACCATCGTCGCCTTAATTAAACTTCCGAACTTCTACTCTGTGCTAAGAAATTTCCATGCCTGGTCTTTAATCCTCCCACCATCGACTCTGAAAGGGGTAGTAACTCCGTGTAGCAGGTAAAGAAACTGAGAAGTTCAACAGCTTACTTAAGGCCCCAGAGCCAGTGCCGGAATAGTCCTCTAGACCTGGTGTAGATGATGTGGTTCCACCATTTCCTGCCTCCCACTGAGCCCTCTTGGAGTTGCCGGTTTGATCAGCCTCTAGGTGTGGAGGTAACACCTCTGTCAGGAGAAGGACGTCTGCATCGGCAGCTTGGCAGCTCGCACGTTTCCTTGTCAGATCCCAAACCCCAGCTCGTGCTGTGTTACGCAGTTCAAAGAAAGCATTTCCTGTCAAGAAATGTCATGCTCGCTAGAAATAATTTTGTCACATTCTCTTGACGTTTTCCTCTCTGCGAGTTCAGAGGTGTCAGTGAGATTCCAATCTGTTAATGCCTCGTTTAGAAACACTACAAAAGGGCACCTCGTTTCTAAAAATCTCAACATCCCAACAGAAGACTGCATTCTCTTCATCTCAAAAGGTACAAAATGGGAAGGGTCTAATGAGGAAATTTATGACGATGCACAGGTACCTTATTTTCTAGTAACTGGAAGCTGTTTTCGATGCTTTAATTCTGTTTGGGGCTTTACTGTCCACTTATCAAAGGCAGCTGAGCTGAATGTACAGGAGTTCCACGCATCAGGCAGCAGCTGAGTCCCCGGATTCAGGGCTCCACAGGTTAATACCACGTAGGTCTTAAAGCCTTTATCCTGGGCCTCATTATTTTCCATGGACGTCTGCCTCACGAGTATTCGATGCTCCCTCATACTAAGTCAACAGAACTTTGGAGAAAATCTAGAGACACTTCTGAAGACTTGATTCTTCTCAAAACACCTCATTTGGTTATTCACTCAACAAATACAAGCACCTACTCTGTGCCAGGCATTGTCCTGGGCCTTGAGGATGCAAGGACCCCTTTATTCCACCACCAAAAAACAAAACAAAACAAACAAAAAACAAAAAGCAATGGAAGATGAAAAAACGAATAAGAAGGATTCACGTGCAAGAAAGAGAGGGATCTTGGGAGAAAACAGTGAGAGGATTGGGGAAGTCAGACAGAAGGGGAAGAAGCCAAACAAGGGCACATTTCCAGGCCACATCCTATGGAGAGTTGCTCTGGTGTGTGCGAGACCTCAGAATCTGCATCTTCCCCAAGCAAGGAAAACTGGGTTTTCATTTCTTCAACCACCAGCCACAAGCCAAAGGGATGGGAACCCCGAGAACCCTGCATGGAGACGGGAAGGGGTGTCGACAGCATCTGGGTGAAGCACCCACCAGGTCATTTATACCTCCTTTTTCTGACTTCTGGGGGACATTAGCTCCTCAACTAGCCCCGATAAGTAAGATGAGTTTTTCTTGGCTCGTTTTGAGAACTTACCTGTTCAAATATGCCTGTAATGGGAGGCACTGGGGCATAGCTTTAGGGCTGGCCTGGTTTAAGGTAAAACCTCAGCCCGCCTTTTTATAGCCGGTGTCATTTTGACTAACTGAAGCGGCCTCTCTGACTTAAATTTTGTCATTTATAAAATAGGAATAACAATGCACCTTTTTTGGTAGGTTTGTTCTACAAAGGTGTCTTCGTGTTCACTGATTTATTTGACAAATACATACCGAGCATCGGCTATATGTCAGGCTCAGGGCTAAGTGCTGGTCCAGCGACATGAATCTAAGACGTTGGCATCCAGTGGAGGAGGCAGACGTCTAAATCACAGACCGCGGCCTTCCCGGCACGTCCGCTCTCTCTTTCTCTGTCCCCCCTCTCCATCTGTGCCTTCCACGCCTCGACACCACCCTTTTCCCTCTCCAAACACATCTGAGTCCTCCCCCGCTCTGCCCCCACCCTGTTGCTCTGTCTGGGAGTGGCACCCACTAGTCTCTCCCATAATAACGACCAACTCTTTTTTGTTTAATTCTAGGATTCTGGGGTTGATTAGCTTTGGGCTGGAGAAGGATCTAGACCCAGGACCCTGAAGCAGGCTCCGTTGGCTCAAACCCAGTTATGGTTTTATTGTGAAGTCAAGGGCAGCTGCAGGAGAGGGACACTCTGGCGACTTGTATAAAGCAGAACTCAGACTCACACAAGGCAATTTGGAGGCCCTGGAATCAGCATTTTAAAACCCCTTCTGGGGTTTCTGATGCAAGGTGGTTGGTGGACCCCTGTTCAAAAGTCACTTCCAGACACCAGGGCTTGGCCCTGGCCCCAATACCGTGGCCTAATTGCGGAGGGTCTCCGAGTACTTTTTTCTTGTCTGCACAATGGGGCTCTTCACCCCCGTCCCACCTTCCTGCAGGATTTCCATCAGGCTCAGATGAAATGGCAGATGGGGAAACCCTGAGAGGCTGCACAGAAGCAAAGATGAGGGCCTCCGTGGGTGTGAAGTGGCATCACCCCAGGCTCCCATCTCTCTCTGCGTAGACAAAGGGACTTCAGACGGAATATTAAAAAACACCTGAGCGCCTCACCCACCTCCATATACACAACAGGCCCCTGGAGCCTCGCTTCACTTCCTTTCAGCTGGCTGTCTTTTCTTTAGCCATGACCGCAGGAACCAGCTGAGCGGGTGACACAATATCACCTGGTCCAGGTGTGCTGCAGAGCCCTTGCTCTCTGCCCCAGGGCCTCCCTGCCCGCCTCCGTCATACAGGATAGGTCAGGAGGCTGCTCAGCCATCCCACACTGTGCACAATGCTGGAAGTATAGGTGGTTAATGCCCCATGGGCCAAACCTCGACCGGTGGGAGTCAGGACCAGTGGTTCTTATTCCCCACTTCTGCCTTTTGGGTGGACAATTCTGAGTGCGTTCTATCAGCTCCTCAGAGGTCCTAGTGGGCTGGAGCCCACTCATCCACAGTGGTTACAGATCCAGGGAGGCCCCTGGGGCTGGCTTTTCCTCCTCTCCTATTTCACTCTTCCTTTTCCTTAGGATCTCTTCCCAAAATAAGTATCCTAAACCTTCTACTTTGCACCTGCATCACATAGATCACCTCGTATCAAGTGGTTCTTTGGAACAAGTCTGCTAATCACAATCTTAATCCTGAACGTTTTATCCAAACCCACACCTGCTCACATCCTACAAAGCACTCGGTTATTTTGAGGGTCCACCAGGTCTTGAGTAGCGGGAGGATACACATCACGTAGGCACTGAATATCCGTGGACAAGAGTCTTGTGAAACACCCCCAGTAGGTGAAAAGGTGAGCACAGAAGAGAGGTTTTATCTAATTTCTCTTAACGCTCACTGAGATTAAGAAGACAAAAATGAGATGCCATTGAAAGTCACTTTTCTTCACTTAAAAAAAAAAATCCTCCCACTTCCTGTTTTCTCTTGGGAGACTGAAGTGTCTTCTCACACATTTCTCATTATCCGAACTTAATGAGAATTCTAATTTAGGGCCACTGCCTACTTTGGTGGTAGTTTTTAAAATGCTCCTTGTTTGTCAGACTGCCAGTCTTTGGCATCCTCGCCAAAGATGCCCTCTCTAATAATCACCCGAATAGCTCTCTTTTATTGAAAGTCTACTATGTGCCAGGCAATTTGCATACTCTGGCACTCATCTTCTCAAAAATCGCATGAGGTGGAAACTATGAACCCTAATTTTAGACCAGGAGAGTGAGGCTCAGTGAAGTGTGTGGCTGGAAGCCATGCCGCTAGGAACTGGCAGACCTGGGACTCAGACTCAGGCCTGTTCCCTGGTCAAGCACTTTTCACATCCAACCCCCACAGAGGATCCTGGGGAGGGAGAAGATAAAACAACAGGGTCCCTTGTCACTGGTTCCAGAAGGGCCGTCGGTTCCCATCAGAGTGTTTGGTACGAGCTGTTATGTTTCCAACCTTGGTTTCTTGGTCTCTCTGGGAACGGTGGCATAGGTTAGGGAGTCCCAGGAGACTCTGAGACACTCAATTAGAAGGGCAGTCATGGCAGACCCCAGAATAGACTGATTGTTTATTCACTGTTCTCGTTATTTCTGAACGCTTCCTTCCATCGCATGGAAGGCTGTCAGCAGTCACCACCACATTCCTTCCAGAAAGGAGCCTCTCGGCCCGGCTAATCACCTCCCTGGAGCTGAGCAGAGTCTCGGGGCAAATCTTCCTTATGTGACATCAAACGTCTGCTGTCTCTGGGGCTTCAGCTGAACCTTCAGTGGACACCTTCGAAGCAAAGTGGGAGAACTGGACTGTTGCAAAGGAAGGAACTGTCACTTCTGGGCTTGTTGAGTGCCATTCGCCTCGCCGAGCAGGTGTTCCCAGAGGCCACGTGGTCTTGCGATGGATCCAGGTAATGGAGGACCAGGTGTGGCCTGGAATCTTCTGCACGAGAGAGGAGCTGGGTCTGTTCCTCTCTCCTCTTGGCAGGGCCTCGACCATTTTGCTTTCTCTTTTCTTCCTCTGTCTTCCTCCTCTCTCCTCTACTCATTCTTCTGAGCCTCTGCTTAGTAACACCACATAGTCGTGGACCTGACTTTACCAGGATGAGAGCATCACTGTCACCTGCTGTAAAACCCTTACCCTCCCATGGCCTCCTCACCCTTCCCTGCCCCTCCTATTCTGGTTCGTTCTCTCTCTCTCTCTCTCTCTCTCTCTCTCTCTCTCTCTCTCTCTCTCTCTCTCTTCATTCTCTTCCTGTCTTTATCTTTTTTTCTCTTTATTTCAGGCACTTCTCAGCCACTAAAGCCTGCCTTCCCCCAAAACACATTCTCTCATTCTGACACTTCTGTTTCTTCTCTCTTGCTTTGGGACTTTGGGACTTTCTCTGTCTCTGTCTCTCTCTGTCTTTTTCTTTCAGAACATACAAAAAATTCATTCCATCTCGATCTCAGTCCACATTAAACCATCACCACCATCTTCCGTTCTCTCTTGTTTTGTCCCAGGCAAGCACCACTCGAGGTCAGAAGACATTAAATCCAGATCTGGCCGACTCCAAAACCTGTGCTGTGAGAAGCTGCCCGCATTTCCCTCTTCTGCATCCAATCTATTTCCAGTTCCTGCCAAGTTCATATTCTAAACATTTCTCACACATGATACCCACCTCCCCATCCTTCCGGTTAACGTATCCACTCAGCATACACTTCTAGAGCATCAGCCGTATGTCAATATCTATACCGGTCGGTCTGGGACAAGTGACAGAAAAGACAGAATAAGACATAATCCTTGTCTACAGGGAAAAGAGATGACCACTACCTTTGTATAAGTTTTCTTCACTTCAAGCCTGTGTTAATATAACAAACTTTTCCAAACCTGTCTCCATACTGAAGTTAGAGTACCTCAATTAAAAAAAAAAAATCCTTTAATAGAATCCCTTTCCTGTAGAATACAGAGGTGTCGTATAACACCCTTCATGACTTGTCCTGCCACCTCCCCACACACAGCCTTAAGCATTCTCTACCTTTCCATGTTCTAGGAGAATTAGGCTGTTGGAACCTGCCCCTGGCCCGGTTCTTTCCTCTGCCCAGAATGACTTCCCTCTACGTTCGGTCGACTGTGCTCATCCCTTAAGACTCAGATCAGAATCTTTCCAACTCTCTGTCTGGGTTAGCTCCTCCTTCTCACGGCCTGTAACTATGATTAAAATGGTAACATGTCGCTTTTATAATCATTTGCTTTGGAGTCTTCTTCCTGCTAGACGGAGAACTCCTGAAGATAAATTTGCCTCTGAACTCCCATTGCCTAGACTTGGGGGTAAAGTAAGGAAATCGATAAATATTTGAATGAATGTATACGTGAACGAGTAAATGAGAGAATACTATTTTTACTACAACTTGTTGCTCAGGGCTTATTGAGCCCAAGGGACAATTTGTGGTCTGAAAGATCTAGGGACTGAAAACCTTCCCTTGGTGGTGGTGGCAGTGGGGCGGGGGGTAAAGGTGGGTGCTGTGTGTCTCAGGCTTCTTGAGCATCTAACCTAACCATTTCCCCAGAAAAATATATACACGTGATATGTTTGCCATGGTTGAGGAGACTCATGGACTCCCAATCCTCATGTATGTTGGCCTCTGGCTCCCTCGAAGTCAGTGTCGAGAACACCATCTCTAGGAATGAAGCAAGGATAGAATCATCTGCCAGAGAATCTGTCCATTTAGGGAGCTTTGTGGGAGCAGAGACGGGATTAGAACCCTCCGCCTTCTCTCTGTTCCCTCTGCGACATCACATGCCCTCTGGGCTGAAGAGTGTGGCCATCAGAATAAAAACCTTCCCTGGACCATGTTTTCTTTCTTTGTTGCCACAACGTGAAATGCTTTGTTAATAACCCTGGAAAATGACTTGGCTGATTCTTGCAGACGCTGCGTAGGGTAATTGTACATAATTAAGCTCGTCTACGTTGCATCTGGCGTAGTTCTTATTAATTATATGGCAAGTTACTCAACTTCTGGGACTGATTCCTCACCGCTGAGATTGGGCTTGTAATGACAACCCCGTCAGGTGTGACACAGATGACTAGGATGAAATCTGGTATCGGATACGTGTTCAGCCATCACGCCATCATCATCCCCTCCACCACCATCATCATTATGCTGAGGATTCAGGTCTTGTGATCTTTTCGCTGCCATCTTATTTGGATCCCTCCTTTTTATTTACTGAAGGGATCCTGGCAGTCATCACTTCTTCCAGGTGTCTTTCATTTCCACTAGTTTAAATATTGTGGCTCTGAGAAGAATCCAGATGTCTTTGCAGGTGTTACCAGCCCTTTATGAATGTCCATCTGGGATCAAACATTTATGGAAATGCCCTTAACTTGACCTTTACTCGGAATGCTCTCTCCTCCCGTATAGTTTCAGACTCCCTTCAGTGCTGCTTCGAAGTGGATGAAACCTAACGCCCTCCTGTTCTGTGGTGTTTGGAGGAACATGCAGTTTAAACACTTAATTTTATTGGCGACTAAAACCTATGTTTGCTATTTTCTTTGCAAAGAACTCTGAGACTTTGAAAGCAGCCCTCTGCAAATAAAAACATCCCGACCAGACTTCTCAGCATGCCCTGTGTGGCTGAATAGATTCGAATGGAAAATATTGTGCATTTTCTTGATTCCAAGTGGCTGGAATTTCACTAGAAAATCTTAGCAACCCTGAGGACATGTAATTTAGTGTTCCTGACACCATTCAGCCATCTGCCACCCACTTTCCCAACCTTACCACCCTTCCCCAACAGCCCTATTTGGAGACATTTAAATTTTGATTACCTCGAAGAGCCAGATTAAAGAAGATTCTGAATAAATAAATTTTCTGGGTCATTAAGGAATCACCCTAGAAGGAAAAGATCATTGGCAGGCCTGTGTTTGAGTGTTGTCACCACCACTTATTAACTGTGTGTTCTTAGTCAAGTCCCTTAACTCTCCAGGGTCTTTCTTACTCTAGCCAAGGTTTCAAGGTTATTTTGAGGATTAGAAAGAAATGTATAAAGCATATGGCACGTTACGGGTGCTCAGAAAAAGTTGGTTCCCCTCCCTCCTGCTTTTCCTTTGTTTATTAACAATGTGTTGACTAGTGACCAGGTGTCTAGCACGTTCTGGGGTATGTTGTCCTATGAAGCCGTATTGCCCACACTGTTGAGGAGTCTAGTAGTAAAACATATGTTCTTTTTTTATATCTTCCAACTACAGTTGACGTGCATTATCATTTATATTAGTTTCAGGTGCTTAGACACTTATATAACCTATGGAGTGATGCCCCATGATTAGTCTGGTACCCTCTGACACCATACGTGGTTATTACAATAGGACTGACTACATTCCCTGTGCTGTACTTTGCATCCCTGTGACTACTTCGTAACTACCCATTTGTACCTCCTGTAGGAAGAAGCTGGTGGTTTAGTGGGGTCACCTACCAAACACCATCTGCTGAGGCCACGTGATCATGAAGACTTTCTGTGAACAGGAAAGGATACGGACGCAGGACCATGAGGCAGAGAGCTTTGACAAAGAATGCTGTGTGATGGGAGTCAGTGAGATTTACGTTCCTCTGCGGCTAATTCTCTCTGGATCTGATATGAACATCCTCAGGAATCAAAACATCTCTTGCTTTGCCTCTAAGTTCTGTAGCTGAGGATGACAGCAGATGGGGGTTTGGTGGCAGGTGTGGCCCACAGGTCTGTCATTGTTCAGCTTTAAGAGCAACAATATGACAATGGCTTCCAAAGTGGCAGATAACACAGACATTAATTAAATGAGCCAGCCCAGGTGGGCTCACTCTACGGAGACTCAGAAAGTAAAGATAAAAGCCAGGAGTTCCCTTTGAGGTTCAGACGGAGAGAAAACCAACATCCCCATCACCCTCCAATGCCCTCAGACAATCTGGTAAAACAGCAGGCTGTCAATCACCCAGTGAGGAAAACGGGTCCAGAAATGCTTGGTGTCTGAGAAGAATGGGCTTGATACCAGCTATAAAGCGATGCGAGGCAGCGTGAGCACCTACACAGGTGGTGACAGCCAGAATGGATTGTCTTTCATGCAATATCCTTAGAAGTCCAAATTCATGATCCTGAAATCCTCAGCCTTCTGGTGAATTTCAACCTCGTTTCTCAGCTCCCTCCTTCCCCAAACTCACTAGTCCCTTTTACTTCTCACTGCAGTCTGCCTGTATTTGGGGCCTTATCAGATTGTATCTCCCTGTTGACTTGCTGCCTTGCCCACCTGCCCGGAAGGTCCTTAAAGGCAGAAGAAACACTATTGTATTTATCTTTTTAACTTGCCCCATAGTAGGACCAATAGAGCTTCCCTATTCTGGCCCAGGTAGAGGGTTCTCAAAACCTTTTTATGTTGAATGAATAAATGAAGGAAGGAAGGAAGCCATTGCACCAGCATGAAGCATGGCGATCAGGGTGTACCACATTTACTGGGAACACCCAAGGGAGAGATGTGAAGCCCATCCTTGTTCATTTGGCTGTAAGTTATAGGTTACAGAAGGGGCTATTGACTCTCTCCCTCTCTGTTCTTTCTAAATCACTCTCCCTGGAAGTACCTATGTCTTTCACCCTCACCCCCAGGCAATAGCTATTCCTCATCTCGATCTAAGTATTAAATAGCCTTTGTTAACTTGCCTTTCAACATGACTAAACTTTCCCTGGATTTGGAATCTCTTTCAGAGCTGAAATCCCATTCTCAGGGCCTTCTTCACTCTACTGCCCTCATCTCAACCCAGCTAAAATGCGCTTTCTCGTGAATATCTCCTCAGCTGTTTCCCGTGGTGAGTGGAGTGCTTGTAAACTCAGTCGAGGATGTAAACCTTGGTGAGTTCATGGTCACGCAGTCTGTAGTCTGTGGAGAGCCTTCAGGGACCCCCGTAAGTCCTCTGAAAAATGAATATAAAATCTCGTGCGAGAGTTCACCTACATCCGTTTCCTGGTTTTGAGAATGTATTATGGTCATGTAAGACGCCACTATGAAAGGCAGCTGAATGAAGGGTACCTGGGACTTGTCTGTACTATTTCAAACTCTCCTCGTGAGTCTGTAAATAAGTCAGAGTAAAAAGTCTTTAAAAGTCTTTAAAGCAGCCAAATATGTAAAATAAAAAACAAAAACCTCATGCCCGTACCTGTTTAGTTTCCACAGAGAAGTTTCCTATCTTTTCTTGATTTCTTGAAGTGGAATTTGATCCACAAACTTCTGTAAACACTGACGTAACTACTTACATATTTCTGAGCCTTGGTGCCTTTGTCGCCCAGCATTGTATGTCCTCCCTGTGGGTTGTCATTTGGCATCACCTGTGCCTCCTTCCCCACGAAATGAGGGTGGCGGAAAGAGAGGGGTTGTTTTAAGTCTTGAGAATGGCAAAAACCAAGGACAGAAGTTCCTTTTGGTTTTCTAAGCTCAGAAAGAAGCATCTAAAATACAGTAAAATCTCTTGTATTGCAAAGGTTAGTTCCATGCTAGTATTTCTCTTATACTTCATTATGCCAAATAGAGTGTCACTGTTATTTCTCACCTTGAGTTACATTTCAGAAGACCCTCTTTCAAGTACTTAATGTCTGAGTGGATAGAAAGTCCTGGTTTAGAAGTAATAATACGGGTTGAGTGTCAGGAGTCCTTACTTATTCTTGGCGCTGGCTTTTCCAGGCATCAAGTCCCAGATTCTCCGGACAACCTGTGAGCAGGCGCTGGTGTTCAAGAGCAGAGTCACCCAGGTCTTCTCAGTTAGAAACATGATAGCCCATGGTTCCCACCCCACAAGAGAGGCAACGTGGCATATGTGGATTCAAAGACTGGCTGAACCTGGAGACAAAAGAACTGAGTTTGAGTATCGATTCCTCCAGTTCTCAGCTGTAGGATTTTGGACAAGTCACGTGATCTTTCCTGGCCTTGAGAAGGGAAATATTATCCTCATGATGGAGTGATGAGAACCACATAAAACAGGCATGTGAAAGCGCTTTGAAAACTCCAAAGTAAGACACAGATCTGAGAGATTGTTGTCATCAAGGGGAAAGATTGAAAAAGATGTGGGCTCTAGGTATGGGCTCTAGGTATGGGATAAAAAGGGGATTTGAATACCAGGTCTGGATATGGGCCAAACCTGTGCTATGCACTTTACAAATGTTATCTCAATTAAAAGCACTGACTGTCAGAATCACAGACCCAGGTAAAGTATCTCTGTCGCAGAAGGTTTTAACGCAGAAGGTATTTCCACACAGAGGAAAGAGAGTGGACATGTTGACTTCCTGAGACCCAAGGGAATTCTACCCTAGCCCACCTGTTCATTTAACAAACAAATACTCATCAGGCATATGCAGAGCATCAAACTCCATGATATATGCTAAGGGTATGAAAACCAATGGGATACTGGTCCTTTCTCTCCAAGGTTGGAGAGCTTCATATGTAAGACAAAAATGACCCTTTTCTAAGGAAAGAGGCAAAAGATAATCAAAGAAAAGCAAGCTGCTTTAGGGGATTTTGTCACTTAAAAGAATAATTGCCAACATCCAGAGGGTTTTGACCATCAATTCACATTGCAAACAATCTTTAAACTCTAATGCATCTCCATCTGCAGGCTTGGATGGTGAAAATTTTTGTTCTTAAGATATGGGGTCAGAAAAATTAAAAAAGATTCACTTCTGCTGACCAGACAACAGATAAGAAAGTAGGAGCATATTTTGTTTTGTTTTGTTTCTGCATTGTCATGTTCCTTAAAGATATGTTGTTTTTATATCAAAGCAAGAATTCTTAATGGTTAGCTCTTTTTCCAGGAAGTTAGCGCTATATATCTAAATATGTGTATTTTGCTATTTCAGACTTCAGTGACTGACTTTCCTGTTTGGGAAGATAGGGTTTTATTCTCTTGTATAGGGGTGAGTTCTTTCCCCAATCTTGGATGAAAGTGAGGGGTCCATGGTTGACGGAGCCTGCAGTGTTTCTCTGGAATCCTGTGCAGACTTTTCTACCTTGAGGCTTTTGCAGGCTACAGAGAGATTGCTTTGATAGGGGCACTGTTGGCAGGTTCGAATACACAAGCAGCCTCCCCACAGGCACTGGCTGTTGCTTTTCCCCAGCCGGAATTGTTCAGGGAGGCCCAGGCCTCCCAGAATGTAGGCCGGCATTGCAAATGGGAAAGAAAAAAACAAAAAAAAACCTTTCAAGATGGCAAGCAATTTGGCTGGAAGTCCAAGGATAGCTCTGGGGACCCTACTGAAGGGAGAACTGAGTAGGTGGTGGTGGGTGGAAAAGAGAGAAGCAAGGACTTCTGCATAGGTCCTGGCACAGCTCAGAGAAGAGAGGGATGGAAAATAGCCACTCTCAGGAATGAGACCTTAATATATGATAACAAATGTGTGAGGAGCCAAAGGGTTATGCAGTGCACAGCACTGGGACAAACGTTAAGTCAGCAATTCGGCAAAAACTCAGGTTGTCCTCACATCAGATTCAGCACTAACATAAAGTCTTCCAGAGAGAGAAAAGGCTTAAAATTGCTAATGAAAAAAAGCACCCCCCCAAAAATAATATGAATATTTATTGTGTTGCTGAAGCAGAGAGACTATGGGTAGATAAAATCTCAAAATATAAGATTATGTATCTAATTATTTTACATTTTATATATATATACATATATGTATACATATATATATGTGTATATATATGCATGTATGTATGTGTGTATGTGTATATGTGTGTGTGTGTGTGTATATATATATATATATATATATATATGTAGTTTAAAAAACGTTAAAAAGAAGCAAAATTGGATGATATTCTGAGCAAAGATGACAAGCCAAACCTGATATTCTTAACATAAAAGAGCTTGTAGACTCATTATGAAAATCACTAAGATGCTGAAAGCTAAAATAGACAGGAAAATACAAACCACAAAGAGGCAACAAAATGGCTTTAAAAACATACGGGAAAATGTTCCACCTTACTAGTAATCAAAGAAATGCAAATTAAAGTGGAGCTACTATTTTCAGCAAGCGAATGTGTAACGTTTCCAGAAACCCAGAATACCCAGACCGAGGCGGTGTGGTGAAGCCGGTACTCTCACGCACTGCTGGGGGCAGGACGAGTCGGTGCAGCCCTTTCACAAGGCAGTTTGGTAATACGTATCAAGATCCTCAAAAATATCCACGCTTCTTAACAATCCTACCTCCTTTGCGGTGGTTTTACAGTAGTGAAAAGATCTACAGTCTAAACGTTTAACGAGACAGGAAATAGTTAAGGGAATGATGGATTTCATTTGTTGAATTATTATAAGCTCATAAGCCATTAGCCATGAGTCAGCCTGGGTCTTGCTTATCTTCTCCATGTCCGGGGAGGGCTGCTTGCATTTCTGCTCGTGCTTTGTGCTTTCTTATCTGTAAAAATCGGACTAATGGGCTCCTGCAGGGTGGTTCTGAGAATCTGGCTTGATGTTTGGCACATTTATTGGGAGTGCTTTCTAAGTCTTTCTGGAGTTAGCACCTGGCATTGCTCTTGTGAGTGTTGGGGTAGATATTTCTGCTGCTCAAAGGGTGTCTGTGGTCAAAGAATTTCATGGGGAAAAGATTCAGCAGAGAGGAAAAAGGACTAGAGGATGTGGGGGCCAAGGCAGATCCAACTGGAGGCACCTGCTACAGGCATGCATAGGCAGGGCTTCAAGGACCCCACATACTACCCCTCGTCCCTCTCCTGAAACCCCCTCGATTAAACTGGAGTTGAATAGATGTTTTTACACTAGATATGGAGAATGGGGTAGGTAGGGGTTGAGGAGACATGTCTGAGATGCTGAGATGAATGAGCCATTTCTTATGCACAATGAATAATTTTCTCTTTGAATAACTTGTGCTTTGCAAGATGTTTAGCAGTACAGTACGGTCCCCACGTGGAGGAGGACGTAGAGGGAACCCTCTGCAGTGTCTTGTTATCATCCTCGATGCCTGTGTGTCTTCCCTTCTCCAATGGCAGGCACAGTTCCTTGTGATCATTCCTTCCCAATGAGATAAAATGTCTTAATATCAATTCTGGCATCTCTTTCATTAAATAATAATAATAATAATAATAATTTTTTTTAAATCACACAGCCAGAAGAAATAGCAATTCTTACAGGAACCTAGAATTTGTGACACTTTCCGCATGTATTAGCTGAATACCTATTATGTGCCTCTAACTGCAGAACCGATCCAAACCTGCCTTGTCCTGTTTCTAATGAGAAGCTGAGTCCTGTTTTCAGAGGTAACGGAACAAGGCCGCAGATGATGCAGTCGGAGAGTCAGACCTATGCTGTGCAGAAAGAATTCACCCAAGTATAACCTTTCAGAGTCACCAGGTCAAAACCTGCTGCACACACATACTAAATGCCCTGATTCGAATATGTGATGCATGAAAAGCCTTGAACCACTAGCGCCAGCCTCTAGAGTGACATTATGCAGAAATAATGTCATTTTAGAGAACATGCATAACGCCCCCGCTTCTTCCTTTGAATGTAACCCCAAAACCCTCAGTTGGTGAGATAGAGTTGAGCCTTGCCTCCTGTCTCCTCGCTGGTCGACTTTGCTATAAAAGCCTTTCTTTTTCTCAAAAGCTGGTGTCACAGTATTAGCTTCTGTGTGTGCTTAGCAGTGAGCTGCTGCTCAGTAAGATGCCCACTGGACACGTATTACCTGTTATACCTATATGCCTATTACCAGCTATGGGTGTAGCTATCATGTGTCTGCAATGGACAGGTGTAGAAGTGAATACACGGTCTCGGCTCTCGACAAGCCAGGATCAGGTGGTGGAAACATCCAGGTCAAGAAATAACTATAACGCGGAGTTAGATGAGCTGCACATTTGGACCAGCGAAGTGCCGGGGTGGCAGAGGGAAGAGGAGAGTCTGTTCAGGAAGGGGAATCAAGGAAGGCTTTCAGGAGGTGGTGAATTTGAGCCTGATCCTTGAGAAAAGAATAGGCTTGTGGATGTTTGCAAGTAGAGCCATATAAGGGTGTCACAGCACACCTCCAGCCACTCAGGACACACAGGTGTGGTTCTGAAGGCGGCAATCCCTGGATTAAGTCTCGGCTCAGTCAGCTATCAGCTGTGATACTGAAAATCTGCTCAGTCTCTTTAAGCCTCACTTTCCTCTTATGTAATATGGACAAGCAGTAGGTAGTCTTTGGGGTATATGCAAGAAGGAATCTTTCTCCACTTCTGCAGGAATGCTCAGACTCCTGGAGATCATATATAGGAAGCCTTTCTTCTAAAATGAAGATTTTTAAGTACCCTCTGCTCCCGGCCTACCTGACTGTTTGCTCTCTTGAGAGTGAGCCTCTGTTGATTGATTCCTGGTATCATCCTGGAAAAATTATTTCCCTTCTCTGTACCTCAGGTTCCTCATCCGAAAAATGGGAAAGTAGGCAAAAGACCTCTTTCAACTATTATGCTCTGTGAGTGCGCTAAGCAGAAGAATAGCAATATGCAAAGGTTCTGGGGTAAAATACTCAAGGCAGAATAGAAAAGAGAAAGAATAAAGAGAGGATGGCCGAAGTAAATTTATAGAGGTAGGTGGGAATCTGTGACCCAGAGAAGTGACATATAACTTGCCCAAGACCATATACCTTGTGACTAGAGGATCTAGAATTGGGTCCTGGGTCCAGGTAACCAAAATCCACACCTCTGCAATCACCATAGACCTGAAGAGACCTGGCCTCTAGAAAATTGCCCCCTAATGGCAAAGCCTACATCCGCCAAAAGTTAGTTATGGTTAAATGCAAGGGCATTGCAATAAGACCCCGGGAGGCTGACCCAATTATCACCACTCTACCTGCCACAGAAAGTTCAAAACCAGCCGCACTGGGAGGAAGTGTTTGCTGGACTCTGATAAGGCCTTAAATGGAGCAATGCCCTGTCTTGCGCACCAGACGCTAACAGAATCCAACTGTTTGATGAAAAATGCAGTTTGTCTTTCATTTACATTTCCCCCAGTGGTGAGGGTCTCTAGGCTGCAGCCTGGCTGAGACAAAGCATAGAACTTTATCGCATTGGGCTGATGTGTTTCTCAAGGCTGTAGGATTCTGCAGACCCAACCAGGAGGGTAAAAGGCGCCACTGCAACTCTCCAGGCACCTCCACTGGGCTTTTAGAAGGAGACCTTTTGTACAAGGCAAAGCAGACTTAGAAACAGAATGTACCTTCCTAATGATGCTCTTTTAGGGTAGGTTGGAAAGGAGAAAATGAGGGAGGCTGCATGAGTTTTGCAAGAACGTATTTACAATTAAATTGCATTTTAAAGGGAATGTGGAAAACCTTGCTCTACAAAGAAGCAAGGTGGAGAGAAGCCAGGAAATTGTAGCAGTAAGTTAGAAAGTGACATAGGTTTCGGAGTCCACAAGACCTGAGTCGAAGAGTTGATCTGCAATTATCTGATGTATGACCTTGGGCAATTAATCTAGCTCAGAATCAATGTCTGAAAATAAGGATAATAATATATATACTTACATAATGAGGTGATCGTGCAGGTAGTTACACAGCACTCATTGAATATATTTTTCTCTGTCCTATTAATCAAGAAATACGTATAATAAACAGGAAATGGGGAGGGATAAATCACCTTGGAATCATAAAAGTCGGCTCTAATTAGTAGCTCTAATTAGGTCTATAGTAGTTATAATAGTTGGCACCTTGAAATCACTTGGAATTTTTCTTCAAGAGGAAATCATTTTGGAGCCACTGAAAGTCGCATCCCCTAGAGAGTGAAGAAGGGTCTGGGGCTACACTTGGGATGCAGATCAAGTGGTCCCCTTCTCTTGAAAAAGAGAAGTATATAGGCATTTGGGTTCTGAGGGTTTAAGAGAAAGAGTGAACTGATTATGACTTCAGACCTTGAGATGGGGAGTGGGTGGGGCCTGGGGGTTCTGTGGGTTGCGGGGATCTGTCCTGAGACTGACCCTCAAATGAGATGCTGTAATAGTGAGTTCACATTGGAGCATCCTTGGCCAAGCTTAATTCAGAAGGAATGAAATTTTTAAAAAATTACAATGGTGATCCTGGAGCCATAGCATCGAGTGGACAGAGGATAAAGGTTATCTGCTAGACTCTCTAGTATGGTGACTGTCTTAGTCTGTAGAATCATCTGGAAAGTTTTGTAAACAAACATGGGTCATGAAACCTCTACCCCAGGCCCATTAAATCAAAATCATCGTGTGTAGTCAGGCTGCAGAACCACAGGTGCAGAACCATTTTAAAAAGCATTCAGACGGGATCGGGAGCATTCAGGGCTGTTTGGCCACAGGACGGATTGTGAGATCGTCACACTAAGTAAGATAAAGCAGACAGGAGAAGTTGAGAACCATATGATTTCAGTCTCATGTGGTACATAAAAGTGAAAGTGACAAACGAACGTGACAGAGAGTCGTGGACATGCACAGCTGTTTAGCAGTGACCAGAGGGAAGGAGTGGAGGGTGGGAGGCAGATAAAGGGCAAAGGGTCAAATATATGGTGACAGAAGGAAATTTAACTTTGGGTGGTGAACACACAATGCAGGATATATGACATATTATTGAATTGTATACTTGAAATCTGTAATTTCATTAACCAGTGTCACCCCGATAAATTTAATAAACAAACAAACAAACAAATAAATAAACTTTTAGGAAAGCAGGTTATTTTCAGTTTGAGGCCATGATGAATAACACTGCTATGAACATCTATGCGTAAGTCTATGTGGACCCTGGTAAATGGCTAGTGAATATCATTTGTCCGGACAATGGGATTTTTTCAACAATAAGAAGGAACAAACTCATACACATACTACATCATGGATGAGCCACAAACACATCCAGTGAAGGGAAAAAGAAAAAAAAAAACAGTCATAGACACCACAGATTGTATAATTCTATTGAGAGGAAATATCCAGAAAAGATAGAAAGAAAAGTAGATGAATGGGTGCCTAGAGTTAGGGGTAGAAATAATGATTTTACCTGTAAATGAGCATGAGGGACCTTGGTGTGTGTGTGTGTGTGTGTGTGTGTGTGTGTGTGTGTGTGTGTGTGTGTGTGTAAATGTTCTCAGACTGATTTATGATGACGGTTGCACCATGCGGTAAAGATACTAAAATCACCGAAGTGTAAAATTGAAATGGATGAATTTCATGACATGTAAATGATACCTCAATAAAGCTGTTTATAAAGGTGATTCGGTGAGGCAGCAAGCAGCCGTGGTGGCAGAGGACTGTTTAGAAGGCCTGGGTTTTCCTGCATGAGTGTGCAAGCTGGACGACTACCTGCTCGCCCCAACCCCCACCACATGAGGCTGCATAAGACCCTACTGCTTCCTGGAGTACAGGAAGTTGATGGGGAGACCCGGGAGAAGGCGGTCGGAGTTTTTGCCAATCTAGGAGGTGAGGACTCTGATTACTTCAAAGATAAAAGAAGCATCATCATACTTGCATGCTAAGTTCATAGAGCAACTGATACGAGTTACGTGAGGATTACGTGAATGACATACATACAGGTAGAACACCTGGGCAGGTGGAAGGTAAATACTAGTCCCTTTCTCCTCTGCCTCAGGAAGAACCTATTGTTTTTCTCTCATGACCAATCCCTCATTTCCATTATTCCCCATCAGAACGATATGCCTATCTAATGAGATTCTCATTTTCTCCACCGTCCTTAGAATCACCCATGTCCTTTGTCATTACTAACGACTTTTCTGATTGATTCACCGATATTGTCTCTCCCTCGCTCTCTTGCTTTATTTTTATTTGGGACTTTAACCCTCGGGAGAACTGAAGCGATTGCTTCCTCTCTCATTTTCCGAACTGGGAAATCATGGAACCAAAGTGGTGACTTGGCTAAGCCCTCAGCTGATTGCTGTCAGAACTGGAGCTTTTCACAGAATCACACTGATTCAGCTGCGAACAGTCTATAGAAGAATGATTAAGAAGCCAATTTCTGACCATGAGCTCCCTCGCACCAGTGCAGACGGAGCCCTCAGCCTAGTGGTAAGACAAATCACTGATGATGGAGGGACTTTGAAATCTCAGGTGTGCATTTGAGCAGCTGCGTGACTGTCACTTCATTCTCTAGACTTTTTCTTCGTCTGTTAAATGGGCATCCTTATTGCATAAGGAAATTATGAAAATCCAGTGAGATTACTTATGCAAAGAGGCCACAGGTCCGGGTTCTGTGGCTCAGTAAATTCTCGTTTTCTCCCCTAAGTCACGGAAAATTCAGAAACCAATAGGTTGTCATGTTGAAGTCTGTGACTATCTATGTCTCTGACAATAGAAAACACTTGCAGACCTGGCGGTCCCAGGGCCATCAATCAGAGCATCAGTTTTGTGTGAGTTAGAACTGAAAATAGTAATGTTGAAAGTAAATCTGGGCTCTTCCGGCAAAGTTGTTTTTAGGAATGAATCACCTGCTGTATGACCTTGATGTTCCTTTAATGACTTGAGAAAGATATCTTAGTTTTCTCATCTAGGCAAAAGTAACATATTTGGCTGGATAGGTGTCTATAATACATGTCATTTGCTTGCTGACTTCTCATGCGAAGCCTCATAAAATCACGACATAAAAATGTGTTTCAAAAAAAAATTGCGTTTCTGCCCATCAGTTTATTGGCCCATTCCAGCATTATTGGGGCACCTGATAAAACAGGAAGCTGGGCCGGTCATGATGTTGAATTTTCACTTTTGTTCATTGATGTTTAATTTAGCATCTTAGCTCTCACTCTTCCCACGTGACTCCAATTCGATGCTCTGGATAAATTTCCCATTGTTATACACTACCCAATTGTGCTGCTTTAAGGTCAGGTTTTATGGTTTGACTGTATATATATATATATATATATATATATATATATATATATATATACACACACACACATACATACACATACATACATACATACATATACATACACACACATACACATATGGTTAAGAATTATACTTCATACTGCTTAAATATTTTTTTAAAAAGTTCTCTTTTCCTCGGTAATCAGTTGAAATGCCTTGCAGAGGTTACTCACTCCTACCATTTTGAATGCAAAGGCTTGCAAACGGTTTTATTCTAAATTTTAATTAATTTTTCCAGCCTCTAGCAGTTGTGCAGTGAAGTGGCAGTTAAAGCCCCTCGGTAGAGATAATGTGGGCAGACAGAAGGGAGCCAAATTACTGCTGGCCGACCCTGAAACGAGGGAGGAGAAAGCTCCCAATTATGTCAGGTGGCCCAAATTCCATGCTGTGTCGACTCTGTGTGGAATCAGAATGCTAGAAAAAGTCATTCATGTTGCCTTGGAGCAGGAAAAGCTACTTAGAGCCATGGCAGCCGTCCCTCTGGGGAAAATGCAGTGGAATCCAACAGGTCGCAGGGCAAGCTTGCTCACTACCTGCATAGCGACACCTCAGCTGACACTGAGAATTCAGTCCACTGTCCTCTGGTCAAGGAGAAACTCCCAAGATCCACCTGAAGGCAGGCCCAGCGTGCTCATTGTTGAGTCCCCTTTGAGTTGGGACGATGAATGTTTGATGTGGCATGGATATCCTTCACTCAACATCAAGTGTAAATTCCTCAAATTTGATGACAATGCATGTAGTCAAATATCCTCATATGCAGAAGGCATGGGTCTGAGTTCAGCTCTGTTCCCTTCCAGCTGAATGAGACGGGTCAATAAAGGAGAAAATAATCCTCACCTTGCAGGGAAGCTGTGAACCTCAGGTGTGAAGATACTTCTAAAACCCTTAGTCCTGTGACTGGTTAGGCATTCAACACACGTTTCTTTTCAGATATTTTCTGTGCCTACTTTTTACATAATTGAGATTGCGCTGCATGTACAATTTTGTCTGATAGAGAAATACAAGTTCGTATTCATATTCTGTCGGAACTTAAGACTTTGATTTATTATTCTCACAGATGATATATAGTTCTGATTTCTTTTTACATAAACTTTCCCCCTTTCTCTTCACTATTTCAGCATTATTTTTAATTGGTGTGATCATAATGTACTGTCATATATATGAATTTGATTTAGCAAGATTTTAAGGATACCTGCATCTGTGTTTGGGAGTAATTTTAATATGTAATTTTGCTCATTTTTGGAATGTCTTTGTGTGATTTAAATATCAGCATCATGCTAGTGGCACAAAACATGTCAAAAAGTGCTTCCTCTTTATTAAAAGAGTTTGGTGAGATTTCTGCCATATTGATAGAATTTACTAGTGAAACCACCTTCACTTCAAATTTTCTTTGTGGGGAAGTTTTTGTTACATTTAATATCTTTACTAATATTCCCTTTTTAATCCTTTCAATACCTCCAGGATCTGTGGAACTAATAAATTCTCTTTCAATCCTAATTTTATTAATTTCCATTTCATTGATTTTTTCTCTTTATTATTTCCTTCCTTTTACTTCTCTTCTTCTACTTTTTTAATGTGCAACATTAGGTCATTAATTTCATAGCTTTCCTTTCCCAATGTCAATTTTTTTTGAGGACTTTATATTTGTATAATATCATTTGATATTGTCCCATAGGATCATGGGGCCCTGTTAATTTTTCTATATTCTTTTTTCTCTTTGTTTTTTAGATCTGATAACTTCCAATTATATGTCTTAAAATTCACTGATTTTCCTATCCAGTGAGTTTTTAAATTACAAGTACTATATTTTAATTATTCTATTTTTAATTTCTAGTCTTTTCATTTGGTTACTTCTTATAGTTTCCATTTAATTTTTGAGATTTTCTATCCTCTCATTAAGACCAAATTTTTCTTTAAATATTTTCTTTAATCATTTGCACACGTTTATAATAGCTGTTTGAAAAATCTTTGCTTAGCCCACATTTGGATCATCCTGGGACTGCTAGATAGCGACAACTTTATTTTTCTTGAGTATGGATCACTTTTTCCTTGTATAACTAGTGTTTCTCAATTGAATACTCTATGAAGTACATATGTTATGGATATTTGGGATTCTGTTTTTTTTAAAGAGTATTGATTCTTGTTCTAGCAGGCAGTTCAACGACTGGCTGATCACCATGGACTTGTGAGGTCTGGTTTACATTTTGCTTGTGAAAATCTAAGAAAAAAGTCAAACTAACTCAGCTGATGTCATTTATGTGGGGCAAAAGTATGATTTGAACCCAGATCTGTTTGGTTATGGAGTCCATGCTTTTACCCATTCCATACCCCCAGAATCTAAACTGCCTCCCCCGAAGATCTTATTTGGGCTGGTTTGTAGGCTTTGCAAAGGCAAACTGAAGGAGGTCTCGGATGTATCTTTGTTCTAACATCCAGCAGGGGAATACTTGCATCTCAGCTGGATTTCAGGTGTGTTGAGAATACATTAGCAAGGTCCCCCACTCTAGGGCCAGATACCAACATCTCTGGGCACCTTTCTTCCTCTGTCACTCTTGACCTCCTGTGTCTTATTCCATTTTCAAGGCATCGCAGCTTTTATCTGGTGAACCTGGGGAGGCTTCAACTTGCATGGGACTTTTAGGGTTTCCTCTCTATGCAGCACCTATCTCTTTGAGGCCCTCATTAAGCATTGCTCATGCATTAAACAGATTGCAAGCTTCTTTCTTTCAGATGTCATGAACTCAGACTTATGTGTCCTCAGCTCAGCCCAAGTGCTGTTCTCAGACTCTGATGTCCTGTGTCATGCTGGGGAAATTTTCCCCAGGCAGACAGCTGTGTGATCATGGGCTCACCTGGGAGTGTCTCTGCTTTCGGGTATTATAGTTTTATGCTGTTTTCCACTACAAACATGTCAACACATATTTTGTGTAGTTTCCTAGTTGGTAACATTCGGAGACTGGCCCAGTATCAGTTATCCTGTCACAGAGAAGCAGAAAAGTTGATCGTTTTGTTTTAACATCTGGAATTTAGGTAACTTCACCAGGGCACATTTAGATGCAACATCTGTCTTCCTTATCACTGCATTTAAAACAATGCCTGATGCTTATGTGGTCAATCAAAATCTGTTGAATAAGTGATATATCCTGGCAGATAACCTAACCCAGTCAGTCCTCTCTTCAGCTCAGGAAAACTTTCCTGTATTATTTACTTAATAATTTCCTCTCTTTTCATTCTTTCTGGAACATTTACTAAACATACGTTTGACTTTGTGGATATATCTTATCACCCACCTCCTGCATTTGTAATCTTTTCCACCAGTTCTGGGAAAATTCCCCCACTTAGTATGCCAGCCCAATTTTCTCCATCAGTACCCATTGTGCTATGCAGACCAGCTACCTACTATGTTGTCATTTGGCAATCGTGGTTTTAAAATTTTGTTTTTGAGAATTCCGGTTGTTTTTTTCCCTTGCAGCCTTTTCTTCCTTCTTGATGTGGTAACTTGATACGTTTCCTTCATTTTATTGTGTTAACTGTTCCCTCACACATTAATTTTCTGTTTATTGTATTTTGAAGTTCCTTTTCACACTGCTAGTTTCCTTCAGATATATAGTATTTATTGGTTGCTCTTATAATAATGGAGGAAACTTAAATTGAGTGATGTTGGCAGTGGCAGAGCAATTCTTCAGTCCAAGCAAAATTATATGTTTTCTTGGCGATGGACGCAGTTAGATCATAAGGACCTTGGTGTTAGGTTTTTGTGAGAACAGAGTGGAGGAGTGGGTGGGAGGCTAAGCGGGTTTTCTTTTAAGGTGTATGAGTGAAGGAGTTTTCATTTTAAATGTCATCCCACTGTCTTTTCTGGAAGCTGTGAGTTGTCTGAGGCACAACCCCACTTTGCTGGCCACGGACCTTACACTAAGGAGTCTTTGTCAGAGCTTCTGGGTAAAAAAATCTATCTGTACTAAAACCGTTATCCTAGAGACAAATGTCAATCAAGCTATTCTAATATTCAGGGTCTGGCTTAATTGTTCTTCTAATTCCTTACCCTTCTGAGAACCCACAGCCATCCTTTTTATCCTTCTACTGCCCACATCATATCTTTCCAACTGCTTTTCTATTATAGTGTATTGACAGTAGTTTTCTCATCTTCTTAGTTCTTTTATGGATTTTTAAAACATGTTTATATTCTTCTTCTCTCATTTTAGTCATGCATATTAAGCCAAGAATCTCCACGTACAACTTTATATCCTATTTACCTGTACCTAGGCATTTTCCTTGTCATAAATTTATTCACATTCATGTAAAACCAGAGTCAAGAGCCCAGATAAAACAAGCAAACAGATCTAAGTGAGTCATTTGTCTGGGTAAAATATAACAGCCAGTGTTTGTTTATTCCACAGTGATTAGAAAATGATTAAATCAATATTAGGGAAAAGAGTAACGAGAAGGAACATGTAATTTGCAAAGTCCATCTGAGAGCTTTAATGTGTGTTTATTTATCACTAGGGGACGATTGTTGATAAAAACAGAGCTTCATTCTAAGTACCTCAGAACAGCAGACATTGATGGATAGAATAGATTTTCAAGAAGGTAATAGAATTAGCATAGAGGACAAATAAACTTTTGGGCTCCGTAGCCGCAAAACACTTATTAGAGACCTTACAAACATATTTCCCTTAAAAAGGTGATGCTGTGGGGTTTGCCTGTTTATCTGTTTTAATAAGAGCTGGGATGAGTGAATTATGGCCACTGCGCAGTGGGAGTTAGGTAGGGGTTTATACATTTTTATATATTTTTTTGCTCATTACTTTATTGATTCACTCACTAAACAAATATCAATTAAGTATCCTCAACAGATACAAACACCACCTCTACAATTAAGGAACTCATGGTCTAACAGAAGAGGGAACCTGTAAGCCCATCCTTTATAACTAAAGTGATCCTACAGGAAGACTAATAAAATGGTCTATTAGATCCCTTAAGAACCTACTACAATTCAGGGGAAGAGAATGCTTCACAAAAAAAAGACCAGAGAAACAGGTGCCAGACAGACTGGTAGGAGCCAATGAGGTAAAGGACAACAGAAAAGTTTTTTTGGATGGAGAGAAAAATATGCAAACATTCGGAGGCATTATTGGGAATAATATGGTCCACAAAAGCTGTAAATAGGTCCACATGGCTGAAGGAAAGACTGTGAGGGGGAAGGAGCAAGAAATAATGCTGTAAAGGTTAAGTGAGAGTCAGAAGTGCAGGCTTTTTGATTTGTCTTGAGCTTCATGCAGAAGGAATAGCATAATCAAGTTTGGCTGCAGAGTGTAAACTCGATGACAGATCAGAACTGGAGTCAGGGAGACCACTTAGGGGACTGTCGCAGAAATCCAGCTGAGCAGTGGTGGTCACTTTCACTAAGCTGGTGTCAGCAAAAATGAGGACTACTCAATAATTACAACAAATAGAATTTGGTGGGTGTTTGCAGCTAAGGGTGAGGGAGAGGGCTATATCGACATGGACACTATTTCACGAATGGGTGAATGCACACCTGTGCATGGAGATTACTAGTGTGGATGGGAATGAAGATGGAGGAGCTGTGGGAGACAATAATGTGTTGTTTTGGACATCCAACTACATGACACCAGTGGAACTATATGGCATGTAGCAAGTTATATTTGAATGTCGCTCATGTGGGAAATCTGAGTGGAAGATTATGTCTACGAGGCCTAGTGAGCAAGATAATTGAAAACATGAGACTAGGTACAGATCAACCAAGAAAAGATCATAAAAGGATAAAATACCAGAGAGACAAGAGGAAAACTCAACTAGGTTGGTGTATTTGTCAGTTCAGGCTGCCACACAAAATACCATGGCCTGGCTAGCTTAAACAACAGAAATTTATTTTCTCACAGTTCTGGAGACTGGAAGTCCAAGATCACGGTGCCAGAATGGTTGGGTTCTGGTGGAAGCCCTTTTACTCCTGGCTTTTAATTGGCCATCTTCTTGCTGTGTTCACATGGGAGAAAAAGAGAGAATGAGAGAGAAAGAGAGAGAGAGAGAGGGAGAGGGAGAGGGAGAGGGAGGGAGGGAGGGAGGGAGGGAGGGAGGGAGAGGGAGAGGGAGAGGGAGAGGGAGAGGGAGAGGGAGAGGGAGAGGGAGAGGAATTGGTTTGTTGATTTATTGATGGTTTCTGATAGCGCTGAGTTTCAAGATGAATCTTCAAGCCCCAAAGTCTCAAATTCTGTCCTTTGATCACTGTGAGCTCCCCAGCTAACTTTCCAAAAATTTCTTTTGCCTTAGCTAGTTTGAATTGTTTAGGCTTCTATAATTTTTCCAGAACCCTGACTAAAACTGGAATTGCTGTTGTGTAGATGAAAGTGAGAATACTATGATTGGAGGAATTAATGAATTGGGAGAAAGTAAAGTGTAGTTGTATAAGAGATTCATTCATTTCTTCAACAGACATGTTCTGTTCTAGGCGCTGGAGATTCAGCATTGAACACAGGTGATGTGGTATGTGCCTAGTTGAGTATGACCAAATCTCTTTGATAAAAAATTATTCAAAATCAAAATTTAGAGTCTATTTATGGTATGACCTCATCTTCGACAGTATTACATGTTTAGCAACAATGTTGAATTTTTATTTAACATTGTAAGAGTAAACGTTTTTATATACGGGAGTTAGGCAAGACATAGGATGATAGAACTTTTCCCTTAAATACAACACTGGTTTGGGGAATGAAGATGTAAACAGAAACACACTTCTCTGAACTGAGTCTTCTCATTGTTATTCCTCTCCATGGTGGGCATTCACCTGTGCTTTTGGCCAAGATGAGCACAGAGAATGAAATGCCACACCATTGTTAGGGCCTAGGAAGTTGGAGGCTGATACAGAAACAGACAGTCTGCACCAGGAAACGTGGTATCTTGTGTTGCTGCCAATTAACTAGTGATGAGTTTGTCATGTTGCCTGTTGCCCAGGATGATTAATATGAGCCTGAATCCAACTAAATCATTAAGGAAAGTTCCCAGCAAGATAAGCTGTGAGTGACAATGTTACCCTTTAGAAGAAGGGGAGATGACAGAATGAAATGCAACCCCCTGCCACCCCCTCACTGGCTTCCAGCCCGTAAAATCCCTGAGCTCCTGCTGTGACTACAGAGCTGAGAAAGCATGCTCTAGAGTCCTATGATCAGGACCAACTTAAAGGGGCCGGGGGGATTCACTCCTCCAAACTGCTCATCCCACAGAAGGGAGGGTAAAGGTTCAGAGAAGTCATTTCACTCACCTATAGATGCACAAGGAGTTGTTGACTGGCTTGGGCTACATTTTTGTCTTTTGGCACTCAGTGTCATCCCTTTCCTACTGCTTTGCAGAGCTCTGCTCTCGTGGCTGCTGTCTTCTACAGAGGAAGGTTGCAGCATTGAACACTCTTTAAGGACATGATATTAGAGGCCTGGAGATCTAAGTTCTAGTCCAGCCTCTGGCATCAGCTTACTCTACAAATTGGAGCTGCTAAGGAAAGTGAGGCTGGCTGCCAATGGCATGTCTTGGCTGTTTTTCATGTGGCTTCTCATTCTGCAATAGGCTGATCTATTTTGTGAGGTGGTCTCAGAAGAGCATCCAAAGAGAGTGAAGATGGACATTGCAAGACCTCATGAAACCTAGACTCCAAAACTTGCACAATATTACTTCCACCACTTTCTGGGCCGATTCTAATTCAAGGTGTTGGGAAAAGGACTCCAGCTCTTGATGAGAGGAGTGGCAAAGTTCCACTGCCGAGGGCCATGTGGGAGGTAGCTTATTTTTTAGAAGTTTTTACACATTGCATCTTTCACCTCTAAAATTTAGAAATTTTAAGTCCCCAGAAGAATATTGAAATAACCCCACTGACTTCATTACCCAAATACGTATTATGTATTTTCTCTGGGTCATAGCACTCATGAAGTGCTCTCAATTATTTTATTTCTGGTGGTGAGGTAAGGGAATGGTACTAAGAGAAAAAATATAAGCGTGTGTATATAGATCATCTGGTTGCATATGTGCATGCATGTCGGTTTATGTTCAAGTATATGTTATAATGTTTGACTGATTTCTTTTTCAGAAAAGATGTCATACGACACAAAGGAATATGTAATATCCGAATAGAACGCTCAAATTTAAAATAGATGCAAGGTGATAAAAAATCGGAAGAGCTATAAAATGGAGCTAGAAATGACTTTAAAATGCATAGCATAGTGTCCTTAACCATTTGAGATAGACAAACTGTCAACATGACCCTTGGCTTCCTAGGAGACATTGGGAGGAGCATGACATATGGCTACTTTTGAGAGGGATGGACAATGTAGTGACTTTTTCTCTCCTGGTTATAGAGCCTCCTGTTAAGATTGTATTCCCTCCCTTGGATTTCATATTCATTCCCCCTCTTTTTCTTTTTGTATCTTGAATGGGGTTCCCTATGATTAATTTTATTTTCGTTTTAAAATGTGATCTTAAAGGAAAGCAGAGACCAAATGGGGAGCCACCATGACCTCTATGTACTTGTCCATGGTGCTGAACCAGCGCAAAAGCCGAAAGTGGATTTGACCGTAATTTAAGAACCTCTAGACTGTGACTGACAGGAGACAATTACAACTCAAAATATATGTGTGTTTGTCCTGACTGCTGCTTTTAAACCAGGCCACTCCTAACACACTCATTTTCGTATCAAACAGTTGGAACCCTACAACAGAGGAATCATATATCCCCACTCAGCTCATCAAGAAAGTCTTGGGTTTCTCTCTTTGTTCCTAACTTTGTATCTCACCTCTTGAATAATCCTGTGTTTACATGTCCTTGATCTTTTTATTAGACTCTGTTACCTAGCTCTATGCTTTTACCAAATCTAGTGGCAGATTTTCTCAGGGTCTCCCCTCCATCTTTTAAATTCTATTGCAAATATCCAATTTGCACTGACCTCTCTATCTCTTCCTGGTAGTCTCCATCATGTGGTTAATTCTAAGTCCCAGAGAGCTCTTCTTCATTCTAGAATTGGTCATCTGATCCCTACGAGGTAGCACCAGTCACCTAGATGCGGGGAGCCATACAGAAGGAAATCTTAACTTCAGGCCAAGACAAGCAGTGAGGGGACAAAGGACTCCGAGGCTGTCTTGCATACTGTGCCCTGAGGGGATATAAAGAAACTGACCTCTTTTAAGGCACTTTTAAAAACTTTTGTCAAATAGCAAAGTTCTAGGGCATCCAGCTGAACGAAGACTCTCTGCCTCCTTGCTCCTAGCAGTCATCTCTTAGAAACAAAAAAGATAGACTTGCTAGCTTAAATAGAAAAGCCAGTATTGATCTTTGTTCTAGAGAAAAGGAATGTTTTTCCCATCAAACAAAGATCTTAAAAAAAAAAAAAGCAAGACAAAGCCAAGAATACCCAGATTTTTTTCTCCCACCAAATGGCTGTTTATCTTGTCAAATCCCGCTACTGTATTAATTGAAAAAATCAAAGAGGCAAACAGATTTCAAATAGCCTCCACTTATTCTGCAAGATTGAATTGAGTACCCAGCTGTGGTAGACAAATTCAGAATAAGTTATCTCGCACAATTGTCCCATGATTGTTTTGAAATAATTTGTTTAACCCACCCCCTACACACACACACACACACACACACACACACACACACACACACACAATTTCCCTAGAACAAATGGGAAGATCCTGTTGTTTTTTTAACTTTTTTGCATTCTCTGTTACTTACCCCATATGGCTAATCAACCACTAAATTCTGTTTATTCTTCCTCCTGAAAAGCCCATAAATAATGCAGTAGCAGAATCCCATAGTTGTTAAGAGCCAAGGCCCAGACTGCCTGGATTTGAACCTACCACTTACAGGCAGAGTCATTTCAGCTTCAAAGCCATCAGCTATAAAGTGGAGGTATAATAGTAACTAATTCATAAGATTGTTGGTTAAATATATGTAATGCTCTTAGAACAGTAGTTTACACATAACAAGTACCTGATAAATGTTGTTACTGACATTATTTGTATTATTGAATCCATTTACTTCTTTCCTTTCTTACTCTATCTTCCACTCAGACACTGCCAATAGCTTCTTGGCTTTTTTTTCCTGACTGTGCCTCAGGCATCAGTTTATTCTTGCATTGCGTAGTTGGAATAAACAGTTAAGACAAACAAACTATCAAAACCTTGGCAAAATTGTGTATATGTATGAGGATGTGGAGATGAGAAGAAACATGATAAAATAAGCTATGGGAACTGAGAAAATCCTCAAAGGGCTTTGGGTTGTCTCTTGCTATGTCCTGGGTTTTTGTCCAAGGTGGTGTGAAGGGCTGCAGCACCCAATGGACAGGTGGTATCCAACACTGCAGCCCTTGAATATTTGACGATTTATGTGAGTTAGAGACAGCTTGGTTCTCAGAGAGCTTCTGGTGTTTCCTACCAAACAGATGCATCTGTATTCTGGAAAAATCTGCAATATTCCATTTTTGGTCACTGAGTGATATTAAGGGGTTCCATTGGACAGTTTATCAGATAGGGTTTGTTGTGTAACAAATAGTCCACCCCAAAACTCAATGGCTTAAAACAACAACCATTCATTCTACGTCACATGAGTGTGGGTTCACTACAAATTGGCTGACCTGGGTTGGCTTCAGCAAATCTCTGCTGGGTTTGCTAATACGTCTGTGGGTCAGCTGGGACCCTATTCTATGTTGGGTTTAGATAGGTCACCTTCACAGGGGGAGCTCTGCTTCATATATCACTCTCCTTTTCTGGGACCAGCATTTGCCTGAGCTTTTCCTTCTCAAGAATAATGGTGAAAATATGAGAAGAAACACATAAGATTTAGGCTCAGAACCAACACATAATCAATTCTACGTCATGCAGTTGCCCAAGCCAGGTCACATGGCCAAATCAGGAGCAGGAAATAATGTTCCAAGTATCATGTTTATCATCTTCCTGGTGCCGGGGAATTTGCAGCTAAGAGATCTCCAGGCCATTGCTGAAGGTGGCATTACCCTCATGGTCCCACACTGGCAAATACTGTGTCTTCACTCTAGGTCAGGGGCCTAAATTCAAATACTTACAGAGGTCAGGAAGCTAATAGAATGAGTGGATTGAGTGGGATAGGAAGCATAATCAGATGAAGAGGTCATGCCCTGCCCTGTCTTGAGCCAGGGCTGCTGCAAAGGCCTGCCCAGGGTTAATAACAACATAGCATAGTAACTGTTCTAACGCTTACATATGGTGGGCACTGTCCTAAAAGCATTGTTTATATTGAGTTATTTAATTCTTACAGCAAGCATCTGAGGTAGGCATTATTACTTTTTACATTTTACAGGTGAGAACACTTGGGCCCAGAGAGGTTTGGTAGCTTGACCCCAATCACAGAGCTGAGATGCTAAGCCAGGAAGTCTGGTTCCAGAATTCATGTTCTTAAATATCACAGTCTACAAAAAATCATTTTATTTGTGAAAAAAAAGAGAGTAAAAGTCAGAAATGCAGACTCACATGGAGTCATTCCAGTTTCGCATCTTGACAGATAATTTAAAAAATAAAAATTGTTGTTCAGGCCAAGGAATACGTATTGATGGGCTGACTTTGACTGTGGGCCTATAGTTTAAGACCATTATCTGACTCACAGGCTTGGTCTAATCAGAATTTTATCAGCCTGAATTCAGGGCAGCTCTCCAGCCACTCAAGGCCTCCTACCCATCCAGGAAAGTACTGAACTCAATCACAGCTTCAGAAGTCAACGCCCAAGGTTGCAGTAGTGCCTGCACGAGATTCTGCCCAATTGTCCTGCTCTGACATTGGCCAGGGGTATCAGGTAGGCACTGCCTGACATCAGCCAGTTCTTTAGAGGGCATTGGAAATTTAGACTGCAGCCCACAACAGAGACTGGCCGTTGTTTGCACTTTGGGCTTGGGGCCAACTGTGAGCCTTTTCACCTTAGGTGGTTCATCTTCCTCCAGGGGCCTGGGCAGGTGAGAAATGTCTCAGGTGCCAAGCAGGTGTGACTTAACATGGTTGTCAGGATTTGGCAATGAAGAGAGAGGAGTGGTTAGAGGAGGGAAAACCTCAGGAAGGCAAAAGGATGTAAAAACCGGTGATGAAAAATTGATCACAAGAAGCACAGAGAGAGGAACAATAGCTGTGGTGTGATAAAGAAAAAGTCTGAAAATGCCAAAGCAGGAACATTGATTCAGAGAGGACTCTTTTCTCTGTTACCTAAAGCTTTTCCCTAAATTGCCCCACATCACAAGGCAAGTCCTGGTGGGATCCGCCACCCTCTCTTGAGCCTGTATGTCAGACTCTGTGTGTCTATTAGTTAGGATGAGGATTTCCCCCACCTTCCTTGTAAATCTGAAGTGTCCCTTAATCCCAGTCCTTCCATAGGAGTCACCCATTACTCTCATGCTGCAAAGTCCAGTTCACTTGGGCTTTCAGCGGTGATAACAGCCACATCTCTTATTTCATATAATGCAGCATTTACCTCCACTATCAAACCCACCAAGAGGCTTGAAAGAAAAGATTTATGATTTCTTAGCTTTGCTCGGCAAAATTCCCCATCCTTCATCTTTTTGGCTGGAACAGACACTGAGATTTCTGATGGTGGGAAAATAAGTGGTTACATCCTCAAGTTATATTTTTTTTAGCACTTTATGTAACAAATCCTGGCAATATTTACACATTTGTATTATCTAGAGGGTTGTTATTTGCTGTGCCTGCTGTTTTCTGAACAGCACAGGAAAAAAAAGTAGGTTCTCTGCCTCTCTCTGTCCAGGAACACCAGGACTGTGGTAGATGACATCCCTCAGGGGGGACCATTCTGAATGCATTCATGGCCACAAGCATCTGATCCAACTTGTGAAAAAAAGTACTCATGTAGATTATAATGTTATTTTCTTATTATAATTAACCATTTTAATTTAAAAAACCCTTTTGAAAAGCCTGTCTTTGGCCTTGAGAGAAGAAAACCACTTCTCTCAAGTTCACTCTGGCATCCCTCCCTACTGTGTTTTCTCGTGCAAAGGACAGTTTGAGATTACTGATATGATTGGTTCATTTTTCTCGTTGTGTTATGATTAATATAGAGAGGGAGTATAGGGAGGTGATGACAATGTTACTTCCCATAAGAAAAATAGAAGCTGAGGATCATGAGAAGATCGATATGGCTACAAATAATTTTCTGAATAGATTAATCGTTGCAGGTAAAGCTGGATTTGTGAGGCTTGCTAGTAGTCATTAGGCTGCTATTAGTGGGAAGATAGTTTGTAGGCCACGAGTTACAATTATTGCTCGGCTGTGGATTCGCTGGAAGCTCAAATTTGCTAAGCTAGATACTATTGACGATGTAAGACCGTGTGTGATTATTAAGGCAGTCACTCTTCTGTAGCGATTGGACAAGGTTGGCTATGATAATCAGTGCCACGTGGCTGACAGAGGCATATGTGATGAGCAATTTCAATTCAAATATGTTTGGTATAGTAGGTGGAGCTGGTTATAATTATTCCTCATAAGGATAATATTAGGAAGGGGTATGCTATGAAGTTTGTTATGGGGTTTAATGTTGCAGTAATTCATAGCTTGCCACAGCCTCCTAGTTTTAGTAATACGGCTGTGAGAACTATGGATCAAGTCATGGGGGCTTTTATGTGTGCTTTCGGTAATCACAGGTGGAGGCCGTCTGGGGTATCTTTACTATGGATGCTATTATGCATACACTATCATGAGAAAACAGTATTTCAAGAGGTTGTTAGGTGTTGAGTTTAGTATTGGGTTAATAGAAAATTCAAGGAACCTATAAGGTTTTGGATGCAGATCAGTGTGACAAAGAGGGGGAGTGATCTTACTACCATATAAAATAAGGAGTCCCTCATTAAGTTGTTCTGTTTGGCCCCCTCATTGGGTGATAATAATTAGGGTTGGTACTAATGTTGCTTCAAATAGGATGTAAACTAGAATTAGTTCTATAGTGGTAGATGCTAAAATTAGGGAGATATACAATAGAGTTAGTATGATACTATATAGTTTTATTTCAGGTTAAGAATTATTCGGCTGTGTGATAATGGCTGGCAATAAGTATTAACAGTAGAAGTCATTATTAACAGGGGTGCTGATAGGGAGTCAAAGAAAAATATTATGAAAGATTTAGACTATTGTCACTGAATTGGTTTAGCATAGATAGGCTGATGAAGCTAGTTATTAAGCTGTAGGTCGTGGCATTAAGTCAGATTATGTTATTTTTTTGAGAGTTATACCAGTGGTATTAATATGATAGTGGGAGTAATAGTTTTTGACATTGGAGAAGGTTGAGGTTTTTTGTCCATAATCAGTATTGTAAATATTAGCTATTATAACTAGTAATGATAACCCCAGGGCAGCTTCAGAGCTGTGAACACTAATAGGATAACTGGCATGATACTGGCCAGAGCTGGGTGGTTATTAAAGATTATTACTGCTGCCATCATGAATATTGATAGTATTATCCCCTGTAGACACAAAAGTAATGGTATTAAATGGGACTGATATATTAGTAAACCTATAAAGGATACTGCAAATGCCAGGGGCATATTAATGTAGCCCAAAGCTACTTAATAATTATGAATATAATCATAATCTAATGAGTCAAAATCATTGGTTTTGGTTTAAACTAATTATTATTTGATTCATTTTAATCCCTTTTGAGATCACTCGTGAGCTAGACCAATAGCTAAAAGCAAGATTAAGGTTAGTGATATGGTAAGTACAATTTTTAGGTAGCTGCTTTATGATGCTTAGGGTAAAGGCAAGAGAAAGCAAGAGAAGTTTGAGTAGTAAGAATATAATGGCTTCTAGAAAAAATTTCATGGAAAAAGGCAAGCGTGTTGATAATGTTGGATCAAATCTACATTGATATGAACTCGATTTTCCATAAATACATTTACTTGGGGGAGTCAGAATGTGATAGTTACAAGTAATGAAGCTAGTAGAGCAGTTGTGAGTAGTGCTACTACAGACTTATTATTTTTTTCGGAGTATACTGAAACTAATTGATTGGAAGTCAGTTGCACTATATTATACTAAAAGACTAAGAACCTCATCAATAAACTGACACATACAAGAATAACCTAACTATATCTACAAAATGTCAATATCAGGCAGCGGCTTCAAATCCAAAGTGATGGCTAGATATAAAGTGGAATTTCAGTTGATGTAAGAAACATGTGACAAGAAAAAGTAGAACCAATAATTACATGCAGGCCGTGAAAGCCTGTGGCTGTAAAGAATGTTGGTGCATGTACTCCATCTGAGATTGTGAAGGTTTCATAATATCCTGAAGCCTGTAGTAACATGAGATAAAGGCCTAGAGAAATCATAATGAATAGGGCTTGAAGTAGGTGCTTACGGTTTTCCTTCATTAGGCTGTCATGGGCTCAAGTTATGGAACCTCCAAAGGCTAACAGAATAAATGTATTAAGAAATGGTACTTTTAAGGGATTTAGGGGGTGAATGCTGCAGGTGGTCAGTAACCGCCTAGTTTGGGAATCAGAGAGGTAAAAAGTGATGAAAGCTCAGAAAAAAAAAAACATCAAAGAAGAAAGAAATCTCTGTAATAATAAATAGATTTATCCTTTTTGGATAATTGGTGTGTCATGGCCTCAGAAGGTGCTTTCTCAGATACTGTCTTGTCATCACTGATAGTGAATTAGTTAGTTAGTTAGACATTAGTTAGCAGGCTTAGAGATAATAATAATGGAGAGTTAAAATGAAATCATATTATTAGGCCAGAGGCGATCAGGAGGCCTGAGAGGGCTCCTGTAAGTAGCCAGGGGCTCAGGCTGACCATGTGGAATGCATGAGTTTTCTGGGTCATTAAGTGTTACTCTGTGAATAGAGACTTACTAGAAGGGTGGGCACATGGGCCTGAATTAGAGTGACTGCAAACTCAAGAACTATTAGAAGGACAAGAATAATGTATGTGACGAAAGCCAAGGCTGTACTTACACTTAGCAGAGCCAGGGGAGTCCATCCCAATGATCAGGTGATATTAGCTATCAGTCACATAGCTGGGGCCACTGGGTGAATAGTAAGCTAATAGTTTTAATGATTACCAGTATAGGGGTTGGGGTAGAGGAGCTCCATGTGGTAGAAAATAAGCAGGGGAGGCTTTTGTTTTATGGCAGAACCCTAGAATTACTGCTCTTGCTCACAGGAAGGTGGTTAACCCTAGATTTATTGATATTTGAGTGGCGGGTGTAAAAATGTGGTAGGAGGCCTAACAGCTTTGTCAAGCCAATGACTAGAACATGTGTTATTAGTATTAGGGCCCAAGTTTGACTTTTGTGATTGTGGATGGTTGTTATTTGTTCTGATGTGAAATGACACACTCACTGTTGGATGATGATTAAGTGATTATTAATTAGTCAATCTGTTAAGGGAAATAAAGTGCTTGGAAATATAATAATTAGGTTAATCATAGGTAGTAGTCCTATTATCATAGGAGTAACAAAAGAGAAGAATAGATTTTCACTAATAGTTTCTCAGGGAGTTGGGTGTTTTGGTGTTTTAACTGTTGTAGGTTCTGGAATGGAGTAGTAAAAATGTTTTGAAACTTTTAGTTGCCTCATCAAACATAGTGTAAAAATTATTGACAAAATTGTAATAAATCATGTTGATGCATTAGGTTGTGGCATATCATCAAGGTGAGGCTAAACTCCCAATCTTTAATTTAAAAGGTTAATGCTATTTAGTTTAATGACTTTATAATATAGATGTGGATCTTTTTTCAAAATATTTTAATGGGACTAGTTCAAGTATGATTGGAATAAAGCTGTGGTTTAATCCTCAAATATCAGAGCATTAACCATAGTATAGGCCAAGCCATGTCTATAGTGGGGTTGGTTGAGGTGTCCTGGAAGAGCATGTTTTTAAGTCTAGGGAAGGAACAGCCCATGAGTGAAGGACATCTTCAGATGAGATTAGTATTTGGACTACTGTTTTTATGGGTAGTACCACTCAGATGTCAACTTGTAAGAGACATAGTTCTCCTGGTTTCAGGTCTGATCTAGGGATCATATAGGAGTTGAAATGTTAAGTCTTTGCAGTCTATGTATTTATAACTTCAGTATCATCGGTGGCCTATAGTTTTGATAGTCAAAGATGGCTTGTTAATCTCTCCTGTGATATAAAAAATTCATAGGAATGATAGGGCGATTATAATTAAAATAATTGCTGGCAGGATAGATCAGATTGACTCCACATCTCATGCATCCATTGTGCTTGTATGGGTTAGGCTGGTACAAGTGAAATAAAATAAAGTATGAGAGCTGATTAGGTGAGGTTGAGAATGTGAAGGATCCATTTAGTGACAGAACTGATAGGAGGAGAATTGCTAGTGTTACTTCATAGGAAATTGCTGTGTGACCACTCATAGTACCCCAATTACTGCATATTTTGAATCTGAGGCTCAGCCAGACCATAGGATGGAGTAAATGATCAGGCTTGTTGTGGTTAACATGAATAGGACTCCTAGGTTTCTATCGATTAGGGAATATGGTATGGGTAGGGGGATTCATGTTGTCAAAGCTAAAGTGAGGGCTAGAATTGGTGCGATACTGAATAATCTCAGATAAGATATTGGTGAAGTTAGTGGGTGTAGGGTTCTTTGTTGAACAGTCTGATGGCATCAGCAATGGGCTGACGTAGCCTGTGATGGCCTATGACGTTGGGACCTTCGTGGAACTGTATGTAGCCTTGTACTTTTTGTTCAACTAATGTAAGGAATGCCATAGCAAGCAGGATAGAGACAATTATTGATAGAAGGGTAATTATAAACATATAATTAGGGAAAGAAGTTGAACCTCCAGTGGTAAAAGTTCAAGTTTTATGCCATGACCGGGCTTTGCCACCCTAACAAACCTATATCTGTTGATATGAAGGCACTTTTGTAAAGTAGGCTTTGTTTCTCTGGTCCTTTCATACTGGGAATAACGTAAAACAGATAGGAATGGACCTGAATTGATCTGGTCTGGACTCAGATCATGTAGGGCTTTAATCACTGAACAAACGAAACACAAATAGTGGTTACACCTTTGGGATGTTCTGATTCAACACCGAGGTCGTAAACCCTACTATTGACATGGACTCTTAGGTAGGACTGCACTGTTATCTCTCAGGTAATTTGTTCTATTGTTCAGCTTTTTGGATCAATACATGATATTATATTTTTATCAGACAGTCTAAACCTGAATCACTCAGAGGTTAGTCTGTATTTTGAGGTCATCCCAACTTGAACAAGTAACCCATTAAAAGATATGTTATTCTTTGGTCAGGTTATGATTTTTTGCTTTCGTGGTTAGTTAATTAAAGCTTCATAGAGTCTTCTCATCTTATTAGGCCAACCCTCCACAGTATGAGCTGCCATGTGGGAGCTGACCTTATGGCCTGGGATTTGCCCCAGTAGTCTCTTGTACCTGTTGAGACCACCCTTTGGGTGTGCACTTATAGGGCTAATCAAGTGTACTCTGTGTGGTCTGAAATCAGTCTCTAGGTGTGTTGGTTCTGTGGCCCCTTGGAAGGGGGTCCCCTATAGGTCAAGGTCAGCCAGTGCCTTTGATTTCTTGAGGCTGCCCAGTAGGAGCTACAAAGTGATCTGTGGATGGTTGCTGCCCATGCTGGACCTAGAGGTGAGTGGGAGAGACTATACTTAGAGCCAAGGTCAGTTACCCCCAGAACTGGACCTAAGGCTGCTTAGCAAAAGTACCAGTGCACGTCGAAGGCTGGGGCTGCCTGCCAGCTGTCCATATGACTCTACAGCTGGAAGAGCCTTTCGGTGATATGTGAGTTACATGGCGAAGGGACCTAGGGATTTACCAGGGTAAAGTGAATGAATTTCACCTGGCCAACATAGAGTCAGGTTTCTTGCCAGCACTGAATCTGAGGGTTCCTATAAAAATCTCAGATCACAGCAAGGCCAGCTGCTGTCCTCTTCAGGCCCTCAGACCCGTGCAATCCACCAAAGGGATATTGCAGCTTGGGCTGACACCAGTTTCTCACCACTAAAAGTCTCCCCCAAAATGCGTGAGCTACATGAGCTGAGGGCTGCTGCCTGCCAATTAATATGTGGCCCAGGAAAGATGCAGGGTGGGGCAAAGAGCCAGAACAGACAATTTGTAGGCTGGATGGGGCAGGGCCCAAGGGAGACATGGGGTGAAACAGCCAATCTCACCAGCCAATGAAGCTTCAGAACTGGCTGCATGGGAGGGAGGGTTCAACACAGTCAATATGGCACCCACCTGTAGGCTGACCCAGAGCAGGGCCTGACAAAGGAGCAATGGCGTCTGTTTCTCTGACCCTCACCACAGCATCACAGAACTCAATCTTTCCCCGTATGTGGCTTGCATTTCCTGAGTCACTGACCCTCCACTGGAGCCCAGGGTGAGTGTCTGCAAGCAAGTCTGTGTGTGGGCCTTTTAATGGGTTGTCTGAGTTTTTAGATTTTTCCCGTTTCACCCAGATGGCCAGAATCCCTAATGGTTTTTACTGTCAGGTTTCTGGGAGTTCCTCTTCCCAGGGTGGGAACTCTGGGAACCCCTGTGTGGAAGTAGGGCACCTCTCTCTTTTAGGGGGTTCTCTGCAGAAGCATTCTCCCTCCTGCCGCTCAACCACCATGCATAGGTACGGGTCCAGCTTGCTTCATGTCTCTGCCTCTCTTACCAGTCTCAATGTGGCTTTTTCTTTATATCCTCAGACGTATGTGTTATGATCAGCTAGACTTCAGGTGGTTCTCCACATTGTCTATTTTATAATTTGACTGCAATTTTAATGTGATTGCAGAAGGAGGTAAACCCCTCTTTTGACTGGAACTCATCTTGCTTCTTGACCAGAACTCTATTGCTTCTATGTAATAATAGAAGAGTCCAGTCCCAGTTTAAAAGTTAGTATTTGTTATTGAGATTAAGGTAGTTGAGTTGTTGAGCTTGAATGCTTTCTTAATTGGTGGCAGCTTTTAGGCGAACTATGTTATTTTTTGCACTTTTTAGGAAAGATTGTATCCTGTATGTAAAAGCCTGTAACTTTTTAGCTTATTATCATTTAAATCTACATGTAAATTATTTTCTTTAGGTAAGGTTAAAATTTGAGCTAGAATTCGATTCTAGATAACCAGCTACCAGCAGCCTCGCTAGGCTTTCTCTACCTATAAATCTTATTATTTTGCCACATAGATGAGTTTGCTCTGTAAAGCCATTTATAGGTAGCATGTCTGGTTTCAGGTTATTTAGCTTAAGTTCTCTTTGCAAAACTGTTCTAGTTAAAATGTTATACAGGCAAAAGGGGTAAACTTTGCTGTTTTTTTTTTTATTATTATTTTTGGTTTGACTTTCATTGTTTTATTTTGGTACTTTATAGTGCTGAGTAAAATTTTTATCTCCTATACTTTAATATTAGGTAAATGTTTTGTTTTAGTTGTTGTGGAAATTGAGTTAAGTGTGGTTGAGGATGATGCTAGCACAAAGTGGTTGATTTAATATTAAATCTCCTGGGTGTAAACTACGTGCTTTATTTAAACTACATTTTTATCCGTCCAAACACACTTTTCAGTATGATTACCTTGTTATGACTTACATCCTGTCATACATTTAACATTTGTAAATAAGGTTTTGGTTATATTTTGATAACTGAGGAGGGTGATGGGTGGTGTGTGCATGCTTCATGGCCTAATTCAATCAAGCACTGTATTCTCGATTTACTACCAAATCCTCCTATAATTCTTGATTTCTCAAAAACTTTTCATTTGATGAATAATGTTGTTGAAATAGAAAAATGGAGCCCATTTCTTTCCAACTCACAAGCTACAACTTGACCTAAGTATGTTTTTATGCCATATACTTGTGCTTACTGTAATTCCTTTTTAGGGTTTGCTGAGGATGGCACTATATAGGCTGCATTAACAAGAGTTGGTGAGGTTTATTGCGGTTTATCAATTATAGAACAGGCTCATTATAGGGATATTAAAGCACCATCAACTCCTTTGAGTGGTACCCTGGTGAATAATATTGCTGCACAAATTGTCTAAGTTTAGGGCTAAGAACAGTGGGGTATCCAATCCCAGTTTGGGTCTTAGCTATTCTGTGGTCAGACTTCTTGAAGTTACTTTTATGGCTTATTTTTGTTTTAGCTATGGCTCTCTACAGCCTAGTTAAAAATTAACTTTATTATTAGAAAGCTCTTTAACATATTTTATGCTAGATCTCTATTAATTTGGGTTAACTGTATGACTGTAGTGGCTGGCATGAAGTTTACCAACACTTATTGGTTAATATAACTTAGTCAAACTTTTGCTTATAGCTTAATTTTTAACGCTGCTATTGTCCATGTGGGTATGGTTAACCAAGGTGTTATGAGCTACTTTTAAGTGTGCTTGTTCCTTTTAATCACTTATGATTTAGGAGGCATTCTCACTGGGATGCAGATATTTCCATGTATGATTTTAGTAAGAACTAATAGAAAGGCTGAGACCAAACCTATGTGTTTATGGAGTAGATAAACTCATCTAGGCATTTTCAGTGCCCTGTGTTAATTATTAGGCTACATTAACTAAGAGGGTTTGAAGGTTATTACAAGGGTGGTGAGAAAAAAGACACTATAGGTTTGTGGGCATTAATAGAAATAAATGTTTTATATAATAAAGGAAATTGCAAATTTAGAGGGTAGCTATCTAAGAAAAAATGATTCATTAAAGTAGCATGGTTGTATCAGGAAGAGATATTTTCCATTAAATAGCTTTAGTCATTAGGATTTGGTATTATTCCCTTATTAAATTTGTTTAGTCACATATATAATGGGTAAAAGGGCCTTGTATAACAGTGGATATTTAGTCTGGTTTTGGGGGTTTGGCAAAATATTAGTAATTACATTCAGTATTAAGTTTAGCAGGGGTTTGGGCGGGTTGTTAAAACAAGTTACTTGTATGAATGGCCATGCGTATGTATAGAGTATACATAATATACCTCATGTCTGGTAACCATTGAATGCAAAGCGCCTCATGGTTGTAGGTGTAAGGTGGCAGTAGTTTCACATTGTGATTTTGTTTCATGTAAGTTTCCATTTATGTCCTGGACCATTCATTTTTTTTACTCTGTGATTTTGATGTGCATTGATACTGTTCAGTATAAGCTCAGCAAAGAGTTGGTCAACCACGTTAAGGCCTTTGATGACCAAAGCCAGACCCCAAGCATACACTCAAATTAAGGAGAAACCAGAGGCATGACACCACACTGTATGTCAGCATGAGCCAATTAATCATTAGTCCATTGAGCTGTCTCATTTGAGGAAAGAGTGGGTGATTTTAGGTGAGGTGGTCTTGAAGTAAGAACCAAATGTTGTTTACAAATGATTTTAGAAATCCCATGATTTATGGGCCTGGGGTGAGAAGAGGGACATGTATTGGAAGGGTTGCTGGTTTCATGGGAGTTGGGAGTTAAGGGACACCGTGGGTGGTGGTTAAACACAGGTTGCCTGGAAATGATTTAATGTGGTATGTGCAATTAACAAATCCATGTATTATGTAACATTGAGCATTGAATCCTGGTGTGGATATTAATGTCATTAAGTAAAAGGACCACTTATGTATTTTGTCATATATATAATTTAATGTACATGCTTATATGCATGGGATATTTAATTAATGTACGATTGATTATACACAGTATGTACTACATATGTATGTAGTAAGTAAATTAATGACATGTAGTACTTAGTGACATGTAGACTTATAAAATTAACTGGCATAGCATATGACATTAATTGTGTTCCTATATGATATTCTAAGGAGGAATTTAAGTAGAATTTTAGCTTTGGGTGTTGACAGTGAAACTCTAGTTTCTTGAGTCTCTGGGGGAATTCTTATTCCCCCTTTCTCATTTGGAAGACCAGAATAATGAATATCCTACCCAGACTCTTAAATTTAGGGGTAATTTTCCACAGTACTCACAAGTATGAGGATAAAGAATAAGTATAAAATGGATGCTAGTTGGCAGATGATGATAAAGGGGTTATCTTGTGATGCATATCAGTGGTAGAAGGACTGAAAAGTTTCCTTGAGATTGCCCACAGCTGTCAGCCCACTTTGGGTTTGACGCTGGTGAGGATCACTACTTCTCCCAAGTCCAGGTAGGGCTCCCTGCCCGCACAGCTTCTTAAGGTTGTGTCAAGATAATCACTTTTTTCAAGTCCATGAGGGACTCTCCTTTCTAGAGCAGGGTTTCCTCCCAGAGAGCAGAGCTCTCCCATCCCCCAGAGTGGGAATCTCCCCATAAAGCAGAGCTGCTCCCAAGAGCAGGGCTCCTCCAGAGTGGGGTTTCCCCATAAAAGCAAACTCCTCTAAAAGCAGAGGTTCTCCTCTTAGGTCGGTCACCCCCTAAGATTGAGGCTCCTCCCCTATAAAGTGGGACTACCCTCTAGAGTGGGTAACCCCCCAAGATCTGAGTTTTTCTTCCTAAGAAGGCTCACAACTGTCAGCCTACTTGGGGTTCAGCATTAAGTGACCTTAACTACTCCCAAGTCCATGCAGGGTCTAGGGGGGCCAAAAGTGGGGTGAAGCTCACTCCACAGAGTGGGGGGACCCCCTGCCAAGGGACAGGGCCCCCTTTGGGCTTCCTGGACCCTTCCCACAGCTGTCAGCCCACTCCCTCAGAGACAACTGGAAGGCCAGCCTCCACCTCAGAGCCGGCCTCCTGCATAACGACAGCAAAAAAGCTGTGGGCAGCTCTCAACACACTGCACTGCCTCCTGTGCCCACTTGGCACTTGCCACATGTTGATTTGGGGCATACTGGGATTCCCTGAGACAGCCTCTAGCCATGTTATGGGAACCCACGTCTGCTTCCTAGGTTATCAACTGCTGTTTTTGAGTTCTTACACAGGTTTTAAATGGTTGGCCCTAACTCTGTTTTTCCGATAAGCCCAGTTAATTTTCGGATTCAGTTTTACAGAATGTGAAGTTTTTTTTTCCCCAGGAAGAAAAATATCTTTTTAGAACTAAAAAATTTGTGTCTAAGAACTTAATTTACTTGATTAATAGGTCATCCACAGCAATGATAAAAAAGTGTAAGTCATGACAACAAAGTAAAGAATAATAAAGACAAGTTTTAACAAGTTGTTAATACAACACTAGATGCAATGGAAAGGAATTTGTAATAATTTCTACCAAAAAAGATGCTGTTCTCGAAACACTACTGACAGAGCCTTATTCGTGACATTTTCTCCAATAATTTGATGTCAAAGTGTTTACTGAAGGGGCAACTCCATGAAGACCTCATCACCAATGAAAGCACAAACTGATGAAATTCTCAGAAACCAGAGAGCAAAAGGAAAGACATCAAAACAATAAACTTGCTGAAAACTATGGGTGATATTTCAAATCTGAACTTCTTCCTCCGGTCACAATGATATTTTCTATCATACTACATTGATTGTGAAAGATTCATAATTTAAATTAAAAATTCCTATACAAAAGCCTATCAAGGGGCTCCCTCCCTGAGGAGAAAAAAGTCATGTATGTTTGTTGCAAACATATCGTAGAAAACATAAAAGGTGTAAAGAGAATAATCACTCATGCTTCTTTCTGTCAGTAATAAGCTTAACAGTTTGAAATAGAGCCTTCCGCGCACCATTCAGACTTACAGTGTAACTAAATATTAATATTCAGATTTATTTTGCACTCCGATGGCACCCCCACTGTCTTCAAGATTTAAAAAGCCTGAGTGATGTTACAACACACGGATGTGCGCTAACATTTTAATCCATCCTTCCATGGTTAGATATTTAGGTGATTTCCAACTTGTCACTTCTCTCAGCACTACCCGGATGAATGTCCTTGCTCACTGTTCTTTGTACCCGAGGCTATTTCTACGAGTCAAAGGGAATGAATATTTTAAAGGATCTTGATACTTGGATAAGAAATTTACATTTTAGAATCTTCTGAGAGTCAGGTAAGCGTTAGTTTGTTGGCCGATTGTTGGGGTTTCCTTTGACTGTTGGGGAAAATAAAAAACAGGGTAGGGCCTGGGGAGTGCAGGGGGGGGAGTGGAGAGAAGAATGAGATATGGGTTTCTATTATGGCAGCCCAAACGGACTATGATAGTGACAGACAGCTGCATGGTGTAAGGAAGAGCCGCCTGGTGTGAGGGACTGCCTGAAAGGATACAGCAGATACAAAGTCCCCTAGGTAGGAAAAGGTTTGACATGGTGAGGAAGAGTAAGAAGGTTTGTCTGACTCTTCGCTTCCAGCTTCCTGACAGGGCAGGAAGGGGAACTTGACCGATGATGCTCCCGCCTCCCCTGGCCAGGTTCTTGGTGCTTTCTGAAATACTTCAAGGAACCTGCTAGGAGGCAGGGAAACATGCCCACGTGGCCAACCTCAACCACAGACACCTGCTGCTCAACTGAAAAAAGGAGCTCTTTATTCACACACGGGGCCACTCCTCCTGATAGAAACCCCCATCGGCTTCTCGGCCATGACCCTGTTCTTCAGACGGCTCAGAAGTTCATTGGGGATGTGGACCTGGATGGACCCTACCTAGCTGGGAGGAACTGGTTATGAACTCCTCCCAGGAAAAGTCCCTGAAAACTCGAGTTTTCTGTTAACGTTATTAAGTTTACTAGCTGGTAGCATCAGCATCTTATCAAGGATGAAAACACTGACTCAAATGCTAAGAGATTATCTTCTAGGCGTTGTGCTAAGAGCTTTAGGTGGATGATCTCATTTTAATCATTATAATGACCTTAATCAGTCAGTAATATTATTATCCGGATTTTATGGAGGAGGAGGCAATTGGGGATTAAAGTGGGTTAAGTAACTTCTCCAGGACCACAGAGCTGGGAAGTGGCAGAGCCGGGACTTGAACCCCTTTCTATCTGATGAACTCCGTCTCATGGTCTCCCTCACAGAGGGCGCCCCGTCAAGTCTCACTTCATCTGGAGAAATGCTGATATGCAGCCCTTTGAAAGAGTATATTCAGTTAACCAGGCGCCAGGGAAGGAGGGCTGGAAGCCGGGCTCAAACACATCCTGGCTGCCACGCTGAGATCTGGCCTAATTATGGTTTTCAGAGCAACAGAAAGGGCTCGGTTTATTGGAGGGGCACGTGCAACTCCCTCTTGCACCACTGGGTTCTGGTCACAGGGTGGGAAGCCCTATGTGCAGGATGCCAGGAGGACTGTCCCCAGATCCACTTGGCTGAAATGAGCAGTCTCCTGGGAGCTGCAAGAACAAGGTAGAAACTGCCCTGGAGGGGACCTGCCTTTTGCTGGCTTGGAACGGCAGCCGAGGACTTCCTGCTCATCCAGTAAAATCGGGGTGAGTCACCCCTGTCCCCTTATGGAAACCACGCCCTCCCACAGGTGAGCTCTCCCTCTCACCCCACTGAATTCTGCTTTGCGCATAAACATGTAAAAATCCATTCGCCAAGCCCCGCCCATCACGTTCCTTGTACAGGCAGTCCCTGCTCGGTGAGGCTAACCACTAGATCATGTGGATTTATAGGTTCATTCACTCCTCACCAGCCCTGAAGTGGGTAGATTTTTATCCCAGAAGGTGACCCGAGGCACAGAGATGTTATCCAACTTGCTCAAGGTCACAACAGATGGGGAGAAGAGCTCAGATTCAAACATAGATGGGCTTTTCTAGAATCCATTCCCTCAGCTGTCCTGTAGACCTGGAGATGAACAGACTCATGCTCAAACCCTGCCTGTGTCACATCCACACTACATGCCCGCGGGCACCTCCTTTACCTCCTCTGTGCCTCGGTTTCCTCACCTGTGAAATGCAGGTGCTAGCTAGTTCTACCGGCTGCACAGGGTTACTGTGAGGAGTGAGTGACACAGTGCGCATGAAGCTCCAGGTGGGAGTGTGGGTTGCCAAAAAGTGTATGTCCCACCCCCACTTCCATCTCAACGCCTCTGTTTCAAAGCAGCCCAGCGCTTCCCTCCTCCAGGATGTGAAACTTCACCTTGATCCAAAGAAAAGAAAGAATTCATAATTAGGGAGGGAGGGGAAAGGAGGCCAGAAGTAGCGGGCTCTTGCCCATCTTTCTCCCAGATCACTTTACATTTCAAGATGTGCTGACTTCCTAGACCCAAGCCACCCCCGGACTCTTTCTGAGTGGGGTCCCAAATGTAACAAGATGCAAAGAGAAGTCAGCTGCCCTGGAAATAGGATCTGTGTTGGGAGCTTCCTGCAAATGTAGCCGTGGCCCGCCCCCAACCCTTCCCTGTAACTAGCTCATCCAGGTGGGCCCTCCTGGAGAAGACTCTTAGGTGCACCACGTTTCTGCATTTCCCAGGCCTGTTCTGTCATTAGGTCTGCTCCACTGGCAAAACGCAGGGTCAGATGAGTCAAGGTCTTGTTTATTAATTGGGAATCAGAGCCCCTTTAGGACAGAACTGGGCGGCTGTTAAGGAGCTGAGCTGTGATGAAAGAATTTAATTTAAAGAAAGAGTCGATTCAATTGAATCCTGAAAATCGTTCTGATGTGCCCCCGGGGAAGTCTATTTGGAATCAATAAATGTGCCTGTGTCACTGTCTCCTGATCTACTCTCCCTGCTGGCCCCCAGCCAGGGGGAAATCATTCAGGGGGACCCGTTTTCATTTAGGAGGAATGTGGGTTCTGCCCAAGGCACAAAACGGGGCACTTTTCAGCTGTAATTCCCTCTCTCCCTCTCTCCTCTCCTTTTCCCACTCCCTCTCCTTCTCTTTCTCTCTTCCCTCCCCTCTTTCTTCTGCTCTGTTCCCCACATTCTCCCCTGCTGCCTACTTCCCCCCTCATTGTCTCTCTCTCCCTTGCCCTCAGCTTTCTTTCTTTGCATTTGCTCGTCCTCCTTTCCTCTCCTTAATCTCTAACTCTCCTCTCCTTCCTTCGAAGGTGCTATTGAAAGAGCCAAAGTCATAGAAGCAGAGAGCAGAATGGTGTTTGCCAGGGGCTGGGTGCAGGGGGAAAAGGCACACGATGTGGTCAGGGTTACAAAGTTCCAGTCGTGCAGGCTGCCGAAGTCATAGAGATGGATGGTGCAGCACGCCGCACAGAGACAGGGCAACAGAAGGAGCACGAACTTTGAATTTCAGCCCCAAGACTTGGGCTCAAACCATGATTCTGCCAAACTTACTGAACTTTACTCTTCTCATTGTAAAATGGGGATACTCTCATCTGCCTTGCAGAGTTATAGTGAAGGCTAAAAGTTTGTGGGAACGTGCCAGATAGAAGTGGGAACTGAGCTGATGGGGATAACGGTGGCAATCTTGCTATTGCAGGAAGACTGGAGTGCCTGGAGGGAGGTGTATGCGCTAATTTTAAAGGACACTGGGCAGCCACGGAGGTTTTGGAAGTGGGGTGGCGTGACCTAGGCTGCTCATTTCCTTTTGTGCCATACCGCAGGACCTCAGTTTTTGTCTCTTGGTCGAAGACACGAACAGGATTGTGAGTGGGGAAGATGCAGAGCCAGCCACCTACCTGTGTCATCTCTCGTTTCTGCCCCATAGACCTGAGGCGTGTAGGTAGGACATTAACCTGTTCTGTAAGAAAACCAAAAAGTCCATGAGCTTGTGTACATGTGTAAGCTGGACAAAGCCCCAAAGCCTGCCCTGGAATAAGTCATTTTTACTAAAGCGAACCCCAGCAGAGACCAGCTTGTCTAACTTTTAAAGGTAAACAAGGGTATCGACTGCCAGAAGAAATGGATGGAGCCCCTCTGGCCTGCTTTCCTTCCAGGAGGACCCCTCGCTGCAACCAGACTAAGCTGCCTGGCCCTATTCATGTCAGCCCAGCACCTGCACTCTGCCTGCTCGGTTCTACCCCCAGGAGTGACTTGCTTCTCTTTAGACAGTCTGACCTCCTCCTCCAGAAAGTCTTCCCTCACGGAACTATGACCCGGAGAAAATGACAATGACTTTTCAGTCTAAGAGGCCTGATTACTCTAAACATGAAGCATTTTAATGCAGTCAGGGTATTGTCCCCATCTGTAGTAACAGAATATGAAGCAGTTCATCAAACAGTTAAGCAGAGAACTACCCTACGCCCCAGCCATTCCACTCCTAGGAATATACCCCAAAGAACTGAAAACTGGTACTGGAATACCTGGACACACATGTTCACCGCAGCATTATTCGCAATACCCAACTGTCCATCAAAGGATGAATAGATCAATAAACTGTGCTACACTCACGCCATGGAATATTATTCGGCCATAAAAAGGAATGCCATATGAATACATGCTACAATGGGGATGAACCTCGAATACATTATATAAAAACATTAAGCGGAAGGAGCCAGACACAAAAAGTCACATTGTATGATTCCATTAATGTCAAATATTCAGACTGGGTGAATCCATAGAGGCAGACTATGGATTGGTGGTTGCCAGGGGCTGGGGATGGGGAAGGAGTGGGAATAAGGGTTAGTGGGTAAGGGTTTCCTTTTAGAGTGAGGACAACGTTTTAGAGCTAGATGTGGTGGCTGTGAATATATTAAATGCCACTGAATTATTCACTTAAAAAAGATTAATTTTGTCATGTGAATTTCACCAAAATTTCTTTAAAAGCGGGGTGAGGGTTAAGAATAACTTCCCACCTAAAATGGTTGGGTGAGAACGATGAGAGACTGCAAGTAGAACTCCAAAGGCACTCCATGGCTTAACAATTGTCACCCGATGAATGCCGTTTCCATTTCCCTTCCCCTTCCCGCATTTAATGTTTCAGACTGTAAGGGTCACATCTCCGGGGTCCCTTAACTTCTAAAGAACCGTTTTCGTTGCTTACGGAAACCAGATGGATTTAAAACAAACGAACAGAAATGTATGAAAGGTTCCACTCTGTTCCACGATAAAATTTTTGTATTGTTTAAAAAAAAAGAAAAAAAAATGAGGTCTCACTCCCCAGTCTGGTTTCTATTCATACTACAGTTTTGGGAATCTTAATCTACTTCCAACCTCTGCCTTGGGGAATCCACACTTCACAAGGGTGGGCTGTTTTCGTCCTTGGGTTTTTTAATTTCTATTTTGGGGAAGATCTGTATGAGTGGTGTCTTCTCACCACACAGAAGCGGCCTTTCAGATCACCTGACCTTCAAGGACAAAGTGATGATAATAATAGTAATAACACTAAAGTGCTGTTTTTGTTTATTTAGCATTTGCATTAAGAACTGCTCTCAGGGGCTTGAGGTGCATTTTTAACCCTCACAATCTCCTTATGAGGTAAGTTCTATTATCAACCTCATTTTACAGATGAAGAACTGAGGTTAAGCGGCATGCCCAGGGCTGAAGTACGGAATAAATGAATGGATGAACTGAGTTTCGGGAATGACTGCCATGCACAGACCGCCAGGGAGCAGAGTCGGCTCCTGATTTCCAGGAAGGGCACAGGACTTGAAGATGGAGCAGGGAGACCTGAAGATGGCTCTTAGAGAAGGCAGGTCAAGGATTCCCAAGGCTTGACCTTTTTTGAGGTACAAGGTCAAGATATGCGAGGGAGGCAGTTCCTAAGATGCCTCCAGGTGAGCCTCGCCCACAGGTGTTCAGGCCCTTGTGTAATCACCTCCTTGGGTTGGCCTGGTAATGTGCTTCTAATAAACACGGCAAAAGAGGCGAGACATCCCCTCTGTGATTAGGTTACAAGGGCTCTGGTTTCCCTCTCGCTCACCCTTCTCTTCCTTTCTCTCCCTCGCTCACTCTGATGGACCCAGCTGCTGTGTTAGAAGCTGCCCCATGGACCAGCCCACATGGCATTGAGGACCCATCAGCCACATGGGTGAGCCTGGATGTGGACCGTCCCTAGGCCGACCCTTGAGATACAGACTGCAGCCTTGTAAGGGACCCTGAGTCAAATGACGAAACTAAATCACACTAGATTCCTGACCCTTTAAAACTGTAAAATACGTGTTTGTTGTTTTGAGCCATGGAATTTTGAGATAATTTGTCACATTGCATTATGTCATCAGTGCAGTAATATTTTCCAAGCACTACCTTTGCCAGGGCCTTGTTAGAGACGGGTGATTGAGAGGAATGAGACACAGTCTCAATCCTTCAGGACCTCAGGCCCTAATATGACGAGAAGATAATAATTCCAAATAGAAAGCTGGAAGCATTTCTAAGGCACAAAACTGATGTTGGTGGGCGGGGGATCCAGAGTTAATGAAGCATTCTAGGGCTTTGATATATGAGTAGGAGTTCACTAAAAGGATGCTCCAAAAAGATTATATGCTTTTGAACAAGCAAATAGTCTAGCGTGGTAAAAGATGGGAATCAAGACAATCGATCAGGATCCAGAAGATCAAATTACCATGATTTGGTGACCTGACTTAGGAATTGAGGAACAGACACAAGGAAGAGTCGTGGGTGAGATGGGTTTGATTTGTTTGTTTGGTTGGCTGGTTGGTTGAACAGATGGGTGGATGTGAAATAGGCTAAAACGAAGATCACAGGAAGGGGACGGTGCAGAGCAGTGAGCCTGTGGAACGGGTCCCAGATTGATTCCACACTCTTTAGCTGTCCTTGATCACTATTTCATCTCTCTCTCTCTCTCTCTCTCTCTCTCTCTCTCTCTCTCTCTCTCTCTCTCACTATCAAGTATCTATTGCTGTGCAACAAATTATCCCAAAGCCTGCTGATTTAAAACAACAAATACTTATCAAGTTTCTGAAGGTCAGATCGTGAGAATAGCTTCGCTGCTCAGGGTTTCTCACAAAATTGCAGTCGCGATGTTGGCCATGGCTGTAGTCACCTGAAGACATGGATAAAGCTGGGTGATCTACTTCCAAGGTGGCCCGTCCAAAGGCTATTGGGTGGAGGCCTCGGGTCTCCTCCATGTGAGCCTCTCCGTGGGATGGTCCACAGGGACGCTGACGTCCTCCAGGGCAAGGCAATCCAAGAGGGAGAGACTGACCAGGGAAGCCAGAGGGCTTTTTAGGATCCAGTCTCCTAAGTCATACATTCTCACTTCTGCTTTATTCATTTGCTCATCAAAAAAATTGTGGGCAAATAGAACTACCTTATGACCCAGACCCAGCAATTGCACTTCTGAAAAAAATAAATGTTTAAAACCCCACTAATTTGAAAAGATATATGCACCGCTATGTTCACTGCAGTGGTATTTACAACACCCAAGATATGGAAGCAACCTAAGTGCCCGTCAATAGGTGATCGGATGAAGAAGCTGCGGTACCATATTCATAATGGAATATCACTCAGCCGTAAAAAAGAAAAAAAAATGAACTCGTACCATTTACAATGATGACATGGGTGGACCTAGGGGGTATTTTGCTAAGTGAGATAAAGTCAGACAGAGAGAGAAACAAATACTGTATGGTCTCATCTATATGTGGAAGCTAAAGAACAAAATAAATGAACAAACAAAACAGAAACAGACTCATAGATACAGAGAACAAACTGGTAATTGCCAGATGGGAGTGAGGTTGAGGGGCTGGGTTAAAAAGGTGAAGGGATTAAGAAGTACAAATTGGCAGTTACAAAATAGTCACAGGGATGTGAAGTACGGCTTAGGGAATATAGTCAATAATATTGTTAGAACCATGTAGGTGCCAGGTGGGTACTAGACTAATTGGGGGGATTGCTTCGTAAATCATATAAATGTCTAACCACTATGCGGCAGACCTGAAACTAATACAAAATAACATTAAATGTCAACTTTAATTGAAAAATAAAAATTGAAAAAAAATCGTGGATATATCTTAAAACATGTACGCATTCACACATGAATATATGTGTGTACATGTATATGTATGTCTATATGCCAGTGCCTAGCTCGTGGTGGGCACTCAGTATTTGTAAATGAAATAATTTTACTGCATGCAGAAGTTTCATCCTATTTCATTCAACATATTACGAACAAGGTTCCGTGGTATTAAGAAATAAATGTATCATGGACTCTGCAGTCAGGATGGCTTGGGTTTGAATTCCAGCTCCAGATGTGCATATTTGATAACTACTTCAAAGTTCAGTTTTATTGTCTGTAAAGTGAGAATAATAGCTCCTACATGCCAGAGATGCTGTATGGATTAAATAATCTAAAGTGTGCACAGGCCGTAATTCACTGCTTGGCACGTGGTAATGACTCTTTAAGTGGCATTGACAGTAAATATCATGCAGTCCTGGATGGAGTGGCCTTCCATGTGTCCTCCCTGTGTTGGCTGCTGTTTCCCTCGGCTCATGGATGAGGCTTTCAGGGTGCAGACACCCAGGGATGAGCTGCCACAGAGACCTCACGGTGCAGGTAGGGGAGGTGCCTTCTGTTCTAGTACAAGCCCAGGAGAGCTGCCCGTTTTGTACTTGCTGCGTGGAGGTCTCAGAAAGCATGGAGCCTGATGCCAGCCGTTATGCCGACTGCAGGCGTGATTAACGGGTTGCCTATTCAAAGCACTAACACGTATTCCCATAGGTACCTGCTTACGATGACTAATTAGATGAAAGTTCTTTCCAAAGCCTGCTTGAATTATAGCTCTAATATAACAACTCCCTAAGTCTTTATTCAATTTGTACATGATCTTTGTTTCCGCTCTTTCTCTTTACGGGGATCGATAAGTTGTTGAGACACCTTTAATAGAGAGGAAATGAACAGAAGGCAGGTTTTGCCACTTTATGAAAGCGACTGTTACGTGTCTGACCTTTAAAAAAGACCATCCTTCTCATCCCCTCGAGGAGTTGGGATTTTCAGGAAAAGTTAGATGCGCTATTTCTGTGATTAGGTAAGGACGATTAATGGTCTTGCCAGCAATTAAAGTTGAACTTCGCTGTAAGTAAAACAGACTTGCTTTCACAAAGCTCGCTGTGTTTATTCTGGGTGCCATGTATCACAGGCCGGGGCAGCCTGTTTTCCGTTCTTGTTCCCTCTGCTCCTTCGTGACATTCAAGGTCCCTCTGAGATGCCAAGATCTTCTCAGAAAAAATAATTATTTCGAGACACCGCATGAATAATAGGACAGTAAAGAAAGGGAATAAAATGTTCAGGGACTTTTTAACCCTCAGCGCAGTGCCTTGTATGTACTGTTCTACTGTATTCATCAAAGTTGTCTTTGTTCTGGGCCCATCTTCTTGGGGGAGAATCTTGTTCTGGTGCTTATAAGTGAAGTTCTGAAGGACAGTATTATATAAATTTTAGATATCATTGATATTTATTTATTTATTTATTTATTTATTTATTTATTTGGATTTTTATAGGCAAGGCAACCCTTGGTTGACCACAGATTGCAAGGACTTTGTCAGTTTACAATCTCTTACTTTTTATTTTATAATTTATTTTTTATGCTTAAGTACCTGGTCTTCCTAGATGGTCTTCCATTTAAGTACTAACCAGGCCTGACCATGCTTAGCTTCCGAGATCAGATAGGACTGGGCTTGCTCAGGGTGTCATGGCCATAGACCAGATATCACTGACTTTTAAAGTGGCATGGCAGGACAAGAGATTGGTGCCTTCCCCACCATAATGACCTCTGGTCCTTCTCCATCCCCTGTAACCATAGCCCTGAGGGTCCTCAGGTGACATTATTCAAAGTAGACCCTTTAAACAGAAAAATTGCTAGAGACGGTATCAGCCACTAGTGTTTCCCTGAGCATATGTCTCAGGCAAACATCTTGGGCCAAAGATATCCTAAGTAACCCAAAAGACAACTCCATTGGCATTCCTTCTTCCCAGTCCTGTTCCACTCCCAGCACAACTCCTACCATAAGCACACCTGGGGGGCCAAGGTGTCTGGGAAGAAGTGCAGTGAAACCTTAACATAAGAAAGGGCGCAGAGCTGTGAATTTAGTGTTCAGCCATCCTTTTATTGATCAGCCATTGAGTGAATACACACCACTTGTCATGTGCTGTTCTAGGTGCTAAAATCTTCCAACGGAGAAAGTGACAATTTAAATGGGTCAAGACCATAACTGCTGGGAACTCCAGGCCAAAAAATAAAATAAAATAATAAAATAAAATAAATAAAATAAAATAAAATAAAAAATAAAATAAAATAATAAAATAAAATAAAATAAATAAAATAAAATAAAATACCCCACGGGTTTTGTATTTTAAATATCAGATAGAGGGCAAAGAGATTTGAAAGGTTTTCCATCCAACCCATGCTTAGTCAGTTACAGTTACGTTCAAGAACTGAAGTCAGGCTTTAAAATAAAACAAAAAAAAAGTTTGATTTTTCTACTATGAGACATAAAACATAAAATGCGTAAAAAGAAGAATTTAGGAAACATCCAGGTATTTACCACATCATTTAAGAAATCAAACACTATACCTTCAATTGAAGTCCTTCGTTCTCCCCTCCTCATCTCATCCTGCCCTCTGGACCCACAAAATTGCCATCTTGATTTCCATGTCAGCGTCCCTAGAGGCATGTTTGTTCAACAGAGACATTTTAACGCAGGAAGGTGGGCATGAAAGAAAACACCATTTTGTGGAATTGTGTGTCCATTTAAACCAGACTACCTTGAAGAACCCTCACAAAAATAAAAAACAAATTTAAAAGAGAGAGAGAGAGAGAGAGAGAGAGAGAGAGAGAGAGAGAGAGAGAGAGAGATGGATGTGGACATTTGGTCTAAATTCTCCACTACATTATAATTAGTGGCATTGATTTTACACCTCGGTGTTTGCATTTTCTACTGAAGCGTCATCCCCTAAGTGAGTTTCAGGTGTAAATGGAGGGAGGCCAGGTGAAAGCTAAGAATGCGAATGCGGGAAGAAACTGAATCAGAGTCGGGGACATACTTCCTCTCTTCTGTTCCTGCTTTCCTCTGTGTCTGCTTGATCTTTCCTGCTCTGTGTGCAGACTTTCTCCAAAACAAGTGTATCATAGGGCCATCAGATTTAGCAAAAAAAAAAAATTGTATATTCATATATAGATTTATGTTGTGTTACACATTATACATAGTTGTGTATTATGTATTATGTGTGTTTACTGTGTATGTATGTATACATTTGAATTTAAATCTGAATTTCAGATTTTAAACAATGAAGAATGTTTTAGTATGTATTCTATGCAATATTTGGACATATTTACACTAAAAAAATTCTTCATTGCTTATCAGAAATTTCAGTTTCAGTGGGAATCCTATATTTTACATGCCATTCTAAATAACTCCTACAAATACCTGCGTTAAGCCCAGCTCCACAAAGAGACTAGCTTTCTCTTCCTCTCAGTTCCTGGGAGGGAAAGGACCCTGACTGGTCCAGCTCGGGTCAGGTGCCCTGGTAGGTTTTTCATCATCCCTGGGCTGAGTCCACCTTGATTAAGTGGTGCCACCAGAAGACCGACCACCTCACTGGGTTAGGGCAGCAGATGAGGAAGGGGCCTTCTCTCATTTCTCCCCGAGGTGGTGTAATGTGGCAGTTGGGAGCACAGATTCTCAGGTCTGACTGCCCGGTGTAGTTCCTCTCTCTCTGTAAGCAGAGTTACGATCATGTGCAAGTTATTTGATGCCAGTTTCCTCGTCTATAAAAATGAGATGATGATGATGATGATAACGGTAACTATGTCACAGGCTGTTGTGAAAATTAAATAAGTTAATATTATGAAAAGTTCTTAACACGGCTCATAGTGTAGTAACGTGACACAACCGTTTATTTTTCTCCTGCAGTAAGTAAGTGTGCACACAGTGCATATCGACCCTCAGCTCTATTCTTCAAGATCTCTTAGCCCAGGAGTCTACGCATACTTCTCTAAATAACCAGCTGTAAATATTGTGGATTTCACGGGTCATATGGTTTTTGCTACAATGACTCAACTGGGCTGCTATAGTAGCGACTGACAATTTATAAAGAAATGGCCATGGGTGTGTTCCAATAAAACTTTATTTACAAAAACAGGCAGCATGCTGGATTTGACCACGGTTGGCTTAACCCCTGTTCTAACCTTTTCAGTGTCAAAGTTACTCACTTTTTTTTCCCCCTCAAATAGGCTGATATAAATCATTTCTCCTATCCCCACTCTCAATCATGGGTTTCACAGAAATTCAGTGGTGAAAATTTAGAATACTTCCTGAAAGCAGTTTTGAAATATATCAAAAGCCTTAAAACTATTCAGACATGCTATACTTTATCTATTACTCTGACAAATATTAAGAATTCACAACATATTGGACATCTTACTGTACGCTATTGGGTATCTTCCTAAAAAAATCATTGGTGAAGCAGATGCAGACACAAAAAATCAAATGGGTCCATCACAGTGCAAGTTATAACATCGAATAATTAGAAAAAACTCTTTAAATCCAACCTACATATTTATAATTATTAGGGAAACTGCAGTACAACTCTAGTATGAACCATTATGTAGTCATAACAGATTCTCATTCTTCACAATAATGAAAATGTTGTTTACTAGTTTTCAAGTTCCAGAATCAACTTATAGAGAAAGGATTAACGTCTTAATTATGGATTCAAGAGAGAATGTAAACATTATGAAAGCTGAGAAATTTTAACAACTTGAGAAGTGTCAGGGAAGAGAACAAGATCCTCATCTTACAAAATGTTGGATAAAAAAAAACAATGTAATTAATAGAAAAAGAAAGTGAGTGTTAGACATATTTTTCATAAATATAATGGTAACCAAGAGAGGCGTTTTTAGAAAGTAAAGGGGTGACTATTGGGAGAATAGAGAAGAGAGAGGAGAGGAGGGGAGGGGAGGGGAAGGGAGGGGAGGAGAGGGGAGGAAAGAGGAGAAGATGCATTATAGGTGGTGGAAGGAACAAACTCTATTCTCATCCATCATAATAAGAAACCAACAGATAATTATCCTGAAGTGGAGAAATCACATGATATTTAGCCACATCAAGGTAACAGTCAGAAAAAATTTAAATGTAAACGACTGAAGTGGTTCCCCAGGGGGATCTCAGAGTGTGTGTGTGTGTGTGTGTGTGTGTAAGGGCAGGCAGGAATAGGGGAGGGGACTTGCTGCATTTCATTATTGAAAAAAAAATGTGTTTACAAAGCGTCTGTAATAACATGGAAAATATTTATAATTTAAGTGGGAAGGCTGGCAACAAATTGTATACACAGTGCATTCACAAGTATATAAAAACTAAAAACAAAACAAAAAAGCTATGCATTGGGAAAGGCCTGGAGGGAAACATGCCAAGTTATCTACAGCTCTCTGGGTGGTGGGAAACAGGATTATTTTATTTTTGTCACAACTTTTTTCATTTCCATAGTTTCCCAATTTTCTATAGCAAACAGGCGCAGCTTTTATAATGCCAAAAATAAACTCTGTATTAAAGGATTTGAATGGAAGCTCTTTCGGTGAGGTTTGCTGTCCTCTCTTTGTGTTGAGTGGCTTGGAAGAAAGGATCGTTTGGCCGGGAGTCAGAAGCCACGGGGTTTTGCTCCGGCTCTGCTAACGAGCTGCACTCCTTGGGCGGATCTCCAACTACTCCGTACTACTGAGAAGAGAAGGCTGGAACTAAATGATCGCTGAGCTGCCGGCCTGGGTCTTAGGCCCAACTCTAGGGCAATTCGCTATGAGCTGGGGAAAAAATCACACTTTGTGCATCACAGCCCACAGCAGTCCTATGAGGGGTACCAGTAAAAACTGTACCCCAGCCTTGCTCGGTCCCCTTAAAATGACCTGTGCACCTTGTCAGATAGAACCTGCTGTTGGAGAGAGAACAGTCTTGGAGCCAGGGAGACATGTCTATACAATAGTTGTAAGCCCTGGGGCAAATCACCTAGCACAGCACCTGTGACAGTGCCTGATACATAATAATTTGTAAAGAAAGACTTCTTTAACCCAGCTCCTTGTCTTTAAAAGAAAGGCGATAATAATTCCTTTTTCTTAGGGTCGTTGTGGGGATGCGAGAGATTGCACGTCAGAGACATGGCACAGCATGTGACACATGATAAGAACTTGATAAATGGAGGCTGTCACAGGAGAAGCCAAGCTTGATTGTGTTTATAAAGCTCGGCACGGAGCTATATGCTCCACATCCATGATGCTATTTAATCCGACCACGCTCTTGCCATCAGCGAGCCATTCCTATCAGGTTTCGGGTGCAACATGGAGTTGTGGTTAAGAGTATGGACTCTGGAGACAGACAGTGCTGCTGCCTAACTGTAACTGGGAAAATTATGTAACCTCCAAAACATCTCTCCCTCATCTGTAAAATGGGGATGTTAATAGGATACCTGTCTCCTAGAGCAGCGGTCCCCAACCTTCTTGGAACCAGGGACCGGTGCTCCTATGAGAATCTAATGCCTGATGATCTGAGGCGTAGCTGAGGTGGTGATGCTAGTGCTGGGGAGCGGCTGCAGATACAGATGGAGCTTCACTTGCCCACCTGCTGCTCACCTCCTGCTGTGTGGCCTGGGTCCTAACAGACCATGGACTGGTACCAGTCTGGCGGCCCAGGGGCTGGGGACTCCTGTCCTAGATGGTTGCGAAGATTAAATAAGTTATTCTGTGTTAACTGCATGGAGTAGCGCCTGGCACAGAATACCAGCAGCGATTATTTTTCTTATTTTACGGATGAGGTCGCTGAGGCTGAAAGTGGTCATAAGCTGTCCTATGGAGGAATGTCACAAATTTAGGGAGACATGAACCCAGGCAGTAACGTGTCAGCCAGCACAGGTTTTCTGAATAATCTTGCTATATTTTCCCTCTCCCTTGTCAACTCTTTGATTTTTTTTTTAACCATAAGAATTGCAGGCCTGCTTATGATTGATTCTGTAGGTCGGAGTAAATAAAATCTGATAAAAAGATCTGAACGATTAGAAGGGCCATGCCAGAAAGCTCCAAATGCCCAATCTCGTGCCCAAGCTGGAGGTGAGGGATGGCATTCAGAAAGGGCTTTTTGCTGGCCTTTGCCTCTGTACGGAGAATCACTCACTCACTGCTGAGTCCCCAGTGGCCACCCACAGTCTGCATGGCCTGTGGGGTGGCGGGGAGAGAACCAAGTGGAAAACGTAATTGCAAAAATTCTCTGAAATCATGGAGAACCTGTCCAGAGTGATTTACTGCAACCAGATTTCCGTTGTTTCTTGCTGTGTGAGGGATCGTGTTTGTAGATTGGAGTTGACCTTTCTACCCAGGAAGGGAGCCTGGAGCGTGACCTCTTTTTGATCTTTACTGGGTTTGGGTGTTCAAATACACCTTCAGGTCAGGCTTAAGCTTCTGAGGAATCTTCTTTGAGACCAGATGACTGAGTGCCTAGGATGTGCTAGGATCTGGTGATGTACATAGGAACGATTCCTAACATTTGAATTCTATCCACCACACAACAGTCCAGGCGCACTGCATCGTTGAATCTAAGATGGTCTCAGTCACTTACACTTCTATTTTATGCACCACTAAGAATAAAAGGAAAAGCACTCTGTCCGGTAACCTGGGATGTACCACCCGCTGTGAGCCACATTCCAATTTTCGGAGATGATGAAATGTGGGGAATGTGCACCCAGAAGTGACAAAATACACTGTTAACTCATCTGGTCCCCCCAACCTACTCTACGAAGCAGGTACTGTGTCCAGTCTGGTCGAGAAGAGAACACTGGTTCGGAGATGTTAAATCACTTGTTAGAGTTATACAGCTGGTAAGAGAGTGCTAAGGTTTAAATCTAGGCAGATCGGATGCAGCCGGTGACTTCCAAGAACTGTGGGTCACCTATTCTCCAGGCACCTGAGACAGAAGGAAACCCCTTTCCCGCATCCCTCCACTGAGCCTCAGGCCTGGCCTCACACCTGCCAGCCTTCCCTGCTCCACAGATGGACTCCCTAGCTGCTTTCGGGGGACCAGAACCCCCTTCCTGGGTCTTTTCTGTGCCCACATTCTCTGGTTGTGCACAACAGAAAGTGATAATGAAGCAGAAGGGGAGTTGGTTGGTGAGAAATGTGGCAGCTTGCAGGACGGAATGGGGAGGCAGGCCCTAGGGCACAGACAGGAGTTGAGATGCCAGGGGGTCTTGAAACATCTGGTTGAAGGAATCTGGCTTGACCATTTCTGTTAAATTTTTTTAAATTTGTGTCACGAAGTTTAAGAGTCCACATTCTGGGACAGAGAGTCCGATTGGCCTGCTTTGGGTTATGTCAGGGGGTGTTCATTGGTGGCACCATGCACAGCAGGAGTCCCCAAAAGGAAGTGTGGGTGAAGAGAGCAGGCTCTGGGGTCAGCTGGCTCTGCCTACTGGCTGGGTGACCTTGGGCAAGGTGCTTGACCCCTCCGTACTCCCATTCCTTCCTCTGTAAAACGGGGATCACAGCAGCTGCACCTCACAGGGCTGCTGAGGAGGAGTGCCTGAGAGCACATACAAAGTGCTTACTACATGGTAATTACTGCTCCTCCCCTCACACAGCAAATGTCCAAGGCTGTGGCTGTCTGTTGCAGAACCTTCCTGATACCTGCAGCTTTCTGAATCATTTCTTTTTCCTCCAGAAGTACCTAGAGTCTCTAAAATTCTAAATGTCTCACGTTTGATTTTCTGGAGCTCCCACTTGGATGCTCACACTTTCTGTCTGAAACACCCAATACTCAACATGGGGGCATAAATGGATAACTTCTGAAGCCATCCCACGTATGCCTTATTTTACTTGGCCCATGACTGACGTGACCTGGGCCTAGCACTGTGGTAATATCTGTGACTTATACGCAAGGGAAAAAGGTCTGTATCATTCACGTGTTTATGACTTACTAGGTCAGGGATTCCTGACCTCTGTACCATTGATACTTTGTCAATTCTCGGTTGTAGGGGGCTGTCATATCATTGCAGTGTGTTTAGCAGCATCCCTGGCCTCTTCTCCTACATGCCTGTGGCAAACACCCCTCCCCCATAGTTTTGAAAACAAAAAATGCCTTCAGATGTTTTCAAATGTCCTCTGGGAAGAAGGGAATATCGCCCCTTGGTTGAGCATCCCTGTTCTGGATGAATATAAACTCCATGAGAACCTGCGTGTGTCTGTCTGGTTTGTCCCCACATTTCTAGGGCTTGGAAGAGTAGCTGACACACAGTAGGCACTTAATATTTGCAAGATGACCAAATAAACTCAGATCATGGTGACCACCTTCTGCTGGAAAATAAAACAAACAAAAACTCCAGCCAGCCCTATCACCTCCGACAACAAGCCGAACCCTTAGCTGACATCCACAGTCCTCGAAGACGTGGGCCCAGTCTACATTCTCAGTCCTGCACCCCATCAGGACTCAGGAGGCCCCAATGAACTCATTTCACCACATTCGTTCTTGCAAAACAAACTCGACATTTTGGCAAGAAAACTATCCAGCCAGCTGCATTTCTGTGGCCCGGAGACCTGTCTGGAGGATTTTCACACAAATATTCCAGTCATCAGAGTGACACTAAGAGGTGAACCCTCCATGAATAAGAGATGACAACGCTTTATCGCACAAGACGAAAGCTGACTCTCCCCCTCGCCCAACACGGATTTGAAATGGCACAGCTGAGGCTGTGGTTGGAAAGAGCTCAGCTTCAAGTAAGCCCTTCTGTCATCTGTTTCTCCCTTTTTGAGACTTCCACAGTAGGGATGGGGTGGGTTGAGAAGAGGGGATGAGGAGCGAGGGAAGAAAGGGAGGAGAGAGAGAGAGAGAGAGAGAGAGAGAGGGAGGGAGGGAGGGAGGGAGGGAGAGAGAGAGAGAGAGAGAGAGAGAGAGAGAGAGAGAGAGAGAGAGAATGGGAGGATGAGAATGTGTGTGCGTTGGGGGGAGGCTGGCTCTCAAGCTGAAATCCAAATTGTAGCCCTTCACGGCCACCCACTAGGTGCAGTCCTGAGTTTATGGCGGGAGGCCTGGTCTTTCCACAGTGGTCTCAGCTGTGGCTCTTTCTGGGCCCTTCCAGATCCCATGGAAGGGTTGCCTGGAACGGCACTGAAGAGATATACAGAGAACTGATAAGAACAGGGCAAGGAGCAGAAGAACACAGGTGGCCTTTCTAGTGGAGATGGTTCTTGTTTAAACTTTGGTTTTCCATTTGTTTTGATATTTGACTTTGAAGCAAGGCCAGGAAATAGGAAACTCTGCTATTATAATAGCTTCCTGCCCTGTTAAAGTGAAGTTTACAATGAAATGACAGGTTAGAATGGAGGCAGAATGGCAGTGGGCTCTGAGGTCAGGAGGCCATGTTCCAGTCCAGGCTCCTCTCTCTGTGCCTTGGGGACCTGGAGCCGGCACCTTTCTGAGTCTGGTTTCTTCCTCTGTAATAATGGCACCAAACTCTTTGGGTTACTGGGGAGGCTTGAAAGAGACAATGCATGCATGGCAAGCTCACCACACATAACGGGGAGCTTGCTTTGTCGTTTGGTGGTTTTGTAGTTATGGATGCACACAGCCTCGGGGGGAGAAAGCAGGGCCACCTCTGAAAAGGGGCTTCTGAAGGCCGAGTGGTACGGCTGGACTGTGCACAGCAGCATCTCATCTGAAGTCGATGACGTCTTAGCCTTGATTTGTGAAGAGGAGGCAGACAAGCTGGATGGGCAGGGCTAGGGGTAGGGTGCTATTTGGCTCGGGCACCCAAAGATTCTTATTAGCATCTGGACTAAACATAGGCTCATCCTCTGGCCACCCCTCTCTGGGCCTCAGTTTGACTGTTTTACAATGAGTAGGGTAGAACATGAACATGTCTAAACTATCTTCATCCCTTGACCCCCTAGTCTGGCTCTGTTCAGTGAAGCTCTCTGCTGGGATGGAAACACCGTATCTCTGTCACCCAAGATGGTACCCACTTGCCTGATGGAGGTAGAGAGCATGTGAGGTGTGGTGAGCACAACAGGGACCTAATTTTTAAACTTTATTTCATGTTAATACATTTACATTCAAATGTCAACAGCCCGGGTGGCTGCCATTATTGACTAGGACAACTCTGGGATTCTGGGTATCCACCACAAGGATTCTAAATGGAACTAAAATTCCCAGATTGTGACCACTTTTATCCACCTAGAGGTGGCATCAGGGGGGCATGTTTAAGAGAAGTTGTGACACCAGCAGATTCTAATACCTGTGAGGTCAAGGACCGTGTTGCTCGCATTTGGCTTTCTCTCTAGGGCCTTGCGCAGTGTGTGGTGCACACCTGGTGATCAATAACATTTAACTGAATGAATGAATGATTATCCCATTTCTCTTTCTACCATAGGTCTGGCAACCCCCTCAGAGCAAATAGTTCTGGCAGCTTTTGCACTGCGGTGCCTACAACTCATCTGTTAAAATGCAGCCACCCTGGGAAAGGTAGAGCAATAAAGCCAATATTGGCATTCCACCTGTGCTAATCCATTAGATTAGTGGAGCACTGAAGGAAGCAGTACGAAGCAGAAGGACATTTTGATAGTACAGGGGTAAAGGGAAGCCTGTAATTCGAGGAACATACGTATTGTTTCCTCGTGTATTCAGGTGTGTCTATCTGAGAACCTCTAGTTATGTTTATGTATAGGTGTGTGCGATATATTGATGGGATCTGTGAAATGTTGAAGTGTTGGGCTTCACATGACAAAAATAATAAGAGTCACAGCAGTAATCATCTTCACCAGCCAATAGCTAATGTGACCTTGAGCAAGTACTTAACCTTTCGGAATTCTCTAGCTGTGAAATGGGGATAATAATAGGAATTACATCTTAGGGATTTGTAATAATTGCATTCTTTTAAGTTCCTAATACAACACCTGAAAGATAATAGGTGCTCAATAAATGCTTGCTAAATAACAGAATAGAATTGTGATTCTGTATTGTATGTGTCTACATATTGTATAGGTCTTACTAATTATATCAAGGCATAACAAATATTCTCTCTTTTAATTGCCAGATGGGTCATATATTATTGTTGTTTCACTGATGGGAATGGCCTCAAAGAAGCTGAGTGTCTTAACCGAGCTCAGCCAACTATATTGACAAATTTGCCAGTGTTGAAGAATAACAATCATGATCATATAGTGGTCTGGTATGAAAAAATCATTGGAAACGGGTACAGACTGAACATCAGATCTGTAGCCTTTCCCCAGTGCCTGTAGGTGGGTTAGTGAAAAATGTCTGTTTCCTTATTTTTTGCACACAGAACCTAGACTGTATGGTTTCTGAAGTTTAGCAGGGGTGCCAAGGAGGCTAGTCAAGGCCTACTTTGAAGGTCAAAGGCTGAAATAAATCAGAGGATAAGTAAGTAACAGCCACCCCTCCAGAGGGACTTCCCACTTCCTCATTCCCATCCCATCATGGGGTCCTAGGAATGTGAGTGGTTACAAAGTTGCATTCAAGGACAGAAGAAATCGGGTGGAGTGGGGGAAACATGAGACATTATTGTAATTTTGGAGCTATACGATCTTGGTGTGATCTTCTCCCTTTGAATCAAATCTGGCCTGAAAAGTTATTCAATCCCCAAGTCATGAGAGAGACCCCACATCTGATAAAAACTAAGAAGCCGACATCCTGTCTGTGTCTTGATTCATCCTGTCCCAGGAGCCGGGTCACAAATGAGACATGTGGTGTATGGGGGAGGTGTTCCCTAGGAGATGAGGTGCCTGAGGGCCCCATGCTAGTGTCCTGCCATGTTTGCTTAAAAGTGTGCCCTCTGGAGTCGACTTGGTTAGGTTGAAGTCTCAGCTCTAAGGTCATTTAATGTTCTGTTTTCCCTTTTCTAAATGGGGATGATGATGATGATGATGATGATGATGATGATGATAATTAATAATGCTGATATTCATGTGACATTTAAAGGAGATAATCCATGGTAAACATTTAGGACAGTGCCTACCTAGTACAAAATAAGTGTTTAATGAATGCCAGCTCTCGTGGTCATTCAATTTGTACCAAACTCCCTTTTGGAAATGAAATGTGATGGGTCCCATGGCCGGGAGTCAGGCTGGCAATGTCCTGCCACAAGGTCCACACCCACATAAACTTAGTCTCTCACGTCCCTCAGGAGGCAGAACCCCCTGTCGTTTAGTGGCAGACCCCAAGTTTGGCACTTGGCTCGGAATCAGAAATGATACCTTTTGGTCTATGGACCTTTGACCTCTGAGCATCTTCCTCACTCCACACTGAGCCAGGTCAGCTGCCTTGGGAAGCTTCAAGGATTGGTGAAAAGCCACATCCAAGACCTGAACCCAGTTTCCAGTCACCTTCTGATGGGCGACCCCAAACAAAAATGCAAAAGAGCACAAGCTCTTGATGAGACAGACTGGGTTCAGATCCCGACTGCCACTCACTAGCTGTTTGACATCATTTCACCGCTGTGAAATACAGGATTTCATTTTCTTTTTTTTGTAATGTTTTTTTTTTTTCAATTATAGTTGCCATACAATATTTTGCTAGTTTCAGGTGTACAACATAGTGGTCAGACACTTACATAACTTACGAAGTGATCACCCCGATAAATCTAGTACCCATCTGACGCCACACGTAGTTATTCCGACATTACTGACTCTATTCCCCATGCTGTACTTTACATCCCCATGACTATTTTGTAACTACCAATCTGTTCTTCTTAATCCCTTCCCCTTTTTCACCCACCCCCTCCAACCTTTCTCCCATCTGGTAACTCTCAAAATATTCTGTCTCTATGTTTATTTCTGTTTTATTTATTTTGTTCCTTAGATTCCACATGAAAGTGAAATCATATGGCATTTGTCTTTCTCTATCTGACTTCACTATAATACCATCTAGGTCCATCTATGTTGCAGATGGCAAGATTTTATTCGTTCATTCATTTATATGGCTGAGTATTGTATATATGTACCACCTCTTCTTTATCCCTTCATCTACGGATGGACACCCAGGTTGCCTCAATAGCTTGGCTATTGTAAATAATTCTGCAATGACCATATGGATGCACATGTCCTTGCAAAGTCTATTTTGGGTTTCTTGGAATAAATACCCAGAAGTGGCATGACTGGATTTTTGTTTGTCTGTTAGAGCCTTTGTTTTAAAGTCTATTTTGTCTGGTATAAGTATTGCTACCCTAGAAGTTTTTTCTTTTTTTTTTTTTTTTCATTTCCATTTTCATGAAATATCATTTTCCCTCTCTTTACTTTCAGTCAGTGTGTCTTTTGATCTGAAATGAGTTTCTTGTAGATAGCATACATAAGGGTCTTATTTTCTTATCCATTCAGCCATGCTATCTTTTGATTGGAGCATTTAATTCTTTTTTATTTGAAGTACGTATTGACAGATATGTAGTTATCGCCATTTTATTATTCATATTTTATTTCGAGCAGGAAAGCACAGGCTTATTGAAGGGAAAGTACACACAGAAGAGGGAAGGGTGGGAAGGCAAACTCAGAGGTCTAGTCACACTAAAAATTTCTAAATAGTGGGCTTTTCTTCTTTTTTAAAAAATTTATTTTAATTGTGGTGACATTGGTTAATGAAATCCAGTAAGGCATGTGTGTGTGTGTGTGTGTGTGTGTGTGTGTGTGTGTGTGTGTGTTTTCACTGCCCATAGCTAGATTTCTTTCTGTCACCACATATTTGACCACTTTTACCTCATCTACTTCCTCCCTCCCCCTCATCCTCTGGTAACCACTAGTCTATTGTCCATGTGTATGAGTCTCTGTTTCCTTGTCCTGTTTGTTTGTTGCTTTTAGGTTTATATCCCACATATAAGTGATACCATATGATTTTCAACTTTTTCTGGCTGGCTTATTATACTTAGAATAATTATCTTGAGGCCCATTCACATTGTCGCAAATGGCAGTATTTCCTCTCTTCTTATGGCTGAGTAATAGTCCATTGTATCTAGGTACAATGGACTATTTATCTAGCTTTTTATCCAGTCATCTGTTGTAGGGCACTTCAGTTGCTTCCATGTCCTAGCCACTGAGTAATGCTGCTATGACCATCAGTGTCCAAATATCTTTTTGAATAAGGGTTTTCAAATCTTTGGGGTAAATACCCAGTAGAGGGATTGCTGGGTCATCTCGTGGATCAATTCTTAGTTTTTTGAGGAACCTCCACACTTTTCCATGGTGGCTGTTCCAATTTGCAGTCCCACCAGCAATGTGTGAGGGTTCTTCTTTCTCCACATCCTCTCCAACACTTGTTATTACTTGTCCTGTTGATAAAACCTATTCTAAGAGGTGTGAGATGGTATCTCATTGTGATTTTGATTTGCATTTCCCTAATAACTAGTGATGTTGAGCATCTTTTCATATATTTGCTGGCCATTTGTATGCTTTCCTGGGAGAAGTGTCTGTTCAGGTCCTCTGCCCATTTTTTAATTGGATTTTTGTGTTTTTTAGTTGTTATTGAGTTGTATGAGTTCTCTGTTTATTTTGGATATTATGCCCTTATCAGAAGCATTAATATTTTTGATACATAATCTTTTCTTCTTAAAGAAGTTCCTCTAACGTTTTCTGTAACGTTGGCTTGTTGGTGACGAAGTTCCTTTGCTTTTTCTTGTCTGGGAAGGTCTTTATCTGTCTTTACATTCTAGATGATAGCTTTGCTGGGTAGAGTAATCTTGGTTGCAGATCCTTGCTTTTTACTGCTTTGAATATTTTTGCCAATCCCTTCTGACCTGCAAAGTTTCTATTGAGAAATCAGCTGACACTCTTATGAGAGCTTGTTTGTAAGTAACAAATTGCTCTTCTTTTGCTGCTTTTAAGATTCTCTTTTTGTCTTTAACCTTTGGCTTTTTAATTGCGATGTGTCTTGGCATGGGACTCTTTGGGTTCATTGTGTTTGAGACTCTCTGAGCCTCCTGGGGTCATATGTCTATTTTCTTTACCGGGTTAGGGAATTTTTCTTTCATTATTTCTTCAAATAGGTTTTCAGTTCCTTGCTTGCTCTCTTCCTCTGTGCAAATGTTATTATGCCTGATATTGTCCCAGAGGCTCCTTAAACTATTGAATGTTTTTGGAGTCTTTTTTTCTTGTTGCTGTTCTGATTGGGTGTCCTCTGCTACCCCATCTAAATTGCTGATTCAATCCTCCACTTCATTTACTCTGTTGATTCCCTCTAATGTAATCTTCATCTCAGATGTTTTCTATTTCTGACTGGTTCCCTTTTGTTTTTCATCTCCATTTGTATGTTTTCTATCTCTCTGTTTAAGGTCTGAGTTCATCTACTCTTTCTCTAAGTTCATCGAGCATCCTTAAACCAGTGTTTTGAACTCTGCATCTGGTAGGTTGCTTGTCTCCATTTTGTTTAGTTCTTTTCCCGGGACTTTGTTCTGTTCTTTCATGTGGCACGTGATTCTTTTTCTCCCCATTTGGTTGCCTCTCTGTGTTGGTTCTATGTATTAGGTAGGGCGGCTATGTCTCCTGATCCTAGCAGAGTAGCTTTATGTTGTGGGTGTCCTGTGGGGCCCAGGAGCATAGTCTTCCCTGGTCAGCTGAGCCAGATGCTCAAGGTATGTCTCTTGTGTGTATTGTGTGTGCCCTCCTGTCGTAGTTGAGCCTTGGTTGCTGTTTGCAAGTAGATGGGAGGGACTGCCTCTCAGGCTGATTTGTTGTGAGGATTGGCCAGTGAGCAGACGACCTTAATAAGCAGAACTCACTTTAGCAGGGCTCTGGTGCCTGCCGAGTCTGCACATTGGGTATGTCCTCCTCAGATGCAGCCCTGGGTGGTACTTCAGCTCCGGCTCCAGTGTGCTGACCCAAAGGCTTCCTGGGAGGGCCCAGCAGCAGGCCAGGTTCAGCTGCATTCTGTGCACTTCTAGAGCAACCTGGTAAGAGTCCAGAGATGACTGCCACCGGTGCTGGGCTTATAGATGCTTCAAGAGGCCAAGCTAGGAACTGAGGCCAACAACTGCTAGTGCCAGGCTTGGGGTGGCTCAGCAAAAGGTACAGGGCATGCTGAGGCTAGATGCTGCTTCTATGAGTTTTGTGAACCTTTGGAACATTTTAGGAAAGTCTGTAGCATGAGTCAAGACAGGCTGTTTGTATGGAAAAACCACTGGAAGCAGCTTGGATGGGCTTGTAAGTTGGGAGCAGGGTACTCAGGGAATCACCAGGGCAGAGTGTTCATAGTAGCCAGGTTGATGCAGACTCAGATATGGCAGCCACCTGTGTCCCCACATAGAGAAAGGAGAGAACTCAACAAAGGAACGATGCCCTCTGCTAGCATTTCTGTCTGGGAGAAAGCTGCCCCTCTAGCTCCTGTCTGAAGCCACCCAACTCAGTTCCTTCCTGTGTGTCCCTGGCGCTCCTTAGGCAGTTGCCCTGGCACTGGAACTCAGGGTGAGTCCGTCAGCAGTAAGTCTGCACACAGGCCCTTCAAGAGGAATACATACAACCCCAGCAGACCTCCATCTCACTCAGCCACAACCTTCACTGATTTTCATAGTCAGAGGTTGTGGGGACTTCTCCTGGGCTGGGGAACCTGGTGTGGGGCTGGGATCCCTGGCTCCTTTGCAGAGAGGGGCTCTGCAGCCAAGATACCTTCCAGATTCTTAACTTCCACACGTGAGTATGAGATTGGCCCATTTAGTGTCTCCACCCCTGCTACTAGTCTTGAGGTGACCTCTTATGTATGTCCCCAGTTATAGACTTCTGTTCAGTAAGACATCAGGCAACTCCCAATGATGACTATTCTATAGTTTCATTGTAATTTTGATGTGGTCATGAGAGGAGGCGAGCACAGAGTCTGCCTTCTATGTTATCTTGAATGAAATCAAGGTTTCATTTTCTTGTTTTTGTTTGTTTTAACCCTTTAAGAGAAATAGTATTTACCCATCTACTAGGGTTACATTACCAGCTATAATTCTTTGGTCACAAGCAACAGAATCTGGTTCTAATTTGCTTAAACAAAAAGGAATTAATGTGGAAAATATGGAGTAGCTTCCAAAATAGAATGGGATAGACAGTACACAGTATCTGGGCATCTCCAAAGGCCTTAGTAGCAGCACAAAGCTTTTAATAGTTATATAAATTAGGACTCTCCAAAGAAGCAGAAGGAACTGGGTCCATCCATTCATCCATCCATCCATCGATCAATCATCTATCCATCATCTAGCTAACTAGCTGTCAAAAGATTTATTATAAGGAATATAATGACTTTATAATGACTCACACAATTATGGAGGCCGAGAAGTCTCACATTCTTCTGCCTGCAAGCTGAAGATCAGGAAAGCTGGTAGTGTAGTTCCAGTCGAAGATCTGAGAACAAAGAGGTCCAGCAGTGTAAGTTCCAGGCCAACACAGAAGACCAAGGTCCCAGCTTGAAAACAGCCAGGCAGAGACATCAAATTCCCTTTTACTCCTCCTACCTTTTCTCCATGAAGGCCTCCAATAGATTGGATAAAATGTGCCCATGTTGGAGAGGGCCATTTGCTTTATTCAGTTTACCCATTCAAATATTAATGTCATCCAGAAACCCCCTCACACACAGCACCTAGAATAATTGGCCAAGTATCTGGGCACCCAGTGGTCCAGTCAAACTGACACATAAAATTAACCATCACAGTCGTCTCACTCAGGTGCCAACATTGGATGAAACAAACCTCGGTGGTTTCTACAATCCTTGCATCATTTTTCCTAAGTGTCAAAGTCTCAGGAAAGAATCTGATTGGTTGATATTAGACTGTGTGCCTGTCTCTACAATATTAGGACAGTAAGGATAAATATCTGATAGAAATATCCAGCACATAATACATGTTTCATATATGGTTAGCTATTGTTATTGTTTTTGTGTATCTCCTCTCTGTGCCTTATTATGAGTAACTCAGTGAATCATCTCGGAATGTCTATGCAACTCTGGTTATCCTGAAAACAACCTCCTCAACACCCACCAGACAAATTTGCTTCTTCCCAGCAACAATACGTACAATTTAGGTGTTAAACAGTGTGATAACAATCATCTTGATTCTTTCCATAGCATTTACCAAATTTTTAGAAGTTTTGCCTCCAGGAAACACAAGGCATTACCACTCTGTGAAAGCAGTACCCCAGGTTACTTTTCTTTATCCCACTCCAGCATTCTCCTGCCCACCCCATTGGAAGTGCCACCAGGTCCAAAGCAGGGAAGAAAGGAGCCTGGGGGCAGCGCCTGACAGAGGTGGGGCTCACAGGGGTGGGGTTTACAGGAGTGGGTCATGAGACTATACCCTTTGGTTAGCAGATAAGCAACTTATAAATCACTAGTTCTTGCCTCAAGGTTGAATTTTGACAGTTGTCACATTAACAACCTTTCATCATACTTATAACATATTCATAGATGAGCTTTGAACAGATAACTGAAATTTTCCACTTTTGAAAGTTATGCAAGTGGTAGAGCAACTGCTTCTTCTGCTCCCCTAAACACACTTCTGTCCCCTTCCCCCTCCTATTAATTGAAACCCAGCCTGGAGCAGGTATCCCATGCCACCATCCCCTCTAGCCCTTGCACGTGTCTGCAGAATGTTAGGTTGGAATAGCTTCGAAAGAGAAGAAATGATCAACTCCTAAATGTCAACGTTCTATTAAGGGTATTTTCCCTCTTGACAATACCAGTGTGAATACAAGCACCCACTACCCACCAGGGTATTTGGACTTTAATACATTAGCAACTTTTTTTTTTTTTCCCTAAGAGGCAGTTTTCTGCATTGGGCTTGTGACCGAGATCATGAGTTAAATTCCATTTAGATTAAATTCCATTTAAATTCCATTAGATTGTACAGTTTACCCTAATTCTTCACCCCTCCCTCTACTCACCTTTTTTTGCCTTTTGACTTTTATTTTCTTCCACTAAAGGAATGGAAAATAATTTCTCATTCCTCTAATTTGTGTTCAGCCATATGACTTTCTTTAGCCAATGGAAATAAGCAGAAGTGACAAGGTGCCAGTTCTGAGACAATGCCTCAGTCAGGTCTGTTTCCTTAATTTTTTCGTCAAGGATTTGAACTAGAAGATTGTTAAGAGTCTTTTTAGCTCTGAAATTATTCATTATTTTCTCCAGATCCCTAAAAATCCTGTCAATGAATCAATTGCCCAGTATCTTCGGGTTCAGCATTTATTACATTGTATTGTAGTGATTTATCAAAGTGTCTGCCTCTCCCATTCACCATGAGATCCAGACTCATCAGCTGTTTCTATTCATCTCTGCAGCACATGTGTCCATCTCAATACTGGAACATATTAAGCTCTCATTAATGTTTGTCGTAGAAATGACTAAATAGCCGAGGGACCATCCAGAGACCCATTTGGAGAGGAAGCAAACATTTACTTTCTTTCCTCAGAGGCGAATGAACATTTTCAGATTCACTGGACTGTAGTCATGTTGTCATTTATGCAGTGGTGATTGATCAGTCAGAGATTTTTTTCATTTAATTAATTTATTTATTAAGTGCACACAATGTATCAAACTACCTTTAAATTTTTATTTACCTATTTGTATATCTATGTTTCTGGTTAACCAACTATCAAAAGGCAATATACACAAACGATAAAATAAGTACTATGGAAGAATATCTAGTCAAAATTAAGTCTCTCTGGCTCTTTGCTATCCCCTAGGTCACCTCTGTCATAGTTTCTTGGGTATTATAAAAACCATGAAGGTATTTAATGGACATTCAAGCAAAATATGCACCTATAATCAATCCCATTTCTATCCTCTTTTTATGCAAATTTTCCACATTATTTTATATTTGACCTTTGTTATTTAAACTTTCTTAGAGATAGTACTATATTTGGTAGACATAGCTCTATCTTGATATTTTAATAGCTGCATTCTATCTCATTTTATAGATACATCATAATTTAAACAATCCCCATTGTGGGCATCGAGGTTATTTTCAGTTTTTAGGCTAAAATATTTTGAACATCTTAGCTTCACCTGGGGCTGACAGAATTAGACACTTGGAGGCTAACAGGGAGCACGACATTCAAGTCCATATTCTGCTTTTCAAGCCAGGAACTCTAGTGCAGGACTATATGCATATGTCGTGCAGGGGTGTAAGGGGGCAACCCCCTGGCCTCACGCCTCTAACACTCTTAAAGAGGCAGTCCTCCGAACCTGCCACCCAACATATCCCAGAAATCACAAGTCACCTAAATGAGATGAACTATAGCCACCACAAACTCCCATACATACTAACTATTCATAAAGAATAATTAATTACAAAGAGGCAGAACCAAATAAGAGCTACTGAATAGGAAGCTGCATGAAAAGCTTGGACATGAGAAAGGCAGGAAAAACGAAGGGTGCCAGAGTTATGAAGTACCTCACAACTAGAGAGAAGGGAGGATGCAGAGGAAGAGGGGTTAGTGATGCTCAGCTCTGGCCCCTCGGTAGGGCAGGCCACCCCAGAGGGTCAGTATGAGGGTTCTTGAAGGTTAAGAGAGAAAAGGAAAAGTTAATGGCTGCAAATAGAATTATTAACATCTGGTTTAAAAAAAATAATTTTTAATATAATTTTTTCAAAATGGTTTAACTTTACTCAAAAAAGAAAAAAAACTATTTTCCCCAATCTCTTCTTTTTCCTATGTTCTCATGTCTTTAAATACACTAAACATGATAATTTTTTGAGCAAACTGCATTATACATAATGCATTTTTATGTTTCAAAGCTTACAAAGTGACTGAAGTTCCATAAAGAGTGTTAAAATTTTTTTTTATGAAGTCGAATGCACATATTTCAATTTTCCCACATTGCTGCTTCATCTGCTATCCTCCATCAGAGTAACTTCCCCCCTCCCTTCCCTAACCCTTTGGCTTCAACAGTTTGTGAAATTTTATAACTGTAATCTCAAACTTCCCTTCCAAGATGACCTCTTCTCTTCTCCAGTCAAGACCTGGACTCTGATTCCAACTCCACTATGTGTCACAGTGTGACTTTCAATGAGTAATTTAATCTCTCTAATCCTTGGCTTCTTATCTGGAAAATGAAAATAATAATATTACTCAGCCCACACTGTGACAATAACATGGTGATCCGGAAAGGAGGAAGCTGATTTGGGTGATGCATGCACTGTTATCACCCTGATAGAATCACGGATAAGTCTCAAGGTCATCCGCAGACGTACATGTGACTGAGATGCACATAGATCACAAATATCGCCCTTCCAACATCCAGGAGGGAGGGAAGTTTTCAAGTTTGCCTATTTTGGTGTTATGTATATTTCACGGCATTCCGGGTGAATGGAACTTCTGGACATCTTCCAACAGTCTCAGACATTCCGGATCCAAGAGCCACATTATGCAGTTGAAGGGATAAGTTGTCTAACTTTGAGAAAAAGTAACCCAGGTTTCCATTCAACCACTAAAGGTTTAGAAGAAGAGGATAATATGGATCAGCAGGGATGTCCTAAAACAGTTATGAACAGAAGGAAAATTATTATGTCACTATCTGGCACATAAACCACTTCTCCTTAAGATAATCGTCCAGTCCTTAGCAGTGAAAAGAGGTGAGGGCCAGGTAGTCCTCCAGTGCCCCTGCTTGCTGACATAATTGCTGTTCTAGGCATTCTTGTTGAACTCTACAACCTTGTTACATAGCATAACGAAGGCCTTGTCTCACAGAGACGGTCATCTTATATAGCTCCAAGTGGTCTTTGTCCTAAACACAAACATAGAAACTAATAGCATCAACTTTTGCATCACACTTTCCTGTTTTCATACTTATTCGATTTGATTTCCCCAGCTGTGTCCCTGTTCCCAGTTGTCAGAGGAGGAAACTGAGGTTTGGTGAACTTTGGACTTCAAGACTATTGAAAAAGAGATGCCAGGCCCAAAATGGAGTCGCTTGTGCTAGGCCCAACATTAGTGAACCAAGATTTAATAGCGGTTTCGGCTTCCCAGAAAAGCAATCTTCAACGTGGGTTTACCTGGTTAGCACTAGTGTGATGATTCGCCCAATAGGCCCCATCCATTCCCCCTAGGAAGGTGACCTTGCCCCAAACATGTATTCCTTGGTAATAGTTTCCTTTTTTCTGCCCCTTTTCCACCTTTAAAAACATTTCCTTTCCTACAGCTTGGCAGAACTCTGCTCTATTCTCTAGATGGGATGCTGCCCGATTCATGAACTGCTGAATAACACTATTTTGATCTTTAAACTTAGTTAAATTTTTGTCTAACAAGGTCAAGTCTCAAAGTTTAACATCAAAGTTTAACATCAAGAATAAAAATCCAGTCTCTTTTCTCTGCTCTTGGGGATACACGTTTGTCACTGGTCAATGAACTCTGTGTTTAGTTTCCTCTTTCATGAGGTTTTTATATTTCTAGCACCCTAAGAGGACAAATCTGCCTCTTGGTGGTCATGGGCCCAATTGTGTGAAGTCTGAGCCAGTGTTGGTAACCAGCTGGACCTCAGGCACATGCAGTGAGAAGAAGCAGCTCCCTTGTCCTGATTGGAGTTCTAGTCCTGCTGGCTGAGGTGAGTCCCCTCCTCTGAACTTCACATTTCTCCTCTGTAACATGGAGAACACAGGAGTCCCTACATTCTGGGTTCATTGTGAAAGATGAGTGAGCTGATATGGACAGCTGTCTGTCCACTGCCTACTGAGCTAAATATGGTAGTAACTGTGAAGTACTTAACAGGGAGCTGGTGACACAGCAGGTGCAAAGCAGATGTCACCTGACTGCCTCTCCTAGAGCAGGACATTCCACTTCAGTTTTATGTGCTAGGGACCTAAGCAGTCTAAGGCTATGTGACTCTCGCTTTGGTTCTGGCAACTTTTCATGATTCCTTACTCTTATCTTCCGATCCTTTCCATGAGCAAAACTAATTCCTGAATTCTGATTCTCATCCAGAGAACCCAGAAGTTATGGGTCAAATTGTGTCCTTACCTAAAAAATATATACATTGAAGTTCTAACTCTTAGGACCTCAGAATGTGACCTTTTTGAAGACAGGGCCATTCTACAGGTAATCGAGTTAAGACGAAGTCATTAATATGGACCCTATATCAAATGACTGCGACTGGAATCCTTATAAAAAGGGGAAGTTTGGACACAAAGAGACATGCAGAGGGAATATGATAGAGACAGACATAGAGGGGGCAATGTCCATGTGACTGGAGTGACACATTTGTAAGTGAAGGAATGCCCAAGGGGGCCAGAAGCTACAAGAGAGGTGTGGGACAGTTCCTTGCCTGTGTTTTCAGAAAGACTATGGTCCTTCTTACACCTTGATTTTGGACTTTTGGCCTCAAAACTGTGAGATAATAAATTTCTGATGTTTTAAGTTACCTCTTTTGGGCTGCTTTGTTATAACAGCCCTAGGAACCTAATACAACAGAAGTTGACATGAGCTCATCTAAGGCTTTCTGGCTTGGGTGTGAGACCCTGTTCAGACTTCCTCTGACCCAGCATTGGGTATAGCATTGGCTTCCTGAGCCCAAATCTTCTAAATCCAATCTATTCCAAGAAGCCAAGCGGCTCACAGAATCACACACACACACACACACACACACACACACACACACACACACACACACACACAGTATCCATCTCAAATGACAATTAAACAGAAAATAAGGAGAAGAGCATATTTAGGTCAGGAACACAGACCTGCAGATAAGGTCTTCTTACTCAGAAACAACATGATATCTTGAAAAAAATTCAGAGTTTGGACACAGGCAGCAAACAGGGTAAAAGTCAACTCTGCTAACTTAACTTCAGTGTGAATATGAACAAGTTCCTCACCTGTACAACAAAAATACTGAACGTATTGACTCATAGGGTTGTTATAAAGTTAAATGAGAAGCCATTAGCATTGTATTTATCACAGTGCTACCCAGACAGCATGGATAACCCTTAGAAAGTAATTATTAATAATTCAATTGCTGTTGTGTCTTAAAGAATAAAATAGTCTACACTTTATGAGGCCACAATTACCTTGATTCCAAACCAGATAAACATATTACAAAAAAAGAACACTATAGACCGATATCTCTTATGAACATAGATCCAAAAATCCTCGACAAAATATTAGCAAACTGAATTCAGCAATACATTAAAAATATCATACACCATGATCAAGTTGGATTTATTCCTGAGATGCAAGGCTCGTATAATATCTGTAAATCAATTAATGTGATACACCACATTAACATATCAAAAGATAAAAACCATATGATCATATCAATAGACGCAGAAAAAGCATTTGACAAAATCCAGCATCAATTTATGATAAAAACTCTCAGCAAAGTGAGAATAGAAAGAATCTACCTCATCATAATAAAGGCCATGTATGACAAACCTACAGCTAACATCATATTCAATAAGGAAAGGTTAAAAGCAGTTTCCTTAAGATCAGGAACAAGACAAGGATTCCCACTTTCACCACTCCTCTTCAACACTGTATTGGAAGTCTTAGCCACGGCACACAGACAAGAAAGAGAAATAAAATGTATCAGAATTGGAAAGGAAGAAGTAATATTCTCATTATTTGCTGAAACTATATATGGAGAACCCTAAAGATTCCACTATAAAACTGTTAGAACTGATCAATGAATTCAGTAAAGTAGCAAGTTATAAAATAAATATTCAGAAGTCAGTGGCATTTTTATGCACCAATGATGAACTTTCAGAAAGAGAAATTTAAAAAATTCCATTTACAATTGCATTGAAACTATAAAATACCTGGGAATCAAATTAACCAAGGAAGTAAAAGACCTGCTCTCAGAAAATTATGTCGTTGAAAAAAGAAATTGAAGAAGATACAAATAAATGGGAGCATACATATACTATCTCATGGGTTGAAAGAATCAACATTATTAATATGGCCACACTAACCAAAACAATCTATAGATTCAAGGCAATCCCTATCAAAATGTCAATGGCATTTTCAGAGAGTTAGAACAAATAATTCTAACATTTATATGAAACCATAAAAGATACTGAATAGCCACTGCAGTCTTGAGAAAGAAGAACAAATGTCACAATACCTGATATCAAACTATACAACAAGACTACAGTAATCAAAAGAGCATGGTACTGGCATAAAAACAGATACATTGATCAATGGAATAGAATAAAGAGCCCAGAAATACACCCTCACCCATATGCTCATTTAATTTATGACAAAAAAGATAAGAATATACAATGGGGAAAAGACAGATACATGCAAAAAAAAAAAAAGAAACTGAACTATCTTCTTAAACTATATACAAGAATAGATTCAAAATGGATGAAAGACTTAAATGTAAGACTTGAAACCATAAAGCTTCTAGAAGAAAACATAGGCAGTAAACTCTCTGATATTACTAACAGTAATTTCTTTATCTCCCTGAATAAGAGAAATGAAAGGAAAAATAAACAAATGGGACTACATCAAACTAAAAAGCTTTTGTACAGTAAACGAACCATCAACAGAACAAAAAGACAGCCATCTGAATTGAAGAAGATATTTGTTTATGATACATCTAATAAGAGGTTAATATTCAAAATATAGAAAGAACTCATACAACTCAACAACAACAACAACAACAAACCCCTAAACAAGCCAATTAAAAAATGAGCAGAAGGCCTGAACAAATACTTCTCCAAAGAGGAAATACAGATGGCCAATACATATGAAAAGATGCTCAAGGTCACTAATCATCAGAGAAATGCAGGTTAAAACCACAATGAGATATCACCTCACACCTGTCAGAATGGCTATCATTAATAAATCCACAAACAGTAAGTATTGGCAAGGATTCAGAGAAAAAGGAACCCTCATACAATGTTGGTAAGATTGCAAATTGGTACAGCCACTATGGAAAACGGTCTGGAGGTTTCTCAAGAAATTAAAAATATATATATCTTTTGACCTAGCAATTGCACTTCTGGGTATTTATCCAAAGAAAAACAAAAAAATAATTCATAAAGATCTGTGCACCCCAATATTCATGGCAGCACACTTTACAATAGCCAAGATATGAAAATAACCTAAATGCCCACCAACAGACTAGATAAAGAAGGTATAATTCATATATACAATGGAATATTACTCAGCCATTAAGAAATGAAATCCTACCATTCAAAACAATATGGATGGACCTAGAGGTTATTATGCTGAGTGAAATAAGTCAGACAGAGAAAGATAAATACCATGTGATTTCACTTATATGTATAATCTAAGGGAAAAAAGAACAAACTAATCAAAAACAGACTCACAAATAGGACAGTTTGGTGACAGATGGGGGCACTGGGAAGCTGGGAGGATGGGGTAAAGCATTACAGAAGTACAAATTAGTAGCTGATGGTCACAGGGATGTGGAGCACAGCATAGAGAATGCAGTCAGCATTAATGTATTGGCTAGGTGGAAAACCAGAGAGAAGGAGAAGTTAGGGGGATCATTTCATAAACTACATAAATGCCTAACCAATGTACTGTATACTTGAAATTAATAATAATAATAATAATTAATAATAATAATAATAATAATAATAAAAGAATAAAAGTCATACCTTGTTTCCACAGAGATATTCCCCCTAATTACATGACTCATTGAAAACATTTGAAAAAGAAGGAGAGAAAACATAATTGCCTAATTCCATCAATTACCAGGAAGGATGGTTCAGTGGGTCTGTTTCCTTATGCAGTAACGAGTGAATCACACGATGCGCATTTTTGCACATAAAGATGGAGCTTCCGATGGACCAGGAGGGAAACAGTTCAGTGGTTTGTCAAGTGGCAGTGGAAGCTTATGCCTTTAGTGCTCCCCCATGACCTCACCTGTACTCTGCCCAAAAACATGATGTGGCAATGATTCTAGGAGCAAATCTGTGTAATCATCGTGGAGGAGAGATGGAATATGGGTTGTCACTCTCCACTCAGTGCCTGGGCAGACATTGCTAGTCAGCCACAAAACCCCTTCCCAATGAATCTATTCATGGATTTAGAATCTTAAGAGCTCAGCTTCTATCACACACTCACAGTCAGCCTTCAGTTTGAAAGAAACTTGCTACCTCAAGGTCAGGAAAAGAGAAAAGACCCTAACTAATGTGATCTCTCTGATAGGGCAGACAAGGCAAGTCGGCCATCCACAAAATCTGATGGCCATGGTGGGGAGGCAGAGTAAGGCTTTGGGTATGAAGAGATAGTGAAGGTCAGAAATGGGAGAATACATAAGGAGTAAATGAATCAGACCCGGAAGTGGTTGGGTCAGGTACTCTGGAGAAAGAACTCGTGGCAAAGACTTCAGGACAAAGAATGAGAACGATGCATGACTACTGGAGGTCCATGCTACATAGCACAGTGGTGATGCCTGAGATTATTTGGACTAGGATATAGGTACTGAATGAGCAAGTACTAGGTGCCAGGGACTTGCCGAGGCACTTTCATAGACATTTTCTCGTTCAACTCTCAAATCTTTAAGGTAGGAAGTATTGTCTCCATTTTATAGAAGACACTGATATTCAGGAAAATTAAGTAACTTACCCAAAGTCACAGATGTGTGCTGCCTGTGCTTTGAGTCTTTTCCTATTTCTTTTATATCACAGCTGAAGTTCATAACTTTAGGTCACGAAGGTTTTCCAGACCAATAAAATGTAAAACAATAACAATACCAACAAGAAATAATGAAGATACCGTAAACCCTGCCTGGTCACATTGGCTGAAGTTTTCACTTAATATTGAAGACCTTCAAGATAGGATCGAATAGATATCCAGACTGGAAAAAGACCAGAAAAGGAGGTAGAAAGTAGCAAAGACAAACCTTGAAAGGAGGGGCTGATGCTTTTACAGCAACTGTAAGTGTGCCGAGGTCAGAGTCAACCCAGAGTCACAAGCTGGTGGTGCCCCTATCCTCGGAGGGTGCACTCCTCAGTGAGTGCCAGTGCAGCATAACGTGTTTGGCTCCTGATGACAGGGTGCCTGGGTGTGGACCCCAGTTCCACCTTTTCCCAGCTATGTCACTTTTTAACCATGTTACCTTGGGCGAGGTATGCAGTGGCCACATGCAAATCAAAAATCAGAAACGGGGAAGAGTTCCCTGGGGAGAAACAGCATGCCATTCAGAGACACTCAGGGGAAGCACCTCGGTCTCTGAGGTAGTAGGAGAGGGGAACTGTGGACAAGTGCCTTTACTGTGGTTTCTTCAGAAAAGTAAAGGAGAAACAGAATAAGCAGCTTTATGATTGGCTAATTTGAATAATTTCAGCAGGCTCTGGTGCATAGGTGCTATCCCAGGTTACCTTGGCCCTGAGGTGGTTAGGGTGAATATATCAGCCTGGAGTGTAAGAGCCCAATAACAGAGGTGTTTGGGATGTGGACTTGATTGTCTGCTCAAGAAGGGGAACTGACTAGGCTCTAGCCATGGCCTCAAAATCAGGTTAAGGCAGCACTTCAAAAACTAAATATATCTGAAGTGTAAAATAGCACCTCAAAGGGACACATGAATCCGTATGTTCATCACAGCATTATTTACAATAGCCAATATATAGAGGCAACCTGGGTGTTCATCAAGGGATGGATGAATAAAGAAGAGCTGTATGTAAATACAACGGAATATTACTCAGGCATAAAAAAGGATGAAATCTTGCCATCTGTAACAACATGGATGGACCTAGAGGGTATTGTGCTAAGTGGAGTAGGTCAGACAGAGAAAGACAAAAGCCATAAGATTTCATTCACATGTGGAATCTAAAGAAAAACAGCAATAAAAAAAAAAACATACAAAACAGAAACGAACTCATGGATACAGAGAGCTTTATGATGGTTGCTAGATTGTGGGTGGGAGGGAGGGTTGAAGATTGGGTATAAAAGGGGAAAGGGTTAAGGAGTACAAATTGTTAGTTACAAAATAGTCATGGGGATGTAAAGTACAGCCTAAAGAATATAGTCAATAATCCTGTAATAACTATGTATGATGTCAGATGGGTACTAGATTTTTCAGGCTGACAACTTAGTTACATAATTGTCTAATCACTAAGTTGTAAACCTGAAACTAATATAATATTCTATGCTAACTATAATTGAAAAATAAAAAAAATACATATCTTTTAAAAAAGTACATTCGATTTACTTCAAGCAAATGATGAAACCTCTGGATTCCCATTTCTTATCTGTTTAATGGGGATAATTGTATGTATCCTATAGGATTGTGTGAAGATTAAGTAAGAAAATACATAAGGCACTTAGCTGGTTCCAGGAAGAGCTCGACAAAGGTGTTATTATTTTAATAAAAAAATGTTATTAATAAAGTCATTAATAAAGTCCCAAGAAGGACCCTGCATGTTATAACCAACACCTTCTTATAGCTAAAATGGTCCTGCCCTGAGTACCTGCTCAGCTAGGTTGCTCTTTCCCTGGGGCACTTCTGATTGGGGTCTGTAGCTCAACCACTGGCTGGTCAATGACCTATGAGTGCACCTGACACCAAGGAGGATGGCCAAATAAGATGATGATGATGAGCAGAGCCAATCAGATGGCCTTTCTCTGGGACATGGCCCATAAAACATGAAGAGGACCAGTAAGGTGAGAGACGGAGGTAACGAATGCGATGTTCAGAATGCGATGCAGAGATGTCATTAGGGAGGAAGCTTGTGGACAGAGAGAGACAGATGGCCTAGGCTGTCTGTCTCTACCTTGAGAATGACACAGCTTTTCTGCTTCCATTTCTAGGGTAACCATGCAAACTTTCACGTTTCGAGAATAAGAATAGGGCAACTGTTCAGTTTTTCACATTTTCCCCCAGTAGATACAAAATGGGATATCGCTCCCATATAAAACCAAAAAGAAGTCACGTGACTGCCACTTCAGCCCCCACCTTTAATTTGCTTTGGACCAGCCTCACGCCCTCTCTGAGCCCCGGTCTCCTCATCTGCCATACAAACTCAAAGGCTTAGGCATCCCACAGGGTTCGGATGTTCCTGTGAGGGTGGCCAAGGCCACTAGAGGATGGGTCTGGGGAATCAAGGGAGAAGCACAAAGCAAAGGCATCTTGTTTCCCTCCGTTCTGGGCAGAACCATCTTGATGCTGATGCCCTTTTCCCCCAGACGCCTGGAGAGGAAACAGAGATGTGTTCTCAACCCAAGAAACAGAGATAAATATAGCCCTGGTTGGACTACTGTCCCCAGGATTACTCATGTCTCCTTCAAAGTGCGACAAAGATCATGTGCCGCCTGACAACCACCCATCTGGCCCGAGGAGAGGTGCCATATGGATGGTTCTCGCTAATTATAGTTAAGTACTGAAGGGAGGGGTTCCGGTGTGGAGACTTGTCGGATCAGAAATCTCTAGGTTTCCCCTTTTCCAGGAGTTTAGAGGGAAGGCTGTGCTGTCACTCGGCCCACACTTGCCAGGCGCGTTCAGGCATGGCATCTGACCTTTCCAGAATTGGCTTTCTCTATCTCGGAAGTGGAGGAACAATACTCTTCCTTCCCGATGTTAAAAGGGGTTAACAACAGTGGCCTCTAAGCCAAAGAAAGGGCCATTTGAAATCCTGGATCATGCATGAATCCAAGGAAACAATCAATAATTTGGTAAATGCACATTTGGCGGTCCCTATTATGAGCCTAGGTCCTCATTTAGGTGTACCAGAATTTATACAAAAGATGTAAAGACACAATTTTTTTTTTTTTTTTTTTGCTGGTCCCAGGCAAAAAGCACCCGGTGAATCATTCTGATTCCAGAAAAGCAGCTCCCTTGCTGGAAGTATATAGCAACCTCAGCATTGCTTTCCTAAAATAGTGGGAGATCGCTGTCTCTCCATCCCAAGAAGATGACCAACTTGAAAGATGAGAAATGCATTTCCTACATACGTGCCCTTGGACAATCACCAAGAGCTGCCAGTTTAGCTGTGGACCAGTTGAGTGGGGATTCAGTTTGGGGTGAGAGGAAGGTAGAATATTCCATTGGTGGATGAACACACGTCATTTCATTGCTTTTATTCCGTCTGCATCGCGTTGTCCACCCCAGACCCTGGTTCTCTGAGCACAGCGAGCTCTCCCACCCCACACGCCATCAAAGTCAGGTTCCTTTTTCAAGGAGGCTCACACTTCCATGCCCTCAGAAACCAGGTAGGCAATATACATAACTTGAGAGGAACAGGTGTAAGAAAACTCACAGGACCCTCCTTAATCGACACACTCTTCTTAAAGAAATACTTCTCTTCCAAAACAATATTTTTGGAAGCATTATTTATGAAAGCACGGTGATGAATGACAACCCAGCCCCAGAGCTTGGGAGCCAGTAGAGTCAAGGAGGAATAGTCATAAAGTAGAGAGTATATTTCTTGTTTCAAGGGAGCACCTCTAAGGAGCCAGCCTATGGTGACCACTCACCGGTGAGGGCCGATTTTGCCAGATCGTCTGACTTTTCTAGAGATACTCTCAACCAGGACATCAATGTGAAGTATTCTGATTTATTCTTGACTCCAACTTCTTGTAAATGTTAGAAGCTTTTCTACTATTTTTTAAAGGATAGGCACGACTTTTTTCCTGGCTTGGTTAAAGTGACAGAGTATGAGCCAAACACTCCCAAGGGACTTCATATCGACCTAGGGAGATAGCTTATTAAAAATGACACCAACACAGCAGAAAGCAGAGCTGTGAGATGGGTAAAGCCGAGTCCTGGGGACATCAGAACCCCTGGATCTAGCCACATCTGAAGCTCCTGATATCCTTAGATTTCCTAACTGCATAGCCTAACAATTTCTTCCTCTTGCGTAAGTCAGAGTTAACAGTTCTTTTACTCTCAACTAAAAAATAATCCTAATCACTCCAAGGACCTCAGAGGTCATTTATAAATAGTTGATAACAAGATTATTCAATATAATCATACCCAGGATCGGCTGTACTTGGAAAGGGCTGGCAAAGAGAGTGTGTGTCGGTTGCCAGAGCAAGTTGCACAGATAGAAAGAAGCCAAATCATAAAGAACCTAGGCTGCTTTCCCTAACTTTATTCCCTCCCCCATTGACAACAGTGAGCCAGTGACAGTCTTGGGAAGTGGCCCCAGCCTCCTCTGCCTTGGGGTTTTTATTTGAAAGTTTGGCTTCTTGTTTTTAGGTCCTGTCTTCTTCTAGTTATGCCAAGGTGGTGGACAGGCCTCCTTCCCATGTGCTGTGGCCTGTGTTTCCTGGGGTTTCTAACATCTCTGAGCGATGTCGCAGACTCACCTGACCGGTGAGTAATCCCCAGGTGAATATATAGCAAGCACTTTGAAGACAGGATACAATAAAGCAAAAGGCACGATGATGGAAGAACAAATGGCACAATATTTTCCTAAGCATGTTTGGATTAGATTTATGTTAGATTTAGGAACCTGGCAATTTAATAGGTGGGAGAACTTTCATCAAATTTCAGAAAGTACATGTATAATTCATGGCTGCCTGGTACATGGAACAGTAGAGAGGGCATGCAAGTGCGCGCACGTGTGCACGTGCACACACACACACACACACACACACACACACACACAGAGAGAGAGAGAGAGAGAGAGAGAGAGAGAGAGAGAGAGAGAATGAGAATATGAGAGCATGGCAGAGAGAAAATAGCATCACCTGGCACCCTTCTAAATTCTTCTTGCAGTTTATGGGGACTGTCAGGTCATTTCCATGCCAGAGATTGTAACTAAAGCAGAACATACTGAAGACCAATCCCATGTGACCTTTTATTGAAAATGGGAACACAGCCCTGTATAAGTGTACGGATGTCATGGACTGGGAGCTGGCATGACTTAAGGGATAACAAGTACTTTTTAAGGTACTGGTCCTTTGCTTTTATTTTTTTTCCCAAGGATCCCAAAGTTCATTAATGAAGAGCTGAGATGGACCCAACGGAGAGAGCATGATGGGAATTGTTTTCATATCCTACTATGTTTTCATCCCCTAATACGGCTTTGGTCCCAAACAGACCTGAACTTGAATTCTGTTTCCTCTGACGTACAATCTGTTATCTTTTGGGTGTTTTTTTCAGGACTGTTCAGCTTATTCCTCTGTTTATAGGCTGCCACTGCCCAGGCACAGATGGACCCAGAAGGCTGGCTCAGCCAGGCAGAACTGGAGAAATCTGCAGTTCTTAGAATGATGCAGGGTGCCTGCAATGTACCTGCCCAGGTGAAAGTCATGCTTATGGCCTGTGGGGTTTCCAGTCACTCATTTTTATCCATGCGGCCGCACTGGGACCCATCTTAGTGATGTCAAGAGCAACAGCAATTTCTGAAGAGAAAGTCTGTTATCTTGAATGATAGAGTCATCTCTCTGGGCCTCGGTTTCCTTATCAGTCAAATGGAGACAAAAATGATAGCAACATCATCACACAGTTGTTGCACAAAGTATGTGTCCCCTTGTGTTTCACTTTATAAACATATTCAGAAAAGAACTTATAAATAATAATCATGCTGGGTTTTTTTCTTCCTTTGGTGTGTGTGTGTGTGTGTGTGTGTGTGTGTGTATGTGTGTGTGTGTGTGTAGGGGGGGGGATGTGAACAGCATGATATTTAACTGCCTTGGACTCCTGGCTTCTACTGTAGTTCAAGTGACGGCTCTCCTCCTTACGTAATCTGGTTAAATTAATTTCTCGGTGTCTCAGTTGCCAACTTGTATTGTGGAGGTGAGATGATAGTACAGCTTTATCTTGTAGGTCGTTAGGAGGTTTACATGAATGAATACACGGAAAGTGTTTAGAACAGTACCTGGCACGCAGTGTTCTACTATACGTCTTGCTATCAGGTGTAAGCGTATTATTAATTGAACACTGCTATTATTTCTGTTAAGAATGATAATGATAATCATTACTCATTTGATGTAGAGGATTATGACACTTGGGGAGGAAAATGACGAAGAGTATATAGACGTGGAAGTTATTCCTGGCTTCAAATATGCTCAACCTTCATTTCTACTTTTGTAAAATGGAGATGATGATTTCTACCCATTGGGGTTAAAATGACACTAAAATGAGATCGTGGTATACCAGCCTAGGACACGATGGCTGTTGTGATAATCTCTCATTTTGCAGGGAAGGAAGGGAGGTTCAGACATCTGCCCATGAAGACACAAATGGTCTGGCCAAGAGTTTCCCAAATTCCCTTGCCCTCTTCATTCTCCAGATGCCTCCTTGTCTGAAGGATGCTGGCAGGTGCTCAGAGTCATGGGCCACTGGCAGGGACCAAATCCATCCTGGCAGACAAGAAAGGCAGAAACTCTACTGATGTCTTTCAGTAATGACCAGGTTTCTATCCCAATGTCACAACGAAACATGAGTAGCCTCCCCAGATGACCTTTGGTGACCTGAAGGTGTTTATTGAAGGAATTGTGTTAAGTTTTCGTAACATCTGCTACCAAGCAAAAGTGATGAGTGGCTTTCTATTTGGTCAGAAAACGGTTGGGGGGCGGGGAACAGGCCCTTGAGACCTGGCCTCAACATCATTCTCTGACCTACGGGTAGAGGCAAACCTTCGTTGTTAGATGTCTCAGCTGCAAGGAAAGATCCACAGGAATTATCTGGGCATGTCTTGAAAAATGGGGCACTGCAACGTGCCAATTTCAAATGTCCTTCAGGTCATGTGGCACGAGATGTTGTTGTGATGGGAACTCTGACAGCGAGAGGAAATTTACAGTTCTCAGCAGCTCTTCGGCTTCCAACAACTCTGACGAATCACACACACACACACACACACACACACACACACACACGAGGACTAACATGGTCATTCAAGAGCTAGGTCTGGCTGAAGTGGCAGATTCCGGGGCTGGGCCTCAGTGTATCATGGCATGTCCGGGGGGAAAAGGAAAAGAACAACTACTGGAATGGAGCCTGTGAGTGAGTCATCCCTCTTGTTCCTGGGTGAGCCCATGATGAGCTCAGACCCAAGTTCAGCAAATGCCATCCTTTTGCTCCTGAAGAGGATGTCTACGCAGGGAAAACCACCATCTTCACCAACATTGTTATTCTGTCTTCAAGTTGTCTGATACCTCGCCTTATTGGCCCTGAGAAGACTAATTAATGTTCCACGGGTCCACTCGGGAGCCTTGCAGGGCTTTGAATCAGCTGGTCACCACCATGAGCCCTGTAACCACCCTGCGGACTCCTTCTTGGCTATCATTTAAACAGAGAGGATGAAGATGGGAAAGCCAAGGAGACTGAGGACCCGTGCGAGAGAGCTAAGCCACTCATGGAAATACCTGAGTTTTATGTCAGCTCCACCTTCTTCAGAGAAACAAGAGTTGAGTGAGATCAACCCTCAAGGGTTCAGAAAAAAAGAAAAGAGCGTAGCTTTCAAGATCACCTCTGCCACCTCCTTTTGCCATCAACTCGAATGGATTTCCAAGTGTTCATTCAAAACCTTACTGGGGAATCCCCAGGCCTCCACAACTCACACAATGTAACCGTCTTCTTGGGACTGGTTATAGGTGCCATTTTCTATGATCCAAAAAGTGACCCTATGGGAATCTGGAATTTCTGATAAACCAGACAGAGCTGGGGTGCTCTTCTTCCTGACCTTCAACCAGCGTGACATCTGTGGAGCTCTTTGTGGTCGAGAAGAAGCTCTTTATGCATGAACACACCAGTGGATTCTACAGAATGTCATCTTATTTCCTTGGAAACCTGTTACCTGAGTTACTACCCATGAGGACGTTACCAAGTGTTATATTGTCTAGTCTAATACATTTCTCATTAGGATTGAAATCAGAGGCGGAAGCCTTCTTCATCACGATGTTTACTCTTATGGTGGCAGCTTATTTGGCCAGCTCCATGGCACTGGTCTTAGTGGCAGGTCAGAGTGTGGTATCCATAGCGACACTTTTCACGACCATCTCTTTTGTACTTAGAATGATTTTTTTTTCAGGGCTGTTGATCAGTCTCAGAACTATTGTGCTTTGGCCATCACGGCTTCAGCAAAACTTCACCATTCTTCCATATGGCTCTGTGGTTTTGCAGCGTAATGAATTTTGGGGACAGAACTTCTTCCCGGGACTCAATGTTAAGAGCAAACAATACCTGTGGCTTTGCAATATATACCGGCAGAAAATTTTTGATAAACCAGGGCATCGATCTCTCACCCTGGGGCCTGTAGAAGAATCATGTAGCCTTGGTGTGCATGTCTATTATCTTCCTTCCAACTGCCCACCTAAAATTGTTCTTTTTAAAATGTTTTTCTTAAATTCCTCTCGAATGGACGATTTGTCTAGCTATAAAAAGGGAGCACCTTGAGAAAAAAAAAAAAAGGACAATGAGAGTGTCTGGGTTTTCATATTATGAAAGTGATGGTGCCCTGAGAACTGATACAAAACTTATTTAGGGGATTCTGTCCAGTTGATCTTTTCTGAAAACGTCCCTCAGGTGAACCCTCAGCAGCTAGGTCCCTGACACGTGACCTCACCTCCTATTACGTGTTTGGACCAGAGTTGGGCACCTGATCCAAACTGGTCCACATACACTCTCTGAGGAGCTGGGCATGGGACACTGAGTTCCTCTCAACCTTTCACCACAATTCGGCCAGAGTGATCTTTTTGAAAAACAATCAATCACCTTCTTCCTGCTTCAGACACATCTGTGCTTCCCTATGGCTCTTGGAATAAGAACCTGTAAAATCTGGCTTTAGACAGGATGGACCTACAGGGTCTCATTCTACACCATCACACCATTCATTCATTCATTCATTTTTTGGTGTGGCAGCCACACTGGCTTTCATTGACCCTTGAGCTCACCATGTGCCATAGGGCCTTGCACAGACCCTTCCTTCTGCCCACAACACCATTCCCTCTACTCGCCTCCTCGTCTTTCCAGTATCATTCCCATTGTTACCTCCTCAAACAAACCTTCTCTCACCTCCCTGACTGGGTCAGATTTGTCCACTGGGGTTTTCATTGCCTGCTGGCCCCTTCTGTCCTAACACTAGCCACAGTTACAAACTTCATATGTCTATGTGTGATCATGTGATTAACAGTCACTCCTCCCAGCAGACTCCACACTCCACAGGGGTGAGGTCAGTTTTATGTTTGCTCACTTCTGTATTGCCAGCACCTGGCATAGTACCTGGCCCATAATAGATGCTCAGTAAATACTTGCAGAGCGAATGAATATGTATCAGGGATAGGCAGAGCTACAGAGTGAAATCCACTTGCCACTGCTGCTGAGATTCAAGGGCTGTCCTGGTCCTTATAAGCCCTGAACGTTGTCCCGCCTGCAAATATCACAAATGCTGGCTTCCTCCTTTGTGGCTGAAAACTCCTATTCTTCCAATATAAAAGCAACTGACTCTAATACAATAATTCTTCAACTTTACTATGACTCTGAGCCATTAACACCACAACTTTCTCTATATCCATTAGCCCCTTCCTTCTTTTCATGCCCATTCTTATCCTGATTTCATGGCCCATTGCTTGCAATTACCTGCTTCCAAATGCCAACCTACTCAATATCCTTGATTTCTTTTCTCTTTTCACCATCTTTGAACCCTATCAAAACCCAACCACGCACGCAGTGAGCTATCTGTCTTCTCTGTGCTACACCCGAGCTGCTAAAAAACACTAGGCAGAAAACAAAACCAGGACACTGTTTTACACCCTATGATGTTTTCCAACTGAGTTTGCTTTCCTGCTCTCCAAGATCCAATCCAACCTTGTAACATTGTGGTGATTAAGAGCTAATATATGTAAAATGATTAAAATATTACCTGTCACATGGGAAGTACTCAGTGAATATTGGCTTTATTGCTGTTATTATTAGTTATCATTGTTATTAATTTACCCTTCTCTCACCTGATGACCTGACTTCATTCTTAATTGAGACACTAGAGAACATTAGACTCATATACCATTTTTTTGACATTTAATATATTTTATATTAGCTTCAGGTATACAGAATAGTAGTTAGACTTTATATAAATTTATGAAGTGATTCCCTCCAAATTAATCTAGTACCCACCTGGCACTATACATGATAGTTATAATACTATGGACTCTATTCCCTATGCTGTTCTTTATGTTACCATGACTATTTTACAACTACCAATTTTTACTTCTTAATCACATAACCTTTTTTACCCAGCCTCCAAAACCCCTCTCATCTGGCCACCACCAGTTTGTTCTCTGTATCTATGAGTCTGTTTCTAATTTTTTTTGTCCATTTATTTTGTCCTTTGAAATCCACATATAAATGAAATTGTATAGTGTTTGTTTTTCTCTGTCCAACTTATTTCACATAGCAAAATACCCTCTAGGTCCATCCATGTCATCGGAAATGGTACAATTTCATTTTTTATGGCTGATTGATATTGCATTGTACGTGTGGTACCACAACTTCTTTATCCAATCACCTATTGATGGGCACTTAGGCTGCTTCCATCTCTTGGCTGTTGTAAATGGCACCACAGTGAACATCGGGGAGCTCAGACTCATCTACCTTTGCTATTGCCAAAACTCTAAACCTACCAAAAGCTCTACTGATCTCATTCTTTTCCCAGAGTTAATCCCATTACATGTGATTTAGACTTTATACACTTTTGTTTTCTTACACCTTTACATTTTCCCATTTTTCCTTTTTCTATCCTGTACCACAAAATGCTAGTCATTGTCTGAATGAACGTATTTAGTCACCAGCTCCTACACCCCATGTTCTGGATAATCAGGTCTTAAAGCATGTTCCACAAAATGGTGCATGGTGGAGAAAGTCTAGGAGAAAGATAAGCATCAATTAGGAAAAAAGGGAAAATCCTATAAAGTCACAGTTGATTCATGCATTTGTTTTCTGAAAGCCATTTCCTTCAGAATTACAATTCATGACCACAGAGCCATCTAGCTGTGGTGCTTACATGTCTAAACAGTGCAAGAATTATCCAGATGAAAAGGCCAGCTGAATTAATTATATTAGGCATCATGATCTTTAATTAGATCAATAGGAGAAGAGCACCAGTACATGCCTTGGGAAGCTTTTACTATATTGGCTAGGCCCTCCAAGGAGTTCTGCATTAATACTAATCCATAGGAAAGAGCTCTAAAAAAGACCCCTGCAAATTCACAATGAAAAGATAATTTAGATGAAACTAATCATCATCGTCATAGCACAAAAGCGAAGGTCAGCTTATAAAATGAGTTCAGGGCGTTGAAGACCATGCCCTCTCTGCTGCAGCCTAAGGGTCACCCACTAACATGGCTTTTAAAGCATTACTGTTGGCAGATACAAATGACAATTCCATTACCAGTGTGCACTAGTCCATTCGCAGACAAACCCTTGTAATATACTTATAATGACACCACCCAAGAAACTTGCTGAATAGAAAACAGAGCAGTCACTGTGTTTATGGATAACCAGGGAGAGGGAGGGTTGGAAACCTAGTCAATGGGTCTGCCTTTAGTCCTCATTTAGATCTTGGTTTTATAATAACTTATCTACTAAGGGTTATATATATGCACATAAAAAATAAATGTGTTTGTACATACACATATGTATATATGTGTGTGTGTATACATAGGGAGAGAGAGAGAACGAGAAAAAATTACTATGTTCTAGGAATGTATACAAGTGCTACTAATTCGTCTTTCTTCATTATTCTTTCCTCATTTTTTTCCCCTTCATCCTTCTCCATTCCCTTTATTACTTTTGAAGATTCTCTGGATTTTTTGCAGACTTCAATATTGTTTTCTAACGATCAGATCTGTCTGCCTCCAAATAGGATAATATGGTAATTATGTTGGCAATAATGATAATAGAAATGATAATGGCTGCAACAACAATAACACAATGGCAGGTAACTTTGTTAATTCTTACCAGGCATGATGTTTAGCGCCTATGACAGATCCTTTTACAATTCTCAGTTTATTGATGGAGAAAGTGAAGCCACAGAAAAGTAAATTTATATGCCCCCAATCACACAACCAGTAAATGACAGAGCCAGAATTCAAGTCCAATCCCTATGCTCTTGGTCATTATACTATAGTAAGAACCTCAAAGGAGGAACCTACCCTCTTGGCTCACCTGAGCAGAAAAGAGCTAAGACATTCTGTTCATTCTACAGATAGAGAAAACAGAGTCCCTAAAGGGCTATATTAGCCCCAAATGCATATAGGACATACAAAGAAGTGGAGAGAAACCAGCCTGGAGTAATTTCATAGCTTCGGAGTGACTCTGTTGTGGCTCACTTAGTGGATCACCAGGCTACCTGCTCGGGTATATTTAAAGACACAGTGAATGAGGGGACAGCTTAAACTAGCTGTGATGTTATCAGATATTGATGTGATGAAAATCCCTACAACTTTTTAGAGCACGTAATGGTCAAGGCAAAATCTGGTTTATTGTAGACAAGTTTAGACTTGGTAAATTATCCATAATCCTTGGAAGTCTTATAGTCTACAGTACCAGTGTAGACTAAACACAGCTTGTCTACCAAAGGGAGAAGATAATTCCTGACAATTTCTTTGAAATAGGAATTGAAGTATAAAGGTCACCATTGGATACTACTGTCTCTAACAACAAACTTCCAGAACAAAGAACTGAAATGACATACTCTCCCATTCATGGCATATCATCATCATCATCATCATCATCATCATCATCATCATCATCATCATCCAGTGGTAGGAACCTCTTATTTTATTATTTTTATTTCCCCCTTTTCCTAACTAGATATCCACACTAGCACACTTGCTATACATCCTTCAAGTCACCTTCCATATTTTATACACATTTTAAATATACCTATACCCTTGAAAAAACATGGTGTGCATGCTTTGAATTTACATAAATGGCATTCTGCTATGAATCCCATCCTGCCTCTTGCCTTTCTTCCCTTGTACAAGTTTGGTTTTTTGTTTGTTTGTTTGTTTTGCGATTAGCTCACATTGCTCTATCTAAATGTGGCACCTCTGCCTCTGATTTTCTGGTCATCTCCTACTCTCTGCCTTCACTCATTGACTCGAGAAGAACCAAAGGATAGCCAAATAGCAACTGACTCAGCAGCTTATTTGTGAACAGGAAATATAGGTGTTTGACTCTTTTTGATTCTCTTTCTGGTGGTATGAGAAAAGAGAATATCTTGGATGTGTTTCTGATCCCTGATTCAACCGAATAAACAGGATGAAAACTGCCATGTTTGAGCATTTGCCATGCACCCGCCCGCCACTCAGTCAGGCATAACATTCTTACTTTATTCCCATAACAATGCTGCGAGGTGGAGAACATTATCTCCACGTTATCTGATGGGGACACTGAGGCTCAGGGAGACTTTATAGCTTGCTCAGGCTCCCAGAGCTTATAGGAGGCACAATTAGGATTCAAATACAGCTTTCCTCAAGTCTGCCCACAACCCAGTTCCAAGTGCAGTCACACAGAGCAGGGCCTGGATGTAAGTGAACTACAGAAACCCTGCATTTGAACTTGGCCCTGTCGTTCACATAACAGCACAGAGGTGATGGCGATTTAGAGAAAGAGAGAGAGGAAACTCAAGGACCCCTTTCTGGGGAGCACTGCATTTCTGGACAAAGAAAAGAGACTAAAAGTGAACTTGGCCCAGCTGAAATCCTGCAGCAAATTATCAATGAGTGGTGTAATTTTGTGTGTCTAGGTGCCATCGACTGACATACAAGGGTCATCGTTAGAATGAGTGTTTGCCACCTAAACAAAGAAACAGAGCAAACACCTGTGAAGCAAATCCCGAGATACCTCAGCCTCTCTCTGCATTTAGGCAAGTTTTATATTCTCTGCAGAAAATCAGACTGCCACTGTAAGGGACCCCTGCCACTTCACCCTACTACCTGCTAATGTCTAGGTCTGACTTTGTGCAGAAAATATAAACCTTGCCTAAGTGAAGATGTAGAGGTTGGGGCCACCGGGGACAGATGCTACAGATGTGTGTGTGACCTTGCTGGTAAAGCACTCACTCTCTGGAGGCCAGGTGCAGAGAATATAAAACTTGCCTAAATGCAGAGAGAGGCTGAGGTATCTCGGGATTTGCAAAAGAAATTAAAAAAAAAGAGGTGGGGGGGGGCAGGGCCGGGAGCCCCAGTACCACACAGCCACCCTGGGCTTTCTAATCCATCGACAGTTATAGCATTTCTGTGGCAACAAGTGACCTTTTGATTAATAGGACTAGATTTTTCTACCCCAAGTTTTACGTCTTTCCACAATCAACATCTCTGAAAGCACGCTGCAACTGACCATTGATTTGTATGTTTATTTTTGTGTTTTTCTTCCAGAAAGGCACTCTCACATCAGTGATAGGTCTTACACATAGGGCATCTTAGAAGCATGAAAAGGTAGTAATGAATTTCACGTAGGGTTGGTTACTTTTGTTGAGAGGAGCAGATGAAGGGGTCTGGTCTTCGCCTGGTCTGCAGGGAAGGGACTAGGTCATGTACAGACAGCCCTTGTTCCTTAGGGGACGTGCAGAGGTTAGGATACCGTTGTTGTCACTAGAGCTCTCTGAAAGGCCCCTAAACTGACTGATGCACATGTATGTCCACTGAGCTGAGCCTGGAACCTATCCAGCCTCCGGCCTGTGCCTGTGCGTCCTAAAAACAGAGATGCATCTACAGAAGCGGGTCCTTTCCAGCTGTGCCTTTGGGCCCTGGAGGCACAAGTCACTCTCAGACTTGCCTGCACTGCCATGTTTGTTTTTGTGGTGGGGGTGGGGTGGGGTTGGTGGGGAACACAACGAGGGAAAAGGTGGACACTAGAGTATTTACCTGGAATGGCTCTCAGTGGCTGGTTTGAAGATGTTGCTCTTATGCATAGAATCCCTCTGTATGCTCTAAAGGAGGCTTCTGCGAAGTCAGAGTGAAGAAGACTCAATCCCAGACAGAACCAGCTGTTCCAGGGAACTAGATGTCCTCAGTGCCTTCTACCAACAGTACGTCAGGGACCTACGAAGGGACTAACGGTCTCCCCACAGTAATAACAACTGTCAGTTATTGAGCCCTGATGTGCGAGCACTAAACTAAATTCTTTACAGGAGTAAACTCTTTTGTACAAACCGCCCCAGTCAATTGTCATAAACAATCCCCATTATGCAGATAAGGTAACTGGGGATCAAGAGATTAGGTAAGTTTTTCAAGGTCAGAGAGTAAAAAGCTCAGAGCCAGGACTCAAATCCAGATCTACGTCATTCCAAAGCCCAGCCTCTTAGACATTTATCCACACTGCTTGCTGCTAGCCACTTATTTATCTCCATCCTGCAGGAGGCTGCCCAAGAGGTGGACCAAAGAGGCTTCTAGCCAGACAAGGTAAAAACAACCGGGAAAGCAAATGGTGGCTGCTTCATTATAAACACACTCTTCTGTCTAACTTGATTTCCTGCCCTTCAGGAGCTCACTGACTTGCGGGAGGCAGAGAAAAGAGACAAAAAAACAAGTACAACACAGTGTGATGAGCAGAAGTAAGGACCAAGCACCGCTGGGGTGCCGAGGAGGTTGAAAGTGCAAAGGAAGGGAGCGAGGAGAGTTTCAAAGTCAGCCCTGGGTTCTGCCCACTCACCCACCCCCACTCTCCTCCTTCAGGGTTGCGATGGCTCTGGGAGGAAACGCTGATACTTAACCAAACGAAGTCGCTGTTTATTCCTTGAAGATCATAGTCACTCCTCTTTCACTTGGAAAAATTGATGTGTTGGACAATTATGATTCATCCTTTGATCTGTCTCCATATCTACAAAGCATAAATAGTGTCAGCTGGAGAGGCCCGATGGCTCCGATACCTCAGGTTTATATTTTGAATAACACCAGACTTGGTTGCCAATGCTGGTAAATAATTTACTCTAGTCTGAAATAAAGCTCCAGGCAAGAAACCTGAGATCAAACATGGCAACTGCAGTACCAGAGCAAACACTGCTATCCTGTGAAGAGTTTTTCTAAATTCACTGCTGGAATAAGCAATGACAACAGGTGATGCATCAGCTATGGTCCTCCTGGCTACCGCCCAAATGAAATGGTTTCACTGACACCAATGGAGGCTGGAGAGAGAAACAACAAGGGTGAACATGGAGGGCAGAAATGACAGCTGAAGATTTCTTCCCCTACCCAGACCCTCGGCCTTGTGCAGGCTCAGTAGCAATGTCCCGCTGCTTATGTCCCCTTTAAAAAAGCATTCTGAGCCACAGGATGCAGAAGAGTGAGAGAAGGGAGAGCACAGTCTGGTTTCTTTGATGTCATATATCTGGGATGAAAGTGAGAATTAACAAATGGGGGGGTATTATGATATGGGAGTTTGTTTAATGCTTTTGTTATGACCTTCCATGAAAAAGGCAGAATTAGAACTGTGCCTGCAGTAGGATCACAGTTAATTCAAGTCAACAGCAAAATTTCCAGAGAAGAGACTGAAAATAAATGCATCCGTATGTTATCAGGGGTTGCTTTTGGGTGATGGGAGGATATCTATAAGGAGTACTCCTTGTCACTATAAAAGAATGATGGGTGACCCTGGTGGGAATGTAGGGGCCACTGTATTGTTTTGAGATGACCTTTCAAAGTGGTCTGGACAGGAAAGTTTTGCCTCTATGATGGGAATGGCCAACCTTGAAGAAGGAGAATCTTCCTTCAGCCAGCAAAATTTTGGTAAGTGGGAAGAATATCACTTGGCTCTTGATTGACAGTGACTATCTAGAAAGCTGGGATGAAAAGCATCCTGAAATCAGTAAAATAAAAGTCCTGATGGAGTAGTGATGTCTACTTGGGCCCAGGAAAGGAAGTGGAAGCAGGAGATGTTATATTTGCTATCTGGGTTTGAAGTCAGCCGCCTAAATTCAAATCTGGGCTTTGAGCTTGAGTTTTTGAACCCTAATTTTCTTGCATTTGCTACCAATGTGTAGGAATTAAATAAAATAACCTATAAAGAGGTAGCTGGTATAAGTAAATGCTCAATGAATTTCTCTCTCTCCTTTTTCTTTCCTTTTCATCCTGTAGGACACAAAGATCCTAAAAGAATTGTATTCTGTTTTCAGAACTCTCACAAATGCAGCACAATTCTAATTCCACCATCTGGTGAAAGGTCCCCGGTTAGAGAAGAAGTGGAACATTCTCTCCTACCTGCCTGGCTCACATCAGACAGTTGAGGGCTGAGTTCTGGATGTCAACAGCAACTGTAATACATGCCCTCTTTGCTGTTTTCTGTGCATCCCTACAAAGACAGACATGGTATTGCTGACAGGCTCAGAAGATAAGACATTTTACGACTGAATAGTGCTGGGAGGACCCACAGAATGAGGAAAAGAGAAAAATACCTCAATTCGCTGGGCACGATGATGAGCTAAGCAGATCACAGATGGAATTTTGCGAGTTATTCCTCCAAGGCTAGAAGCCTGGAACTTTAATAGCTACATATTCCTGGAGGTAAAGAATTTTTTTGATTGGGTTGAGAAATGCAATTCCCATCCATTGGAACTTCAACTACAGAATATCCAATTTTGGATTTTCTGTGGCTCTCGTTTTTCCTCTTTAGATGCTATGTATTCAGTCTCTTAAGAAGTGGCTATTTTTAAGCCCTGGTCTAGAGAAAAATAGTTCAGCAAAATTCTGATAATTAGTCCTGGGGAGAAGTGGCCCACTAATGCAGTTGCCATTTCCATTTCGATAGAATTCTTTGCTGAAGACTGGCAGTGTGGTGGGTGGCAAAGTGTTTAACTTTTGGATTCCATCCAGTGTGGGTTTTCACTCCAATTTGCCACCTTACTTTCAACTTCTGAGTCTTGGGTCTTTGTATATGAAATAAAGTACTACAAGTACTCACACATTTCAAGGCTTTTGTAAGACCTGAAGTTTATTACTCATTTATTTTTCTAACAGGTGTTGTTGGTGCCCAGTATGCCTTTCCCTTGGCCCACGTCTAACTGTAGCTGCAGCTGAATGTTCACTGCCCATGTCCCGCCTCAGGTCCTCACTGTGTCTCTCTATTCTTCTGTCTCAGGCCGCACACAGGTGGAGCCTAGAATCACAGGAAAGTTACCTCCAGCATAGCAACCTCTCCACCGATGGTGATGGGGAGTCAGTGGATAAACATCACAACCTCCCAGCCACCAGAGGGTAAGTGCAGAGCTGTATTCTACGCAGTTCCTTAGAGGGTTCCCTGCGGGATGCTCTTTTCCCACAGCAGTAATCAGCTCAGATGTCCTTCCTTTCTCATCCCACTTGTCTTAATTATTCATTCCTACTTTTAGAGATAAACTCTGAAATAAAGTACCTGCACCCAAGGTCTTATCTCAAGTCCTATTTTGGGAGATTCAAACTATGTTGATGATGCTTCCTTTTTCTAACACTTATACTTCCTTTTTCATTTCCCACACTCATAGATGACTCAGGTTATCCCTCACAGATTGAGAAAATCCACCATCTTTTCTTCTCTATTACTCTGCCCATCTTTATCTTTCATTCTTAGAGAAACAGTCTCTCTCTCTCTCTCTCTCTCTCTCTCTCTCTCTCTCTCTCTCTCTCTCTGTCACTAACACTTTTATGTTGTCTTGAAGAAGTCTGCTTCTACACCAAGGTCATTCTTTTCAATTAATGGCATCACCATCCTTCGCACTGCTGAACCTAGATACCTGGGGGGAGGGGGGGTCATCCTTTTTTAATCCTCTAATCAATCACCAAATTTTAAATGTTTCTCAATTCTATCCATCCTTCCAAATTAAGAATGGCTAACCTTGTCGAGGATTTGCTATATGCTAAGCATCTTATAAGCTTTACAAGCTTTATCTCATTTATATCCCTCTAGGTATGGTATTATTTTTATCCCCATTACAGAGACAAAATCAAGACACAGGGAGGTAAGGAACTTGATCAAAGCTGTTTGAGGAACTGGGGACCTGGAGTGCTGATCCAGTCCCTAGTTGCAGAGCTCATTTTTCCACCTGTTCACCTCCCAAGGCATCATCACGTCCCCATCTGTTCCCTCCCTCTCCATCATCTCCACTGTCCCCCTATCACAGGGGTTCTTCCTTTCTACCTTCATCCATGCTGATGTCTCTCTCTTGTTCCATACAGGAGTCTTACATAAATGGTTTATTGAATGAATGAGCCTTTTTATAACCTGTTACTGTTTCCATACATAGGGTTTGCATTAACACTTATTTTTCACTATTGTTTGCCATTACCAAATAGAAGTAAATAATTTGGGGCTTTGAGGTCTGAAAGGCCTAAGGTCAAGCCCCATGGCCACCATTTAATAGTTATGTGACCTTGGGGGATTCCCCTGAACATGTCCCAGCATGAGTTTCCTCATCTGCAAAATAAGAATTACGAATAGCTTCTATCTCGTAAATTTGTTGAGAGAAGTGAATGAGATCATTTATAAATGCAACTCACTCTTCTATGTTTCTGCCACATTATGTTTACTACTCTGCAGTAGCAGCAGCAGCAATTGCAGTAGTAATAGTAGCAGTGGTAAGAGTAAATAATAGTAAGAAGTAACAGTAGTACCAAATCCAGGTGTCAAAAAGATCTTCCAACCACATGTAATCTATGAGAGATGGACATGAACCTCAGTTCCATGGCCAGAAGTTCAAAGACTTCTTCAAGACTTCCATTAATTTTCAAGGTCATTTGGTTTCCTTCCTTCTACCCTTGGCACTTAATGTCTATTCTCCACACAACAGCCAGGAAAAGCCTTTAAAAATTCAAGTCACAATGAGATATCACCTCATGCCTGTCAGAATGGCTATCATCAATAAATCAAAGAACAACAGGTGTTGGCGAAGATGCGGAGAAAAGGAAACCCTCATTCATTGTTGGTGGGATTGAAAATTGGTATAGCCACTATGGAAAACAGTCCGGAGGTTTCTCAAAAAATTAAAAATAGATATACCTTTTGACCCAGAAATTGCACTTCTGGGTATTTATACCAAGAAAACCAAAATAATAATCTGTAAAGATCCATGCACCCCTATTTCATGGCAAAACAATTTACAATAGCCAAGATATGGAAGCAACCTAAATGCCCATCAACAGACGATTGGATAAAGAAGTTATGGTTCATATATACAATGAAATATTACTCAGCCATTAAAAAATTGAAATTCTACCATTCTCAATGACATGGATGGACCTAGGTGTTATTATGCTGTGAAATAAGTCAGAGAGAGATAAGTACCATATGATTTCTAAGGAACAAAAAGAACAAGCTAATCAAAAACAGACTCAAAAATATAGAGGACAATCTGGTGATGGCCAGAGGAGAGGGGGTTTAGAAGGCTAGGAGAACAGGGTGAAGATTTAAAGAAGTACAAATTAGTAGCTGATAGATGGTCACAGGGACGGGGAGCGTGGCATAGGGAATGCAGTCAGCAGTAACGTAATGGCTAGGTGGACAGTCAGGAGAGAAAGAGCAATAGGGGGGCTCATTTTAAAAACCATATAAATGTCTAACCGATGTACTTTATACTTGAAACTAAATAATAAAATTAAATTTTAAAAAATACTCAAATCACATCTTGCCACTTCTCTGCTCCAATCCCTTCAATGGCTCCCTATCCCACATCCCTCCACATTCAGGGCAAAATCCAGATTCTTTGCCATTCGATACTGCTGCTATCTGGTCAGCCTCCTCTCCGCCCACCCTTCCCCGAGCTTGAGCTCGTTCTTGCTCTGGGTGTGCTGGCATCCTCGCTATTCTCAGTGGGGCCAAGCATTCTCCATCTCTGGACATTTTTGCCTAGAGGCTTCTTACCCCAGACAGCCTACGATTTGCCCTCTCATTTGATTCAGATCAGTGCCTTCTCCTCAAAGAGGCTTTCTCTGGCTGCCACATACCATCATCACACCACCATCATCTTGCCCTACTATATTTTCCTTCTTAGTATTCAGCATGCCGCCTTCCTTTTATCTTCTTACTCATCTGTCATTCGAGGCCACATGGCCTTTTCTTTCCTTTTCTTCCCCACTCCCACTCCAAAGTCCAAGCACTGGAGTTTTGCTTCCAGCCCCAAATGGCATCTCAAGGGATTTCTGTCAACAAAAACAGTCCCCACATATAAAAGAAATTCTGATGCCAACTGATAATATAATTAAGGTTTTCACATCTGCCAGCACTCTGTTAGTGTAAGATTGTTATCCCTTTGGGAAGAAGAGCTATGTCGTACTGAACTTAGAAAACATTTAGAAAGTATTCAGCCATGTGACTGCCTCTCTGTAGGAGCTGGGTACATGGAGATAAAATGAGGTGGATTTGGCTCTCCACGGGGCTGCGGTCTAAGAAGAGAAATCAGCCTTAGAAAACAGCTATTTCCTAGTTAGGTAATCAGCCTAACATTGAAATATGTGTAAAGCGCAACAAAATACAGAGGCTGTATCACGAGTTGTTTATTTCATGACTCTTCCTCCGTAATCTCTTTGAGGGAAAGATTTTTCTTGAAGAAGGACTAAGACTCCTTAGGGGAGGGTGGTACTGAAGAAAATGGCATCTGAATAGAGTTTCAAAGAGTGAAACAGAGATGTGGGGAAGAGTATTTTGGACAGACGGAGAGCCATGTGCAGCACAGCTTTGATTTGAGGGAGAGGGGACGATAGGTGGCTTGGTAGAGCTGGGACATAAAGCAAGGCTAGGGGATGGAAAACGATAAGATTCAAGAGGCACACAGGGCCTGGCTGTCACCGCATCCTCTGTGCTGAATCTAGCCCAGTGCTGGCTTCACAATAAACATGCACTGCAGTGGTGGCCTTAACTTTTGGATTGCACAGTTCCATAGCATCCATGAGAGACACATGCATTCTTGAATCTCAGGTATTCTGACTTAGGACTTCTAGGGCAGAAACACTCAAAGGGCTGTCCACAGCCCATCAACATCAGTATCTCCAGACGACTTAGAAATGCATACTCTCGGGCCCTCCCAGACCTTCTGGACCAGAAAATCAGGGGGCAGGACCCAATAATCTGTATTTTAACAAACATTCCATGCGATTTCTGATGCACACTCAAGTCTGAGGATCCTGGACCTAAGGAGCGGGGCTAAAATTCTATAGTGAAAAGCAAAACAAAACAAAAACATACACATCTATGATGATCTCCTAGTTTGGGAACCTCCACTCTAGATGTGTCTCTTATCTTTATTGCCATCGGCTTAGCACCACACTGTCAGATGTACTCTGTTTTAGAATTAGCTTGGGCTCCCAGCCCAACACCTGTGTCTACTAGGTCCTTAATGAAAACATAAAAGAGACCAGAATCTGGGGAGAGAGGAGAGGCTAGTTTCTGATGTTCATATGCTCCAAGGAGGAGAGAAAAGCAATTGTCTCTTTGCCAAAGACACTGAATCACACAAAGACAAGAGACGCCCTGAGAAAATAAAGAGAAGCAAATTTAGAACAAGCAACAAGAGATAGTTCCCCATTCAGCATTCACTCCACTTGTAGAATTTGGGTGGTTTATACCTTTCAATGAATATGCAAGATGATTCTTTTCACCCAAATATAATTAACACCATTCAGTAGTTTTATTCAACAGACAATATATCTTATAGACAATATTTAACAGACAATACCCAAATATAATGAAAACCAGGGAATATTTTTATTAAATAGACAATTTAATGATAAGAGATTCCTGAAAGATTACTTCATATTTCATTTATTCTCTGATCGACCTCTGGAAGAGGCTTAGTTTCTGACGTCTAAAGAATTGTGTTCTTTGAATGAGTTCCTTCCCTGGACATGAATCACTTTTGGAATAAAGCAAGTGACAATTATAACAAAAGCATCTGTATGCGGTTAATTTCTTTGGTTGGAATGCAGGCTCATTTAAACAGGTTGCTGGCAATGTCAGGGTCAAGGGTTCAGTTCTCGTGCGTGTAATGAGAATGAGGAAATAAACAATTTTGGATAAAAAACAATGAAGGGGGCAGAAGTGGATGGTAACATACAAGGACCTTGGGACATAGAAGTATGTTCCAAAAAAGGTGATGATGGCAAGGGCGAGGATGATGCATCAGGAATAACTCCCAGATTTGTATTTGTTTGTTGGATCCCATGGACATCTTACAGATTCAAAAAAAAAAAAAAAAATCAAGCACAACAGTGGAAAGACTCTGTTGCTCAAGAAATTTCCCCTGAGGAAAGTTTTCTCATAGAAAATAAAAACTCCACCAATGTCATCTAGATTGCCTTGAATTGAAATGCATAGAGCCTCTACCTTGGTATAATCATCACCTGGTATCATACTGAAATTTTGTCTCACAGTGGGTCCAGCAAATTATGGATTATTTAAGGGCTGTATGAAAAATGTGTATACAAAACCGCTACCATTACTCACTTAATGGAAAAAATATCCATTATTTTGTTTAAGTGGCTCATGATACTTGAAAAGATCTTGTGGATTACCCAATGGGCAGCACTTTAATGTAACACTGAGTGTTTGGTCCCCTCACTTTCATATAGTCCCTGTGATAGAGTTAGCATCTAAGGAAAGTGGAAGTGTGTTTTCATACGTGGTATAAATATTTAGGTAAATACATTTCAAAGTTTATTGCCCATACAAATTACCCAAGGAGCTTGTTAAAATACAGATTCCAATTCAGTAGGTCTGGGGGTGCTCAGATTCTGCATTTGTAACCAGCTCCCAGGCGATGCTAACGTTACTGGTCCCCAGACCACACTTTGAGTAGCAAAGATGTAGGCTGTAAAAATCTGAGTTAATAGGTGTAAACAATTCCTCTCTAAAACATTTTTAAAATATCTTTAAAATTATGTCATTAGTACAACAAAGTGTTTCAACTGACGAAATTAAAACTTGAAAAATTAAACCGACTACTGAAGTGAGCATCTAACTGTCCAGCAATAATTGCCAACAACCACTCAGAGATCATACTTTTTGCAGCTACCATGTGTTGAGTGTTTATTGAATGCCAAACACCATGCAGAGTTGACTTGGTGGAGCCCGGTCATGCTGAGGTCTGAACTCAGGCAAACTAAATCCATAAAACAGAGGAAGGGAAGATGCCTCCCATGGGTACCATTTGTTAAGCTCTTAGACTGTGCCAGGCGCTTCACAGACATTCCCCCATTTAATCCTCACAATGATAAGAGAAAAAATAGTATCATTCTCTCCATTTTTCAGAACGAGAAGCCACGATGCAGGGAAGTAAAGCCATTTGCTCAAGCTCTCATTGTTCAGTAGAAAACCGAGAATTTGAACTTTGAGTCTGCTGACTCATTAGCCAGCTTCTATCGAATTTGGCATCTCCTGGAATGAAAACGTGGCTCTCAACCCTAAAAGATGAACAGCTACCAGAACAGGTTAAGAAAATAAAGCCCCCTCTCAAAATAGGCATGCCCATACACAAACACACAGACACATACACACAACTGAGTCGATCTTGGTCTTTTTCCCTAAAATGTGGGCTGTGGACATGGCCCTGCTAATGAGCCCTTATTTATCCCTGGGCGTCCCACAGTCTTCCAGGCCATTAGGCCCCGGCCACACTCCAAATCCGTATTGCCAGTGACTACAATCATCTATAATTCAGAAAAGCCTTCTCCAAAAACCCACAGACTGTCAATCCCCTACTGTGCTTCAAGTGATTAATCAACTGTGTCAATCAACAAGTCCTTAAAACTGGGCCGAGATCACCTGCCAAGGCATTTTTAATCAGCCAGATCTGAGCGGGGCACACTAGTAGGTGTAGTGATGGGGATGATTTTCCAACCACTTTTCCATCCTTTGAGGAGCTGGAGGTGGCTTTCTAGCACAGTAGGATAGGTAAAGGGGATTTCAAGGGATTCTGGTCCCACAGGTAGTCTCTTACTTGTAATTGTTATCCAAGGAGATGCTACAGCCAGCCTCACAGTATGTCAGGATCACCATGAGATACAGAACCACGCTATTGGGAGGGAACATGACTTATAACTATCTGAAGAGAAACCAGTGGGAACTTGGCCGGGCTAGATTATATAGGTTTTAAAGCTTGATGGGAGGGCGAGAGGCGATAAAGATGAGGAGAGAGAAATGAATGCAGCATGGGCTTGCTGTAACAATGACAGAAGACTTTTAAAAGACACTTGCAGCTGATGGGAAGGTGATAGGTTGTACTGATCAGAAATGAATTCTCTCATCTTGGAGAATTCTCTCTAATTAGAAAATTCTCTCTAATCTTAGGGAAACATTAGTTTAAGTTAAATACATAAAACGCATTTGGTTAGAATAATGGCCTCCAAAGCAAGTTGTGTATAAGAAATCCTACTGGGATTAGGGACGAAAATATTAAAGCTTCTAATAATATTCACTTTTATTTGAAATTAAGAAAGAAATTTAGCTTTATGGATCTCTAACGTATTGAGAGTGGGATTAAAGAGCAATGTATAAATGAAAATGCACACATCTGGGTATTATAATCAAACATTTTCCTGGTGGCAAGAGAGACTCCTTAGCCAGCAAGGTAATTTATATGTGAATATATGTGTTTGGAAATATTCTAAATTTTATGTTGGTAGAAAGAAATGACTCAAATGGATAAATAAAGGGCTAGATATTTACATAATGGACCATTAGACAGCTGTTAAAATGAACAAACTGAATTTAGATAAATCTCAAACAAAACGCAGAATGAAAAATAAGTAGGCTACAGAATAATGAGTTGAGTGTGATTTCATTTGTGCATAGTTTTAAAAACAGACAAAACAATATCCTATGTTGTTTATGAACATTTGCATATAAAGAAAGGCTAAGACGTCAAGGAGAAGACAGGTACCTGCTAATTTTGGAGACTGGTAACGTCTGAGAGAAAATTAAGGGCACAGGATTAGGGGACCCCACAAAGAAAAATATGAACAAAGCATTGACGTTGTTCACTCTGGGAGATGGCGGTGGCTGCCTGCTAGTTTATTAAATGAATCTATACTTCTCCATGTGTGCAAAATATTTCATAGTAATCAAAGAAATGAAAACTGCTAAACTGCCAGGTTGAGGAGAATGTATCCTGTGAGATTTATAAATCACAGGATGAGGAGGCTACCGAGACTTTACTCTCTTGTGATCCCAAGAAGTGAGAGAAGCTCACTACGGGGTGTTCAGCTGAGAGAAGCAGAGGGCGCACCTGAGACCAGACTCTGCTGTTGTCACTTCTGGCTTGATCCAGTGTAGGGCTCTCTTCATGCCCATTGCATCGTAATGAGTAGAGCCACATGAAAATGGAAATCACGTGATATGGGGAACAATGTGATCCCGTGAGCCCTACCCTGGAGAATTTGGGGTATATTTAAGAAAAATAGGAGAGAAGAAAAACTGAGCTCACGTTAGCATGCTAGGCCAGTGGTTGTCAGCATCAGCTACATATGAGCAACACCTAGGCGGCAGAAGTGTGCCTGACCCATCCCCAGACCAACGGGGTCAGCATCTCTGGGAGTGGAGACCTGACATGGGCATTCAAAGTTCTCCAGCTGACTCCAAGGTTCAGCCTAGGGTTCCATGACCATGGGTTCTGTCTGCTATATGCCTGGGCTGGTAACTCCGAGGTAGCTTGTTTTAACAGAAACACATCTCCTTGCCTGCTCTGCTGGTGGTCTGGACACAAACATCAGGAGAGAATGAGAACAGAGACAATGACCCTTAAAGGGATCTCTGAGACCATAGGGTATGGTGGCCCTGTTTTCAAAATGAGGAAATAAAGGTTTTAAAATGCAAAATGCCTTGACCCAAACACACAGAGCTGAATCAAGTATATCCAGGATTTGAATACTGATTTTCTGATACAGCTTAAAAACTAAAGGAAGTTCTATTAATAAGTGTTTATTTTCCAGAGGCGATACTCTTAATCTGAAATGGCTTGAGAAGGTGTTACTGAGTGGACCCTTTTTCAAGGCACAAAATAATTTATAATTAACCTAACTGTATGGAAACAAGAGCTTCACAAACATGTGAAGGTTCATAAAAAGAGCTTGTTCAGTTAACTATTTTAAGTGTTCCCCCTATAATCTGGTTTTTAACATAACTTTATTTTACTTTTGAGTGTTTGCTTAGTAATGATAAGCTCGAGTCTACCCGTTGAATGGCCATGTTTTAACATTATTGGAAATGAAATTAATAAGGTGTTGAGTAGCTCTTCACTCTGATGGAAAGGCTTAGCATAGAGTGGCATGATAATAATTTTTTTTAATCATAGCAAATACCTATTAGAACTTGCTGGGCACCCTTCTAAGTGATAGGGTTGCCAGATTTAGCAGAGAAAATTACAAGACACCCAGTTAAACTCGGATTTCAGATAAAAAACAAATAATCTCTTAGGATTAGCAAACTCTTATATTTTTCTTTGTTGATTCTGTCAACTTAGCTAAGTGAATGGACTCCATGTAGTGCTTTCAACCCTAAGAGGAAGATTCTATTAAACTACCATGACATAGATGACAAAATGCAGGCAAGATGTTCAGAAACTTGCCCAAAGTGAAGAAGCTGGTCTGTGGCAGAGTCGCGATGTGCGTGAGGAAGTCCAGATCCAGAGTCTCAGAATTTCATCACAATGGTAGACTGCCTCTCTTAAGAAAGAAGGTGAAAGCCATTCAACAAATATTCAATTAGCAAACATCTATTCTGGGTCTAACACGGTGAAGCACTCTAGTGAGTGAGGGGAGCTGAAACCTGACAGAGACAGACGTGAAAAATGTTTTCCTCTGGGCCACTGCTTCCTCCTATGTACAAGGAAAGAATAAAGCGGGACCTCTGGTCCTCGACTCGGCTGAGCAACCGGGGGTCTAACTAACCACCGCAGATTCTGAGATGGTCGGTTTAAGGGTAGATTCTTGGAAGCTGGATGTTTTTAAGCAAGCTCTCCAATGGAAACTGATGGACCTGAAGCTGGAGACCCTTGATATAAGATAATCCCTATACTTCATGACTTTCAACCCTGGCTGCATATTAGAATCACCTGGGGAGGTCGTAGTTCATTGGGTGTAGGGTGAAACCCACTGAGTGATTCCACCGTGGGAGCCAAGGTTGAGAACCACTGTATAGTCCTCCCACCTCTAACTTCACTCAAAAACAAGTGAACGCTCATGGTTGAAACACTCCTAATGAGGTGAGGTTACTGGTAAGATATCGGTGATGTTGCTTCATGATAAAAGACTGCTCCTTGCTTGGTATCTGTATATCCATTTTTGCATCAGTCCCTTCAGTATAAATACTGAGAACCTACTGAAAACTTGGTGGGGAGATACATAGTAGAATCAAAGGTTGTATAAATATCTGACTGTTGTTTGATATACAGCCACTGCTAAAGGATTTGTCCTTAGTTTGGAGAGCTGGGCCAGGGGTGAGGTATCATGGTCCTATCTTCTTTCTGTGGACTCCTGGGATTTCGCATCCCCCAGTCCTCTTTTAAAAGTCACCAGGTGTGTCAGACACCAAGCTGGAGATGGCCTATGGAGACCTCAGAGTTCTTAATGCCCAATGTCTCTCATTTATTCAAAAATATCAGCTCAGTGCTGGGCACTGGACTAGATCATGAGAAAATAAGGCTGATCAAGATAGACAAGATTCTCATCTCCATGTGACTTATCTTCACTACATCTTGGATAAGGTTAGAGGGCAGCTTCCTCCTAGCAAATATGGTGCAGACACAGAATCTAAGGCCTAATTACAGCCCATCCCAAAGGTATATAAACCTCACTTGCCTTTCCTGTAAAATAAGAAATACTGCCACATTGCCAAATTTAAGGCACACATTATTTTCACCTTTTGAAAACATTTCTCAAATTGGGATGTGACATACAATTGATTTATTAGACAGTAAAAATGTTAATCCCCCCACTTAGTTTCTGAACGATGGTACATCTTACAACTTGTAGTAATTTAGAATATAAAAAATGCAGCAAGAAGACCTAATCTGAGAAAGATAACTGATTAGTTTTAAATTTTCATTGGGTTTAACTCTTGGTTGGTTATGGGAAACATTCATTCATTCACTCATTTATTTATTCTTTGATTCATCAAATATGTAATGAGCTTTTACTACATTTCGCTGTAGTAGGCAGAGGGATATAATGGTAAACAAGCAAAATTGAATTACTGCCCTTGTGGAACCTTCGGTTTAATAAGAGAGACATTTTTAAAATGATTATAAAAGTAAAGCATTTAGACTCAGATTTAATATCTATCACAGGGACATCCATGGAAAAGGCATAAAAACATCAAAAATCTGTTTTTCTTTTTTCATGTAAATAACCCTAGTAAAAACTGTTAAAAGCCCAATTTTTTCAGAACTTTGGAAATTAGCCAAAGGCTTACAACAATCTAAGGAGCATTTATTCAAGGTAAAAACAGCTAAATACTGGTGAGAACAGAGAGTTTTGTGGCATTTTAAGTTGTTCCATTCAAACCCCCCTCCTCAGTTCCACGATGGCTGTGGAAACCAGTAATCAGCAACTGCAGCAAAACCCGGCAGCTTAGCGTACACTGGTGGGAAAAGAACAAGACTGGAGGTCTCTAGAAGCACTGGTCTCAGACAACTGTCATTACTGACCTGTCTGACGGTTCCCTGGAAACACCCACTAACGAAGCTTGTATTTACTTGACCAGACTCAGAGCCTTCTCTGCATGGACAACCTTTTCCCTGGGGGCAATTTGTCAAAAGCAATCAGTGACAATAGTTAAACACAGCAGTTGCTTGAGGTGGCAGTAAAAAGTTGAGCAAATGAAGCTGGCCAAAAACTTGAAAAGGAAATGGTGAAAAATGGGATGTCCATCGAGGGTTCTGAAAATCTCTGACATGTTCCTGAGAATGTAGAAGGCTACACACATGTACAGGGCTATGCTCACACTCAGGAAAGAACTGAGAAGACCCCAAGGTCATAAGGCTGGCTGATCTTGAGGCTTTGCACAAGTAGGAGGTGAAGGCTAAGGAAGAGTTGTAAGCCACCTGCCTGACCACTAAAAGGCTGCCGCAACATATGTGAGACCCTGGGCAAAGGCTAGTGACCAGCCGGTTCCAAGAGTTTAAGGACATCTCTGTTCAACCATTAGCTGACTAAGCAAGCAGAAAGTTCAATGTCCACACATAATAAGAAATACAGATTTTAAGTAAATGGCTCAAGAATGGTGCTAAATAAACAGCAGTAGCAACAACATTAGCACAAACTGTGGTGGTGGTGGTGGGAGAATCAGAAAGTTCTCAAGTCAATAACTTAGCTGTCTACCTTAATAAACTGGACAAAGGAGAGCAAACTAAACCCAAAGCAAATAGAAGGAGAAAATAACAAAAAGTAGAGAAGAAATTAATGAAATAGAGAAAATAAAAACCATAGAGAAAAATCGATGAAGCCAAACTTTGGTTCTTTGAAAACATAGACAAAATTTATAAATCTTGAGCTAGATTGACCAAGAAAGAAATAGAGAAGACTCAAATTACTGAAGTTGGGAATGAAAGCAGAGTCATTCTACCCATCTCACAGAAATAAAAAAGGATTGTAAAAGAAAATTATGAACAAGTGTATGCCAACAAATTAGAAAAGGTATAGATAAAATTGATAAGTTCCTAGAAAGACAGAAATTATCAACACTGACTCAAAAAGATATAACGTCAAGTTAATGAAAAACTTCACACAAAACAAATCTCAGACCAAGATGTTTTCACTGGCAGATTCTACCAAATGTTTAAAGAGGATATAATAACAACCTTTTACAAAACCTCCTTTAAAATAGAAGGGAAGGAAATACTTTTCAACTATTAGGCCAATATTACCCTGATACCCAAATCAGACAAAGATATCACAAGAAAAAAAAATCCAAAATCTCTTGTAAATATACTCATAAAAATCTTCAACAAATATTTAAAAAGAAACGAAACATATCCAGCAAAATACAAAAAGGAATACACACATGATTCAGTGGGATTTACTCCAGAATCCAAGATTGGTTAAATGCATGAAAGTCAATCAATGTAACATGTCACATCAATAGAATTAAGGGCAGGAATCACATGACCATTTTAATAGATGCAGAAAAAGCATTTGAGAAAATCCAACCCTCTGTCCCGATAAAAGTACACAATAAACTGGTACTAGAAACCTACTCAACCAAATTGAAGAACATTCATGAAAAACCCACAGCTTATATCATGCTTAATGGAGAGGGACTAAAGGCTTTCTTCTTCAGATCAGGAACAAGACAGGATGTCCACTTTTGCCTCCTTTATTCCACATTGTACTAGAGTTTCCAGCCAGGGCAATGGGGCAAGAAAAAAAAAGTCATCCAAATTGGAAAAAACTAAAATTGGCATCCTGGCACCTATTTGCAGATGACATGATCTTGTATAAAGAAAATTTAAAGGAATAAAAAACAAAAACAAAAAACAAACAAAAAAACCTGCCCCAAAAAACAAAAACCAAAAACCCTGCTAAAGCTAATTAATTATTTCAACAAGGTAATGGGATACAATATCAGTATAAAAAATCAGTTCAATTTCTATATACTAGCAATGAACAATCTAAGAAAGAAAGAAAATAAGTCCATAAACAGACCCAAAAAAGTACTCAAGAAATTTAATGAAAGAAATGAAAGACTGTACACTGAAAACTACAGAACATCACTGCAAGCAACTAAAGGGAATAAATGGAAGGATCTCTTGCATTCGTGGAATGGAAGATGATGTTGTTCAGATGGTGATATTTCCCAAACCGATCCTTGAATTCAACACAATGCCTACTAAAATCCTTCTCCTGCTTTTGCAGCAAGTTGACCCTAAAAGTCATATGCGAACACAAGGGATCCCTAACAACAGAACAATCTTGAAAAACAGCCAGGTTAGAGGACTCACACTTCCTGACTTTGAAAGTTCCAGCAACCCAAACGAGTATCCAGGTTGATAAAAGAGGTCTCTTTGGGACTTTGCTGATAGTGTTGCGAGGAAAAGAGAGGGGGCGGGATCCCACACCACATGACGACTCTTCAAACTTCTGCACGTCAGTGGCTCATGTCACTTTAGTTCGTACTCTGTTGGCTCAAACAAGTTCGATGGCTAAGCCTGATGTCAATGGGCAAAAATATATAACCCTCAGTGTGTATTTTGAGCAATTACATATCACAGGTGATATTTCAGACAGACTAATGGCATTATAATTTGGGGTCTAGTCAACAGAAGGGTATGGAGAGTGGGACAATCCTCTCTGACCTCCTTCCCTGAAAACTTATGAGGCATTAAAATTAAGAACAAATGTGATGTTTGACACATGAATAAAGGATTGGTATTTGGCAACACACTGAATGAACTAATGGGAGACCAGCACCCCAGCAGCTCATCGCCATGAGCTGGGTGTACCTGGGTGTTTGCAATACTCAGCTTGCCCTCATAGAGCCAGCCCACAGCTTTCTGATCCTGGGCAGCCTGAGAGACAGCACATGCACACTGCCCATGGGATGCTAATGTCATCCATCTGGAAGAAGAGATTTTTATTCCCTGACCACCCAAGGCACAACTCACTTCTGGGCACCTGGTGCCCTCGCTGGGTGGTGAGATGCTATAATCCCTTCCTCCCCCTACCTCCTGGGAGAATGGACATGACAAAGCTTCCTTCTGGTTCACTCTCCCTTTGCGTATCTGCCCTCTTAACGTGAAGCGCTCATCATTTACAGCATAAGGATATTCCCTCAGCTCCCCTCCTAGAAATAGAAATGTAGTTTTGAAATACAGCCTAGGGCAAATTAATCTGTTTATTCACAGCAACTGTCCATCTTCCAATTTTCTGCAAATCCCATCCCCCTTGCACTGTCTAGGAAAACCACCTCTGCAGAGATACGGACTGCAGTGGCCACAGCCACATCAGGGAATAGGGGCTGACTTGGAATTTCCCCACCTCTAACTTGTAGGCTTCCAAGAAGCACATTGTCATGGCTGTGTTGCCATCATCTTCACACTTTCAGAGGCTCTGCCAGAGAATCAGTCAGGCTCCAGGAGCGGGGGACAGAGGTGTTAAAATAAGCCTGCTTCCGAAAGGGCACATCTCCTACTCTTGTAGCAACGAGGGGCCATTTCTAGGAACTTCAGATGACTTAGGCACGAGCAAGATGTTCAGCCGTGCTCGTGACGAATAAAGTGCTATTTTAGATAGCAATGAGATCCAATTATTTATCTGTCAAATTGACAAAAATTAAAATGTTTGGTAAAAGCCACTGTGGGTGAGAGTGTGAGGAAAGAGGCACTCTCGCTCACGGATGTGGGTGTGGAAACCAGTGCAGCTTCGTTGAAGAGCAGTGGGGAACTACCTGTCAAAGCAAGAAGAAAGTGTTTTCCTTTCAGCTCGGTGACTGACCCTCTGTGAACATACCTTACAGATGCACTGATCTGGGTGCAAAGATGTATTTAGGCCAGCTTTCTCCCTTGCTGCATTGTTTGCAACCACCTCATACCATAAATACCCTAAATGTTTATCAATGGCAGACAAAATAAATTAAGGCATATCTGTATAATAGAATACCAGGAAGCTGTTTAAAACACTGGAACATATTCGGTGTCCAACACGTAATGCTAATTGCTAAAAGTGAGCCAGAAAATGACTCTTTTAGATACAGATTTCTCAATTTCAGCACTATTGACATCCTGAACCAAATGAATCTTTCCTGTGGGGGCCGTCCCGTGCATTGCAGGACATTTAGCAGCATCCCTGGCCTCAATCCGCCTGATGCCACGAGCCATCCCCACCACTCTCAAGTTGTAACAATAAAAAATGTCTCCAGAGATGGCCATGCGTCCTCTATGAGGGGAGGGGTGTAAAAACATCCCTGGTTGAGAACTACTGCTCCAGATGCATGGAAAGTGTAAGCGATGGGTGTCTGTGTGCACACAGATCACTTCTGGCATCGCCACATGAATCCCTGATGGTGGCTGCTTCTAAAGAGAGACCCAGGTTTCATCATAAATACTTTCAGGATGTTTGACTTTTACTCTGTGTGCTGTTTTTAAATCAGATTAAAAGTAAACCACACAATGATATCTCCATGACTGTTGAAGATGCAGGTTGAAAGAGCGGTTTTTAAAATACCATTTTAACCAAAGAACTCAGCACCTTGCTTGCCCCTGGGGTTTGGACTATGCACAGATAGGGTGGAGCGTTAAGAGACAGTGACAAGATGGGCTGCAGCCATGTGCCATGGGGGACTTACCCTTGCAGATAGAAATAGATCCTTGGTAGCCACTACAAAATGACTACAGAAAACCCATTGGCTGGACAGAATATGGATGTGCCTTTGGAGATGGAGGATTTAGGATTCATTTCAATATTTGCCCAAGTCACCTCTAAGAGCCTGACGCTCCTCATTTGTAAGATGAGCCTAAAATTATCCAGGTCACATATATTTCGTGGGCATTAAATCACATACACACACATAATATTTCTGCGTAAAAGTTCTGCTGAGTTCCAATTAAAAGTACTTTTCATGGGTGGCTGTGGCATGGGGCTGTCACCATGACGATTCAGAGCTTTTCTGTGGAATCAGACCAACTTAAATCCAAACCCCAGCTCTGCCATGTAGTTGCTGTGTGACCTTGAGGAAACTAATAAGCTTCTTAGAGCCTCCATTTTCTCTCTTTTTCTTTTGTATGGGGGAAAAAAAACTCCCTCATGGAAATAATCTCCATCATGGATATCGGAGAAATTTGATGTGTGCCCCTCCCTAACGCTGCAAAGCCTGCAGTGATGGGATAGATGATGTCTCAAGCCTGATATTACTCAGGGAGAGAACTCAAACTGGTGTAGGTCAAGGGAGGGGTTTAATGATCCACATACGGGAACAGTTTAGAGGTTTTCCTGATATGACCACTGCAGGTATGGCTGGTTCCAGACACTCAGACTATGTCGAGGGCTTGGTCTGTGCATGCCTCTGCTCCATTTCACTCTGCATTGGTTTGCTTCTGAGGCAGGCCCTATGCATGTGGTAGCAGGATGACAGGGTACACTGAGAAACCCTAGCATAAAGAGAGTGGCTATTGCTAAACAGTTGAGGCTAAGTTTCTGGGCTGTGTTACTCATCCTGTCTGGGCCCTGTGCCCACCTCTGAAACAGCACTGTGCCCCAGACGATGCAGTGCTCCACTTGGCTGGCCCTGGCTCCCATGCTCATGCCTGAGGTCAGAGTGGGGTCTGCTCCCCTGAGTCACATAGAAAGGTTGAGAGATGGGTCTGTTATCCATGGCATTTATCATAATAAATAATGCATTTTATAGATTTCTTTCCTTTCTTTTCCTAACTTTCTCCTGTTGGACTCTGAGCAGCATAAGGGCTTGGACTCTGTATGAGCCCAGTGTCTAGTACAATGCTCAAAATATAAAAGGGATCAATAACTGCTCCTACAATGCAATGAATGACAAGGACCATGTGCATTCTAATGATCTAGTCTGGGGTCTGTCCCACAGTTTGAATATTTTAAATAGTTGTTCAATAGTTGTTCCTTTGAAGCCAAAAATTATATCTGACTCAATGTTTGTATTCTCAGCAAAGTACCTGTTAAGTGACCAGTGAATACTCGTTAAATAAGCAATTGGTTGAATGGATGAGCTCTAAGTTCTACCACAGCATGGATTCCATATCTCATCTCTTAATCCCCAGTGGCAAGTCCAGAGAGCCGCACCCTCTAGGGACCCAGTCACTTCCAGCCATATCCTAGTTCCCTCCATGTACAGCTGCTCCTCCCCTGTTACTCAGAAGATGTTCAGAGGATGAGGGCCATGGGGAGAAGGTAGTGGGTTTGCATGTGAAGAAGAGGCAAGAAGGAGACAAATGAGGAGTTCATTCCAAGTTCATGTCTATCTTATTTTGGAAGGAAGTGGGAAAGGAGAACAAAGTTTTCATGAATAATGCTGCTTATTAAAATGCCTGCTCTCTCTGATGGTGATTAAGATGGATGCAGCATCACACTGGCTTTCAGAGAGAGTGGGAGTACAGCTGACAATTTTCCCATCAGAGTTTTTCACAAAGAAGAAGCAACTCCTAGGTCCCCTCCTTCCCTGCCCCCACACCCCCCGGCTCTAGCTTGCCTTTCCTGCAGAGCTTCTGGCTGCTTCGAGGCACTGGGGGAGGAATTTATCAGAGACTGACAAGTGGCAAACGACATTAGTTTCCAAGTATGTTAAAGGATGTAAAGGCAGCAGGCATGGTGCCTTATTCCCCTTTCCATATTCCCAGCCCCTGTGCCTGGAATAGTGCCCGAGTCCTGCTAGGTGCATAATACTTTGAATCATTCTGTTGTGGGAATCTGTATTTCTGGAATTCCACATCATTTTCTTCTCTTCTTCTGCTTTTCATTTGGAGAAACGCTCCTTTACCTCAATCGAGGATTAAAGCAGCTCATTTTGTAAAGTTCTTAAAATACTTCTTGGCTTAAATAATATTAGCTATCATTATAATATTATAATTCATGAAACACCCATGAAAGAGGATACCATAAATAAAAGAACTATTAGAGTGGATGAAAAAGCTCTTTTAAAATAAAATACCATAATTTATCTTTTAAAAGAACTAAATAAGCATAACAGTTGGAAGATAAAATCAAGGACATTTCAGAGGAAGTGGGGCCAAAACACAAAGACACCCACAAACACATATATACATATTTTTTTTCATCTGAGTATCAATTCAAAAGGTCCATTATTTAAAAAGAGTTCTCAAAAAACAGATTAGGGATTTCAGAGGTAAAAAATTTATCAAAAAATTTCCCTTGGTTTGAAAAGCTCTTTTTAACCCAGTGCCCAAAACAAAACAAAAAGGGGAAAAAAAGAAAGTCAAACTAAGACATAGTAAGTTTTAAAACAAGGGGAGTAAGGATAAAAATTAAAATGCTTTAAAAGAGAGAGGGAAGAAAAAGCTAATGTTTAAAAGATTGGAAATCAGTGTAGTATTAATTTCTTAACAATAGCATTGAAAATTAGGAGGCAACAGAGCAATGATTTTGAAATTCTGATAATTCCCTGATAACAATTTTACACCCATTAAAACTATACATCAAATATAAAGAAAAACCTATTTTTTTCCTCTAATTTGAAAGTTCTCAGGAAAGGTCCACCTAAAAGAAGAATTTAACTAAGGCAGAAAACTAAGTTTTTTAAGAAAGAGATCCAGCAGAGAACAGAAGCATAAAGAACATCAATAGTTTTGGCTTCAGTCAAGATGGCAGAGTAGATAACTGCTATGCTTGCTTCCTCCCATAATCACCTCAAAATTACAACCAAACTACAGAACAACCATCCTTGAGAATCATTTAAAGTGTAGCTAAACAGAAGTCCTATAATAGAGATGTACAGAAGAAGCCACATCCAGACTGGTAGGAGGACAGAGACACAAAATGGGCTGGTCCCACACCCATGTGTGGTGGTTATAAATCAGGAGAAATGTCTTGGCTGCAGAAGTACCCCCTGAGGGCTCATACCCCCACACCAGGCTCCCCAGCCCAGGGTTCCAATGCTGGGAGGAGAAGTCCCCGCAACTTCTGGCTGTGAAAACCAGAGGAGATTGTGAGTGAGTGAAACAGAGTGTGGCTAAAGTCCCAGATGTTCCTCTTAAAGGGCCCACAAACAAACTTACTCAGTGATGGACTCACTTGTTCTGAGCTCCTGCGCTGGGGCAGCATTTGAAAAGCACCAGGAACATGCAAGGAGAAATTAAATTATCTGGCTTCAGGGTGAGGGCTGGAGAGGCAGCTTTCTTCCATGCAGAAATGCTGGCAAAAGCCACTGTTCCTTTATTGAGACCTCTCAGCACCCAGTCAGTGCACATGAGTGGGCCCCATATCTGAGTTTGCATCAACCTGGTTAACCCCGTTCTCCCCACTCTGGTGATTCTGAGACCCCGTTGCACCCAAATTGCCACTTCCAGTGGCTTTAACATATCGATAGCCTATCTTGTCTCATGCTATGGACTGTCCTAAAATCTCTCAAATCTTCACAAATCCCAAAACAAGCAGAATCTGACTTCAGTGTGTTCGGTACCTCTTGCTAAGCAGCTGCAAGCCCAGAACTAGGGGCAGCTGACCTTAATTTGCAGCTTATCCTCTCCCAGGCACCTCTAAGCCCAGCACAAGTGGCAGCCATCAGCAATTCACTTTGTAGCTCCTACGAAGTGGCCCTGGGCAGGGCACAGGTAGTAGCTGACCTTGGCCAGCACCAGAATCCCTCCAAAGAGGCCTCAGAACCAACACACCCAATGGCCATCTTCAGACCACAGGAGAGTACCACTCAAACACTTAGTCAAAAAGGCAGACTAGGAAGGCACCAGAGCCTCATTAAAGCAAATCCTACTCCAGAGGGTCAGCCCCTGCACAACAGCTGCTCTACTGTAGTCACAGCCAGTCCTCACACCAATCAGCTTGAGGGTAAATCCCTACCATTGACATGCCAAGAGTAATCATGGCTTGACTACAAGAAAAGGGCACACGAAACCCACACAGGGGACACCCCTGAAGCACCCAACTCATGTGACTAAAGGGATGGTGCCCCTAGGCTCCCCACACACCTACTATATACAGCCACTATACTCAGACAGGGAGACATAGTAGCTCTACCTAATACATAGAAACAAACACAGGGAGGCAGCCAAATAAGGAAACAAAACCAAGTCCCAAATGAAAAATTAGAACAAAACTCCAGAAAAAGAATTAAACAAAATGGAGCCAGCAACCTACCAAATGCAGAGTTTAGAACTTTGGTTATAAGGATGCTTGATGATCTCATTGAGAACTTCAACAAAGTGATAGGAAACATAAAAATGAAGATAGAAAACCTAAAAAAGAACCAGTCAGAAATAAAGAATATAGTAACTGAAGTGAAGAATACATGAGAGGGAATCAACAGTAGATTAGATGAAGCAGAGGGTCAAATCAGTAATTTGGAAGGTAAGGTAGCAGAAAACACCCAGTCAGATTAGCAAAAAGAACAAAGAACTCCCCCGCAAAAAAATGAGGGTAGTTTAAGGGGCCTCTGGGACAACATCAAGCATACCAACATTTGCATCATAGGAATACAAAGAGGAGAAGAGAAAGCGAGCAAGGAACTGAAAACCTATTTAAAAAAATAATGACAAAAAATTCCCTGACTTGGCAAAGAAAAATAAACATACAAGCCCAGAAATCAGAGTCCCAAGCACAATGACCCAAAGAGATCTACACAAAGACACATCATAACCAAAGTGCCAAAGGGGAAAGACAAAGAATTTTAAAAGCAGCAAGAGAAAAGCAAATAATTACCTAAAGGAAGCTCCTATAAGACTGTCAGCTGAAACTTCAGGCTAGAAGGGATTGGCACAAAATATTCAATGTGATAAAAAGTAAGGACATACAACCAAGATACTCTACCCAGCAAAGCTCTCATTTAGAATTGAAAGACAGATAAAGAGCTTCTCGGACAAGAAAAAGCTAAAGGAGCTCATCACCACCAAACCAGTATTACAAGAAATGTTAAAGGAACTTCTATAAAAAAAAAGATTATAAATATGAATAATAAAATGGCAATAACTATATATCTATCGCCAATTACTTTAAATGTAAACAGCTTAAATGCTTCAAACAAAAGACATGGGGTGGCTGAATGGTTAACAAAATAAGACCCACATATATAATGCCTACAAAAGACTCACATTGGATCAAAAGATATACACAGGCTGAAGGTTAAGGGACTGGAAAAAATATTGTATGAAAATGGAAATGAAAAAAAGAAAGCTGAAGTGACAATACTTATACCAGGCAAAATAGACTTTAAAATATAGGCTATAATAAGACACAAAGAAGGACCCAGTAAATATGGTATTGATCCAAAGAAACCAAAAACACTAATCAAAAAGACATATGCATATGTTCATTGCAGCATTATTTATAATGCCTAGATATGGAAGCAACTTAATGTGTCCATTAAAAGATAAATGGATAAAGAAGAAATAGTATTTGTCTACAATGGAGTATTACTAGGCCACAAAAAAGGAATGAAATCTTGCCATCTGCAACAACATGGATCGACCTTGAAGGTATTATACTGAGTGGAATAAGTCAGGCAGGGAAAGACAAATACCATAGGATTTCACTTATATGTGGAATCTAAAAAACAAAATAAAATGACTAACCAATACAGAAACAAACTCATACACACAGAGAACATTTTGATAGTTGCCAGATTGGAAGGGGTTAGGAAAATAGATTGGGGGGAAGACGGGAAGAACTTAATAAGTATAAATTGGTAGTTATGAAATAGTCATGAGATGTAAAGGACAGCATAGGGAATAGTCGATAATACTGTAATAACTGTGTATGGTGTCCGATGGGAACTAGATTTATTGGTTCATCACTTAGTAAGTTATATAAATGTCTAATCACTATCTTGTTCATCTGAAACTAATAAAATATTGTATGTCAACTGTAAAAAAAAGAAAAAAGAAAAAATGGTTTCAAAGGGAAGTCTCTAGATGACAGCTGTGAAGTAGGCATAGAATAATACCTCTAGAGAAACAGTAGAACCAATGGAATAACTGATTGATTTAATTATGAGAAAAATAGTATCAAAAAGCTTTTTAGAGTTCTTTGGAGATGGTGAAGTAATTTATACATAGATAACTAAGCAAATTAATAATAATAATATTAATAATAATAATAATAATAAAGTGATTATTAACTCCAGGAAAATATAAAGTTCTATAACTGAGAAAAGATCATCAAAGTATACTGCTTGACTCAGAACTGAACTTACATATACTAACTAGGTTATGGCCTATCAGTTAACAAGTAGTTATAAACATTAGATGTTTAATTACATTTGAGATACAATTTTTTTTGGGAAAGTTGGGAAGAAACTACAAAGCAATCAGAAAATAATTAATAAGATGGCAAGAGTAAGTACTGCTCAAAAAAAAAGTGTATAGACTTAAATATACACACTCAAATGAGTACAAAAAGTGGATAAATATGAATATGATGATGGATTATGTCAATATTAATATTCTGGTTGTGATATTTTACTAGTTTTGCAAGACATTATCTACAAGTGGTATACAGGAGCTCTACGTATTATTTCCCTCAGTTGTCAAAAAATTAAAGGCTAAAATCCCATTGATTGCTGTCTGTAGTCAGGAGCTCTCTGGGCCTCACTCCCAGAAGTAACTACTCATTAAGTTCACATGTATTCTTCTAGAATACATAACACAGCGGCAGAACTAGCCCTTTGAATTCCAACAAGCCTGGACTGAAATTCGGATTCCACCACTCAGTAGCCCTGGAGGCACAGCTTAACCTCTCTGTGCCTTCGTTTCCTCTTCATTAAATGGGGTATAACCGTAGTACGTAACTTGTTCTGAGAATTTAATGTGAATACGTGTCAGTCTGTTAGAACAATGCCTGGCACGCAGTGAATGCTCATTAGTGTGATTATTTTTTTAATTATAGTATAATTGACATACTTTAGTTTCAGGTGTACGACATAGTGATTTGACATTTTTATTCCTTTCAATGTGATCACCACAGTAGGTCTAGTAACCATCTGTTACCATATCAGGTTATTACACTAATATTGGCTATTTCTCCTATGCTGTACACCAGGGGTCCCCAACCCCTAGTCCACGGACTGGCACCTGTCCATGGTCTGTTAGGAACCAGGACACACAGCAGGAAGTGAGCGAGTGAAGCTTCATCTGATTCACAGCCGCTCCCAGCACTAGCATCACTGCCTCAGCTCCACCTCAGGTCATCAGGCATTAGATTCTCTTAGGAGCACCAATCTCTGGTCTCAAAAAAGGTTGGGGACCACTGCTGTACACTATAACCCTGTGAGTTATTATTATTATTTTTTTTAATAACTGGAGGCTTGTACCTCTTATTCCCCTTTACCTTTTTCACCCATTCCCCTCTCCCATCCCCTCTGACAATCATCAGTTTGCTCTCTGTATCTACAAGTCTGTTTTTCTTTTGTTTTTATTTGTTTGCTATTATTTTTATTATAATTATTTTTGACGTTGACTTTTGTTTGTTTTAAATACATGGTGTCATGTTGTCTGTATCAGTTTATAACTTGCTTTTTTTTTCTCTCCACAGCAATGCCTTAATTTCCTTTCCATGTCACTAAATATTATCTCATTCTTTGTAATTATTGAATACTATCTTGTGGTGGGTGATATTTAAGTTTATCTGTCATTTCTCTATTGATGGAGATTTAGGTTGTTTCTAAATTTTTTGCTACCTAAACACATGTGAGCATGTCTCTGAGCAACATATGAGAAGGGAAATAGCTGGTTCACTGAATATGGTTTTGAAATTTTCAGATGACAGGTCAAAATTCAGTGCTGTCTATACAAATGTCAGGCCCCCCAGCGATGAATTAAAAATTCTCCTTGTCACTTTCTAAAAACTGCTTGACAGAGGTAGAACATATATATTATAAAATTCATCCATTTCTGTAAATTTACATAGCTTGCAAACAGTGCCATGATTCACTCTGTTGTGGACTGAATCGTGTCCCACCACAAGGAAGATATGTTGGGGTCGTAACAGCTAGTACCCCAGAATATGAACTTATTTGAAAATAGGGTTGTTGTAGACATGATTAGTTAAGTTTCAGATGAGGTTATACTGTAAAGAGGTGGTCGCTAATCTATATGGGTGGGGTCTTTAAGAAAAGGGACATTTGGACATAGAGAAAGAATGCCATGTGAATGTGGAGTTACACTGCCACAAACTGGTGAATGACTGGAGATATCGGAAACTGGGAGAAGCGAGGACATATCCTCTCATAGAAGGTTTCAGACTGGCTCTGCCAACACCTTAATCTTGAACTTTCGGCCTCCAGAAGAACTGTGAGGGAATAAATTTCTGTTGTTCTAAGCCACCTAGTTTGTGGTATTTCCTTACAGTAGCCCAAGGAAACAAATACACATTAGTTTTCAGTGTTGTTTTTTTTTTTACCTCTCTCTTTAGCAGAAGCTAATACACACATACACATCTTGGAATATTTCCATCACCTCAGTAAAATGTCTACGCCATGTACAATTAATACTTTGCTCTGACCCCAGGAAATCTTTGGTCCAATGATGGAGTGGAGACTCAAATCTTTCAGCTGATACCCAGATTGGCATTAGTCTTGATGACCCATTTTCACTCATGAAACTGACTCAATAGTAGACTCTTGCATGTCAAGTTTGGGAGACAACTTCCTTCCACCCCTGGTCTCAATGGTTCTCAACCCCCAGGTCAAACCCAACTGTGAAAACCTGGCAACAATCTCCTGTAAAGTACACATATCTCCACACTCAAAATAAGTTCAGACGCCCGAGAGCCCATCTGTGAACCCCTGTTAAAAGATCCTTGGTCTTCCGGTCTGTCTGCTGTCTAACTAAACCCTCTGATGAGCCCCTTTCTCAATGGGGAGCTACGTCCTGCATGGCAATTCCTATTGGTTGAAATCTGGGTCCTGGTGGCTTCTACTTTTTGGACCAGGGTTAGCCTTTGTAAAGCACAGTATGGAACAGGAGGATGAAAGGTTTTCAATTCCAGGAGTCAAATAAGAACCTGCATGAGAATGACTGCCAGTCCTCTAGCCAACTCCCAGGATGAAGAAGCAGTAGAAAAGCCCAGGATTTGGAAATTTTCCTATTGATAATTCTGGGTCTCTGATGTGCTAACTTTCTGGACTTCAAGAATATTCATGGCTTTTCTGAGCCTAAGTCTCTTTTGTCTATAAAATAGACAAACCTGGCACAAAGTAGGTGTTCCATCAAAAATGAATTTAGACTGAGGAGAAAATCCCATATGGACAAAGATAGGACCTAATGGCAGAGAAAATGGAAAAGAAGAGGAGAAAACTGGATTTCTATGTATAATAGCATCCTTACTAATGAGATTATTGACTCTTTGGTACACAGACCTATAAAAAATTTTTTTAATATATTTTATTTTTTAAAGCAGTCATAGGTTCACGGAAAAATTTAAAGAATGTCATTTAGTTGGAGTCATATAGCACGTGGCCTTTTCCGATTTGCTTCTTTCATTTAGTAATATGCATTTAAATTTTCTCCATATCTTTTCATGGCTTGATTGCTCATTTCTTTTGAATGATGAATAATATTCCATGGTCTGGATGTACCACAGTTTATCCATTCACTTGCTTTATTGAATCAAATTAGTCTCCTTCTTACAGCAGAGTGGGTGACTATACCATAGAATGAGCTGATGGTAGCATTCCAAGATCACTTGGACATAAAAGAGATTCTCTCTACAATTCAGGGTCCCACAGAGTCCCACAAAGGACAGGTGCTAGATCTCTTAGCGTCATAATACCCACTGCCTTGACATTAAAGAAACAAAACCAATTTCCTGGGGATGTTGGGATTGGCCTGGAAATCTCAATGCAAAATCCCCACCAACTATAATCTCTGATGAGTCCCCTCTGCCCCCAAAGGACTGACTCTCTTCCCTACATTTGTGTACTTTTGGATGATCGAATCTGTGATATGGACCTCCATTAGTTCCCCTTATCCCCACTAACTTCTAAGGACAATACTGGGTTAGACACTTGATTTAATGGGGTCTGCGAAGACCCCAAATGGCAAGTGCAAGTGATGACACTCGAAAACTAAATCAGAATGCTTTGCCTTGGTTTGCTGATGACTGAATTAAACATAACTTAAATACTATTTTTTACTTTTTGTTTTTTTCTGAACTGAGCTTAGAATGAAAGGGGATTTTTTTTCCCTCTGCCTTTTCAAAAGACACACCAGGCGAACCAGAAGCAAACACGCATTTTCTAAAACTGGTGAACCATGACATCAGAATATTCTCTTAGATCTCACATGGACTGAACCTGCATTTCATACAGTTGAAGTCTCTAAATTAGGCCGTAGACATGGAACTGTTTCACCCAATTCAGAAAGGCAGTATGAAGTGTGTTCACTGGGTCTCCCTCGGCTCCATTGTTATGATGGTGGTTTTTATGGCTCCATTTGGTCTCTGCTTCTCTGCCTCTTGGTGGCTGGCTCTCCACATCCCTCTGTGTCTCTCTCTTCTGTCCCCCTGCTATTCCTGTCAGTCTCTCTATCCCTCTCTGACTGTGCTCTTTCTCCCCCTCCCACTGCCTCCTTCTGAAATTCTTGTGACATAAAGTCACGTTTACGAGCACAGATTCTGGAGCAGATGCCCTGGGCTTGAGATGACCTCGTGCCTCTGTGTGTCAGTCTCCCTACCTGTCAAACACGCTCGGAAGGGAACCTGGCACGTAATAGGCCTGTGATAGTTAGTCACTATCATTATTTCCCACATTTATGTAGCCAGCGTTCCAAGCAGTTTCTAGGACTAGCAAACAGAGTAACACAGCTGATCAGAGAAAGACTTTGAGAGAGAAAGGCTTCATGGGCTGAGGGAAACAGCGAAAGACCCAGGCCACTTCTCTTGGCTGTACGGTTCCTCCTCACCTTTTTTACAAAAGGCAATATAAAATATCTCAGAAGAAAATAGGAGATAGAACACATGAGAGAAGGAGAACAAGAATGAGGATAAAGGAGAGGATACAAAGAAAAAGTCAATGAGAGAGACAGTAAAAGAGAAGGTGAGAGAGGGAGAGGGAGAGAGGTTGAGATTCACTGCAGCCATATTCCAGTGTTCGCTGTTGAATAGAGTAAATAAGATCAACCTGTATTTTGGGGAAAAAAGATGCCACAGCCCACATCATTGCTCCTTATAAATTGCACCGAATGCAATCCTTTTATCTGTTCGATTCAGTTTTGGTACAGTTCACTGTGCTGTCGCAGGCCTCCCTCAGTTTCCCGCGGAGGTGCTGCCTTTGTAAGCTAAAGTAAAACTCCACAGAGAGAAGACTCGGCTCGTTAGCAGCTGAAAGAAGTTCGGCTTAAAGAAAAAGCAAATAGAGCTCAGGGTGTTTCAGAGTTAAAGCAGAGAGAGAGATACTGAAGCACTGAATTTGGGAACAACAAACAAAAAACAACCCCCCAATCCATGCCATGCCGTCTGCAATCAACATACATCACTGCAGGTACCCAGATGGCTGGGTTCGGGGAGGGTTCCAACCCAGTGGTTCTCGAGCTTAGCCGCTCACCACGGTCACCTGAGAGCTTTAAAACGAAGAATCTCCGTGTCCAGGGGGAGCCCCGGACTGCTGAAAGGGAGCGACCCAGGCCATCAGTATTTAGAAAGCTCCCTGGGCAACGCTAGCGTGTAGCCAAGGTTGACAACCTCTGATCTCTGGGAGTCCAGCGAGCTGAGTCACAATGTGTCTGGGCTCTGTCACCTGCCTACAGGTAAGGTGGCTCAAGGAGTGACTGAACCTGTCGGATAATTAGGGTGACAGCTCAGGGACTGTCAGAGGATGGCGGGCAAATGATGCAGCTCAAGAGTGCCTACCTCACTCCCTGTCATTTGGTTTGCCCCGAGTGTCTGATGGTCCTGCTTTGCCGGTGTCTGCTGACGGCCATCTGCTGCCCGCGCTTGTTGGGGAGAGGAGCAGTGAGCTGCCAGGCGAAGTGTCTGGCAGGACAGCTTTCCTACCTGCTATTCTAGGATTTAAAGGGTCTATGTTAGGGTGGGACCTTGCACTTCTGGTTCACGCACTCACAGTCCACCTGTTACGGGTTGAGTTGCATCCCTCTCAGGTTGGTATGTGTGGGTCCAAATCCCCAGTGCTCCCAGGATGGGGCCTTATTTGAAAATAGTGCCGTTTTGTAGATATAAGTGGTTAAGAAGTCCTCCTGGGGTAGGCTGGGCCCCTAATGTCTTATAAAACATGAACACTTGGACTCAGAGACACGCATGCAGGGAGGACATCATGCAAAGCTTAAGGTAGAGATCGGGAGACGCTTCGGCAAGGCAAAGAGCACCAGAGATGGCCAACAAACGCCGGGGAGCAAGAGGCAGGGCGGGGATGGGATTCACCCTCACAGGCTTCCGGAGGAACCGAAACTGCGGACATCGAGAATTCAGAGTCCAGCCTCCAGGCCTGCAAGGGTGAATTCTGTTGTTTACATCCCCCACGTTGGGGTTCACTGTGACAGCAGCCCTAGCAAGTGCTACACCAGCCCAGCCTGGGAGAACCAGTCCTGCCCCCTGAGTGGACCAGGGGCAGGTTTCAGGGCTCAGCTGCCCTGATTTCCAACCAGTCATGACAGTGGCTGCTCCCAACCCCCTCCTGTTCACTGTCTCCACTGCCAGGGGGACTGAAATGCCCACGCAGGGCCTGCTTCAGGTGCATGTGACCTGAGAAGCTGCATGGGACCCCATGCTTTGAAGAGTCCCCTGCTTGTCTCTGGTGTCGGCATTTTGAAATTTTTAGCAATTTTCAAAGAAAGGCCCGATGTTGTTGCTTTGTACTGGTCTCTGCACGCTGTATAGCCAGACGCGCCCCTAAGCTGTCCACCCACTTTCCCTCCTGGCTGAAGGAGGGAGCAGCCGATGATGAAGGATTATTTGGCTTCTGGGAACAGGCAGGCTGGACTTGGGGCTCAGGTGACCAAGTGCCACTGAGAAGCACAGAGGAAGTGTTGCATCCCGCAGACCCTTGGGGGGTGGCTGTCTGTGTCTGGTGCCTGCTAGTGCAGCATTCTGCTCATCGGATCATTTTATCCACGGCTCTCCTCGAAACCATGGCATGGATTTCTGCTATCCTCAGGATGCTGTGCCCAGGTGGGTTATTGTTCCCACTACTTTTCCCCCTCCCTGAAGTGGAAATGGCACAGCTGTGCCCTTTGCCACAGGCCTCTGCAGTGTATCCCACTGCCGGCAGTGACCCAGCTGATGTGGGGTTGGCCAGGTGACTCGCCTTGGCTAATGGGACCGTCAAAGTGCCAGTTCCCAGCTGAGGCGTTAATATATTATGTTTCCTTTCAACGTCTTGCCTGTCGGCCATCAGCCATGAGGAAAACATGTCCCATGTAGTCACTGGTCTGAAGAGAATGAGACAGAAGGAGCTGGCCTGGCAACGCCTGGCCTAGATTCAAACCCCACAGATCCCGGCCAAGCCCAGAGACATCACAGCCTCTACAGAGACCCCGACGCAAACCTTTAATGCTTGTTTTTGTAGCCCAGTGAGATCGGGGGTCTTCGTTATGTAGAATTACAAAAGCAAAAGCTGACTGATATAAGAAAGATGTATAATTTCTTGGCTGGCTTGGCTGTTCCTTATTGATTCAGCTTATCTCCCCTGCCCTGGCCCCTTTCCTCTCCTCTACATGCTCAGTTCTTCCCCTCCTCACAGGTGCCTGTTCTCTCTTGGCTTTGAGCAAATAACACTCTTCTCCCTTCACTCCCGCCCTGCCCCCACTACCCTTTCACCTGGCTAACTTCTCATTCTCTAGCTCTCCCTCCAAATGCCTCGTCCACCAGCAAATCTTCCCCAAGGCTCACTAGGAAATGCTAATGGCCCCTTAAGTGCTCCTGCTGTGCCGCAAGCTTCCACTATCAGAGCATTTGTCACAGTATATTGTCATCACAGGTATGGTAGGAAAAGATATTGAGATGTTTCTTTGTGTTTCCTTGTCACTGCTGCAGAAGGACCAGGACAAATGAGAGGCAGCAGCAGACAGCAACCCTTTGCTTTCCCTCCTCCCTGCCCCCTCCTCTCCTCTCTCCCCATGAATCCCAAGAAGTCTAGAGGGCCCTTTGCTTCTATGCCACTTTAAAACCAAATCAGAATCTGTTTTTTTTTTCCTGCATCCTGTGAAGATCCAAAGTCATTCTGGTGTCATCCAGAAGAGGACTGGCGAGAGAAAGAATGGCTTTGGGATCGAACTGTGAAAGAGCGAGGATGCCCACAGGTCCCATAAATGGCGGCCTGTGCTCAGCACGAGAACTGTGCACTTAAGAGGGGCTGGACCCCAACCCCTGAGCTCCCTCCCAGTCAGCGGGAATGCCCACATCTTAGGTGTCATGGAAACAACAGCAGGAACCCCGAAGTCTCCCTCACACAGTAGGACGCTCAACAGAAACCAGGGAAACTGAAGGGAGGTTGGAGGGAACTGCGTGTCCACCTGCTGTTGCTGCAGAACAAACTGCCACCAATCGAGTGGCTTAAAACCACCCAGTGGATGCTCCCTCGGTTTCCAGGAGTCTGGGCAGGGCGTCACGAGGTTCTCTGCTCAGCCTCACGAGCTGAAATCAAGGTCCTCTGCCCAGTTCCCCTAATGAGGCCTAAAACTGAATCACCTGCCAACCAAACCTGATTGGGGCTGGGAATAAACCTCACAGAAACTTTACAGAAAATAAACATCTTTGCTATTTCTTGCTTATCCTCACGTTTAGGTTTCAAATTCATGTCCACTCTACTTTAATCCTCTGCCTTTCCTGGTAGACCATAAACTCTTGAAGCTGGATGTTTCTCTCTGGCTTAGTGTTGTTAAAAGCCTGACAATCTACGGAGCCTAGCACAGTGCCTGGAACATGGAGGGAATCAATAAATAGTGGTCAAATGAGTGACCGCCTGTTAAGTGTCCAAAGATGCTTATTCGACTAAACTGCATGGATTCTCGTAAACACCACGTGACCTACAACGGGGTGGGTATCACTATGACCGTTTTATAGAGGATGAAACAAGGTGTGGGAAGTCAAGGTTACATATTCAGAATCACAGAAATAGTAACAATAGAGGTAGAACTTTTCATTTTATCCAGAAAAAAAAAATATGCCTTTCTACTTGGAACATGGCCCTGAAATGTAACACTATGACACATCCTAAATCTCATGACTCATGCCTTTTATCTTCTCTGATCAAGAGTGGGGTGAAGTGTAATGAACTAGAAGCCTTTATAAAATGGGATTTTAGGCCGAGGCCCCGATGCTAACGTCTCATAGAATCTCAAACTCTGCAGTTTCTGACTTTTCTAAAAGATGACTCTCCTCTTATTAGGAGCACAAAGTCAATTCCAAGGGCACGGTAAACCCGGTTTTTCTCAGACAGACTTGATGGGAAACCTCTTTCAGGTTTTCTGTGGACTAAATAGGGTGGTTATTCAGGGAGTAGAAAGCTAAGGTGTGGGTTCTATTTCTTGTAAATCATGCAAACACTCCATCAACTCTTGCCTCAGGGCCTTTGCACCCACTGCAATGGCTGACATGTTCTTCCCCCTCTCGTGGTTCCATCCTTCTCCTTCTTCAGTTCATGCTCAAACATCATTCCTCAACGAGGTCCTCTCTGATACCATGTCTAAGGTACACCCCTTCTCTGTTAATCCCTATCACTACATACCATAAAGAGCACTTTTTGTAATTTGCAATTATATATTTATCGTTTGTTTGTTTGCATGTTCATCCCCCACTAGATTACATGCTTCACAAGGGCAACTACCAACATGGTTTATTCACCAATGTTGGTTCTAACACAGTGCCTGGACTATAACAGGCGCTAATTATTTGTTAAACAAACTCATGAATACATGAATAGGTGGAGCTCATTGGGCCATTTGGCAAGCGTCAACTGAGCACCAATTACGTGCACCAGATGCTGGGAATACAAAGTTACACGAGGCCTGGGTTCTTCATTCTGGGTGTGCAGTCCAGCGCAGAAACAAGCACAGGTAACCCTAATGGCTCAGGTTTCCCCTGGCTTAACCACAAATGGAGCCACATTAACACAAACACCTCTGTCCCCACCAAGGAACCACATGACCTTACCGACCCCCCATATCTCCCTCGGTTATTTCCCATGAGTCCCCAGGAAATCTTTACATGCTCTCCAAGACCAGTCTACTCACGCTCTCATCCCCAACCTCCTGGTCAAGTTGCCATATCACTCCTGGCACCATTATTGCTTCTGGTGCCTTCTGGCTTTCTTGCCTTACACGGGAGCGCCTCACTTCTTCACCACTGCACAGCGGACTGGCTAGGTGTGGTCTCCCAGAGCAGAAATGAGGAAGGTGCCTGTGTCCATTGGAATCCCTTGGGACCTGGTTAAAATTCAAGTTCTGACTCAGTAGGTCTGGGGTGGGGCCCAGGATTCAGCACTTCTGGCAAGCCTCCAGGTGATGGTGACTCTGCTGGTCCACGGACCACACTCTGAGTAGCGAGAACGTACAGGATATTTGCAATGGGCACAGTGAACACTCCTTCCATGTTGGCTGTTAGGATTTTCACACTTGCTAGGCACGTGGCACAGCAGCTGTCATTTTGCCAGTGCTACAAAGTGTAGGAGACACTGTCGGTAACCAGCCCACCTGTGTCAGAACTCACTTCTACATGCCTCAAACCTGTAACTGTGACTACATGCTACTTTTCCAGCCATTGCCCTCATGTGGCACAGGCCAGAGATGATGGAAACTCAATGGGCCCTAGAGGAAATGCCAACCCATGATGGATAGGAGACGGGGAAATAAATGTTCCATCTCCCTCGCCCCTCTGCTGGAGCCACTCTGAGGCACGTATTGTATATGGGTTTATTGAGTTCCCCAGAGAACAAAGGGACTATCTCCCACATTTCTGACTTACTTGATAACGCCCCATGAATTGGCTTTTTTCTCTTCCCCATCTCATTTCCCTCTTCCCCAACCTGTGGTGCCAGCAACTACCTCCCAAGTAAACACTTTTCACTCAAGTCCTTGCTTCTGAGTTGGCTTCTGGAGGAATACAAACTGAGACCAAAGGCTCATTGCCTTTTGGGGCTGTTAAACACAAAATGGAAACCAGACTTGAAAATTCCCTGAGCAGACAAAACCACGTAAACCACTAAGCAAAACTAAATCTAGCTTATTTCAAGAACATAAGCGAAATTTAGGTTATTTTTCATAAAGGCCTCTAATAATTATAATAAAACTTAAGTCAGCTTCCTAAAATGATATAAGATGATTACTTTTTTAAAATTTATTTTCTACTGAACTACACCTGACATATAACACTGTGTAAGTTTAAGGTGTACAGCATGTTGATTTGACATGTACATATTGCAATACGAATGCAATACGAATACAATAGCGTTAGCCAACCCCTCTTTCCTTTCACATAATTATCATTACTATTTTCTGGTGGGAATAATTACGTTCTAGTCTCTTGGCAAGTTTGAGGTTTATATCGCGATATTGTTGTTTGTAATTGCTGTACTGTGTGTTCGATCTCTGGGGCTTATTTATCTACTAGTTACAAGTTTGCCCCCTTAAGCAGCATCTCTCCTATGGTGAGGGAATGAGAATCACTTTTAACCAATCCCCTGCTGTCTGGAAACTCCCAATGTGATAACCAATCATTGTAAAGGTTAAACCGCTTCCTCATTTTCACTTTATAAGCCATCCTGTAATGTCATGCACCTGAGCTTCGTATCGGTTATAAATTTGAAAGCTCCCCGAACTGTTCTTGTACACACAATAAACTCTTACTAAATACTGTTCATTGACTTGGTCATTTTAATTTTGCCACTTCTGGATTTTTGACAGGGCCAAATCATCGTAACATGAAATCACTATTTTTTTTTTCCAGAAAGATCAAGTGTGATCATGAAGGCGACATCCAGACACCACCTACTGAGTCTAGTGGTGTGCTTTAACCACAGTTCTCCTTGTCTTCCCAATGGGGTCATCTCAAATAAGGGAGACAGTTGCTGCCTAGGGTCCCCACAATACTATTTTGATCAGATGATGAGTGAAAAATACATTTCAACAATCCTCATTCCATGTCTAAACTCATCTGTTTGCCTGTTTCCATTTCATGCAGGCAACCAGATGTCAGATCCCACTGGCCCCAAATGAACCAGGTGTTGAAGGATGCACCCAGGAGGCACTGGATGTCAGCTCTTCAGAGTAGCGACAGTGACAGTTTTGTTGGTGCTGATGATTTTCGACTCCATGAAAGAAAGAAAATTTTGTCTTTGAGTACCAAAAAAGAGTGCAGGTGAACCAGACAAATTTAACCAACCTTTTATAGCAGGTCGGTTAGGGATTCTTCAATTTAAGCATACATCCAAGTCGCTTACAGAGTGTGCTAACATGCAGCTTCCCAGCAAAGACCTAGAGAGTTGGAACACACTTTGGAAAACACTGCTTTATGTTGTCACAGTAATAAATGTCCCACTGAATCTCCCAAGGATTAAAGAGAAATTTATTGAGTGTCTTGGGCCAATTACTCTTCTGAGCTCTTTACCTGCATCCCCTTCTTTAATCATCATAATGGCCTCATGAGTTAAATACAGTTATCAGCTTCTTATTTTACAGATGAGAAAACTAAGGCACAGATAGATTAAGAAACTTGCCTAAGGTCACACAGCTAGACATGGAGGAGCCAAGATTCAAACTGCCAATCTGGCTCCTGAGCCATACCTTCCCACCTCACCGGAGCTGAAAGACCAAGCAGGACCCACACGTATCACCTCTATCCTCTATAAAGACACTATCAGGGAATGAATATTTGCATCCCACTCTCTCAAATTCATACGTTGAGGCCCTAAACCCCAGTGTGACTATATTTGGGGATGGGGCCTGTGAGGAGCTGAAGAGGCTCAAATGAGGTCAGGATGGTGAGTCAGTCCCATAAGGCTGGTGACCTTATAGGAAGAGGAGGGGATGCCAGAGATCTTTTTTCTACCATGTGAGGACACAGCAAGAAGGCTGCTACCTACAGTCCAGAAAGAGAGCTCCACCAGAAAGCAAATCAGCCAAAACCCTGATTTTGAATTTTGCAGCTTCCAGACCGTGAGTAAATAAATTTCTGTTGTGTAAGTTACCCAATCTGTGGATTTTTTATATCAGCTCCAGCAGACTAATACAGATTCTTACCCATAGTGCTCCGTGAGGTTCTCTAGATTCCCCCTATCGAAATTGGTCCCTTGTCTCCCTAACTTCCCTACCCTGGCAAAGGAAATAGATACACGAGCCTAGGATCTTTAGAGGGTCCCAAACACAATAAAAACAAAGTGGCCCACACCAAGGTGCTTCGTAACTAAAATGTCAAAGGTTAAAGACAAAGAAAGAATCTTAAAATCAGCAAGAGAAAAACAGTTTGTTACCTACAAATGAGCTCCCATAAGACTGTCAGCAGATTTCTCAACAGAAACTTTGTGGGACAGAAGGGACTGGCATAAAATATTCAAAGTGATGAAAAGCAAGGACACGCAACCAACATTACCCTAGCCAGCAAAGCTATCATTTAGAATCAAAGGACAGACAAAGAGCTTCCCAGACAAGACAAAGCTAAAAGCCAAGTTCATCACCACCAAGCCAGTATTACAGGAGATGTTGGAGGGACTTCTTTAAGAAGGAGAAAAAAATTATCAAAAATAGGAATAACAAAATGGCAATAACTATATATCTATCAATGATTACTTTCAATGTAAATGGATTAAACACCCTAATCAAAAGACATAGGCTGGCTGAATGGATAAGAAAACAAGACCCATACACATGCTGCCTGCAAGAGACACACATCAGATAAAAAGACACGTGGACTAAAAGTCAGGGGACAGAAAAAGATATTTCGTTACAGTGGGAATGAAATAATAACAAGCTGGGGTAGTAATACTTATATCAGACTAAATAAACTTTATAACAAAAGGCAAAGAAGAACCCAGTAATTCCTCTTCTGGGTATTTATCTAAAGAAACATAAAACACTAACTTGAGAAAACATGTGCATCTATATGTTCATTGCAGCATTATTTACAAGAGCCAAGATATGGAAGCAACCTAAATGTCTATTAGTAGATGACTGGATAAAGATGTGGCACATATATACAGTAGAATATTACTCGGCCAATGAGAAAGAACAAAACCTTGCCATCTGCAACAGCATGGTCCTAGAGTAAAAGAAATTAGACAGAGAAAGGCAAGTGCCATATGATTTCATTTTATGTGGAATCTAAAGAACAAAATAAATGAACAAACAAAACAGAAATAAACTCATAGATATAGAAAACATTTTGATAGTAGCCAGATGGGAAGGAATTGGGGTGATAGGAGAAGGGGAAGGCATTAAGAAGTACAAATTGGTAGTTATAAAATTGTCAGGAAATGTAAAATATAACATAAAAATATAGACAATAATATTGCAATAACTATGTATCATGTCAGATGGGTACTAGACTTATCATCGAGCTGATCACTTCATAAGTTATATAAATGTCTAATCACTATATTGTACACTTAAAACTAACATTCTTATGTATGTCAACTGTAATTGAAAAATAAAAATTATTTTCAAAAAGCTGACTGATGCTCAAACATTACAAAAATGTTTTAAAACAGTGGTTTTTATTATTAACTGACTAACAAACCTCTATAATATTTTTATTTTCATTTTCAGACTGCATGTGGCAATCATTTTATAAAAATATTTTCTCTAGAGAGAATAAATAATGCTGATTTTTTTTCTAGCATGGTTGATGAAAATTAATATTATCAATGGTTTAGCAAATTTCCTTTTGGCTTCACAACTCATTAGTATTAGTAATGTCATGTACATTTTTAGAATTATTATCAGATTTGAGATAATTTTGATAGGTTTGTTTAATGAGCTCTAATGAGTTTGTTTCATGTCTGAGTTGTATGCTTTAGAATCTCACAGACTAGCTTCTGGCTCCACACACTTCAAACTTAATTTCTCGTCTGTTATCTACCTTTTTTCTGTTCCTATTATAATACTTCCTCTGGCCCTGATGTTTTATACCAAGACACCAGGTGAGCCAGCACAGTGGTGGCACAAGTGTTCCACCCCTACCCTGGGTGGCCTGGAGTAGCCTAACTATACACAGAAATGACTAAGAACCACATAAACATATCCCACCATATCCCATCCTAATGTATTATACTGTAGGCTGAACCCCAAATCCCAAATCCCAAAATGCCCCAGCCTCTCTAATACCAATCAATGTGATGGAGATGTGTAACAAAGAACTTCCAGGAGAAAGAGTCAGCAGACTTCAACTACTGCAGTTAAACTGTTTTCCTTTTGCAAATGTTCGAAAATGATGCAATCAAGGGAACACAGTGCTAGGGTCTTAGGAGAGGTCGTGCCAGTGAGGGGGCCCTAAAGCTTAAGCTTTGTTTGTTTTACATTAAATACCTCCTCAGGTGATCACAGGCATGTTGTGAGAACTGAATAAATCCCTAATATACATTAAAGTGCTTAGCACAAATTCTGGACACAATGGGCTTTGAAATGTGGTGCCACTATCATATTTTTACTGGCCTTAGTACTGTTTAAGATGGTACTGCCCACAGTACGTACTTTCTTTTCCCTCCTGAATGTTTTCTTTTTTTTTCATTGCTGTCATCAAAAGACTAAAACAAGCCTCTGAACCATGCTTTTTTTTTTTTACCTCTACTTGTAAAGGTGGGGTTTTTGATATGACATTTGTTCATGGTAGGACTTTGGTTTTCAGGGGTTAAACATTTCTATGCCTGAAAAGAGTGAATGTCCCTATCATCACAGTGACCAGGAGATCAAAGTAATATCTTTCTAATCAATAGTTTAATTACTTTAAAAAATTACATCTTTGCCCTAAAATCAGATGCTATCTTTAGCCACCATCACCAAGAGACATCTGCCCAATGAGGCAACAGCGCTTTTTCGTAAGTGATACGTGATCTATTTATTTCAGCAGCTAAACACCTTCTGGTACAACAAACAGCCACCTTTGGAAACAAAGATGGAATTTTGGATGTCTTAACAGATATGGGTTGTCTAAAATTACAGACAGTGCTAATTAACTGGAACACAGATTTAGAACCTGCAGTTCAGAAAATATGCAAGAAAAATAGTGTTTGTCAGAAACTTTAGCACTGAGGAGCTAAGCTATCTCAAGGATGCTAAATTGATGGTAAAAATTGTGTACCATTGTTAAATCTCCATAAACAAAGCCTGTCAGGTGGCCTCTGAATTACATCATTTGTTTGCTCAAAGAGCTGGTGTTTAAAGTAAATTCACTTGTACTGATAAAAATTATGAATAAACAGTGAAAAAATATACACTCTATGGGAGGAAGATTGAAATTGACCATAACTTCATTTATGTTTGGCTAACAAATTAATTTTTCCTTTCAAATACACCTTAATTCAAAGAAAGCAGTGGTCATTAGCATTCCTGAATTAAAAACTGAATGAGTTACTCAGAGTTTTAGAAAATATTAAGAGAGGCTGGTGGAGTTTCCCAGTACATGTACTATGTCCTAGGAGAGAGTCACATGGAAATGTGGAGTCTTGAGAAGAGGTCAAGTTTCAAAGTCTGGAAACTGGTATTTTCATCCCAGATCCATCACTAATTCACCAGGTAATTTTAGTCATTACCTAACTGATCTGGCTAATAAGGACAATAATAATTCCTGCCTCCTTAATTGAAGAAGCATTTTAGAACACTTTGGAAAGCCAGAAATGCATCACATAAAAGGAAAAGGGGGGCTGGCAGTAGAGCGTAGTGATAAGGAGCCCAGATGGCACGTGTATCAGGACCAGACTCTGCTCGAGTTCAGCTGCTAGGCAGGTGGTGATCAAGGGCAGAGATCTTAACTCATCTTCTTTGAAACAGCTATAGTAATGGTGAGATGAGATAATGTGTGTGAATTAATTAGCTCATCTGTGTGTATCAGCAGCCCAGAATAATAACGACTTAAACACAAAGAAGATGAGACCCACGGTGAGCGGGCCAGGCTAGTATGGCCACTCTGCTCCACAAGGTCCTTCAGGGATCCAGGACCCTCCCTGTTCTTATTTGAAGATGGCTTGACAGCCTATCTGAATCTCAAGCAGCAAGATGAATGAAGGTTAGGTAAGGGGAATTAGGGCATATCACCTTTCTTTAAGGATACAACGCCTAAGTTGCACATGACGCTGCTGCTCACATTTCATTATCTGGAACTTAGAATGTGTGGCTGCCTAAACCTTCAAGAGGCACTGGCTGAATCATGTAGACCTTATACCAGGAGGCTACAAGCCCCACTAAAATGCAGGGGTTTTTCACCAGGAAGAAGGGAAAAAACAAAACCCACATGAAAAGACACTGAGCTGACTGTCACATTATCTAAACTTCTTAGCATTTATGAGTGGTTAATATTGTAGCTGTTATTACCTATTATTATGTAGAGTCATCGAATGAGAAAAAAAAATTTAAGAGCGGGATTCTCTCTGCACTAAGTCTGGGCTGGTGCACCATATCCTTTACCTTTCTGAGTAGTTTCAAGCTTAGCATACATGAAGCCTCTTTTCTGCTGAAAGTACGAAAAGGGGCAAATTTCTGAGATCTGCAAATGGACCACCCAGTCAGTGCAGGGAACCTGCCAGTAGAACTCAAAGGTGCCCAAAGCATCTCTTCTTTTTTATTTCTTCTCCATTTTGTAACTATTATATTAAATCATAAATTATTTTCTGGTTATCAATTATAAAGCCCCACATCCTCTAGTCCATTAGAAGTGAGATCTATCCTAGGGAACCTTATTGGACTATCAGCATATGCTGAAATATTTGACTCCTGCCATCTACCTATTTACCTATCTATTGACCTATCTATCTACCTATGTACCTACCTATTATGTATCTATCATCTAACTATCTAGCATCTATCATCATTTATCTATCATCTATCTATATTTCTATCTACTTTTCTACAAAGAACATGCTTGACTTTTATCACTGTGAAATTTAAAACAATGTTTTTGCCAGGCACTCACTGTTGCAAAGTTCTAAAATGCTTAGAGACAGGTCACAGTCATTGTAGGCCCTTTAATATCGGACCTGTCAGAGGAAGGCTTACCCTTTGGGATGGGAAGTTTCTTGGGATGTTCCCGGTTTTAGCATTAACAGTTCTGTGTCCCAGGGCTGCCCTCAGTCCTGGGAGAACTGAGATGGCTGTTTACCCGAGATGCCCTACAGTGGGCCTCAGAGATACCTCTAGGAATGACCCCAGGCAGGAGCTTTGGGAGGACCAGCTGAAGCACCTGGAGATAGAAGGAGCCTTGAAAATACAGGTCTTTCCCTCCCGCCTAATGGGAAAGTTTGTTCACTGGCCCTGCTGATGTGTTAGACCAGGAACACCCAACTGGTGGAGGAGACCTACCAGCAGAAGAACACAAAGGTGCCCAAAGCCTCTCCTTTTCTTTCTCCTCTCTCTTATAATTCTCATGTTAATCAGAATTCTGTTAGTTACAGATGCAAAAAAACCTAACTCAAACTGGTTCTAACAGAAGAAAGGAAATATATTGGTTTTGTAGCTAAATTCATAAATATGTCAGCTTCAGGCACAGTTTGATGTAGGGGATCAAACCACAGATCAGGAATCTATTACCACCTCAGTTTCTATCTGGATAAGTTTCATTTACTGGCAGATTCTTCCCCTCAGGGTGACAAATTGGTCCTGACAGACTCAGACCCACTCTCTTGAAACCAGTGGAAAAAAGAGTTTCTCTTTTCAGTAGTTCTAGTAAAACTCCCAGAATTGAGTTATACCTGTCTGACTTGGTCACACATACTCATCATTATGGTCAAAGAGTGAAGCATGCTGATGGGGCCACCTGACCCGTGTGTGCATCCCTGGAGTGGAAGGCTGTGTGGTCAGCACTGTATAAGATGCACAGGTTGGGTGGGAGTAGAGAGAACTGGTTTCCCAGGTAAAAACATAGATGCTAAAGATGACAGAAGGGAATATAGACGGTCACTAGGCAAGAACAACATGTCATAACATCTCCTAACGTCTGTCCTCTCTCTTCCTCACCTTCCTTACATTCTCTTTCACCCTCTTCTCTTTCTCTCTATATCTCTCCAGGTGTCTCTTCATCTGTCTGTGTCTGATATTCTCTCACTGTGCTAGCCATGGTACAAGAAGCAAAGATGTAGCTCTTGTGATCCCTGACTTCAGGCACCTCTCAGATTCAAGAAGAAGAGAGACAATTCTATAACAAACTCTAATAATATGTAATATGCCTGGGGAATGCATTTATACACCGAATAAATAATGAATACTTATGCATACATGAATAAATAAATCATGAAGGAATGAATGAAACAGATTAAAAGAAATATGCAAAATTACTCAAGGCACACAGAAAAAGAAGGGATTATTTTCATCTGGATCAAGTAAAACCTAAGGGAAATTTTCACAAAGGAGATATTTATTCCGACTCTGAAAGATGGGGAGCAGTTTGTAACAGTTTTCAGTGGAGAGAGACCCCATACAATCGCAACTAGGATGTTTACTGTCAGTTACATGCCGACCTCCCAAATTTCCTCATGTAATTTAAAGAAAATTTCATGATCAAAAATCAAGAGATCTAGACAAACAAAGCCCGTCACTAAGTTTAATTTCATATAAATCATTTATCTGCTATTGTCATCAGATTTTATCATTTGTAAAGCAAGTGGATGAAACTATTTCTGAGGCTCCTTTCAGATATAAAAATAAAGAATTTTTCTCTTGACAATATGAAGACCATTGACTTGTAGAGTGAATGGAAGGGTCTTCAATGCTGAGATCCTAGTTAAATGTGCATTGTCGCTTTGGGTAGTCTGCAAGTATATGTATGGGAAGAAACTGGTTTACCAGATGTCTGAGTCAGCCAGTTGCTACCCTGGGCATCTACTGGTATATACTTAAGCGGGGTATTTAAGAGAAGAGGCAATAAGAGCTCGCTAAGCTGAAACTGGGTCATTTTATCACATTGACTAAAGTCACCCTGGAACTGTAGCAATAGAACTGAAGGCAACTGCAGAGCCAAGAGGGGATTACTGTGACCAAATGAATCTGTTCTCTCTGAGTCCCACCAGTTAAGGGTCATTCTGGTGAGTCCTTTTGGTGGCTTTTCCTCATGAGTTAAATTTTGCCTTCTCGTGGCTGAGATACTACACTGGACCAACAAATGAGATAGTTAGGTGTCCTAAAATATGTGTACAGTTTTAAATTATCACCAGGTTCTGCTTTCACTTCTTAATTTAGTAAATGGAGGAAAACAAATCCTACATCTCCTCTCTGTGTGTAATCATCCATTCAGAAGTCCTGTTGAGCAAGTGGCATGACCCATTAGTCTCTGACTTTTTAACCACAGAAATAACTACCTCAACTTAACAATTGCCATTTGTTGTTGGTGTACAGGCCCAGTAAATGAGTGAGTTCTAGCATACAGAAAGAAAATGAACTTAAAAACAGGATGGAGTAGGAGTTTACAAATGCCCACACAGTATTCCTTGAAACCAGGCTTTGAATTCCTTGGGGAGATGATGAGCTTCATTTTAAACACAAGGAAATAGGCTCAGAGAAGTAAAAGAAAGGAAGTGAATATGTACATTAGAGTCAAGAGTTCACATCGGTTTGTTTCTTTGTTTATTGCAGTGTTCTTTTCATTGTTATTTGCCAGACTGATTTTCAAAAGCAAAATCAACACACCTACCAAAATGTCTAAAATGGAAAATACAGACAATACTAGCAGCAGGGATGAAGAGCAAATGGAGCTCTCAAATATAACTGGTGGCAGTGTAAAGTGACACAATGGCTTTGAAAGACTGTTTGGCATCATCTACTAAAACAATATATATGTATCCTTTACGAATTATGCATCCATTGCCAACAATAATGCATGCATATGTCCACCAAAGAAATGTTCAAGAATGCTTGTAATTCTATTCATAACGTCTCCAAATTGGAAGCTACCCAAATTCCCACCAATGGAACAAATAAATAAATGTAGTATACTCACATAGTGGGATATTAGATAAAGGGGGATGCACGGAACAGCACAGGTGAATTGTGCAAATATAATATTGAGCAAAATAAGCCAGGCACAAAAGAGAATAGGCTGGAAGATATTTATATAAAAGTCAAAAATTTTATCTATGGTGTTAAAAATTAAAATAGCAGTTCTCCTTGAGAAGGAGTAACTAGAAGGGGACATGAGGGGGATGCTTCTTAGGTCCCGGTTATGTTTTGTTTCTTGATCTGTTGCTGGTTACGATGTGACAGTGATAAATTTCCAAAAACGCATTGAATTGTACCCTTATGGCATGTGTACTCATTTTTACATATACTATACATGAATAAAATGCCAAAAAATAAAAAGATAACAGCAAATTCATACCAAGTTAAGAAACAAGCTAGGTGAAAGCTATCAGAAATATTTGCAAATGATAAAGAGTGGCTGGCACCTATCATAGGCTTACTTAGAGTCTCACATTTTTATGCATTAGTTTACTGAATTCTTTCAATAGCATCAAGTGAGTATAATTGCCTCATTCTTAGAAGTTAAAATACGACTCAAAAGCTTAATTACCGCACCTAAGACCACATAGCAGATAAGCAGTAGAAGAGGTATGTATATAAACCAAAACAGCCCACCTTCCAGGTAATATTATTACATGACACCATGGAATAACTTAACCATCATGTGACATCACCTCTCACATACTAGGAGAACCTGGAACGCCCAGGAACACCTTGATTTACAAGTTTTTATTCCTGTGAAAACCACTCAGAAACCATAAGAAATTGGGAGAACTCCCTTAAGTTACCTCTGAAAAAAAAGAAAACATTTGAATCGAAATCCAATGTTAACTGAGATGGAGAAAGGCTGTTTATCAAAAATTTAAGGCAGCCACAGGGAAAAAAAAAACCACGAAGGCTATAACTTTCTGCTTGCCAAAGGCTCCTTTTGAATAAATCACTGCTGATATCACTCCATGGCAACTGGGGAAGATATGGATGGATGCAGTCATTTTCGGGAAGTTAGGGGACAATTAACATCAGTGCAGGATTTGTGATGAAGTGTTGAAGGATGGTTGGCACCCGAAGGAGAGAATGGTATGTGTTTCGTGTTTTATGATATGTTTTGTCACTTGGGGGAATTCAGAGATGGAGGCACTTGTAAAGTGAAAATGGAAGCCAACTTTCTCTTCTTGTCACTTGTGTTATTTGGGAGGTTTTAAGTGGAAAAATAAATCAGAGGCTGGCTCTGTCCACTAAAAGACAAGGGAGTTCTCCCTAAGAACTGGGCTGGAATCAGAAAGTAAGCAGTCAGAGGCAGCAACAGGCTGGGTGATCAGCTGCTTGCTCGGTTTACTCACTTTCTCTCCTATTAGCAACTGGGTTTCCGTTGTGGTGTATTTGCTTCTTTCTGCAAGTCTTTACTGTGAGTCTGTTTGACCTGCTGACCACCACTGCTGTGTGTCTCATGCCCAAACCAGAAGCATAATCATGGGCATCACATACATTGGCCAAGCCTCACCTCAGTAGGTACCACCTACAAAGACAACATATGCATAGGTGGTGAGAGGATGCGTGGCCAGCCCTCTTCAACAGCCTACTGCAGCTTCTTAGAGCATAGACAATGGCTGGATTAATTCCAATGAGCAGAGCAAGAAAAGTGGGGCAAGCTTCCCCTCACCAAACAGTGGAGTCAAACAAAGGGTGTAATAAACTTTGAGAAAACTTGAAAATCACTGTGTAAGGTTTATGCCAAAAGATACCTTAAATAAACCCAACCTTGTATTTTTCTTGCTAAATCCATTAGCCTCTTACGTTCTTTGTCTCTCACTTTCTTCTTTCAATCCTTCCTTCTTTTCCTTCTGTACTCCTTAATTCAACAGGTACTTGAAATATTTTGGACTGAAGGCCGTAGCCTGAAACTAGGTTATACTCATTTCTGAGAATGTGGCTTTACAGGTGTCTCTGATTTGCTGTTAGAGTGGTTAGCCTATATGTACTTATTAGCATCTTTCAAGAAGGAAGTAGAGGTGGTCCGGTCCTTTACTGCCATATAGCAGGACAGCCCAGACACGGCGGCACAGTTCTGTGGGTCAGGAACTTAAAAGCACATGGAAGGAGAGCTGCTGTTTCCATGAGTGCCCATGTTCTACAATGTCTGGGGTAATCCAAACAGCTGCAGATGGCTGAACCGGCTCCGTACATGTGGGGCCACTATCCTTCACTGCAGGGCACCTGCTGAAACTCGAATGTCCAAGATGGCTACTTCGCTCACATGCGTGGGGCCTGGGCTGAGATGGCTGGAACATTTGGTGTTGACTTATGGTTGGCTTGGGCTTCCTCACAATATGGCAGTCTCAGGATGCTCAACCTCGTTATGTGATAGCTAACTTACCCCCAGATCGAGTGCTTAAAAAGACCAAGGTGGGAGCTGCAATGCTTCTCAGAAGCTACCTTTGGAAGTCTCACAGTATGATTCCTGGTGCGTTCAGTTAGTTACGTAGGGCCAGCCCAGATTCGCTGTGGGATGAGACCACTTAAGGGCACAGGTACCAGAAAGTGAGGGCCTTGGGGATGGGGTGTCTTTGGAGGCTCATTATCACAGAGGAAATACAATGTACAACAAGAGGCCTGTTTGGATCCCCCAGCCAGAGACGCCTAGCTGGGTCCACGGAGAGGGCAGAAGCTGCAGGAGCCCCCCACAGATGCTCTGTGGCCCAGAATTCAAAGTAGTACATGGGTCATGTGATTCTAGTCACCTTCTACACAACTTCATAACCACACAATGTGGCTCTAACATCTATCTACAAGTCACCATTTAACCTTGGGAACACAGGAGACAAGACATTCATCATGATCACACTGAGTCATTCTCAGCCAACCCAAGAGGCAGAATAAACAGCAAAGGGCCAGAGCAGGAGAGAAAGAATATGTGGCCAAGCTAACAGCCTGGGTAATAAGTAGAAATTAGACAATCCTTGAGAGAGTCCCAGACTGAAACTAGGGATACTCTACAGGGACCTGGAGCTCCTTCATAAGCAGTTGAAGCAAAACTAGTGAAATGTGGATATTCAATCTTACATAAGCCCGTTTGCACAAAGTGGATTGTGAAGATGCAAATTACACTGAATAACATTTTTAGTTCAAGCGTTGTACTTAATGACCTTGCCCTCAGGGGTTCAGCATCTAATTGGGAAAATAAAATTAATATATATTAAGTAATGGCATAAGATGACATAAGAGCTGTCACAAGGGAGACCCAAATAAATGGCTCACACATTAAGTTTTATAGGAATAACCTCAGAGAAAGAAGACAATCTGAGAGCTGGAATGAACAGCAGGGCCTCTTGGAAGACAGAAATTTGATCTGTGCTTTGGAAGTTGGCAAAATTTAATTAGGCGGAGAAGCAGCAGAGAATAAAAGAAATCTCAGAACTCAGAATGGTTTTGAATGACTTTTGATCCATGACACAATTATTTTCTCCTAAACATTTTTAATTTTTAAACCTTAGCCATTTTTAGTGAGTAATGTATGGAACTCTGGGGGTTGAAGATTAATGGGATGACTAAAGAAAGTCAGAAGAAGAGGAGGTATTTTGGAGTGGTTATTTACTTACATCTCTTTTTGGACTTAAGAGGAAAAACATCTAGACAAGGGGTTGGCCAGATAGTAAAAATTTTTGACTTTGCGGGCCATACAGTGTTGATTGTAATTACTCAATTCTGCTGCGGCGGCACAAAATCACCCATAGTCAATCTATATACCAACAAAACCAATAAAACCAGTTCCAAGAAAACCAAGTGGCAGGCCAGGTTTAGCTCGTGGACCAGAGCTTGCTAACCCAGGCTCCAGATAGTCCACTTCCCCCTGTGAATGTTTCCTGAAATCTATACTAAGTCTTCCATCGTGGGTAAGAATGTGACCCAGAAGTTGTTTGCTCTGTGGGCATGTACTCTAGGCCCCTGCTGTGCTCACCACTGTGCTGGTCAAGTGGGGTATGTGGCTGAGCAGGTGGGTACGAACCTGCCCCAGCAAAACTCCCAGCCTCCAAGGGAGCCTGGAGGTGGGGAGGGAAGATGTACAGAATCTAACCTGGTCTCAGGGGAGAGAGGGGCCAGATCTGACTCCCTGGGGAAATTTTTACTGGGGACTGGAAGGATGTCATTCTCAGCACATCTTAGACGGTCTGTGGAAGAAGAGACGTTTAGGAAAGTAGAGGAAGACAACTGTTTGCAACCCACAGAGGCGAGGGAGTGTATTTCATTAGAGAAATGAATAGAAGTTTGATGTGGCTGCAACAGGAACAGTGAGAGAGGAAAGAGGGAAAGAGGAAACCGGAGTTCTTGAGAAATGGGAATTACCCCAAGAAATGTACATCGCTTTGCTTGGGAACAGCTGAGATTCTGCAGATGACAAACACTGTGAAACCCTCACCCAGACACGGATCCCACAGCTGAGAAGACGGTGTCATGGCCACCCCAAGCCAATCTGCTAAACTTTGCTTCGGAGGAAAACAGTGATCCCACTTCTACCGTCCCCACACACCAGGTGACAAGAGAGTCGCTTTCCACATCATCCTCAACACCGATCAAACTGGAAGCAGTGGATGCAGACCCAGAGGGCCCTTGGAAGTGAGTCTTTCCCTTCTACAAGAATGTGGAATCAGCTGAACTCTCCATCCTTTCCCTGTGCCGGATAAGTGAGTGTCCACCGCGTCTGGAGCTCTCAGAGGCAGCGCCATTCCTTCTGTGTCCTTACCAACAACAAGCGCCATCTGTGTTCCATGTGATCCTGATGTATACCATGCCTGGACTTTACTGAACTGAGACATGAGCTCCACATCCAATGGAACACAGTCAACACTCAGTAAGTTTTCACTTATATTATTATGTTGCACACAACGCTCAACATGCAGGAGGTGTCGGCAAATAGCAGTTCTCTCCCCTCTCTTCCAGGTTATTCTACTGTATAAATCTTACCTGAAATCTCATAAAACCTCTCATGAACCACATTTTCCACTTCACCAGATGCCTTGGGGGCATCGGCAGAAACAAATCTCAGGTGGGAGCAAATTCTTTCCAGTTACACTAGAAGGAACAGAGAAAAAGCTAAACTCCTGGCAACAAGCAGGGGGGATGCCTACGTGGGGCTCTGACCCCTACGTGGGGCTCTTTACTCCCTGTGCTCTAGGAGAGGGCTGAGTTTGCAGAGCCAGCTCCATGGTGGGCATGGGGGGGGGGTCTCCCTTTCCTCTGTGGCCATGGGAAAAGAAGGGCCACAGGAGAGACCTCAGGGCACCCACCCTCACTGGTGAGATGTGGCCTTTGATATCAAACTCAAATGTTCCCTGAGAGTCAGCACAGAGGTACACGGAGGCACCCAAGGTTGTATGTGGGTCGGGTGGTGAGGGGTGTAACTTATGTCCCCAGGCTAAAGCACCAAGCAGATGGCAGATAAGCTCTTCTCCTTGCTACAAGCTTCAGGTGAAAACAAAACAAATATTGTCTCAATGGCACCAACATTCAAATAGACTGGAGAAAATAGCATTTGAACACTGGGCTTACATGGTGAAATCTGAATTCTAACTGCCACACTACCTGGAGAGTGATCTTAGAGCTAGCCTGTCACCAGTTCTGTGTCTCCATGTCCTCATGGGTCTAATGAGGGGCTCTCTCCAGATGAGACTGAAGGTTCCTTCCAGCTCTAAAATTGAACATTTCTACGGCAACTTTGGAGGAAAGAAGAAAGAGCATGGACTGACTCGAAGGTAGAGAGCTAGGATTTCTGTCCCATCTTTACCACAAACCAGCCGCATGGCCTTGGGAAAATAATTTACTCCCTCTGGGAATCAGGTCCCTTACCTATAAAAAGGGAAAGGTTGGTTTGATCAGCTCCAAATTTGATGAGTCAGTGATGCAAAGGGCTTACTCTGAGCACCTTCTCTGAACAGCGTCCATGAGCTCCTGGGGGTCAGACAGCTGAATGTTCGTCTGAGACGAACGAAGGCTTTGACCTGCCAGACAGCACACAAAATGCTGTTTGCTCATTTTGCTGAAAGACCACAAGCCTCTGGTTATCGGACATCTGCCTTGTGTTTACCTGGAAATTGTTTTCTCTATTTTTGTCTTATTATAAAAGTGAGACGTGTTCCAAGGAAGAGAAAAGCACAAAGAAAGAATCTGTAATCTATCCCACTCTGCAAAGATGCCCAAAGTTGAATTTTTTTAAATACCCTCTTGGACCTATTTTCAATATCCAGGTAAGAGTCATCATTTACCCAAATCATCCCAAAGTTCTTCAGCTTTCTGGGACCAGTCTTCCGTTTATATTAGAATAAAATAACTCATTTCTCTTGTGTCGGTCCTGCATAACAAATCACCACAAACTGAAGGCTGATGACACCGTCGGGGCATGGGATGGCTGGGTCCTCTGCTCAGGGTCTGAACTCAAGGTGTGGCCTGGGCCACATTCCATCCTGGAGGCTCTGGGAATGGATTTACTCCTAAGCTTACTCATGTTGTCGGCCAGGTTCAGTGGTTTGCAACCACAGGACTGAGGTCCCTGCTTCTGTGTTGGCTCTCAACCAGGGGCTGCTCTCAGCTCCAGGAGGCCACCTGCATTCCTCATCATGTGTCCATCATGCAATGGCCTATTAAGTTCCTTCTCATGCCTGGACTGTCTTTACAGGAAGAGCCCTGTCTCTTTCCGGGACTCATCTGATTAGGTCAGGCCCAACCAGAAGCTCTCCCTTTTCATAAATTTGAAGTCAAACTGCCTAGTAACCTAATCGAGGGAGTTATATCTAGTTGTGTTCATTGGTCTCACCCATTCTCAAGGGGAAGAGATTATATAAAGTATAAATGGGGGGAGGCAGGAATCTTGGGGGCCTTTTTAGAATTTTGCTATCCCATACCTTATTTCATGTAATTACAGGAAAAACACTGAATTCTTCTGAATATTTCACTAGAAAGTAATCGGTCACAGTACTTGACACATAGTTGTCACTCGATAAGTATGTCTAAGTGAACTAATGTGTTCCTAAATTTAATGATCTAGTTATAGCCAGCCCACCCTCAGGTGCTACTCCAGTGTTGCCCCCTTTCTGATCACCCCTGGTCATGTCATCCCTGACTCATGCTTTTCTGCCTAGCTCTTCTGCACCAATCTCAACCCTCCAAGGCAGCAGTAGTAGAAGCCACTAAGGACAATCTCGAAAAAGGAAATAAGTGAAACCATGTGAAACTGGGTACCAGCATCACTACTTCTTCAGTCCGAGTCATACTCCATCAGAAAAGTCCCTTACTGGTAATCTCTTGCCTTAGGCCATGGCTATGGTATAATAAGAACTATATTTGGTCTTTGTCCCCAGTTCTTGGCACAGAGGAAATTTCTTAAGTGATTGTCTTTAGTCATGCATAGGAGACATTGTTGAGCACATTTCAGTCTATGTTCCTTAGGTGACTAGGGTGGGACCCCAGAGAGCCTCAGGATGGGGATGGTCACCTGAAAGACCAAGTGATTAGAGGGCCGGAAGTTTCAACTCCACCCACTAACCTCTGGGGAGAGGAAGAGGGGAGACTACAGATTACACTCTACAGAAACTCCTGACCAAGCTATGATGAGTCTCTTCTTCACACCTCCAGGGTGAAGAAAGCTCCTGTCCCAGGCCACCAGAAGAAGGTTAAAGCTTTATAACATCCATATACATTTTTCTTTCAAAGAAAACCACTCATTTACACCAACATGAAAAATAATTTTAGCTTGCCATTGACCTGCTTTCCATTCCAGATTAACATTACCTTGAACCAAGCAATTTGAAAGTTCTCGTTGTTTATTTACTCATTTGTTTCCTCCCAGAGCTGAATTCTTAAGCAATCCAAGACTAGGAAGAAACTATGAAATTATTGTTGTTTTGCTGATCCTGTAGCTATAGATGGAGTTCTGAGGCACAGTTCAAGGTCAAGTTAGCTTGTGCTCTCCTCCCTCCAGCCAAGGGGATGCTAATGGGCAGGAAGCAGACAACAGAAGAATTATCTCCCCTTCCCCAGACAGTGGCAAAAGTCCCTGTTTTCTTTCTTTTTTTTTCCTTGCTGTTGTAATAAGAACTTTACAGTTCAATGGGTTCTGTAGCGTATTTGGCAGAAAATGTAGGTTGAGCTGCAACTTGCTATAATAATAATAGCTACCATTTATTGGGAGCCTACTGCATGCCAGGCACTTCGCCGAGTGTTTTATATGTGTTATCTCATTTAATTCTCACAAGTCTATGAGAGAGGCATTATTCCTTCTTCCATTTTATGCAAGGGAAACTGTAGTGTCGATAGGTTAATCAAATTCCGCAGGTTCACAGAGCCACAAGGTGGAGTTAATTTTAACACAGGTCTCTCTGACTCCAAAACCATTTCCTCTCACCACGAACCAAGGATCCTCTGCAGCCAGAAGACTGTCCCTCTGTGACGCAAGGTCTGTGTGCATCCCTTCTGCCCCCAGGGTGATGGAAGAAAACAGCCCCCAAAAGGGCACCAGAGTCTTGACTCTCTTAAGACCAAGGCCATTTAATAAAGGAATTTTACTGATGTTCTAGTAAAGAAGTTCCAGACAGGCTAGAGGGTTTAATTCCAGATGGAATGATATTTTAGGGGGAAGCAGTGGCACAGTGCTAACTTAACAAACTTCTTGGGGGGTTCCAGGCAAGAGGGTAGGGGGAAGAAAAAGCTGTGCTTGCCTCTTCTCATGACATTAAAATTAAAACTAAATGACAGAACAATTAACCTGGAGAACCACCCAAATGCTCACTGAACAGAACTCCCATAACAAAGGATAGAAAGAAACAGCCATGCCGAGACTGGCAGAGAGGTGGACAAGTGGAAGGGGCTGGTCCCATACCTGTGTGTGGTGGTTGAGTCTTGGGAGGGACTTCTTAGCTGCCGAGGTCACCGCCCCCCCGCCAGGAGGCAAGGGCCCCAGTTCCAGGGCTGGGAAGAGGCACCCCCATGACACCTGCTGCGGAGATCAGCAGGGAATCCACACATCAGGTGAGGCATTGGTCTGCTGGAGGCCCCATGTACTCTTAAAGGGCCTGTCCATTGGCACTTATCGTGGCCCAATCAGAAGAATAGTGACTCAGGAGGCACCAGTAATATAGTGGGAGAGACTGAGCTATGTGGTTGAGGCTGATGGCTGGAAGAAAGGTCACCATTGTCTCTGTGTTGAGCCTAACACCGGGACAGCCCAAGGCTGGGCGTCATCTAGTTGTGTGGAGCCCGTGCCCACCCAGCCAGGTCTGAACCTGCCCTGGCCTGGTGTGCTCTGTTGGCTCCACCCCGGTGACTCCCTAGGACCCTGCCCCACACAGCTCTCCCATCACTGGAGGCACTTCCGGCAGCCAGCAGCTCACACTCAAGTCTTTCTTGGACAACTCTCATGGGGTGCACAAACCCCGAGCACACAGCGGCTGGTCAGGTGTGCTCTGAGCCTTTTGCTGAGTGGCCCAGGCTCAGCACTGATGCCAAACCTCAATCTGCATTAATCTGGTGAACCCCACTCACCCCTGTCCCCATGACTCCCTAAGACCTTACCTCATCCAATTTGCTTACCACACCAGGCTCCTTAAAAGGCAGGGCCGTGTGGGCAGCTAGCAGCAGGACTGGGAGTGCCCGAGGCCTTTTCCTGAGCTGCCCAAGGCCCAGAGCCAGGGTGACCAGCCTTGGTTTGCAATGTGGCCTCACCCTCATGCCTCCAGGTCCAGCACAGGCAGCGATCAATCATGCATTGCTCTATAGCTCCTACCACATAGCCCTAGGCTGGTCACAGGCAGCAGCTGACCTTATCCTTCATGAGAAGCCCTCCTAAAAAGCCCCAGAACCAACACGCCAAGTGGCCAGCTTTGAACCACAATAAAACAATCCAATTACCCCACAAGAGGCACACCCAAAGGGTAATCTCAGGGGGCACCAGAGCCCCTTGGGGCAAATCCCTAGTTTTCAGGGGTCAGTCCCCTTAGCGGCTCTCACACTGTGGATGTGGCCAATTCATACAGCCACTCAGCCTGAGGGTCATTCCCACCCACTGTCATGTAAACAGTAATCGAAGCTCAACTACAACATGAGAGGCACACACAAGGGACACATCTGGAGCACCAGCACAAGTGAGCAGGAAGATTACACCACTGGACCCATAGGACACTTACTCCATAAAAAAAAAAAGGACACATGGCCAAGACTGGGAGACATAACAAATCTACCTGATACAAAGAAACAAACACAGAAAGGCAGTCAAAATGAGGAAACTAAGAAACATGTCCCAAATAAAAGAACAGTTAAAAACTCCAGAAAAGGAACTAAAGAAGATGAAGGCAAGCAAACAGATAGAGTTCAAAACACTGTATAAGGATGCTCAAGGAACTTAGTGAGAGCTTCAACACAGAGATCATAAGCATTAAAAAGGACATAGAAACCATAAAAAAGAACCAGTCAGAAATGAAGAATACAATAACTGAAATTAAGAATGCACTAGAGAGAATGAACAGCGATTAGATAAAGCAGAAAATCAAATCAGTGATTTGCAAGACAAGAAAGCAGAAAACAAACAATGAGAACAGCAAAAAGAAAAATATTTTTTTTTATTTAGAGTAGTTTAAGGGGCCTCTGGGACAAAATCAAGCATACCAACACTCACATTCTACGGGTACTAGAGGAGAAGAGAAAGAGCAAGTGACTGAGACTCTATTTGAAGAAATAATGACTGAAAACTTGCCTACGCTGATGAAGGAAACAGGCACACAGGCCCTAGAAGCACTAAGAGGCCCACACAAGATGAACCCAAACAGGCCCACATCAAGAAACACTATAATTAAAATGCCAAATGTCAAAGACAAAGAATCTTAAAAGCAGCAAGAGAAAACTAGTTAGTTACTGACAAGGTAGCTTCCATAAGATTATCAGCTAATTTCTCAACTTTGCAGGCCAGAAGATATGGCACAAAATATTCAAAGTGATGAAAAGTAAGGACCTACAACCAAGATTACTCTACTCAGCAAAGCTACCACTTAGAATCCAAGGACAGATAAAGAGCTTCCCAGACAAAAAAAAAATTAAAGGAGTTTAACACCACTAAGCCAGTATTACAAGAAATGTTAAAGGGACTTCTACAAGAAGAAGAGAAAAATAATTAAAAATATGAATAATAATATGGCAATAACTAAATATCTATTGCCCATTACTTTAAATGTAAATAGATTAAATGCTACAATCAAAACACATAGGGTGGCTAAGAAAACAATGGATAAGAAAACAAGACCGACACATAAGCTGCCTACAAAAGACCACTTCAGATCAAAAGGCACATGTAAATTGAAAGTAAAGAGATGATAAAAGATCTTTCATGCAACTGGAAATGAAAAAAAGAAAAGCTGAGGTATCGATACTTATACCAGAAAAAGAGACTTTAAAACAAAGGCTATAATGAGAGATAAAGAAGGACATTACATAATGATAAAGGGACCAATCTACCAAGAAGATATAACCTTTATAACATCTATGCACTCAACACAGAAACATCTATACATATAAAGCAAATATCAATCAACATAAAGGAAGAGATCAACAGTACTACACTCGTATTAGGAGACTTTAACACTCCATTGACACCAATAGACAAGTCATTCAGACAGAAAATCAACAAAGAAATGGTGGCCACAGAATGTACATTCTTTTCAAGTACACACAGAACATTTTCCAAGACAGACCACATGTTAGGCCACTCAATAAGTTTAAGAAGACTGAAATCATATCAGTCCTCTTCTCTGACCGCAATAGTATGAAACTAGAAATCAATTTCAAGAACAACAACAAAAACCCCCCACAAACACGTAGAGGCTAAATGGCATGCTACTATGCAATGAATGGGTTAACAATAAGATCAAGGAAAAAATAAAAAAAGACGTTTGAGGCAAATGAAAATAAAACTGCAACAACCTAAAATCTATGAGACATAGTGAATGCAGTCGTAAGGGGGAAATTCATAGCAATATAGGCCTACCTCAAGAAACAAGAAAAATCTAAAGTAAATAATCTAACACTTAAGTATGAAAAATCAGCAAACAAACCCCAAAGTGAGCAGGAAAAAAAAAATAATAAAGATCAGAGTGGAAATAAATGAAATAGACTCTAAAAGAAATACAAATACAAAATATTAATGAAACCAAGGTCTAATTGTTTGAAAAGATAAACAAATTGATAAACTTTCAACCAAGGTCATCAAGAAAAGAAGGGAAGATCCAGATAAATAAAAAAAAAGAAATGAAAGGAGAACTAAACCCTACACCACAGAAATTCAAAGAATTATAAGAAATACCATGAACAATTATATGCCAACAAATTGGACAATCTGAAGAAATAAATCCTAGAAACATACAATCTTTCAAGACTGGATCAAGAAGAAACAAAAAATCTGAATAGACTAATTCATACTAATGAAATTGAGTCAGTAATTTAAAAAATAAAAATAAAGCTCTGGACTGGATTGCTTCATGAGTAAATTATAGCAAATGTTCAAAGAAGGATTAACAACTACCCTTCTCAAACTATTTCCAAACTCATTTTATGAGGCCACCATTACCCAGACTCCAAAACCAAACAAAGACATTACAAAAAAGAGAAAATTATAGGCTGATATCCCTTATGAACATAAATGTAAAAATTCTCAACAAAATGTTAGCAAACAAAATTCAGTAATACATTAAAAAGATCATAAATTATGAACAGTGGGATTTATTTCTGATGCAAGGTTAGTTCAATATCCACAAATCGATTAATGTAATACACCACATTACAAATTGAAAGATAAAAATTGTATGGTCATATCAATAGGTGCAGAAAAAGCATTTGATGAAATCCAGCATCCATTTATGATAAAAACTCTCAGCAAAGTGGGAATAGAGGAAACATAACTTAACATAATGAAGGCATTTTCCCTAAGATCAGGAACAAGATAAGAATGTTCACTTTCAACACTTTTATTTGACATAATATTGAAAGTTCTAGCCACAGTAATCAGACAAAAAAAAAAAAAAGAAAGAAAGAAAAAGCAGTTAAACTGGAAAAGAAGTAAAACTGTCATCTGCAGATGACATGACACTATATAAGAGAATCCTAAAGATTCCACCAAAAAACTATTAGAACTGATAGATGAATTCAGTAAAGTAGCAGAATACAAAATTATTATTCAGAACTCAGTTTATTTTTATACACCAATAACAGACCACCAGAAAGGGAAATTAAGAATAAAATCCCACCTACAATTGCAAAAAAAATAATAATAATAATAAATAACATTCCTAGGAATGAATTTAACCAAGGAGGTAAAAGACCTGTACTCAGAAAATTATAAGGCACTGAAGAAAGAAATGGAAGAAAATACAAATAAATGGGAACATATATCATGCTTGTGCATAGGAAGAATTAACATTGTTAAAATGTCCACATTACCCAAAAAAACTATAAATTCAGTGCAATCCCTATCTAATTACCAATGACACTTTTCACATAACTAGAAGAAATAGTCCTAAAATTATTGAATTTTTATATGTAACCATAAAACGTACTATATTGCCACAGCAATCTCGAGAAAAAAGAATAAAGTTGTAGGTATTATGTTACCTGCTATCAAACAAGTCTATAGCAATTAAAACAGCATGGTACCTGCATAAAAACAGACACACAGACCAATGGAACAGAATAGAGAGTCCAGAAATAAACCCACACATATATGGTCATTTAATCCATGACAAAGGTGGCAAGAATATACAGTTGGGTAATGACAGTCTATTCAATAAATGGCATTGGGAAATCCAAACAGATAAATGTAAAAAAATGAAATGAAACTGGACCACTTTCTTACACCATATACAAGAATAAACTCAAAATGGATTAAAGATTTAAATGTAAGACTTGAAACCATAAAACTTTTAGAAGATAAATATGATATCCCTCAACAATATATATATTTTTTGGATATGTCTCCTTGGGCAAGGGAAACAAACAAATAAATAAATAAATAAAACTACATCAAACTAAAAAGTTTTTGCAGTGAAGGAAACCATCAGAAAATGAAAACAGTTTGGAGGTTCCTCAAAAAATTAAGAACTACCTTAATACCCAGCAATTTCACTTCTGGGTATTTCTCCAAAGAAATCCAAAAAGATATATGCACCCCTGTATCCACTGCAGTGCTATTTACAATAGTCAAAATATGGAAGCAACCCAAGTTCCCATAAATAGACAATTGGATAAAGAAGATGTGGCACATATATGGAATATTACTCAGCCATAAAAAGAATTTGCTATTCGTGACAACGTGGATGGACCTAGAGGGTATCATGGTAAATGAAATAAGTCAAACAGAGAAATACAAATACCATATGATTTCACTTATATTTGGAATATGAAGAACAAAATAAACAAATAAACAAAACAGGAGCAGATTCACAGAGAGAACATTTTGATGGTTGCCAGATTGGGAGACCTGGGGACTGGGTGAAAAAGCTGATCGGATTAAGAAGTACAAACTGCTAAATACAAAATAGTCACAGGGATGTAAAGTACAGCAAAGAGAATATCGTCAATAATATCATAATAGCTTTGTATGGTGCCAGGTGAGTACTAAACTTACTAGGGGGATCACTTCATAAATTATATAAATGTCTAACCACTATGCTGTACACCTGAAACTAATATAATATTGACTGTCAAGTGTTATTTTAAAAAATAAATAAAATTTTAAAATACAACTATAAATAATAAATTTTTAAAAAACAGAGCTTCTTCATTTGTGGGATCTGTTCAACTACGTCAAAATATAACACTGGAATTGAATGGCTGGCCCACTCAGATAACAGAACTGACATCAACTCTGCTTCACTGTGTGCTTTACGAGAGGTGTTAAAGATTGAGCACTTCCAGTCTGCCAAATATCACCAAGCTCTTTACTTACACTGGCGTATTTAGTTCTCAATGTAACCCTCTGCCTAGAAATGCCACATGTCCCTTTTGTACAAACTCATCAGCCAGAGTCACATGATAAAGAGAAAGACATTAAATATTTGCTCAAAGGTAAATGCTGTTATTATCCTACCTTTGACAAAATAGGAAAGTGAAGCTAAAGGAGCTTTTATCATAGCTATTCAGTTGAGCCAAGATTTGACTTTCTGACTCACCCTTCACCCCTCTCTGGTAGAGACAGAAGTGTAAACACGTTACTATAATGCAAAGTAGATGAAGATGTAATCACAGCTTAAACAAAAAAAAAAATGAAGCTCAGAATAATTGTAGGAGCTGAATAATTCTAATGGGGAGGTGGAAGAACTAAAGAGAGAAGAGACAAGGCCTCGTGGAGATGTGACTCGTGTTGAAACTTGAAAGATGGAAGTTGCATTCAAGGTACATGGTAGAGGGTGAGTAAATGCACAGAGATGGGAGAGCATGGGGGAAGTCAGGGCACCCTGTGCTGTGTGGCTAGAGTGTGAGAGGGAACTTGAGAGAAGTAGAGATGCCGGGAAGATGAGGTGAAAAGCAGACTGGTGACAGACTACGGTTTTTGTTCTTCTGGCCATAAGGAGGTACGAACAGGGCACTTTTCTAAAACAACTTAAACTCACAACTAGAGAAAGCATCAAAGGGCCAAACTCATAAAACAATGAGTCCAAAGCTTCACTTTTTACAGAAGTGTAACATTTCTGGAGTTCTACAGAGTGCTTGCCACCTCACATTGCAGGATTTAATAAATATTTATTAGACATTGAATGATTGCCAGGAGAAGATGTGTTTGAAGTTTAAAGTCTGCCCTGAGGACAAAACAGAAAGAACTAGACATCTAGAGATAAAGGCAACTCTGAAAGGAATTTTCTGGATTGAATTTGTCACTGAGTACACAGAACACCAACATGCTGGCATACAGCCAAGACAATAAGAAAAATGAAATGCTAGCACAAACTGTGTGGTCAAGATTTAACTAGTCTTGCAGTGAATGGGGCTGCCATATGGAATTGTTTTTGTTTGCTGTGGGTAATTTTCTGTGGAAGAACATCCTTCTAACCCAGCATAATGAAGTCAATTATTGGTACTTAGAACCTCCGGCAGGAAAAAAAGAGGGAGGGAGGGAGAAATGCAGTCATGAAACACTTTTATGACTGAGCTCCTCTCTTGGCTGGATTCCATTCACGGGGATGCTCCTAGATGGACTAGCAAGAAGGTGACAAAGGCTGGATTGTCAGGTACACTGACGGAGGGCTCAGAACAATTGAGAGGTTTCTGATTCCCAAATACATACTCTGAGTGGAGAGAGACGTCTGCTTGGGAGACACTGGTGATGGCCCATCCTGAAGACATATGTAACAGTTCTTAGCAGACAGCTCCTGAAGGTGACTCAGTTTCCTAAGAGCGGGTCATCTTTTCCATTTCATGCCCAAGTGAATTCTGACCCCTAAGAAGTTCCTCATGAGATCTACAAATGGGTGGATGATGCCCCAGGAAGAGAAGTGATTTTATGAATGGATGATCTTCTCTTTGTATTCTAGACTGATAATCCTAGCTTGTCTCCTAAGGATAACGGTGAACGTTCCTTGCAAGGGCATAGGCCACTTGAAAGGTGGGTGGAGAATGGTTAAAGGAAAGAATGTTTGTCTTGTGGTGGCAACAGTGTCTGAAGCTGATTACAATAGACCCAATGGGAAATGATGAAGACTTCAATTTTAGCTGTAGCTATGGGCATGTGGAGGAGGAAACCCATGTTAGTTTGCTACGGCTGCTGTAACAAAGTATGACAAACTAGGTGGCTTAAACAACAGAAATATCATGTCTTCTAGTTCTGGAGGCTAGAAGTCCGAGATCAAGGTGTCAACAGGGTTGGTTTTTCCTAAGGGCTGGAAGGAAAAATCTGTTCTATGCTTCTCTCCTAGCTCTTGGTGGTTTACTGGTCATCTTTGGTGTTCTTTGGCTTCTGCTGCATGGCTCCAATCTCTACTTTTATCTTTCTATGGCGTTTTCCCTGTGTGTGTTCACATCACCTTCCCTCAGTGCATGTCTGTCCATACCCAAATTTTCCCTTTTGATAAGGACACCAGTTATATGGGATTAGGGGCCCACCCTACTCGTTTTCAAATAAGGTCACAGTCTGCGGCACTGAGGTTAGGACTTCAGCATGAATTTGAGGGACACACAACTCAACCCGTGTCAAGTCCCATGGCAGAGGTGTTTTGGAGTTATGATGAAAATAACTTGGTGACTAATTGAATGTGTTTTTATTATTTATGAGTTAAGACAGTTTGCAGATGAAGGAGATATTAATGTATAACGGGGGTATTTGCAATTTAGCAAGGGGTAATGTCCACATTAGTGGCAATGTCCTTGTTAGAGGACAAATTTTGTTCCCTCGCCAAAATTGCTATGTTGAAGTCCTAATGCTCAATATCTCAGAATGTGACTATATTGAGAGACAGGGCTTTTAAAAAGATAATTAAGGTTAAATAAGGTCATCAAGTTGAGCCCTAATCCAGTAGGACTGGCATCCTAATAAGAAGTGATGGATATGCTAATTACCTTGTTGGTGATCATCATTTTACATGCATACACATATCAAAACAGCATGCTATATACCTTAAATATATACAATTTTTGTTTGCCAAGTCTACCTCAATAAAGCTGGGGGGGAATTAAAAAGTAAACAAGGAGACTAGGGCACAGCCACACACAGAGAAGAAAGACAATTAGGACACAGGGATTAGACAGCCATTTATCAGGCAAGGAGAGAGGAGATCTCAGAAGGAATAACACTTCAGTCACTTTGATCTCAGACTTCTAGCATCTAGAACTATGAGAAAATAAATTTCTGTTGTTTAATCCACCTAGTCTGTAGGACTCTGTGATGGCAGCACAAGCAGACTAATACGGTCCTTCATAATCGAATGATGACCATTTAAGGTACTGTGCCTGACCAGCGCAGGAGATGATGCTTGGAGGTGGGGAGCATTGAGTCTTCCCAGGTAACTAAATTCTTATCTGTCAAAGCACAAAATCAGTGTTGCCTTTTAGTAATCACAGGGTTCTCTCCAGCACACCCGAAGCCCAGAGGAAGATGTATTTATAAGGCACCGTACTTTAATAAGTCCTGGCATCCCAAATGCCACCACGTTGTTTGCCTCTGCTGACCATTACTATTTGGGTTTTTAGATGTAATGTTAATTTATTGAGGAAAAACTATGCTTTATTTTAATTATAATTGAGAGAAGGCAGTTGAATGGAAGAGAGAATTAGAGGGAGAGAGGGAAGAGATCATGGGACAAGGAACAACAAAAGGGAAGAAAGAATAAGGAACTAGAAGAAGAGAAAAAGGCGATGGAGAATGAGGGACCAATGAGCTAATCTGCCTGATTTGGTGGCCTCAGCACCACTGTCATCGAAGCTGGGTAACGCCCTGCTGCTGGGGGCCATCCTGTGCAATGAGGATGCCTAGCAGCATCCCGGGCCTCACTCACTAGGTATCAATAGTTTCCACCTCCAGGTCCCCAGTCATGACAACCAAAAGTGTCTCCAGATAGCACCAAATTTGTCCATTGTTGGGCAAAACCCATCCATGGTCTATGGTATGATTTCTCATAAAATATGTAAATGGTCACTTAAATTTTCTAGAACAAAAGGCAAAAGGTGAAGAAACACATAAATACATGTAAAGATAGGAGGACAGGGGCGTAGACACGGGCCTGGCAGTCCCACGATTTCAGGGGCTTCGATGTCATGGAGTGTGTGGGGATTTGGCACATGGCATGCTGTGCTTTTTCAGGCATGAATACAACTGTGATGCTTCACAATAGACAGGGCATTCCACGTACTTGTGATGGATATGATACGTTTCTTCTAGTGAACACACTGTCCGCCTTACTCAGAGCACGGCCAGCCAAGCCAAACATAGTTGTAGGGAGGGGTTTCACTTCTTTTTCCTTTATGGTTCCAGAGCATCCTACTTCTCTGATATAATGCTTTTTCTCAGTATTATATCCCCAGTCTTTGTCTGATGATCTTAATGATGATCCTAAAGAAATTGATGGGAAAATTAATAAAATTAGCAGTATTATGAACTGCTAAATGCTAAGGCTCTGGTGTATTGCTTTGGGCAGGTCATTTAACTGAGTCTTCACTTTCTCATTTATAAATGGGGTAAAAGTAGCCTGTCAGAGGATTAGCTATGTGGATGGAGATAATAAATAAAAAGTGCTTAGTACAGCCCCTGAAAAGAACTCAGTAAATATTTAATTTTATTTTTATCAGCAAAGAAAGATTGGAAAGATGCAAGAACTGAATATTAAGTGAGGATTTTATATGAGAAGTGATTAAAAAGGTGTTTCTTTTGATAAGAAGGAGTTATAGGAGGGATAAAGGCCATCTTCTAGCATCTGGTATAACCCCTTAAAAAGAAGAGCTTTTTCCAAAACAGAACTAGAGAAAGAGAGGTGTTGCAGGAAGGCATATTTCAGCTGAAGTTTCCCAATACCTCTAACAACTTGGCTCATTCATGAGAAGTGGTTGAGAAGCCTCTTCAACTGGGTAAGAGAAAACTCCTACACTTCTTTCAAGACCCATCTCAAATGTCCCTACCTAAGGAAGCCTACCCAGATCACCTCCATTGTCCAGCCTGAATTCAGCATCCTGAACTTGGCCCCTTATTTTACAAGAGTTTCCTGCTTGCCTGCCTCTTTCCACATCTGCGCAGTGGACTCCTTTGGGACAAAAACCCAGTTGTTCACTTCTTCAGCCACATTGCCCATCCCAATGCCCGGAGCTGCAGATACTCAGAAGTTGTCAACTGGGAGAAATAACTGAATGGCCAGAGAAATTTCGGATTTAGGGAGGAGGTTGAAGTTGATCTCCTATAAATTTCCGTCCAACTCAAATATGCGATGATTTCTTGATTATATCCTCTAACGCCTAACTTATTTTTACTAAATGAATAGCTGCAACTAGATAGCCTGCAACATACAACAACTTAAAGGAAGAAAGTACAGAAAACCATCTGGTTCACCGTTGTTTTGTTTTGTTTTGTTTTCCAACACTTGTCCAATGGTCCATTTAGTGGTGGGCATAATTTTTCTCAATCTAAGAGTCAATTGGCTTAAACAACTTATTCTGGACTGACTCAGCTTCCTGCCTTCTGAGAAGTTCATGATCAAAGATCTGCTGGGGAATTAGGACTTATAAGGAACCATGCACTCAATTGAAATAACAAAATAAAAATAATTTGTTTTAGGATTGTACCCAGGCTTACAAAGTCTCGTGTTATGAACTTATATTCTCTAAAGGATAAAAACTGTACAAACAATTGAAAAAAACCCAGTCAGTCTGCCCTCATTCCTCTTTTCTGTTGTTCCATGTTCAGAAGATGCAGAACATCTGTATTCTCTTTAAACCTCTTAGCCCAGAAGCTGGTTCCCCTGGGCCAGTGGGAAGGTAACTATTTGCAAGGTTGCAAATAAATAGAAGTCACAAATCTAGAATGGAAGGTGAGAATTATATTCTAAGAATGGCTTATGGTGGGGGATTCAGAGAGGGAAAAAGGACTTGGAAGTTGACGAGCTGTGAAATGATTGAAATGGAGGGTGACATTCTAAAGCATTAAAAAATTTGCATTTTGCACAGGTCTGTAGGATCATGGAAAAACCAGTTATCAAAAAAAAATTGACAGAATTATAATTTAATATAATATCTTTCAGCTCTTTGTTTCTTTTGCTTTGTTTTGTTTTTAGGAAAGGTATTTCCATGCAATTCAACAAACAAATATCATGGACCTACTACATGCAAAGCACAAATACGAGAAGACAGATGCATGAATAGTTGTTTCAAGATATCATTAACAGGGTAGTGGCAAAAGACAATTAAAATTGTGTTCATTATAAGGATAATAATAGCTAAACTTTTAATACCCACCTTGTACTTCTAGAAAAGTCAGTATAGCAGAGTGGCAAGACCATGAAGGCTAGAGGTAGACAATACACCTCAATTCAAAGCTCAGACCCACCACTTAGCTCACTGTTTGACATTGAAAGGGTTCCTTTACCTCTCTGCATTTCAATTTCTCATCTGAAATAACCAGCATACCTACCACATGGGGTTATTGTACTAATTAAATGAGTTAAAATGCCTGAAGCAGTTAGAACAATTCAGTTAGTGCTATATGTGTTAGCTATAATTGCTCTCATCTCTGAGTATATGAATCATGGTATTTATTATACCTCGTGGCAACCTGTTATTATCCCTATTTCACAGGAAAAGAAACTGAGGTCCTAAAGAATTAATTCCTATGTTGGAGGACACAGCGAGTAAGGAAGGGTTAAAGCTAGAATGAAAATCTCAATCTGGCTCTAAAATTTATATTCTTACCATTGCATTTCACTGCCTCCAAGGTAACAATATAATGCAAAAGAAAGTGAGTGAAAATGGAAGCATTAGGTAAAACTTTGGAAATGCAGGGGGAAATGGATGGGTGGGTTTGTGGAGGAGGTGGCATCTGAGCAAAGTCCGGAGGAAGAATTTGCTCACTTCCTTACCCCCAGGATACAGGGCTTCTGCATGCCTTGGTTTTAGACCATCTTTGACTGATTTGGGTCAGCTTGGTGACATTTCTCTGCTGGATAGCAATGCCTGGTAAACAGTAGGCACACAATAATTCTCATTGGAACGAGAACTGACCAAATGAATTAGTTAAAAGGGACTGGCTTTCCAGGGTTTTAGCTTAGCTTCAGCTAAGTACCTTGGTAACATTCAACCATCCTACTATCCTTATTACAAAGTAATTGGATTCTCCTTTGTCTGGGAAGAGATTGGTGCTTTTCAGAATACACTGTGAACAGAGAAGGCCTTTGGGCTTAATTAGTAATCCCTCTTTAAAGTGAAAAATACAGGAACACTGCAAATGTATCATATGTCAAGATTTCAGCCCTGTAGGTAATGTGTTCTTTTCTCAAACACAATTTCTTCCCTATTTACTTGATCCATTATGCTAATTAATGAAAACACCAGCTTTCAGGATTGAACCAAGGTTTCATTTTTGTTTTGTGTAGTAAAACTTCTATTATTTTAACAGTATGGATTGCCCAAGGGGAGAGATGCACCCTTTCCTTGAATTGTTTCTTTAGTAAATATAGTAAGATAATTGTATGTTGTGAGTATTCAGAACTGCAAAGGCTTCAGAGAAGTCCAATGAGAATTGTCCCCTCAGGGAATCTGAAATGTGGTTGAAAAGAGAAGGTGGACACACTCACAACAAAGTCACATAGCAAAACATGAGGCAAGTGATGTTAAACTACATCGCAAGAAAGGACAGAATGTTACATGACTGAACCCAACTTAGTGGGAAAATGACTCTATTGCAATGGGAATTTTTTTTTTTTACAATTATCTATTTATTGGAGTTTAACTGGGGAAAAGGTAGTGCTCAATGAGCAGCCAAATATACAAACTATTTAGACCCTTGGAAAAATTATTTCTGGTGGACTCAACGTCAGCCAAAATCGGAGGGAAAAAAATTAGCTCATCCCAGAGCTTCTGACAGTTCAAGCAAAGTGGTTTCTTTTCAACATTTGGATCCTGTGGTTCCCCATTAGGACTGCGTATGTGCATGAGGACACATGGTGCGACAAGGTGGGAGATGTTCCGGCCAGGCTCTGTGTCCTGATCTGGGCTCTGGTTACAGCTATGTGCTTGCTTGTTAAAATCTCACTCAAGATTTCTGACCCACCCCACATATATGTTATGCTTCAATATAAATTTTATATTTAAGAAAACAGGAATAAACTACTCAGGTAACGACTTCTAAATTATGTTTAGAATTCTCTCCCATCTCCTATACCTGCTGGTCTCTACAGATACCTTACAACATAATGACTGTGTATTTCAGGTATATTTGATTTTTGTCTCATCCATTTGTGTCCTTAATTGCTTGAGGAGATCCTGTCTAATCCCCCATACCCTTGCTAAAAGCCTTTTATGTCCCTGATAAAAACCTAGATTCTCTTTGACTTGGAAAAATTCGATAATCTTTGATTTTCAAACGAGATTTTAAGTTTTTGCTAAAGAAAAAAAATGCCATGGAAACATCTAGGGGAGCTGTTTGCCATGGTTACCATGAAGATGAAATGACTCCAGAAAAGATGGACATTAATGGCTGCTGCACCCCGGGGAGAAGAGATTTCTAAGATAGTGGTGGTGACCAATTACTCAGCATTTAACTCTTCCAGGCCTAGGTCTACGCACTTTTAACCTCCTGGTATACCCAACAGCACAAGGAGGAGAATGCTGACAATACTTCCATTTTTACAGACAAGAACATGGATGCAGAGAGAAGTGAAATGTTTTGCCCTCGGCTGCACAGTCCATGAGTGGAGAAGCTTGCAACAACAACCAGCCGGGCCCCCAGGTCCATGCGTTTATTCTGAACCATCTCTGAAGACCAGCGTAATGGTGACTCCTTGGCAAGATCCTGACAGGCATTCATTCTCTCCCCTATGACATGTTGGGGATAACAGCATTTGTCATATATAACATTCACTAGTATCAGCTTTGTCTTTTCAAGGTGACTCTTGACATACAGAAAAAAGTATCGAAGGGTCGTGCGTGTGAGCACAGCAAAAAACAACCAAGGCCTGGAAAATGCCACGTAGCGGTTTTAGGGCAGGATAAGCCTGGGTTTACAGCACTTCCTACTACTAATTAACCATGAAAACTCACACAAGTCATTCAAATTCTCTGAGCCTCATTTGTTCATCTAGAAAGTAGCACTGATAATGTCCATTTTGCCAGAATTCTAGGAGGATTAAGAGATTAAGATGTATTGGGCACACAGTAGGTGCTTAAAGGGTGTCAACGCCCCATGCTCATTATATATGCTTATATTCCCAGGACTTAACAATATCTAGCTATTTTCTATCTCTTATAGTAAGTTGCATACTCATACATACCCACTAGGGCCTTAATAACTATGTGAAAAAAAATCTTAAATAATCGTTTTACTTTGTAGATGAAACATTAGGCTGCAAAAGAAGAGAGCATAGCCGGTGCATTTGGTGGAAATGTCACTGCAGAAATGTAGCTGAATATTAGGCATCTAATTGTTATTAGATATTTCTCAAAAATGGGAGTCTGCTATTACAACTAGGGGGAAACAGTAATCATTTCATTATTACCATTGAAAAGCTTTGGCAAACTGTGAAGAATATGTAACCTCTGGAGAAGGACCAGAGGTAAGCGGTGGAAATTCATTAAAAGGTCGGGGGAAAAAAAGGGCCTGTGTGAAAAGGTTAAAAATAATTGGGATTAGTTAGCCCAGAAAGGACAACAATACAAGGCAACTTAATTACTAGCTTCATTCCTTCACAAAATGAGGCACCCTCTATGGCTTCCATCTCTGCTTTAACCAGAAAACTAGAGGAACTGACCTTAAAAAGAAAGCAGAACAAAAGTAGGCATGGTTCTTGGGACATTTTCATTTGATAAAGTAAATAAACGATTACCTAAAGTGATTCTAAAACTGTCTATCCAGGAAAGCCTGTTTTTCACCTGGAATGTGGGACTCATGGGGAGGACCTGGGACAGCTGAATGAAAGACTGGTCGAAGAACCTGGAGGCAAGAGGCTGAACCAAGCAGCTTTTAATGATCCCTTGAATTCTCAAAATTTTAATTCCCAGACTTTGAGTCTGAGTCTCCCCCACCTCCCCAGACGTCTCCACAGCTACCATTGTGTTAAACCCAGCCACGGGGACCTTCTTGGGCACTGAGGACCCGCATCTGCTGCAGAGTCACAGAGGAAATAAAAGGTCAGCTCTCAAAAGCCCAGCTGGGAGCCAACTCTGCTTCTTTTGACCTTCCAAACTTTCCATTAGAAGGGCGGTGCTCCCAGAGATTTACCAGCATGGGTGGCTGGGGTTACGATTAGGTGAAATGCTGTCAAAGGACTGAGTCTCTGGCAAGTACGACCAGGAGGATGTGTGTTCTGGGGTGGGGTGTGTGTGTGGGGGGTCATAGTCCTCTTACACCTATTGGAGGAGGAGAGACCTGTTAAATAATCAGTCTTACTATCAAACACCCCATCAAACACCCCTACAGTGTCTATGAGTATGTGGGAAACTGGGGGGTTGGGGGTCACTTTAGATAGCAGGGCTCCCTTCTCTTAGAAGGACACCCCTCCTCTTTATAGCTCCTCTACTTCCCATTCCTAATCCATGGTATTCTTATCTCTTTAACGCCTTCACTTCGCCCAACACTGTCCTTCTCTTCCCTGCTTTGGCATTAGGGTAGACATGTCAATCATTTGATTCCATCTACCCAGTTCCCTGCTGGGGTCAGGCGTAGAGTTTAAGCCCCTTTCCTGAAAGATAAGGAGAAAGGAGGCCTTTGCCACTTTCTGGCTTTAAAACAAGAGCAGACACAAGACATCCAGATTTGAAAATTTAAGACTATCTCTTAGTGTGTCTCCTAGTTACTCTTTTAACAGTCCCCCTTTTTCTGCTTCAAATTTCCTTTCCAGATGTTTTTTTTCCCCCTTAGCCTAAAACCTGGGTATGTTTTGTTTAAAGAAGGGGTCCGTATAGGCCGTGTTCCTAGTCCTGGGATTAATTCAACTCACAGCAGTAATAATTAGATCAAGTGCTGGGGACGGCGAAGGGAGTACACAGGAACAGTAGGTGGCAGAGAAGGAATCAATTTTATTTCACAGTGACCTAAAGAGAGATAAAAGCAGTTGAAGAAAAACGTATGTGAGGTATTCTTGGAACTCCACATCCGTGCATGGGGAAAGAATGAGCTAAAGCATAGAAGGAAAGGTTAGCAAAAATAAAGAATCCTGCTAAATTGAAAACAAATAATTTTCTATGGTCACAGGGACACGAGATGTCCCACACTTTCCAGATGTTCCTAGAATCACCAAATTGCAACAATCGGGATCTGTGGACCCCAGTTCAAGAACCCATTTCAGAGATATTCTGGCTTGGAGCTGTTGATACATGTGGGACTGAAGTCATAAAATTCTGTGCCTTAAGGGAGGTGCTGGAAAGGTACCCCAAGTTCACTCTAAACATCCTCTTCTGAAAAATGCATTTAAAACTCAGATGCCTCCAGAGGCCAGGCAGGTAAGAAAAGTGAGGGAGACTTCACAGAACTGGAGGGTGCTTGCCTGTCAACAAGGGACAGCCACTAGCTAACCACCCACAGTGCCCATACAGGAGCGCACTGCCAGATCTTCCCCGTGTCCCAGGTCAGAAATCTAACTTCTCCGTTAGATCGCCTCATTTGGTTGCTGATTTGTGTTTGGTTGTTTTGTTTTAGTTTTGGTAACTAATTCAGAAAAGATACGTTAAAAAATCTCTTCGATGCTATTGTGCTACTTATATATTAGATGCTACAGATGGCTGAAGGTTGCATGGCCCTCTCTGTGCTATTTTTATGACTTCCAGTGAATCTTGAACTATGTCAAAATAAAAAAAAAAGTACAAAAGAAAGAAAGAAATGACTCTAAACAAAACACTCTGTAAATCAAATAAAACTACCTGGGCAGCCCAATTTATCTTATTCTTCTCTAGTTTTAAGAGTCTTGACTCACCAAAAGGCATGAGCGGACAGTGCTCAGGCTGTGGCAGAGGACTGCTCGTCACTTTCTTTTCTTTTGAGACAATGAGCCACGGGAGAAGGGTGATAAACAATGTTACTGAAATTCCCACTGTATATCACCTGCATCTGTGCTGAGATTTTATCACGGTTGATGGTTACATGTGACTTTGGGACTAGTCACTAGATCTTTGGAGAAGATCTAACTAATCTTCGTTTGAGGATGTTTGCCAGTGGGCTGGTGTTTGGAGGAGGGTGCTATTGCAGACCAAATGAATTTACCGAAGAGTCAGTGCACTTGAGTTTGAACTCCAGTTTGGCAAACTTACTGGCCGAAAGACCTTGACTTAGACTCCTCCATTTCTTCCTCCATTATCTGTAAGTGGGGGTGATGTCATTTCCCTTCCCAGAGCTGAGATGACAGCCCAGTTAATGACGCATTGTGAAAGCACTCGATCATAGTGAAAGTCGCGAACACACATAAATTGTTTTTTGTTGTGACATGGTGGGACATATCTTTATGATCAATTTTATGCCCTCGTAATCGACCCCATGTTCCTAAGCCCCTAAGTTTTTATTTAGTTCACAAAGGCTCATTATTTCCAATGGAAAAACAAAACACAAAACAAAACAAAACAAAACAAAACAAAACAAAAAACGTTTATCTGTTGCCTTATTTTGTGACTTCCACAGCCTCACATTAGCAGAACGCCTCGGATCACGAATCACCCACCCATGCCCCTTCATGATTCTTCTCAGGCCTCTCTTTACTAATTTTTCCCCCATCTAGACATTATTTTCTGTTGCTTATGGAACAATCCAAACATCAATCTTGTTTAACGGCAGTTTTTTCCTTGTGCAAAGTGGGAGTCCAGCCTGGAAGTCCAGAGACTTAACTTCCAAAGTACTCCTCGGCCCCAAAAAGGAATAATTGTCTATGTCATTGCCATCCTCTGAGACTTATGTTTTATACAATCGTCTTAGGAGGAAGCTCACCTCCCCTCCCCCTCATGAAGACCAGTTCGTTTCCTTTTCATTGCCGTTAAAGATAATGTAGAAAGTGGAAGTTCCCATAGGTCTTCGGGAAATATTTTCTTTATGTCTCCAGTATGTTCTGTTGCCCGAATTCCTACATTGGCCAACTCTATCTCCTGTCACTGCTTCTCACTTTGCTCTAGAAAGTGCTTGCAGACAGGCAGACGGAGTGTCAGTCACCATTTCTATGCCTCGGCTGGAGCTTGTCCAGCTTCCTTTGCCTGGTGGACATGTGTGGATTCCTCCAGGTTCAAGGGCAGCCACGTCTCCTGCCGGAAGCATCCACAGACTCCTGCATTTGGGCTCAGACTCCCTTATGCGGATTTCTGCTCCTTTTCACCCTTTTCCATTTCCATGATTGCTATTGTGTCTGTCTCCCCTACCACATATGAGATCTGCAAGCAACTCAGACTCTTCCCGATTCGTTTTGTCTCTCCAGAATCTAGCATTATCTTGGCATGAAGGAAGTTCTCAGGAGGTGTTTGTTGAAAGAGAGTTAAAGGGAAATGAATTTAGATTCTCAGCTTTGTGGAGATAAAAGCTGTGTCCTTTTCCGTTCATTAATAAAAGTTGATTTGTAAAACAGTCCCTGGAACATGGTAGTCGGTTAATAAATATTTGTAGAAGGAGCAAAGGAAGGAACAAAAGAACATACTGGCTTACATACTAGTGAGTGGAAAGGGAGTGCTATTTTTAGGTCGATTTGAAATAATTTTATTCACTGCTTTTTTCCTGTGACCAAACCTTTTGGTCTTAATTCACAGTGCTATGGGATTATTCAGGGGACAGCATAAAACAGTGGTAGAATAAACTCATAGATTCTATCTGAGGCCAGATGACTTGGACAAAAGTTCTGACTCCACTACCGACTGACTATGTGACTCTGGGCGAGTTGTCAAGCCTCTCTGGGCCTCCACTTCCTCATGTACAATGGGGGAATGCAATATTACCTCCCAGGCCAGTATTTTATGAGGGCAAAAGAGTCCCTTAGAATATTGCCAAACACATAGTAAGTGCTCACTGTATTATTGCTATTCATATAAATTAAGAGACATGTTTACTGTAACATTTCATATAATTAAAAATGTTTTACTGAGCACCTACTATGTGGTAGAGACTAGATTATACCCTAAGGAGGAAAATATGAAGACACAAAATTGGTCCTTAACTACAAGTCACTCATAGTCTATAAAACCCCCCAAAACTAATTTGGTGTTATGAGTTCAGTGAGGCAAATAAAACAAGGTCAGCAAAAAGGAGAAGTGATTTGCTTTGAATTGGTAGAATGGGACAAATAAGATGTCCCAGAGGATAAGAGCTGAGCCAGGAGTTTGAGGGATAAGTAGGAATTAAACAAGAGAACATATATCTATCTATACAGGGCAATTTGTTGACATTATGCCTGTGTGTGCGCGCGTGAGTGAGTGTGTGCGTGAGCGTGTGTGTGTGTGGGGGGGCTATGGGAATAAATCAGGATAGAATCCAGGTGTATTTTGCTTTGCATTTTGTGCTTCCTCCCCACCCCCTTTTAAAGAAGGCAGCCTGGCACCTCTGAGCTTTGTGATTAGCATACATTTGGCCAAATGCTGCAGACATTAACATACCCGCTTCAGAGTCTTTTTCTCCAAAATCCACTCAGAGAGTAAGTGAAGTAGGGGAGGGGGCGTGTTTTTGAGCACCTGGAATCAGAAGCTGCAGGAGAAACAGGAGGATCCTAAGTCTAGAACTGCTGGGTTGGGGTTCCAAATGTACAGGTGACTTGCACACTACACATTCACCATGTCCCAAGGAGGAGGCAGGAACTCTGGGAGGAATGTGTAGAAAGGTTGGTCACTCATTGCCTCAAGGCATGTCTGCAAGATGGGGCCATTGACCCAGCACTGTGGGGCAGGCAGGGGAAAAGAATACCTGCCAACCTCATTACAGCTGATGCTGCACTCTGGCTAGATCCAGGCTACCTGGGGTTCTAGCCTCCAGGTGTTTGCCGTTTGAGTTCTAGCCTAATCTCCATAAAATCAGAATCACTTTCTTTGTGGGAGCAGATATGCATGATAAACGGCAAATCACAGAATAAACACAAAGGAACCAAGAATGTCAGGGTTCAGGGGTCCCGGAGAATATAAACTCACCAGCTGCCCACTGTTTACATACAAAACAACCTTTTTTCGTTTTCCCTTTTTGGCCTAGCAGTGAAAGACTGTCACAAAAAAATGTCATTAATTACTATTGTGAATAACATTACAGCACCTAATAATGTATCGTGGTGGGTGGAGGGAGGGGAAGTGTGGAAAACACACATATCCACTAGAAAAATCATTGTGTGCCTATCATTTTAATATAGGATGGTTTTGAGAATAGAGGTACAAAGTAACTGGGTGGTGGTGACTGTCATAGGATCCAAAGTCACTTAGAGGAGAACCTGGGGAGGGAAATGATATTCGATATTCGATAAGCACAGGTCCAGGGGTATCTAACTTCAGGCAAGAAAGCGGTACCTCTAAGGTGGGTATAGAGGGAGACCCCCCATTCACACACGTCTTTATCCCAGACATGACCATTATCGGACCTACTCCTTTGAGTTTTGGGAAGTCTATGGGAAGTGAGTTTTTGTATCCACGGTGGAGTATTTTTGTTTGAGTGGTTTTCCTAGAAGCAAGTTTGGGAGAGTGCTATAGCGAGCACGCACACACACCCTGGCTTTTCATTGCAGTGCAAAAGGCCAGGTTCCCTGGAGATAGGAGGATAATTTTAAAATAACGGAATGGGCCTTCAAAGGCCATTTTCAAGTTTGACCTAAATGTTAGGTTGGCCCTGATCATTCTGCCTCTCAGCTGTGCCCTGCCCTGTAATTACCGGCTCTCATGCTGCTCCCATCCTCACAAAGGATCCCTCTGAAGCTGCCCATGTCACAGATGGGGTCTGTCAACTCCCTCCTCCATGCCATGATGAAATGAGAGGTGAACAGAATGTACTCTTCTGAAGGAGGTTATATAACAAGAAGCCATCTGTGACCCTGCTCCAAGGCAACCCACAAATGTCCCTTGTCTGTCCTCCCTACTCATTGCCCACTGATGCCTCCAGATGTTGAACCAAAGTGATTTCTGAGGTCACCTATTCAGACGTTACAGGATATGAGATGAAAAATGAACCAGTGTTGCTCTTTAGAGTGAACACTAAACAAAGCTTTCAGTTTGAGAGCTTTTTAGAGCTTTCCTACATGGGCCTTCAAGTTTCAAAAAAAACAAAAACAAAACAAAACAAAGCACAAAAACAAAAAAACAGTCAACCAAACAAACAAAAAAGAAGGGTGCTCAGTGCTGGTGACTGTGAGGCACTGTGGGTGCAGCCTGTGTACCCAGATGCTAGGAATGTAAATCAATCTGCTCTGGGAAGCCACCGATACATATTAAGGGTTTGAAGAATATGTATTTTATTTTTAAACCTGGTGCTTCCACCCCTAATCCAATAATAGGGTCTGAAATCCAGACAGAGCTTCTGGAAAAAGGTGACCATTACTGCAAAACATTGGAAACAAACTTAAAAAGCCAACAAGTAGGGAATTGGTATGAATAATTTTCTGAATTTCTCAGTGGAATATTTGAAGCCACGTGGAATGATGCTTACTGAGAATTTAGAATTAACCTGGGAAAATGCTTATGTCCTAATAATCACTTTTTAAAAAACAATGTAAATTGAATATGCAGTATGGACTCTTGTTAAAACAAAAAATGTACACTAAAGACAGAAAGGAAGAGACCCAAGTTTCCAGGTGGTTATGTCTGGGCTACAGGATGATGGGTAATTTAACTTATTTTCTTCAATCTCGTTGTCACTGTCTGAATTTTCTACAACAAGCACATGTTCCTTTTATAGATTAAAAGGACATTACTTTGAAAGTCTAATTTTTGGTGATAAAAGTCAGAAGGGTGATTTCTTGGGGTGAGGATGGAGCTATTGATTGGACAGGTGCATGAAGAAACTTCCAGAGCTACAGAAGCATCACATCTTGATCGGGATGATGGTTAAATGAGTATTCACAGAGGTACCCATTCACTGGGTTGTACCATCAATATGTGTGTACTCCCATCATATGTCAATTTTACCTTAATTTGAAAAATACAGCATGCAGACCCTTCATCCCTTTGATTTCATAAAGCCCCCACCTGTCTTTCTTCCACGGTATTTCTGGCCAGCCCCTTATCTGCACATGGCTCCCACCGCCAGTTAACTTGCCCTCACTCCCATGTCCTACCCTGCACCTCGATGCTGTGGGCACCGAGGAATAACCACATCGTCTCGTTTTTGCAAAGCTCTCCAAAGACCTTTCTTCCTTTAGTCCACATTCTGCTCCTTACACGCTGAGTGATCACAGGTAAGTGACTTATCCTTTAGTATTTTCATCTTCAGGGTTGAGGGAAAGGGGTTAATAACCCTCATAAGGTTATGTTGTGCAGATTAGGAATCACGTATACAAGGTGCTTCCCACGGGGACCAAGACACAGCGAGCATCTGGTAAGTAGAGGGGAATATCATTCCTAGCCAGACATCTCCCATCTCGCACTGGCCCGTGTTAACCTCACCCATTCTTCAGAAGGTATCTCCCCCTCTAGAAGCCATTCATGACCATTCCAGCTTTCATGATCTTCTAGATTTTGTTGTCCAATATAGCCCTTAATCACTTGCTTCCATGTGTATATACCTTGATGCTATTTCATGGCAAAGAGAATTGACATTTATTGGTCATATACCAAATGGCGGACACATTTATGATCAGGCTTTACACTACCTCTAATCGTTCTACAATAATCCTGTGAGATGCAAATTATTATCCTCATCTTACCGGTGAGAAAACTGAGACTCAGAGAGGTCATGTAACTTGTTTAAGGTCACACAATGAATTTAAATCAAGTTCTGCCTGAGCCCCCGATCTGCACTTTTTCTTCCTGGATATGTGCTAGCCATCTGCCCTGTTGAACATTTGAACATTTCCCACAGTTTAATATCCCCCAAGGGTCAGATATTAGCCACAGTAAAAGGCACAGCAGTTTTTCATTCATTCCTTAAACAAATGTCTATAAAGCATTGTTACATGCTAGTGGTGTCACCCCATTTCCTCTCAGGCCTCCTCAATCTAGTCCCCACAACCCAACTGTCAGTGCTAGCATCCACACTTGAAGGTTTTCTCTGGCCACCAGAGCCTGCTCTGCCCATGGACATGGTAAACCACCAGTGCTGGAGATGTCCCACTCCCTGGGGACTCCCTCAGGGAATGATGGAAGCTGGTGTGTAAGTACCCCACTCTATCCCTCCTCCAGTGAGCTGACTCTGAGTGTGAGCTCTACACTGGTTCCTACGGTTTCCCGGGGGGCCTGTACCCCAGCTGCCCCTGGGGTAACTGGCTGGATAGCACAGCTGATATAGACTGAATGATTGTATCCCCCAAATTTGTTAAAACTCAATCTGCAATGCAATAGTATTGGGGGACTTTGGGAAGTGATTAAATCATGAGGGTAGAGCCCTCATGATAGGATTGGTGTCCTTACAAGAGAGACCCCCGGGGAGCACCCTCACCTTTCCACTGTGAAAGGTCCTAGGGAGGAGTGGACCGTCCATAACTAGAAGGCGGCGCTCACCAACCCGACCATCCCGGGACCCTGGTCTCAGACTGTGAGGAGTAAACATCTGTTGTTCATGATTCACTCAGTCTGTAACTGGCCTCTACAGCCCTTTCCTGGCTGCCTTCCCTCCTCAGCCTTACTCCCGTGCCCTGCTCCACTTCCTTCCCTCCCAACTAAACCGCTTGTACTGGAATCTGAGCCTCAGCAAGCAAAGACGAGCATGCGCATCTGCTGGATCCCTGTCTTTGTGCAGCTTTGCACCCTGCTGGGGGAAACCGGCCATAAATAAGCAAACAGTAAATAAAAGATAATTATAGGTTGTGAAAATTACCAGGCAAGAACCAAGATGGCATGATGGAGGATAATTGGGTGGAGGAGCTATTTTAGACACAATGGTCAGGCGTGGTCTCTGGGGACAGCGACCCTTGAACTGAGACCTGGGGAACGAGAAGGAGCCGCTGTGCAAAGGACAAGAGGGAGGGAAGTCAGGGAGAGGGACACCGAGGGCAAAGGGCTCTGAGGTGGGAAAATGCACTGCATATTTGTAAACTCCAGGGAAGAAAGGAGGGCAGTAGCCAAGTGATTGAGGAATTCGGAGACACAGGCAGGTGACAGAGCTTTTAGGGCTGTGGGCGCATCAGGGAGTTTGCAACCACAGGAAGCCACTGACATGGGTGAAGGGCAGTCTCTGAGCCTTACAGTTGTTTGAGCCACTCGTGGAGGTTATAGCTTCCATCCTTGGGATACGAATGCATTCACCTGGCTTCAGAGAGGAGGGGAGAGAGAGGGAGAAGGCCGCTGGGAGGCTGCTTCGACACCGAAGTGCGGCAGGAGGAGCTGAAGGGACCCTTTGTTTCATCCGGCTAGCTTTCCCTTTGATTCCCCAAGACCTCTAATTCTGCATGTCACCAGGAAATAGGTGTGCTGCAGCTCGGTGACAGCCCTCTCCAGTGTCTGTGGCAGCCTGGGGCTGGGGCCATTTTTCCTTCGGCAAAAGAATGGGCTGGCTTCCCGAAGATAAGTGACGCCCCACTGTTGCTCTCAGTGGTGACACAGGTTGTGTGCACAGGAGCAATACAGATACCCCTGAATAGTGCTAATGATCTTGGATGGAATAACGCAAATTAAGTAAATCGTTTCCCCCCAGTCTAATTACAGATGCTTCGGGATGAAAAGGCGAGGAAAAGTGCGTCAAACCAGGGCCTTGCTTCTGAGTCCCGCCATTATTTCTGGTGTTCTTTTTGTGCGTGTGGCCAGAGCTCGGATGCATTATTGTCTGACAACTATGAAAAGAGCCACTTCCAGGTCTGTGAACTAGAACCACTGAGCTGTGTTCCGAGGAGGAACAATAGAACTACACCAAGCGGGGCAGGCGGAGGAACCAGCGCGATTTGACAACAATAGTCTCCTGAGTAACAGAGCAGCAAGGGGTGGAAGGTCCTTTCTCCTCTCTCCATCCCTCGGACAGGGCAATCTTTCCAAAGAAAGGCAGATCATGTCAGCTGACAACATAAAACCCTTAGGTGGTTTTCAGTAGGCAGAAAGATAAAACCTGAGTTATTTAGCCCAACGTCGTCAATCTCAGCTTTCACAACGCACCTCTCTTGAGGTGCTGCCTCTTCCTCCGACGCTCTACACTGGGTCGGGCCTCCGAGCATCCGTGTGAGCTGTGCTCTTTCCAGGCTGCTGACTGCAGACTTTGAGACTGGAGTGGACTGACTGCATTCATGGCCCCCATTAATGGCCTGCCTGCATCCGCACCCTTTGCCTGTAATTAGGGAAGCCCCTGGCTCAGACGTGTGACTCGTTTTGTAAGGTAAGTTTATAGCAAGTGTCATGCAATCAGAGGCTTGTGTGGGTCTCTTCGTGTTCTCTCATACAGCTAGGTTTACTCACTCTTGGGTCTCTGCCATCCCAAGAACAAGCCTGGGCCAGCCTGTGGGAGGATGAGACACGTGGCACAGACCAAGGTCATCACAGACCAACCAGCCCCTAGCCAACCCGTCAGCCAACCCTCCAGCTCACTGGAGATGCATAAATGAGCTCTTCCAAACTGGTAGGACCACCCAGATAGTCCTGAAACTTTGTTAAAAAATATAATAATTAATAATAATAATAATAATAATAATAATAATAATGTTTAAGGCACTAAGTTTAAGGTACTTTGTTTTATGCCAGTTGCTACATGACATAGAGGCCCACATAGGGGGAGGATTAGGTCTGGCTGGTCATTGTCCAATCAGCTGCATGCAAGACCATAGCTTACTTAACTCTCATCAAGAATAGAGATGTGAGGAAAAGAGGAGTGTAATGCCTTTAGCATATTAATTTTTTCCAACAGAGAAGGCCAGTCTGATTTATCTTATAATCCCCTCATCTCAGAAGTCAAATAAGGAAATCCTCCCTGTTCAAAGGGGTACCAGTGAGAGGTACTGAGATGGCAACCAAGCCTACTTGATCTTGTTGATAGGACAGAATGTTCTCTTCTATGGGCCGTTTTGATATGAGAGGGAAGGGGAATGGCTCCCCCTGCAGGGCATATTTGAACAACCGGCTCACAGTTCTAAAAGTTGACATTTCCAGGACTTATGCACACACACCCTTTTCCCGTTAACAGTGTGTTTGTTTGGGGAAGTGCAGGAGAAACTACATCCATGTAAATCACTAAGGAGAGAGCAGAGGAGAAATTCACGCAGAAGGGAAAAGGACTAAGAGAGGCTGGCAGAGTAGAAGAGGCATTTCAGGAAGGGAGGCTGCGCCTTCGCGGACATCCACACTCACACCCCAGGTCCGCTCTTTAAAGCATTAGCTGTGAGGAAATGTTTGGTGAGTGCCTGCTACAGGCCAGGTATTTCACAAACTCCTTTGACAATCACAATACCTCTAGAGGTGGGCTGTCATCCTCATTTTACAGGCGGGAAAAACAAAGAGTCGGAAAGTAACTTACTCAAAGTCACACACGGGTAGCAAGGGATGGAACTGAGATTCAGACCCAGGCAGACATGCTCTCTGATACCCCGAGGACAGAAGATACATTGTGCCTTATAGCCCACTGAGACACTGGGTCTGAGTCAACAGGGATGGACAGAAGGAAGGACAATGAACTCTTCTATACTCTACCTTAAGCCTTCTTCCAAATTAAAGCTGCTAGACCCTTGCTGTTCTGCACCCTCCCGCTCCCACCCCTTCACTGTAGACACCTAAGCACCAGGCTTTCTTCATAAGAAAGGCATTCGCCCCAGGGAAAGAAGGGAGGTCTCAGAGTCAGGCAATTTGGAGCTTTGACTTTTTTGTCACTCTTAATAGAACACACCACTTCACTTCCTTGAATTCCACTTGTGTTCTTGGCTCACCCCACTAACGCTATCACAGAAATGTAATCGGCCACCATTTTTTTTTTTTTTGTCTTATTGCCCAAGTCATGTGCAGACTCTACTCTTCCAGTCCATTCCATTTCTACACCAGAATATTTCCAAATATATATAACTGCACCATTATACTTTTAGAAACCATTATCCAAATTCATTTCATGTACATAATTTAGTACATCTTCCCTCTCCAAAACAAAAGATTCCCCTCCTATTTAATATTTTGCATCATTCCTGCCCCAGTCTTTGTCAGAATTTCTTGTCTCCCAGTAAATGAAAGAAATCCACCTCTGCATGACTTGTCTCCAAGACATTTTCTGCCAATTAATGCACCCCTTCCAATCAAGATGTGTCTCTGATTTCCTCTACAGAAAGCAAAGTCCTCAATTCCCAACTGGATTGATTTCAAGAGCAGCATCCATGTTTTCATTCGCCAGGGATTTCTGTGGAAATTGATAAAATGAAGACAAAAGAAAGTGATACAAATTTGCACACGGTGGATGGGAGAAGCGAGTAAAAGTGCTCACTGGCATTGTCATCAGCCTGAGTTTAGGAAGCATTTGCCTGACCCCAGCTGAATTGTAGTGTGCATGTGGAAACTGATAATTATGTTCATTCAACCCTTTGCAAAATGCCTTCATATGTTAAGATGTGAAATCATGAAGCTAACTGATCACTCTTATTAACTCTGTAGTTTTTACAGGCAAAGGCAGCAGGTTTGCACCAACAATTACCCTTCTGCTTTCAAGCAGGTCTAAATGGACAAATGAACCCCACTTCCAGCAGCCTCCTGTTCCCCGATACAATACATCACTCCCCTGCTGGAAAAAACGAACCGAGTTGAGATGGAGCTAGACACTCTGTCGGTGGCTGTGAGGTTTCTCTATGATTCAGCTGGAAAAACCTAAGCCCTGTAGGGAGAGTATTCTGAGAGCTTTCTTGTGGCATGGAGTTGGGACAAAATTCATTTAATGAATGAGTGAATGAGTGTCTACCTTATGCTAGGCACTCTTCTAGGACCCAGGAATATAGTGCTGAGAAAGATAGGCAAACATCCTCCCTTCATTCTACAGGGAGAGACAAACACAACATTAAAAAAAAAATAAGTAAACAAGATCATTTTGGATGTAGTAAGTGCTAGGGAGAAAATAAAATAGAATAAGACCTGATTGATGACTCTTCTTTGCCTGATTTTTTATGGGTCTGAGTGACCTGTCACCATGCCGCAGCCACAGGATTGGACCATCTTGTTCTCACTGTCCTGGAATAAGAACTGAGAATGCACTTCCCCCTTAGAACTGTGCACTTGAACTTTACTGTTTCCCTTTCTAGCTAAATAGATCACTTTTCCATCCTCCACCTTCTCGATGTCACCCATTATTGCTCACATCTGAGTCACTTTAAGAATCATATCTTTTTCTACCACCATTTCCCCTATAATACCTAGCGTGGTATTTTGCACAGAGAAATTAATAAATGAATGATTCAGGAATACTGGGATACCAGAGCCTATTCTTTAAGGCCACTGTGCAGTAAGGAATTACCTTTACCCAAAGAGAGGTCAGGCCTTTTCCCTTGGCTATTGGGATGCAATCCCTAGACCTTTGAAACGTCATGCCTGGTAGAGGTGTCTCTGTTAGCCTGGGAACCTGGCCATCAGATTGGCTATAATGAAATTTTTGGGAAATAGAGTGTCACCTCTACCTACAAAGGAACTCAAGACTAACAACTGGCCCAGGGTTTCTGTTCTGACTCCAGGAGGGCTGTCATATAGGCATGACCTGATCGAGCCATAATAAAGACTGTAGAAACCCAGGTGAGTGTCCCTGGTTGACGATACTCTTGTGCATATGGTCATATACTGATCCGGGGGAAGTCACACTATCCATTACTACATGGAAACAACTGAAACTTCACTTTCAAAACTTTTCCTGAACTCTGCCCATGCACTTCCTCCCTCGACTGGTTTTAATTTGTATCCTTTCCCTATAATAAACTGTTACAGCTGCCAGTGAGTTCCATGAATCCTTCTAGCACATTATCAAATATATGGGTGCTTTTGGGACCTGTATAACTTGCAGTAGGGTCAGAAATGAAGGCATCCTGTGGAGACTTTATTTCCTCTACCTATGCCGCTGTCTAACTCTTGCAGCCACATGCCTGCCCCATGTCACCACATAAAAAGAAAAATCCCACACACACTTGCAGCTAAGAGCCTAAGTTCTAAAAGCCTCCCTTTGGCTACTTCTCTACACAGACACAAGCTCTTTATGGCCTTTCACCCTCTCAGCTTCTGTTTGTTCTCCCTTGTCCTTTTTATTTGACCAAGAACCATTTTACTATCTATAACGATACTTCCTCTTGAACTTGAGTTTCTTTGTATTGGTTCCTAGGCCATGAATAAACACAGTCCCCAGAACTTCCTGTCACCACTGTTTAATGCTTAAGATAACCCCTGGTGCAAACCAAAGGTCTAGGTAATTTACTTGTGAAACAAGAAAATTGAATGAAGTAATGGTTCCATATGAGAAATAAGAAATATAATTAAGATCTCTCTAGGTGAGATTTAGGGAAAATTCCTCGCTTTTCAGCATTCCATTCTCCCTTTCTCCCTCCCTTCCTCCTTTCCTTCTTTCCTTTATGTCAAAGACAATGTCTGACATGTCATTAGAAGCTCAACAAATATTTGCAGTATCTGTCGAATGAACTGATGCACTAACCTTTCTGAGTACCTACCACATTTTATACACCCTTCTAGGCACCAGAGATATGGCGATGGCTGACAGAGACAGTTCCAACTTCAATGTACTCATGCTACCAGTCGACCTGTTGAACCAGGAAGGATCTAAAGGATATACATTGATAATAAGTGTAATCTCTTAGGGACATTTATTCTGTGATGGCTCACCCTCTCATTCCAACAGCTGTGGCTCTTTGGGGGTCATGGGATATCCTAAAAGTTAGGAAGACTCTTTTAGAAGGATATTAGATATTCTTTGTGTGCGCCCAGGCCTTACAAGCCAAGCACAATTCTGATCTTGCCATGCCTCAGGGAAACAGGATTTCACAAACACTTTACAAAGCAGACCTCCACTCCCCCTCCTTCAAATCCACCCACCTTCCCCCATGTCACCACGAATATGACAAGAGCAATAGGATAGGAAGGGAGCATTATTATGAGAAACAAGATAAATTAGTGTATAACCTTCACCTTTTGCCTGGAGATATTCTAGCCTAATGATTTTTTTATTCTCTTTTTTTCCAGGGCGGCTTATCTCCTTTGTTTTTCCAAATAAACCATAACCAGATTATTTGGTGCCCCAGGTCATACATCAAAATCTGAAATCACTGGAGTTTATATATCAGATAGGGAAAGTTTATATTTCAGAGGGGAAGAAAATGTGCATTTCTCTTTACCTTTTTCAGTCTGGCATTTACTAATACCAGTTTGCAATCAACCCCACATTTCTCATACCCAAAGTCCTTAATGGAACTGTTCTAACACAATTAACTCAGAAGCAAAGGGTCAAAAGAAAGACACTGTACCTTTACCTTAAGATAATGGCTATAGAGGAAAAACAAGTTGACATGAGTTCTTAGATACCCTTAGGTCAGTATCAAGCTTCATATGATTATTAATATGATCCTCAAACATACACATTTACACAGTCAATGGGTGATAATTGAGTGTCTACTGTATACCCAGCAACACTGGCTTCATAGATGACACCAAATCAGAGGTATAGACCCTGCCCTCCTGGAGATGGGAGTTTGTTGACATTAACATAATACACATAAAATTCAAACTAAGTCAGTGCTTAGAGGAAAAGAATGGTATCTTTAGGGTCACAATAAAATATGAAGACTTAGCCTTTATTGATTGTTTATCATATGCCATAAACTTTACGCTCACTTTTCAAATCTTCACAACAAGCCCCGGAGGTCTATCATATTAATTCCATTTTACAGATGAGAGAGCTCAAGTTTTGAAGTTCTGAGCATTGCCTAATGTCACACAGTTGGTAAATTCCAGAATCAGGGCTGGCATTTGAGAACATCTAATCCTCCAAAGCCGATGATTTTTTGTCCTCTCCCTCCCCCTGCCCCAAGTAGTTAGTATTTTGGGGACAAGCACAGTGTTTGTCGCATGACATAAATTCCAGCAGATTCATTAGATACCTAAAAGAATAAGGCAGAGGTCATCAGGAAGGTATATTAGAACAAGAGAAGCTGAGGAGAACTAATAGGTCCAACGTGGAAGTGGCCTAAGGTAAGTGAGGGCTATAAACCCTCCATTAAGGGACGTCAATTGTCTTCTTATCTCTGGTATAAACTGTCCTAGTTTGGCTGCATTGATGATGCTGCTGACTGGCTCTAGAGGTTTATCAGTTATCTCCTGCTGTAGGACAAATGGCCCCAACGCTTAGTAACTTAAAACCACCATGTGTTATGCTTATAATTTCTGTGAGTCAGGAATTCAAGAGTGGCTTAGCTGATGTCTGTGACGAGGGGATCATCAAGATGTTGGCTGGGGCAACAGGCATCAAAGATGTGACTGGCTTTGGGAGACCCACCTCTAAGATGGGCCACTCACTGCTGATGCTGGCTGGAGTCTCCAGTTAGTCTCCATGTGAGCCTCTCCACAGGCTGTTTGAATGTCTTCACTACATGGCAGCCATACTCTTCCAGAGTGGGTGACCCCACAGGGAGCAAGGAGCAGGGGCAGTGATGTCTTTTATGACTTAGCCTTAGAAGTCACCCATCATCAATTCTGCCGCATGGTACTTGTTTGAAACAAGTCACTAAATTTGGTCTGCATTCAAGAGGTAGGGAATTAGTCTTTTCATTTTGAAGGAAGCATTTCTGAATGTGGTTTTAAACCACCACAAGAAATAAGAAGAAGACACCACAGAAATGCAGAAGGTCAAGTGCCTGAATAAATTCAGATGATTTTTAACATTTGAGTCTTTAAAAAAAAATGAATAAAATTAAACCATTTGTTTAATCCTATTAACCTTGGAGAAGGAGGGAAAAAGATAATTCAAACAAGTAACAACATGTGTAAATGTAAAGAAGTTTGGGGAGCTGAAACTTACTCAATATAATGGGGGACCTGGAGGAAGCAGGGGTGAGAGATGAGGCTGCAGAGGTAGAGAAGGCCTAGATTTCAGAGGATATAGTGTCATATTAAGGAGCTGGGTTTTGCCCTACTCTGTAGAGACCACCTAAATAGGATGATAACGGCATCCAAACCACAGTGCAGAACGTTCACTGCGTAAAGGTCGTGGCCCAGAGAGAAGGGTCCAGAAAGATTCCTGGGCCTGTTCGGGCTGCAGTGTTTGAGCTACTCTGGAGAATGGCCCTGGTGTGCCATGACCTTCTCCAGCTGCAAAAATAATGGAATTTAATGTCAACTGTCTTGAGAGCCATGACCCCGTTCTCAGCGTGGCGCTTTGGGTGGCCTAGGTCAGAAGCACAAAAAACACTTTTGCAGACTGGAAGACAGGTCTCCATTTTCTAAAGGAAGGAGCTTCTTTAGCACATTCTGGATTTAACCAGTGACCATCTGCAGCATCCCCATGGTTCTGGCTGGGATGGGGCTGTTGGCTCCTGAGGAAAATATTGAGCAGCTAGTCAGCTGGCAAAGAATTGATCCCTCTGTCACATTCCTTTGCCCTAGGCCACAAGTCTACAAAACTGCTAAGTGGCAGAGGCTTCTGAATCCTTCCTTGCCTTTGGGTCCCAGGAATCACAGAAGCTTGTTAATATTGACTTTCATTTAATTACTTCAGTATTTAGTTGGCAGGGTTGTTCTTTGTTTATTTTTATTTTCTAGTTACCTGATGCCCTAAGGAAATGCTAATTAATAGGATCCTCTAGACTCTCCCAGACTCAAAACACATTTTCCTTTCTCCTCACCCTACTAGAATTGCATAGCAGGTTCATTAATTCAACTTTTTGTGCCTCAGTTACCTTACCTGTAAAATAGGCATAATTCTGTCAACTCTATTATTTCCTTTGTACTGTAATTGTGAATAGGAGAAGTTTTCCAGCTGAGTGTACTGCCTGGCACTTAGTGAGGACTTAATCATTGGTAGTCATCGATAATAATCACCCTGTTAGCACAGAGGTGTTTGGACCCCAAAGCTTTAGCATTGCACTTGGTAGATTTTCTCAGTCCTATGTTGGTCGGTCTCACCATGGTCTTCTCATAGATTGTTGCCAAATAAGCTTCCTCCACGATTAGTCCAAAAATTCACAACCCCACAACCCCAGCACAGGCTATATCTTTCCCATTCTGGTCTTTCCAGCCCAGCCTAAGTACTCTGATCCTTCTCATAGAAAGTTCGGCTTTATAATTGGAGTGTGAGCCAGACTTCCTTAGCTTAAGCCAGAGTCTCCTTCTTGGGACGTCATTTATATTTTGTTTTGGCTCATGCTGAAATTGCCTCCTTTATGCCCAAAACTGCTAATCCATTTCCTCTGAGTAAAGCAGCTGGAAATTTTTCAGAGATGATGATGATGATGATGATGATGATGATGATGATGATGATAATAATAATAATAATATAATATAATAATAATAATAATAATAATAATAATAATAATGGTGGTGGCTGAGACTGAATGCTTATTGCATACCAGGCACTTTGCTAAGGGATTCATGTGTATAATATCCTTTAGTCCCTTTCTAGTTAAATAGATAAATAGATAAAACTCCTGAAGTAGGTTCTGTTTCTATCCCCATTTTACAGTTGAGATAAATAAGAACCTGAGAAATTCATTAAGTCCTACATCTAGATAAAGACTTTCATAAACCCTCAACCAGGTGGATAGTGTCCTTCTAATGTAGATATTTAGGGATCTACGGCAATCAAAGATTTTGTTATAAAAGATAATGGAGGCCCCACTGTAAAACATAATCTTTTATCGAAGAGAATTTTAATACCAGCCATTAACTTCATAGCAGGCTTTCTATGCCTCAGCACTATTAACACTGGGGACAGTTAAGAGATCCAGCTTGTCTCACTTCACTCCACCTCCCACTCCCACATGGGGTCACCAGCCACGTTTCTCATTTTCTTCTCCATTCATCTACCTCCCAGGTTCATCTGTCTCCACCAGAAGAATTCCTCAATTGAAAAGTAAAAACAATTCGGGAAGAAACACTTGCAACACAAATGGCAAGTGTGAATGCTCCTGAAATTCATCAGTTATACACAGTGGTCTTTTGAGGCTGTTTTATCTCCCTTCAAAAGAAATGGGAAACTTGACAGCATCTCATATCACAACAAAACCCATCTTGGTCCCACCATTAGAGCAGGAGGGTCTTAGTCTCCTTGTTCCTGCCAGATTTTAAATGGATGTGGTTTTATTCCCCTTCTCTTCTAATATTAGAATATATCAATCTACAGCAAGATCTCATTTTTAAATGATGTTCTTGTATTTCAAGAGGCCTTTGAAAGGGGGGAAAAAATAGCTCCACACTAGAGGAAGCTCCTGGATGGAAAGCAAGGATATTTATCTCCAATGATTCAACAAATGCTTACTGAGTGCTGGGCTCAGACTCTTGGTGGCTGTAGGAGCAGATGAGGTTCTGAAGGGGGTGTAACTTGCTCAGAGTCACGTAGTTAATTGAGCTTAGTGTCAGGACACGTACTCATTATCTTCCTTCTTAGAGCTACTGGGTTCTTTCTATTCCCTTGAGGTGAGGCACCGACTCTTGCTGGAACAAGATCTCCTGTCCTATGCTCTGAGATATAGCACCCCAGAGAATAGAAAATTTCAGCTCTTCCCATTCTCTGGTATGAAATCTCTCTGGATTCACTCATTTCTCTTGGAAGAGAGTCACTTGCTGGACTATGGCTACAAGTCCCCACATCATCCAAACCTTCATGAGCCATTAGTTTATTTTCCCAATGGACCTGTTCTCTGCAGCCACACACCTACACTGCAGGTTGCTTGTACTGTTCGTGGTACCTGCCATCATGGTGTCTATGCATTTATGCCTCTCTCACATGCAATCATCCTAGCCTACCCTACCAACCACATTTTATCCTCCTACCCCTCTCTCACTGTTCAGGTCTTAATTTAAATGTCTTCAAGGCACCCACCCCCCGCTACTGACTTCTCACAGGAGCTGAGACATGGCTTCCTGTACTATTTCTTCCTCATACTGATCACATTTGTAATTATTTATGTAACAATAGTCTCTCTAATTGCTCTGTAAACTTCATGAAAGCATGAATGGAGCTGGTTATTCTGGGCACTGCCATACAAGTATTCATGTGTTGATGAACCACTAATACGGCCTGCAGGCTCTGGGGTGAAGGAGAAAAACTGGTGCTTACATTAGAATGGACAGTGAGGCTGGTGGACATTTGCCCTCCCAGCATCCTTTATGATGAGGCTTTCAAAAGGCTTGTTTAATCCCACAGGGCTCCGTTAAGCCTTTGGATTTTGCAACTGGCATCAAATTAAGCAGGTCTTTAACACCCTCATTTCATTCACAAGCTTATCCCCACACCCATTCCCTTTCGACCCTCCTTAGGTTTCAGACCAGCTTCCAACCTCTGAGATCCTCCTTTTCTGATTAAACTTCTCCCACACAGAAACCTGCCTTCAGATGGATTGCCTTTCCCCATCTTCAAAGCATGACTGAGGCTCCAACTTTCTTAGTGGAAAATGTGCCTTATCCAGTTGGCCAGACCAAGAAATGCAAATTCCAGCCTAATTTGCGGCTTCTCCATTTCTCCAGCCCTCTCTTTCTTCCACCCCAGGGCTGTGAACATGGCTTTTCCGTGCTCCAGACTATTCTCCTTTCTGCCCTATTCACCTGGTTAACTCAGACTCATACGTAAGACACCAGCACAGATAGGAACCCTTCCTGACCCTCAAAGCCAGCTCCGCCCCTCCCCCAGTACACCTCCCCTTAACTTCATAAATACTGTATTTGTAAAAAAAAAAAAAAATATTTGGAACAAATATTATGTATTTGTGAGATTGTTCTCATTAATATCTATATCTTATGTTGTAAATTCCAAAAAGGCTGGAACGATGTCTCTTTGGGTGTTGTTTTTGTTCGTTATCATAACCTCCATGTCTGGCATAGAATCTGTGCTTAAAATACTGGTTCAGTGAATGAAGGGAAACATTCCACAGATTGGTACATCCACCTTGAGTTTCTGCCCCCTTCCCTACTCTGAGGAAATAAGCTGAAGTGTACTGAGGGTTTCTTGGATAACCTTCCCTAAACATCTCCTGCAGTAGGAAGGGCAAAAATACACACCCTCAGTTACTCCCTGCACTTGCCTGTTCTTCAGTCTCTACCTTCCCAATAATTACTAGAGTAACTGCCTCAAAGCTCACGACCATTTATTCATTCACTCATTCACTCAAGAGCGTGTCTCCAAGTGAGAAAGTAGGACCACCTATACGGGAATCACCTAAGCCACTTATTAATGATGAAAATTCCTAGCTCCAATATGAAGATTAGAGAACTAAAATCTCTTTATGTACAACTCAGCAATCTGCATTTTAATATGCATTGTTGGTGACTCTTATGCACCTTTGAGGATCAACCTATAAGAGCAGTGGGTTGCTCAACGATTAAAGAAGATGCTTTACATAAAGCAGTTTGGGAATTGTGTTGTGGCACAGAGCCAGGCATGTGGTCAGTGCCACACACCAGTCCAGCTTTCTAGCTACTTAACCATCCATCTGCCTAAGCCAATATGTCCTCCTCCATCTTCTCTAATACAGTACTTTAGTTTCTTCACGAGTTCAATCCCATTCTCTTATATTTACATTTCCCTTCTTATTCTGAACATCTTACTCGACCCAAAACTAAGAGGACATCCATCACTGCACCAAGTGAGGATGGAACTCAAGGAAATATAGGAGACAAACACCTCGTTCTCAGGGAGCTTCTAGGAGGAACAGGTGAAGTTATATAAAAGTCTGTGGGTACCTCCTGGCCCATGAAGCCCAACAAACTTCCTCTTCTCTCCTTTTCCCTCCCAGCCCATGAAGCCCAGTTCCATGTTCAGCCAAATGGCTCTAGCTCTTGTTCTCAAACCTTCTTCAGCCCATGGTTCTTTGTCAGTTGGAGATAGGCATAGTCACTCATTCGCCATATCCCACCTGTGCATTCAGAACTTCCTCCTCAGGGTAATCACAGGATAAGATTAATTATGCTAATAAGCCTCTACAGGCTGACACAATTAACCAGAGCATGAGATAGCTCCAGAAATCTGTATTGGAGCTACCTACTGCTGGGTTTAATTTCACCACCCAGCACAGTAATTAATGGAGGTGGAGGGAGAGGGGAGTTCGCTCTTTTTGACTAAGGAGCCCTCTGTTCCATCCTCCAATGGAAGTTGCAGGAAGTTTTCCAAGAAATATCTGGCCACTTAATTTTCCCTCTCAGGACCTGTGACGGAACATTTCCTTAGGGCCAGGTACTAGCATTGTCACCAATTTTTTCCTTAATGGTTATACAAAATGGGACTAGTATTTTGATACATTTAAAACATCTTTTTCTTTCTTCAATCTACACTTAAGCACCTTTAAAATTTTTTAACCTTTTTCTCTGTTCAAAAATAAGAAAAGTTGGAAAAAGGTTAGAGCAAGGATCTCTACCAGGTGTTTTACAGTGTGCTAAATGTGCAGGTTGCCTTGGGGATAAACGTCTACATCCACATTTTGGGAAGCTTGAATTTCTACATTCCTCTCTCGAAGGGACATATGGACATGAGCATATTAAAACTCTGAAACTCCTGTGACCCAGAAAACTACAGTAGTGAACTACAGTTAAGTCAATATTTTCCACATTTATTTGACTATATATTTTAGCTTTGTTTTCCCCCAAAGATGGCCCTATGATAAGGACTTTACTACTGTTAGGTTACTGACAGGACATCTCAGAAAACAGAAGTGAGAGAGTAGGAAAAGAGAGATAGGATAGGTAAGAAAGCCAATCAAGAGTATATTAATGAACTCATTACTGTAGATGATTGGGATTTAGTCTTGCTGAGGACCCTCTAAAGATTCATGCCAAAGGCATCACAAAATTGTCCTGCTGGAGGATAGAAAATCTTAGGCATTTATTCACTGATTCATGTCCCTATTGTTTGGGAGTCGCCCTAAGGGACTTGAACAATCCTATAGTACTGAGTTGATAAGCCTTCTCCAGCCTGGGAAAAGCAGAATGGGATCTCTGTGACTCAGTATTGGACACTGGCAACGGGACATGGAGCTGTCTACCAGGGCAGTGCTGAAATCGTGAAGGCTAAAAGGGAGTGGCATATGATCACAATCACCTGCTGTTATTATATAATCTTTTTTAAAAACTAGAATTATAAGTTACTGACATTGAAAACATGCATATTCTATGTATATGACTTAGGAAACACTGCTCTGCTTGACTCTATTAGTATTCATCTATATCTAGTTGTCCCTCCTCCAACCTCCCTGGTATGTAACAGGCTACATTTGAAGACCCCTTGCACTGACTCATGCTGGCCAGCAGACTAAGAGTGGGGTGTGTCACTTCCAAGCTGAGGCAGCAACAGTCCCTACCCAACTTCCATGCTTCTCTTCCCCTGCCATGGCACCTCTGAATGCATCTACTGAGATGGCCACAAAGAGAAAGCTGACAGGATTCCTGAGTGACGTGGAGGGGACTGCCCCAGTGAGCTGATGGACTTGCGATGGGTTTTGAGTAAACAACAAATTAGCTCTTATGTGTCAATCCTTTGGAATTTAAGGCTTTGTGCTGATCACAGCAAAACCCAGCCTAGCCCTCAACACAAAAGCCTCAGTGAAGCAAATGTCATCGTAAATTCTAGGATATCCCTCTCACATGGAATATCTGAGATGGGTCAGCTGGTGTTGTAGCGGAAAACAAGGAGAGGATAAGGAAGGACTGAACCACTGACTGTGCTTCTTAGTGTAATTAAGAGAATCATAAAGACAAGAAAGATGAGCAGCACAAGCACTGCATGGAGATGTCTTGTTTCTGCAGAATGAAATGCTCAGGGGGAGGCAGGTGTTTAATTTGGTGGGAACAAGTCCATATGGGTCAATCTCTTCCTGAAAAGTAAAAATGGATCTGAGCATCGTGCTTCTGTGCCCTGCTCTTGACTGTTTAAATGGTCTCATTGATCTATAAAACATACACTTGTTGGCCTATAGGAATGAATGACTGCAGCAATGTCTCCTACCCTTGATTATTCTAACTTGATTTTAGCACATTTTCCTATGAAAACTAGCTTTTAAATCTTGGCTCTGTAGCTCTTGTTCAGATATTTTCCTGCTTCCCTTTGGGGACTCTCACTGCACATATATTTGACTGCATTTATCCCACAGCTCATTAAAGCTCTATTAATATTTTAAAATTTTTCCTTTTCTCTCTTTATTTAATTTTGGGTAGTTTCTATTGCTATATCTTTAAGTCCACTAATCATTTCTTCTGCCACGTCTAATTGTCTGTGAATGCCATCTAGTATTTTTTTAAAATCTCATACATTGTAGTTTTCATTGCAAGAATGTCAGCATGAGTCTTTTTAATATCTTCCATATATCCACTTAAATTTTGAATATAGTTATATGACTATTTTAATATCCTTGTATGTTAATTCCAATATCTGTGGCTGTTCTGGGTCAATTTTGATTAATTATTCTCACCATTATCAGTCATATTTTCCTCTTAATTTTCAATTGGAGGCCAGACATTGTGAATTACAGCATACTGGGTGTTTACTATCTTTGTATTCCTATAAATACTCTTGAGTTTTGTTATGGGATACAGTTCAATTCCTTGGAAAAGCTTTATTCTTTAAGATCTTGCTTTTAATATTTGTTAGGCAGAAACAGAGCAGTTCCCAGTCTTGGACTAATTATTTGCCACTATGAGGTAAGATCCGTCTGTGTACCCATCCCAACGCCTCACAAGTCAGAGGTTTTCTAGTCTGGCTGGTGGGATCAGGCACTGTTCACAGCCCCATGTGAGCAAGCAGCACTGTGACCTCTAATGCTTTGTGTGGTTCTTTCTCTCACAGTAGGCAGTGTCCTCACATGCATGAGCTAATTAGTATTCAGCCAAATATTTAAGAAGTCCCTTTGAAAATACCCCTTACACTGTTTAAACCTCTGCTTTTCTGGGTTTCTGTGACCTGTAGCTGAACATAATCTTGACTTATAGCCTTCTGTTTCTTTCCTCCACAGGAAACAGCTTTGGTCTCTACCATTACCCAAACACAGAAAGCAGAAACAAGTCGATTCTGCTTGGAGAAACCCAATCTGATTCCTAATACCTTTTATAGAATTGATGTGGAAATAGAAACTTAAAGATGGGAATTTTTTATTTAAAGCAAGGTAATAAATGATTAGAAAATTACATTTATTACATGTTATTTATGTGTCAGACAGTGGGCTAAGTGCTTTACCTAAATTATCTCATTTAATCTTCAAAACCAAATTAAGATGTAGGTTTATATATTTATTTAAGGCATATTGCTGCATCAGAATGGTTCTAGATACTGCAGATGTTGCCATGAATTATACAAGGTATTTCCTTCCCATGAAGTTACATTCTGGTGAGGGAGACTGACAACAAGGAATAAATAGATAAAATAAAAATACAAGAGATCTCTGAGGAGCATTAAAAAACGTGATAAAGATAGAACATGCATTGCTTTAGATCAGGTTGTCTGTTGTGTAAGGTGCCTCCAAGGTGCCATTTAAGGTGAAATATGAATGACAAAGCGAGATAACCTTGTAAGAAAAAATTCAGGGCATTCCAGGCAGAGGTTACAGCTGGTGCAAAGGTCTTAAATTGAGAACAAGCATAGTGGGTTCAACGAATAGAAAAGTAAATTGGCAGCATGGCTGGAGAGTGAAGACTGAGGGGGAGATAAGGCTGTCAGTGCTGGTGGGAGCACAATCACAAAGAGCCACAGAAGACTAAGTAAACCAAGGTTGGGAACCATTTATTCCATTCCATGTCCAATGGTAGATGGTAGACCACTAGAGGATTCTAAGCAAGCTGGTGCTCGGCTGTGATGTACATTTCACAGACTCATCCTGGTGGCTCTTGAGTTACTAGACTGGGAGGTGCGAGAACAGGAGTAAGAAAATTAATTAGGAAGTGTTGTTGCTGCCCGGAGGATGAAAAGACTCAGCTTCCACAGGGTGAGAGTAAAGACAGAGGGATGGAGGTTAAAGTGGAACGTGTTGAGGTGGTGATGTTTTTAGAGCTCACTCATCGATTGGCTATGAGCTGCGAGAGAGGAGAATTAAGACTTGCTCTTAGGATTCTGAATAAGGAATTATCGCCCCCATTTTATATATGAAGGTGTGTGTGTGTGTGTGTGTGTGTGTGTGTGTGTGTGTGTGTGTGAGAGAGAGAGAGAGAGAGAGAGAGAGAGAGAGAGAGAGAGAGAGAGAGAGAGAGAAGAGGTTATACATGAGAGAGGTGTGTATCTTGCCGAAGGTCATATAGCTAGCTCATAAAATTCATTTATAATGTATGTATTTATTCATTCAACAAACATCGGAGAGGTACAGCACAAGTATGAGTACTAAAGACAGTCATGATCCCTCACGGAATTCACAGGTGTAGAGGAGAAAAGAATGTATAAATAATTATACACACAGGCCCAGACACACGGAGAATATTTTACGTCCTATTAAAGTTTTTAAAAGAATCTGAAATCCAAGCTCAGTCTTTATAACCCAAAGCTCATGCTATACCTCATGTTACAGGGGTTTGAATTTCTCTGGGTTTAAAAGGAGAAACCCAGAAGTCAGGATTTTACAGACCCTCCCTGCCATACTACTCAGCCCACCTTGTTCTTTGCCTAAGTTCTTTACATTCAAATACAAGTACCTCTATATTTTTTTCCTTTTAATCTTCTTGCTCCTATGCTCCAGTATAGGAATCTTGGCGAACATTCACTGAATATCTACTAGGTGTCAGGTATTGGGCTGGTCACCAGAAAATCAAAAATGAGTAAGGGGTCTTCCTGTCCTCAATGAGTCCATAGTCTAATTGAAAAAAAAAAAAAGCATCACGATGGAGATTAAGCACAGGGGACCACTTGGTCCCAGGGGAGGGCACCTCACATAGACTGGGAAAAAGTAATTAGAAAGACTTTAGAGGAAGCGACTGAGAGACTAATTTTGCCATACACAAAGGAGAGGAAAAGAATTCTAAGGCACGCAGAACAGTCCAAATAAAACCACAGAGGTTTGAAATAGCACAAAAGTTCAGAGACTATGATGTGATGGGAACATAAAGTAGAAGACGGCAGGGAAGGAGATGAGGCTGGAGACTAGGGCCCCAGCCTGTCCCCACATGAAATTCATTACAAAGCCTCCCTTACCCACGCTCCCACCTCCCTCTCTTCCTTCCTCTTTTCCTTCTTCTAAAAATAAAGGAGGAGAAAGACTTCAAATGTAAAACTGGAATCTGCATTTAAAAGACTAGACTTCCTTGGTTTTCTGCTCAGCTTATTTTCTGGGGACCTGCTACATTCTGATCTTGGAAACTCTTCTTTTGGGGGACTTATGGTTTTCATCTGAAATTCTTTCTGTCCCTCTTCTGGCCTTTTTTTTTTTTTTTAACTAAAAAGGGAACCTGTTAGGAGAACATGTCAGGCTCTTGAGAGAATCTATTGCCTGTGTATATTTTAAACATAAAAGAAATCCTGAGGCACTCATGGGCATGCTTACCCCGTTCCTATTCCTGTTCCAGGGGCTATCACCTCCCAATCCTTCTTCTTGGAGTTAGAAAGTAATGTTTAGGGACCGCTCCTGGGTTAGGCCCTTGGAACTTTTTCTCTTGTAGGGAACAAATAAGTTCAATTCTTCTCCTGCATGCTCTCATTATCTTTTTAGCTCTCCAGGACACACGTGCACACACAAGCACACACATGCAACAAACGTGCACATACACAGCACACACACATGGACACACATGCACATTTACACACATACACACATTCCCACAGATTTTTCCTTTGTTTGTTTTTTTATGGAAAAAGCACTCCATTTCAGGGTTCTGGTCTACCCAGGTCTGCGCTGTAGCTTGTTGGAGAATTCTACCCGCTCCTGATGAGCTGACTGTACAGCACTTCAGAGAAGACTCCCTGCAGCTATGCTATGTTCATGGTTGATTTTAATGCTTTTTATCCCATTTTTAAAGGAACAGCTCAGAGAATTTAAAAAATACATCCCTCTTTTCATTCCACTAAGAACCCAAGATGATCTACAAGAATTCATAATATTCAAGTAATCAAAAACTTTTTTTGAAAGCCAGGGAAATACATAGATGATAAATGATAGATAGATAGATGATAGATGATAGATAGACAGATAGATAGATAATAGACAAAAAGAAAAGACAATATGTAAATATACAGTCTATAAAATTATAGATGAACCTGAAAACTAGGTTTTTAATTTGCTTTTGATCTCTCTGGAGACCTAAGAAAAGATATTTAAGACCTAAAAAAAACCCCACACTTGCCAATCAATTTTGTCTTCCCAGCAGGAAAGCACACACTCTCAGGGGAACCAGTATCTCCCTCCTGGTCAAAAGGAATCATCTGTCAGCCCTGGATTCTGGTCCTGACTCAGGCTCCATAGTTTGCCCCCCAGAAACCCTGGACTTCCTGTTGCATTTGTTCCTGTGTCTGTAACTAGATCATCCCTCAAAGGTCTGTTCCAGTTCTAATAGCCTAGGACATTATAAATTACTTGTGGTTTAGTGATCCTAGCCAACATATTTAAAAATCATCGACCATTTCCTGAAAAACTATCTTCTAGATACTCTTAGTCTCTATCTCCCTAACTGAGTATTTCTCAGCCCTCCTGAATCAGAACCACCTGGGGATCTGGGGAGGGGAGGGCATTAGAAATGCAGACTCCCAGACTGGCCTCAGATCTGATGAATCTGACTACCTGGCGTGGTGCTCTGGAATAAGCACTGAACAAGATGCCTAAGTGAATCTGATGCACCATCTACCTGGTCATCTGACATCTCCATAGGTAATGCTCTGTATGCGTTTCCTATTTAAAGAACATACATTTATTATTTTACAGTTCCGGAGGTCTAGAAGCCTTACGTTAGTTTCACTGGGCTAAAATCAGGTGTTGGCCGGACCTCCTACAGGAATTTAGTTCCTTGCTTTTTCTGGCTTCTAGCAGTGGCTCAAATTCCTTGGCTTGCGGCCCTGAAACACTCCTCTTTCTTTTGTCACTTTTCCTTCTCAGACTCAGACTCTGACCCTCTTGCTACCCTCTTTTATGGGCCCTGTGATTACATCAGGCCCACTCAGATAATCCAGGATAATCTTCTCATTTTGAGATCCTTAATAGAATCACATCTGCTAAGTCCCTTTGGCCATGTAAGATCACACATTCACAGGTTTTGGACACTAGGATGTGGACAGCTTTGGGGACCATTATTCACCTATCACATGCCCCCTTGGTCTCACTGGGGCTAATCTAAGGATCTCAGAATTTGTTACCACAATTTTTCTCTTATAAAAAATGAACTGACTATGGAAGAGGCCACTAAAACACTTGACAATAATAATCTATACTCCCCCAAGGTAATTGGTAATCACCCACTTCATATGTCACTTAAGAGCCCCACCCTCAGACATTTTATAAATGCAAATATATTCTCAGAGGACAGAGTCCTGTCTATTCAAACAAGTCGATTTAGGAACCAGACTGACCTGAACTAGCATGCTGTCTCTGTCACTTACTAGCTATATGTTACCTAACCTTTCTGTCCTTCTATTTCCTCATCTTCAAATGGGTTTTCAAGCTATTAACTGGCAGTTAGCACTAAAGCCCTATGCCCAGAGATCCTGGCTCCTGGACCTGTGCTTTGCTTGGTATGTGTGGCAGAGGAGAATAATGTCAAGAGAGAAAATTTTCTTTCTTTTTTTCTAATAGACCTTAATTTTTGTCTCGAGCCTCAATTCCACCAAACAGAGAAAACTAAATCTTAAGACTATTCAGAGTTCATCTCTTCTTCCTCAAAAAGTCATGGTTAAATTCTGGAGCTTCTAGAGTGACATCATCTTAAGAGAGGAAGTGTTCTATCATCCTGTCATTATTGGCCTGTGCTAGCACCTTCTGAGAATTGTCCTCTCCCTTCTGGTCAAAGTCATGGCCACTCCAGGCTTCAGTCACTCTCAGCCTCCCCTGAGTATGAGAAACATTTGGGGAACAGAAAGACGCACAAAGCACTCCCCACTCTGTCAACATCCCCTGCTCTCTACACACATTCATCACTCAGAGTCTTGGAAATTTTAATGCATCTATTTCAGGACAATTTTCCAGATCCCTTTATCCTCTGCTACCCTCAGATGAAAGGGGAGGGGCCATTGCAGGATCTTGACAATTTTGAGCTGGACTCTTTCTACCACTGAACGCTGGGCATCTTCTGAAGCAAACCAAGTCAGACCTGCATCCTAACTGCTTTCTTCTGTAGACAAGCAGAGATGAGACTCTGCAAATGGTGCAAGGTCACCATCCCAACCAGTGTGACTCCTTTGCTAAAGAGGAGCTATGTGTGTGCTCATCCCTTGCACATCACTCCTTGGCAGCAGAAATTCAGGAGGCAGTGGAAAGGTTGTAGACAGTATCAAACACTCACATTTAATTGCCTTGGGAGGATCAGACAAACTCTTTGTTCAGCTTTGTCAAGCTAATTAGTTAGAAAAGGATGTGCTCTGCACACAAACAAGAGCCTTTTTTCTATAAGCAATTAGAAATGACCCTAATCTTATTCATTTAAACAACCATTCTACCACAAGTTGGAAAGACACCAAAAATTTGGAAAGCCAGGGACTTCTGGGCTGACAACGGCTTTGGGTAATCCTCAAACCTGTGTACTTAAAGGGTGATCTTCCTTTCTGAAAGCTCCTCTCTGAAAGCTAATCCTGGAGTGTTCTGTATCAAAAGTTTAGGAGCAACAGCACCAGCCTGGAGCCCAGCTGCGCTGTGGGGGTACATCTTCCACAGGCCCCTGTCCTTCCCTACCTCTCATCTCATATGCTGTTTTGTGATTGATGTCTGATGTGGGCCTGTCCTCTGCCAGCCTATAAACACTGAGGTCAGGTGTGTGTCAACCACCGTGAGTTCCATGCCCTGTACAGAGCCAACTGTCACTGAGTAGACCAATGAAGGAATGAATGCCTTCCCTAAGAGGAAAGGTAGAACGTGCCAGAGGTGAAGACGATCCACAGGTCTGCAAGGAAAATAACACTGAGAATGGAAACTAACTTCCCCCTAAATTTTCTATAAAATTGATAGTCCAAATCGAAGCAGAAAAGAATCACAAAAAGGCGGATCGCTAATTCTGCTCTTTGATGAAATAATCAGGGCCACTATTAAACACACATCAAACCAAGCACGTTGATGAAACACTTTGTGTATATCCCTCCATCTGTTGGTGCTTGAGCTGGCTGTCTTTCATTGTCCCTCCAGTTTCACTCTCCACCCCTCACCATCTGTTCTAGGTGCTCTGATGCTCACCTGTAGGGACTACATCAGTCTTCTCACTCGCTAGCTTCTAGTCGAATTTGACCAATGGGAGGCACTGACAGAAGTCAGAGGGAAGAAGTAGAGAGAATATGCACGAGGTGTCTAGTCCCCTAGCTCCCTCCCTGTCAGGTCACCACAGGTGAGCTGGCTGCATCACCCTGCTAAGGACCACAGCTCCTATCTTGGGGCCCACCCCTGTATCACTGCCTCCTCTGGGTGTCAGTAACCACCTCTTCCTTTTGTCCTTTCAGGCTTTGGAATGGTACCAGTTGTGTTCTGTTACCACCCCAGGGGCATTTGCTAAGCCTGTGGGTTTTCTTAAACCCTGTTCACACTTTGCTCGCAGTGGTCTCATGGCACAGGTTACTAATAGCTCCATTTTAAAGAGAGGACATCAAGTCTCAAAGAGTTTAGGAGATATGTCTAAGGTCAGAGTCAGCAGGAGCTGACTCTCAAACCTAGCTAGGTCTGTTTCAGTCCAATGCCAATGCCCACGTCCCATCCCCTATCTACCAGGAAAGAGGCTGGCGCCTCAGGCTTCAGATGTAACTCACAGAAGAACTGGCTAGAAGAATGCCTAGTGGGGATGGTGGGGGCTGAGAGCTGAATACTCATTTTGGAACTCGGCTTCCACAGATGGGCACTTAAGAGTTTGGCTCTGTGGGTTGGTGGTGGTTCACCAAGAGTTCAAATTCCATCACAGACACGTGTGGGTGAATAAGTGGCAGGGTCTTTGGTTCTTCCAAGTGCCTGATACAGGCGTGCAGATGGGTGGGGGTGTGAACAAGAGGGCTTTGAGTGGATTTCACTCTTGGATATAGCCTATAAATATGTATGTTGGGTCCCATGAATCATTGAGGGCTGGGCTGGCTGCATTTTTTATTTTTTTAAGGAATAGTCTGACTGACTCAGAGACATTGGCAGGCACGCCTGAGGGCCAGAGTGAAACCAAAGGCTCTGAAGAAACTAGAAGGAAACCAGATAGTTACTGCCTAACTTTATTCTGAAAACTTTCTGAACGTGAAAAGACATCAGGGAGGACGGAAAAACAGATGAGCTTGATTTCAGAGTTATTGATAATGGTTTGAGAAATTGCACAGCTTTTTATCACTTATTACAATCGTGACTTTGAGTGAGTCACCTCACCTCTCTGAGCCTGTTTTCATGTCAGCACAATAGGGCTGAGGGTTGCATGAGACATATTTATATAAAGCACCAGAACAAGACTCAGATTACCCTCCCTCTCCTTTTCATATTGTTCTGGTCTGCAGCCAAATCTGAGTACCCATCACCCTTAACATCCAGGCCTCAGAGATTTATAATCATTTTCTCGCTGGTTATATAGTAAGCGCCTGAATGATAGACATATCAATCAAGTTACATTCCTTAAACCATACAGCTTCTCCACCCCTATGCTGAGTATCTGCATAGACATCCTTTGTTGCTCCTCTCCACTCCATCCAGAAGGTTATCCTGGAAGCTGCCATGTTTGACAATGTTGCCCCAATCCTAGGCAAAGTTGATTCCAGATGACGCATGGATGAGCGTCTAATCCAATCAGAGTCCTTACCTGAGAAGTGGGGATCTGGAACCGAAAAAAAAACTCTATCTTCAGACTAAAATTGGAATGCTTGAGAGGTACTGGTAAGAAAGCCAGTCTAGAGAGAGAGAAAGAAAATGAAATAACCACTCTTGGAGAGGCAGTGGATTGAGAGAAGAGATTATCTTGAAAGTATTCGAGTTCTAGGTTCCAATTAGAGGCCCAGTGCCATTGCTTTCTTGGATTCTGTGTGTCACCCCAGTAGTCCATTTTTCTGAAACTCCCAGGGAGCCGATTAACACCTATCAACTTAGACTTTTAAAAAATTTTTTATTTTGAAATAATTTTACATTTGCTGTCAATTCATTTTTATTCTGCATCATTTATGCTTTGAATTTGCCCATTTATAAAATGAGAAGAATGATTTCCTGAAATAGTCCCTTTATAGCAGGATGTGTGCAAATCACCAGTACCAAGCACAGAGTAGAAACTCAGTGGGGACTCACATTATTCCCTCCATACCCCCCTTTCTCCTGAAGACATATGCTTCTTGGTTTTGAGCCATGTTAAAGGATTGTCTGCCCATCTTCCAGATCCCTTTTCTGAATTAATGGCTCCTCCTTCTTTCCCGCACTCCTTTATATGCACTTGGGCTGGGACAGTTTGCATTGGGACATTGGAGATACTATTGGGGGTGTGGGATGGTGAAGATAGTCTAGAGTAGGGAAAAAGGATCCCTTTGAAAAGCAACTGATTTCAATTAGGCTAGAAAGAACTTTAAAAGCACTGGTACCTGAACTTGGCTCACATTCAAAGAAACAAACCATTGGGTACATTCATTCCAACCATTCCATCTGATGTTTTAGAAAATGATGGACCACCAAGGAGGCTTGTTAACCAGCAAGCTTGACCCCAAACGCCATCCCTCACCTCTCTTTCTACCTAAACCCCTAATGGCTTAATTCCATACCCTCTTCCCTCTGTATTCAATATACATGGATTAAGGACACCAAGTTTTCTCAAACTGTAGGAAAAGGAATTATCTCTAATTTTATGTCAAAGAGGAGAAACTGTGTATTTGAGGGCAATTTTAAAAAATCCAATCATGAACTCTTATTGACTTACTGTCAGACCTCAGGTCTCAGAATTAGTATAAATGCTTCGTTTTTCTCTATCATCTGGGCATTTTTATATTAAGACATCTTTTTTCTCATGCTCAATGGCTGATTCTTTCTATAAGTAACCTCTTACATATGATATGAGTAGAGCACTACAGCTAACAAGCATCTTCACCTCTAAACTGTTTTGGCATACTTCAAAGTACATACATAGCAGGCACTAAAAAATATTTGTAGAATTAATGAATGACATTTGGTAGTTACAAAAATGTTAGGAGATGGAAAAGGCATTTTAAAATTATCATTCTTATTTTACAGATATGAAAAAGAAGACACTTAGAGAGGTTGAGTGGCTTGCCCAAGATCGCACAGCTAGTGGGTATCTGAACTAGAACTCAAACCTAGGTCTATATTTCTTCAGTAAACATCTATTGGTCACTTATCATTGATTTTCTTTGGCAATAGAGTAATTAGGTCAAATAACATTCAATGCATGGCCTCAGCCAACAATCTAAAAGAAGAGCCCAGTAAAATAAAGCAATGATTATAAGAGTATTTATCATTACTAAATGCTTGGGATGTATAAATTATATACAGTCTCACTCATTTAATTCCCCATGAATATTATAAGATAGGTTATATGATCTTTACTTCACAACTGGCGAAACTGAGGCACAGAGGCAGAGCAGGGTTTGGAACCAGCACACAGAGCCATACATAGAATGCTGGGAGATTTAACACAAGTGAAAATAGTCAGCCACTTTTAACCTATGAAATGGCAATTTCATATGGTTCAGCCAAACAGAAAAGACACAGACATACAGTAGACACACAGGATGGTACAGGATGAAAGAGGACATCTTTGGGAGATTTGGGGCTTGACTGAATTAATAAAGACGAATAGGCAAAGAAAGTTTTGGCAGGCAGAAGCCATAGCAGGAACAAGGTTACTGGGATGTAAAAGAGTATCATATAATCATATTAACCAGGGCTTTGGGTGTTTGGGAAGAATGGTAGGAAACCGGGCTAGGAAAACATACAGAGGCCAGACTCTGGAGGTCCCTGGGGTACACTGAGTTTGAACCTCTCATTTTCTGTTTTCTTGCCAAATTTCTTCCTGGTGCAAGATATGTGTTGATTACTCTAGTTCTCTGGGGACTTCTGTGTCTTCTTTCCTTTTGTAGAACCCCAAGCACAATTCATAACACATAGGAGGTGCTCAACGAATGTCTGTGGATGAGCCAGTGGACTTCCCAACATGATGCTGTTGTAGTGATAATATCAGACTGTCGGAGAAATTAACTTGGGATTCACTGTTATTTCAAACAGGCTGTAAGATAGCATCTGGTTTTCACTATCTAGAGGAGGGGGATGCTATTTTTATTTTTTTTTTCTTTAATTATTAAGGCTCTTTCAACCTTTAACAGTGAAAGACATTCTAAACCCAAAGGCTATGTTGCTAAAAGATCTATATTCATAATCAGTTTCGACTAATCTATTTAAGCACTGAAGTGCTCAATATGTTCACTTAAGTTCATTGAAACTTTAAAATAATCCTGATAAAAATAGATTTTATTACATTCATTTTATGATAAGGAAACTGAGACAAGCACCTTAAGAGATTCGCTCATAAATGGTGGTGTCAGGATTTGAACTTGGTTCTCTTTGTTCTTGGCCATGGCTCTTTATGAAGATGCTACTGAGAATCTATTGTAATGATGATGACAGTAGTAGTTATAAAATTAATAATTGCAAACACTAATTGCCTTGCTATGTGACAGGAACTGTCCTAAGCACTTAAGGAATAATTTCATTTATTTTTCAGAGACCTTCTGAAACAAAGCTCTTTATCATCCTCTATTTGAACAAACTAAGGCCAATAAAGGTTAAGCAACCTGCTGGGATTAAACAGATTGTCTGTGGCAAGGTAAGGATTTTAAACCAGAGAAAGTGGCATTGCGAACAAGATATCTGCTCTTTTTTTTTTTTTTTTTTTTTTTTGGACACCACTCTTGTCCCTACCCATCTCACTCCTCTACCATGAAAGAAGGACAAAGAAAACCTCCCCTCTCTCTGTGCGAGGTTCTTAGCATCCTGTGTCACCATGACAACGAGCCCTAGTCGATTTCCTCACAAGGTGGAGAAAAGCAAAGGTCAAACAGGACTTCTGTCCTGGAACATTCTGTGGGCAAACACAGGCCAGTACACTGGGACCTCTGTGTCCTCACTCAAATTGGGTGAATCACTCCTGCAAATGGAGCTGGGAGGCAGGCCAGGTTCCTAAATAGGTGAGCTTAGTGGTGCTCTTAGAGAGACTTTGGGTCACTTTGAAAATTAATCCTTTATCTTCAGAATCTGAGCTCATAAATGAGCAGATTAGAAATTAGAGGGGGAAGAACAAAGGAGAGTTCCTGGCAAAGGGTTTCAGTGCATCGCAGCTTCCTCCGGAGGCTGACATCATCCTGCCTCCCCGCCCTCACCCAATTCTCTGCCAAAGTCTGGTTCTGCTTGAAGACTTTCAAGTCCCAAAAGAACAAAGACCCCAAAAAGTCGGGCGCTGTGTTACGCTAATCTTCACTGGATACACAGTGCCTGACACAGTGACTGACTCAGAGGAGAACCTTACTAATTGTTGATCAGTTAATCGATTGATTGCAGATACTACAAGCACTGATTTGGTTGAGAAAAATGCTTTTGTTTCCAACATTAGGTAATTCAATGCAAAATGTCTTGAGCTCTCTAGGAGGTAACGTTTAAGCTGAGATTTGAATGACAAGAAGCGTCATATATGATGATTAAGAAAGAGAATTTTGGGTCAAAAAAAATTGGGTTTGGAGGTGGAAAGGATCTTATATTTAAGAAACAGCTAGAGGCCTCTGTAGCTGGAGAGAAACAGAGAATGAGTTTGAAGATGAGTTTGAAGCAGATGAGTTTGAAGAGACAGAAAAGGCCAGCTCCTATATGAGGGCATAGAACTGAAATTTTCTTCTAACTTTATGTGAAGCCATTGACAGATTTTAAAGAAAAAAAAAAAAAGATGTGTCACTCACTCAGTGTCCCCAATACTTGACATAAAACAAGTGTTCAGAAACTAGATGAATGAGCTGAGATAATGCATATCAAATGTCTTTTAAACAATGAAGGGTTTCAGAATTGACAGTCATCATCATATGGAGGAGAATAAGACACTACCCCCGATAAGATTCTCTTAGATCACAAAGTGATTAGAGACTTCTAGGTAACAAGGGTAGAGATACAGAGGCACTTGATTTTTACAGCACTTCTTTTCTGTTAAAGTAATTTCAAACCACACCAAGATGCATGGTTGCAATAGCACAGGCCAGTCTCGGGAAGAGATTTCCACGAAGAATTCATTCTTGGCCACCTGAGGCAGAGCAGCAAGCTCAGGAAGGGAAAAGGAATAGATTTCCCCTGACTCCTGATATCTGGGACACATGGCACTCTGATATGTAGGAGGTACATTCTGATGAGGTCATGGCTCTTTCCTGGACCCCCTGCCCCCATCCCACCAATACTACCTTTCTTAATATATTCCCTTGAAAATTTTGATGGCCCATTATTGTGACATGGTGGAGGTTACAAAGGGAAAGAGTGAACAGGGTTGCTTATTGTGACCTGGGATGTGAGATTAAGAATTGAAGTCAGAGGAGTAGAGAACAAAGAGCAGTAGGAATGGTGTATTCTGCATAATGTTTCACGTGCTGCTTCTGATAAAGGAAGGGCTACACATTGTGTCAAATAATCTGTAAATAAACTCCCATTGCATCATTGGCAGAGCAGAGATCACTGTCTTCTGCCCGCACTCAGTGTGTAGCCACCAGGCTTCAGAAATATGGCCGGCAGCAGGATACATTCATCAGCTATTCATTAAAAGGTCTGAGGGAGGGCGGCCCAGCAAGCCTCACATGGATGCATAGGAAAGTCCACCCACCCAGCAAATACCAGGCCTGCCTAAGCATCTCATCATTTGGGAGAAAATTGGGGGGAAAACCCACTAAATCAAAAACCTGGGGTCTATAAAACAACTTCTTGTCATAAAAAAAATGGAACATTGCACTCAAGATGCATAGAAAGTACACATGTTTTAAAAGATTTACTGAGAAAGAAAAGGAAAATTTAAAAAGCATCTGGTATGCTCTTGATAAAATTTAAGGAAACATGAACTTAAAGAAAAATGGTTAAATAAATTGAGGCACATCCATATGGTAGAATATCATACAGCCATTAAAAAACACGTTTTCAAAGACTACAGAATGCCATGGAGAAATGCTTGCCAGAGAAAGCTATATTTTAAAAGTGGGATTTAAAAGCAGTAAATGCCAAAGAATGCCAACCTGTGCATGAATGTGCATGGCAGCTTTATTCATAACAGGTAAAATCTGAAACAACTCAAATATTCTTCAGTGGGCCAATGCTTCTAGGGACTCTGGTCCCCCCATATATTGATAGATGCAACATCCTGGATGGATCTCAAGGGCAAAATAAGTCAACTCCAAAAGGCTATAAAACTTTATGATCCCACTTAAATAACATCCATGAAATGACTACAGAGATGGAAACAGATTACTGATTGGCAAAGGACAAGGAAGGGAGGATGTAAATAACAAGGGCATAGTGCAAGGGAACACCTGTGTGGTGATGGAACAGTTCTGCATGTGATTGCAACACAGTTCCACGAATCTATGCATGAAAGAAAACTTCATAGAACTATACATACATGCACATGAATGCATGGGGAAAATGGTGAAAACTGAATAAGGGCTGTGTCTAGAAAACAGTATTTTACCAATGTCAACTTCATGGTTTGGATATTATGCTAAAGCTTTACAAGGTGGCACCACCAGGAGAAGCAGGGCAAAGGGCTCATGTGACTCTGCACTATTTCTATAATTTTCTGTGGATCTATAATTATTTCACAATAATTGTTAAGAAAAAAAAAATATATATATATAAGAGAAATACAAATTTTGACTAAGAAAATACTTCATTATACTACCAGTGATCTTTTATGGATAAGAAGATAATGGTAATTTTTATATTCTGTGTAGTTTTCTGTATTTCTTAAACATTTTAACAAATATATGTTGTTTTTAGAATCTGCAAAAACAATTATTAATTCAAAGTTAGTGAATGAAATAAAATATTTGATCAATGAAAGACATTCAAGAAAATAGTATAATGATGTTATAACAGAAAATTCAGTGAAAGATAGGTGGAGAAGAAAATATCCTGATATAGAAACTTTTCAAAGAAATACAAATGTAACAGCAAAATTAAATCATACATTAAAAGCAATGCAGGATGTGTAGCACAAACAAACTTTGCTCAGAATGTAAAAGAACAGACATGAAGTAATGATGCGTAGGGCCAAATATGGAGATTGAGCATACCACTAACCGATGTTTCTAATGCAATCACAAAAATAGAAGAGAAAGAATTAAAAAAACAAAATAGAAAAACACTTTCCAGATTTATGGATAATCTGAATTTGTAATTCTGATAGATACACTGAATGATACTGCCTAGAAACAACTTGATTAAGCTTTTAAATTGCAAGGATTTGGAGAAAATAAAAACAGTAATTTGTAAAGATATTTGCACTTCCATGTTCATTACAGCAATATTTAAAATAGCCAAGATACGAAAGCAACCTATGTGTCCATCAATACATGAATAGATAAAGAAGAGGTGGTAAATATAGACAATGGAATATTACTCAGCCATAAAAAAGAATGGAATCCTTTTTGCGACAATATGAAGGACTGCTAGGATATTAAGCTAAGCGAACTGAACAAGACAGAGAAGGACAATTACCATATGATTACACTTATTTGTGAAATCTAAAAACAAAACAAACAAAAAAACCAGACTCATAGAAAAAGAAACCAAAGGGATGGTTACCTGAGGGGAGAGGGCTGGGGAATGGGTGAAAGGGGCAAGAGAATATAGTCAATAATGTTGTATAAGTTTGCATGGTGACAGGTGATTACTAGATTAGTGGGGTGATCACATTGTAAGGTAAAAAGATGTCAAATGCTATATTGTACACCTGAAACTAACATAAAAAATATAATATTGTATATCATCTACACTTAAATAAAATAAATAATAATAAAAATTCTACACATGCAGCCAGGCAGAAAACAAGACAAATAACTTTAAAAATGGTTTACCTACACAGATTCAAACATCAAACTGGTTTCAAACTTTTCATCCATAACATCAAGAGCTAAGGCAGAAAGATTATGACCCAAGAATGTCCACCAAATCTCCAAGTTATTAGCGAGGCAACGATAAAATCATTCTAATAGCAACAATAAGCATTTGATAAAATCATCACTTGTTATATTACTAACAAAAGCTTAGTGCAACTAGAATAAACTGAAAGGGCCTCAATTTAATTTTTCAAAATTGTCTTAAGTCAAAGGTCAACACCATATAAGAAGTATTGCCATTCATATTAATAATTACACAAGGAAGCCCACGATTGCTTATTAATGTGCTAGATATTCTAGTCTATTCAGTAGGTCATGAGAAATAAAGGAGTAAAAAAATTTATTACTACTTCCATAAGATACAATTGCCTACTTAGGAAAAAAATGAGCTGTAAAAATATGGAAATAATAAGTATGTTGTGAAAGTGATGGGCTGCAAAATCAATGTCTATATTTTTCTATATACTTGAAATAAAACCATTAGAAAATTTAAAAAATTGATTTACAGCAGTAATAATAATTTTTAAAAGAAAGGAAAAAAACACCCAAAAACTAATGGGCAAAACACACAAACGCACATACACACATGCGCACATGCACACAATTGCAAAATCTCAGTTTGGGCTCTACATGAACATTTGAAGAGCTCAATATGTCATTTTCCTGAATAGCAAACCTTAGTATTATTAAAACATCACTTCTACAATTAAAAAATGCATTCCAATCAAGGAAAATCAGAATTCTAAAATGGCTTGTTTTAGAACTTAATAAAATTATTATAAATTTTACTTGAAAATATAAATGAATGAGACTGACCAAGAGATTTTGGGGGAAATGGGAGAGGAGTAAAATAAGGGGCATCTTATCCAATTAAATATTAAATAGTCCAGTAAGATATTCCATAAAATAGCTGTAAAAGATAAGTGGGGCTGGGACAATTACCTATTTGTTATTGAGGAAAAGAAAGCGTAACCTGATAACACAGGCCAAAAGAAATTCTAATCAGATTAAAATGTTAAAAGCAAATACATGAATAAAATCATAAAAATGTATAGATATTTACTTTATATTTGAAAAAGAAGAAATTTATAAACAATAGAAAAATCACAAAGCCAACACTCAAGAAATTCAACAATTTATAATTTATTTAAGCTATAAACAAAATAAAGGTAAAAATGAATTTTAAATATATCAGATAAGTTTGGTATACTTAGCATGTAAATCCATAAAAATATGAAAATTTAGTAGGAAAAAAAATGGCCATTGGACCTGAAGGAACAATTCAGAGCAAGGTTAGCTCAAATGAAGGACTGATGGAAAATATAATCAGTTTTTGCTGACATGGTCAACTACACACACAGCTGGTGGCAAAGTAAATTTGAACAAACTTTGCAGCAAATAACTTGGAAATAAGTTTCAAAAGTCTGAAAAAAATTCAATCTCCTTGACCTAGTAATTTTCAGAATTCTACCTTAAGAAAATATTCATAGATTTTTGTTCCAGGATATCCGATGCAGTCCATGAGGTGGAAGATGTCCACCAGAGCGTTACTTCTTGGTCACTCCAGGGACAGGAGAGAGAGACACGTCTGGCGATGAACTTGGGAGAAGACACTGGGTCTAAGCAGTCCAGCCTTCTCTCCTGACCTGTGGGTGAGAGGCCTGCCCAAGGGGAAGCCTGAGGTTTGCCGGCACTGCCATTAAATATAATTTGGCCACATGACAGAAGGAAACCCTGCCATTTGGACGGACCCTGAGGACATTCCTTATGCTCTGTGAGCTCAGTCAGAGAAAGACACATGCTGAATGAGCTCGCTTGCATGCAGAATCTAAAAAAGCTGAACTCATAGCAACAGAGAACAGATTAGTGTTTGCCGGGGACCGGGGAGGTGGAGGAAATGGAGAGATGTCTATCAGAGGGTAACAGCTTCCAGTTATAAGATGAAAACGTGCTGGGGATGAAATGTACAGCAGGGTGGCTATTCTTAATAATACTGCACTGTGTGTTTGCAAGCTGCTTAGGGAGTAGATCCTGAGTTGTCACCACACACACGGAAAAGTTGTAACTGTGTGTGGTGATGGATGTGTTAACTAACCTTATTGCGGTCATCATTTCACGATATATACATATATCAAACCGTCTTGCTGTATACCTTAAACTTACACAATGTTATATGCCAACTATATCTCAATAAAGCTGCAAAAAAATACTCTGGAGGGCAGCAGCAGGGAGTTTTTGCTGCCCCTAAGTTGACTGTAAACAAAACGTTGACCAGGAATTTCTTTGACAAAAAAAGATTTATTCAGGAGAGAGCAAGGACTGCAATTCGTACCTGCAGCCATGGTACGAATGCCATGTTCAAGGTCCCCGGAGTAAGAAAACAGGGCAGCTGTTTTCAGAGGGAAAGAAGGAGTGATGGGGAGGGAAGCTTCCAGCACAGCAATCCTCGTAACCATAGCGATCTTCCTGCAGCACCTTCCCACAGACACCGTGTGTGAGAGCGCCTCCCACAGGCCCTCCCAGCTCCTGTCTTGGATGGGGTCCCTGTGGTGAATTTGGTCACGCACCTCAGCCACATCTTCCAAATTACTCACCCATGATTATCCAAGTTGACAGCTTGATCCCCACCTGGCCTGACTCTCTGTATGTCTAACCCTCAGGTGGCTGTGAGGTGGGGCAGGAACAGGAAGGGAGCTGTATGTTAACCCCACTCTTAAGCCTCAATTCACCTTATTCATAAGGACGCACCAGAAACAGGACAATGCAGTCACTACTGCAAGCGAGGGGATGGGTTCACTCAATATTAGTTTCACTATAGGACTGAATATGATACAACTTTACTAGTGGTATATAAAGAAAAATGGCAGTATTTAAGATAAAATCAGCGAGCACACCACGAAAAGAGTGTGTAAATAAGTACAACTACAAATTGTGACACAAGGGAGGGGGAAAAAGACCAGAAGAAAGTACTTCAAAATGTCAGCATTTATCTCTGGCTGCAGGGGCTATGGGTGATTCCTATTTCCTCCTATTCTGCCTTTTGGTGTCACGTAGATTTCTTACAATATGTTTGTACTGCTTTGATCATCAGAAATGAAATTCCATGAGATTTTTGAAGAAAGCAGAATCTTAGAGGTCACTGTGACTTTGCACTTTGTCTCCATCCCTGCACATCAAGAAGAATAAACTCTGATTGTGGCCCAGGGCACATTAAACATATGGGTACCAACCCAGTAAACAGTGTATACCAGTAAAGGTTTATTCTGAGACAAATTCAGAGAACTGCTCTCAATCAGGGCATCTGACAACTCTCAGACCCTTCGTCCCTACACAGGGTCAGTGCACCCATCCACCTACAGACACGTGCCAAGAAGAGTGACTGAGCAGGGACCCTGTGCCTGACGCCGTTGGGAGCCAAAAGACCCTCATCCTGACCGCCCAGCCCTCCTGCATAGAACCTGGCCGTTAACAAACCTGTATGCTATCTAAAGAATACAGGAGCAGATAATGCTCCAGGGAATAGTTAACCACAGAATGTATTAACATACCCACCGGATAAGGAAGGACCTACTGAATGGCTGTTGACCTGCCCAAGGAGCCCCTCTCCTCCTTGTTCCTCTTTTCACTTCTAACCTTTGTACCCCCTCACTTCATCAACCAAGGACCAATGAAATTGTAACAAGTATCCCCCTGCCTAGTCAGTCCTGCCCTCCTTTGTTCTTCTGTATAAATATACCTGCTCTAAAATAAAAAAATTGAGACTTGATCAGAATACTGTCTTGCCTCTGCTCCTTTTTCTCGGCCCATTTCTCTTTCAGGCTGGACCCTCTTCGAGCCCGCGAATAACTAGGTCCCGCGGGTCGGGACATGACGCTACACTCAGGATCACCATGTAGCCTTCAGAGGTTCTATTCTCAACCCGAAGGAGTGTTGCATGGGAGAAATTCAGACGTGCAAACAAATACAGCAGCGTGGTATGGTAGATGCTGTGCCCAAGGCCTGCACATGGCCCTATGGGGGAGACGCAGGAGCCAGCATCCAGTTTCCCTGGGATAGTCAGAGAAGGAAATAGCAATTGATCTGAATCTTGAGGGATAAAAAAACAGGTGGATGAGCCAGGTGGGCAGGATATTCCAGGCACAGCAATGGGAGAGGGAAGGAAGAGGGAGGAAGGGGGAAGAGAGAGGAGAGAGAGACAGAGACAGAGAGAGGAATGTAACTACTGGTATCCTAAACATTGTAAAGTGTGTAGGAGGATAGGAGAATCTGACAGAGTTCTTTGGTCATAGATCACAGAAACTAACTCTAAGGAAAAAGGGAACTTGCTGGAAGAATGTAAGGTAGCTCCAAGAATCACCAAAAAAGCTGAAAAACAAGGCTTGGGAAGATTTAGAAAGTTAGACTGGTGTCTTTTGGAAGCTACAACGGGGTTGACCATGGTGAATCCACTGTTTCATTCAAGACTAAATTCCAGAAAGGCGCATTTCAGGGGTATAACATAAGTCACCCCTTGCTCCTGGAGTCTTTACGAAGAGCCACATAATTCATACAAAGCAACATAATGCCCGGACATTCAATACATTTTTTCCTGTCCTTCTTTACAGTATGCAAACTGTGGTAAGACCAATACCTAGGGTTCCACTGAGATGTATGAGAGGGAATTGACAGTCAGAAAGCACGCACCATTTGTGTGTCACTTGGTGACCACATAAGGGACCTCAGCCAACTGACTCCCTTTCCTGAGATCTCCAAAACCCTTGCAAGCCCCGGGACGTGAAGTGACTCCCCATGGAAAATTCAGGCCAGCGTTGCTCTCCAGCTGCCAGGAACACTGTTCCCAGCCAAATCCAAAAATAATCCCATTAGTCACATTCGAAGCACCAAGCAGAAACAAAAAGAAATCAAAATTAATTTCAATACTTACAGTGACAGCAGCAATTAAGGTGACAAGATTATGGAAATCATCGCCATCATAGGAGAACTTTGCCTAAGGGGGAAAAAATAACCAGTGATACAGAAGGACTGAGAAATGAAGGGACTTTAGTCGTGGTGTGTTGAAACCCACCGTTGACAACATTACAGGCTACCAGCCCTCGGGGGATTCCAAACGAGCATTTCTCCCCATAATGATAATGTACTCTCTATCTATTATGGGCCAAGATCTTTAAATCGTCACCTCTAGGTCTCACATCAACTCTACAAAAGGTATTATTGTTCTTATCTTACGGATGAAGAAACCGAGTCACAGAAAGTTTAGATAAATTTTTCAAGGTCATGTTAATGAAATAGCAAGATCAGAATCAAAGTCTCCCTCACCTGGGACCCCAAGACCATCCCACTGCCCTGTCATTGCCCATAACATTGTAGATAATCGGCTGAGTTTAATCTGATTCCCCAGGCTTTCTGAGCTGTGCCCTACATGCTAAAAATGAGAGAAAGGCTGCTAGATATATTTTAAATGGTTATGAATTGCTCATGTTTTTATCTTTCTGCTTTTTTGTGGTTTGGGCCACTGCAAGGGATCGCTAACGAATGCCAGTATGATTATCTGAAAAAGACCAAAGCATGAGAGGAGAGCATCCTGTTCTGAAATCACAGAAAAGATAAACTGCTTCTTGCTGTGCAGAAAGAAAAAAACAATCATTAAAGTCAAGAGGGGCTGGCATAAGGGCATCCGAGCAGCACTACGAAGCTTTCTGTGGCTCTGTCCCTTGGTCCTCTCTCCTGGGAACAGTGCCCTTCTGGGTGCTTTATATATCTTATTGATCACCTCCGTGGAAGCCTGGGGTAATGGAGAAAAAGGAAGCTGGCCTGAAGAAAATTTGCTTTTAGCAGAATAACAATGAGTGGCTGTCCAGGGCTAAGGACATCACTCTGTCCAATTTGGGGCATATTTGAAGGCTTTTAGAGCAAGGAAGCAGGAACAGTTACCAAGAGCCTTCTTATGTATGGCTGAAGGCAAATAAAGAATAACCATGACAATAACACAATACCACCAGCCCCCGTGAAGATGTGGCATGTTTTAAAGTCCACGCTCTCTCCCCACTAAATGCATTTTGATCTCTGAGCCAATAAGCCTATTTTCTGAGGGTCCTGAGAGAAACCTAGAGAAGGCAGAGAGTCAGAACTGGTTTTAGTAATTCGGGAAATTATATTAGATTCGGGATGTCAAGAGGCTCCTCCGATGAGATCAATGTGACAGTGGGAGCTTGTCTTAATGGAGCACGTGGTGGCCCTGCCTGCCTTCATCGCATTTGATCATAAAGACCCAGGAATCTCTGTTTTTAATAAGAAGCCCAGGGCATTCCTACGTCAGGGGTTCCAGGACCATGCTTTTGAGAAACACTGGTACCAGTGCCAAAGGGCTGAGGATGGGCGAGTTTCCCAGATGTTTCATTCTGAGATAGACAGCTGCAGGAGGCTGCCAGCCCTGCACCAGGCTGGGCATATTTCGGTTTCTGAATCACCCCTAACCAGGCGCCAGAGCAGCCCAGCAAGACTGTGGCTCCGGTTTGGGTGTCTGAAGGCTCGAACTGTGCTCCCTGCTTCCCATAGCCTGGCTCAAGAAAATCTCTTTTCCAAAGCTATTATATTTATTCTTTCCTGACTGCAAATATAATGCTTGCTTGGGGTGGGAATTACTGCCATGAATAAAGAAAAAACAATTGCTTTTAGTGCAGACTCCTCTGGGGTAACCACCATAAATTATGTCTTTCCATCTCATATTTTTTAATTCCTTCTCTCTCTCCCTCCCTGCCTCCCTCTCTCTGCCTCTCACCCTCCCTCTTCTATCCCCCCCAACCTCTCACTCAGCCTTTGTTTCCTTTTAATATAGGGATAAAAATATCCGCCTTTTATGGTTATGAAATGGATGCTTAATAAATTACATTATACCTACCATTATTCAACTTTGATTGTGTTTATTTTTTTCCACTTGACATTCTATAATGAACATTTTCCATGTGTCATTAACTGCTCTTCAAAAACATGACTTTTAATGGCTGCATAATACACCATCATTTAATGAACTGTAATTTACTTAACTATTCTCCTATTATTGAGCTTTCAAGTGTTTTCTAATATTTTTCTATTTAAATCTTTCTGTACCTCTCTGCTTCCCTTAGGATAGACTTCCAGAAAAGGAATGACAAGGACAAAGTGTATAAATATTTTAAGGCTTTTTATGCATGCTGCCAAATTATTTTTCCAGTGGGGGGTGGTGTGTACTTTCAATACCATCATCCACACTAAAACGTACCTAGAATTTAACGCTTAGGTCAGCAACGAATGTGTGTCAGCATAATGATTGGGAATAGTGAAGAGGAAAGATAAAATCCATAATAGATTTTAAAAACTGGCAAGTCTTTGGGGTGAATACAGTGCATTAAACTGTATAAGGGAAGAAATGCAGAAATGCTAAGCATTTCTAACCACTGCTCACTTCCAAAGAGACTTCCATCAGGGGAAAGATAGCATTTCTCACTGGCAAAATGCTAATATTAGTCCATATCCTGAAACCCCTTCCATTCTTCTGGTCCCTATTGCTAAATTCCAATCATCCTGAAGGGGATTGATAATTGTGGCAATTGCACAAAATGATTGCTACCTGCAGAGGCAATCACTGCTGTCGCCTGCAGAACTGATGAGCAATTCATTATCAAGGATTTAATTGCCGTCAGCCTGAGAGGAAAAGGGACTTCTCGTATAATTTCCAAGACTTCATGCATTCGACCCTCCTTGGCTCCAAACTGGCTTTCGTGAACGAGAATTCGGAATCAGGCTGTGGCAGGAGGGTAATTACACAATGGAGAGGGCGGCAGAAATATTTGCATAACCTGCCTTGAACCTGAGATATTAACTTCAAATGGGATGCTGACTCCATGAGTGGGGTAGCATCTTCTTGGATGATTATGACAATCCTGGCAGCAAGCCCACAGCTAGTTTGTCAGAAAAGCAAAAATGCTGGTAAAAGCATTGTGTACGAGCAATGATTAGACAGTGTTGATTAGTGGTCAGAACTGGAACTCTGAACTCGGAGTACCTGGATTCAGAACTGCCACTATTCCCAGCCTTTGCTGGGTGAACCCGAATAAAGTAGATGTGTCCTCCATGATTCTCAGTAGAAGTGATGATGACCATAGTGCTTGCCTCATGGTTGCTACAAAGATGATCAGGTATGGGACCCACAGAAAGTAAATGAACATTATTTCTAAGAGAGTCTAAAAGTTTCCTTTGTTTTCTGAATTTGAATTTGCCTGTTGATCTCAAATATTCTCACCACAAAGAGTTATTATTTTTTTAAATTCAATCTCCCTCTATGGAGTCCTTGTTTTAAGAAATTACAGGGAAAAAGAGAATACTAGTTATTGAAGATCCATTATGTATCAAGGACATGTCACGATATTTAATCCTTAACAACTACATTTTTTCCCCAATTACTTTTTAAAATAGGTATCATTTTGCCTTATTTTCATGTGACATTATTGTGAGTCAGAGTTCAAGTCCGTGTGATTTAGGGCAAGTGATCTCTCTAAGCCTCATTTTCTTCACTTGTAAAATCAGGATATTAAGAAATCCCAACTTTAATGTGATGACTGATGCATTATATGTACTCAATAATGCTGGCTCTTATCACAATTTACTAATTATTTACTTTACTAGTAGTAACTAAGCTGAGACTTATTCAGATAAGTTAGGTAATATTCCCAAGATATCCATAAAACTAATTAGTGTCTGTGCTAAGATTAGAATTCTTGTCTTTCTGATTTCAAAGGCCATATCCATTTTATTCTACCATGTTGACAAACTGTACTAGTGTCTGTACTAATTAACTAAACTGTAATTTAATTATAATTTATTCATTCTCATAATCTTATTAGTTAAATAAAATTGTAACTGCCAAACTTCCTTACTAGTTCACGACTAGAGGGCAAGTACCATGTGACAAGCACATTGTGTTGAAAACAATACCTCAGTTTCCTCACTGTGCTTTCCTCGCACAGTTGTTCTGAGGCTTTGAAATGATGATTTGAACATAATATTTGCTTTTTAAGTAGTTGTCATTATTTTTATATTTTATACTTTCAGCCCAAAGAAACAATAATGATGAATGACACTTTACTCTGTGTAGCTTGATTGTTGAGAAATATAAAAGTTCTGTGGTTTTGGAATATAAAAAGTAGTTTACTATTTCTGAAGTTGAGCACCTTTGTCATCTAGGTAATTTAGCCTGGGAACTATTGTGAAACCTGTTAATGCCTGTGAGAACTATGCCTGTGATTTGTGCGGCAGCCACTAGGTGACATCTGTCTCTGCCCACATAGGCCAATTCGATTTTTCTCCAGGCAGAGACACCTAGGGAAAGTAAAATTTAGTATATGGTTCACTTTGGGTGTGCATCTCTTCATTGATGATGTATCTTGGCTAAAGATAAAACTTTGGCTAATGTTCAAATTGTGAATAAGTACTAATAAATCAATTAATGACAGTCCAGATTATAGCTGTACTCCACTGTCTACAGAAAAAAAAGAGTCATTTATAAGTTGAAATCATACCCTTGTACTTCTCAGTAAATCATTTGGGTATCTTGGTTGCTGATATTGCTAAACATGAAGAATTCACATAGAGTTGTGATATACAAAGCATTATATTGAACAAGGAAGCAGAAATGTTGAGAATAAAGTAAGAAGACCTCAGTTTAAGATAAAAAATTAAAACATAAGAAGTAAATAAATATTGTTTATCGTCTGCCAACATTCAACACTTTTCACATATACTTTTAAATTTAGCCCTCTTGATAGACTCTTTTGCTTGTAATCAAGGTAAAGTGAGCGAGACTAGATTTATCTTCCCACCTGACTAAAAATCTGAGCACAATAAACGAAACATTTGTTTTCAGATATTGGACATCAGGCAGTACAAGGCAGTAAGTCCTAAAAGAAAGAAACCAAATCAGGTAAGTGCTACAGATTGTCCCAGCTTACTACTGGAGAGAGTTTTCAGGCCACATTGTAGGGACGGAGAACTCAGGCAAAGTCCAGTGATCACTCTGAATTGAAACAAAGCTAAAAATTTAGAGAAATGAAGCTGACTAGCACTCAGAGAGAAGAATACTGGAGAGGAGAATATAGGAGGAAACACACACACACACACACACACACACACACACACACACACACACACATGCAGAGAGAGACAGAGAGAGACAGAGAGAGATCCAAAGAAGATCTCTCTCAAGTACCAAGCTGACTAACAATCTCATTAGTGAGAAAATTATCGAGGTCTAGGAAAAGAGCAATCCTGAAAGCAGCAGAGGGAATAATGCCAAGTTTACAAATAACCAGGACAAGTTCCTATTTTTGCCAGCCAGAGTGGAAAACCTCATAACTTTTAGGGTATTGGATAAAGTACTCAGAAGGATATTGCCTTGGTAGCGGGCAAAACTAGCCCAAGACTAAGGGCTACTCTGGTCTCCCCTAACAAAGCAAAATATCAAGCCTCAAAAGGATCAAAATGTTCCCGTATAACTTAACTTCATTCCAGGACAAAGCCCAAGATTATTTATAGAACACAAAATTATCCAACACCCAACAAGCTAAAACCACAATGTCTGAAATACAAACAAAAATTATCAGGCATTCAAAGAGGCAGGAAAATATGATCCATAATGAGGAGAATAACAAATTAATCAAAACAGACATATAAATGACACATGATAGAATCAAGCAGATGAGGATAGTGAAAGTTACTATAAATCTATTCCATGTGTTCAAGAATGTAGAAGAAAGATTGAGCATGTTAAGTAGAGACAAAAACGACCTAAACTGAACTTTCAGAGATGAAAATTACACTAGGGAGATCAACAAAAATTTAGCAAGCAAAGATTTGTGAATTTGAAGACATGGTAATGGAAACCTTCTAAAGTAACATGCAAAAAAAGAAAAAAAAGAGAGAGAGAGAAAGAGAATAAAAATAAAATAAAGTGACCTGTGATCAACTCCAGTTGGCCTAATATATGTGTAATTAGAGACCCTAAAGAGCAGAGAACAGAAAATACATTTGAAGAATAAAAGACCAAAAATTTAATAAAAGCCATAAAAATTATAAACCCAATCACCCCAAAAGCTCAACATATCTAAGCACAAGAAACATGAAGAAAACTGCACCAAGACACACACCATAATCAAATTGCTTAAAATTAGTGAAAAAGAGAAAATCATAAAAGTAGCTAGAGAAAAATACACATTACATATAAAGATAAGAATGACAGTAATCTTCTTGTAAGAAACAATGAAAGCAAGAAGACAGTGAAGCAATATCTTTAAATTACTGAAGAAAAAAACCCTGTCAACCTAGAAATCTATATCCAGCAAGAACATCTTTCAAAAATAGAGGTGAGATAAAAAAAACTTTTCAACATACAAAATCCAAACAATTCAGCAGAAGCACATTGGCACTGGAAGAAATGTTAAAGGAATTCCTTCAGGCAGAACAAAAATTATTTCGGATGGAAATCTGGAGCTACATGAAAGAAAATGATAACTACATGAGTGTGTATACATATTTTTAATCAATTTTCTGATATCTTAAATTTAAGACAATTGTTGAAGCAAAATAATAACATTCGTAAAGGCCTGTTATGTGGGAATCATTATCACTATTTTAGAGATGAGAAAACTAAGACTCATCTATGAGTGAAGAACTTTCCCAGAGCCACAGATATATCTGACACCAGAGTCCTTGCCCCTCCCAAAGGAGTTGTAGGTGGTCCTAACAGTGAAGTTGGTTAATATTTTTCTTCCAAGAACCAACAATGTATTCAGAAATTTGGAGAGGCTTAAAAAAGTATTTAGTCAACTAGAATTGATCTGAACCGAGTACCTTCTTACAGGGCAGAAATCTGAGGCCAACAAATAATTTCAAATCTATCTTGGCACCCCCTCTCTTATTTCTGTATGAATAATACATTTCTGGTAGTTCATTTTATGTCTGATGTTGTCTGGCCCTTTCTTTCAAATAGCAGAATTTCTCTAACTGGGCTCCATGAGAAATTAATGCGTCCATTAAGTGTTTCTGTGGTGAAACATAGTGGGAACAATAAATTAAGCAGTCTTATTTCCTACTGAATACCAGAGAATCTTAAATATGTTAGCTCACATTATAAATCTCTAAGAGAGGAAAGAAAACATGTAGTATCTCCCATACTAATTTTACCCTATGAAACTTATTTGTAAACCTCTTAGTTATAGAAAATAACTTATATAATCTCTGTTTGCAATCAAGATGTCAGGGGATCAGAGGAGGATATAATTCTTAAGACTTATGGGCTCGAAGTATTTTTGCTGAACTTTGGAATATGCCTGTATGCATCTGAACAAGGTCACTGATGGCAAGAATGCCTTGAAATATTGGTAACTTTTCCAGCATTAATAAGTAAATATTACATGTTAAAACATGAGGTGGGCCCAAAAGAAGAAACTGGTTTCACCACAAGAGACTTCTGAAAACAAAACGTTTCTAAATTGGGAGTAAAGGTTACATTTACCAACTTTCTCCTTTTGTCCTTTCTGCTAACATCCTTATTGATTATTATGAGATACAAGTTGCTGTAGCGATGAGAGAAGTGCTTGACTGGAGCGTGGGAAAGAGGCTAGGCCAGTGTTTCACAAATGTTAATGTGCATATGAATCACTGGGACTGTGTTAAAATTCAGACTTACACTGAACAGTTCTGGGATGGGGTCTAAGACTGCATTTCTACAAGCCCCCCAGGTGATGCCAATGGTGCTGCTCACATTTTGTGGATCACATTTTGACCAGTGTCCATCCTGCAAACAGTTTGGGGAATGTGCAATGCTTTGTACTAGGCTTGATGCTCAGGGGTTTCATGGGATGCTATTGGTAGGACTGTCCTTTATTTGCACAACTCGAACCAAGATGCAAGAAGATAATAATAACAACCTATGCTCCTAAGTAGTAGAACAGGCAAAACATCCAAACTCTTGACCTTGGATTTCCAGGCCATCCATAAAGTGCATCTATCTACCTTTATGTTCTTTTATAATATTGTGGTCCCTTGCAGAATGCACTCTTTTTTTTTGAGGGGGGGTACTGTTTAGATTTTTAATTTTTTTTAATTAGAAAAGATTTTCCATTGTGGTTGACATACAATACTGTACAAGTTTCAGGCGGACCACATAGAGCAAAATGCACTCCTGAGACACAAATTATTTGCTTTTCTGGGGAAAAGAAATGGACATTCTCCATCTCTTTTGTCTTTGTAAAAGCTATTCTTTCTCCCTGCCTGCTCTTTGTCTGGCATTGAGATGTCTGTTTCAGATTTACACATTCTACAGAGTGCAGTAAGTTCAGGCTCTACTTTCTCAAAGAAGTCTTCCAAGTACCCCATGGCATGTCACAGCTACTTATATTAGCAAGATCTCCAGGGAATGCACTTTATATGACAGTCATGTAAGCTACGTCATCTTTCTCCCTTGCATAGTGAGATCTTAAAGATAAACAACCTTGTTTCACTTATTTTTAAACCATTTTCTCTATAGTACTTAATACAGAGACATACCAGAATAAACACTTGCTTAATTAGTTAATTATGAACAAAATTAGTCCTTAGAGAAGAATTTACCATCTTATTTGGAAACAAGGCTTAAGAAACCATTTGAGAAAAATACAAGACTAAAAATAATTATCATATACTGAGAGATTATTAAATTCCAGGCGCTGTACTAAGGATGTTTCACACACTGTCATTTAATCCTCACTAAAAACTATAGTGTAGAGGAGCAAACTTAGACTTAGAAAAAGGCTTAGAAAGACAAAGAACTTGTCCAATGTCACTGGTTCTCAGATGCAGATGCACATTGTAATTGTCTGGGGAGTTTTAAGAAATGTTGATTGATACCTGGACCCCACCCCACAAAGACGGGGATTTCATTTGTATGGGGTGGGGCTGGGGTATCAGGATTTTCAGACTCCCTGGATTATTCTAACACATAGCCAGGGCTGAGAGGATTGGTCCAGGACACACAACTGAGTGTACAGCTGGGTCTGTCTGACTGTGTGACCTGGGCTTTCACCTTGAGATTCACTGTCTGTAAGCAAAGGTATGAGCATTGTAAAGAGAGATGGGTTGGAGTAGGTTGGCAGAGTTGGAGATTTAAGAGGAATATGATTTTGACCACATTTAGATCTGGGGTTGGAATGTAACTGTTACAGGAAAAATGTACATTCCCGGGTGTTCAAGAGAAGGTATGGCACCTGGTCACTGCATTGAATTTAGTCTGCAGGTCCTAAATGTTTGAACGAGGCTGCCTAGGCAATCTCTGTATGCAAGCATACAGCAAAATGAGTCATATCATAGAGGAGGCACAATGCCTCAAACTGACTGAATGACATATTGTTTTCATTTTCCATCAGTTTCCTATGGCCTTTTTTTTATCTCCTCATTATGGCAGGCTAATCAGAAGCCTTCCCAAATCTTGCATTGAGACATGCCTTCCTGTAGAAGAGGTGTCTTGCCCAGGCTAATCTTCTACTCAGATAAACAGCAGAAATCAGGAAGAGTGGACATGGCTTTGACTCTCTCAACCACGCAAGACTGGGCATATATGTCCTTCCTGTCTGCACACAGGCTGGAGACCTCTCTTTCTCAACAAATCCTAGTAGAGGGAGAATAAAGGTTCTGTGACCACCTTCTACTCAGAAGCAGAGGGGAACAAGTTTTGAGGACTTGCTCATAAAATGGAAGCCATATTGTTGAAGAAAACTCTGCAGCTGAGGGGAAGAAGTTGAAGATACAGGTCCTGGGTAATGGGGACAGAAGAGTAGTCTGACCCGAGAGGGCTTATGAGGTACTACAAGGATGGGTAGAAGGCTTGTAGGGAAAGAGCCAAAGTTGTAACTGATCTAGTGCATGCATTCTTTCCTTTAGTGAACACATACATGTTGGGAACACACTCTGTGTGAGATGCCAAATACAGTAACACAAAACAAACAAAATAACTGACCTAGTCGCTTCCCTCACAAAAAGAGCACACAGGTCAGGGAGGGAAAAATAAGTATTATTGTTGTAGTGGATAGAATGGTGTCCCCAAATATTCTCGTCGACCCAGACTCTCAGAATGTTTGAAAAGAGGGTCTTTGCAGATATAGTTAGAATGGAGGTCATACTAGATTAGGGTGGGGCCTAAATCCAACAACTTAGTTCTTTATAAGAAAGAAAAAAAGAGACACAGAGATAGAGAGAGGAGAAAGCTATGTGAAGATGGAGGCAGAGTTCAGAGTGATATGTCTACATGCCAAGGAAACCCCAGTATTTCTGGCAACCACCAGAAGCTCCCTTGGAGGCTCCAGAGGGAACCAACACTGCCGATGCCTTGATTTCAGATTTCTGGCCTCCTGAACCAAGAGAGTATAAATTTCTGTTATTTTAAGCCATCCAGTTTGAGGTGATTTGGTGCTGCAGTCCTGGAAACTAATACAGTTGGCTCACAAATTTGCACATTATGCTCAGATTTCAAAGACGATGCACCATTTGTGTTTCCTGAATTAACCTGATAATCCTCATAAATCCTCATCCTGACAGGCAGTGGGGGAAAACCCAAATTTAGTTGAATCAAATTAACTCAGTCTGATGCAGTACTTCAAACAATCTCTTAAGGTAACAGCTTCTTCCCAGCGTTTCCAATTTCTTCCCTGTGCCCTTACACTCACTCTTCATTGGGTACTGGATGGGGATCAGGAGGCAGGAGTGTAGACATTGTGGCGACAGGAAAGGGAGAGGCCTCAGATCCATCACCTGGGCTCATCCACTGAATCCAGGTTCCTCTGGTTTCCAGCAAGGGCAATGTCCTTTGTAGCCTGGTGCCTGATTGGCAGCAGATGACCTGGAAGCCAATGACTAGTGAACCTGATACCTGTGCTCTCCCCAAGCAGATAGGGCCTGTGATGGGTCTCTCCCTGCTTCCACTCAAGCTACATATCCCACTGAGGGTGATCGTTCCCTTTCGGCCTCCAGACCAGGTGGCCTGCCCTGCAGTGTCCTACCACCAATCACTTTGCCTGTGGAAGAGTAACCTCTAAGGAAAGCTCCATAGTCATTCTCAGCTAACATCCAGGTCCCTCAGTAATTAGAAAAAATCTGGCTTTTTCCAGTCCCCACAAGAGCCAAGAGATGCTCAAAGGTGGTTTCAGACTAACTCTACCCTAACCACAACATGCCTCTGACTTGGCTCTGCAGGAGCCACCCAATGTTGATGCTGGGGATGTCTTACAAAGCCCTCTCCTCTCAGAAGAAAGCAGGAAAAGAAAAACCTTCTTCTGCTTTCATTGGCCCTCCTCAATCTCTGTAGCTGCTTCTCCACCAGCACTTCAGTCCAGAGAGACTGATAAAGATACTTGTGTTTTGCCACCCGCTCCATCGAGCTACTAATTCATTCCCCCCACTCCCACCTGAAACAGCAGGAATGGTCCTCAGCCACTTCCTCTCTCACAAAGAAATTCCTATTCTGTACCTGTCTCCTTCTCAAGGTGACATCTTTCTTCCCTCATACTCTAAGACTATATCAAAAGAACATCATTCACAAAAAGAAGAAAAAACATCTCTTTAAAATTTTCAAAATATTGCCCTCATTACAAGAGTAAACCAAGATGCAAGTCAAGCACCTGAAGAGTATAAAAAAATAAATAAATGGATAGTATGGGTGTAAAACCGAAAGCAACAAATGAACAAGACAAACAAAAACTTATAGGCAGAGATGACAGCTTAACAGTTACCAGAGGGATGGGGGGAGTGGGGAGGTAGATAAGGGTAAACGGGGTCAAATAAATACTGATGAAAGGAGATTTGACTTTGGGTGTTGAACACACAATGCAATATACAGATGATATATTATTGAACTGTACACTTGAAACAGAATTTTATTAACCAATGTCACCCTGGTAAATTTAATAATAAAAAAAAGAATACACACACACACACACACACACACACACACACATATATATACATACATACATATATATATATATAAAATTTATATATATATATATATATATATATATATATATATATATATATATATATATATATTTTAAACATTCCTGTAGTTGCAGCATTATTTTTGTCATTGTTAGGGGTAATTTCACTGTTTAGTCATGGTAACTGATGAGATGTCAGCTGACAGATAAGCTTGTCCACATTCAACTGGCAGTTAAGTATATGGCTGGACTGGTGTTGACCTCAAGCCGTGTTTCCAAACATGAAGGTCATTACCAAAATTCACAGTACGAAGTACCAAGTCTTCATAGATTGTATGTCTGTAGCTACGGTCATCTTTATTTTTATTAGCTGCACCAGGGGATGCTGCAACTTCAAAAACAGCAATATCTCATTTGTCTTGATCACAGACACACTGTCCAGACTGAGAGAGACCAGGAATATTAGGGCCACATGAACTGTGGTGACAGTCACATCAGCAAACACCAAAGGAACCTTGGAGGCCAGGGTAATGTAGGCAGCAGCCATGGTCACAGGATCAGCTTGGACAGATGCCGTCCAGGTGGCTCTGGCAAGGTGAGTATGAAGTATCATTACTCCCAGGGGAGCCCACACTTCTGCCCAATGGTCAACAGCAATAAACTCTGGACCTCGGGCAGCGAGCAGACATGGGGAAATGCTACCAAAAACACAACTGGAGACACCCTCATCATTGATGTGGTGCAAGTGGGCTACTGAAGTGTTCTGGGGACGAGAAAGATCCTAAGACCATCCGCCATTACAAAGATCAAATTCTTCAGCAGAAGAGCCAACCAGAAGATTGAGAGCAGGTGGAGGGGTCTGGTGTCCTGGTCTGAAGCCACACGGAGTTCATTCACTGCTAACAAATGCTTTTAAAAATGTTAATGGTGCGAAAGGTTGGCCGTCATTCAATGTCCCTTATGTCACCTCCTAATCTGGGAAGGGCATCTTTGCGCTTGCCCTGCCTTCTCAACTATGACTCTGAGCTCCACTGAAGAGGAAAGTGAGTTTTTCTAGCAGCTGATTTGTCCTTGGTCATGAGTAGCTTTCAGGTTGCAGGAGACCACTCTGCACAAGTTGTTCCATATCCAAGAGTTCTGGGTCAAAATCTGTCACCTTCCCGACTTTTCTCTACTCACACACACAGGCTGTGTGTTTCCTTCCTCCAAAGTTCTTCCCCACTTGCCAAGTTGGTAAAAAGTTCTATCTTCTTCAAAATCAGTCTGACATCTCTTCCATGTAGTATTCCCTAAACCTCCCAATGAAAATCAGTCATTCTGTTCTCTCCCAAACCCCTATATCTTGTACACATTACCATAGGTGCATCTAACGTCCTGTATCGCATGTGTTTATTTGCCTGATTGTCTCTGTCTACCTTCTCGAGGGAACAAGTCACATCCTATTCAATTCTGTCCATCTTAGGTCAGTGGGTCTCCAGCCTGACCTCACACTGAAATCACCTGGGAAGCTTTTAAAAAATATGAACACCTAGGAGAGTTCCCTCAAGTTCTGGTTTCATTAGTCTAAGGAGTTGGCATTAAATTGATCATTTTTACTAGATTGTTTTTGAATTCCAAGGATAATTCTAACGCACAGCCGAGGCTGAGAGCGCTGCCCTTGTGGCCAGCACTGGGCTCAGCATATTCCACCGTTTGCTACTGAACCTTTCCATGTTCCTTATGTTCAATGTTCTTAACCTTTAGTGGATTTCCCCTACAACTGTTGTTAGGATGAGTCAGCAAAATATCGCTTCTCCCTGAAAAACTAACCTTTGAAATAGAAATCCCTACCTATCAGTGCTCTCCTCCTAGGCATCTGGCTCATAAAAATACTCAAGAAATAACACCCTCTGAAGGAGCAGGCTAGCTGTTGACTTTATCACTTTTGCATGAAGCCCACATACACCTTGGGAGAAACTCTGTAGCCCAGAAACAAAGTCTGAAACAACAGCAAATCTGATGAGACTCCCCTAAAGTCTGAATGGCCTGCCTCTCTCCTTACCCAGCCTTGGAATCTGAAGTGTATTCACTCTGCTTCCCATTAACACCATTTAAGATGAGGGGGGCACTGTTACAAAGAGAGCTGCAGAGGCATTTGTGTGAGCTTTCTTGTGTGTGTGTGTGTGTGTGTGTGTGTGTGTGTGTGTGTGTGTGTGTGTTTTCTGTGTTGACCTGGAAGAGATTTTCCATAGGGATGCTCAGATGCAAAGACAGAAAGAGGCTTTTGCATCAAGTAGATGATGGGGTGCGCTGGGAGCCTCTTGGAAGACCTTTATTTAGAGTATTTCTGCAGTTACGCAGAAGAAAAGAAAACATTGAATAGTTCTTATCTTAATGATACGTTCAGAGATTCCCCCATCAGCCCCCACCCCCAGTGGTTTGATCATCTGTAAACAAATTGGGGATGCTCTCCTATTAATGATGTTGACCCGGTTTGCTTCCTGGACCATTAATGAGGAGCCCCAGGTCCCCTTCCTTGTACCTAGCTTGACCTGGAGGCCAGTCATCCTTCTACATCACATTGATTTATACATATTTTAATATGCAGGCAAGGACTGTACTTAATGACAGCAGACTGATTTTGATTCTTCCCCTTTATTATTATGAAAGCCATATTAACCTGGGCTAGGCTGACCTTATGAAAGCTGCAGGGAAAGCCTTCCCAGGTCAGGTGAAGCTGTCCTTTGCCTGCAAGTATCTTCTCTGATGCTGATACCCATCATTCAAAATGCATTCTTTGAGATTTAGGACAGCTAGTGTAGGGCCAGGCACCTGTCCCAGCTCTATTGGTTATAACGCCAACCTTCCAGAGCCAGGGCAGGAGTGTGTGTGTGCGTGAGAGAGAGAGAGAGAGAGAGAGAGAGAGAGAGAGAGAGAGAGAGAGAGAGAGATGCAATTCATCACTTGGTGTATCAGAGGTGAGAAGAGAGAAGAGAGGGAACGATGGTTCTGGTTAGGCAGCATTCAATGTCAGATCTGGGGTGGAGTGAGAAGACCGGAGGTGGGCATCAAGCGTTCTTACTGAGCACAAAAGGGACAGACTTGCCATTTTAAAGATGTGAGTTTAAAAAGACAGTAGTACAAGAATAAATAATTATTATAGTTAGCACATGCCAAGCGTTTTATATGGGTCTGGCACTGATCTAATAGTTTTACATGCATTGTCCAATTTGGTCCTCATAGCAATGTGGATTCTGGGAAACATGGTGGAGTGAGAGGTGTCTGTAGATCTCTCCCTTTGAAACGACAATAAGCTGAACATCTAAAACTCAACAAAAAACACCCAAACTGCACACCAGCATGTCTGAGTATGGGATCTGCATGTAAGAACTACCACAGGTCAGGAGCCTGGGTGTCAGGCGGTGGACTGGGAGAGATAAAAAAGCTGCCTCTCACAGCAGCTGAAGCTCCCTGCAGGAGGAGGGGGAAGGGAGAAGGTGCGGCGACTTCCCTGCACAACCCTACTTGGAAATGCTGGGACTTCTATTCAGCCGGCAGCAGGGCCCAGTCATCAGGGCAGAAAGCAGAGAAGTGGACGGGGCCACAGAGAAACAACATTTGATTTTTACTGGCTGCAGTTGCAAAACCAAAGCTGAGCCACAGCCCCCAACTCCCACCCCAGAGGGCCCCTCCCTCCATACCCTCTCAGACCAATCACTGTGGAGCCCCAGGGGAATCTGAGCAAATGCTACTGAAACTGTTGTTCACTCTGACAAGGACTGAAACTGAGAGTAGCAAGTGTGATTAAATATCTACAAGATAATAAAGACATTTAAACTTTAAATAAAGCAGGGATCCGAGGCTTAGATGCCATCTACTGCAAACCAGAAGAAAAGCACCTTCTCTGCAGCAGGTTAAAGAGAGACTTTTACATAATAAATCTTCTTTCTGGTAAAAACAACAGAATACACTTCCATTATTGCCCAGGTGTAGAAATAGTCCATTACACACCATGAACAACCAAGGTGACAAGGCATCTCAGAAAGCAAGAGAAAAATCTCCAGAAAATAAACCTATAGACAGAAATATGCAACTTAAATGACAGAGAATTCAGGATTGTACTTCTGAAAAAACTCGATGAGATCCAAAACAACTCAAATCACCAACTTCAGGAATTGAAAAAACAAATAGATAAGCAGAGGATGGAGACTGAAACCCTCAAAAGGAATAAAATAGAACTTCTGGAGATGAAGAACACACTACAAGAGTTGATCCTCATAGCAACGTTAGAGGAAAGTACTACTATTAATATCACCCTTATTTTAAAGAAGGGGAAACTGAGGCTAGGAAGGTGAAAAATATGCCAAAAAATGGTGAAGCTGGAATTTGACTCCAAATAATTTGGCTCCACAAATGGTACAGTCGAGCATTATGCGATACTGGCTCATTAACAGAAAACTGAAGATGCATTCTTTTCTGGCGGGAAGTGAATCTCAGTATGCAGGAGACAGTCTAAAGATGAGGTATTGAGAGAGACAAGGCAGGGTGCACCAAACATTAGCCCCACACATTCACTCCAGATCTCCTGGGCTGGACCCCATCACCAACTCTGACAATGATCTGTGATCCACTTCAGGTACCGTGGCCACAGACGGCCTGGAGAAGATCCTTTGACACTGGTCGTTCATGTCTGAGCACAGGCAAATGGAAGTCATGCTACTCAGTCAACCAGAGCCCAAAATAAGCCATGCTTTTAAGACTACATTTAGTCTCTCACAAACAGCTCCATCAGCCTAACCACAGCGATCATCAAGCCAAGACCAATTAGCCTGGTGTAGGATTTCTCAGCACTGTTGACATTCTGGGACGAATGATTCCTCATTGGGGCAAGGAGTGCTGTTCTGTGCTTTGTAGGATGTTTAGCAACATCCCTTGCCTCTACCCATGAGATGCCTGTAGCACCCTCTGATCCATGGGGACAATCAAAAATGTTTCCAGACATTGCTAAATGTCTCCCAGGAGACAAAATAATGCCCCATTGAGAAAAACAATATAGATCTCAAAGTTTAGTGTGCTGATGCATCACCCTGTGGGCTTGATACAAGAGAGATTTCTGGGCCCCCAGTCTCCTCTAGAGCAGGCCTAAGAAATCATATTTCTAACAAGTTCTGGTGATACTTAAGCTACTGGTCTAGGAACCACCCTTATGGAACCACTGAATTAGTCCATCCCATTACATATCCAGAGCCACGTGTGCCACTCATCCTGATAAGGCACAAGGGGGTGTGGATGACTCTGGGAAGCCCTTACTACTTGCTAGAAAAGCAAAGGCTTCAACCTAAATATTGGCTCTCTGTAGAAGAATCAGACAGTGAAGAGCAAAGCCTGGAGTTAGAGTCAGGAGACATGCATTTAAGGCTGTAAAAAAACTAGATGAGTTATTTAAGCTCTCAAAGTCCCAATTTCCTAACCTATAAAATGAAGCTAAAAACAAGTGACAACCTACTTACTCTCGATTGTTGGTGACTCAGTGAAATAACACAGTGTTCCCCAAACTTTGATCATCCTCAAAACACATCATAATTTCTTATCATATCTACCCACCACCTGAAATTAATACTTCCCTTCATATCAACTCACTAAAATGAGAAGGGGAAAAAATCTCAACCATCTACTTTATCATATGAAACAATATCTGCGAAATCATGGTTTTCACTTGATAACTGTGTTTTCCCTAATATGCATTAAGATAACTATTAAAAATCTCCGTGTACCACTTAAAATCCTCTTATGTACCTCTTATGTTTCACGTTATCACACTTTAGGGAGTACTAAGATATTTGTGAGGGAGCTTTATAGGTTGCAAAGTGTTGTGCAGATTCAATGCGTTGCTACGAGCTTTGTGTAGGCAGAAGAGTTGTAACTCTCTAGAAAGTGAGAAAATACTGAGACAGAGGTGGCCTTCCTGGTGCAAGCCAATGCAGTAAGTGTCTGAGCTCCATCTATTAAGTTTGGCTGTGTGTCAGGAATGGTCACTTGAACCTGTTATCCCATCACTTTAGGTCTCGAGAGCACGTCCTCATATGCTGTGATACCATTTTGAATAGGAGATGATGAATTAAAAGGGCAGAGAAAACTGAAGCCAGTAGATGTGTACTTGGCATGAACAAAATCCACCTGAATTTCAGTTATTTTTCTTGTAATTACAATACAAAACAAAACAAAACGAAACAAAACAAAACAAAACAAAACAAAAACAGGTCTTAGCTCCAGAAGAGACCCATAGATGGCCTCAGCACAGCACCTTCTGGACAGGACATCGCTCTGAGCTTTGCCAATGTCTCTGCCTGTGGCAAACTATACCTTCCCTATCTGCTGTGATCATGTGGCTCTTTGGTCTTAGTGTCTTCTTGGAACAGGCTCAGGTCCTCAGGCAGCTACTTCTCATGTTCAGTCAGTGGCTCTCCTTTCTGTGCATATTAGACTTACCTGGGAAGCTTTGTGAAAAACTAGTGCATGTGTCACAAAGCAGAAAGAACTGAGATAACTTCTGCATTAAAATCCATGTGTATATCCATGGTTAAAACATGGTTTTCAGTGACTAAAACTCTGCAAGTACTTTGAGTCTCCCTGTAACCAAAGGAACTCAGCCTTAGAGATAAGCACACACCAATTTCCATTTTAAGAACTCTGTGACCTTGTATCTGCATCCCTTTGAGCTCATACTTTGATTTTTTTCTACTTCTTCAAATGGCAACTCAATCTGTTTTCCATCTCAAATCTCAAAGAAGGGAATAAATAAACACAGCTGAGTGATCAATATAATAACCTGCTGCATTTATAGAGCTTTTACTTTCACAGACACTGTTCTACATGCTTTGCATGTAATTCACTGGATCTTCTTAATTAGTAAGTACCACTATAATATTTATTGTTAAAGAGAACTTGCTAGATTGTCTATCCAGCACAACCACAACTAGAATCTCCCCATCACTTTCCTCTGAGATCATGTCCCTTTCCCTCCAACCAGAAAGTTCCCAGGAGAGCTGCCATTTTGGTACATTACTCATAGCCTTTAGGCACAGACAACAGGGCTGGAGCTGGATACAAGCTTTACTTAGGCCAAGTAATCCCTTCCTTGAGACTAAGAATTTATAGAGGATTGAGTTGGGGAGAGAGAAAAGGGGAAAAAAATGAAAAAGAAAGGTTCTTTGCATGAATAATCTAGTCACATGTAAACTAGAGGCACCAGTAGTCACATATTTTGTTTAATTTTATGAGAAGTAAAGGAAGCTGTTGTACAGTGAAGAAGAATGTAGTAAACATACAGAGAAGACCATATAGTTGAAAAAGGTTCATATGGCATTTGAGGTCAAGGTTATCTCCCATTTGACCTAGACTAGCTCTGGGCTCTGATAGACATCAGTATTCTTAAAATCAACTCTTCCTTTCACTTAAGCTAGTCTGAGTGGGTTTCTGTTACTTGGAACCAAAATAAATTAATATGACTATGCATAGAATAGAGGGGAGGAGTGTGAAAAGTATAAGACTCTGGCAGATGCCCTATGGTAATCTGCAATCCAGGAAACACAATAGAAAGATGAAAGCTTTAGAGTCAGACACAAGTCAGCTCAAACCCTCACTCACCAGCTATGCTACTGTGGGCATTTTTCCCTCTGTGAACCACAGTTCTTACATCTCTATAAAAGATACTGATATTTCGCATGCACGTTGTGAATATTAAACACTATTATATTGCCTGCGTGTCACTTCACTGGGATCTTGGCTAACCAGGATTCCTTCACCTTAGAATTAGAAGGGATCTTAAGGAACAAAGAGGAGAAACTGCTGAGGGTTTGTCACCCAAGAGCTGAGTGTGACCTGGGTTTCATGTGATCTTAATCTTGTCACCTCTCCCTTTGCTCATGCCTCAGGGGTGCCACCACACGACCCAAGGAAACCACTGCCACACTCCTGACCCACGTGGCCCAGAGGGCACCAGAGCAGCTCATTAAGATGTTTTCTCCTAAAAGTTTTCAGTGAAGGCAGGTAGAACAAGGAGGTTACAGAGCTTGGAGTGAAAAAAAGAAAAAACTTCATTGCAGCATGTGCTTTGAAAGTCTCATCCTAAGGTAAAAATTAAAAAAAAAAAAAAAACTGGGTCATTGAATTGAATTTGTCAGATCCTCATTAAAAGTTTGATTTTTTTCCTCCTATGAATTCCAAATAATAGAATAAAGTGAGGATGATATTTGGTAAGTTTGGGGTCATAGGAAAAGTTTGGATTTGGAGCCAGACAGATCTGGGTTCAAATGTTGGCTTTGCAACTTATTAAATTAGGGACCTGCAGCAAGCCACAGCCCCTGCTTCAACCTCAGTTTAGTTAGATTAGGAACTAAAATGCCTAATTCATTGGGTTGATTAAAAGAATTAAATACAATCCTTGTAGAGCATCTCCAAAATGCCCAGCACATGGTATGTGCTCGATAAAAATGATCATATTTTCTCTCCAAACCCCATAAAGTTTTAGTGTGACCCTAAACAGTGTGTATATCAGGATCAGACAGAGTGGGATTCTAGTTCTCCTTCTGATCTGATGACTGTGTGAAATAGCTTGACATTTCAGACCCTCCAGTTACTTCTCTATTAAAAAAAAAAAAAAAGAAGTAACAACACCAACCTATAGTGGTCCCTGATTTTGCCTTCACAGATCCATTTCCCTTTTTTTATTCCCCACAGAAGCATGCTTTTCTTCAGATACCATGATTTTCCCAGGTAGCCATATGGTTCTGGAAGGCTGATCTCACCCTCAGCTCCAAAGGTGAACTGATTCGTCTGGAGGAAATCATGTTCTCTGATTGGTTAAGAACGGGCTGTGACACAACTTTGGTCCAAGAGATAAGAGCAGAAGCTCATTGGGGACTTCTGGAAAAAGTTCCCTTCTTCCAAGAGTCTATTTCATTTCTGGTTGTTGTCTAGATGTGATGCCTTTAACTACTTCAGCCATCTGTGACCAGCCTATGGGCGAGGCTTACACTGAGGAAAGCAGAGAAGAAAAATAAAAAGTGCCTGGATCCCTGGGTCATTGTTGATCATCAGAATAAACTTTTGTTGAAACCTGACTTACCTCTAAGTTTCCAGTTACAAGCAGTAATAAGCGACCCACCATTTAAGCCAGTTCAAGGGCAATTTCTGTTACTTACACCCAAAAGAATCCTAACTGATGAGATTTAATTAAGATACTACATGTAAATCATTAGTCACAGTCACCCCATAAACCCCAATAAGGGCACAACAATTAGCTCTTATCACTGATGCCACCAGAATCATAATCATCATTACTAGCTAACAGTAATAACAGCAGCAGCAACTAGAAAAATAGAAGCTAACATTGCCTATGTGCCAGACACGATTTTAAGTGCTTAACATACTTAAATTAGTTAATCCTCGTGACAACCCTATGAGATAGATATCATAATTATTCCAATTGTACAGATGGAGAAAATGAAGTTCCGAGACACAAAGTAATTTCCCTAAGGTCATCAAACTGGTAGGTGATAGAGGCACTATTTATAGAAGAGAGGAAGCCCACAAGGAAATTTGATTTGCCCTTCTTCTCTCTGGCTTTGAGCAAAGTCAAAGCAGGTGAATAAATTTCCTGGGGAGAGACCCCCATGAGAGGGGGCTGATTCTGGACTCAGAGATTTGTGTGCAACCTCAAGCAAGATCACCCTGTGACTCAATTTACCATAGGCAAATGGGGTGGGAAAAAATACCCACCTTATCAGATTGAGGCCTGGGTAGAGTGCTTCGTGATCAGTGTGCATGTGGGTCAGAGTTTGAACGAGTGCTACCAAAGATGAACTATGACAGAATTTGAGAATTTTCCTACTTTCCTCCCACCTTCTAGTTGCCTGCTTTGTCTTGTCTAATGATAACATGAAGAGGAAGAAGATACGGAGACCATTCTAATGCCAACCAAGTCGGCAGTTACCACTTACGTTTAAATTCTTTCTTCTGCTCTCTCCACTAAAAAGTCTGATGATAATTCCCTCTGGGGCTTTGTTTCATAACCAAGGCCAATCTGACCCATTATCTCTCCGTCAGCACCAAGAGAATGAAAACCAGCTGTCACAACCAACTTGTCCCTGCTCTGAATAGAATCATACAGCAAGGCAACGTCAAGGGTGAATTCCCTGTATAGGGCACTATCTCTGAGGATGACACTCAAGGATTCTCACTGATCCCAGCTCTAGACAAGGCTGCAAACCCAAGAAACTCCTGGGAAACCTCTGCAGATGACCTCTGAAGGAGGAAGTCATATGGCCAAGGCAGAAGAGGCGACATGTGACAGAACCGAACAGAGCCTGATGTTTAGATTTATGAAGCATACCAAACCAGAGCACAGGTCCTGGAATCAGGCAGTTGTGGGTTTGAATTCAAGCTGCCCTGCAGCCACATGGCTGCTTCTCAGCATTTCCTTTTCTTCCTACTTCCAAATATTCAGCTCCTTTGGAGTTCATGCCCAGCCTTGACCATCCACAGCCCCTTCTCTTCCAGGTCTGCTGCAGATCTCGCACTTTCATTCACTGAAGGTTCTGGCACCTGGATCACTGTCTTCCTGTCCACCATTATTCCCGTAATCCTACCTTGAGACTCCAATGGCCACACAAATCATCCATCCAAGGACCCAGCTTCTCAGGCCCGTGACCACCCAACTTACACATAGTGTCCTTCTGCCTCACCTCAGCCACCATTTACATGGTTATGCCCTAAAACTTGGATTGCAGTGGGTCTAAGATCTCAAAGTTACATTAAGTATTCTATTCTCTGAGTATACCCCTTATCTTTCCAGCTCATCCCTTGTGGAACCCTCTAATCCAGTAATTCCTTATCACTGGATTCCTTATCATTGAGGCCCGCCCCCGTCACGACCTCACTAGTCCATTCCTACTTCTTCACACAGTTTATATATATGGTCAAGCACTATCACCTGGGGACACTCTTAACTCCTTTACCTCTCATTCCCCTCTTTTCTCTCCCTAGCCAAGCCAAATCCAGTTTAAACTCACTATTCCACCTCATCTGTGTCTGCATCTTAGCAGCTCAACATGGTTACAGAAACACACACCTGGCTCACTGACCAAAATCATACTGTGATTCTCTGGAAAGTTTGCCTTTTTATTTTTCTAGGATGACTATTTAACATCTTCTCCCCCAACCTCCAATGTGGTTTCTCCCATCCTTGGAAAACTAAGGACTGTTCTCTTATTTCACTAACAATCTAGAAGCATTCAAAATAATTATTTTCATTGTCCCACCCCCATCAATAAATTTAATTCTGACTTCCCTGTTTTGCTAGATGGACTATCATAGCTCAACCCCTTCACTGACTCTTGCTCCTCAAAGACTTTCCCTAGATGGCCACATCGATTCTTATTACTTTAAATATCACCTTTGTGTTGATAATCCCAGAATCAACCCTGTTGCTAATCTTCCCCAGAGTACTCTACTCTTTACTCAATTCTCTAATCACTGATTCAAAATCTTCATATAGACATTTAAGGGGCATCTTAAATTCCTTAGGTCAAAAATAGGACCTCTGATTTATCTGAGAAAACCTACTCCCTGTCCAAAAAACATATATGCTTAATCTAATCATTTATTACAACCTTAGTAAGGTGAAGGCAACATACTCTGGCCCTTGGGCCAAATCTGACCTATCTGTTTTTGTAAATAAAGTTTTATTGGAGAACAGTCACCCTCATTTGTTTCTGTATTGTCTACAACTGCTTTCAAGTTATAATGGCAGAACTGAGTAGTTGTGACAGAAACCATTGGCCCACAAAATCTAAAATTTTTACCACTTAGCCCATTACAGAAAAAGTTTGCTGACCGCTAGCCTAAGCCACCATTGTTTCATGCCTATGTGACTGCCATGGCTTCCTACTTGGTAGTCTTTCTTCCATTATTTTTCCTCTTCTTCAAACAAAAGTCAGAATGATGTTCTTAAAACCGAAATTATATTTTGTCACTATCCAGATTTTAAAAAGCTTTAATTTTTCCATTATATTTGTGATAAAACCTGCACTCTGTTTCATGACCTATAAGGTTTTAAATGATCTGGACATACTTTTCTCTCCAACCTATGTTCCTATACTTTTTCTTCTTACTTACCCAACTCCAGTCACATAACCTTTCTACTGTTCCTCAAATAGGACAAGCTCTTTCACTCTTCAGGGTCTTTGCAATTGTCTCGCCATCTGCCTGTAGTAGTTTTTATCCACATATTCCTGTGCTGCTTCTTTGCATCACCCAGGTCCCTGCTGCAATATCATCTCCTCCCCTGTGAGAATGTCATTTCCCATTTGACAGAGATTTTGTCTCTCTCATTCACTGCGACATCCATAGAACCCAACACATTGTACACTCTCAATATGTAATTGTTGAGAAGATGAACAAATGAGTCTTAATATAGAGATAAGTGGGAAAGACTGTGGGAGAACAAAGCAAGGGCGCCTAGCCCATCCTAGCATTGAGGGATGGTTAAGAAGGCTATAAAAGAAGGGGACAGTGAAGAGGAAGGAGGTTTTCCAGAAAGAAGGCAGACATGTGCAAATGGAAACCATGAGAGAAGATGGCATACTTAGGAGAGCAAGAGAAGTAGACACATGTAGAGTACACTGGAATATACATATAGATCAGAATTAGAGTGTGGAAATAGGCAAAGAAAACATGATAAATGACCTCGAATGTCAAGCTAAGCTATTTCTATTTTTCTAAGGGCATTGAAAAAATTACTGAAGACTAAATAGACAAGTGGCATGATCAGAAATACTGGTGTCCAGTCCAAGTATTGTCCTGCTCCAAATTTCACATTCTCCCCCTCTACAATAAAACTTTTATAAAAATTCCTCTGAGTTTTCATAGAATCAGGTCTGATTCTAAAGTTAAGCTTAAATTTTTTTTTCATAATCTCTCATGCAGCAATCTCATTTCTGAAATGACAAAATTACCTAAAATCCTGGAAGAGCTATATGCACATAAATGTCCATCACAATATTGTCTATAATAAGAAATATTATGCTCAACTAAATATTTTACAAAACAACATTGTTAAGGAGAATGTGGTATAACTAACTACTCACTGTAGTATTATGCAATCATTAAAATAATGTTTTGCTAGAGGGACAGAAAAAAAGATCAGGGGTTACTAGAGAGTAGGGGTGCAGGGAGAGGATGACTTAAAAGTTTTATGAGGAAATTCTTGGTGTGTGGGACTGTTCTATATCATGATTATGGTGATGGTACACATTTGTCAAATTCAGAGAACTGCACACTAAAATCGATGAACTTTACTGTGCATAAATTATATCACAAAAATCCTGAAAAAAATTACTTTGAAATTACATATCAATATGAAATAATATTAAGTAACACAGAAACTATGCAGAAAAAAATATAAGAAGTAACTATATCAAAACCCTAACAGTAGACTTATCTTTTGGTGGTGGGAGAGAAAATGTTGTTTTCTACTTTTTTTCTTCTTTTATGCACTTTATGCTGATGATGAGACAAGTAAGTTTTGCTTTAAAATATAATAGATTGTGGGAGTTTTTCTAAAGTTTATTTCAACTGTCTCTGAGTTTAAGGGCCTTTAAATATTGCAGGCCACTGTGTTTGATATTTGTCATCTACTGGTGAAGACATGGTGGTAGGTACCATGGACAGCTGCCAGGTATTTGCTAGGGTGGCTTTTGCATGGGTTTGTTTGGAATGGGACTCAAACAGTTGCTCCCACTCATCACCTGAATGCAATGGCTCAGGTCAGGAGACCCAGCTTTTCTCTCAGAATGCTCTGTAATTGAATGCCTTCTACGAGCTGATACACATGCCAGTCCCTGCCTCCCTCTCCAGGCTTTTGTGAATGAATGTGAGACACACTCAGAATACTTGGTGACCGCAAGAGAAAAATGGTGTTATTATCTAGACACTGGAAGTAGACAGTCTCTTCAAAACTATTTCATAAATAATATCTTAGAGCCTGTCAGAAAATATATATTGCACACAGCAATAAAAATTGTTTACTTTGGAAAATGGATTTTAAACTTCCATCTAAGTCCATCAGAAACTTTTTCCCAAATGCAATGCATGTGTTTGCTTCCTTGTTTAAATGATCATGATGGACTCAAGTGGTGGTGAGGGAACAACATCCTAATGAGGACAAACAGAGAAACCAAGAAACAAGATGGAAAAGCTAAAATAAATTATAGATTTTGATAAATTACCCCACACTGTCGAGTTTCAATTAGAGAAACATGCAGTTTACACATGTAATTACTGAAAAAATTACCACAGAAGCACATCCATTCATTGAATTATAAGGCATCAATTCTCTCCCCTGATTGCATCTTCAGTTCCAAGGATGGCAATCACAGCTTCACACAAAACTTTAATAACACAATCTTTTTTGGATTAAAAAACACCATTGGATGTAAAATGCGAACAGAGATAATAAGAAAAGGCTGTTGATTCACACTGAGAATAAAAAATGGCTTCAATGAGTTAATTTCAAAGCCAGAAGTTTAATCATTGAAAGTCCATCACTCAAGGAGCCTGCTCTGAATGTGAGTCCCAGTGCTCTCTGAGGGTCTTTGGCATCATCTTGGGGGGGGAGGAGGGGGTCAGAGAGATGATCAATGGAGAGTAAGGCCCGGCAATCAATATATCCTGTCGATGCTGAAGTGTCATGTGACATCAGGGCTGGATGAGTCTTTAAGTGCTTTTAGTCTGACTTTCAACCCAATGTTTGCATCCCTTCAACCCAATATCTAGGTATACGTACACAGACATACAGGTACACACACACGTCAGATCTCTCATGGAAGACACTCATAGTGCCCCACCCCCAAGCTCCTGCACTTTTTTTAAAGTTATTCTTAAATTAATTTGATGGAAGATGTAACTTATATACAGCAATATGCACCTATTTAAGTGAAGTTTGATGACTTTGAATACATACACCTGATGGACAATATATATATATTGCCCATCACCCCAGAATATCTCTTTGTGACTCTTTCTATTCAATACCTCTCCCACCCAACTGCAGAAAGAATCACTTTCTGTTTTCTGTCACTAAACTGCAGCTTTTCTTTTTCTAAATTTTCATATAAATGAAATCATAGAGCATGTCCTGTTTTGTACCTGCTTTCTCTCGATACAAGGATTTTGAGATTCACCCACATTGCTGCACATAACAACTGTCTGATCTTTTTTTGTTGCTGAAGAGTAATTTGCTGTATTAGTGTAGCACTGTTTGTGCATTTCCCATCGATGGACATTTGGGTCATTTTCAATTTGAGCGTTTAGGGACAGCATTTCCTTCATGAGATTGTTAAGAGCTGAACTTCCATCCAATTCAACCACCACTGATTGAAAGGGTGGTGCTGCTCAAGAGAGGAGGGATGATTCTTGGAGAATAATATCTTTGAGTCGATCAGTCACTCAGAAAGAATGGTGAAGTAACAGGATTAAGGTCAAAAGGGCAACCAACATGAAGAGCAGAATTTTCAGGTTACGGGGTATAGTGGATTGAATAATGACTCCCCCCCCCCAACCCACCAATTCATGTCTACCCAGAACTTCAGAATGTGGTCTTATTTTGAAAATACCATCTTGTAATTAGGGTACAAATTGAGAAGAGATCATATCGGCTTAGGGTGTACATGAAATACAATGAGTGTCCTTATAAGAGATAAAAAAAAAAGGACTCGGATGCAGAGAGGATGGTCATAAAGACGGTCACATAAGGTCAGAGACAGAAATTGGAGTGATGCTGCCACAAGCTGTGGATGCCTGGGGCCACAGCAAGCTGGAGGAGTCAAGAAAGGATTTTCCCCTTGAGCCTTTAGGGGAGCATGGCCCCGATAACACCTATGTTTCAGACTTTGGGCATGAAAGAGAACTGGAAGAGAATAGAATTCTGTTGTTTTAAGCCATCGAGTTTCTGGTAATTCATTACAACAGCCCTAGGAAACTATTACATGGGGTGACTGCCCAGCAATGGAGGGTGAACTTTCACAACCATCCTGCCATTTAACCACCACGAAACACCTACAATACAGATAACAGGATCTCCATTGTATAGTGGAGGAGACTAAGTCCCAGAGTGGATAAGTGACTCCCTCAAGATCACACAGCTCCTTGCTAGCAAAGGAAGGAGTGATTTAAACTCAGGCAGTCTTCCCCTGCCTCTGAGCCCAAGCTGAGATGATGGGTGGCTGCGAGACTCACACAGAATAAGTGTACCTGCCCCTACTCTATGCAGAATGATCTATCTTTTCTGCTCTGCCCTCCCCCATGCTGCCAAGGACAGGAAAATACACAGGTGCATAAATCAGGCCTTTGAGGGGCTACACATAGTATAAGTTAACTTATTTAAATCAAAATAAACAACTGAACTCAAAAGGGGGATTCATTGGCTGACAATATAAACATCCGAGTAGTCCAGCATGAGCCATGGTGGATCTGGGTTCAAGCAATATCATCAGAAACATCTCTTCTGCTCATTCCATGTTTCCCTGTGTTGGACAGTGTCAGATAGGTCCTGTTAAGTTGGAGCCACCAGCAGTAGAGGGGTTGCACCCTACCAACTTAGCAATTCCAATGGCAATTTGAACCTAAGTCTGAATCCAAAGCTTTTGCCTTTGCCATTTCACTGCATCATTCTGACTTCAACATTTTGCCCATTCCTCTTATCCACCAATTTTTATTCAGTGCCTACTCTGTGCCAGGTGCTTTGTGAGGTGCTGGGACACAGCACTGAACAGATGTGTGAGATGTCTGTCTGAGGACATTAATCTTAGAGGTGGGTGGGGTGGAAAATTCAGACAAAAGAAGATAATTATAAACAAAATAATATGTTGTGTTGTTAGGTGGTGATAAATGATAGAAAAAAACACACTAGGAGATAAACTGTAACAGGACAGGAGATTATTTATTTTCAGCATGGTGAATGCTTAATCAGTAGGACTGAATGAATGAATGTCATAGGAGTCCAATCACCCAAATGCCAGAACTATTGAGTAAGAAAGACTGATGAACCCAAGAAATATGAACTAAGGAACCTGTGAGGACAATCTGAGCAGAGTCCAGAACTGATAGGACAAAATCTCAAGAGGCTGGAACTGCAGGAAAAAAATAAATGGAACCAGAGCCCTGAGAATAGTCAAGAACTGGACCATGATGTGATCTAGGAAAAAGGAAGCTGGGAATGGATGAGAAGGTCTGGGTGAATCACTACACACTGGGGTTGCTGACAATTTCCTTCACACGACAGAGTGTGTGGATGTCAGCCTGACACCGAGTACTGAGTTGGTGACCAGCAACAAACATGGCTGACAGCTCCCCAACTTCACGTACAATGGCAAAATAATGGGCAGTAGGTCAGAGCAGCAATTTTGAGAAAAACACCATTGCCAGGAAATTTCAGAGAGTGAGACTTGGGTTAGTTTCATAATACAGGCTTTGTTTCAGGGAAGAAGAGTAAGAATTGAGGACCAGAGTGAGTGACAACACCCATGATACAGGAGCCATCCGGGCACTGTGATCTGTCCAGTTGGGGTTGAGCAATAAAAGGAATTGGCCCTGACCTTCAAGGCTTGTATATGCCCAGAAGATGGTGGTTTGGTAAGGCCAGAATAACTGGGGCAGAGAACTGGGGCTCTCAGAGGAGGGTCTGAGATGAGGTCTCATTTTCCTCCTTTAAGTAAAGGTTTCACTGGTACTAAATCACAGCATATCAAAATATTAAATGGACATTAAAAAAACAAAGTTCATAGAGCACTTTCTTTATGCTAGACCCTGCTAAACATTTTACAAGGAGTAATTCATTCGATCCTCCCGACTGCCTTGTATTAAGGACCATTATTGTGTCCAGCGTACAGGTGTGAAAACTAAGGCTCAAAAAAATTGAGGAGTTTGCTGGAGATGTTAAAGTGAGGGAGCTGGGATTTGAACCTCCTAGTCCTATTCCACATGACCAACCTCCCAAAGCAGCTCTAATTTCAGAGGGACACCCGTTGATCAAGCCTGCGAGCCATCCCCCACTGAATTCTGGAGAAAGTGAGCTCTGTGAACCACAGGCCATTCCCAGCTTCCTGGTCAAGTCCTATCACCCTGGATGCATTATCTGGTAGTTAAGATTCCTTCCATACAAGGCTTGTTTGTAAATTATCCCCAAGTATGTTTCTTTCTAAATTACTGATTTCATAGAATAATAAACTCTTCTATTCATAGGGTCTGTGATGGTCTGTGAGGCACATGTGCACACACACATACACATGCACACACACGCACACATGTCATGGGGCCCCACACTAAGGTTTGTCAACATCATACCAGAAGAAATCAGAAGAAATACAGCTGGAAAATTTTACCTTTTTTGCTTTAATAATAATAATGCCTATCTCATAGAGCTTTTGTGATGGTTAAATTTGTTAATAAATCAGTAAAGCATATAATAACACTTGATAAGAATTGATTATTGAGTTTTACTATGCACTAGGCAGTATATTATTTAGTAATTATGAGATTATCATTATACTGTATCACCATAAATTAATAGTTAATGTGATTATTAGATAGGAATAAAAACAGGTGTCAACCGTGATGAGAATGTAGGAGTTCCAGCATAAGACACTCCCATGTTTTGGCTCCTCAACAAAATTCTATGAATCCCTTCTGAAGAATGGAAGACTCAAAAAACTGAGCTGCCTAAGTGTATGCAGGATTTGAACCTAGCTTTGTCCAACTCCTCAGTTTGAGGCCCATGTGTATGTGGTTTGTGTGCGTGTGTGTACATAAATGTGTGAATGTGTGTGGTGTGTGTGGTAAGGTATGCATGTGTGTATGATGTGTGTCACGTGTGGCATGTGGGTAAATGCATGTGTATGTCCTTGTTGTATGTGCATGGAGTATGATATGTGTCTTCCATTTCCTCCTGAGCAAGTGTGAGCTCATGAACTCACTCCTTAGCCTCTTAATCTGGGAGGACGAAGTCATAGGCTGCGGTTGGCTGTGTCTGAGGGATCTGCCTAACAGTCCTCTCAGGGTTCCCCGCTCAGTATTCCATGCTGGGGAAGGCCTAAGCAGGCCATTTTACAGATGGAACTGAGGGGACTGAGGAAGACAAGTAAGACAGTTGAGTTCAGGTACATTGGAACAGTGCTGGAGCTGCCTTTGGCCTATAAGAAGGGAAGTGAGGAAACCAAAGAGGGGAGGTAGGAATCTGAAGCTCTGTCCAGCTCTCCACTACCTGCCTCTGTGCTATGAGCTTAGTCCAAGTCACCACCTCTTCCGCCTGGACAAGGGCAATAAGATTCTTGTCCTCCCTGCTTCTTCTTCTTGCCCAGCTCCATTCCCTTCTCCTCAGCCTACAGAATGATGGTTTCTAAAAACACAATTAGATCATAACACTTCCTTAGGCCCCGAGGAGAAACACAAACCCTTTCCCACAGCCTACTGTGTCCTATATCAGAGGTTTGCAAACTGTGGCCCTTGGGCCCACGCCAGCCCAACCTCGTTTTTGTAAAAACAGTTTTATTGGAACACATCCATGGGCATTTACCTTCTTCGATTCTATGGCTGCTTTCTCTGTAAAGGCAGAGCTGAGCAGTGGCAGCAGAGACCATGTAGTCTGCAAACCCTAAGCTACTTACAATGTGGCCCTTTTCTGGAAAAGTTTGCCAACCCCTGCCCAACAGCATCTGGCTCTTGTCTGGCTCACCCTTGCTCATCACCTTCTTATGCTGATGCAGCCACACCAGGAGCCATAAATCTCTTCCTTGCCCTGGGCCAAAGTCTTTCCTTCTGTCTTCACAGGCTGAGTCCTCATTACCAAGCTCTTAACTCAAATGTCTCAGAGAGACCATCATCTCCTTCATAAAACTTATTGCTTTGGGAAATTCTACATTTATTCTTCTACTTAAATCACTCATTTGACAAATACTTATTGACTGTCTACTATGTGCTAGGCAATTGGTATATGCCAGTGGACAAGACAGAAATGATCCTCATCTTTTTAGAGCTCACATTTTAGTTGGGGAAAACAAAAAATAAACATGTTAGCATACACAAATGGGATTATTTTATTTAGTGAGAAAGGCTGTGAAGACAAGCAAACAGGGCGATCTGCTAGGAAATGACTACAAGGATGGGGAATATTTCAGAGAGCATTCACTGAAGGGTTAATACCAGAGCTGAGAGTGAACCTTGTGAAGTCTAGGATTATAAACAAGTGCCAAGTCCCTGGGGCAGGAGAGAGCTTGGAGGAGCAGAAAGAAAGCAGTGTGGCTGCAGCAGGTGGGTGCGGTGAGGCGCCCACCTCTCCCTCCTGAGGTTTTAAGCCCCATAGAGACCTCACCCACCTTGTTCACTGCTCTGTCACCAGTCCCAGGGAACTCAGTTTCCTCATCTGCACAGCAAAAGTTAAACTAGATCATGTGTAAGCACCTCTCCTGCTCAAACCCTCTAAGTAGAATTTGAACTTTCTGGGATCGTCACATTAAAACCCACTGACTTCCTCTTCCAGCACCAGCAACATGTCCCTCTCATCATTTTAAAAACCTTCCATGTGGCAACCCTTACACATGGATCAGCAAACACACAGCTAAGCCGGGGATTTCCAGTACATTCTCATGGATGTGTATTTTGTGGGAATGTAAATAAAGCGAGATGCACGGGTGTGTGTCTGGCCCATCCGACTCCAAGCTTTTCTGGGAATGTCAGTTACACAATGAAGCTTTTAAAAATAGTTTCCTCCTTACATTTTCAATACATTCTCATTTTTAAAAATATCTGTCAGTTGTCACTGTGAAAGGGGAAGGAGGAACTAATTGACTGATAACATTTTCCCTCTGAGAGTGAATGACCTCAGTCCCTGATTCTTTCTTGGGTTTACTAAGTGGGGAGAATGCAATTAATTGAAGCAGCGATCTAGCACAAAGATAAAAATCCACTGATGATCTTTTCTCCTCTTTCCCTCTCTTTCACACATGCGCAAATGCATGCATACAAAAAAAAATGTATCAAATGCGCAGCCACTCATAATATTCCCTAAAACACAAACAAGCACAAATTGGGATGTATATTCAAAGCCTTCAGCAGGTGCACAAATCATCACACACACGCGTGCCTACATATTTAGATATTCAAATCCATCCAACACACTCCTAAAAGCTGTCACATAACCACATTCATCCACTCGTGAACTTAAAAAGCACAATCACAGAACTGATGTGTGCTTGCACTAGTGAACTCGCATGCTTACATCAGTGCATATGACAAACACAGAGGGACACATATAGAGAGTGACATGAGTTGAAATACATAGACACATAGGTTCACACACACTGACGTATAAGCAACTGTGGGCATGTGTATGGACACACACTCACATGCACTCTCACGTGACACACATGTGATCACTCCCCTCACCCCCAGCACGCAGACACACAACTGCTGTGTGAAAACACACACTCTAAGGGCTGTATCCTGTTTTCCGGAATGACTGGGTCCAAAGAAGTATAATTGGCAAAAGACTGAGGATGCACTTTGCTTCTGCTTCATGTTTTTTCCCTCCCTGCTACAAAATGGGAAATCAATAGCAGCGGAGTAAGTGAAGCAATCAGAAAATAAGGAGCAGGCTTCTGGGGAGCGAGGGGCCTGGCATCCATCCATGCAAAGAGGTGAGGGGGAGCCCTAAGCTCAACAGGGCACCCTTGAAATTCCTGAAATTCTCCCAGAGTGTGTCTCCCAGGATGTTCCTCACATGGATTAATATTAACCACAGCTTTACGTTTATGATTCCTTTTGACTTTGGCGTGTGTGTGTGTGTGGGGGGATGCTTTCATATCAATGTGCTCTTTTCATTCTTAAGCCTCAGCAAACGGTGGAAAGGGCAGCTGTGAGGATGCATGTGTCAGAGTTTAACGCCCACCCAGCCGCCGTCGGGCTCACACGTAGTCTATGGTGCTGGGCATCGTGCTAAATGCCTCCGCTGCCTTAACTTGGGAAAACCCTGCAGCAACCGTAGGGGGTAAATGTATTATTATCACCATTGTGCAGTTGAGCAAAGTGAGGATAAGAGAGGTAATAACTTGTTCAAGGTCATAACTAATGAGGCTGGGTATTTGAACCCAGGTCAGATGTGGAAAGGCAGACATAGGAGGTGGTAGAGCTTGGGGTGTTTAAGAATACTGAGATTTTTTTAAGGCTTTATTTTTTAAAACCCACATCATACTGCCAATCTCACTTTCTTTTCTTCTGATAGTGGGCCTCTGACTTCTGGGAATGACTTCTCATGGAAAGCAGAAGTCACGTTTAGACTCTTGACTATAGCAGATTTTTTCAACTTTGAGCATTCTTTATATTTTGAGCCAGATAATTCTTAGAGGGGTGGGGTGTCCTGCACACTGTGGGGTGTTTACCTACATCCCTGGCTTCTGCACACTAGATGCCAATAGGCCCCCTGCATCAGCTGTAACAACCAAATACACCTCCAGACATTACTAAATAGCCCTTGGGGGACACAATCATCCTGGTTAAGAACCACCACACCCTGTCCTTCCTGAACACCTACTATGTGCCAGGCACTGAGTGATGGATTTTAATTCACTTTCTCTTCCCAACAACTCTTTCAGTTTGGCACTATCAATACCCCCCATTCTGTAGGTGGGGAAACTGACTCACAGAGAGGGCAGCTTATAACGCAGGCTACGGTTATCCCTCTAGAGTCTTCTGCTCCTACTCTCCATGACAGCGCCCACTCTGTGTCAGGCACTTGCGTGACATTGCACATTCTAAGCTTCACCACAGTTCTCTGCAATAAAGACCACTAACCTCTCTACTTTACAGGTAAGAAAATGGAAGTCCGCCTAATTAAAGGTGGAGCAGAGGGTCGAACTCATGCCATGTGACATGCAGTCTCAGCACTCATCAGGCCTACATCACGACTGCCAGAGCAGAGAATAAAGATTACAGTGAAACTCCTGAAACAGAACACTGGCTTTCACTGGAACATTCCTTGGCTAGTGAGGCGGCAGAGGGATCTTGAGTTGTCTGAGCCACTATTTCAAAAAATAATAATAATTGTGCAAATAAAGCAAATTTCTTGTTGGCATCATCGTTAAGCCTTAACTGCCACTTCCCCCTGAGTCACCACCAAATTGTAGCATTGTGCTTTAGTGAGTTAGTATGGACTCCCATACAAAACTGAGCTAATTTGCCACCGATACAGAGGCTGTGGGGAAATCTTCCAGTGGGGAAAACCCAGAAACCTTCGAGTCCAATCCAGACAATGATCCTCACTTCTTTGTGACTCAAAAAAATGAGTCAGGGCTGTGATAGATTACCTACTAAAATCTTAAAATCTGGCATCCTAGAGGTCTTCTAAATGGTGCAAGACCATAACTTAGAGTATTATAGAGGAACATTCTTATTCTATACTGGGTAAAAAGTTATAAGCAACTTGCATCTGCTCCCTTTTCTCTTTGGTAATGAAGCTGCAGTTTGGGGCTAGATCTCCTCCAGTTCCTATATACAAAGGCCCACCCTCATTTCCAAGGATGAGTTCTGATTGGCTTAAAACAGTCCACATTCTCTGGGAAGCCACTCTGAGTGGCTCAGTGCATCTGACACATTTCAAACCAATGAAATAAAACGTCTATTTGCTAGAGGAAAAATAAACTCTTTACCATCTACCTGAGATTAACTACAGGGAATGGTATTCTTGATTCCTGCAAGCTCCTGACAGCCATTATGAATCATGAGGGGAGTCACTCTTAAGATGAGGCAGAAAGGGGGAATTTGAAGAGAAGAGATGGGAAATATCTGTGTAAGCTGTGTCAAACCCTGCTTGGAGACTAATCGTATTCTGGCATGCTTGTTTGCCCAGGACAATAAGTCGTTTTTGCTGTGCAAGGCAACTTGAGCTAGATTTTCTATTAACTTGAAGAACAGGGTTTAGCTAAAATAGGACCTATTTCTTTGGCATTGGTAGCATATAGGAGGAACTTGGGAAGAGAATAAGACCTGACCTTAAAAACCACATCTATGCTGGAAACTTTATGTGCATTATTGAATTTGTCCTCAAACAATCCCAAATGATTAAATATACTCATTGCCATTTTTCAGACAAGAAAACTAAGCCTTGGGAAGGCCCAGAGGCTTGCCTAAAAAATTCATGGCTGAAAGGAGCAGAATCTGGATTCAAACCCCAGTTTGATCAATTTAAAAAAAAAAACTAGTACGTTTTATTAAACCACTTTGCCTCACCCCGGTTCAACACAGACTGATGTCCTCACTGACAAGGGATTCAAACAATTAAGAAGTAAAGAACTGGGACCTGAAGACTCTCTAACTTTGACAAACTTTATCCTTCCGCTTCTGAAAACCTAGTTTGGGAATTTCTTCAGGTCACAGTATGACTACTACAAATGAACTCTCTATATGGGGCTGGCGACTTGGGAGCTTGTGGCCCGTGCCTGTGATCCCAGAGGGGTCTTGCTAAGTATGAACAGATTGAGACTCATTGGTTCCAAATTCCAGCTGCATCTTTCCCCAGACCTCCCACCTCTGAACCACCAGCTCCTACACACGCGTTAGTCTGGTACGTGAAGTGCCATGAACTCTCCAGCTACTTCTAGCAAAATTTACGTCATTCCCTTCATTCTATTCTATAACTGGGCCAATGAATACATGAATAAGTGATGTGAGTATCCATAGCTCATTGGTTCCTTCGAGTACCATATTAATAATAAATTCATTAAAAAATAAAGAGCAATAAAATCTCTCTCACATTGGAACTCTGATTTGTTTTCTGAACACCCAAAGTGAACCTAAGAGGAGACCTGGGAATTATTGAGGGTAAGCTGACAGGGTAATAGATGGGGAAAGAAGTCATTGCAGGTGTCTGGGCACAAGAAATGCTCCCATTTCCCCCAAACCCAAGGCAACTGTCAGCAGGACACTTCTGAAATTCCAATTCCAAGATATTAGGCTTTTCATCTTCAGTATTAACTTTGATGGGAAATGAAGGAAAATTAATTTTTTAAATAAGTTCTAAAAGCCACTCCAGAAGCTGTACCAGTCCTATGCATGAAGTCATTCATTCATTCATTCATTTGGTGTTTACTGAGTATTTACTATAAATCAAGTACGCCACTAGGCACAGAGACAAGCTGTTAGCATTGCAGCCTATGGTCATTTAGAATATACACATTATTTCATGTTGGATCATTAGAATTAAGGAGGCTGTGGCCTGGTGGTTAAACAAGTGGACGCTGGGGTCAAATGACAGAAGTCCAAAAAATGACTCCATCACTTAATAGTTAAATTATTGATTAGACAAGAAACTTGCATTCTCTGGGCCGCCATTTTCACGTCTACAAAACGGGTCCAATGACGATGACATAAGGTTGTTGTGAGGATTAAGTGAGCAAATGACCTGCAGCCAGTGTTAGCACAGTGCTTGGTCATAAGGAGCTCTTAATAAATATTAGCTGCTGTTGACTCTAGAATATTCTACCTGTACAAAACTTGTACCACAAGCCCCAACACCTAGTCTGGGCTTGGAAACCATCACTTCTGCTCCCCACAAAAAAAGGCCTTTTTTTATTTGTATACAGATGGCATAACCACCCTCAGAGTCTTCCTTAAAAAATGGCCAAGGGCAAGTAAATTCTTTCAACTAAACCCAAGAAAGTTTGGTAACTCATACTTTGCAGGAAACACAAAGGGTGCCCATGGGCTGAATGAAAATGAACCATTTTTGAATGAATAAGAAGCCAAATTGCTTTTTATTCATTATTCAAAAAAATGAGCGAGAGAGAAAATTTATTAATTTGTTCAACGGGAATCTCAGATGAACCAAGAGGTCTGCAAACGGGACAGTGCACCTGGGAGGGAGTTCTCCAGCCCCAGAGAAGTTTGGGAAACACAGCGTGGCCATTTGTCTTAAAGCTATAAAGGGAGAGTGGGACTAGCTGAGCTTCAAGACTGCCTGCTACACTGATGTTCTGTTGTTCCCTCCTGGAGACCCTTGTCCCCAGTGTTACTAGGTGAAGGGGAGGGGCAGGGTGTGCTGTAATTAGGAGTAAAATAACTTTCCACCTCTCAGGCCCACATTGAGGTTCAGCCTGGGGGAACAGGCTTTGGGATCAAACCTATCTAGGTTCGGTTTCTCGCTCTAGTTCATGTCATATTCTGCATGCTCAGTGGCTGACTTCTGGAGGTTATGCAGAGATTTAGATGAGATGAGCAAAGCACTGAACGCAGTGCCTAACTAGACAAGGCCAGCCGCTGATCACACTCTCAGACTTGTCTAAATATCTGCTTCAGGACATGTGCTCATTTGCTTCACTTACCAAACTCTATTGACCAGGCTACTATTGAAGACGTTAAACAGGAACACGTTTGAGGAGTTGTGACAGGTATTTTTTATTATCTCCTGTTTTACAGATGATGAGATTGAGGAACAGGGCACTTGAGTGACTTGTCCAAGGTCACGAAACTGGAATTGGGCTGTGAGTCTGGCTTCAGAGTCCAGGCTCCAGTATATCATTCTGCTGCTCATTTAATTGATTAAAATATGTCGTGGCTCTCTACTCTATCCTCAGCACCTAGAACAAGGCCTAGCACAGAGTAGGTGTTCCATAAATATTGAATGAATGAATGAACAGAGTATATTCTCAACAAATGTCAATTTCCTCTTTTCTCTTTGCTGTCCCTAAGGAGTTAGTGAAAGTTGAATCCAAATCTCTGGCTTTCTCCCTGAATCTTAGATTTTGCACAAATGAGTCCAAAATTTCATATAATCATGGATCGGTTATAAAAATGAATTCAGTTATTTACATCAAAAATATAATCCCCATACTACAATGCAATGGATTTCTCTAGCAAAAATCTTTGGCTAGAAATTCAACTGATCCCAATGCTTCTCTGAAACCACCAAGGAGAAGCACAGCCAGGTGAATAACAGGATGGTTGAGTGCTGGGATTAAATGATGATTACAAGACACTCGTGGCAAAGCTGCCTCATAACAAGATTAATTTGGGAGTGAGGAGAGGGTGGTTATTAATGTGTCCGGAAGGCAACTCCAGGGCCTGTCTCCCTGACGAGAGCAGAATCACAGGTTATTTATAGCCATTTCTCAGGAGGAGCAAAGCACAGGGCGTCCAAGGAGAGAGCCATGCCAAGGTGCACTAATGGAACTTTGAGGATAATTTACTGCTCAAGTTCAAGGACTTTTGCAACACGAGAGAGCCTATCAAACTCCCAGCCACCTCTGCTCAGTTAGGAGGCTAATGATGACAGTGCAGGTCTGTCTGCTGTTGAAGATTCAGCATCAGCTCCCACCCCAGTTACTGTCACAGCCTTCTAACTGGTCTCCTCCCCTCTTCCTTACTCTGCTTCAGTCTTGTCTCAAAGATGCAGCCAGAGAGACCCAGTTAAAACTAACTCAGATCATATTCCTTTTCTGTCAAAATCTTCCAATAGATTCCCATTTGGCTCAAAGTGAAGCCAAAGTTCTGCAGTTGTAGCTCACAAAGCCTTAGGTGACGTGGCCTCTCCCTCTGGCTCACTCCTCTCCAGTCACACCAGCCTCCAGGCTGCAACTCCAACATGCACAGCACACGCTCCCACCACAGAGTTTTCATGCTTGCCACTTATCCTGCCTGGAACATACCTTCCTCACACTCTTTTAAAATATAGACTCCCTTTCCTGCTTCCCCCTTCGGTCTGACCATGATTTCATGTAGTACCCGGTTGCTTCTTGCTTGTGTTAGTTGTGTTTCATGAAGTTGCAGTGAACTCTGAATTAGCAAATAGGGAACCATTTGCTCCTATGGGACATACAGTATTCAGTTCTTGCAAGCCTCTCGTTACAACATTTTTGTCAACCAATCAATACATCAATTTGTCTTCTGTGTATTAATTTAAAAGCATCTTTTTAATATACGTTGATCAATTAACAATGAACTCATGACCAAGAGCACTGTAATGCCTGAATGAAGCTTATCTAACACATCATAGCCTTCTCGCCTTTAGGAACACGAGACAGAATTTCAGAACTACACTTGGGGGCTATCTTTAAAAGTGAAATTACTAGCAAAAAGCACAAACATTTGAAAAATCTGGCACTAAACAAACTGCTAAAATGACATTTGTTCAATGTGAGAACTGAAACAAGAGGGCCAGGCATTGCTTTGTTTGACCTCAGCTCGAAATGTGTGCATTCGATGACTCAAATTTTCACTATTCTGCACATGATTGTGCCAATCATTTGGCCAATGACTATAAAAATACCTTAAATACTGATCTTGGAGTTACAGATAAATTTTAGCAAGGAGGCAAATTTGCAAACACAAAATCCATAAATATTGAGGATGCACTATATCTATTACTTAGATATTTGTTATCTGATTCTCCCACCAGAATGTAAGTTCCGAGAGAGCAGGTGCTTTTATCTGTTTTGTTCACTGCTGCATCTCCAGCACCCAGAAAACAGTAGGTTCTTGACAAATATCAGCTGGGTAAATAAGCCTGAGGTTGTATTTTGATCAGATACTATATCTTTCATATTTGCATTATTTGCATGCAAAGAGGCATGTTTAATAGCGAAAAGGATTTTAGAGAGCTGTCAACCAATACCCTCACACCATAAATGAGAAACTAAAGCCCGAGGAGGGATGGTGAGCAGCTCAAGGTCACAAGGAAAACTGGATGCAAAAGAAGCACATATTTCATAAGCCATGGTTCAGGGCTCCTTCCATTTCACTATACTGTCAGCAACTTGCAGATAAAATCTTTGCTGTTATTGGGGTGTCACAGAGTATCTGGCCCAGTGCTTAGAACAGAGCAGGTGTTCGATAAATGCTGACAAGGTGGATTACAAAAAAGGCGGAGGGTATTCCCAGAAGATCAAAATGCAGCCTACACCTTCAGCTAAAGTCAATCACACGTATTGGAATGACTGACTTGATTTTAAGCAGTAGCTCTCACTGGAAGAAGTTCACAGGGAAAAAAGAGAGGCTCTGAGTGTCAGTTAAGACTTTGTGTTATAAGTAACAGAAAACTAAACTCAAATTGGCTTTAAAATGAACAAGGCAGAGAATTTATTGACTTGTGCATTAGAGAAGTCCAGAGTTAGGGTGGATTTCAAATGTGGGTTGCTCCAGAGATTGAAAATATCACTGAGTTTGCAGCTTTGCAGCTTGGTTTCTCCACACTTCTCTTAGCTGTATATTCAGGACAGAAGCAAAATGTCTGTAGGAGTCGGAGACTTAACATCTACCCAACACAGTCAGTATCCAGAAGTCGAGCTCCTGTGGTCCAGAGTTTCCAGCCAAAGACCTGAGATTCACACTGATCAGATCAGCTTAGGTCACATGGCCACCCCTGAAACAATTACCATAGCCAGGGAACAGACACTGCTGATTGGCTGAGCCAGGTCACATGCTCTAACGATAGAGCCAGAGGTTGATGTCAATTTTCCCTATACTTAAAGAATCTATCAAAATTCAAGTCTGGTAGAAAGAGGAGAAAGGAAAACGAATACCAAAAAAAAAAAAAACCCACCAAAACAATAGTTTTCTACTATACTATGATATACATATGAGGCCAAACACCCTCAAACCATTCCCAAACATAAAAACAGAAATTTCAGAAAATGTATTAAAAAAAAATTATTGATCCACAAATATCATTGTTCCATGTTCCATGCTGGGTTCTGGGGATGCAGAGATTAAAAACAAAACAAAACAAAACCTCCCAATCTCCACCCTGGAAGAAGCTCACAGTCTAGGGATGGAGAAATATACCAAGAAGTTCATATAATACCAATTACAAAGTATGATAAACTCAATGATAGAGGTAAATTCAGGATATCGTGGAGTCAAAGAGAAAAGGCATTATTCCATGCAAGTTGAAGAAGAGCTCAGAGGAGAAGATAATGACTGAGCCAGGCGTCTAAAGAGGACTATGAGTTACACAAGTGTAACCAGGATGGAGAAGCTATTCCAATGAGAGGGAATGATGTGCACACATAAGCAGGGTTGAGAGAACACGAACTGTGCAAAGAATGATCGATAATTCACACAACTAGAGCATGAATAACATGCAAACAGGGGAAAGCAAACTAGAGAGATGAGATGGTCATCTCAATCCTGAACAAAAAATTCTCTGTTACTTATTTCTCTTAACATCTTTTTGAATAAAATATATACACTAGGGACAGAAATTTACAATGTGACATGTACTCTCTTTGGCAACTATTAGTCCCAGAGTATTAGAAAAGCTCAGCTTATCCAAAAGAGTGTCTTGGAGAGAATCAAGTCACTGTATAACTTACATAACGCACAGAAGCGGGAGCAGTGGGATCTGGCCTCACATGCCTTACAATACGTCGGAGAGATTCCCATGACTCCACTCTCACACTGATGTCAATCAACTGCTCCACTGTTAAGCATTCTAAGTGAGAAAGCAAACTGTGGACAGGAACCTCTCCTTGTTCCACTGACAGCTATCTGGAGGGGTGAGGTTTGCAGCAGTACAGCACCTGATACTTTTGCTTGGATTTTGCACTGAAGTATACTGATCCTTGAGAACTCCATTCTCAAGGATGGGAGGAAGGTCTCTAGAGGAAGTACTGGTTCCATGGTTCGATTGTACTACAAAGGTCAAGGAAGTGACCTGAGTATCTCTAAAGGTCAGGCCATGGGCTAAGGAAATCACCGAGGACAAACTCTGAAATAAAGGAGATGCTAAATAAATGTTAAATAATATATAGGACTGTGATGGCAGAAAAGAAATGCAGGTATGCTTCTGCATTGTTTGCAATTCAATTTCTTAGCTTAAGAAAAAAAAAAACAAGAAAGTAAAAGATGTTCAGTAAGTCCTCACTCAATGACATCGATTAGTTTTGTGATTTAAATTAGTCTATGGTAAAATTTGTCTCATTATATGTCCTTTTAAGCAAACAAAACAACTTTTATCATAAACCAATTTCTATAAGCAAGAGTTAAGTTCCTACAGCATCTCATCAGTGTTATAAAGAAAAGAATGAAAAGACATTATTCGAGGTCCTGCTATATTGGCTTGTGCACCTGACAAGTTGCAGATGGGACTAGCTTGGGGCAGGAGGAGATTGAAGGACATCACTTTAAGAGCTCTGTCTCTCTCCATCTCCTGGCTCACTTCTCCATAGGTAATGGTTTCATCCTCACCATCCCCAAACAGCCTTTCTCTATGTGGAAAGAAAAATAGTTATCCCCAGTCACTTACTACCATTCTTTCATCTTCGTGACCTGAAAAGTGAAGTCCTTTTCCTCCAGCACCAGAAAAGGAATTTCATGAGAAGTTATCCAGCTAATGGCTTGGGTAGGATACCACCCCTTGGAAAGGGATTATGAACTACAGAAAAAGAGTTCCATGACCTCAGCCTTGGGGTGCATGTCTACCCTAGTAGAAGGATTGCCCAACTCAGCAAATAAAAAAGAACGTGTAAGTATGGAGTAAAAAATTTTTCATTGTTTATCTGAAATTCAAATTCAACTGGGTGTGTTATATTTTATCTGGCAATCCTACAGTGGAAGCAGGATGAGAGTTCTGTAATTGGGAAGTCCCCAGAGTGACCTGCTAGTGAGGAGAGAAAAATCCACAGACTGTTGGAAGGATAAAAACAAAATTGCCCTTTGTGGCTTAGTTTCTTATTAATGTATTCATGGAGATATACAAGAATTAAAAACTTGATAAAAAAAAAAAGGAAAAGACTATAAACCAAAGTTTCTTAAAATATGTTATATAAAGTGTTCGACAAAATCCAGCACCCATTCATGATAAAAACTCTCTCAGCAAAGTGGGAACAGAGAGAACATATCTCAACATAAAAATGGCCATGTATGACAAACCTACAGCTAACTTCATACTCAATGGGGAAAAGCTAAAAGCATTTTCTTTAAATCAAGAACAAAACAAGGATGTTCACTTTCACCACATCTATTCGACATAGTATTGGAAGTCCTAACTACAGTAATCAGACAAGAAAGAGAAAAAAAAGCCATCTAAATTGGAAAGAAAGAAGTAAAACTGTCATTATTTGCAGGTGATATCATTTCTTAACATAGGCAAGTAAAGCTATAGATATATTTTATGATTCACTGTATTTTAAATAGTCCCTTCTTTCTTGATTCAAATGTTATTTAAGAAAGGTATATTTTTACATTTGATTGTGTTCTTATAACCTATTTCTGATCTTACTGCCCCATGCTGTGTAAAATTTCTGCTATTTCATATTTACTGAGAATGTGTTTGTGTATATGATAAATTGTAAAAAAAAACTTTTTCCCCAAAATTTCCACTTGAAAATTATGATAAACCTGATGATTATATTGGATTGTTTTGTTTAGACATGCTAAACCCTTTCATTGTTGTTTTTGTTGCTAATTTGATTCCTCATATTCAAATAATGGAATGGTTCTCCAACTGGGATTAATTTGTCTCTGTCATGTTAAATTGATCAGTTTTTCATTTTGTAAAAAATAAAATTACATTTTCTTTTATTTACTGGATATTTTAAAAAGGTATTATCTGGTGCCTTTATGTATCATTTAAAGAAAAACACGACATACAGAATACTAGTTCAGTTGGATATTAATAGTTCTTATATATAATAGAAATTCTATGGTCAAATAGGTTTAGGAAAAGCTGGGTAAACCCAATTAATCGAGGTTTCTCTTCTGTAGAACTCATTGAAGTAATATGTCAATTTCTATTATAAATTTCTTAGGAGAGAAAGAGTATGTGGTTTTCCTGAAATGCATTAGGACATGGAAAACTTTTAAGAGTAGGACAGCTCCTGGGGCTTGCATTCTGTGAAAATCACAAAGTCCAGGGGGCATGCTGCTTGTCAACAGGATAAAGACCATAAGATACAAACTCTGATATCACAGGGTACCCCAAAAAGGAACAAAACTAGATGAAATATTTATCCCACTCCACTATTTCCAACTTAAACTAAGATGTAGGAACTGCAAAATGTCACAAATAAATGCACCCATGCCTCAGATGCATGGAGACTGTGTCCTGAGCCAGCCAGGCCAAGTTCTATGCTTTTCAACTTCTCTCCCATCAACTCTGTGCTTGATGCCTTTGCTCAGCAGTTGTAACTCCCAGCATGCAATGTGGCAGGAAATGTGGGAACAGAAGTACAGAGCTCTTCTTTCTGCAATGCTTAGATACCCTGCTCTACCTGGTCCACCTTATGCTCACAAGTTCACAGAAGTCGGGACTTAAGAGAACTTTAAAGGGAAAGTAGGAGAATGGAATCATATCCTGACTTCCTCCTTCTTTATTCCTTCTCCCAGTTATTTCCCCACAACAACTCAATACCTCACACATAAAAGTTGTTCTGTGGCTAAGGAAGTCTAGGTTTCTCACGGCCACTCAGTCGATGCAGGAACTGAGATCGGAGCCAACAGCTTGACTGAGCTAATTTCACACCATGGAAAAGATTTCGGATTGAGAGACTTTTATCCCCCTATACTGTTCCTATTTTATACTTCTGTCTGCCATGCAGTGCTCCATATCCCCAAGAAACTCTCCACTCCTTATTTTAATGCTTGTCAACCTCCACCCCTCCACCAAATTTCTTCTAATGAGCAGCATCCAGGAAACACCTCTCCCCTTTGTGTGGCCCCCAGGGTCCTCCACACTGTTTGACCTCAACGTCCTATTGAAAATTGGATATGGGTAGTCGCCTGCCATGAAAATGAACCATTCATGTCTCAATTTGAAAGGGCATTCAAGACACCTGTTTTCATTAGCAATTATAGAAAACTGCACAGTGCGGTTTCTTTTTTAATTGCACAGTTAAAGTCTTTGAGAAATGGGACAATTAGCTTCCTGAAACCTTACCAAAAGCAAAGTATGATGTCAGCCTTCATTTTAGGAAGTATCTGTAGGTATTTGGGCTTGGCTACTTGCAAAGGGGAAAGGTAACTTATATTCCAGACTCAGCCTCTTGACATATCTCAGCCATGAATGACTATTTTTTTAATGCTTTCAATGTTTTGTTCAGAGTTTCTCACTCATTTACTCAAGCACCCTTGTTGTATGACTCCTATGGGCCAGACGCCTTGTTAAATGCTGGAGATGCAATGACTCACTTTATTCACTCAATCACTTATTCAACATTTAGACAATTACTACATGCAAAGTACTGGATATTCAACAATGAATTACAATGTGAAGTCCTCTAATTTGACGGAATGATGCCATTCTCCTAAAGAAATGTTCCTGCCCATTGAGCCCACAATTCCATACCTAAAAAGTTTTTCTTCACAAATTAATTTAAATTAGGAACAATATAAATATTTATCAAGAGTAGAAAAATGGCTAAGTGAATAATGATAATATACAGTCATTAAGAAATATCCTATAATCTGAGGAACAAAAAGAACAAACTAATCAAAAACAGACTCACAAATATAGTGGACGATTTGGTGATGGACAGAGGAGAGATGGTTTGAGGTCTGGGAGAATGAGGTGAAAGGCTAAAAAAGTATAAATTAGAAGTCATTAGATGGTCACAGGGATGGGGAACACAGCATAGGGAATGCAGTTAGCATTAATACGTTGGCTAGGTGGAGGGTCAGGGAAAGGAGGGGGCAACTGGGGAGATTATTTTATGAACTATATAGACGTCTAACCAATGTAGTGTATACCTGAAACTAATTAAAATAAATTAATTTAAAAAGAAATATCTTGTAGAAGAAGATATAATATGGAGAAGATATATAAAAAGAGGGAAAATGTAGTTATGTAGTTAGAAGACTAGAGAAATACAAGCCAAAATTAAAACTGCTATACTAACCAGCAATCCCACTGCTGGGTATTTACCCAAAAGAACTGAAATTAGGATGTCTAAGATTTATTAACACCTCATGTTCATTGTGGTATTATTCACAGCAGCCAAGATGTAGAAACAACCTAAATGTACATCAACAAATGAATGAAGAAAAGGTAGCCTGAACACACAATGGAATACTATTTAGCCTTTAAAAAGCAGCAAATTTTGCAGTACGCTGCAACATGAATATATCTTTAAAATTAAGTGAAATAAGCCCATCGACAAAAGGACAAATGCATGATTTCACTTATCCGAAGCATCTAAAATGCGCAAATTCATAGAATCGAAGGGTAGAATGATGGTTGCCAGGAGCTTGGGGAAAGAGGATGGGGAGTTAGTAATCAACAGACATAGTGTTTCAGTTAAGCAAGAAATCTGCTACATAGCATTGTACCTATGGCCAACAATATTGCACACTTAATATCATTTGTTAAGAGGGTAGTCCTCATGTCAAGTGTTCTTATCACAATGACATGCAATAAAATAAAATGAATGAAATAGAATTTTAAAAGGTGACTGAAAATGGGAACAGTGGTTAGAATCAGGCACTAACAATGGAATACTAATTATATTTGGAGGTATTGTTGAGGGATGTCTTATCTGGTGTACTTTTCTGTTATTCCAAATTTCCAACAATATTCATATATTACTTTTGTAATTATGGAATTAGGAGGGAGAGGCCAAAAAAAGGTGGGGAAGTATAGATGTGAAGGTTCTGCAGCTTTGGGAGATACAGAGCTGAGTCCCAAAGTGATGATATATTCTTGATGATAATAATTGCAAAAGTAATTCAAAAATTCTCAGGATTGGAGAGACCACAGAGGTTGATTCCCTCTATATCTCTGATTGCCAACCTTGGCCGCAGATCATCAGCTCTGAAGCTTTTAAAACAGAAATGCTCAGTCCATCCCCACAAACACACACTTCAAGAGGTTCAGCTTAGGGTGAGGCCAGACACAGGTAGTTTGTGCAGTGTGCAGTAGGTGGGGGTAAGAACGGCTACATCACTAGTTCTCAAACTTGGCTGCACATGGGAATTACCTGGGAGGCTTCACAAAAAGTCTGACTCCTGGGTACCACACTTAGTTCCGGATCTAACTGCCCTGCGGTGTGGTCTGGCATTGTGATTTTTAAAAGTCCTCCAAGCAATTCCAATATGCAACCAAGTTGCTCTCCATCTTTGTACTGAGTGGCCCATGGAACAGCAGCGCCACCTGGGAGCCTGCAGAAAATGCAGAATCTTAGTCCCCAGGCCAGACCTCCTGAAACATAATCTGCATATTAGCAAGATACTCAGGGTGGGGGTGGGGAGGTCTACATTTGAGAAGCACTACCCTACACCATGCCAGACAGAAAACACTGAGTCTCTGAGCATTCTTCCGAGTCAAATTCCCACAGACCCCCATCTCTACTCCACCCCCATGCCTATCTCTTTGAAAAAGAGGGAAATCTAATTTAGGACAGTTCTGCAGCAGGTAAACTAAGGCTCCCAATCTCTATGCAGACGTACAACCTCCCATGCCACCCATGGTTTCCTGAGCTGGAAGATTCAGACTTTTTATTATTATGAAGGACCACAATGAGTAGGAACAGAACAACCTCTGAAGAGGACATTTCACCACTGATCAGCTTCAAGAGGTCTCCCAGGAGTCCCCAGATTCACCCACAACAAAGTGAGTCGATTTTCATCAGCAGCTGCCATCTCATCTGCATTTGCAATCTCATGAATATGCAAGATGGGTAGATGGGGTCTCAAGGAGCAGGAATAATTGGCTCCTTACACTTGATACTCTGGGTGGCTATTCTCTTCTGGTGCAGTCTCCTTCTTCAATCTTGTTAGGGATTTAGGTTTTTCACAAGTACCATAAGCATTATCCATTACAGCAAGATCAAAGGGAAAAAGGAGTGCATTTTAACGAATCCAGTGTGCAGAGTGATTACTTGGTGATACCATTAAATTTCTTTTGTGTTTTGCAACCCCTCTGGAGAGGGAATTGCAAATGCCCCTGCCTCATTAGCCTTGAGCCAAAGCAGCTCTAGGCCTGCTGTGTGGTGGGAGGCTTGTAGCTGGTGCCTACCAGTCTGTAGCCACCTCCATCTTTGGGAATAGAGATACGGGAGCTCTCCAAAGGCAAGGTTAGCAAGGGTTGTCCATAGACCCAAATCATCCAGATGTGGCCTCTGGAGCAGACAACCCTTTTTGTCAAGAGCATTTATTTTCTCTTCCTCCTCAAGAAAACCACTTTCTCCCCAGTTCTTAATTTGCATGATTCAGAGGAGACTGACTCAAGCCCAGCCAATCAGCATATCTCATTCTCCACAATGACCTGGTCAGAAATGTGTACTTGACCTAATCAGAGTCAATGAGAATTTTAAAAGCAAGAGTATTTGTACCTGGGAAGATCTAAAACCAGGCTGACAGCACCACCTCACCACCACACAGTGAGACGCTGCGTCTAAGACCAACACAGAGAAAATCAGAGCCAAAGACGGAAAGAGACACTTCTGTCCCCTTGGATTTGGTCATAGCTGAAGACTTGAGGCTTATGGAATCATGAACCAATGAATTTCCTATTTTACTTAAATCAATGCAGTTATGTTTCTATAACTTGCAAGCAAATGCATTCTAACTGGGAATGGACTATTCTGTTCAAATCATGCCATGACATAATGGTTCTGCCCAGCACATCCCCTGTATTGAAGACAGCAGAGCGCAGCATTCACTCTTTTACATAATATGATTGAGTCCTTACTATGTGCCAGCCACTGTTCTAGGTGTTTGGGATAGTTCTGTCAACCAAATGGGCAAAGCCCTTGCCCTTGCTGAATTCCTTGGGCTTGGATTTAGAAGGCCTGCTGGGAGGTCCCATTTTATAGATGAAAGAACCAGGGCTCTGAGACATTCGATGACCTGCCCAAGGTTACCCAGGATGCATGTGATAGAATGGGAGTTCAAACCTAGATCGATTTTACTGCTTAGTCCTGTGTGAAGATCCAAGCCAGAGGTTGAAAATTGGCTAAGTCGCACCAGATCGTGCCAAAAGATGTGCTTTGTTTGGACAGAAAGATATTTTTTGTGTGTAATTTAGAAGTATCAGCCATCATTAAAATTTATATTTTATATTAACATCCAGATTTCTAACTCATCTTGGGAAGCTGAAGTTTCTGACAGTGATACAGTAAAACTCCCATGAGGCAACAACCGGCTGGATTGAGAAGAAACTGTCCCTTGAAACATGGCTGTATTCTCTAGTTTGCTCCCATCCCCACTGAGCCACTTCTCACTTAAGTTTCCTTCTGGGACCCCATGGACACCTGAGTTGTGAGCTCTGCTGAGAACACTGTGAGAGCATCCTCCTATTTACCTTGGCCATTGTCATGTCCCCTGTCCTTAGCACCTAGCACAGGATCAATGTTGGATCACCTGTCTTTCTACCACATGGAAAGCGAGATGAGGAAAAGAAACCTTGCCCAAGATGGCATTGATGGAAGCCACCCAACTATCTTTTTTTCATTAAATCAAAATTCTATATATTTAAGGTATACATTATGTTTCAATATACATATGAACAGTGAAATGATTACTGCAGTCAAGCCAATCAATATATCATCGCCGGAGTCCAGCTCCGGCAAGACCAGAGTCCCGGAGGGAGGTACAGGTGCGGCGAAAAAGTGATGAGCATTCAGACGAGATGGTGGGTGGAATGCTACAATCTTTATTTTGCAAAGCCGTTATATAGTGCAAAAACAATTTATCACCCAGGGCAAGTTGTCAAACATAATAATTACAATGGTTGACTTATGGGTTTAATTGATCATATCTCTTTCGTTTGCTGTTCTTAAGAATAGACAATGACTTCTGTCCCTAAGCATGTGCGGGTAGCCACATCACTAGGGTATTATTTTCCTGTTCTTTTCCTCGTTCTTGTTAAAGATTACCTTCTACCCTTTTTTCATTCTGTCTAAACACAAAGATCGATTTTTCTTCTATTCACTACCTGTCAACCCATTGGCCAGGGGTGCAAGTGGAGGAATGCTTATAATTACTAGTCTATATTCCCATGGCCGGTAGCCAAGCAATAATTTTCAGCTTATACACAAGTGATTGTTTCTTATGCTATGTAGGTAAGCAGTCACTCAGGCAGTTAGCGTCTGAGCTCATTGTTACAAGTTTCATGATTAACAGAATGTGGTAAATTCCTGTAAGATTTCTAAGTAATTTCTACTAATGTTTCTCTTTCCCAGTCCCCTATTTCATCGTTATAAAAAATTCCTTTCCTTCACTATTCCTATTAATGCTATTAATAGCAAAGTTACAAAACATGTAAGGAGAGACAGGAAAGCCAGCCCACATATCTACGCTGCTCTGCAGCGAGACTGTCCCCAGTGACTCTGTCATGCACTTGGGGTGTTTTGGCTCCGACATCTCCCCCTTTCTGTTTTAGAAAGGTGGGCCCTTAACCGAGTGAGGGAGTAGTGGCCTGATTCCTCCCGTGAGCCGTCGTGGCCCACTAGTTATGGCTCTTGGTATCTTTTGGGGAGGAGAGGCAGAGCCGTTTAAAGTAGTAATTTTGGATACCAACCTCTATGCAAATCAGGCATACTCACAGGGAAATCTAGAGGAGGTCATATAGGACCTTCCTTGCGATACTCTGCTCCGCACTCAGCTCGTACCCATACCCTTCTCCTCCTTTTAGAGGAGGTGGTGAGGCATGCCTCTAGTTATCATGCCGTCCCGTGGGGAGGAGCTAGGCTCAGTGGATATTATTTTCTCTGGTAGTCACAGGACCTACCCCATCCTACCTATTATCCTGCTGTCCTAAAGAAGTCTTACTAGTTTCTGAATTAGCAATTGATTTCCAACAATTGTTTAAAAGAATTACACAAGCTGGGTAAAATATAACCTAAAAAAGGTCAAGCATTATTTATTACTTGATAATGTTTTTATATAATTTAATATATCAAATAGACCGAATTACTTAATATTTATTTTGTACAAAGTGACAAAACTAAGCCTTTGAGAATTTCCAGGGGCCCTCTGGGAAGTCTCAAAATTATTTGAATAAAACAAAATCCTAGTTCGATTTTGTTGGAAAATTTGTCACAATGTTATAAGGTTTGATCACCCGATTAAATAGGATTACAGATTATTATAAAACAATACTCAGTTATCTATTTAACCAATGTAATAATAAAATATTTCAAAAGGTAAATATGACTATAAAAACTTTAGCACTCTTAATGCTAAGAAGACTCAGTTTTTTAAGTAATTAAAGACATAATAAAAGATTATAAAAGCACAATAAATTGTTTTGATAAGATGTAGAATCTTTGTTTCTTAGGTGGTATTGCTCAACAAGTAAAGAAAATCTTTTATAATCTCTTATTAGGAACAGACTAATAATCCAAACTCTAGTCTTGTGCCAATACACTCTTGATATTAAAATTCTTGAAACCTTATAATACATACATTTGATTTTTAGTTAACTTGACCACTTATAAAACAAGATTCTTTTTCTCTTTTCTTAAAATACATCCTTGATATTTCAGAACACATTTTATTTCCCTTGCATACTTTGTATACAGTCATTCTTCAGACCTAAATCTCTAACACAATGCATATTCTTTTGCATTGTTTAAAAAAAACCTATGATTAACAGATGATATCTCGTAGCTCAAAGGCTGTTTGTAGGTCAGTGGCCCCTCTGATGGTTACTCTGTTTCCAAACGTGGGCTAATTTAGCTGGCAGAACCTTTGAAGGTTGAAGGGATTGGCGCTCTCTAGCTCCGTGAAACTTGGCCTTGTTTCCCTGAAATCCTTAAAATGGTTAAAGAAGTATTGAAAGGGGGAGGACATAGGACGATTTGAGGAAGGAAGCCTGACCCATGTTAGTGAAAACAGGTGAAAAGAAAATCCCCACAAGAACGAACTAAGCCAGGGCTAGGATCAGACTTTCACTTGGCATCCAGTCAGGCGGGCCGGAGGCCAGACCTAAAGAAAAGAATCAAAATAAGTATAGGAGGGTGACAGTACATTCGGCCAGCCCAAACAGACAGACACAAGACAGACAAGACAAACTACAGATAACACAAAACGCTAGCGCATCAGAAACCAGCACCAGAACAAGGTACAGGGTCAGAGTCTGACGTCTCAGACCGACCGAACTAGGGAAGTATTGCTGCGTCCAGCCTTCCAGCTAGTCAACCAAGGGCCCAATCAGACAGGGACAAGAACTGAGCATCTAGACAGATGCTAACATGAGTCTTATTCACCAGTGAAGCTGCTTTAGGTGGCTCGTGCCCAATTACAGTTAAAGTGAAACTTCTTTTCCTTCTGCCCTCCTGAGCAAGGCTGCTTGGCGTCTGGGGCTGAGAAACATCTCTTAGCAGCCGCCCCTGGACAAGCAAGTCCTTACTCAAGGTGGCTGGGGTTTCAGGTTCAGGAGATCCGGAACAGAAGTTAAAAAGAGACAGAAGTTAATCTTTTACAAAGCTAGCAGAAACTGGTCATTACAAAGATATATGCAGCCAGGAATTTGCTAGTTTTAAACATAGCCTTACCAGATGTTCTCCTTATCTGCGCCCTGGAATGTTGCGCTCTTAGCATATGAGAGAGCTCTTTGTCTCAAGTTTTATAGCAGACACTAAGCAGTCAAAAGTTCTAGGAATGAGGCATTCTTGTCCCAATTAAAAATTGCTAAGGTAAAGATTTCTTTTGTTTAGTTTGGGACTTTTAATTAACTTTTACCTTTTCACATTTTAGTAGGCTGTCACATTCCCATTGGTTTTAGGCATATCAAATCTTTGATGTCCTATAAATTGGGGCAACTGAGATACCCCTGTTACTTGAGTGAAAATACTAATTAATTTAACAGCCTGGACTCTCTGTTAATATACTTTATAAAGCAATTTACTATACATGGCCTAAATAGCAGTCCTTTAAAAGCCAATATTAAAGGTCTTTGTTTTACTAAGGCTAGACTATCTCGAATTATGTCAGAGTGGTTGGCATAAAAACAGCAGTCTTTACTTAAGTTATACAATCAAAAGTAAGATCTATGCTTTATAAACACATTAGTCTTATATACAAGTGAAAAACAAATTTCTCAATAACAGTGAGTTATTAAATTCCTTTATCTAATAGTTGTTACAAAATCTTTAAAAAGCCTAAACACACAAACCTGATTTTCTTTGATAGTAGGCAGGTGCATTGTGCTCTTAAAATTTGTAGGGGGGTCTGTAGGGGGGCGACTGGCGGGGCCCCTGCAATGTCTCTAACGACTGAGGGAGACTTAGAGGGAATTTTATCAGAGGAAAGAAAACCACCGAGGCCGCTCGAGACAGGGATGGAGAGAAAAGCTGTTGTTAATCCGGGTCATCAGATGCTGCCTCTACAATGTCCGCGGATAAGCCCCCAATAAGAAAAAAAAGGCGGTTGCAGGGACACTATCCGGGCCTTCCGATTTAGTTTATTATTTAAGTCTCTACCGACCTTTTGCCATTTTTCTAAATTTACAGTCCCTTCTTCCGGGAACCAAGGGCAACAGTCTTGCACAAAACACATAAACTTAGTTATCTGTGCCCCTGACACTTTCACGCCTTTAGCCCTTAACATAGTTTAAGAATATCAGCGAAGAGTCGTCTCTCTTTTGACTCTCGTGGCCCATTGCTAGATGTCTTTAGTTCTGACTACCTGCCTCCTTCTCTTTTCTTACAGCCTTCTCCCTTCTACCAGGGGTCTGCAGCACCCTATAGGCAGGAGTCCGACCTGTCAGCGAAAAAGCTTACCCTTCCGGTCCCTGTTAAGGCGCCACTACTTGGAGTCCAGCTCGGCAAGACCAGAGTCGGAGGAGGGTACAGAGTCTTGGCCCGAAAAAAGTGATGAGCATTCAGGCGAGATGGTGGGTGGAATGCTACAATCTTTATTTTACCAAAGCCGTTATATAGTGCAAAACAATTTATCACCCAGGGCAAGTTGTCAAACATAATAATTACAATGGTTGACTTATGGGTTTAATTGATCATATCTCTTTCGTTTGCTGTTCTTAAGAATAGACAATGACTTCTGTCCCTAAGCATGTCTTGGGTAGCCACATCACTAGGGTATTATTTTCCTGTTCTTTTCCTCGTTCTTGTTAAAGATTACCTTCTACCCTTTTTCATTCTGTCTAAACACAAAGATCGATTTTTCTTCTATTCACTACCTGTCAACCCATTGGCCAGGGGTGCAAGTGGAGGAATGCTTATAATTACTAGTCTATATTCCCATGACGGTAGCCAAGCAATAATTTTCAGCTTATACACAAGTGATTGTTTCTTATGCTATGTAGGTAAGCAGTCACTCAGGCAGTTAGCGTCTGAGCTCATTGTTACAAGTTTCATGATTAACAGAATGTGGTAAATTCCTGTAAGATTTCTAAGTAATTTCTACTAATGTTTCTCTTTCCCAGTCCCCTATTTCATCGTTATAAAAATTCCTTTCCTTCACTATTCCCTATTAATGCTATTAATAGCAAAGTTACAAAACATGTAAGGAGAGACAGGAAAGCCAGCCCACATATCTCGCTGCTCTGCAGCCGAGACTGTCCCCCGGTGACTCTGTCATGCCGCAGGGGTGTTTTGGCTCCCGACATATCATGTTCTCACATATCACTGTGTGTGGTAAGAGCACCTGAAATTTACCTCTTCACAATTTTCTAGCATTCAATATAGTTTTATTAACTATAGCCATTTTTCATCAAACATTAGATCTCTGAACCCATTTTCTTTGACATCTGCATATGATTAAACCTCTTGGAAGCAGAGCTATCAGGTAGAACCAGCTCAGAAACATATGCCCCTCTGACCTCTTCCATTTCTGGAGAGGAACCCTAAGCATGGCCAAGGCTTTGTAGGTGCTATAGGCAATCCAGTGATTAAGGTCAGCATTATAGGGGAAACCAACAAAGTGATAGAAATAAGCATTCCTCCTGCTCGTTTGAAGAGGAATGAAATGACAGATGAATAAGGCTTGACTTTTTTTTCATAGTGGGGAGAATATCCAATTTATTATTGAGCATGTGCTGTGTGCCAGGCACTGAGCTAGACAGTCAGTGTACAAAGGTGAGTGAGATATAGTGTCTGTCCTCGGAGACCTTACAATCTAGAAGGGGATGGAGTGGTGAGATGTGAATGCACATGATGCTGCGACATGTGTGAGCCATGACAGAATTCTGCACGGAGTCCAGTGGTCACTTTTGGGCTGCATCAACAGTGTGAGCAAAGTAGAAGAGTAAGACAACAAGGCACATCAGCGGACACTAGGTATGGCTGGAACATAGGTTGTGAGGAGGCCAGGGAACCAGATTAGACAGATTAGACTGGAGAGGTTGACATGTGCCATAATCATGATGAGTCCTTCATATTCTATTGAATCAGATTTTCACAGTGGGTAAAGAAATAACCCATGCATACCTAGGGTAAAATCCCTATTCCTTGCCTAATTTGCTGGGTAACCTTGGGCAAGTGAGCCTCAGTTTTCTCACCTGAAGAATGGGAAACTAGCAGTGCTTACCGCATAGAGCTGTGGCAATGATTAAATAAAATAACCTATTCAGATGCTTACCACAGTGCCTGGCACTGAGCATGTGTTTAATCCAAGTTATCATGGAGTGCTCCCAAAAGGTGAGGCAGGGAGTAATAATTCCCACCCACGTAAGATTTAAAAAAGGGATCCTGCAGGGAATTTGATCCTTGAGCTCCCATGGGAGACCAGTTCTGCCTCTCCCCACCTCCACTGATGAGATGTGTCAGTACATAGGGAATGCATGTAGTTTTTGAGAGCCCCAGACATGAAAATGAAATTTCTGATTTACTTTTCAATTTTCACTTCTATAAATGTGTTGGGGCTGCGGGTCACTCAGAATTATTCAGAAACTTTCTGAACAATGCCCATGATGGAGTGGGCACTTTGAAATTGTGCTTTCAGGGGTGACAACACATGGAAGTTATCAGCAACACTTCCTTAGAGATACCAGGAGAAGCTGCATTATTTAGACAAGTGTTAATAATTTAAGCTTCTTGAAAATTAAAAGGGAAAAGTGATAAAATTAAGAAAGAAACAGTTTACATTTGCAATTTGCATTTGCAATAAGAAGTGCCTCGTGTGACAGCTGCATATGCAAAAATTGAGAAGGTTGGCGCCTGAAACTCCACTATGACGTCCATTCATTTGAGGCTTGAAGACTTTACGAGGTTTTTGGATTCTTATTTAAAATGCTAATGACCCTATAAAAAGGAAAAGACTTTCACATAAGTATTTCATGTCTAATTCCAGCTATCTGCTATTTATGCCTAAAGCAAGTTATAGCAAAAGTTTGTGAACAAAAAGACAGGTATAAATATATACTAGGCAAATGCAATACAGGCGCTGAAAGCCGAATAGTAATAGTATCATCAGATAGAATATAATGCAAGATCAAGAACATAAATTTGCTAAAATAAGAGATTATAAAATGTAGAAGGTATAATGTGTGGAGAAAATAGTATAGTAATGAAACTTTCTGCACCAAACAACAGAGCACAAGAGAAATACATCAGGAGCAACCTGAATGGGAATGAACAGAGAAGCAGATGAATAGATTCTGATGCATCCTTACAACAGAATATTATATAGCTATTAAAATGGATGAATTACATCTGTATGTATTGAACTAGATCAGGGTCTCTCAACCCTGGCCGCACATTAGAATCATCTAGAGAACACTTAAAAAATGCCAGTGTCTAAACTGATTCAACAAACCCTGTCTTTGGAAATGTTTAAAAACCCCCAAGGTGATTTTAATATGCAATTAGAGTTGAGACCTACCAGCTTAGAGAGATGTCACTGATATATTAAGTATAAAAGCAATAAAGCAATACAGGGAGGGAGAAAAGAAGAAAGGAAAAAATTTTTAATTAATAAAAAAATGAGAGAATAAACAATATAAATATGTATAGCTTTGCACATCTTTGAGTGGTATAAAAAATGAAAAAATATATATATAATACTGAAAGTAAACACTAGTGTCCTAATTCGGGAGGAGAGGAGCTTGGAGTACAGGGAGGTTAATCATCAGATATCTGTATTTACTACTTTGTGTAATTTGACTTGCAATGACAATCATAAACTATTATAAAGCTTTTAAAATTCAATTATTGCTTCATGACCCCCAAAAAATAAATTCAGTTCAATTCAATTCAATTATTCAAATTGAAATATTTCTAAAATAAATGTACACTTTTTAAAAATATGTATATATTTTTTATACATACTAACACTGAAAGAATTCATTAGCCAAAGAGTTATACTACAAAAAATGTTAAAGAAATTCCTTCAGGCAAAATGAAAGTGATAACAGAAGAATTTGAATCTAGAAAAGAATGAAGAGCATCAGAAATAACACATGTGTAGCTAAATATATAAGAATTTTCCTTTTAAAAATTTTCTTATAATTGACAGTTTAAAGCAAAAACAATAAGAATATATCATGGGATTCATAACTTATGTAGAAGTATAACATATGACAAAAATAGGTCAAAGACAGGTAGGAAGGAAATGGAAATATAGTTAGATTTTTATATGGGAGTAGTTTAATATTACTTGAAGACAAACTGTGATAAGCTAAAGGCATATATCTTAAACTGAAAACCACTAAAAAGAAAACCCTAAATGTTAGCACTAACAAGCCAACAAAGATACAAAATAATATCATAAAGAAAACACAATTAAATCAAAACAAGGCAGAATAGTAGTAGTGGGAGGGATTAAATAGAAAACCAAAAGCAATATAGGAGATGTTAATCCAACTATGTTAATATTTGCATTAAACATTAATGGGTTAAGCACCCCCAATTAAAAGGCAGAGATTGTCAGGTTGAGTGAACTAGTAAAATCTCATTAAAGCTACAAGGAACTTCTTTAAATATAAATATTCAAATAGGATAGAGGTAAAAGGATGGGCAAGATAAACATAGCTAACATTAATCAAAAGAAAGCTTGAGTAGCTATAATAATATTGAACAAAGAATATTACCAAGGGAAAAGGAGCGTAAATTTATAATGACAAAGGGGTCAATCCAGCAAAATGTCATAACACCTCAAAGCTGTATGCAGCTAACAACAGAGGTTCAAAACACAGGAAGCAAAAACTAACAGAGCATAAGAAGGGAAAAAAAAGTACTCAAATACAGTGAAAGACTGCAAAAGCTCTCACTCAATAATTGATAGAACATGTAGACAAATAATCAGCAAGGACACAGGTTAACTAGAATAACATTTTCAGTCAACATGACCATATTGACATTTCTAGAACATTCCAGCCAACAAGAAGAATACATATTCTTTTCAAATACACACAGTACATTTACCATGATAGATCATACTCCTGGCTGTAAAAAATCGTCAGCAACTTTGATGGAAAGTATGTTCTCTGACCATAGTGGAATTCAATTAAAAGCCAATAAAAGAAAGATATCTGGAAAATTTTTACGTACCTGGAAACTAGCAAAATTTTAAATAACAAGTTGGCTAAAGAAATTATATATCGTTTGAGCTGCCTAAAAGTAATAATATATTTTAAATTTGTGGAATACAGCTAAAACAGATCTCAAAGATAATTTTATAGCACTAAATATCTATATTAGAAGGGAAGATCTCGAACAATGATCTCAGCTTGCACCAGAATAAAATAAAAAGAGAAGATCAAATTAAATCTAAAAAAGCAGGAAAAAAACATAATGAAGACTAGAAATCAGCAAAATAGAAAAATACATTAAAACTAAACTATGGTTCTTTGAAAAGATCAGTAAAATTGATAAACTTCTAGTTAAATTTGTCAGAGAATGAAAGAAGATGTAAATTACCAACATCAGGAATAAGAGAAGAGATATCAATATTGATCTTACAAACACTAAAGGGATAATAAGGGAATATTACAAATACCTTTATGCCAATATAATTAACAACTTAGATGAAATGGACAAATTCCTTAAAAACTACAAACCACCAAAGCTTACCCCCCAAAAAAAAAAATTTTTTTTTTTCAAATGGCCCTGTATCTACTAAAGAAATTGAATTTGTAGTTTTAAAACATTACCACAAAGAAAACTCCTTGCCTGGATGAATTCATTAGTAAATTCTATCAAACATTTAAGAAAGAAATAATATCGATTTCATAAAAACTCTTCTAAAAAACTGAAGAGGAAGGAATACTTCCCAATTCATTCTATGAGATTAAGAGTTCCCTGATTCTATAACTGGAAAATGATATTAGAAAACATGATAACCACAGACCAATATCCTTCATGCACATAGATACAAAATTCTTAACAAAATTGAGTAAATAAAACTTAACATTTTTAAAAGAGAACAATCATACCTATGTGGGGTTTATCTCAATAATACAAGCTTGGTTTAACATTTGGAAACTGATCCATGAATTTCGCTGTAAGAGCAACCTATGAGAAAAAAAAACAAAGTGTGATCACTTCAGTAATAGATGCAGAAAAGCAAAGATCTATTCATTATAAAAACTCTGAAAACTAGGGTAGAATGGAACTTCATCAACCTAATGAAAAGCACCCACAAATAACCTATAGCTGGCACCATACTTAATGGTAAAAGGTTCTATGTAAAAAATGCTTTCTCTATAAGATTAGGATCCAGGGAGGTATATCTGCTGTCATTACTTCTGTTCAACCTCATTCCAGAGGTTCTAGCAATGCAGTAAGACAAGAAAAAGGAGTAAGAAGCACTCATTTTGGAAAGGAAAAAATAAAACTGTCTTTATTCACAGACATTATTATTTATAGAGAAACTTTATGGAATTGAACAAAAGGCTACTAGAATTAATAGATGAGTTCCATAGGGCTTCTAGATATTAGGTCAATATATTCTGAAAATTAGTTTTATTTCTACATATTGGTAATGAATAAATGGACGTTAAGATTTATAAAACAATGCTTATTTACAACAGTGCCATAAACATGAAATATTTAGGAATAAATGTGACCAAAGTTGTGCAAGACCCGTACACTATAAATCACAAAATTTATAAGTGAAATTAAAAGGCATCTAAATCAATAAAAAAAATATATGGTATTTAGGGACTGAAAGACTTAATATCAATAAGGTGTCATTTTCAATTTGATCTATGGAGTCAGAGCAAACTCATTCAAAATCCCAGCAGGCTTTATTTGTATAAAATTGAATAGCCACTTCTGAATTTCATATAAAAATGCAAAGGACCTAAATTGCTAAAATAACTTTGGGAAAGAAAAACAAATTTGGAGAACTTGCACTGCAAATTGCAATTCTTACTATAAAACAGCAGTAATCAAGACAGTATGGTATTGGACAAAGGATATCTACAAAGATCAAAGGAACCAAAGAGAGTCCAGAATAGAACTACACATATATGGTCAATTGATTTTTTCCGGAATACTGAGATATAACTAACATATAACATTGTAGAGTTTTAAGGTGTACAATGTGTCAATTTAATACACTTGCAAAAGGATTACCACCAAAGCATTAGTTTAACAGCTGTATCACATCACATAATTATCATTTATTTTTTCAGTGAGAAAATTTAAGATCTACTCTCTTATCAATGCTCAGATATTAATACAGTATTATAAATTATATTCACTACACAGTTACATTAGGTCCACAGGACTTATTCATCTTATAGCTGGAAGTTTGTACTCTTTAACCAACATCTTCACTTTCCCTGTGGTCAGTGATTTTTGATAAAGATACCAAAGCAATGCAATAAAAAATGAAAAGGAAGCCACAGACTGGCAGAAAATACTTGCAAAACATATATATGACAAAGGACTTCCAACTAGAATACAGAAAGAATCCCTATCACTAAATAAGAAGACAAATAATCTAATATAAATATTTGAACAAACAGTCCACCGAAGAAGAAGAAGAAGAAGGTAAATAAGCAAGTGAAAAATTGCTCAATATTATTAGTCATTGAGGGAATGTAAAGTGAAATAAATCACACTGAGACACTACTACACTCTTACTAGAATGACTAAATTTTGAAAGACAGACCATATTAAGTTTTTGTAAAGATGCAGAAGAACTAGAAAAAATTAAAACCACTTTGGAACATAGTCTGGCAGTTTCTGCAAGATTTAAACATTTGACTAATGTACAATTCACCCATTCTACTCTTAGGTATAAACCAAGGAGAAATTGAGACATATGTCCATACAAAGACTTGTACCCACATGATCAAAGCAGCTTTGTGCATAATAGCCAAAAACTGGTGACAAGAAAAAAATTCTGAGACATCCTAAATTAAATTACAGCAGGCCAGATGGTGAAAGGGAGCGACAAGAGAAGTTAATCAATTTACAGCTAGCTACAAGCCAAAACCAACAGACGGCCTACATTCCTGAGCGTGTGTTGAAACTCTGAATAAACGTCCAGGTGGCTATTTCCACCACTATAGGGAGGGAATGGTGGAATAGTCCATCACCAAGTGCCACCACATCTTGCTCAGCCATGAACTTAGCCAGAACTAGCCCCACTTCACTTTCTCCCACACCCTTTATCTACCTACAGCCAATGTGAATTCTTTCAAAACAACTGGCATCTTTCTCCCCCAAACATAATATACAGAAGAGCCCATCAGGTCCAGGACAGCAGACCTTTTCTCTCCTCCACCCAGCCTTGCTGCTGGTAATTTGGGCTACAGGCCCCAGGACACATGGCTAGCACATGGATCAATAAACCCTTTTTTTCAGAAATGCTTTCAGCTGTGAAAGTCTATCATTAGGTAGATAAACAAGTGAAAGATGCCAAAAAAAAAAGAGCATGTATGCTATGAATCTGCTTACATAAAATTCTAGAAAATTACAAACTAATCTATAGGGTCAGTAGATGCACGGTCATCTGAAGACGAGAGGAGAGAAATGTAGAGATGACGGAGGGGTTACTAAGGAGCCTGAGCAAACTTTCAGGGATGGTAAAACTGTTCATGACCTTGATTGTGGTGATGACCTCGCAAATGCATAATAATGTCCAAACTCATCGAATTGTATAGTTTAATATGTGAAGTTACTGTAAGTCAATTATAGTTAATAAAGCTGCAAAAACATGAGACAGTGCAGTCCCCAGTCCCATGCCAAGAGACGCTGATTACATAGCAGTAGGTAAAGTACAAGAAGCCTCTTTGTTATCAGGCCTCCCAGGATGTGCGGATGTAAGTGGCCACTAAACTGCACTTTGAAAAATGCTGCTAGAGAAAAATACACCGCGTGGCTTCACCCACCCAGCCTGGGGTCCCATATGCCAGGCACAGTCATTAGTTTGCCCCAACCAGCCAGGCAGGCAGGACCCACATTACCGAAAACTGTATCCACACTTTTCTTCCTTCCTTTTCTCTACACATGGGCTTATCCACAAGTTCATTTTTTTTTCTCTTATAACCTCTTGTCCAGTGTTCTTACCTGTCATCACTCTACTGAGTTGTCTTCCCCAAAAGTCTTCCCCTTGTGTTTTTAGACTTCTCATTTCCCTGAACACCCCAGCATTGTCAGAACCCTCCCCACTCTCAAGCTGGAAGAATCCTCCAACTAAAAAAAATGAACATTACAAAGTTTCCAAAACTGATCCATACAAAACATGTTCTTTTGCCAAGGAGGGCTAAAAACCAAGCACAGCCCAATGGAGAGGTGTTAACGGCTCTTAAAACACTTTCTGGGTTTTTTTTTTTTTTCAAATTTTTATGTCTCTTTTTCTGACTCTATTTTTGATATTTTGTGATTTGAGGCTAGTGGGTAATAAAAGAGCATGTTGTATTATTATTAAGTTTTCTTTTAATGGGGTAAGAAATGGAAATAAAAATATAATAAACTTAAAAAAATGCTAATAATCATAAATAAGGTTCATGCATGTTGCCTTATTGATATTTGCCTTGTGTGGATTAAAAGGGCTGTGTGTGTGTGTGTGTGTGTGTGTGTGTGTGAGAGAGAGAGAGAGAGAGAGAGAGAGCGAGAGAGAGATTACTACACTGTTTCTGTCCATATTTTTAAATTAAATAGGGAGGTCACTAGACTGAGGTGGCTTTAAAACCTCAATAGCCTAAATAAGCTAACCAAATCTAAACCTACAACATCTCAAGGTTAGGAAACTGAAATCTAAGGACTACCAATCACAAACACCCAACTAGACTTTCCCCCAAAAGGCAACTGCTTAAACTATAGCCAATCGAACCATTTCCTTGCTTTGTTTCCCCCTCTTCTCTATTAACTCTTCCCCTTTGTTCCTGTCTGGGGAGTACTCCTAACCACTTCCAGTTTGGCGCTGCTGATTTAAATAGATTTTTGCTCAAATAAAGTCTTAAATTTTTTTAATATGCCTCAGTTTATCTTTTAATAATATCAAGACATTACCCATTTGCTCACCCCACTCTACCTGTGCCCACCTTTCCTCCTGACCTGATTCCTTGCCTGGTTTGGGCTGTCAGTCTGGCAGTGGCCACTTTGTTCTGAAAGTCACTTTGCTAGCACCTGGACCTGTGCTGTCAGGGGAAGCTGGCTGGGAAATCTTTTCATGCCCTCAGAGCTACCGAATGTGCCTCTTCCCCTCTGAGACAATGAAAAACCAATTTGGAAAGCGGCCCTGGCTTTGGAAGGTTCTGCTCACACAGTCAAAGTGGAATTTTATTGACATAACAACAATAATCCTATAAATAGATTAACTGATTCTAATTGGCATAGTATTTCTGGGTCCACTACAGAAATGATACCCAAAACTCCCAGGTCAGGGAGCTGAGCAAAAGAGAGAAAAAAAAAGGTGTGTGTGGGGGGGGGCCTTACATAAACTGAAAATGTAAGTAAATTTCAAGCACGTCTTGATGCAAGGACCTAACTGGCTAGCGAATCCCTTGTTTTCCTCTCTCGTTTGACTCTAGCATCCACTGGTGTATCTTCACTCTCAGACTCCATGTTTGGTCCCCTGCTGGCTCACCTCATCACCCCATAATTACTAGCAAGATCCACAAAAAAAAGACCACATAGCTCTCTCCCAACTTTCGTAGCAGAAATTTCCTTGTGTTTCATTGGCTTGCATGAGATCACATGATTATCCCTGAATCAATCACTATGGCCAGGCAAATCTGATACTCTTTGGTCCCAGGTCACAAGCCTACTTACTCCTAGAGTTGGGAAGAGTTGGAGGGAGCTCCCAGAGAAAAATTAAACTGCATTAGCAAGGTGAGTTGCTATTGGTGTTCTTTCCTATTCCTCAGTACAAAGCCTGGGCCTCCATCTCCCAGGTGTTGTGATGCTGCTGATAAAAGCTCATACTGCACCTTCTCTGTGGGATTGTCCTCCTAGTGACAGGAGCCTTCTCGCTGTACATGCCTGAGGTATTATGTCCTTCTCCTGGGTGTGGCCCAAAACCGATGACTGATTGATACAGGGGTATAAAGCCCAGCTCACTGGCCTCTGGATAGGACAAATTCTGCACCACCATTCATGCTCCAGAGGTCTCTGTGGGATCCAACTAAGGTTAGATAGCACCTGAAGCTACTTCTTTGCATTCCTTCCTCTCCTGTGCCCCTTATTCCATTCCAGGTTTGTCCTGAGGGCACTCCCTCAAACAAACATTTGTACAAGAAACCCTATTGTATATTATGCTTTTAGGTGACACAAGTTAAGGCAGAGGGGAATAAAAAAAGCATGTTAAAAACAGCAAAAATGGCAATTGACCCAACAATGATGATGATGGTGGTGATCCTTACCACGTATTGAGGACTGTGAAAGATATGCTCTCGTCAGCATGCTAGTGTTTTACACATACTTCTTTATATCCTCAGTGCACCCTCAGAATGTAGTCATTATTATCTCTGTTTTACAGAGGAGAAAGCTGGGGTTTAGAGAGTGGAACTGAATTGCCCAAGTTCATATTGCTAGGATCCTGCTAGTAAAGCCACACTTGAATCTATGATCCCCTGCTGACAGTTGCTACTGCTCAGAGGCCAGTTCAGTTACCTCCACACTGCCAGGAAATGTAACATGCCTCTGTTTTTTGTTTGTTTTTTTTTTAATGTGTCCTATGTGTCAGACACTTTGCCAAGCCTTCATATGCATCCTCTCATTCAATCCTCACTATAGCTCTAAGAAGTGGGATATTGGGATATTTCCCCATTTTATAAACTGAGACATGAGAAGGTGAGTGAGTCTACCAAAGGTCACACAGCTAGTAAGGGGTAGAGCACAGATCTGCACTCAAGTTTATGAGTTCAGAGCCCATACTCTTAACCTCTATTTCCATACTGTTTCTCAAGTTCTTCCAAAACTTCATGTGGCTATAGAAAAACTAAAACAAGGAAGGTTTCTCTCTTCTTCCCCTGAAGACTGATTTCCTAGATATGTAAGTGATGATAACTCTGGGTCATTAACCCATGACTCTTAATCAATTTAAATCAATTCCAAAGATTGCCAGAGGTGGATATGAAATTGCCTATCTGCTTCGTGCATTTATGACCTGGAAAAAAAAATCTGAGAATTGTGTTTTAAATTGGAACTCATTTCCTTTAGCTACACAAAGAGAAGCAGGCTCATTTTCTCTTTAGAAAATGCCACAATCTTCCTAGGAGTCCTTTTTTGTTGGGTGATTCTTCCTGAAAGTAGGCTCCATAAGAGAAGGGAGTGGGTCAGTCTTGTTTATCAACTGGCACAACATATGGCACTGCCATAGCACATGGTGGGTTTTTAAAATATACCTTTGAATCAATTAATTTTGCAAGTGAAAGGGAATAGCAATCACGTCAAACCGTGTCCCTGATACAGAAACTTCCCTTTGAAAGGGAACCAAACATTAAGGTTAGAGGTTAGCAGTAACTCCTCATGATTCTCCCAGTGATTAAAAGCCTGTAGTTCCATTATTTTGTTCTGAGGGTTTCCAGAACTTAATTCTGCCTTGTAAATTGAGGTCAGAAAGATGGGAGAGAATCAAAATCCTCGGGGCTCTTTCTCCATTCCGGAGACGACAGGCGCCATCAGCACTGTCTTAATGAATCTCCACTCTATTAAATTGTTATTTGGTCCCGAAGCAGGTCATTTGTAGCCCCTCTTTCTCAGAACGGAAGGCAGCCTGCAGAAAAGCACAAGAAAACACAGTCGAGGCAGTAGGAGATTAAGATGTATCTTCCGACTGTGGAGCCTCATTAAATTAACTCTTTCTGAATGAAGAGTGCTCAGAAGGTAGGCTCACGCTGTCAAGGAGATTGTAGATTACAGAACTTCCTTCGTGGGACTGTGCAGAGCTGGACATGGTAGGAAACTCAGGGATGATGTATCTGTATGGAGAACTGAATCTCTTACTGCTAGGAGCCTGGAGAACGTAAACTTCTTGAGTCGACGCAATTCAGGTGGGAACTAATTCATCTTATTCTCTCCATCACCCAATCACTATGCCAGGTGATACTCCCACCATATTTCATTACTTTTTCTAAACCCCATCCTTCCTTGCAATCTAAAAAGAATAATGAATGAGCTCTTTAACTACATCCAGATACTCTAACCACATTACATGAGTTAACAAGCTCAACCCTCATGACAACCCAGCGGGGTAAATAGGGTTATCGTCTTCATTTTGCTGAAGAAGAAACAGTGGTTTAGAGAAAGGAAATGGTTTGCCCAAGGTCCCACATACCAGTCAACGGTAGAGAGAGATCCCAGCCTAGGGCTGCCTAATATCAAAGACAATGCTGTCACCTGGCTTCTCCTCTAGCCAAGGTCCACGTGGTCTCTCTAAAGCCCAGTATTCCTGTTATCCTTCTGTGATCCTCTACCAAATTAATGCAGTCCAGAGCTCCATATCTTAGCCTGTTTGGAAATTAGACTTAAATCCAGGTCCCCATTTTATCCATGACTTCCTGACACTGTCTCCAATGGACCCATTACTCCATCCCCTCTAAATTTCTTACTCTGTTTCATACACACTATTCTCATTTATATCTCAGCACATTTGCATATGTTGTTTCTCTGCTTTCCCTGGGGGAATACTGAATTATCATCCAAAGCTCCAGGGGTTTATCCTCTATAAAGCCTTATCTGACTGTCCAAGTAGTTCATTTCTCCTTCTTTGGCTCCCATGGAACTCTTTCCAAACCCTTACCCGGGCACTGAGAATTTTGTAGCATAGCTGCTTATGGATGCGCTTGCTCATATGACTTGCTCAAGGGCAGAAAGGGTGGATTATTTGTCTTATTATTCAGAGTGCCCATTCCAGTATTTCTCAACTGGCAGCAAGTTTACCTCACCTCCAGAGGACATTTGGCAATGTCCAGAGACATTTTTATTTTCATAATTGGGGGAAGGGGAGTGCAATTGGCCTCTACTGGGTAGAGGCCAAGCATGATGCTTAATTATCTAAAACTGCACAGACAGTCCCACACAACAAAGAACTATCCAGTCCAAAATGTTAAGAATGCTGAGGCTGAGAGACTCTGGCTTATCCCAGAGCCTGGGTACAGCAAGCAAACTGACTGTTGTGTCTATCTGAGCAAATGCAGTCAGGAACCTCAGCTGGGGCCGGTGTTTATGTCAGAGAACCCAGGTTCTACCTTTGGAACCCAACTGGAAAATCCGAACAAAATCAAAGGTCTTTAATTCCCATGAATCTGCTGTAGAAAAAAAAACCTGAAACATATTTGTTCTTCAGTCTTTTGCTGATTGGGACTTTTGAAGACCAATGTATATTTGATGCAGACAGGATACCTGGTATGGCAGAAAATACAAAAGAGCTCCATTCAGACACATTAAATTTTTTTTTTCAGGAGCTGTTGTGGAGAGGAAGAAGGGGAGAATTACCAGAGATACAGAAGTGGGTGAGTAGTGTGATCTCATGGCTGTACTACAGAATATATCAGAGAGAGTACTTCAGATGGGAAGTGTGAATCACGTACGTGTCTAAGGGTATAAAGGCTGTGTTGCACTGAGATGTTTTGAGCAGAATATTGAGAAAATCCTGGCCTAGGGAAAAGAAGACTGTGGCTAATAATGAGTGATCAGGGCCCAAAAGTAGGGATTTTGAAATATTTTTTGAGTAAACAAATGGATTAGAGATAATTATGCAAGCATTTTTTCCTGGGTGGCTATGTATTATTTATTATCCAAACTGGGACCCTCATGAAAATAGAGGGGATACTGTGCATAATTAACAGGGATTCATTGATGCATGGCAGCACAAACTGGGGCTTTCCCAAGCAAATTGAAACAGGATAATCACTTATAAAGTTTTCAGTTTTATTTATTCTACTTAGGCCATGGGTAACATAGTGGCATTCAGAATGCCATTTCTTTCTCCTGAGTCTGTAGCAGACATTGCTAGTCAATCACAGCTCTCTTCTCCTGTAAATTAGGGGGTGGCCTTAAAATCATTCTCCACAGAGCATCCCTACCCTTCTTACAAATCAATGGGCATTGGCATAAAAGATCAGACTCCTGCTGTGGGCAAGCACTCCACTTTCATGCTCCACTCGGTTCCTTTCTGTCTTTATTTCCCCCACAAACACACTCCTCTCCTCACTGGAGTTCTCAGTCTTAGAAATCTAGAATTCTAGGGTTTCAGATTCCCACAAAGAGGAAAGATCCTAGACACAGTGTCCTTTTACACATACGCAGTTATTTGAATACCTCGTTGTGCAGTTTTTGTTTTTGTTTTTTAATGCTGTGTGATGTTTTATCAATTTGGTATCTAGGGTCAACGAGGCATAAATATTTAAGTTTTTCAAATAATGGTAAATAAAATGTAACCCTCAAATGGATTTTTGTTTCTGGAAAGTTGTAGGTTTTGATTAACATGGCCATTTTTCCAAGGAGAGATTCCAGTTTTAATCTTGGCAAATACATCAAGGAATTTCAACATGGTTGACTAGTAGTTACTAACCTGAGTGGGATAAACAAAAATAATGATTGATGGGCTAAAAGCTGTAAGCAATTAAGAGATACAGGCTCCCTGTATGAATATTAATGTATAGCCACTGAGAACATGGTGGGGCAAGGTCAGGGGGTGTGGTAGAGAACCTTTCAGGGGTGACACCCCCCACTTCCATTATTTCAGCCATGATGATCAGTTACCTGAAAACAAGGCTGACGCAAGGGACCTATTTTGTTTAGTAAAATACAAGTGCAAATTGCTAAAGATGCCTCTTTAATTCCATAATCCTTCCTTTAAATTGCTACCTAGGGAACCCTTTGTGATGTGTATCCACTAAATTCTAACCTCATGCCTCAAAATTGGGCCTTAATGAAATCTCTATCAATGTTATAAGATTTGCATTGTTCAATAATAAACATAGTATTTAATATGACCCAAGGCTGTTCATTGTATATTAAATATTTACTGCAAACTAAAATGCCATTACAGATGTAAAACATTTAATTCTCTTTCTCACACTGATGGTTTGTGAGCTGGATCTAGGCTGCAGATGTGTGTTTCATCTGGGCCACATATTTTAGAAATTATGTTTTAATGTTTCCAACTTCTAAAAATTTTTTAAATCAGGAATTTTTATATGTATTAAAAGCACAATTTAAAACTTGTTTAAAAATCCAACTCTGAAAAAGCAGACCCTCTAGCAATGCTGGGTATCCATTTTTGTGACAACAGAGCTTATTTTTTAGTTGTACCTAACCATTCTCATTTATTATGTTTCCTTCCTGGCCCCTCAAGGTATTTTAGTTTGCAATTCCTGGTTTAGTCTAATAAGTCAATCACAAAGGAATCAACCATGAAATTAAAGATGTAGTCACCCAAGAGTGTATTTTAATTTTCATTTAACATTAGCCAATGCTTCAGGCTAATATGAACATTATCCAGCTGTTCCAACATAAACACACACAGACACACATAGAGCTTCAGAATGAGTTCTTTCATTCAACCAAATATTTGCCGAGTACCTACTATGTGCCAGAAATGATGTCAGGATTTTTGATAACAGCACCAACTTGATCCCAGCTCTCAAAAAGCCCAGAGATAAGCAGGACAAATACACCAGTGAAAAGAGAGTTGCAATACAGTGAACTTTTGGATAGGGGGATGAATTATGGAAACTCTGATGTGAAACATGTTCTCCCAATTTTTACAATGTACCTTGCACGTAGTCTATGAGACAAAGGGGGGTTGAATAAATGTACTAGTTTATAACCACCTTGGTCTTTCAGACTTGAAGAGATCGCTAGAGATCCCATCCAAGTTATGACTCATTTAAGGTCAACTGGTTTACATCATGGGCAGGACTAGAACTCAGGAGCTGGGCAATGTTATTTTTTTTTTAGGAGAGATACAGATTCCTACCCACTGACTTAAAAAGTAGGTCACTCCACTGCTGAGAGATATGAGAAATATTATCAGGGAAGATTTTGTTTCAGGCCACTGCTCTGTAACATCTGATTTCAACTCCTCTGCGATCATTATGACGGCAAAAAAGGGGGGGCATCTGTCTTGTGGGCATTCACCTAGAATACCTGGCCTCAATAATGATTATTTGTGTGGTTTAGGGTCAAACCAGAGGTCAGTCTTTAGTGCGACGCCACAAGATCATTACAATGAAATCAAGGGCTTGGAGGAGGCTGCCGTGGTCATGCTGATCCAATTTGTGTTTGACAAAATGCTGAATGGGACAGCTAATCCCCAGAATGAAAGAAGCAAATTGAGAAAGATCTCACTAGACTGGAACATTGAGCACAAGCCAAAAGATGAGTATTAACACAGATAAATATTGCTTTTAAAAAGTCAATTGCTAGACTGGTAGAGAATGGAGAGCATCAGGCTTGGCTGTGTTTCCCATGAGAAAGACCTGGGCTGTCTTAGGGGCTCGTGGCAGCCAAAAGTGATGCAATGCCCTAGAAAGATGCTAATGAAGAAAACTCTTCCAGTGTTTTGGATCCCGATAAGAAAAGATACCAGAGAAGTGTGTGTGTGTGTGTGTGTGTGTGTGTGTGTGTGTGTGTGTACACAACTGAGGAAAAGCCATATGAGGACACAACAAGAAGGCTCTCCGCCAGCCAGGAAGAGAGTTCTCACCAAAACCAAATCACAAGAATCTTGACCTTGGACTTCCAGCCTCCAGAACTGTAAGAAAATAAATGTCTGTTGTTTAAGCCACCCAGCCTATGGCATTTTGTTATGGCAGCCTGAGCTGACTAATACAGTTAATTTGCTACATGATATTTTTGATTTCAGTAACTAGTGGACAGCTTCTCCACTAGATCCTGACCACAGCAAAAATCCAATGCTGGGGACTATTAGATGCTAGAGCAAGATCAAAAACAGGCCTTGACCATATGCACTTTGAAGGAAAATTATTGAAAATTTAGAAATAAGGCTAAAAATTAGCATAGCATGTCCTGTCACTATCATGTCACAACACAGTTTAACAGTTCTGCTCACTCAAGACTTGTTTCATTCTCTTAGAGAATGCATCTGTATTGGCTCTGCTTTTTCTTCTTTGATTAGAGATCAAATACTATGAAGTTACATGTCATCTTATTGATTTCCATCCACTGGAAAAGACAGTCTGAAAGGTTACAGTTCTATCATCCTACAGGACATTCCTCCGTTTTGTATCCAACACAGCAATCTTGTTCTAACTTCTTTCAAAATACCCATACATGCCCAATTCTTCAAAATGTTCTTCAAACAAGTTTTACCTCTTGGCTGACTCCTTCATTAAACAGTGAGATAAAATCTTGGCATGTGTTTGAGGTATATGTGCATGAAAATCGTGTATTTAACTTTGTGAAAATTATTCTTCAATAGAGCTTTCTAGATGACTAGGGGAGAGATGGTAAGCCAATGAGGACTGGGAATGTGGAATTGGGGAAGGGAACCACCATGTGTGCTGGGCGGTGATGTAGCAGAGGGTTTAAGCTGGTCTGAAGGGTTGGGAGTAGCTTTTCTGAAAATGTGCCGTTTCTTGAAGCATAAGTGGGGTTTAGCTGAGTGAAGGAAAGATAATTTGGGGTGGGGTGAGATGGGGTAGGCCTGTAGCAAAAGCCCAAGGTCATGGGTGAAAAGAGGGGGTGGGTAGAATAAATGGGTAGATACCATACAAAGTGTATTTTTCACTAGAGGGTCTGACACAGAGTTCCTGGCCTTCTGGGGATGTCAGAATGCCCAAAACGAGGATGGAAGTGGGAACTCTCGTCCCTGCGTCTCTGAGGGAGCTTACACAGGGCCGTGCCTTTTATGTAAGTGGTCAAATAGCTCCCACAAGAGAAAGAGCTCAGAGGCTGGGGACTCAGAGACCAGCTCCAAGGATCAGGGATGCGGTTTCCCTCTCCCCACCGATGATGGGACCTGGCAGGGGAGGACCCCGGCAGTGGGGGAGAAGGGCCCTTCCACAAAGAAAGACAGCTCTCCACACTCGTGCTGCACAGGGCCCTGATTGAATCTACACCCTGCCACTTGGGCTTGTTCTGATCCCTCTCTGCTTTGTAGATGAGGGGGTTTAGATGATGAGCCCAAACCCATTTCACGTTTAGCTGCAAATTTTACAAGACCAGAGGGGCTGTGCAGGTGGTGGAGAATTTGAAAAATGCTGGGGCTTGGTGTTGCCAGGATGTTAAACCATTTCTCACAAGACAAGATAACTAGAATGCAGTAGTGGGAGGTGACTTTTCATCAAGCCTTGCTGGACCTCGATTTCTCAGGTGCAGGAAAGTCTGTGGCAGGGAGTGTTGGCCGAGAGGATTATGGGCAAAGTGCTTGGTTCAATGCGCCACCAATCCAGGCAGTGCCGGCCACGTGAATGCCTCTGGATTTTTTAAAAAACTGGCCAGAATAGTGCACACTTCAGAGTCACACAGACCTGGGTTTATATCCTGGCTCTGTCAACTTACTAGCTCTGTGATTCTACACAAGTAGATTCAGCATCTTCATCTGTATCTGGGGATGATAACAGTCCTTACCTCATGGGGTACTCCTAGCAAGAAACAAGTTAATGCACACAAAGTGCTCAGTGCAGGAGCCAGCATGTAGTAAGAATTACGTACTATTATTATAATTCTAGTGATAATAGTGATGACGATAGTCATCATCAAGGCCTATCTATAAGTTCTCACTATTATAAAGACTGGATTTAAAGTTCTAGTTTTTTTATCTAACATGAGTTTCATCTTCCATCAGTTTTAAAGAGTGTGTCTTTGTCTTAGGGGAAAATGCAAGGTGTTTTTGATGCCTGATATTCAACTTTGAAGACACGGTAGGTTTACAGTGAAAACATGGGTGACTGACTTGTCTTGGCTTGCCTGGGTCCCGCCTGGTTTTAGCACAGAAAGTTTCATATCCCATGAAACCCCGTAGTTCAGGGCCAACCGGGACAGTCAGAAGAACTGGGACAGAACCCCAGGCCTCCTGACGCCCAGCCTAGAAGGTCCCCAACAGGGTGTCGCGACCAACACCCTGTCCTAAGGTGGTGGGGAGAGCAGCACACACTGAAGAAAGTCCCCATTTACAAGATATAGGGCAAGGCTTTTTGCAGAGGATGCTGCAAATGCAGGAGGTGAGCCAGGAGGGCTCCAGCAGCAAGCCATGCCATGCCGGTGGCACTCTGTAGCTACAGCCCAGTGGGAATGGGACCTCAGCATCGCCAAACACACTGATTATTCAAGAGATGGCAGATATCCGAATTTTTTTAAAAAAACATTTTCAAATGTCGGCAGCTAATTCTACTAAAACACACAAAAATTTTTAAAAACCCCGTGTGAGCCAAACAAAATTCACTGGTGGGCCACATGAGTTCTGCCTGCCTCCAGTTTACAGTCCTGACCTGGGCCAGGCTTTTCCCAACTTCCAGGTCTTCTCATGCACTATGCTCTCTGCCTGGAGCCCTATTTCCAGCCTCACCTCTGCAGACAGTGAACTCTGACTTACTTTGGGTATCAGAGGCTAGGGATGAATGACAACAGACACTCCTGGTTTTCTTGCTACTTTTTAGGCTCTGTCCTCGGACATCTGTTTTCTATTTATCTTTATTTCCCTGTTCACTCATCCTCATGTCCTTAAACATTATCTCTAAGCCAATAGCTCTCAAATTTCATTAACGGCCCGGAACTCTCTCCTGAACTTCAGACCCATATACATATTCAGTTGCCTACCCAATGTGTATACTTGACATCTAATAGGCATTTAAAACTTAACATGTCCAAAACTGGACCTTTGATTAAATTTTCAAATCTGTCCCTTTCCAATGTCAGGAAATCCATACACCATTTTTCCATTTCTCAGACAAATTAGAGCCATCCTCAGCCCTTCTCTCTCTGTCATGGCCCACATCAGTCCTTCAGTAGATCCTACTGGCTCTTCCTTCACGATGCATCCAGCATCTAAGTTCTTCTCAACCCTCCTCTGCTCCCACCTGGGTCTAAGCAACCATCACTTATCCCCTGGGTAAGAACCATAGCCTCTGCACTGGTATCCTGGCTTCTATCCCCCACGAAGTCCAATAAGCTTCCCTCCTCCCCATTACATCGCCCTCCAGCTCCCTGGCTGTTCCTTCCTATCATGGTCCCTTTACGCTCACTGTTTTCCCAGCCAAAATGCTTTCCTTTCAGATATCCTTGTGGTTCATTCCTTGCCCCCTTCAGACCTTTACTCAAATACCATCTTCACAGCAAGATAAGGCCTTGAAAATGCAAACTTTGCAACTGCTACCCTACCCCAAGGCATGCCCATTCTTTTCACTTGCTTTATTTCCTCCCGAACCTTAATCGTCATATAACATTCAACACATTCTACTTTTCTTGCTTTTTGACTCTCACTTTTCTCACTGGCTCTTAGAGAGCAGAGATCTGTAATTATTTTTCCTCTCCTCTCTTCCTAGAATCTAAAACAATGACCAACGCATAATAAGTGCTCAATAAATATGTGCTGAATGAATGAATTGAAGAACTAAGAGGATATTTGGCAAAAGATTAAAAAATTCATTGCCCTTTATGGACGATTATGGAAATTTGAATAAATGGGAATAAATACATTCCTGCCCAGCCAGAGAAAAAATGCTTTTGTATCATGAAAGACAGAGAAGGGGTCCATTTCTTTTACTGATAAGTATGGTTTCAAAGAAATGAAAAATAATCAATATCCCAGGAGAAAAATAGGCAAAGGACACAAATAAGGGGTTCACAGGTGGGAAAAAAGTGCAGTGTTTTATTAACATATGAAAAGATGCCTAGCCACTCATAACTGAAGTAATGGAAATTAAAACAACAGTGAGATACTCATCTTCACCTAACAGGCTTCAAAATATAGAGATGTTTATAACACACTATGTTAGTGGGAGTTTGTACAAATGGTGAGTGTGCCAATCAGGGCAGCCTCTTGGAGGGCACTTAGGTCACTCCTACATGAACTGTAGGACACAAGTTCTATGATCTAACAGGAATTCACCCTATACAGAAATTATCCTTTCAGAAATGCACTGAGATATATGCACAAGGAAGTTCCTGGCAGCATCATGCACAAAGGAGAAAGACTAGAAACAATCTAAATATCTGAAAGTGGTCATCTTGTTAAATTTCTGAAGCAGGTCAGGACTGTCCCATTTTATAGATGACAATAGACATCTACTTGCAGGGGAGAAAAGATTAAGGTAGATCTGAATTATTTATATGGAAATAGTAAATAAAAAAATGCAAGATGCAGAGCAGTGTGTTCAGTTTTATCACCTTTGTGTTTAAAAAAAGAGGATATGCTTACCTACATATACGTATACATTTACAGAAAATTTATGAAAAATACACAAGAAACTATTAACATTGATTCTCCCTGGGAAGAATAATGGGAAAGCTGAGGTGGGAGGGAGACTTTGATTTCATTCACATGCTTTCAAAATATTTAAATGATTTTTTAAAAAATAACAATTAAAAAAAAAACATTTTCAAAAAATATACATTGAGAATTTTATGTGACACATCCTAGGACCAAAAGCAGATTTCCTATTAGATCACAGGCTCCCCATTCTGCCACCCCAAATGGGAATCTTTGCTGCTTCTTACTATCTTAATGGAATGTATGAATTGGAGTGAGAGCATTACTCCCACATTATTCGACCCAGGCAATGGTGCCTTACGTCCTGCCCATCACACACGTAACTGCATTATGATGGCATTTTCTCTCTCTCAATCTCCATCCACAGGCTTTTGGGGAAAGAAAAACCATGAAGAGCTTTTATCCCTGACTTTGAAATGCGACATAAAGACCCTGTGAACTGGAAAAATGAACAGTAAGGTAACAAGAGTAAGGACAGAAATAATTTGCTCTTTAGACTTGGGTTATTGTGTTTTTCATAACAGCAGTTTCTAATTAGGATTTTTGTTGTGTATCTTTTGACCACCTTCACCCATTTTGCCCACCCCATACCCCACTCCCACCTCAGGTAATCACCAATCTGTTCTCTAGAAGTTCAGGGTTTTTTGTTTTTGTTTTCATTTTTAGATTTCACATATAAGTGAAATCATACAATATTCGTCTTTCTCATTTAGCATAATACTCTTGAGGTCCACCTAATGTTCCTGCAAACAGCAGGATTTCCTCCTTTTTATGAACACTTAAGTTGTTTCTGAGTCTTGGCTACTGTGAATAATGCTAGAATAAACACATGTGGGTAGGGGGAGGAAGGTGGTATAGATATTTTTCCAAGATAATGAGTTCATTTTCTTTGGATAAATACCCAGAAGTGGAATTGCTGCCATACAGTAGTTCTATTTTGAATTTTTGAGAAACCTCCGTACTGTTTTTAGGATCTAACTAGAATATGGACAAGACCATGTAAAACAAAGCAAAACTAAAGTCATTCTCTCACTTCATACCGAGAATCCAAGGTTCCATGGGAAGATAATGGCTTTTATTTAAAGTAACTGTGTTCATGCTAATGAATATCAATTTAAGACTGCTTTATGCCTCATCTAGATCATTCATGCAGAAGTCAGTTTTATATTGATGGTCAGTGACTAAAATTCATCTCCTGAAATCACCAGGGTAAAAAAAAATTGATGATAATGCCAAACAGAGTCATGAACAGAAGTAGAAATAGTAGAAATAGTGGGAGTGAAAGGAGTTGAAGTCAGAGAAATCATAGTAGTAGATGTAGTCGAAATAACAGAAACAGCAGAGGCAAAGGAGGCTGATGCAGCAGGGATAAAGACTCTCTTCTTGACGGAAACTGCTCAGGCCCCCTGAACTCGTTCCAACAAGGCCTGACTCTGGGACACCTATGTACATCTCTGCACTGTCGAGTTTTAGCAAGAATCCTACTAAGTTGGTTTAGCTAGAATCTCCCATCCTCTGTATCTAACCACCTTCAATATCTGATAGGGTTCCTCCTCCTCACCACCCCCCATTAGCCCAAATGACATCTGATCACCCTGACTCATCTTCAGTAAGAACAGTTAGGTCAGTTTAGTCAGAATCCTCCTCACCCTTGATAATTCCTCTTAGTAATTTTTCATCCCTCAACCTCCACCCTGCCCCCTGGTTATAAATGCCTACCTGCCCTAGTCAGTGTTCTCTTCAGTGTTGAGTCAGTCTCCCTTGTCCACTGCAAGACCCCATTCCAGTGGCCCCTATTTCGATGTTCTTTCCTTATACCATGAGCTTCATGAGGCCTAGGACCTGCCTGTCTTGTTCCTTGTTATATCCCCATCATCTAACACTATTCTTTTTTTAACATTCTTTTTTAAGCCTTTGTTTTCCTTGAAACAAACGCACACATGGCTATTTAAATATAATAAAATCTAAAATTCAGTTCTTCATTTACACTCCTCACATTTCAAGGGCTCAACAGCCACACACACACGTGGCCTGTGGCAACCGAATCGGATGGCGTGCATACTCCATCCCCATCATCACAGAGAGTTCTATTGGACAGGCTGGAATGGACCATGTTAGTACACTGCAGATTTTCTCAGATTTGAGTCCCCATTTAAGACATTGCCAACATTGATTCCAATACGTATTTGGGTGTATCGTTTCTTTCATTGTTCAGAGATACCCAGCAAGGTCCATTTGGACCAAAGGCAGGTGTTAATGGCATCCTATGAGGACTGCCAAGTCTTGTCTCTATAAATGAAAATGGCTGACTTGGGGTGGTCATGCCATGTGACATCTGTGTGTTTCTCGGAATCCTCACAGCTCACCTTCTTCCTTCGTCATCCTTCTCTCCACAGATCCCTCCATGGGGAAAGAGTGTTGTACTCTGGGTGGTAGGGGAGACCAAAAGTGGGAAGCTAGAGGAGAGATGGCCTCATGGTGTTACTGTTGCCATGAAGCCTCTCAATGTCCCTGTTGATTCCCAAATGTGGCGGGTGCTGTGTGAGCAGTGGTGAACAACTTCTTTGAAGCTGGCCATCCCCAATTTAATTATCTGATTCAGCAGCATGCAGAGACTTGACTGGCTTAAATTCAGGATTTTTCTAGGCATCCAGGACTCAACTGAGGATTGTTAACTGCTCCTTGGGTATGATATGGACCCCAAAATTCCATGAAACTCAAACTACATTTGGGTGGAAATCTCTTATTGCCAGGTTTGAGGATGCAAAAGCAAAAACAAAAGGAAGAATTGGGAAGAAAAACAAAAAAAGAAGAGAAATGGAGACAACAAGAGAGGAACACATTTAATCAGAAGAAATATAGTAGTCTAAAGTAGCCCTTGAGGATTTAAAAATAGGATTTACTGCTTGAACAAGCAGTTATTAAGGGGCGAAAGCTGTTCTGTGTTAAGTGCTCTGGAGAATTTAGAGGAGGGAGCTCCTGTGTTTTGATTGGAGAGATCTGACTGAAAATCTCAGCCCTTCTGTGTTCCAGCTGTGTGACACTGGTGAAGTCACCCTGCCTCTCTATGCTTCCAAGTTCAATGGCGCCTACCTCAAGGTACCACTGAAGAGCAAATAAGAGAAGGTAATGGATGTGGAGCACCTTGCAGATGGCTAGAATATACAAGGGTCCCCACTGAAGATACACAGGTGGGTAGGTTTGCCCAGGCAATGTAAAGTGAGAGAAGGAACAAGGGACCAAGTTTAATCCCTAAGAAAGGCCGGCATTCTCTGGAGAGGAAGATGGGAGGTGAAAAGGCAGATGTTACTGGGGCAGCCGGAGAGATCACCAAAAAACCAGGAATGGGTAAAATTCCTAAAGCCAAGCAAAGAGAAGGTTTCAAGATGCTCCCCAGAGGTGATGAAAAAAATAAGACTGAAAATGTTCATTTATAACCACGTGCTGCCATTAAAAATGAGGTGTTGCTAAAATAGTGGATGTCGTAGTTGTTCGTGATGCTTTGCTGATTACAGAACATTTATATATTTAGAGATAAAAGCTGCTGATTGAGCTAGTATTTATTTAGTTTATTCATTCAACAAGTTTTCACTGAGTGTCTGCTGTAGTCCAAGCACTATTCAAACTGCTAGTGATTTGGAGGTGAATGGGACAGGTACCTCATGGTGCTTATGTCCTACTTTACAGGTGTCTGTGTGAGATTGTGTGCATACATACACATATATACATGTACATACATACATACATACATACATACATACATACATAACTTTCTTTACCTTTGGTTGGAAATGAGATATATATGATAGATAATAAAACTGGACAAAATCATATTTATGCATATGCCTTTTGCTTATAAACCAAATACGACAGGCTCTGTACCGAATATGAATGATGATTCACCCAACTTGTGGGACAATGTCTGAGTGGTTCAGAGCTCAAGTTTGGGGTCACACAACCTGAATTCAAATGATGTTTGCCGCCTCCTAGTTGCCAAGCTGAGCAAGCAACTTGACCCCACTCACCCTGTTTCCTCTTCTCTAAATGGAGATAATAATAGTCCCTACCTCATAGCTAATAACCTAATTCAGCACCTGACATATAATAAGTGCTCAATAAATCTTAGCTATAATTGTTTGGCTTGCTCAAATTTTATAATTTTTGTTTATAAAATATGTGTTTTCCTTTCATAATTAGAAAACATAATAAAACTTGTTTAAAAGAGTAACTTTTAGTGGAAAGCAATGAGGGTCCAGCTGCCTGGAGATTAAATGCATGAAGAGAAGACAAGGAAGGTCATACAGTATCACAATCTGAGTCAAATACCAGCATTTTGCAAACTGGCTGTTGAAGCAAAATCACAGAAGAACACCATTACCGAAGATAAAATATGAGATAGGCCCAATACAGTAAAAATCCCATTTCTGAAAATGCTCTTAACAAGGTGTCCATGGGAGAAATGAGCATTGTGAGACTATGAGCATCCTGACAGCCTAGAGATGAGAAGTCACTACCCCCAAATCAGGAGTGAGGCCTCTGGATCCCACCTGCAAGCTCCCCTCTATTGCACCTGGCTGCAAGGTCATTGCTACCTTCAGAGATCCTCTCCGCTCAATGAGTGCCCCGCCTCTCATTCTAAGAAGACGTGTGTTTGCCCAGTTTCTGAAAGACTACATCTCATCTTTCTACATTTAAAAGTCAATAAAAGGTGGGGGAAGTCAATTGAAGAATCTGGTAACTATGTACGTGAAACTACATCTTTTCAGTTTTTGCAATAAATGAAATACAACATTAACAAAAATCATAGCAGGTGAGTCAGAAGGCCCCAGATATACTAGCATAAGAAGTCACTGAATTATAATTTATTTCCAATACCCCTGGGAAGATGGTCATGTCAAGTTCCCTACTAACTCAGGAATCTTTTCTAAGATGCCACTGATGGATGACAAGTGAGCTGCTGATTGAGCCACTATTTATTCAGCAACTATTATTTCTGGGGACCGAGTTATAATCTACTTCCCGGGCAGCATGCAGAGTGATCTTAAAACCTAAATCAGGTCACAGACAGCCCCTCCAATGACTTCCCAACATGCTTGGAAGACAGTCCAAATCTTCTCCCTAGCTAACAGAAAGGGCACCATGGCGGCTCCTCTGTCTGCATCTCCTTAAGCTCTCCCCTCATCAATTACACTCTATCCCCTGGCTGTCTTCCAGGCCTTCAAACATGCCCAGTTCATTTCCTCCCGAGGTCTCTAACCGAGCTATTCCCTCTCGGCCTGAAATGCTTCTCCCCTAAGCCAGTGCATGGGTAGCTGGCCTTTGTCATTCAAGTTTCAGTTCAAATGCCCCCTCCTCCAACAGGCCTTCCTTGGTACTTGATGTAAAGTAAGACATTCTTCCCTGGTTACCTTGTGCTTCTACTTCTTCATAGCCCTAATCACTACCAGTAATTATCTTGGATTTCAGGTCAGGTTCCCCAGAAGCAGAGCCAAGGGACAGATTCTTGAGCAGCTGACTGACTTACTAAGAGAATGTTCTTGGGGGAAGCTTGTAAGGGAGCAAAGGAGGCAAGATAGGACAGGGGAAACGCTGAGCAAAGACGTGGTTCAGATGGCATGTCACCTCAGCCCTCTGGGAACTCTGGAGCATGAACTGCACTATCGTGTTTGTCCAGCCTTGAGGCAAGGGAGCTGCTCTGAATCCCCGCATTCATCTCAGTGTCTGAGCAGGGGACATAAACTTTGAGACCACCTCAATTGCCCAGTAGCAGCCTTTGCACAAGGTTGGAGGTGTGAGGCACTAGTCAGGCAGCAGCTGGTGGATGGAGGCACCAACAGTGAGCCTGACGACAGTATCTACAATGTCAGGCTCAAGTACTATTTTAATTGATCCATGTCTGTCTATTCTACTAGACTTTAAACTCCATGAGAGCAAGGAGATCATCTGCTTCATCACTGTGGATGGCTCCTTAAGACATAACAGGCACTCAGAAAATACCGGTTGAGTGTCCAAAGAGTTAATTAATAAGACACTTTACTTTGTGTAGCTAATCATTACGGTCACTCTGGGAGGCAGGACCTTCAAGTCTGAGTTCTTTCCAGGCTCTGATCCAAACTTGTCCATCTGGTAGCCAATTAACCAGACAGCCTGGAAATACGTCATGTAGGTGAACATCACTATAGTCTTTACTTTGAGTTTTTTTCCCACTACTATTCCCCACTACTTCCTACCCAAAACACACATATACATACTCAGGTAGGCTTTTTTCCCAAGTGTTTAATCCCCAAAGCACAGACTATAAGATCAAATAATCACAAAGAATGAGCATATACTCTCTGCACTGTTTTCTTTGATGCTCATTTTATTCCCAAGCATTTTAAGAATATTTTTAAAATAAACACTATTTATCATTAGCACAGCTGATGAGGTCTGTGTATGCAGATGCTAAGAGCATGAGTTAGCATACACCAAGGTTACACAGTGTTTTAATATATAAAACTAAAAATTAAGAATAGAGCTACCATATGACCCAGCACCCACTCTCCTGAGTATCTACCTGAAAATTTTGAAAATACTTATTCATAAAGATATATGCACCCCTACGTTCATGGCAGCATCACTCACAATGGACAAAATGTGGAGGCAACCTAAGTGTTCTTTGACCAACAACTGGATAAAGAAGATGCACGACATATGTGCAATGGAATACTGCTCAGCCATAAAAAATGATGAAATACTGCCATTTGTGACAACATGGGTGGATCTTGAGATTGTTGTGGTAAGTGAAATAAGTCTGACAGAAAAGGACAAGAACCACATAATTTCACTTGTATGTAAGATATAAAGCAACAAACAAACAAATTTATAGACACAGACGACGGTATAGTCGTTGCCAGAGAAGGGGGTGGGGGGAGAATTAAGAAGATAAAAGGGTGTCAAATACACGGTGATGGAAGGAGACTGGCCTTCGGGTGGTGAACACACAACGGAATCTCCAGATGGTGTATTCTAGGATTGTACACCTGAAACTTATGTAATGTTATTAACCATTGTTTCCCCAATACATTTAATTTTTTTTTAAAAGTAAATAAATGAATTATCTTGCCAATAAAAATATTGGAGAATGCTCTATCCCCCCCATTCATTGCTAGGGACTGTCAAGTATGTTAAGACAGAATGCTTCAAGATCTCACTCCTCTAAGAGTGATGTGTGCACCTGTAGCGCAAGCATCACCTGGGAGCTCATTACAAATGCAGGATCCCAGGCCTCACCCCAGACCTGCTGATGCAGGTGGTTCAAGTGCATGTCAGAGTCAGAGCAGCATTTCCTTATGAAAACTGCATCCGGCCGTTCTCATGGCTCCTTGTTTGGCGAAGCTAATTATTTTAGAACAACCCTGTTGATTGTCTAGATTCTTTCTGCCCTGAGTCTCAGAAGACCAGACTATAGTCCTAGATCCTGTCTCTCATCTGTAAAAGTTAAAAAAATAAGAAAGAAAGAAAGAAAGAAAGAGAGAGAGAGAGAGAGAGAGAGAGAGAGAGAGAGAGAAAGAAAAAGAAAGAAAGAAAGAAAGAAAGAAAGAAAGAAAGAAAGAAAGAGAGAAAGAGAAGAAGAGAGAGAGAAAAGGAGAGAGAGAGAGAGAGAGAGAGAGAGAGAGAGAGAGAGAGAGAGAGAAAGAGAAAGAAAGAAAGAAAGAAAGAAAGAAAGAAAGAAAGAAAGAAAGAAAGAAAGAAAGAAAGAAAGAAAGAAAGAAAGAAAGAAAGAGAAAGGGAAGGGAGGGAAGGGAGGGAAGGGAGGGAAGGGAGGGAAAGGAAGGGAAGGGAGGGAAGGAAGGGAAGGGAGGGAAGGAAGGGAGGGAGGGAGGGAGGGAGGGAGGAAGGGAGGAAGGAAGGAAGGAAGAAAGGGAAAGGAAAGGAAAGGAAAAAGAAAAGAGAAAAGAAAAGAAAAGAAAAGAAAAAAGAAAAGAAAAGAAAAGAAAAGAAAAGAAAAGAAAAAGAAAAAAGCAGGTTGGGATTTTCAAAAGTGAGTCCTGGTCTCGGATCCAGATTCTTGGAAAGGGTTAGCGTAAGGGCTATCTTATCCCAGAAAGATGAGCACCGATAGATGCCAATACCTTTACCTTCTCTTTTTTCTTGGGCTTCAGAGAGAGAAACTTCTTCATGAGCCTGTGGACTGATTCTGTCTTCGTCTTTTTCAGGTAAACCAGAGTGTGCCATGCCTTTCCTCAAAAGCCCCCCGGGGCCTTCCCATTTCACTCAGAGGAAAAGTCTAGACCAAACAACCTATGAGGATTTACACAAGCTTTGCCTGCCTTACTCTTGTCCCCACCCTACTCCCATAACCCCTCAAACATCTAGTAGAAGATGTTCTCTCTTGTTCTCTCTGTCCTAGCCACACTGGCCCCCCTGTGGTTTCTCAGACACACCAGCCCTGCTCTTGCCTCAGGGCTTTTGCACTGACTGTTCCCTCTGACAAGAATGCTGTTCTCACACACCCACATGGCTTTCTTCCTTGCCTGCTTCAAGTCTTTGTTCAAAATGACATATTTGGGGTGAGGGCTTCCCTGAGCACCTTATTTTAAATTGCAGCCCATACTCCTGGCTCTTCCAGTCTCCCTTATTCACAGTTACTTTTCCTGTATCACTATCTCCTAACATACTAAATAATTTAACCCATTTAGTATGTTTGTCTGTCATCTGGCCACTAGAATGTAAGCTTTATTAGGACAAGGACTTTTGTCTCTGCTCACCACGATATCTGTAACAACAAGCAGAGTGCCTGGTGCCGAGTAGGTGCTCAATAAATATTTGCGAAATGAATGAGTTCATTCACTCATTCGACAAAACAAGTCCTGTGTTAGGCACTAAAAATTTAAAACTGAAGGAGACCCATCTCTGGAGGCTCATTGGGAAGCCCACAACCCTCCGTAAGAAAAGGACCAAGCCACAAATAAGATGGCAAGCAAGAAATCTATATAGGAGAGGTGTATGTGCAAGGCACACGCATGCAGGGGCACTCGAGGGAAGAGCAGACTCAACCCAGGAGCCAGGGAAAGTTCTAGAGGGCAGTTGGCACTTGAGCTGGGATAGAGGATGATTGAAATTTTGACAGAGGAGACCTGAGAGGTAGAGAAGAGCCCACCCCAGACAGATGGACGAGCAAGAACGGGGCATATCAGTGGAACAAAGGATGTGAGGCAGGAGTGTGCATGCATGCGTGTGTGTGTGTGTGTGTGTGTGTGTGTGTGTAAGGCTGGAGTGGAAAAAACATTCCAGCCCCATTCCTCTCATTGGCCTGTTTCTCCACTGCCATGGTGATCAGCTCTGTGCCAGGCAGGACTATCTCCTCAGGCACCTTCGCCCTCAGGCCCTCCCATCTTTTGTAGAGCAATTTACCTTGGTCTTATATCCTCATCTTCATTAACACAAAAATGCCTCTGTGAAAATCAAGCTCCAACATTCCCGAGACTCTGGCCTTGAAGCAGCAGGAAAGAAAGAAAGACCTGGTAGAAGCTTTAAAATCCGAGACTCCCCCTTTTCTCTCCACACGAGTCTATCTCAATGAAAGCAATTTCTTTGACCCTTCTTGTGACACATGTAGCTGCCCCGTCCGCATCCTCCAGGAGGCATGCTGGCAACAGTCCATTTGGGTTCACAGGGTTCCTAATTGTTTTTTCATCTGGTATTCCAAGTTATCTGACTCCTCGCAGCACCTTGTGAGGTAGGTGTCACCATCTCATTTTTCAGAAAAGAAAACTGAAGACCAGGTCTGTCTGAGTCCAAGGAGAAAACACTTTTTACCCAACATCAACGAGAAGCAGAATAGGACAATGTCTAGCTCATAATCAAGAGATTAAAGGCTGATATTTGAAGGAGACTGAAGATTCAAAAACGCCGCAGAGAAGGGATGCTTCCTTCTCTCCTTGCACTGTGCCCATATTAAATATTAATCCCCTCCGTCTTTGCCAATACTGAAGTCGACTAAGACACACATCATAAAGAATGCAAGGCAAGGTTTCACTCTAATTTCAGCTTTTTGTATTGGAAATGCATCCGGTGACTTTCCTCCCTCCTTGGTCCTTGGCCAGTGTTATCTAGAAGAACACAGGTGTCCATGAGTAGCGAGAGATCAAGGACACATTCCCATCAGGAGCCTGACAATCTCAGCTCCAGGCATCAACAAACATGATCCTTTAAATATATTTTTTTAGGAGGCAAGAGGACCTGAAGAGTTCTTTATGATTAACGGTTAGCTAGATCTTGGGATGGGGGCCAGGATGGGCAGCTGGGGCGGCAGGGGTCAAAGGACCCACCAGGACAAAGGTAGGCCGTTAACTGCAGGTTCCTGAAGGGACTGGCTTTTTTCAGACCTGATTTCCTTCATCTCTGTTGGGGTTTAAAAAATAATTTTACCTTTCTTTTTCTTGAAAAGATAGGTGTTCATGGCAGGAAATTTCAAAGATGTGAGCATGCAAAAAGAAGATAAAAAGGAACCAGCACCCAGGAAATGCATGGGAATGATAAACACCCACATGACAGTGGTGTTTACTCCCAAGGGGAAGTGGCGGAGTGTAATGGGAAAAGCATAGACAGGGACCTTCAATTGTATTGATAATGTTTTATATGTTTGGCTAGGTATAGAGTACATGGATATTAGTTATACTTCTTCTTTAATACTTTTAATAATATGTCTTAATTCAGAATAATTTTTAAAGTTATCTGTTAAACAGTCATTATTGAAAATGTATTGCCTAGCAGGGCCCCTGATACATAGTAGATACCTAATAATTTTTTCCTTGAATGAAGGAATGAATGAATAAATAAATGAATGACTTACTATGTTACCTCCGAGCTTTAGTTTCTCCTTATCTAGAAATTAGGGCTAGCAATATCTACCCTCAAAATTAAGATGAGAGTTAAATATACCTGGGATCCCTCCTTCCAGAACTACCATTTCAATGAATCTTCCAGAATTTTCACTTTTCTAAAACATGAATATCTTTAACAACATTTTTAAAAATAGGAGGATCATGTAATACATACTACTTTGTAATCTGATATAATTCAGGCATCTTTGCTCATCCCTTAAATTCCTTTTTTTCCTATTTTAGCAGCTGTATATGTAGTATTGCATCATAAGAGTGAATCTCCTTTGAGCTTTATGAGAGCTGATATCCTTAGCCCTCGAGAAGGGCTGTCTGAAGGTGGCGTTGCCTGAATCACCAGCCTCAGCCTGGACTCCAGGAGTCAGAACACTCTGTCGTTGGCCGAGAGGGGGATTAACTGTATTCCTCCAATATAATCTCAGTTTAAATTCATTTCCCCAGGAAAATGTGTTAGGGAACATTCTAAGAGGTTTTCCATTCCTGGGGAAGCACAGCCTCAGAAACCCCTCTCTTGGCTTCCAGGTACTTGCAGAATAAAACCCAAACTTCCCCGTACCCCAACCCGTCTGGCCCCCCCATCCCCATTCTCCCCTCACTCACCACCAGCCACCCCTGGGGTCTTGCTCCAGTTCTGGATCACACCAAGCATTCCCCAGGTTCAGGTTTATTCACATCCACCACCCCCCATGCCTAGAGCACATCTTCCCCAGCCCCTCCTCATTCTTTAGGTCTAAGCTAAATGTCACTTCCTCAGACTTTCCTGACGCCCTAATTTGAAGGTGATTCCTCTCACTCCCACTCATAGCAGTCTGCACTACCCTTTGCAGCCTTGACTCTACTGCAATAAATACATGTTTAGCTGCACATTAACTTTTTGAATGCTTGTCCTCCTTGCCAAGGACTCTGAGCTCCATGAGGACAGAGAGAGACTGTATCTGTGTAGTTCACTGTTGAATATACAGCATCTAGCACAGCCCCTGCTGCACACAGATACCTAACAAAATTTTCTTGAATGTATAAATGGATAGATAAATAAATAAATGAATAAATAGATGAATGAATGAATCACCTTACCGTGTGTTATTCACCTCTGGGCTTTAGCTTCCCCTTGTCTACATAATAGGGCTGGCAGTATCTACCCCCAAAATTACTATAAGAGTGAATGCACTACTTTCTGTAGAATGTCTCACTGGACGTATTTGACAGGTGAGAAATGGTTCTCACTCGTATGTTATTTTGCTCTTCAAACGTCTCTGGACTTAGTATATAAAGAGAGGAACCCACCATCCTACTTTACTTAAAAGCTTTTTCTTTGCTCTTTTGAAGGCTGGTACAAATAAGAACGTTGAGATATTTGTTTTAATATAATCCCTTTGAACCTCAAAATGTATATGATAGAAAACTGGATGACACATGCAATTTTATCTTTTCTTCTGGCTAACTACTGTTTACAAATGTCAGTTGCTCTGGTTCCGCTCAGAAAAGCTTTTCAAGGCTCAGGCAGTTAATTACAGCAGCCTCTGGGGCAGTGGGACCTGAGCTGCACTCAGAGATCAATACCTTTGACTAGACTGGGAGGGAATAAGTGTCACTCAGGATAGACAAGCTGAATACTAGTAATCTGGGGAACCAATGTCTCTATAAATCGGTGGTTCCACCCTCACATCTCATTTGCAATCCTTTATACAAACAACAGTCAATGCAAAAACGTCTTTTATTTCCCCAAGAAAATCTGGCCTTCAAAATAGAGTGGAGGAGAAGTGCTGTAATTCATTCATTCGATCTACAAATATTTAACCACTTACCTCGTGTCAAGCTATATTCTAGGTGCCAATCAAGGATATAGCAGTTAACAAGGTAGCTAAGATCTCTGCTCTCAAGGAGCTTATGTATTTGGAGAGGGTTAACAGAAGACAAACAAGTGAAGAGGAAGAAGAAAACAAAGGAAAGATCAGATGGTGACAAGTGCTTGTTCAGATAAATTAAAATGGAGCAAAATAATCACAAGTGAGAGAGTGGCTTCTTGCTATTGGATGAAGACCTAAAATGTAATCTGAGATCTAATGACAAGAAGAAACCAGCTATACAAAAATCTGGAAAATAAGAGCATTTCACAAAGAGAGTACAAAAGCCCTGGGGTGGGAACTTTAAGGTTTAGAAATTTCGTGAGTGAATGGGCATTTAGCCTCGTAAGCTATGGCAAAGAGCTTCCTTCCCATTTGATTCTAAGGGCCATGGGAAGCCCACGGGGTGTTTAAGCGAAGGAATAATGTGATGTGTTATAAGTTTTGTTTTGTTTTGTTTTGTTTTTTAATTACTGTGCTACTGTTTGCAGACTATATTACAGAGTCAGGTATAAAAGTAGGAAGGCTGTTCAGGAGGCTGTCGCAATCATCTAAATGAGAAGTGGTGGTGGCTCAGGCAAAGACATCGCATACAAGCCCTTTCCGCAGTGGGTTCACACTCGGTTCCAGCAAACTTTTAACCCCCCCAGAGGAGGGACATTGACAAGAGTGTTAGCAGTCTAATAAAACCATCAGTGAACTTGGACAGGTGAGTTCAAACCCCCCACCTTGGCTATTGGAAGAGGTGATGTCTATAGATGATGTTTGTTCCTTTTGCTGGCCAAGACCATCATGGTAAGCTTTACCTGCAGATTCTGGATCCCATCACAGCCTTCAAAGAACAAGGTCAATGGTGGGAAAGAAGAAAGACAGATGTTTTTCTTTTCTGGTATATAAAATCCAAGAGGTGTTAGCAGGGGAGGGCAAGGCCAGAGTTTGTTTGAATGAATACAGCTGCAAAGCAAGTCTGAAGTAGAAACCTCTCCCTCTGCCCCACATGGGGATGGCCAGGACCTCTAGGGTCATAGAGCGAAGGCTACAAATGAAATTACTCAGGATCTCCAGATGATGGTCACTTGGGCAGTTAGAAAAAAAAAAAATGTCTTGGGACGAGATGTGTAAGCAGGAGAGTCATTTGTGAAAGCCACTCACGGTCACGCCTGGTCAGATAATACTGCCTGAGTCTTTTCCAGGAAATTGCTCTCTTTTTTAACTGGTATTACTCCAGGCCCTGTGGCCATAGCAACTGAGTAGGATGGGGGAGAGGATCATGAAAGCCTAGTGTAAAGAGTCTAAAACATATCAAAGATTAGCAGTCAATATTTGGATGAGAGGAACCGAGACTCGACCCTAAAAGTATTAGAGAAGAAATATTAAAATACACATATAGAGAGTGAGTGAAACTGTGCTCTAAAATGAAAGCAGTATCTCCAAAATGCCTGTTTCGTAAGCCTTTTTACATCTTTTTCAGATGTCTGAATTGAGACATTGTTCTATTTACCAATAACTAGGACAAGGAAATCTGATTATCAGAAATGGTGAGAGAGAGGGAAACAGAGAGACAGAGACAGAGAGACAGATGAAGAGAGACAGAAACAGAGACAGATGAAGAGACAGAGAGATGGGGGACTACACAGATGATGTTGTTCTTGTCTCGAATAATATGAAAATGCCATTATAATATGTCACAAAACCAGGGATCTTATGTCCTGTTTTATAGAAAAAGAGCAGTTCAGGAATTTGTCCCACAGGAAATTTATTATAAATCAATAGGAAGCTATGACTTTGAATCAATTAGATGTAAGTCCTTCAAACGGTTGCTCTTTCTTCCCAACTTTAGAGCAAAGTTCCTATGTGAAAGCAGTCCAAAAATTCTCACACACACTCACACACACACACACACACACACACACACACACACACACACACATTCATCCCCAAGGTACATATCCTCAGATCAGGTCCTCAAATTTAATAAAAGAATTCAAGTTGAGGAACCTTTAATTTTAAGTGACACATCCTGACCAAAAAAAAAAAAAAAAAAACACTAGAAAGTCTGGATGCCAGTAAACTGATGTCTCACCCAAATATGTGTGGCACAGTGTGGGAGAACTCCTTTTCAAGAGAAAAATGTCAAACTTAGCTCCCTCACCTCCCCACCTTCTCCTCTGTCACTGTTCTTTTCTCTCTATCCACATGGCAGCCCCTTCCCCCTAACCTCCAACCCACAAGGACAAATCAAAGAAAAATTCAGGTCCTCCCGACCTCATTTTGGAAATGCCTTTCTTGTTTGCACCCCTACAGGCAAAAACTACTCTGTGTTCCCCCAGGAGGATGTTTAAGTTGAAAACCGGAGTCTAAGAAGCATCAAGGAGCAGCAGAGCCACTCACCTTTGAGGGGTGACTACCTTCAATTTCATAGGCCTGCTTAAAGCATGTGCCAGGTGTGGAAGAGAGGCAGCAGAAAGGACAAAATCTGAAGCCGATTCAAATACCAAATTCCTTGCAGATGCATTGGGCCATTTACTAAGTTACATGACTTAAAACTAATTTGCAACTCACACACACCGATAGCGAATCTGCACTGAGAAGTATGCATGCTCTCTTTATTGACTGGAGTTTCCTTATTCATTTGTTGTCTGTTTTTCTCCCCTCCTACCCACTTAGAATGTCTGCTTCAAGAGAGTAGGGGCCTTGCCTCTGTTCTTCACCACTACAGCCACAATGCCTAGTACACAGTGGTACTTAATAAATTCTTGTAAAATGCGTAGAAAAACTAAAAGGAACTCAACCAAGAATGATAGTGATTACTCTGGGAAGGGAGGTTAGAGGATGGTTAGAATTTATTCTTGATACTATCTTATCTAGTTTTTCTTTTTAAAAAATACTATTTTCTAATTAGAATAAAATGAAATGATTATGGCTTGGGTAAAACTCAAATTATCTGCAGCGATGACATTAACCAGGAAGCAGTGGGCAAGTTCAAACTTGTCAGTGATGTATACATTTGAACTAACATATTAATAGCAACGAGGTTCTACATTCCTCTTTTTCATTTATTCATTCATTCAACAAACATTGATTGTGGGCCACCATGCCATCTTTGAACTAAGCAATGGAGAAAGTCTTAAAGGCTCATTTTCAAATTTCCAGAAAATGTGAAATCATGACTCTCATACAGATGGAAAGTGAAAACACATTAGAGTACTTACTTAAGTCATTAATGAATAAACTAGAAGTACATTGCTCTTAGTTCAGAGGAGAATGTAAAGATTAGACACATCAATAGGGAAGAAACATCAAAATGAATATGCAAGTGGGGGCAAAACTGGCCTCTTCCACAGTTTGGGAACCTCCACTTAAAGATCTGAACCTTCACTGTACAGAATCTTTACATGGCTACAACAAGGAGTTTATTTGGCGTTGCTATCAGCCATCTGCACCTGACAGAACTATCAAAGAACTCAAAAGCTATGAAAGCCTAGCATTCAATAACCTGGAAAAGTATGCTCTAGCCAAGGAGTAACTTTCCGATGAAGCACGTTTTTTTTCTTACACTACAAAGATGATTAAGATACAGTCTCTGACCTCTCATGTGGTACCCGGGACAACTGACATAAACAAAGCACTTGCCTTGTTCCAGGCAGGAGGAGAATAAATCTTTACATTGCTCCTCTTCTGTTTACAAAGCTCCCGTGAAAGAAACTCCTGTATGAGAATTAAAAAACCCCCAGGTTCTGCCAAGAATTCCTTGCAGGGAGACTATAATTTGTTTTCAAAATGCATTTTAAACTTTTTTTTGTAGTAACAATCTTATTACAAACACACCAGAAAACTAATACATTCAGTGTAAAAATAAAATGCGAACAATAAAAAATAAAAAGGAAAACAAAAAAAGAGTTCTTAACTGTCTCCCTTCTTAACTTCCACTTTCTCATGCACTGAAAATGCTACTAATCAAAACAAAAACAAAAACAACAACAACAAAAAAAACAAATAATGTCCACAAATCCACAGATGGCATTGTGGGAGACACCAGGGGGTAGAGAGTCCTTCATTCAGCGGGGACACTTTAGTGCAATTTCTGGGAGTGTAAAGTAGTATTCATTTAAGGTCCAGAAGGGAGGGGAGCTAGGATGCTCGGCATTTGAAAGTCAAAAGAACATTAAGCGTTCAAGGCTGATAAAAGGAGAGAGAAGGGGATATCCAGGGAGCTGGGAAGGGGGGTATAGAAAGTGAAATCCATAACCGGTGAGAAATCCCCAGTGCCAGGAAAGGTTCGGTGAATTCTTGGGATCGTGACAGCTAATATTTCATCTCGAGTTATTGTCTATTCTGTTCTATGATGTAATCTCTGGCTATGAGGGGGAAAAAAATCTTCCATTAAATAAATATCTGCAAGACAGGACGGCCTGTGTCAGTGGCACTTTGAAGACCTTTGAAGACGGTGTCGGTATGGATCAAGGAAATGAAGAGAAGAGAGCAGCTGCAGGAGGGAAGAAGCAGGAGGTGAGACATTCATCAGTCAGAGACTCAGAGTAAAAGATGACTGGGAGAGTTAATTTCCCTCCCTTTTGGCCCCCAGGTTCTGCCAAGAATTCCTGGAGACACAGGGCACAGATACTAGACCCCCTGCCTTCTCTTGGATTGGTGCTCTATACATTTGAGATAACTATTGAGGGAAAAGTGTCATCTCAAGAAGCTGGAGCAACCAGTGAGAGCATGGAAGGCTCCCAGAGAAAGTGATATTTGCACTGAGTCTGGAAGAAAGACGATGCTCTCATCACACAAAAGGGGTTAAGTAGGAAGGAAAGAGAGAACCACATATGCAAAAGCAGAGAGGCATAAAAGGGCAACGAATGTTTGGGGGACCCAAGAGCTGGTTGGTATTATTACAGCTCAGCCTATGCAGAACTGGTGGAATACGATTCTGAATAGGATCCAGACCTCTGGGACTAATGATGATATTAATCCAAGAAGATATACCTGGTACCGGGGAGGAAAACTGGAGATCAGACAAGGATCTGAAGACACGTAACCTAACACTCACTCTCAGTAACTTAAGCAGTTTTCCTTCACCTGCAAAGTAGAGACAATGACTCTTAACAAGGCTGTGTGTATCCCCCTCTGGACACTGTACAATTACAAGTGCTGGGGTCATGGAAGACTTCTTCCTTGAGCAAGGACAAGCTCGTGAAAGAAAAGAGTATTTCGCTAAAACTGCTCAGAACAAGTCGATGGACTGAGTTTAATTCCAAGTGTTAAAATTGAATCAAGGCAAATGAACCAAAAAAAAAAAAAAAAAGCCACCTTCTAAAAAAGGTGCCAATGGTATCACCTGACGTGTAAACAAACAGCACACAATTTTAAAAAATTCTGCCCAGTAGGTTGTTTTTTTTTTTTTTTTTCTTGCCCTTGGTTGGTATAATGACCTGACAACAAAGCTCAAGCTTACTTCTTTCCACTTCATTAGCTGTGCTGGTCGTTGATGTTATTTCTACCTGTTTTTCTCTGATTCTCTTCTCAAACTCTGTTACCGTGTAAAAGAGAAAGAATCAATGTTAACACCCCTGGTATTTTTCACGTGGTATGTTGTAAGGCAGAATGATTCTCTTCCAAGCCAGGCCTCCTAAAGATACTTCTGAATATTTATATTTCCACTGAGTCATGGGAGAGTATTAAATATTAAGTGTGGGCACTGGAGGCGTGAGCTTACAGTCTGACAGATGTCCAGGGGGACAGACATGTGGCCACTCTGATGCACAGTTACTCTTTTCATCTTTCTCTCCCATAGTGTGAAGTGCTTGGGGTCCAGGAGCCAGGATCGGCCCCATGTACTTCTCTGAGCCCGTGCTCCCCGGAGTTGCATCACTTCAGGCCCCAGGATTCATTCATCTGCTTTTAAAGAACCTGAGTCCTCAGATGAGGTCCTTCAAATGATCTTTAGATACTGAAGTTCTGCTTCCTCTGTTGAGACATCAAAGTCCTCAACAAGTGGGTTCTGGCAGTATGTCAAGTGGTTCTCTGGACACAGGAGTGGGAGTTAGACTTATCAACAAGTCTCTAGGTTTACCAGGCCCCAAAGAAAGTGCTTTTTTGTAGGTAAGATTTAATCTATGGACCAATGTCTGTTATAGCATCATTATCATTAAAAGCTAATTAAACAACTGTGATGAGCTAAGTTCTTTTTATACCATAGAGAAAGGGATAGTTCAGGACCTAAGCAACTTGGGCTTAAGCATTTATGATTGGTCCAGAGCCAAAATGCATATTATACTTACATCCAAGAGAAATAGCATTTATAATGTCCACCTTTTCAAAGTTTGCATATAGTCCCTTTTACTTCTGACAGTAAATCCATTAAAAAATAGTTACTGAATCAAGTTCAATATTAATCTTGTTGGAAATGGCCTTCTGGCAATACCAAATATAGTTCCTTTCTGCAGGAGAATTACCCTATAGAAGTACAAGTTCTAAGTCTTGGGCAAATGAGGGTAGCAGGCCATGGATGGGCTTTAAAGGGTCCGAGAACATTCTGAAATATTACACAAAATTTTCTGGAATTCTGCCTTGTTAACCTGTTGGAAAGCAAGAGCTTGTGATTTAAATAAGTTTCTTTTTTTTTTAATTAAATGATGCTTAAGAACTGCTGCGCAATTTGTTTTTTACAAAATATGTCTTCCTAGCTAATAGAATCATTCTAAATGAACAGGATTGCTGATTCAAACAATGTTAAATTGAAGTTAATTATATTAAGTCAATCTTTCAAGGGAATTATGACATATAAGTCAATGACTATTTTTTTTAATCATAGAGATGAGCCCAACATTTCTCAGAAACAACATCTAAGGAAAATACCATCTAAGAAAAAAGAGTCAAGGAGAAAAAGGCTTCACCTTGTTGGGAAAATTCTGGGACATTTTTAGAAACAGAAAACACTGAACTGTCCATTGTATGATAAACAGGAATTTGTAGAGAAAGAATGGGAGAACACTTCTAAGTTAAAATAAGTGTTGACTAAGTCATGAATGGAGGAGAAGGCAAGCCATCTTCAATGGCTGAAACTTTTCAGGCAAAAGTAGGACATAAGACAAGAAATGTAGCCTTGAACCTGACCAAGAAAGCTAAGATCTATTCAAGTAATATTTCTGATCAAAGGGGTTACATGAAAAAGCAGATTCATCTAGAGTACGGGTAGAAGAAAGTAGATGGAGGAGGGAGGACCATTATCTGTAGAGCCAGAGTTGGGAGGACTAGTCATAAAGGCCAGGTGGAAGAAATGAAAGATCATCTAAAATTTGAAGTATCCTGTAGCGATCAAGGGCAACTGCTCTGGGGTCGAAATTTCTGTCCTAAATGATTGCCTTTTCAAATGCTTGGTTGGCATGCACACACAAAGACACAAACCCTTAGCACCTGCCACACTAAGTCCCAGGGTGAAGCATCAGTAATAATCCTTCCCCTAGTTAACTGACCTTTGTAGACATAAAACAATCCTGGTTCTCAGTTTGTAAAAACGGGAATAAATTACTTCCTGAACTCTCTGGTCCTTGGTTATGAGCTTAACTTCCTGCCTCCCTCACCAACATTCCCAGTGGAGGTGTCAATCCCACCTTTCCTGACTTAGAGAAGTGTAGCCCTGTCTATCTTCACCACCCACTCGCACCTGGCTATCCACTGAAGCGTTAATTACATCTCACACTCAAGTCGACCAGTGAAGGTGGCCGAAGAGCCAGAGGCCATTGTGAATAGAAAACGTTCACTTCCTGTGGAAACCATGACACTGATGCTTTGGAAGAGACTCACAGGTCCCTCTGTCACACAACCGATAGAACACAAGCCTCTTAGGGCACTATCTGGCATAGCATCATTAGGACAACTCCAACGGGAAGAAAAGGCAGCACTAGGTGGGAATCTGATGTGATGTGCAGAGATTTACACAAACGATAGCACAGACGCATGGTCTTCTGGTATTGCAAGTGTTCTTTGGTAGGAAATCATAAATCCTCTCTTGCTTAAGTTACTCATGGTTGGAATTATTACTTTTTGCTTTTGGCAAACCCCAAAGAGGAAAACACGTACCCCACAAGGACTGGAAGAGGAAAAATGAGCCCAATATTAAGATCTTAACCTGATCATAGCAATTAACAGCTCAGCAGGAGGTGGGTATCTTCCAGCAGAAACCTCATTTTAGACCCAATTTGGTGAGCATTGATTTTGTAAAGTCCTGAGACATCTGAAGTGTTCGCATAATAATATTTCCTCCTGAAAAGAACATTCATTTTAAACAAGGTGTTCCAGAGTCCATGTGTCATTTCTAAAATTATCTTGCTCCTCTGTAGCGAGAAAGAACTTTTCATTGTTTAAAGTTTCTTGGTTTACATTTCATTTTGTTTGATAATTCTGCCAGGGATAAAAGTCCCTCTTTATTTAAGAATCATGGTCACTAAAATGGATATACAGAAGCTTTTTACTAATCTCTCAAATAAGATTAAAAAAAAAAAAGTAATAGGTAGGCTAAATAATGCTCCCCTCCCATTCCCTAATCTCCAGAGCCTGTGAATATGATAAGGGTAACACCTGGAAAAAGAGATTTTCCATATGTGATAAAGGTAAGAGTATACGGGCAGGGTGATCACCCTGGATTACCTAGCACGACCCAGTGTAACCACAGGGATCTGTGTAAGAGGAAGCAGGAGGTTAGATTTAGAGGAGATGCAATGAAAGAATTGGTGGTTGGAGTGATGCACTCTGGAGGTGGAGGAAGAAGCCACAAGCCATGGAATGCGGAGGGCCTCCAGAAGCCTGAAAAGACAAGGAAACAGACTGTCCTATGAAATCTCCAGAAGGAATACATACAGCTCTGCCAACACCTTGCTTTTAGGACTTCTGACCTCAAGAACTATAAGATAATAAATGTGTGCTGTTTTGAGCCTTTAGTTTACGGTAATTTGTTGCATCAACAATAGAAAACTAATATAACACTATAATTGGAGTCATGAAGGGCTCTCAACTTTTGGCCAAAGGAAACAATAAAAAGGTGGGAATGGCCCCCCACATTCCTGCCGCAGATCCCCAAGGCACCTGAGGGGTCTAAGCCACAGACCATGAAGACATTCTGCTGTACAGGGCAACCCCTGGCATATAAAAACTATGACAGCAACATCTCGTGGAACCCTTCAACTGCCTTCAGTCTCTTCGTATTCTATATTTTTATTCCATTATGATCAGGAGAAGGAAAACATGGGCTGGCCCAGGAATAAGTGGTCTAATATGACAGACCCAAGGCAAAGAGAGGGACAACTTGCACAAAGTGAGTCAAGATGGGTCAAGCCTTAGGTTGTGAGGATAGGAGATCTGACAGAGAAAGGCACGGCACGGGGAGTGGAATACCGTCATTAGCGTGGTCTCAGGAGAGCATCACAGAGACAAGGGCCTAAATGCAGGTTTTTTATTAGGGAAGTGGTTGTAAGAGGGAAAGAGGAATAAGGGGAAAGAGAAGACAATGCAAAGGTACACTAGAGTGTGGCTCCTGCTGAGAGTGCTCAGTTGGCAGATGCTAATGAAACACATCCAGAACTCTGCCTGGAAGCTTCCATTTGCCCAGCCCACAGTTCATGGCAGTCCCGTGGGCATTAAACACTCATGCACACACACTCCTGGGTCCTAGCTGAATGCCAATTAGTTCCTACAGGCCACTTGAGGTACTGCCATGGTGTCAGCAAAGCTCCAAGGTGGGAAGCCAGAGAATGTCCTGAGGGTTCAGGGTGAGGGCTGGCCATTTACAGACTGTTGACATCTGCTCTCAACGAGTTGGCACAGCAGCATTTGGAGTGAGAGGGGGTGCTGACAGGTTCGTCTACAATGGGAATCCAATACATTCACAAAACCCAAATGGAAAGGATGGCCCATTTAGAAGCAAGATGTAAATAAAAATAAATTTAAAAAAAGAAGAAGAAGAAGACAAGCCAGCCCACATTGTGTGGTCACTACCATGTATTATCAATGGTGACCAGAGCTCCCGGCAGACAGTTTCCTGATTCCCAATGCCTGGCACCAGGCTGAAAGACACATAGCAGATCCCCGGCAAAAGTTTGTAAACTTCAACTGAATCCTTTCCCATTGCCTGTTCGTCTGTATTAATTTCTAAGGGCTCCCATAATAAATTACCTCAAATTTAGTAGCTAAAAACAACAGAAATTGATTGCCTCACAGCTCTGGAGGCCAGGAGTCAGAAATTCATTTCACTGAGCTGAAATGAAGGCCTTAGCAGGTTCTTTGTGCCCTCCAGAGGCTGTAGGGGACAGTCTTTATTTACCTCTTGCAGCTTCTGGTGGCTCCTGGACTTCCTTAGCTGGTGGCAGCATAACTCCAATCTATGCTTCTGTCTTTACATGGCCTGCTTCCTCCCTGTGTGTCCGTGTGTCTCCCTGTGTCCTCTCCTCTTCTTGGAAGGACACAAGTCAATGGATTTGGGTGTACCCTAAACTTAGGATGATTTTATGTCAAGATCCTTAACCAATTGCTTCTTTACAGATCCTATTTCCATAAAAAGTCACATTCTGAGGTCCTAGGTAAACATGAATTTTAGGGAGATGCTGTTGAATCCACTACATACCCTTGATGCTCACAAGGGACAGGAATCTGGGGGCAGTTCTAGGTCTTGAAAGGAAGGATGGGATCAAGAAAACTCAAGGAGTGATACAGGAAGAAGCATCTAAACTGAGAGGCAAAAGAAGAAAAGCAAGCAAGAGAAGGGTTTCAAGAAGTACCACAGAGAAGAGAAATCATCAATGACCTTGAGCTTGGAAGTCCAAGGGAACAAAAAAAGTGGAGAAGGTGACATCTGTACTTCAAGGGACAACTCTGCATCTTCTACTTTGTCTGATTTGACAGGAGCCACTTTACAGCTTTGTAAGCTGTAGACAACTGATAGCAATAAAAATGATTCTGGCTTATATGCAAATGAATCACATCCAGTAGAGTAACAACTCCTCAGTCCCCACCCCCACAAAAAAAGCCAGTTGTGTGTCCATTTACACATGCATTTCAAGTTTCCCTCACTCCCCAGAAATGTGTGTGTCTTTGAACCGTTTACTGCCAGGTTTCCTCACATTAACTGAGTTAAATAAAACTTCAACATGTATGTATTAGTTTCCTGGGGCTGCTGTAACAAATGACCACAAACAGGGTAGCTAAAGACAACAGACATTTCTTCTCTCACAGCTGTGGAGGACAGAAGTCCGAAATTGGGGTGCCCACAAAGTCATGCTCCCTCTGAGGATCTAGGAGAGGATCCCTCCTCGCTTCCTCCTAGCTCCTTGTGCTTGCTGGCAATCTCTGGCTGTAGACGTTTCACTCTGATTCTGTGTGTCTATCTCTAGATTTCCCTCTTCTTACAGGGCACCAGCCACTAGATTTAGGCCCACCCTGACCCAATACCACCTTGTCTCAATTTAGTCACATCTGCAAAGACCCTATTCCCAAATAAGGTCACATTCACAGATTCTGGGTCAACCTGAGTTTTGAGGGATGTTATTCAACCTAGTACACAAATATTTATTTTATATCAGTAATAGGAGTCACGATTTTACTTTTGGGGGAAAATTATCCTATAACAGTAGTGACGCCATGAAGAGGTAAGTCAGCGGGAGTAGATGACTGGGATGGAAGAGGTCCAAGAGAAGGACTGAGGCTGAATGTGTTGAACTGGCCTACACGTTGAACTGGAGGACAAAGGAGAAGGGAGGACTAGATGGAGAGAAGTGGAAACCCTGACAGCAAAAGCTATGTACCGTCTAATGTGCTCATTTGACAGATGGGGAAACTGAGGCCCAGAGAGAGATGAGTCTCCCAAGGACATAGAGCAGGTCATTAGTGGAAGCAGATTGCAACCCAGACTTTTTGACTTCCAGCCCAGGCCCCGCATGTTGGTGAGAAAGGTTTCAATAATTTTGGAATTCGAATGGAGACCTTCAGATAGTTTGTTTTTCCCACCTTAAACATTTCCATGTGCTCACACATACATGTACATACACAAGAAATCTCCACGCGTAGGGGCACAAAACCTAACTGTGAAATCTCATTAGAAAAGCTAAACCTGAATCAAAATTCGGCCACAGATCATTAGCTTACACATCTCCCTGATTACACCATTATGCAATCTTTGGCCGCAAGGAAATGTCTAAACTAGACAACTCTATAGCTATTAGTACAATGAAATAAATTTCGAGATGAAGATTTCAATACTTGATAATGGCACAGGTAGGGAGGATCTCTGAATTCTTAGAACTCACAAAAGCAGGAGAAATTGTGAAAATGAAAAGCAGCATCACAGTATCAAATTTAGGTTTTTTTTAAATTATGGCACTGAAACTACAAGGCTGGAAATATTATAATCAAGTATCATTTTCTTGTCTAACCCTACAGTGATCCTCCAGCTCCCAAGAGTTTATAACCATCAAGTCATAAAATGCAGTATACTTTCAACCTTTTTGTACTCCCTACCCCTGCATGTATTAGTTATATGGTGATAATCTCTTTACCAGCAAAAGAGGCTTGAGAAAATTTAACCATTTCTTTCATAAACTTTCTCAAAACTGCAGTTCTTTGGAGAGGTCTCTCTCCTATTCTGCAGGAAATTCAAATCCACACCTGGGTGTTTTTGCTGAATGTCGCTGTATACTTTGGAGATGCATAGACATATGAGTAACATCCAGGCAATGTTTTATGTTTTCACTATTTCTGTGACATTGTGTCATCTGATTCTCACCACTGCCAAGATATTTATTGCTGTCTTCATGTCAGAGATGAGAAAACTGGAGTTCAGTGAAATTTAATTGGCTTGTCTAATCAATGGCTCTCTGTGAAGGTGACTCAGCTGGACCTCAACACAGGGCTCCACCTCTCCCCACCCACCGCCTTACATGAGGCCCAAAGCCTCACACTCTGCAATGTGCATACACTTCTCTAGAAATGAGGGAAGAATAATTTTTAAAACATATTCATGAAATGATGTATTCAGAGCTGCTCGAATAACCAAAAAGATCAATCCAGGAAAAGACAATGTCACAATGGCACACAGTAGAGTCTCGATAAAATTTAGTGACTAAGTTCTATAAAAATGGTAGTCAAAGATCTAGTGATGATTTTAATTCAAGTATAAAACATCATAAATGTCTAGAATGTCAGAGCTGGAAAAGACATAAATGTCATCTAGATGGGTGGCTCTCAGCTGGGGGTGATGGCTAACACCTGTGGGGAGGATACCACTGATATCTAGCGGGTAGAGGCCAGGGATAGATTATATTCTATAATACACAGATCAGAATCCCACACACACACAAAAAAAAGATATTGCTAAAAATGTCAACAGTGTCAAGGCTGAGAAATCCTGATCTTGACCAGATGTCCACAGTGTTTTCTGGAAAGGACCAGTAAATATTTTAGGCTGTTGCCATCTATAACAAAAGCAACCATCAACAACCTGTAAGTGAACAGGCATGGCTGTGTTCTAATAAGACTTAATTTACAAAAACAGACAATTTCCTGGATTTGGCCCACAGGCTATATTTTTCCCATCCTGATCTAGATTAATGGATTTCTAATTTCCTCTTTTAAAACCAGTGAAATGTTTCATTCGAGTGAAATATTATGTGCACTCTAAGATGTAACACAGATCACAGGGTTGCTTCTTTGGTTGAATCAAGGATACATACAAGGTAGTCCTCAAAGAAACTCTAGCTATCACCTGAACAAGCCTCCTCTGGGCAGTCCAAAATACTCTGACCTTACCCAATGCCTTTTGCAAATGACCGACATCCTCTGCTGAACACCCTTCATCAGCGTCCCACTGCCCCTAGGGTATGGTCCTTCCAGCCAACAGGACTCACAGGGCAGAGATGCTCAATGACGTAATGACTGAGAAGCTTCTAGGTCTGACTACAGCACTAACTGACTGTGTGACTGTGGGCAAGCTACTTCACTTCTCTGAGCCTCAGCATCCTCACTTACATACAAACAACTAGGATCAAAACCTACTTCACACTGTTTTAAATAAAACTTAAAACAAGATTGATTAAATGAGAATGAATACACTGCTCCCATACAATGCCTAGTATATAACAACACTCAGTCAATTAACGGCAATAATTATTCAGCTTATTCACAGTGATTTGGGGAAATATATGATATCCATTGTTTGCAAGAGAAAGAAACCCAATTACAATGGTTTTAACAAGAGAGAAAGATTTGTTTTGAGAGAAAGATAGTGCAACATGTGCAGATGAAAGGGCTCAGCTAAGAGTTTACTTAGAATGCTAAGGTGGCACATATGAGGGGTGCTAAGCCCATACTTGGCATAAGAGAATATTTCCCACATTGAATCTTAGAGAACAGTTGCCCATAAGGCGATGAGAAGTGGGAAGAATGTTCTGGGCCGAAGGAACAACATAGTGGTGAGAAACCACATAAAGCACACACTTAACATTTGTGCCCATGTACACATGTGTACACATGCATGTGTGCAAATACATGTGTGTTTGTGATAGACTGTGGGCTGCCAGACAAGCAGGCCGATACTAGCAATGAGTAAGGAATGGGTGAGAGATGAGGTTGGACAGGTGAGCAGGGCTCACCTCATGCAAGAAGGTCTCCATGCCAAGGTGAGATGCATAAATTGGATGTGTGGCTTCTACTTACAGTGTACACAGAGGGAGAAAAATCTCCCCTCAAGCAGATGTTAATAAGCCAAAGCTGAACAAAGCTGCTGTCATTCTTCTTTTCAATCCTCATGGCTACCACAACTTTCCTGCAGTTCCTCTCAATTTCTCACTTATTGCATCACTCATGCAGCGGGTAAGTGCCTTTTTTATAGACTTCATTGGATTTCCCTTTCAAGCTACAAAATGCATGCTTGTGACAAGTCAAAGACAGAGGTTAACAGAGGAAAAAGCAACAGTTTCTCCCCTCTCACTCAATCCCTGTCACCCTTCCATCAAAGAAACAAGGCTAAGTTTGATGTGAGTTTCTACACTTGTCTTTATGTTTGTACAACCAAATGTTAATAGATACGGTCATATATGTAAAATTGTTTCCTGTTTTTTTTTTAATTCTTATTATAGTATGATACTTTCTCAAGTTGATATGTAGAGATGCAATTATTTCCTATAAAACTCTGTGATATTTTATAGAATGAGCAAACCTATCTGTTAATTCAATCATCTCTATCAGTGGATGACATTGAATTTGCTTCTGCCATTTTTAACCATTCTCAATAATTTTGCAATAAACATGCTAGAACATTTATTTTTATGTACTGATACATTTATTTCCATAGGGTAGATTCCTCAGAGTTAGAATCATGGGATAAGGGTTACTCATACATCTCATTTTAACAGATAACGCCAGATTAATTTCCTAAAAGATCATAGCATTGCATTTGTATTACAGCACTGTACCTACTTCCCAAATGAGGAGTCAATCAAAAGAAATCATTTTTCATCCACCAGATTGGCAAGTGCTGGCCAGTGGGAGGGAGAAAGGGTTAATGTGTTTGAGGGTTTGGGGAGAAGATAAACTACCTGAATGGTGGAGCATCCTTGAGTCTTCCCTGTGGTCCAAACACTTAAGAACTGGACTATAGAAACTGATCTGAAGCAAGTCACCTGGCTATTCAATAAGGCTAATTTCTCTGTGTAAGAAGTTCCAGAGAAAGTCGCCTTGAAACTATATTAGCTCAAGGTCATTCCTTGCTGCCTGCCCTTCTCTCACTCCCTGAAGAAGCCATAAGCTCTCTCAAGTGTTCTTCTCTTTTTGGGTTACCTTTTGTCTCCCAACTCATATACTCGTGTCAAACCTTTACTCTTTGTTCAAGATGAAACTAAACTTTCCCCTTTTCCAAGAAGCCTCCAGATACCTCCATTGGCAATTAACCTCCTCTACCATTTCTTTGAACAAAAATAAGAATGGCTACTCCATCATCATTCATGACGTGCCAGGTACTATACTATGCACTTTATACCCATTATTTTATTTACTCCTCAAAAATCTTATTTGGTAGGTCATATTAATATCTATGCACTGAAGGTGAGGAAACTGAGGATCAGAAAGGTCAGTCACTAACCCAAAGACACACAGCCAGTAAGGGTAGGAGCTAGGCTTCACACGATCTGATTTGAAAACCCAGACTTTAGGCATCTCCTAATGTCACATAACAAAAGAAGAATTCCACTGAGCAAGCTTCAACTCCAGCGGCAAACTGGTTGGGTCATTGCTTTGTAAACACTGCCTGCTATAGATGAATTTGCTGTCTACAGCTTCTAAGCAGTCTTACCCACCAATGAATCGTATGCATGAAGCAAAATTGTCAAGTCCTACAGTAAATGGCATGCAGTGCGATGTTACCAGAATTCAAGTTTTCTGTTGCTAATTTTTCACTGGGTTGCAAGCTTTAATTTAACTGTCAGACCCTGGGTCTTTTGCCAGCACTAATGGAGGACTGTGGCGGTGATGGTAATTATTTCTAGACGCTGGTACCTCCTTCGTTTATCTTCTGGTCGCAAATACTCAGCGGCTTCAAGCTAATTTCCTTTCTTATTTTCTTCATTAGTTTGCAAACTCCCACTGCCAACAAATACAACCCATCTGATGAAAATGTCAACATGGAGTGTTCAAAATATTAAAACTGTCAAATAAAGATTGTATTTTTACAAGGCAGTCTAAATATGTCATACATGTTGAAACTGCTTTCTGAAGGCATATTATATAGGTCAAAAAGTTACCAGGCTATTTTTTGTAACTCACAAAATAAACCCCACTGTGACAGGTCCTTCTAGATATTAATTCGATGTCTTGAAAATCAGCCTCCAACCTACTCTGAACAAATATGATTAAAATGCTGGCGTCTAATGTTTGTGTTTCAAATAAAGACCACAGGACTTCTGCTCATAGTGAAATTAACAGGAGAATTACCTGAAAGAAGATAGCAGGATTTGGCTCGGTGTTTGTATTTCATTCTCTCCACCATGAAACAATGCAGACAGAAGATGGGGCCTGCTAACCAACACTTATTATTAGGGGTGCTATTGTCTCCCAAATCTCACAGACCAAACACCCTGATTCAAATTGCTAGGTAGCAACAAAAGTTGTGGATGGAAATAAAAGCACCAAAGATCATTGAAAAGCAGCGAAAAAAGGGACAGACCTTGGGTGGGGCTGAGTTGCAGAAGAGACAAAGAAAGAACCACAAATGGGTAATTTTAAATGGAATTTTGAGGGAGGGAAAATCTTCCCAAATGGAACACTTTGCTAAATGAACACTGGTGTGTTTACAGTGTTGATTTAGAGACAAAGAGTCATGTGGAGGGGCCCTCATCTTCCACTTACCCCAACTCAAAGAGCTCAAGTGAAGAAGAAAGTGGATGTATGTATGTCTTACAGACTCTCACCCCTAGCAATAAAAGGAGAGAAGAGTTAGTACGAGATAAAAGAAGAAGCAGAGTCATGTCTGGTAAAATACTCATACACACACATACACACAGAGAGATACACACAGACAAACGCACCACGGGTATTGTTTTTGTGTATGTACAAGAGAGACACTGAAAAAGAAAGAAACTTAGACATGTAGATGAAGACAGAGGCAAAGACAAAGACAGACAGAGATATGAGTAAAAATAGAAATAGAAAGGCTGAGATAAAGACAGAGAGACAGACAAGAGACAGAAATAAAGACAGAGAGAGACAGCCAGAGACCAGAGACAGAGCACAGAGAGGGGAAAACAAGATATTTGTGAAAGACAGTTGCATATCTGCATAGCCAGGACATTGTTATTATTTTGCATATATTTTTTTTTAAGTTTGAGTATAGCTTAGCAGTGAGAAATAAAGAAATTGAGGTCATGTGAGATCATTTTTCTTTCAGAGATGTTTCTAAGCTGCCCGTGGCAATTCCTACAAAGGTTAGAAGTCTTTGTCACTAAACTGAGGTGGCAATCCCTTTGCTTTTCAAACTTTCCAGAGAGCTGTGGTCTGAATGCTGTGTCCATGTTCCCCAACTCACGTGTTGAGATACTAACACTCTAGGTGATGGTATAGAAGGTGAGGTCTTTGAGAGATGCTTAGGTCGTGAGGCTGGAACCCTCACAAATGACATTAGTGCCCTTTTATACAAAAGAGTCCCACAGAGACCCCGCAGATCCATGCCCCTTCCACTGTGTGAGGACACAGTGAAAGGACAGTCATCTATGAACCAGGAAGAAGGCTCTTTGACCTCAGACTTCTGGCCTCCAAGACTGTGAGAAATAAATGTCTGTTATCTATAAGCTACTCAGTCTGTGATATTTTCTCACAGCAGCCCAAATGGACTAAAACACGAGGTGTAAAGGTTTTGAAAACCAACATGATATTCTGTCACTTATATTTGCTGTAAAATGTAAGCATGTAATGATATATATATTATATTATATATGTTATAAGTCAGGCATAGTTTTAAGTACTTATATGGATTAACCCATTTAATCCTCATCGCAACTAGAGGAGGTAGGTCTTCGTATTATCACCTTTCTTTTGCATATGAGAAAACTGGGTCCTGGAGAGATTACATGACTTGCCCAAAATTACACAGCTGGAAGCCGCAGAGCCAGGATATCATCAAGGCAGACCTCATCTCAGAACCTATGACCTTAATTAGTGTATCACACAGATCCTCCCCTCTATGTTGAATTGTGCATTTACATATTTCTATATATTCCACAAAAACAGAGTGCTCTGAAAATTTCTAAAGAAATAAAATTTGCCATGATCAGAAAATATATTTTGGGCAAATTGTCTAGTTGGTGCCAGGTTAAGCCAAGTTAAATCATTTTCTTTATGGTAGCGCTTGCCTGGCCGATGGGAAAGTGCACTATGATTTTCTACGAGGGCAATTTGTAGCATCTTCTAAACATGCTTAACATTTTTTTTTTTTGCTACAGATTCACCTAATTACATAGAATTGATGGACAATACTGACCTAGATGCTCTTTGAAGTGTCCCCCCAATTTGGGACTCTGTAGTTCTTTTCTTAGTAACTATGAGTAAAGGCAATAAAAAAAGGATTTTTAAAAATCCTTTAAAAAATCAGGAGAGAAAAAAACATCCATATTCTTTTACTCACTCGACAACTATGTATTGAATATCCAATTTATACTCCAATACAGTGTTTAGAGACTAAAACATGAAGTTCACTTTAAATGTGAAAAAAGCGGTACAGAAATAGTCAACAAACAAATACCAAATAAACAATAGAATCAGGGAGCTATAAGTACTATGAAAAATGTAATAACTCAGAGCAAGAGGAGGAGGGAGACAAGAGTTGCTCTTTTAGCTAGAAATGTTAGAGAAGGTGACATTCGAGGAAGTGACGTTTGAGCAGAGTTACAAACGAAGTTAGGGAGTAAACCACATGACTGTTGGGGAGGGGGTCCAAAGCAGAGGAGAGGGAAGAGCAGGTGCAAAGGCCTTGAGGCACATATTTACATATTCAAGGATCCCAGGGGAAGCCAATATGGCTGGAGCACTGTGTCAAGGGGGAAAGTAACAAGAAAGATTTAGAGAGGGGCCAGGAGACTGGTGGTCATGTAGAGCCCTGAAGACCACAGAAAGAGCTTGGGTCTTTGCTCTCACCACATGGTCAGCTAAGGGGTGTGGAAGGAAGAAGGACTTTATTCTACCACGCAATGAGTCTTGAGAGCCAGTTTCCCCAAGAAGAAGGCTAGTGTAGACCTATAATAACATCTCAGAAAAAGAGTAACAGAGAAATGTAATTACTAAAGCATCTTAAAAGAAAAAGTTCTAAAGGCGTACTTTGGGGAGAGCCGTAGCATGGTGCTATGGAAGGGTGGAGCAGGGTGGGGCAGGGCCAGCATTGATGGTCTGTGGATCTGAGTTCACATCCCATGTAGTGTGTGTGAGCACACCCGAATATAGTCTTTGATATTGGCTTTAAAAGGGGTTCCTTTTATTTAATTATAAAATTTTCAAACACAAAGAAAGGCATGGGTTTCCTCACTTCCCTTTCATTTCTTCACTTAGCTCCCTCCCTCTCTCCCTCCTATGGAAACCTCTCTTGACAATATTACCAGCGACCACCATGTTATCAAACCCATTGTGGTCTTTACTAGGTCTCTCAATAGCACTTGTCAAGGTGGGCTCAAAGCACTGAGCTCCACAGGCTTCTAGAACATTGTTATCTTCCCATCTCTTCTATCGTCACAGCTTTACACCTATGGTTGTGCTTCTTCCTCTGCTCAGAGATCAGAACTGCTCAGGGGTCAGTCCTGGGCCCTTTTCCAGTTCTTTCCCTTCCTTCCATTCTCCAAGCCAGATATCCAGTTAATCCAAAAGATTCCAGAGTCAGACTCAACCAAGCACTGTGACCATTAAATCTGCCTGTTTACTGGGTGGAATATAACAGGGCCTCTGTGTCACCTGAGGGAGGACACGGGGTGTGGTCCTAGGCAGATGCCAGTGGAGAGTGGAATGACCAAATAACAAAGGATATGGAACCACTGTGGTGCTTATCGTGGTGTGACCACAGTGTTTTGAATATTTATTGACAGACTGCTGCTTGTAAGGATGCTGTGATATGCACAACTATGTTGAAAAATAAGAGAAGCATTCCTGGCTTCAGGCTTCAGTGCAGCCAGAATTGTTAATGATTTCTCGGCTGGCCTCAGAGCCTTTAGTGAGAAAACATCAAAAATTTTTTTAATTCAGAAATTATTAATTAGGAGTAACCTTTGAGTAGAGGCAGTCTCCCTGACCTTGGCTTCATTTAAAACTCTAAATTCAAGGCTCTGGAAATGTAATTAACCCACAGTTTCATCTCATTCAAAACCAATAATTTTTTCTTTAATATATTACAGATTAAAGCTTCCTTCGTTTATGTGCATTATTTGAGAATTTTATCCAGAACACATGAAGATCAAAGAAGGCCTTTGAATTTCTTCAAAACTCATTCCTTTCCACTGTTAAAAAAATTACAAGTTTTTGTACAGGAAATTTTCCAGCACGTTTTTGTTAACCAAATGTAGGAGAATCTGAACCCTATTCATTTAAACATTAAAGATAGATGATTAGATAAGAAGAAAGATTAATGGATGGATAGATGGATGGATGGATGGATGGATGGATGGATGGATGGATGGATGGATGGATGGATGGATGGATGATAGAGACAGGTAGACAGACAAAAACAACTATATCAAACCACAAGAAAAAAAAACAGTTAAAAGCATTATTTCACTTAATCTCCATAGCAACTTTATATAGAATATATGATTTTTACCACCGTTTTATGCAAGAAAACTGAAGCTGAGGGATGTTGAGTAATTTGCCCCAGGTTACTCAGCTGGAAAAAAGAGGAGTGGCTGATAATAGTCAGGATGATCATGATGATGACAATAATAACACAATAATAACCATCTTTTTAAAAAATCTGCTCTGTGCTAGGCACCATATTTGACATTTTATATGGATCATGTCATTTAAGCCACAATAAATTTTTCATTATGTCTATTTAAAGAAACTGAGACTCAGAGTTATTAGATGGCACGACTTAAGTCACAAAGTTATAAGTGCTGGCACTATGATTAGAACTCAGATCAATCTGATATCAGTGGCCAAGATCTTTCCCTTGTACCAGACTTTGTCTCCACTGAAATTTTATTTAAAATTTTATTGAATATTTGTGTTAAAAGCCATCAACTTTGTGGATTGCTTATGGAAGTCATAAATACAGAGCCTCAAAAAAGCTCAGCTCAGAAATATCTCCTGGGTATTATATTTTGAGATTTGAGTAAATAAGAGCCTCTTTTATAATGTAAATACCACCTGAAAATGTTAAGCCTATTAGAAAGTCACACCTTAGTTTTAACAGATAATCCAATTTATACTTGAGCAGCATACTGGATGGGTGTTGTAACCGTGTCAAAATGGGTCATTTTCTTTTTTTTCTTTAGTCTGGGATATCACAAAGGAGAGGAACAAAGAAAATAGCTGGGTATTGTTTTTTAATAAGCTTTTTATTTTAGCATATTTAGGATTTATAGAAAAATTGTGAAGGTAGTAGAGTCCCTATATACTCCATATTCATGTCCTCCTATTAATAGCATCTCACATTAATATGATGCATTTGTCACCGTTAGTGAACCAATACTTATGTATTATTACTGACTCTAGAGCCCATCATTTATTCATATTTAGTTTTTACCTAGTGTCCCTTTTCTATTCCAAGACCCCATCTAGAATACATTACATGTAGTCGTTATGTTCCCCTTAATCTCTGCTGGGCTGTCTGTCATAGCGTCTCAGGCTTACCTCATTTTTGATGACCTTGACAGTCTGAGGAGGACTGGTCAAGCATGTTGTAGGATGCCTCTCTTGAGATGTGTCTGCTATTTTTCTCATGATTATACTTTGGTTGTGGGTTTATAGGAGGAAGAACACAGGGATACAGTGCCACAATATCTAGGGTACATGTTTTCAAGGTGACTTCTCACTGTTGATGTGAACCCTGATCACCTGGCTGAGTAGTTTTCCAGGTCTCTCCACTATAAAATCACCTCTATTCTCATTTTGGCAGGAAGTCATTATGTGGAGCCCACACTTAAGGAGTGAGGATGGAGACTCCACTACATAAAATATCTACATAAATTATTTGTAAAGTGTGTGTTTTATTTACTTATTTATCTCAGTGTGGACAGGTGGATATTTATTTTCTACTTTGGTTTATAATCCAATATGTACGTATTATATTGTGTTGCTTAAATTGTTCCAGCTCTAGCTATTGGAAGCTTTTTCAAATGACTTTGTGTGCCTTTGACATATCCCTATCATTATGAGATTTGGGTGGGGGGGAGGCACTTTTTGGCATTAATAAGCTGCTCTGGGCTTATTTGTGTATTCCTTGTGCCAGTCTTAGAATAAGCCATTTCTCCAAGGAGTACAGATATATTTTATGGGAGAATGGCATGAGAAAATAAAATATGGACTTTAGGAGTGCTTGTTGCTGCTGGAGTATCGCATTCTTCTAGGTCCTCTCAGCTAACAGAGAAGGAAATATATGGATATATATATACTAACCATGTATACACTGTATACACTGTTAAAAAGAAGCATCAGGTCCAAAATGAAGTCACCTGTACCAAGACCATCAGCTAAGATTTAATACTTAACCTAACTGCAATTTTAGTTTTCCAGGAATATAACCTTTAACCAGTCAACATGGAATTACCTGGTCAGCACTAGAGAGATAATCAGACTGGAAGGCTCCCTCTATCACCTTTAGGAGGGCATTTTTGTCTGAAACCATTCATTCTTTGCTATAATTTCCTTCTGCTCCCTTTCTGTCTTTCAAAACCTTCCATTTTGTACAGCCCTTAGGAGTACCTTTCTACTTGCTAAATGGGATGCTGCCCAATTCATGAATCATTCAGCAAAGCCAATTAAATGTTAAAATTTTATTCAGTTAGATTTTAGTTATTTAACCACTCATTTATCAATAAATATTCTTGTACATAACCATCCAAGTCTGTTTTAAGTTAAACATGAGTTCATACTAATGCCTAGGCATACTTTTAAAAATACCAACACCCAAAGAAAAGCCCAGATCAACTGAATTAGAATCAATTAAATTTGAACCCAGGCATGTTGGGGAAGTTATCTTGCCAAGGCCTAGGTTATTTTTTGAAAGCTCCCCAGGTTACTGAAAGATGCTATTAGCCTTGAGACTCACCAGTAGAACCAAAACAGTGGATGTAAAGGGAATGTAATTTTTTTTCTGGGAAATTACATATTAAAATTACTAATAGATGGAAGAATTAAAATTTGTTCCTAATATCTCTCAAGTTTATGTCTTAAGAGTTTTCCTAAACTTTTTAATTTGACTCAATATTTATTTATCAAACTCAGCAGCAGCAACATTGATATATTGTGGATGAGCAGAAAAGGACTTGTCTTAACCTTGAAAAGAACTAAGGTGGAAGAAAAGAACCACATGTATAAGACCCACATACAAAGAAGATGGCCGTCTTTTTATTCATATACCCCAGGAGCCTGAGAATCATCTAGCAAAAATAGTGGAGCACCTTTGAGGTATGAAAAACTATTCTAGGCATCTATACTGAGACACTGCCATAACAGCAACATTCACCATGAAAATTTAACCTTTAACTGAAAATAAACTGTGTGGTCTTTGTTCACCATTTTTGGCCTAAACTTTCAAAAATCCTTGGAATTTCTTGAGTGATAAGAGTGTCATTGTTTGCTAATGAAGTAACCTACACAGGGCCCCCAGATACAGAGAAACCAAACCACTGGCCCATTTTCAAGCTCAGGAAGTAAATCATTTGCCTCTAAGACAGAAGACTCTACTCCTCTATTCGTTGGTGAAACTGTCCCTCAGAAATAAGATATCAAGCTGGAAATACATATAAAATCTGATGCAGCCTGAGCTGGACTAGCCAGGAAGAGAATGTGGCAAATTCTAAGCCCTCCAAGAGAAAAGTCTGCATGATGCTTTTAAGCAAAACCATGAACAGAAGGAGGAACCTTCACCACCCATGAGCCCAAAAATTCTGCTACCACGAGGCTATTCCACTAACAGGAAAGGATTGTCAAATTAAGCTCAACAACCATCTTGACCAAATAAATTTCTGAATTGAAATTTTGACAAAATTTCAATTTTGACAAAATCAGGACTGGCTCGCCACTCAGCTACAGTAGGTGACCATATGGTACAGACAAAGGAACAGAAGTTTTAGGATCAGAGTAGACCTGGGTTTAGATGCTACTGTATCAACTTACAAATTACCTATAAAATCCACTTTGGCAATTAATTTGACCCACGTAAGTCTACCTTCCAGCTCTGTAACATGGAGATACTATATTTCTACTAGTGTCTGATGAAAAAATAAGTGTTGAGGGCTTACTATGTGTCAGGCAGTGTGCTAAACTTCTATAACGTTCACAACAACCAGTGAAGTTGATACTATTTTTACCCCATATTACAGACAAGGAAACTGAGTCATGAGGAAGTTAAGTAACCTGCCTGACCAAGTTCACACAGCTAGGGAGAGGAGAATAAGATGGAGTGTGTGACATTCAGCTGTTTCCAGGCACTAGGAAGGCCTTCAATAAATGCTTCCTCCTCACCCCATGTTATTCTCAATAACCTTCTGGTTTATGCAGTTGAGGCCCCTTTAAAATGTAAATATTTTACTAGGACAAACAGCACATCAAACCATATCAGGCATGAAATCCAATTAGCTTAGCATCTTGCTTTCCAAACTTCCCTGAAGACAAAAATCACTTGTGACACCTGATATCTCTCCCCAGCTCCCAGGACCCCGCCCGGGAAATTCTGAAGCAGTAGACTGAGGTAAGAGGCTGGGAATTTTTATTTTAAATAATCATTTCAGGTAATGCTGATGCTCAGGAAAGCTAAGGAACTGGCTTATTCATCAGAGCCAATAGGGAGAAGAGACCCGTGGGAAATATATGACCGTTCAAATAGCACTGTGAATCTTATAGCAAGGAAGGATGGTACACCTTATTTTACCCCATCCCTTCATTTTACTTATGGGGAAACTGAGACCCAGTGAAGGGAAAATGACTCACACTGGCTAGAGATGGCAGATTTAGAATCTGAACCAACCTTTCCTGATCTCCAAGGCACATTCCTCTCTCTGACACCTTCAGGATGAGCAAGTATTGGTTGGGGTGAGAGGTACAGAGGCAAAAGCAAGTGGGAACATTGGGAGATATGTCAACAGGATAAGTTTAGATAAGACACTTATATGAATGGTCTTGAACCACCCAGAAGGGAATGAGGTAGAAAAAGGGAAGGGAAAAGATTGCTTCTAATGTCTTCTAAGAGCTGGTTCTCTTATATTTATTCATATTTATTGTCTCCCTCCCTCCCTCCCTTTATCTCCCTCCCTCTTCCATTTAAGTCTTTCATCTTTCTCTTTCTCGTTTGTTATCTCTGTATATTTTTCAGATATATTCCCTGTGTCAACTAAAGAGGCAAACTGAGGCAAGTTCAAAATTGCAAAAAAAGACTAGTTTACTTGGGTATACCATTGAAATTGCAACTCTGGAAATGCAAACTATAGCAAGCTACCAGTGAGTCCATTGAGGGTAAGAGGTAGGTTATATTTATGGGCAGGGGATGTAAAGAGGGGAGAGTTCAGTGAGAGTTGATTAAAACCAAAACAAACAGTCTTTGAAAATTCCCTAAACTGACAAAATCAGTCTAGTCATCAAATAAATAAGCAAACAAACAAATAAATAAAGGTTAATTTTGCCTATTTTGTGAGATCAACCTGACTTGGGTCATTTCTTGGTTAAGTCTCTGGAAACCATTAGCAAAATTTCCCAAGGTGGATAACGAGGCAAACTCTGACAAATTCCCTATCACTTAAGGAAATTCCAATATTATCGGTTTTCTGTAAGTCAGGCATTGATAGGAAAGCAGCCTTTCCTTGTTTTGTTTGCCTCCGCTCCTTTCCAGCAGTGGTACCCCCTCCATGTTTTGTTTTATTTTTTCCAGAGCTATTTATTTTTATTTTAAATTAAATTTATTGGGGTGACATTAGTCCATAAACTTGTACAGGTTTCAAGTGTACAATTCTATAATTGTATATTCCACTGTGTGTTAACCACCCAGAGTCAAATCTCCTTCTGTCACCATATATTTGACCCCTTTACCCTTATCTACCTCAGAGTCATTTTCTAATCACCTGCTGGATAACCTCTGAGAGCAGCCAGGCCATAGTTGGAACAGATCTGAACCGTTTAACATGCTTCCTAGGTGTGAGGTTTATCAAACCACACTCCCTATCCATCAAACAGACCTCCAGAGGGGGTTCCCTGATCTGGGGTGTACCTTGAAATCGACAAGGTGAATACACTGGGGAAAGGCTCAAGTCGAAGTGAAACACCTTAGCTTTGCTTTGACCTCTTCAGGGTATATGGGGGGAAATCATTTTGGGGCTTCAGAAAGACAAACGGAAAAACCAGTGGATTCTGCCAGCTTGGGTGAGGAGCCAGGTTCTAGCAGGTGCCCTGGGATAGCAGCCAGTGGCACAGGACAGAGCCAAGATGTCTTTCTCAGGAAGCCACAAACTCTGCTGACTGTCAGGACAAATGTCTAATCAACTGACGCCCCACAAGAAACCCCCTAACCCCTCGGGCTGAAAGTTTCCCAAGTCTGACCAGATTCCCCACCTAGATGCTCAAGTCTGAAGATACAGATAATAGGACCAGAAAGAAACTGATCTTTTATTTATTTTTTTATTCTACTTCCCAGAACAGTCTTCTGCAAATACTATTTAATTCCCGATTAGCATAATTAGATCAAAGACAGAGGACTTTTCCTTTCCACAGGAGGAGGTGGAAGAATACACATTAAGCTCTGGTGTCAAAATTTCTTAGGTTCAAATTCTGGCTCTGTCATTTGCCGCTGTGCAATCTAGAATAAGTTACTGAACTTCACTGAGCCAAAATGCCTTCATCTGCAAAATGGGAATGATGCTAATCAGATGTGTTTCAGAGGGACGCTGAGAGGATGAAATGAGGTGATAAATTTCAAGCACTTAGAACAGTGGCTAGAATGTAATGTGTCAGTTTTATCTGTTAGTATAGATGTGTCCGGTTTGATTGAACTACTAAAATCTGTTCTACTACTTTGAAGTCGGGAGAAAAATCCCAAGATCCAAACTGTGTGAATAGTAAAGATTCTTAGCAGCTATTTGCAAAATCCAAAGCCATGGTCATAAGATGCAGCCAAATAAAATGACCAAGAGCATAACGCAAACATTTCTAATGTCATTTCTATATGACTTTAATGTCTAAGGCTTTTTTAAGATAGTGGCAGATTTAGCCTCTTAATAGTATTCACTGTAGCTAACATGAGTTTTTATTCCCCAAGAATGCTCTGTGGTTCCTGTTTGTACCCAGCTTCAAAGGGAGGTCAGCCAAGGTTAGAGCCTTACTTTGTGGTAACCCAAGAAATGATACATGTCATACAACCAGCCACTAATTACCTAAGTAATGGTGTCAGAATGACCCAGGTTAGAATTCTGTTTGTTTCTTACTTACAACAATTTGGGGCAATTACCTAAACGTTCTGAGCCCTGGTCTCCTCTATAATGAGCACAGTGATTGTAAAAATATCTTTCATAGTCTTTATGTGCTTACCTAAAAGTATAGGCACTCAAAAAAATGCCCTTTCTATTGTTTTTCCTTGCAACCTCCCAGGCTCTCTCTCTTGACTATTTCACATTTTGCTTGTTGGTGAGATCCATGCGGACAATGACCATGTCTGTTTTTCTCATCACTATATCCCCAGCATATAGCACAGTGTGTGGCACATAATAAGTCTTCAATAAACACCTGTAGAACCAATGGAGACTGAATGAACATGAGCTTCCTGAAGTATGTCAGGAGCCCTATATTCTCACCTCTTCCTTCTCTCCCAGCTTCCTCCATCAGAACAATCTCCTGACAGTGGATATTTTTGGATGAAGATGCTGGGCACTGAGCTCTTTGTCTGTGTGTCCATCTGCCTTTATTCCTGTGCTACTAATAGCTTTGAGAATTTTTTTTTCCCCCATAGGTTGAATGACAGCTCTTGGCTAAGAACAGCTTCTGAAATGACCCTAGTGGTACGAAGTTATTTTAAGCCTGTGGTATCTCATCTATTTAGATTAGTTCTATTGGTCCTCTCAGAACCATACAAAAGGCTGGCTGTTCAAGGAGCACTTGGTCATGAGCCTTCTCTTCCTTCCCAAAATATGTCAGACGAGCTCAAAGAGAGAAGGTGACAATGCCCAGGTGGAATGGGGAAACTCAGCTCATACTTGGCATTGAAAGCCCATGTCAGTGGACCCAAAGACTGAGGCAAAATTAGAAAGAAAGCAATTTATCTTTCTAGACTACTGTATTCCACCTTGCCTTAGAACCTCAGCCTTTACTGATCCCCCAAATGTCTAAGGCTCCCCGACATTGAGGTTTCCTATATTCTTCTATACCTCACTCCCACAAAACACAGATTTCATTTTGTTAACATGATTTTTTTAAAACCACATTTACATATCAGTTAAAGAATTAATGACCTAATTACAAGGAATAACAAATTGCTTTTTTTTTTTTTTTTTGATATCTTCCAAGGAGTGTTCCACTGAATTTGTGTTTATTATTCCTCATTATTCTATCCCCAGAAACTAAAATAGTGTCAGGCATCTAGTAGGTTCTCATCTAAATTTATTGAAGGAAAATAGAATATTCTGTGAAAAAAAAAAACTAAAACTAAAATTAGTTTTGACTTAAATTAGTTCTGACTGTAACATAAATTCAAAATATAAGTAGTTTAAATTAAATTGTATTTATTCCTCTGTCATATAAATGTCTAGATGTTGGCCAATTCGAGGCTGATATGATGGTTCTGCTTCCTAAGAAAACAGAGCCAATAAGAAAAAAAGAAAGTGCGGAGAAGCCAGCACTTTTAGAAGTGGTCAGTACCCTGTAGTGCATACATACTACAGTAAACAAAGTACAGGACCTTCTTTTAGTTGGAAAAGATCAAATCTTGGCCCCAAAACTTACATGCACGAACTTGGGTAAGTGAGTGAACTTTCTGGGTCTGTTTTCTCAGCTATATGAAGCCAGGGGGAGTAGAGAAGAGGGCAGAACAAGAGCCCCAACAACTCATGGGCAAACACGGAACCATCATGGGTAAAAGAAAAGGCCCAACAACCCACAACTTTTAAGGAAAAATTGTGATCTCTCCAGCCGGTCATGGCTGTGACTTTCTTCATCTCTTAACCACAGCCCTCTGTCACCACTGCCTGTTTCCTACTGTGGTGTAAGAATTCCTAACAAGAAATTCCTATATATTCCTAACAGGAAGTGAATCAGCACCCCTAAGTTTGGAAAACAAACCAAACAACACAAGGACTTGGGGAGGACTTCTAAACCTTTTTGTCACTTCTACAAAAACATCCTCAAAAGGTTGTAGTGTAAGATTTACCTGCCGAGTACAAGACGTGGCACATTGTAGGTGACCCGTAGATCTCAGTTTTCTTCTCTTCTGTTCGTCAATGTTACTGGAACTTTTTCAATTTATTTTTTAAAAAAGTTAGAGTTACATCTTCATATTTAAATCCAGGATAATCCAAAATCTACTCATTTTATTCTCAAGAGTATGACTTCTTGATCTCCTATAATACTTTTAAATGAGCATGACCTGTTTCGAATTCCTGCACATTTAGGAGCGAAGAGTAATTGTAATATCATGTTTTAACAATAAATCTTGGGAGTGGGCAGTTTGCTGGCAGTCCATGGATCCAACTGCCTGAAATAATAGGAACGTTTTTGACTTTGGGTTTCCTAATCTATAATTTTGGGAAAATATGTCAGCCAAATTCAGAATTCCTGACCTGACCAAATTTAGTCATCTCCAGTGGGGGAGGGGAAAGGTGGGCAATGAGGTAAATCAGAAACATTGTCATCTTTTCATTTTATTATTTTCATGGAAGACAACCCTTCAGGAGCCCTCTTTCTCAAGCTATAATCTAGAGATTCCCAAACTGCTGCACAGACTTTGAGCATCTTGGAAAATTCCTTTGCAAAACCTCTCCTAAACTGGATCTTCGTCTCCTGAATTCCATATATCTATCTCTTTTTTAAATCTAGGTATAACTGACATTTAAAAGGCTGTACATACTTAATGACTACCACATGATGTGTTTGAGAATGGGTACACATATGTGAAGCCATCACCACTATCACGGCCATGAACATATACATCACCTTCCGAAGCTGCCTCTTGTCCCGTTATGGTTGTTGTTATTGTCCTTGTTGTTGTTGTTGTTGTTGCTGTTGTTATTTGTGGTAAGAGTATTTATTATTTATTATTATTATTATTATTATTTTTATTTGTGGTAAGAACACTTCAGATAAAGTCTACCCTCTGAGTACATTGTAAGTATATAACACAGCATCGTTACCTACAGGCGCTATGCTGTGCAGTAGATCGCCAGAACTTGTTTATGTTGCATAAGGGGAAAAATTCAGACTCCATAATCTCCCATCTCTCCCTCTCTCTAACCCCTGACAACTGCGCTTCTATTCTCTGTAGAATTCATTTCCAAATGTCTATTCTCAATCTCTACACTTATTCAGCTCAGACTTTTTAAGGAAACCTATGGCCCTACTTATGTCTCTCCTACTTATTTCTCATCCCCTCTACTTTCTACCCATGCTGCAGGCAGGAGAGACAAGACCCTAATCTCAATTTAGCCATTGACTAAATAACATTGGAGAGGTTGTGGGTTTTCGCTCTCCTCATCTTTAGTGGGGGAGATGTGGTAAATAACTTGTAAGGTTATTCTCTCAGGCACAAGTTATGTGTGTTTCTCCCACTTAAACAACTGAATTGCCATTAAAACAGTAAATTAAGCACTGCATAAGTGATGCATGGTCTGCCTCTCACATCAGTTATAACATACTAAGCAAACTGAAAGCTTAACACAGTATCTGCCACATCGCAGGTGCTAAAAAAATGCTTGCTGAAATTACATATGGATCAATGGATTAATTGCCTTAAGGACAATCACCTCTTCCTGTGATGTTAGAATTTTACACCCAAAGTACGAGTCACAAAATGCCCTGAATGTAGGTAGCCCCCTTTAGCTTCTGACTTTTTCTAGCTGGTTACAAGATTAATGTCATTAATGCCATTAATGCATTTAATGGATCTAGTTAGGAATTACTCCAACATCTGTAGTGTATAACCTAGAATCAATCACTTCTTGGGTGATGAATGGAGAACTGAAGCTCAACAAGGGCACCAGGGTTGCAATTATCTTCCTTCTTTTTTTTTTTTTCCCCCAGGGTCCCTTATTAGAGAATAGCAGATTGGCTTTGTGATCACTTATCATGGAATCCATGTTCTCACCAGAGATCTGAGCAGGATCTGAAAAATGTATTGTTTTTGGCTGACATTGGTACTGATGCCATTTCTTTTTCTTTTTAACTTTACCAAAATGTGTTTGCTCCCTCTCATTTACAAAAATAAGATGCACAAAACACCATCCAAAAAAAAAAAAAACCATAAAAAATGTCTTAAAGGACAAACTAGATTCTCCACTAAAAAAAAATGATTCCAAGAAATAAACTAGTTCTCTTTGTAAAAAGAAAATCAGCCATTACAAATGTCATGAAGGTCTATATTTCACCTTCCTGTTTTAAAAGATATTTTCACCAGGAGTAGAGTTTAGGTCGACAGGTTTTTTTCTTTTGATTCTTTAATGCTGTTCCACTGCCTTTCTGCATTGTGTCTAAGAAATCGCTGTCATTCTTAATACTGTTCCTCTTTACACGACGTCTGTTTTTTTCCTCTGGCTGCTTTTAAGATTTTCTTTTCATCACCGGTTTTAAGCAATTTGATGTGATATGCCTTGGATAAATTTTCTTCACCTTTCTCATGCCTGCAGTTGGCTGAGCTTCTTAGCTCTGTGGGTTTATACTTTCCATCGAATTTTAATAATTTTTAGCCATTACTTCCTCAAAAATATGTTTCCCTGTCCACTCGTTCTGAAACTGAAATTACAAATATATTGAGCCCCTTAAAGTTTAACCACTGCTCTTTCATGCTAACTTTTTTTCAAAGTTTTTCCTACTATATCTTAAAATTCACTAATCTTTTCTTTTGTAACATCTACTCTATTAACCATTCGTGTATTTATCATCTCTGACATTATGATATGCACTTCTAGAAACTCAATTTGGCCTTTTAAAAAATATGTCTTTCATCTTTCTAATAAACATGAGGGAGGAGGTGGTACTGTGTTACAGGGGTAAACCATTACCATCATCTTCAAAATACCCAATGGGGAAGAGGATACACAGCCCCTCCAGGAGGAACTTGCTTGAAGGTCATTCAGATTTCTGCTGGGACCTTCCTCCTGTTGAAATCATCACACCTTGGCAGAGAGCAGTGTTCCTTCTCATGTCACAGTACTTCTCAAACTTCCTCAACATTATAAATGGCTTGGAGTGTTTGCTAAAAGCATGGATTCCTATGCTTTAATCTAGTCCTACTGAATCTACATTTCCAGGAAAAACATTGGGGAATCTCTGTTCTTAACAAGTATCTCATCATCATGGAAGTCTGGGAAACAGTACATAGGGGTTTGCAAGGCCAGATGTCTCTAAACTGTTCTTTTCATAGAACTTGGTCTGCAGCTAGGCTTTTCTGACAAAATAAAGGGGGATAAACACTGAGTTGCAACTGCACACTCTAGAAAAAAAGGCTTTCCATGCCTGTAATTACCTAAGCCAAAAAGAGCATTTCTCTTTCCAATTATGTTTTTAATATTAAAATCTGTGCTTAAGTAAAGCAGAAATACCAATCACTTTGCTGATATTGTGAACCATTAACATTTATCTTTCTAGATTCTAACAACTTATGGATGGTCCTGAACATCTATGATTTGAAAGTGATCCAAAGACACAGGAATTCCTGTGAATTATGAAAAAATGTTACTCTGAAAAAAAAAAAGAAAAAAAAAAGCCTCCCTAGAAATCCAGCCACTAATGCTGGTCTGGAAGCAAACAGTACAAAGAGGACTAAGGAAATGATAATGTTAAGCCAGAACTTAGAAGTTTAAGAGGAAAAAAATCGATATGGTGTAATTTACAAACATGGGTCATTAATAAACTAATGGCTTGAGTGATATTCCCCCCAAAAAAAGCTCTATTGTTATTATATTTTAAAATTTATAGAATGAAAAACTCCTAAGTGTAACTGAGTGATTTTACATCACTGCTTCATTTAACCCTATTTGTTCTGTCAGATTTCCATAGGGCATTTTTTCCCACTGAACTGGAATTTCTGCACATCAAGACAACAGTCACCTCACAAACATAAGTACAGTATTTCTACATGTTTTTCCAGGCATCCAAAAACTCTTCTGCCGTAGACTTTAATTTTCTTACCAACAACATCTTTAGAATGCCAGTGACATTTGGAATTCCTCATAACCAAATAAATCTCTCCTGGTATCTAACATTAAACATTTACATGAGTAAGTGACCTTAGGTAAGTCAACACACCCCTCTGAGATAGTTTCTTCATCCATAAAATGGGAGAGAAGGGAGAGAAGAGAAGTAATGGATAAACCTGACAGTCTCTAAGCCCCAGCATCTAAAGCATACATTTTATACTTATATTTAACATTTAAAAGCACTAAATCCATAGTGAGATACCTTTGGATTCAAATATTAGCTCTGCCACTCACTATCATTGAGTCCTTAGAAAATTTCCTTAGGCCTCTCTCTACTCCCTTTAATGAAATAATACTATTATATGCCAAGACAAAATTATTGTTAGAATTAAATGAGCTCATTCATGGGAAACGACTGACATACTGCCTAGTTTGCAATTAGTCTTCAAGGACTGTTAGCTCTTATATATTGCATTATGAGTAGGAGGAAGATGAATTATTAAAGTAACAAAGGAGGTAATACGCTGTTGGGAGTTTAGCTAAAATACTCCAATGGTACTGCTGCCTTGGTACCCACTTTTTTTGGTGACACGGTCTGAAGGAACTTTAAACTGACACTAGCCACTCCATGTAAGCCTGTGACCAGGTTAACAACCTGTGCAGTCCAAGGAAGTGTAAGTTCCTAATGAGACTTGCCAACAGTCCTGGTGATCAAGTCTCCCTTATGCACCCCTTAGATAAGGCCCACACAAAGCTTTCCAAAACCCCACTCTTTGGGTTTGAATCGATCAATCTGGCCTCAGCCCAGGAAGCCCAAATTGTGCTACCTATGGACCCTAAGAAAACATATGCCCCAGGTCCCCTCTCTATCTGCATCCTTCCTTGACCTCCCATGTGTCCTCTCAAGATAGGCTGGGTACTTCTTCCAGGACCTGTGAGCAACAAACTTCTCTATGTCAGTTTCCCTCAAGGTTTGTTGTTGAACCTGGGCTCACCACTCAGTACCCTGTGCTCAACTTCACAAGTGTTAATTTGACAGATTGCTAACCTGGACTCAAAAGCATTGATGCAGTCATCAACTTTCTGAGATCTAGCTGTTACTTGGCCTCTCTTAGAAGCTAGAGGACTTTAAAAAACATTCTCAGTGACACTCATCCTCCATGGCCTTTCCCCAGCTATCAATCAGAAAAGGGTCATATTTCTCCCAGTGAACCTCACCTTTACACATATATCTCATTATTTTCCAATGGAAACCAAGAAGCTTTGAGGAGACCCTGAGATAAAAACTGTGGTACAAGTAGTCTTTTAAGTTTGTTGATTTAGCTCCAGCATTTTAAGACTCTTAATTTCTCAGCAGCTCTGTCTGTGTTAATACAATTTATGGCCATTTTAAAAACAAAACTATTATCTCTAGCATAGAGATTAACGGGCACCCAATCATTTAGTCTGGCGCTGATGCTAATGCTTTTGTCTTCCTCAGGACAGGAGGGGCCGCAGAGAGAGAGAGAGTTTTTTTTTATGATAATTCGAGTGACTCCATAGGCCATCATAGCTCCCAAACCTGATGTACAAATTAAAAAGTCAAAATCATAAATTTTTTTTTCATATTCTATAATTGTTCATCTTTACCTCTTTCCTTGGCTCATTATACAAAGGTGTTCGTATCACATGATGATGATTAACCAGTATCCAGAACCCCAGAACGGGTTCTTTTGGAAGATTTCCAGAAAAAGCTGGTCTTCTCTTTGCAGTCTTGTCACCAGCAGACAGTTCCACTCTGGCAGGCCTTGGCTTTCATCCTGCTCTGGTTTGCAGTAAAGGTATATACATGCTGGGTTTATTGAGCAACCCTCCCACTATCTCTACCAGCACTTTTTAAGAAGAAAAAAATGTAGATTTGCAGTATATTTTCAGCAGTCTCAATGGTATCTACTGCCTGGTTCCCATTGTTCCTTCACTAAAGAATTAGAGGCACCGAGAGGGAACAGCTAGACACCTGCCTCTACAACCTCCAGGAGTTGCTTAATGAAACTGTGACCTTAGGTGAAGTGATTAACCTTTTAAAATTAAAATGCCCCTGCTGAGCACCACATCCCATCCCTCAGCAGCTCCTTTATTTTCTCTCTGCAAAATATGTCTTAACTCCACCTCCTTCTTTTGATCTCCACGGCCACCACTGTAACCATCATCATTTTTACTAGACACTCTTAGTGGTTTCTAGTCTAGTCTCCTGCTTCCTCTCCTGAACGCCCATGATCCAGTTTCCATACGGAACGATCTTATAACCCTACACCCAATTTCAATGTGGGAGGGTTTTCCCCACACCATCAAGCAATTCTCTGACACCTATTGGGTGTCCCACAGTTTAACTCAATTCTGACAGTAGCTTCCTGAAAACAGCATCAGATTCCACGGGTTAAAGGTTCAGTCCTACAACATCCTTCATGTTGCCCTGTATAAATGTTATCCTATCCCTCTTCAGATGCCAAAAGCAAGTCCCAGGTTGTTTCCTGGGCTTCTGACCTATTAGCTATCGACTGAAGGTTCCCATGACCCCCTCCTAGGGTTTGATTAGCTCGCTAGAATGGCTCCAAGAACTCAGAGAAACAGTTTACTTACTAGATTATTGCTTTTCTATAAAAAGACATAACTCAGAAACAGCCAGATGGAAGAGGTACATAGGGCAAAGTACGTGGGAAGGAGCATGGAGCTTCCATGCCCTCTCCAGGCCCATCACTCTTTCCAAATCTCCAAGTGTTCACCAGCCCAGAAGCAATCTGGACCCCATCTCTTTGAAGTTTTATGGAGGGTTCACTACCTAGGCGTGATTGATTAAATCATTGGCGATTGGTGATTAAACTCAATCTCTGGTCTCCCTCCCCTTCCCAGAGGTGAGTGTATGGGATAGAAAGTTCCAACCCTCAAAGCACATGCTTGACTCCACCTGCAACCAGTCCCCATCCTTCGATTAGGTCAACAAGCCACCTCATTAACATAACAAAAGATACCTTTATAGAACTTATCACTTAAGAAGTCCTAAGGGTTTTAGGAGCCCTATGCCAAAAATGGGATGCAGACCAAAAATATATTTCTTATTATAAATCACAATATTGCACCAGTCAGATATATTTCTTCTTTGATGAAAATTTTTTTTTAGCCTCCTGTCTCCAAAAACTTACTGATTTCCGAGTCTCTGCTTAATCCGACCCCTGCCTACCTCTCCAGATCTCTCTGTGACACTTCCTTTTCATCCTTCATGTTGCCCTGTATAAATGTTATCCTATCTAAATGTTACTCAGGCACAGTATTTTTCATATCAAGCTGTTTATTTCTTTCATAGAACTTATCACAAATTTAAAATATCTATTTACTATTTTCTGATTCTCCCATTAAACATAAGAGTTATCAAGGCAAAGATCAGGCCCCTTTTATAGTATTATCTCTACTACATAACTTTAGTGGGCATACTTCTAAGATGGGCCCCAAGATTCCTGCCCCTGGGATGTATAATCCCTACCCCTTGAGTATAAGCAGGACTTGTGTATATGATGGGACATGACTCTCGTGATAAGATTACATTATATGGGAAAGATGAAGACATTTTGCAGATATAGATAAGATCCTTAACCAGAAGGCTTTGAGTTGATCAAAAGGGGCACTACCCTGGGTGGACTGACCTAATCAGGTGAGTCCTCACCGAAGTCAAAGAGATAAGTAGCAATGCTTGTGCAGGCAGCCCCCACATTGTGGGATGTGGAGGCTGCATAGCAAGGATTTGAGGGTGGCCTCTGGAATCTGAGAGTGGTCCCCAGTTAACAGCTGGGGACATCAGTCATACAATAACAAATAAATTCTGCCACCAACCAGGGGGCTTGGAAGAGCACGCTAAGCATGAGATAAGACTGCAGGCCCAGCTTAGATTTCAGCCTGATGAGACCTTGAGCAGAGGACATGCCTACAATGTGCCTTGAGCAGAGGACATAGCTACAATGTGCCTGTATCCCTGACCCATAGCAAGTGTGAGGTAACGCGTGTGTTTGTTTGAGCTACTAAATCTACGGTGATTTGTTATGCAGCAACGGAAAGCTTATATAAATTGCAAAGTAACCAGCACACAGCAGGACTGTGTAAATAATGTTGAATGAATGACTATCTATCCGATATTGTTTTTAAGTGCTTTCCTGGAGTTAGAGGATATATTTGGATATGGAAAAGAAGGAAAACATGAAAGAAGTGAGCATTTGAAGGGAAGGATGACAAAGGGAAGGCAGAAACTAAAATGGACAAAAGCTTCGTGATTATTCCAACAGTGAACCCTGCCCTTATATCTCAACATATAAGATCCAAGATTTATTTGCCCAAATGTCTGGAACTATTTGTAGAAGGAAATACTGGGGAAGTAGACATGCAAAGATGAGTTTTACTCATTGTAAATTAAAGAGGGTTGTAGTCAAAAGAAATTCAACAAGAATTCCAAAAAAGCACAGTACTTCCTGGTATTTCCAGAAACTCAGATAAAGCAGAGACCTTAACTTTTAAGTCAATGCACAAAGAAGAGCCTTGGAGGTTTTTTGTTCATTTGGTTTTTTTGGTTTGTTTTTCTCCTCTTTCCTAGAGGAGCATAAACCTATTATCCACATCTAAATTACAGCAGCAAGCAGTGTCTCTGAAGACCAACCGATCTGCTCATGGTGGCCTCATGGGGTCCCAGCCAGCATGAGTAGAAAGGGAGCTCTTTCAAGGGTGGCACACACTGATTTTCTCCCTGGCTCTCCAACTCCTGGGCTGGGAGGCCGGTGACCAGTACCTTCACTTCTGGATCCCAGCAGTTGTAAAAGGGGAGTAATAATTCAAACTATCATCATCACTCAGGAATTAGGGTGAGGGTCACCTGAATGCAGAGATGAATGTATCCAGCTATACAACTGTGCAGCTTATTAAAAGCTGGTCTCACAGAGGAATCAGCAAATTGTTTACTGGCAGAGATCTAGTCTTCTTTCTTTGTCTTCTGCTCAGCAATCAGCAAAGGGCTCTGGACTCAAGTCAAACTCTCCCAAGGCTACTACTGAAGGAGTTTTTCTGTCAGCACACCCAGGGACCCAGCACATAGCACATCAAGACAAGGTGGAACAGCTATGGTTTTACCCACAGGCACTGGGATCCATAGGCTGTTTTCCAGACTTAGATTAATTTATACTGCTGATAACAACTGTGACTTGTTATTTACACAGTGAATATTACTGAGCACCTTCTATGTCTGGCTGTAGACATTAGGCATAGAGTGGCAAATGAAACAAATCCTGCACCCTACAAAGACAATCTTTGCCTACCACAGCCCTCCTCACCTTCGACCCATCTCCACATCCCTCCAAATCTTTTCATCAGACCACTTTGCTGGGATACCTCCTTCATGAAGACTTCTCTCCATCTCCCAGCTAGGAGCTGTCCTCAGAATATCTAGGCACTCAGACTGAGACAGGAACTCATCATGAGCTGTCTTGTGGTATGCCCTACCTTCAAGTAGCACTCAGGTGAAGACGGCACCTATCTCCTTGGTACCACACACAACACTTTACACATCTCGACCAAACACAGTGAGCACTCATCATCATTAAGGATACTCAGCCTTGATGCTTCACACATACAAAATTTAAGGATACCTTTATTTTTAAAAGTAAATCAAAGCATATTGTAGATTACCCCTATAATCATATCCTGACAAGTTATCTGAGTACTCTTTTGAATGGGTGAAAAAGAAGAGATGGACTCATCACTTGGGAACTAGTAATGATACATGACCTAAGGACGTCTGCAGAGTTTGCCATAGACATGTGAGGGAGGGAGGAAGAAGTGGGGCAGAGACAGGGGTGGTGAGAGAGAGAGAATCTCGCTCATCTAGACTCACTGTCAATAGCTGACCACTGTCAACAAGGTTGTGCCCAGCCTTCCAGATTTTTCTCACTGCCCATGTAGTCACTGATATATTTCAATGTAAAGTCACACTTTAAACCTCTACCCCATTCCATGTAAGGCAGACAGTACTCCACTGCATGGATGCACTGCTACTTATTTAGCCAATCCTCTTCTGTTGGACACTTAGGTTGTTTCCATTTTTTATTGATATGAACAATATTACAACGAACATGTAGCTACAGTGTAGCTGCAATGAACATTCTTATACACATGGCTCTGTTCATTAATGTGACTGTTTTTGGAAGACAAATTTCTTAAAATGTCATTTGGCAATATTGAAATTTGAAATACACCTCCCTTTGGACCCTACAATGTCACTTTTGACTATTTTCTAACAGACTGTCATCTCCTGAATACTGTGCAGTGCTCCCTCCCTTCTGCCCCTATTCTTCTGCAATACCTTTGGGCATAAAGCTTTGGAGATGAAGAATAAAACTATTTAAGTGATGCTATGATGAGGCATAGTGATTTCTATTGAGTCAAACAACCAGGGAGGGTGGGCAGTCACTGTATCTGCCAAAGACAGAGAATAAAGTTCACTGATCATATTTATCAGCCCATAACATGAAGCTTCTCTGGGGATTCTGATTATAGAAAACTTCAATAGTTTGAAAGATTTGAAACTCATTTGCCTGAAAGTCAGAAATTGACCTTTTAAGGGTATATGACTGGGCAACCTTCCATTGATTCTCCTCTACTATCCATCATCTTTACCGTAGATCTAGCAGTAATAGTTTGGAAGCTGTTCCATGGGATTCTTCAAGCCTCATGTATTATATTCTCCTTACAGACTCCCGGTGAGTAGTGAAAATGAAGATGGTAGGAGGAAGCCAAATTTTCATTTTCTTTCATGCACAGGTGTCCACACTGGGCAAAGTGTTCAAAGACCTTTTCCAGTTTCTACAAACCTGCTGCAAAGGCAGGAAACTTAGCACTTTGGAACAGATCTGTGTCATCAAACTATGCCCTAAAAGTGAATCTATGCAATAAAACAAGGGTCTTTTGTGAAACTGGGATATTCTTGGAACACCACATGGTTGAGGTGATAAGAAAGAATGATCGACCACAAAAACAGCATCAGATTTCAGCATGGAGCATCAGATAGAGCAGGCTCCTACAGCATCTGAGGCTGCTGGCCTACAGGGAGAATCAAGGTAAAGATCTGCACAGTTGAAATCCTACATGTAAAGCCACCAGTTGGGTCTATCTCAGTGGTTCCAGACTGAGTGCTTTCAAATCTGCACATGTGATGTTGAATCAGTTCAAGGAAGACTCGTTAGTTCCCAAACATGGATGATCCAAATCAGGATAGAGAAGTAGGCAAATCCCATCCTCAACTCTTGGATGGGAGTGACTCTGAGTGGCAGCTCATGTGAGAAAATAATATGATTCATCAAACTACTGTGAGAAAAAAGCCTGAGAGTCTATAATGTAAAACTGACCTATAATCACCTTTCTCACCCCTGCTGTCAAGATGGTAGTCTATTCTATTGTGAGTATAAAATGGATTAAAAAATTAACCTTTATACAGTGTAGCTAAAGGGATGTTTAATAGTGTTACACAGGAAGTGACACAGTAGGGGATCCTTTTCAGCTTGGACGCATTGAAAATTATCTTTCTTGCCTGCGAGGAATAGAAATGAAAAGCCCTCCTCCTTCCACCAAAGCTCAAACAGAATAGAGAAGCAGCAGTAGGTGAGACACAGAATATTCCATAGAAATAGGGAAGTTATTTCTGGATAATTGGCAGCAGACATGTTGCAGAACACATAGGAGGAAGGATCTCCATAGCAACACAGTTGATGATGGCTCCATATTTAAACTAAATGTTGAGCCTTTATACTTTCAGAGACTGAGGATTTCCTGTAATTTCGGTTAATAAGTTTTCTAACTCCAAGAAGCAAACATTCCAGCAGAGGTCCACATAAGGCAAGAAGAACATGAGATATGCAGAAAATAACTCACAAATCTTAAAGGTTTTATAGAAGAAAGGAAAACGCAGATCAAATGAGAATAGAGTCACTGAATGAAGCTTTCAGCAATTCCTAGTGAGGATCAACTAGATATTAACTATAAGCCTTATCACATGTCATTTTTGGTTTTTTATATATAATTATGCTTGTTAAGTGTACAATAAAATGGTACATAATATTCCATGACCTCTTTATTTATTCTCAGTGAATAATTTTTTTTTGCTGTTATGGAGCTCTGTGTTGTAGATAGATAGGACTCCCATCTGATTCAAGATTTAGTGTCTACAGTAGGCTCAGGTTGAAAGCACCTTTTGCATAATTCTTTGTTGGACACAGCTCAGTCCATCTGTGAGAGGGGATAACACTCTCCTTTCACCATAAAAGTACATCAGGGACAGACTTGCTCTTGGTATTTATGTTCATCTATCCTCTGTTTGAAAACATTACAATGAAGCCGGAGCATAATAGTGATTTTAAAATAAATAGTTCACTCTCCTATTCATTCCCCTATAAAGACTGGGCAGATTGAAGGTGGTTACTGGCACCTCCAGGAGCTCATCCTAATGCCACATGTGACACCCAATAGCACTGCCTACCTCCTTATCCCACTGGCCATGCCATCTCCATGAATCAATTCGTCGTTAAGGATCTAGTAAAATGAAGTATATCTTTAAGTGGAAAGCTTTATACTTTTACTATTCCCAAAGGTGCTAATAGTTTAACAGGAGAATAAAGCCGTTAGACAAAGGAATTTAGATGTCAACAAGCTGCTGAGGGTCTTTTTAGTTAACATAAATGGATATTACAGGCATCTAGACAGTTAAATGGCAGTATTTTTAAAAATCTGACCCTGTTCTTATGCTTAATTTTCTAACACTTGATAAAGCAATGCAAACTAACCCTAATAATAAAAAAGAAAATTCTGAAGTATTTATTATTTTTTGTATTATTCGACCCAGAATTTCCACTTCTGGTAATTCATCCTAAGTCATCCAAAATATGAAAGAGTTTTTAGCAATGTTAACCACAGTGTCATTTTAATAGCTAAAAATTGAAAATAATCTAAATGTGCAGCAATAAGAGAGTGATTAAGTAAATTATGATACATTCATTTATGATGAGATAATATCTTAAAATATTAATGTTTGTGCTTTTCTTTTCTGTACTCCATTATACATGACCCTTCTCCTAGTTAATCAGAGGCATTCAAAGGAAATTGGGATTGTTATGGTAAGAATAGAGAGAAAGAAACAATCCATATCCAGTCTCTTTATCTTCTAAAATAAGCCTTGATAATCACAAGGAATGGCCTTTGGGGGAAGCTGATTGATAAAATTTATGCAATGATAATCGACTGGAAAAGAAAAGATAGGCAGTCATTCCTCCCATCTTTGTTCCTGTTTAGAAGAGATAGGCCATGATCTTGAAGGATGGGTGTTGCCTTATACTAAAGCAATGGGAATGGACCAAGAGGAACCACAGGAAGAGAAGGCAGAATCAAGAGACAGGCCAAATATCCCTACTGGAGGAAGCTTGTCTCAAAGCAGATGCTGAGAACCCCTGCAGTCCCTGACGGCCTTCCAGCGATGGCTACCCACAGATCCCCAATGGTGTTCCAGCAAAAGGATGACCGTATATATCCTAAGTCTTTGAAGACCTCCAAACCGCCCCGTGTGGACTGATGCCTTTCAAGATACTCATGAGCCCCTCAACTGTAGGCTCCTTGATGAATAGGGAGCAATGATAAGGTACCAGGGAAAACTCTAGTGCTAATAGTTGAGTGGGCCAACTCCTTTATACATATAATAACAACAACTATCGCTTACTACCTGCTTGGCACAATTTATAAGTATCGAATTTTATCTTCACAACACCCCTTCCTATGAAGTAAACACTGTTATTAGCTCATTTTACATATGGGGAAACTGAGGCAAGAGATGTTCCATAGCTTGCCCATGACCACACAACTAATAAGTGGTGAATTCAGGATCTAAACCTAGACAATATATCCCCGGAGCCTGTGACCTCAATGGCAGGGTTACACCGCTTCCCATGGGCTGTCATTAAAAATAATGTTTCTACCAAGTTTCTAACAAAACAGGGGACGCTTGTGTCATTACTTTAAGTGAAATGATCTGAATTCAATACTGTACCAACAACGTAAAACACATAGAATAAACAAACATTAGAGAGATAATAATAGTCGACTGTGGTTGGTAGGGGGATTATGAGTTAAGTTTTCTTTTTGATTTTTCTGTATTGAAAATTTTCTCTATAATGAGCATATATGACATTTAAATTTCAGGAGAGAAACTCACTTTTAGTGATTTTTGAGCTTCCCAAACACACACATGCATGGGCGCATGTGCACACAAACACATTTTTGAGTTACAAACTCCAGTTCTTTGAAGAAATTGTAGATTTTGGCAACAGTGAGAGGAGCCACAGAACATATTTTTAACTAGAGTAGTTCAAAAGCACTTAAAACTTTGCAGAACAAGCAGGGAATAGTAATTATGCTAAATTTATCCTCTCCAGTGCTTTGATAGGAAGGACGGGGTCACAGATACAGAGATGAGGTCAGCATAAGCTGTCACATCTGAGCAGCCCTGACATCTTTCTACATTGTTATAACTGGGAATGGTCTCAAGACCAACGTTCCCAAATAGAACTGGCATAGAAGTCAGCACCAAATTTTTCATTTTCACTCTTTACATGATGTCTTTTGGTGAATGCATATGCTTAGTTTTCACACAATTAAATTTACCAATCATGTTCTTTATAGATGGTGCCTTTTGTGTCTTGTTGAAAAAATTCTTCCATATTTAAGTTCACAAAAACATCCACCTATATTCTTTTCTATAAGGCTCTATAGTTTTTCCTTGTACATTCAGGTGTTTAACGTAGTTGGAATTAATTTTTGTGTATAGCGTGAGGTAGGGGTATAACTCCATGTTGTTCCACATAGATAACAAATGTCTTGACACATTTAATTTAATTTAATTAAAACATCCACATTTTCTCCACTGATGTGCCACCTCTATCATCTGAGCTCTGTAATCTGTCTGTTCCACTGGTCTCTTTGTCTACAGCTATTCCAATACCATACCAATTCACTTACTGTCAATTTATAACAAAACATGAGATATAAGAGCAGCACTGAAACTTAGAAGCAAGTGCCATGATGAGAACTGGCTAGAGGATGCACTTTGGAACCTCCCATATCCGAAAAAGAAACAAAAACGAAACTGGTAGATTTTGTGCCCCATTGTCAGATTTGGTTTGCCTGCTTTTGTTGATTTGTAGTCTTTAGTACACTCCTGCCCCTGTCACATGATTGTGCGACTGTTGTGCATTCATGGATTAATCATGTACCAGGTCCATGGGGTAAATACAGAGGAGAAAACAAGAGAGAGGGGAATAAACAGTGTTCAGGAGTGAAATAATAGAATCAAGTTACTTTTAGGCCTTCTATCTAACACTATCCAGGGCAAGAGGAAATTCTGGGCAGTATTACTATCTCAATGTTCAGAATTTGAAAGGTTTGAGGAGCTTAATTTAGGAATGTGGAACAATTAGTTCATCCCTAATATTATGGAGCCTGCCAAACCACCCTCAAGGCTGGCATGTTCTGAATTTGGCACTGGAGAAGATAAAACATCACCCTGGATCATCGTCTTGCTGCTATCTACCCAGCAGGACTCTGTGCTCCTCTTCTAATTAACAGAGCCAAGGATGGTCTACTAGCTCAAGAAATGAACAGCTGAAGAAGTTATATTTTTCAATGTGAACACTCACCTCTAAGTTGCATTAAAATAGGCTTGAAGAAACAACATCTTGTAGACGCCACTGTTGGTGTTGTTCTTGGGTATATTTGACTCCCATCTGGTCACACCAAGGTCGCTCCTAATTTGGTCCTCTATAAATATTCAAGACATTTTCTTCTGTCACAGTGTCCCCATACATGTCTCAGAAGTGTTGCATAACAATGGTAGCAGGTAAAGGAAGTTCCTGGAGACTCCGTAGGCAATGACCTAAGGATAAAGAGATCATATATGAGCTTATTGTGCCTTAGTTAACTCTCTTGCTTTAAAGTAAATGAGTATTTCCTTAGTCTTATTCTGGAGAATTTTCTGGAAAGAGCTAGCTTGGCCTTAAAAGCAATTATTTCAAATTTCTTTTTTTAAAACCAAAGAGGCTAAGTCTTTATACACCCAAATGTACTCATCACAACTTGTCTTATTCCTGATGAAACATTCATAAATGAGGGAATTTGGAAGGGATGATTCAATTATTCATACCAAATATGACTATGAAACAGATTTATTCACTGCTCTATAATGAACTGCCCTGGGCCTCTCTCCAGAAAACTTGCATGTGGAGATAATACTCACAGCCCCATAGCATCCATCACACTTACTTCTTACCCAGCTAGCCATCTGGTTTATAGGGAAAAGGATAAGAAGGGTCTAGCAAACATTTAGGCAAAGTGATCATTTGGCTGCTTATTTCTATCTTTCCTTTCTACCAACTTAGCAAGTCTTGAGCTTCGGTCAAAGTTTTAATCTAAAGGAAGTATGAAATCTCGTTATAAGATAAACAGTAGTAGTAATAACAGTAATAATTGCTATATATCTACTTTCTTTCCCTTGACAAGTGATCCATTCTCACTTGTTGACTTTCACATCTATACCTGTAACCAGGACTTCCCCCTTGAGCCCCAGACATGATCTATAGCTCCCTAGATATTGGGATGTCAAACAAGCATCTCTATTTAGATGTCAAACAAGCATCTCTACTTTAACATATTCAAAATCAAAAAAATTTTCCCCTGAAAACCTGTGGCTCCTTTAGTCTTCTTCATCTACATAAATTATACTATCAACAAAATCATGAAGGTTGAAAGTCTAAGAGTCACTCTCTTTTTTTCCCCTCACACCCCTCATCAGAGTACTCTGTGGACTCTTCCTACTTCTCTCTATTTCCTTTGCTTCTGCCCAAGTTGACATCATTTTTACTTAGGTCATTAGAATAAGCACTTAACTGGTCTTTGTCCTATCCTTATGACTCTATAACATTCTTTACAGAGCAGTCAGAACAATCTATTTCAAGCTTAAGTTATATTACTTATGTTCCCTTTCTCTTACTTTAAAACATTCCAATGGCTTTCAATCACAATTAAAATAAAATCCAAATTCTCACTGTGGCCTACAAGATCTTCCATCAAATCACCCCCACCTTCCTCTCTGTACTTACCTCAGACCTTCTGATGCCCACTCAACATGCTCCAACCACACTTCCTTTCTCTACATGCCTGAAATGCTCTAAGCTCATCTTTATCTCAATGCTTTTGGCCTTGCTGTTCCTTGCCTGGAATGCTTTTCCTCCAGATCACACAATTAACTTCCTGTCTTTCAGGTTTCATCTCAAATGCATCTTCTGTGAAAGCCTTTCTCTAACTTCTTGTGCTAGTCAGACTCCAACCAGGGAACCAGAAACCTTTCTAAGTATATGAAACAGAAGGAATGAAATAGAGACAATTCATTAAACATGTAATGGATGAGCTTTGAAACCAAACAAGGAATGACTACCCAAAGATTTGCAACAACAGGAAAATTAAGTACACCCAAGACTGGGAAGTCAAAAGAAGGAAATGATATTCTTGGATTCCATAAATAGAGTCCTCAAGTGGAAGCTGGAAGAAGCTTTAGACCTGCCAAGAAGAAGTTAGAGAAACAGAAGAAACCCAACCATTGCTTGGGACCAAGTCAGCACAGAGAGAAAGGAAGAAATACTGTGACTTCTCCCTTCCTCCATTCTTCTAATCTCCCACTAGTGCTTCCATGAACTGAACCTGTATGGAAGGAAGTCAGTGACATAGGAGTTTGGGAAACACATCCTAAAGTCTCCTGACCACACATCACAACAAAGGAGTGAAAAAATACAGATCCAAGAGCAAACAGTCGAAGACCAGTGAACCACCCCATTTCATCTTACCATCTCTCCTCTCCTACTCAATTCTGATCACCTTATCTTGTATAGCTCTTTTCACTGCACTCATTACACTATACGAATTATCTTGATTATTTGTTTATGCATCTTCCCCAATGAGAATGTAAGCATCATGATCTTTGTCTGTGTATAAGTCTCCAGCACCTTAAACAGCACCTGAGTCACACAGGGCATTTATTGAAAATACGCTGAACAAGTGGTTACTATGTCCCACAGGAACTATCTCATCAAATCCTTATGACCATCTCATGATTGTTTTATATGTAAAGAATGCTCTTTTCACTACACTCATTACACTATACGAATTATCTTGATTATTTGTTTATGCATCTTCCCCAATGAGAATGTAAGCATCATGATCTTTGTCTGTGTATAAGTCTCCAGCACCTTAAACAGCACCTGAGTCACACAGGGCATTTATTGAAAATACGCTGAACAAGTGGTTACTATGTCCCACAGGAACTATCTCATCAAATCCTTATGACCATCTCATGATTGTTTTATATGTAAAGAATCTGAGGCTTTGTGGAGTATTGTGAAGCATTATGCCTTAGATGGATTCCAGCACCAAGTAAACTGTCAATAATATAAACTCCAAAGAAGAAATGACCATCTACATATATAACCTATCAGTGTGACATTGTGCCAACTTAAAAATTCAGTTTTGCTAACAGTCAGTATCTTATTTAACACCTTCACTGAGAAGTGTTGGATAGAGCATCTGGCATTTGCTCACCACTTTTATCTCTTCCAAAGAGAGAGTGAAAGGAAACAAACCTGACAAACCTTTGTCAGTTTGGAACAAAGAACCAAAACACCTGACCTCGACCTACTGATTCTCAGGCAATGAAGAGCTTGTTCCAAGACTTACAATAGCACATTTTAAGCTGGACACTGGACAATATAAAATACTGTGTCTGAAAAAAAAATATGTGTCTGATGGCTGCCCTTTAAGTATAACTGTGGGTGTTAATTGTCTCTTGGTGAAATAACACTTCCCCAAGAAAAAAACAGACATCTAAATTCCAACCACATGACTTGATAAAGAATCAAACAGGAATCACAGAGCCACATTAAACTTGGGGCTAAGTATCTTACACATACATGGCATCTGGCCACGAATCATCTGTCCTTTGGAAAGAATGGGGAAAAAAAATTTCAGGAAGACTCCACTTGGGAAAACACCAGCATCCCTACCCCAACGCAGCTCCACGTTGGTGCCTGCAGTGTGTGAATCATGGCTACACAGGCTGTCTCAAGAGAGAAGCCAACATTCTGTCTTTAGCTTTTGAAGCAGCTCTTCATCTCGTAAGAATGTCAGCTGTTCATTTTGCAACACAACCAGGCAGAAACAGTTTCAGACCTTCAGCTCCATTAAACCATGATTTAGATAAGATAATTAAATCTCCAAAGACAAAGATACAGTAACAGGCACCATCACTGCTGACTCTGAGCCCAAATCTAGACCAGGATAGTTTATTCTGAAGCTACAGAATTTTATTACGCTTTATATTAGATCAATAAAGACAGTCTGGACCAAAGTTTGGAGAGCTTTGGATGTGGTCATAATGCCTGAATATCCATCACTGATAAGACTTCACAAAATCATATAGAAAAAGAAATATGGTTTCCTCTCTGAAGGTGATATTTCCAAGTCCTATTACAATTGGTCTTCTAGAAGAATTCTCATAGGACACAAGATCTTATATGTTAGTTTTAGTTACTTACCTTCCACGCCTTTCCAAATATTTGAAGTGGCTTGTAGATGCATGCATAGTACAGTGATATCAAGAATATTAATTTTTAAAAATCGAGGTGACTACACTATGTTACATAAATACAATATTTGACAGCCATTAAAAATGACGATACAGCTCTGCATTTTGGTAGAGAACACTCTGTCAATTTCATTGTTAAGTGAAGAGAACAAGGTGCATGATGATAGGTATTTTACACCATGATTTGGCTTAGCAAAAGGGAGAGATAAATACATATAGACTACTTTAGAAAGCATATATGAGAAACTCAACAGTGGCAACCATTGTTTTTTTGTTGTTTTTTTTTTCTGGAGGAGAAAATTGGAGACATTTTATACAACTTTTTTGGTTTTTTTTAAACACATGCATTTATTACTAATGAAATAAATATCTTTAAATTAAGTCTTTTCCAAATCAAGACAAAGTAAATGAAGCTCTTGAGGTAGCCACTTGTGGTGGCGACCCACTCCAATCTCCCTTCAACGGCCAGGGCATCTCTCGCTGGCAGGAATGTTGGCTGCTAATGGTTCACTACTGACCCCTGCTGGGTCCTGCATCTCAAGATGGCATGGACTCTGTGATGCCAGGCATATACTAGAGTGCCCCTTGGGATCAGGCAACTCATTCTTGATGAGCTCTTTCCCCTATCTGAAACCCAACCTTGATGAGCTTTTCCCCATACCTCTCTCTCTTCTCTTGAGAGCAGTCTTACAATAATAATAATTTTAAAAAATCACTAGCACAGAAATTCCAGTCTTAGGTTCTATTTCTAGAGAATCTGGTCAAAAGCAGTATTAGAGAAGTAAAAGCTAGGTTGTACAAAACAGTAAGACTATAAAATCATGTGTGCACTGTCTCCACATTATAGTCAGTGATGATTTTTTAAGTAAAAATGTTCCCAACCTTGAAACCTTTTCTGATTTTTCTGTTGTTCTCCAGATAAAGACAAAGATCTGGCTTCGGCAGACCCCTCCAAATATTTCTCCTAACTCTTTCCACTCCAACCACACTGGCCGGATCTGGTTTCTTCCGCTCACCATGCCCCTTCTGCTAGAGAACACTTGCTCATGCTTTTTCCTGGAATACTCCTCCCTCCATTCTTTGCTTGATTAACTTCTTCAGATATCCCGACAAACAATACTTGGCCAGAACAAATCCTCCTGTTCCCAGTTTTCATAGTCCCACAGACTTTGATAGTGTACCTCAAAACCATAATTGACTTACTTGTGCCATTTTTTTAACAGCAATCCTATATTATAAGCTCCTTTAAGAGAACATTTTATCTGGTTTTAATCACTCATATATCTCTAGTGCCCAAGACAGTTTCCACAGCATGAGTGCTCAATAAATATTTCCTAAACAAAGAGATTTTGGGTAATGAACATAACCAGCTGGAATTTAATGCTAAATTTCACTCTGCCCTGCTTAAAAGCCAAACAAAAAAGAAGAAACAACCAGTTACTTAATTCTCAGTGACTATAGACAAAATAAATAAATCAGTTTTTCATGAGACAGCTCAACTCTGGTGCTAAAACCAGAGAAAATATTCTACACTATGTGCTCTTTGAAATGAGTTTTTAATGGAAACATCCCCCAAACCATCCCCACAATAAATGAAAAAATTAATTTAAGCAGTTTTCTTTATTCAGTTAGAATGTGTTTATTAAGTACCTACTATGTTCTTCTAGACACTGTATCCTCTGAAGAGCAAAAACGATGATAAATAGATAGCTTCTAAAGAGAGATTCAGACAAAAGTCAACAAACATAGAAGTAAGTGTAACTGCAATGGAGCAGAAAAACATGCAGCCATAAAAGACTCTGGTAGATGATTTAACCTAAACCAGGCAAGCAGGGTGGTGATAAACTTGAGATCTGAAGTTTGAGTAGGCTTTTCCTGGGCAAACGGAGGGGGTAAGGGTGTCCCAAGTAGAAGTGGGTGGTGAGGGGTCTGGTGGAAGAAAGGGTGAAGGTATAGACAAAAAGACTCGGAAAATGAAGAGCTATGTCTTAAGACCAATGGGAAGCTATTAAAGGGTTTGGATGACATTGTAAGGCTAATACGTGACACAACGAGAGAAGTTTTAAAAACAAGCATTCATTGGGAGAGGGCTCCAGGGTGAGAGGTTATCCTTGCGAGGTTCTCTAGTCCCTGAAAGGAGAGGGACCAGAGAAGTCTCGCCCTGGGGTGGGAGGGTGCAGCTTTTATGGGGTTATGTGGGGACAGGGGTATAGGGTGGGGGACATTAATCAAATGCTAATTTAGTCTCTGGATTAGGGTGGTGACCTTTAGGGCTTTAGGGTGGGCCCTATTCAGGTCTGGATTCCTGGTATCAAGCTGGGGAGTCTCCAGGCAGGCATCTGGCTGGCCCTTCCCCCACAGACCTAACAGACCTAATCAGACTTTCATTTTGAAATGATTGCTTTGCATCTGAGGGAGAACAGGTCGTATAGGACCCAGTGAGAACATGGGAATACCAATGCGCAGGGAGTTGAGGTTAAATGTTATAATTCATGAAAGAAAACCACCAGAACACGCGGGAATCCGAAATGAGAGAAACCACCAAGACGCGCAGTAATCCGAAATGAGAGAAACCACCAAGACGCGCAATAATCCGAAAGGAAGGGAATCACCAGGAATCGCAGGAATCCAAGACGAAAGAAATCACCAGGACGCACAGGAGTCCGAGAGGAATTCCAATTTATTAAATGGAGGAGCGAGCTTATATAGGGGGAGGATCCGGTTGGGGACGGCTAGTGTTCGTGTAGGGTGTTGATTGGATTGTGGTAGGGGGGCTAGTGTTGATAGGTCTCTTGGACCTTCACTAAGATGGAGGGGGCTTTTGGCGCCGGCGGGCTTTTTTCGCGCCAGTGGGGTTGCTAAGCATCCTGGGATAGGGGATTTCGTCAGCTTCACTTAAGGTAAATGGAAAGTTACAGGGTTTGAGGGGGTGAAAAGTTAAGGGTCATTATGTTCCAACAATTCATGTAATAAACAATGGCATTTTGGCCTACAGTAATGATAGGAATATGGAAGGAAGGAAGAATATTTGATGTAGTTGGGTATCATGTGACCAAAGCAATTCTCCCCTTGGGTAAAAGAGTATATGCCAAGTACACGGCTCTTCCATAACTGGTTTCAATAAAGTGTACATTTTAAAGAACCTGAAAATGAATTGGTAATATTTCACAAATGTATCTTGTGATTGAGTTTCTGAAGAGGACAAGAGTTCAAATTTAACTTATCTACCAAGAATTGAGATACTGACATCCACAGAGTCAATACGACAGGGACAGGTCCTCACTGAGCTACAAATACACTTACAGATTTATATCCCCCTATAAAACTCAATGATGCTGCTGTATATTTTGCATATATTTATATAAGGAAAAATTTATGAAGCCTATGCCTAAGATAATCATAAGTAACTACACGTAATTATTCCAAAATTCGAGGACACATCTCCTCAATCGATTTTTGTTGTTGCCTCTGAAAAGAGCTGAGGCTAAGAGAACACTCTGAGGTATCATAACAGAGCGACGTCTAACTCAGGTAGAACCATCAGCATTCACCCTTTGAGTGACCTTTACAACTAAGCCTATCACTTGCACATTAGTCAAACAAGGATTATTATTCCTGTCCAGGAGTACCTCACTTTACATAGGCAGGAAGTTGTATGTGTGTATTCCATGCTGTTGAGTCAGCTCCAACTCCTGGTGACCCTATGAATGAGTGATGTCCACAGTGTCCTGTTCCCAACAGCCCTGCTCAGCTCCTATAGACTCAGGCCTGTGGCCTCTTTTGGAGAGTCAATCCGTCTCATATTCGGTCTTCCTCTTTTCCTGCTGCCTTCTATTCTCCCAGCATTCTTGTCTTTTCCAAAGAACTCTGCCTTCTCATCATGTGCCCAAAGTACGTAGGAAAGCTTCATTTTTGCCTTCAATGATGTTTCAGGCTTAATTTGCTCTAGAACCCACTTGTTCATATTTCTGGGTATCTGTAGAGTTCCCCTCCAGAACCATATTTCAAATAAGTCATTTGTTTTTTTATCAGCCTTCTTCACTGTCCCACTTTTGCATCCATACACAGTAACAGGGAAGACGAGGGTATGGGTGATCTTAGCCTCAGTTTCTAAAGACACATCTGTTCTTGATGACCTTTCCTGATTTTCTTGATTTCTTGGCTACAGTCATCTTTTGAACTGAGTGAACCAAGGTAAGCAAAATTTTTTTAACAAATTCCATGTCTTCATTATCTGTGTTAAAATTGTATATTTCTTCTGTATTCATAATTTTTATCTTCTTGATAGTCAATAGGGAGTTTGGTGACTAGCTTTTTTTTTTTTTTAAGGAATATTGTATGTACAATATTAGCCTGATCAACTGCTATTACCAAGGGTTTAAAAGGGCAAATTTATAGATTCAATTCCTGTGTGTTCCAATTAGCTCCAAATCAGAATGACAGAATTTTCAGCTTGAAGACATTTCAGAGGTAATTTTGTATAATCATAAAATTTTACAGATGAGAAAACTGAGACTCAAGAGATGAATTCTTAAAGTCATCAAACAGTCCAGTGATAGAGTTGCTTTTAAAATCTAGTAAAACTGGGCTACTTGACTCTGTCCCCCCCAATCTCCCCGCCAAAAAATACATTACACAATCATGCTATTGCATGAATATAAACTGGTTCTCTTATTCTGAATAGCCAATGAACAGATGTGTTTTCTGCTTAGGGTTTATTTGAATATACAGAAACTCAGACTAGATTTAGAAAAGGAAAGCTTTTACCAGAAATAAGCTAAGTGGGTAACGTATTCAAAAGAAAGGAGCAGCAATTGACCTTACAGAAAAACCAAAAGGAGGGCATCGCAACAGATCTCGGCAGCAGAGGTTCCAGAACTGGTGCCCTAGAAGGTACCACTGGACTTTCCATTTCTGTGTCTCAAACCAAAACTTAAACTTTCAGGAGAGAGTGCTGGTGTAGTTTATAACAGACAAATAATTCTAACAAGAATAACTAGAAAAACTAGAACATTTTAAAAATATGTTTGAAGCCATTGAAGAGCCAGCTACCAATGTGGTTGAGGGATGATAAAAGCCCAATATTTTGTACTAAGTTTCTCCCTAAGGCATTTGCCAACTTAAAGGCTATAAGCTGGGCAGAAAGTGATGACTTAACAGGTTAAATGATGAATAGCTTTCTCAGAAGTCTGTTTCTGAATTCATGGTTACCAAAATAGCCATAACTTGAGGAGCCAAAGTCATGGAGAAGATGGATGTAAGCTTTACAGTTGGCTTCTGCATTTCCCCTTAAGGTATTTATGAATCTGTAACAAGTGGCTGAGAGACGGAGAAGCCAAGCAGAGAGCATAAGCTAAAATCTGAGGGGAGCTAAGCAGAGTTTATAGCAGTCTCACAATGGTGGGGAGATAAAAATTGGATTTCAGAACTAGCCAAAAATATGTATACAAAATATAATGTTATTGTTATAATGTTAATATTATATCACATTATTAAATTATTATAACATTAATATATGTTAAATATAAGGCATGTCATTTATATATTAAATACTTACAATTGTTTAATATATTTTATATATTATATGTTAATAATCAAAGAAATATAATATATATTAATATACATTAAGCACATCATAGTAAAATTTCTAAAATCTAATGGCAACAAGAACATTTTAAAAGCAGCCAAAAGAAAAAGAAGCTTTACCTTCAATAGAGCGATAATAAGAATTATAGATGACTTCTCAGCAATAACAATGGAAGCCAAAAGACAATGGAATAATGTCTTACAAGCATTAAAATAAATTATGTTTGGACTTTCTTTGACCAAATGCCCAGCCCTGTGGAGGGTTTTGGCACTACAGAATAAAAATTCTCCAAAGGAAAGAGGGGCTGTAACCAGTAGAGGGGATGGGGGAAAATTAATCAAGATAAACAGACACAAAGATTATCTATGCACTGATTTAATTAATTATCATGACAGCTTTCTGTGGAAGACAGAGAAATAGTTTGCCCAAGGTCATATAGTGTGAGCTGTCAAGATGGGACTCAAATTCAGGCATAATTTCCAAGCTCATACATTTAATCTATATCCCCACAGAATGCCTTGTAAAGAAGAAAGGAAGCCGGTACTTTGGACCATTTGAGTCAAACCTGGCAATGCTGGGATGGGGGTGTCACAACTCAATCACCCGCCTATCCAAAAGGGAATCTTTTAAGCACTCCAGGAAAAAGAGCAATCTTTCTAAAAATCAGCATTTCCTGAAAGAGCTGGCAGTGCTTTGCTTACATGTAAAATGTACAGCTCATCTATTTTCCAGCTAATGTGCAAAATTATGCCTCCAATCAAGGATCTAACTTGAGGCAATGGACACATGACTGTCCTGTTTATAAACAAAACAAAAACAACAAATATGTCAGCAGAATAATCCAACTGAATTAAATTCATTCCCGTGAGGAAATAATGATAATAAATAATGTAGCTATAATGAGCCTATTTGTCCAATTTGGTTGATATTTTGTCATGACACAAAAGGAATGGATGGAGCTGTGAAGCTGATGAAGTTGCTTAAACTCTTGGTATTTTGGTGAATTATACCAATGGTTAGATGAAATAAATACCCAGCTAAGGGCTTCTCCTGGAACTTTGCCAATGTTCATGCTTCTTTAATAATTAACAAGTCACAGAGGGGTTGTTTCCCCAACTTTCCAAATCAGACTTAATGAACATACATTAAAAGAGGATGGCAGTTCAGAAAAATTATATGGGCCCTTTAGAATAAACTCCAATCCTACTTGTCTTGCAGAAGTGATTCATTTTTGTTTCTGAGTGGTGTTTTCTTATTTTGAACATTCATTTCACCATCTAGAAACAGCCTGTCAGATTAGTCTTAGACGCTGCCTAATAAAATGTTAAGCTTCACCTGATAAAATATAATTATAGCATCCCTGACATTTTTACATAGCACACACATGCTTCAAGCCAATTTTGCTAGAGTTAAGATTTTTCCTTTAGATGTGTGAATGCATGATGAAGCTGTAAGAAAATATCATTATGTCACTCTAATAGAGTTGAAAAAAATGATCCAAAATAAATAAGAAAACTAAACCAGACATGTATAAAACGAATACAAATGAACAAAACCGGTGACAAAGGCCATCTGTCAAACACTTGAGGACTTTATCAACTTATGCAATCATATAAAAACTGAAGTGACACCCAATAGCTAGTTGCTTAAAGGTTTATCAATCAATAACTTTTTCAGTTTTATTGGGGCAGTGGTTTATCACCTGGAAAGTTTTTAAATATTATTAATAGCCAGACCTGATTATAGACCATTTGAGTCAGAATTTCTGGAGGTGGAACCCAGGTATCAATATTTTTGAAAAGCTATACTCCTCAGTTAGTGTATGGCTGTGGTCAAAACTCACTGTATAGTCAGTCCAGAGAATGGCTAGATGGTTAAGGTCAACTTGCTTATATATTACCTTCAAGTCTGCATTCGAACCCAACCATAACACAACCAACAAAGCCCATCAGATAGAGTGAGATGTGCCAAAAAAAGATGTCCACAAGTTCTTTGATATTCCCTCACTGAAAGAACAGGCCCTAATTCTCCTCCTCCAGGGTGTGGGCTAGACTTAATGACTCATTTCTAATGTGGCAGGAATCAGTTTGTAACTTCCAAGATTAAGTCAAAAAAGACACTGCAGCTTCCTCCTTGATCTCTCTTGGACCAGTCATTTGGTCAGAAGCCAATTGCCATGCTTTAAGGACACTCAAACTGCCCTATAGGATGGCCCATGTGGCAAAAAATGGAGGCCCTCTGCCGACAGCTCTGTGAGGGGGTCATATTGAAAGGGGATCCCCTTACCCCAGTCAAGCCTTCAGATAGCCACATTCTCAGCCAACATATTGACTTGAATCTTATGAAAGAACCTGTATCAGAACCATACCCCTAAGATACTCCTGAATTCCTGACCTACAGAAATGGCCAGCTAATAAATGCTGAGTGTTTTAAGCTGAGTTTGGGCATAATTTGTTACCTAAAAATAAATAACTAACACAGGGGTGGGAGCAGTCTTCAAACACAGACCAAATAATTAGGATTGTCTACCAGTCTGTTACTAGGACATAACATTATTCCTACTATGTGGTAGACATTCAATAAAAATTTGAGGAATAAATTCATTATGGATTGATTGGAGGCTCATCTCCCACTTTTGAACAATGGAAGAGTTTTTCCTTCTCAAGCAGTCCACAGAGCATTAGAACTCTTTATCTATCTTGGAATAATCACCAAGAGTTCAGGCTGCACAAAGCCCAAGGTCAGAAAGAATTAAGGGACCACATCAACAAAAATGCGTCTCTGGTACTACAATTGACATATACTATGCCCAGCCCACTAGAAAATGCCCTTTTGTTCTTTTTGTTCCTTTGGGAAATCTTCAATGCTGTCAATATTGCTTCCCTAGCTTTTCATCTTGTAAACTGATGCGACTCTCCTTACCTCTAAAAATTCTTAATCCATTAAATAAGTCAAATTCTTTCAATAGTCACATTTTGTCATTAATGCCACCTTCCTGGCTTCACCCATTGTTTTCAGCTTCTCTCTCCCACCAAGGGATGGGAGGACATTATTACTCTCACGCATCTCTCAGGATGAAGTTGTTTGTTCCCTTCTTTCTCAGGTGGGAAAGCAGGTGGTCTCTCTAAAACCGAATCCTGAATCCCACAAAAATCACCTAGTAAACTCGCCAAATACTTAGCACCTGGGCCTTGCTTCTAAAAATCCTAATGTTGCAGAATGAGGGAGGAAACCCAAATCCATGTTTTTTAAAAGACTCAAATTGTTAAAGGAACTATTGTGTTTAAACCTGTTGTGCTTTTGTTATTTTAAAAGGGTTACACCTGCCCCAAAGTTCATTTCCTGTTTTTGGCTAAGCTAACAGCTTGCATGAGTAGGGTTTTTCTTTCCTTAACACTCCACCCACTCCCCACCCCACCCCGCCGCCCTCGCCTAGGGCCTAGATATTCCAAAGATAATTTAACAAAGGGTAGGCAGGGCACACTTGGTAAAGTAATTCAAGATGAGTAAAAAAAAAAAAAAAAGAAAGAAAGAAAGAAAGAAAAGAAAGGAGAGAGAGAGAGAGAGAGAGAGAGAGAGACAGAAAGAAAGAAAGAAAGAAAGAAAGAAAGAAAGAAAGAAAGAAAGAAAGAAAGAAAGAAAGAAAGAAAGAAAGAAAGAAAGAAAGAAAAATTCTTTAGCATAATAATGCCAAATAAGTAATCCCGGAGAATAGCAATGGGGGCCCTTTAATTGTCCAATACTGTTCATATTCTACCCACAGGGTTCAAAGTCACCATCAGCCTTCCCTCCCTGCACTTGTCTTCAGTGGGACCAGATGTGGCTGATTGATGGATCCCTTGTTTTCAAATACTAACTAGAAGAAGCAGAATAGCAAAGGGAGCAGAGGGAGGAGTATTATGATCCTGAGGAAGAATTACAAGTGACTGAATTCTGTCACCATGAAGAGACAGCAGGGAACACTTGCACTTGTATTAGAGGACTTGTCCCCATTGAAAAGCTGATGACAAACTGAATAGAAAGAAGGAGCCACCTCCCACCCACACCAGTTGTCAGTGGCCTCTGTATGGTTTGAAATAGAACTTGACCTTGAAAGGTTTTGTTTTGTTTTGCTTTAACATTCTTCTGGACTATATGTGTGTGACTGTTAAATATTGAGATTCCTTAATAATGATCTGTACCATCACTCCCTTCCATTGTTAAGGGTTTAGTTATGGAGTTCTATTAATATCCTACAGGACTAGCAGCCATGAATAAACAACCATTACTAAAGGCAAGTAATGGTTTCCATGAAAACAAACGTAAAGAACAATTGAGGATGTTCATAATTTAACTATTTTCAATCTGATAGATGTTTCCAAGGGCAACCATTTGCTTCTTAACTGGCCGGGAAACATTGGACCAGCTATGCACCTTAAAAATCCAGCAGCCCACACACGTTCCTGACCGGCCCACACACGTTCCGGCTCACACCTGGAGAAGTTCCACCCATACAAAAATTAGTTAAGCCAAGAGCTTGTTCTTTGAAAACCGCATTTGTCCTGGACAAGGAAGCAAGGGGGGCTGTTTTCAAGGAAGACTCAAACTATGTGCATTTTAGGCAGGGTGACAGAGCTTCCCTTGTCACATCGGTAGGTAGGGGTCCCTCATAGCCAGTGTGGGTGGGTCTCATTCTCCACCGAACTGCAGGCAGCAAATTGATTCCTCTAATGTGACTGGCACACAGACATGCGGCCTCCTCTCCAGCAGGTAGATCAAGATGAATTTTAAGAAACATGCTTGCTGTCCCTGACTGTGTTTATTTTGTTGCCGAGGAGCTGGATGACTAGCCAGCAGGTCCGCAGGGAGGCCTGCCTGCCCAGGGCCACGAGAAGCACAAGTCCTCTCACAGTGGCCTGCTCTCAGCTTCTCATCCTCTCTGCCCAGGGCCCACAAGCACCCTTGGTGCTGCCTCATTTGGGAGTCACTGGGCCCTTTACCCCTCACGTGGAGTCAAGGAATTAGAAAATGGGAAGAGATTTTACTCTCGTTCAAAAATCAAAACGATATCTTCCATTCCAGAAGTTTTTGAAAAAGTTTTTTAAGCATCAGGAGCATCAGGGAATTCTATACAATGGTGGAAATGATGTATAGCTCCACTGGGGTGATGTGTATATCAGTATATGCATTTACCAAAACCCACTGAATGTATACTTAAAATATGTGTATGTGATTGTAGGTAAATTATGCTTCAATAAAACTGGCTTTTTAAAGTGCAGAACTTAAACCCAATAAATAAAATAGATTTTCTAAAACTGAATCATTTGAGTTCCCATTCTGGGTAAGATGGAAGCAACATAGCCCACCTTGTCTTTCCTATAGAATGTAACTGAAAACCTTTCAAAGAATGCATGGGAAACGTAGGAGAGAAAACTATAGCATGCTGATTAGGAGGGGGGAATGGAAAAGGAGAAGAAGGAGAAGGAGAAGGAGGAGGAGGAGGAGGAGGAGGAGGAGGAGAAAGAGGAGGAGGAGGAGAAAGAGGAGGAGGAGGAGAAAGAGGAGGAAGAAGAGAAAAGAAAAGAAAAAACAGAACTCAAAGAAAGACCAATCCAACAGGGAATTTCTGGGATGTTTTCCCGCACCAGTATCTATAACTGGGACCTAAAGTTATGTCAAGACCCAGAATTAGGTCCTTGGTGCAGACTGAGAGCTCCAAAGGAACCCTCATTCTAGTCTAATGAGAAAGGATGCCCCTCAAGGTCTGGAAGGGCACCAATTTCCCATATTTATGCTTTTTCCATTTTCCTATGCCCAGCTCCTAAAGCAGTCCAAAGACAGCAGCTACACAAGTACCTAAAACTTGAGAGAGGGGAAGAGAGTCTCTGAATTTTTATATTATTATTATTATTACTATTATTATTATTATTTCTCTCCTCCTACCTCCTGACCTTTGAGTTAGACACAGTCATGGGAAATGCATAGAGGGGGGAATAAAATAAAGCTCCAAACCAGATTTCTAATCAGAAGAACAAGAAAGGGGAAGAGGGGGCCATGGGAGCCAGAAGGCATTAGGGGAATTGTGGGGAGGAGAATTCATAAGATCCTATGCTTCTCTTGACCTTGAAAAGCTAGGCCAGAGGATGAAGGCCTCGCGTTGTTTCCCCAGGGCACTGCCCTGGATGGGCCCAGTCTGTGTGCTTTGTCCCAGCCCCACAGTTGGGCAGGCTCTCTGCATGTGAGCCGAGGCTCACAGGCCCATTCTTGGGAGCACAGGTAAGGACCAGCCACAAGGAGGAGTTGGCCAGGGGAGCACTGGGGGCACCCATTGGCCAGTGGGGAATCAACAGACAAGGCTCATGATCGGCTTCCTGAGGGAACCCATGACTGTTGGGAGCCAAAAGGCCTTCATCCTGACCACCCAGCCCCCCGGCATAGAACCTGGCTGTTAACAAACCTGTATGCTATCTAAAGAATGCATGAGCAGACAATGTCCCAGGGAATAGTTAACCACAGAATGTATTAACATACCCGCTGGATAAGGAAGGACCTACTGAATGGCTGTGGACCTGCCCAAGGAGCCCCTCTCCTCCTTGTTCCTCTTTTCACTTCTAACCTTTGTACCCCCTAACCCCATCAACCAAGGACCAATGAAATTGTAACAAGTATCCCCCTGCCTAGTCAGTCCTGCCCCCCTTTGTTCTTCTGTACAAATATACCTGCTCTAAAATAAAAAATTTGAGGCTTGATCAGAATACTGTCTTGCCTCCGCTCCTTTTTCTCGCCCGTTTCTCTTTCAGGCTGGACCCTCTTCGAGCCCGCGAATAACTAGGTCCCACGGGTCGGGACACATGACATAGGGTCTGAAACCCTCTGATGGGGTCAGAGGCCTTGTTGCTGTGCTCCCTGCCTCTCCCCGCCACTCAGTGATGATGCCTCAGCATTCTGGATGGGAGACGGAAGACAGAGATAGAAGTGGGTCTCTGGGCACCATCTTATGTGTCCACAGAAGCCAGGCACTCACCCTAGCCCTCACTGTCCCCCTCCTGACAAATCAGGGACCGGAGAGGTCTCTACTGGCATTATGAGCTGTGCTGCCATGAAGCAAAGGGTGACACGGGTGAAATGAAACCCCTTATTCTCTTCATGGTATCTATTCATCTTTTTTTTCTTTTTTTGCTCCAATAATAGGCTGAAACTGGACCCCTAGATTCTCACAAAGGCACTCCTATCCATGGGTGACATCTAGATGTCACTTGCTTTCATCATACTTTCTTGAAATTTTTATTTATGTTTAAAATTTTCCATTATTAAAAGCTTTAAAAAAAAAAAATGCCAGGGGATTCCTGGAATTAAAATGGGGCTGGGAGGCAGAGCTGTACTCACACAGTCCTCTCTCTCTAGCTATCCTGTCTGGGCTAACTCCTTCTCCAGCCCTTTGAGGTGTAACTTAAACGGTCAAGGAAAAGTTCGTCAAAACCTACATGGCTCAAAACGTGACAGCCTGCTTCGGACAGCAAGATCGGTCCTTATTGGCCATGCTCCCCCGATATTTTTCAAACACCCAACACTGAGACCTGGCATCAGGTCTTTCACTGAGCGCAGGAGGGTTCGTCAACATACATACACCCCCGACATCCAACATAGGAGTCGGAGTTTGTTGCCATGTTGTCTTGTGAGATGGAGTGGTTTTCCTTTCGTTGTGACTTTCAAGCGGGGAGAGAGGATGACCTATTGTTCCCCTGCTCTGTTCTCCTTCGTGATTCAAGAAGTGAACGTTGTAACTCTACGGTTTGGTCCCAGGTCAAGGTACAGTGACAGTACAGGAGTTACTACTGAAGAACAGAGGTGTTCTCCTGAGCCAAGGCAACAGTTGGAACAACAGTTGGAACTGGTTCAGTTGATATTCCTGTTGGTCCACTAAGGACTCACCCACGAAACAAATCCGTCTGCCACTCTGCCCCATGTCAATTAAATACCATGGAACTGAAATAACTCAGAATTCCGTGTCAGAGGCAATCATGGGGAATCTCTGCAGCCTGCTAATTTTCTTTGGTGCCCATTTTAAGCTTCCCTTTCATTCACATTAGACACTGCAGCCTGTGTAGGGGTTGCTGACAATGACACCCCCGGGGAACCAGGAAGTTTTTCCTTGATATTGCCCAATAATTCTCCTCTAGTGCTCACTGTAGCTTTCCTCTTCAATTAGCGATGTAAATGTGATGCTTGCCTGGGCTTTTCAGGGTAATATGCGGAGACCACCAGGCCCCTGGGGGACAAAGCCATCCCTCTGCAGGAGTCCAGCTTTAGAAGAGGGGGTGGGGGATTATTTATTAGAAAAATATCACAATGTCACAGGGTGATTGCTAGAAATTTCCAAAGAAGACTGTCGCGCAACGAATCTTATGAAGGGGTGAACTACAGCACGAGTGCTGTTCCCCACAGGAAGAGCTCAACCACACTGAGCTGGAACTTGACTTTGCCCTCTCCTGTTTCTCTGACCTTCCTTTGGAGTCAGAAGGGCAGGGAATAACCCCATCCTCTAACCTCGAAGGAGGAGGCGCTTGGACATGCACCAGGTTCTAAGTTGGTGATTTGATTTAAGAAACACACCAGCCTACACCTTTCAGAGAAAATGATGCAAATGATCCAGGTGAAGCGAGAAGTAGAGTTAGTTATTCATTGTTCTGTTTCCTCTTTTTCTGTTGGTTTGACCTGGTTCTGTGCCATCACTGCCAGGACATTGCATCAGTTCCCCTTGTTATAATAATGCTTTGTTATGTTAAGTTATGTTACATTATGCTGTTATGCTATGTTATTCTGTTTTATGTTATGTTATGTTTGTTATGTTAAGTTACACAATGTTACTGCTAAGTTAATGCATCATTGCTCTAACAAATGAACCTGCCTACCGGACCTCTACCTGCCTACCTTTCCACCTCATGACTTACCTCTCTTTCACCTGCTTTATTCCAGCCACACCAACCTTCTGTTTTGTCCCACCTCTAGATTTTTGCACGTGCAGTTGCACCCACCTGGGAGACTGTTCCCTCCTTCTACCTGGCTAACCTCCAGCCATTCTTCATGTGTCTGCATAAAATATCGCTACCTACATTACATGTTCTCACAGCTCCCAACATTTTTTCTTCCATGAATGTAGCTCGATAGAAATTACATAAGCATGCACATGATCTTTTTTCCCACACCTCTCTCCCATTAGCCTGTAAGTCATTTGCAGGCAGAATCCACATCTGTCGTGTTCCCTGCTTGAGACTCAGTGCCTACCTAACACATGGTGGGTGATTAAAAAATAATTTCTGGATGAATTTGGTGGCAATGGGATAGAAGAAAAAGGCATATGGAGACGGGCATGGAAGAAAAGGCATTTTAGCACATATATGCAATATATATAATGAGAAGGGTTTCAAACCAAACATTCGGTGTTTTCATTAAAATAAAAAATTTATTATAGATTCTCCATCTTTATTCTCTCCCATATACACTACAAATATTAGATCTTTCTTGTATGTTTTCTCCTTGGGTTCCTACAGGCCATCAGAATGGATGACAAAGCATTGTTCTGCCCCACTACACACTCCCCCTACCCCTGCTATCCATCATCTTATTGATAAGGTGACAGATTCAGCAAGTTGCTATGACCCGTTCAAGGTCATTCAGCTAATTAAAGGCAACACCCACACTTGAACCCAGACTGCGTGGGGCATCTATGGCCACAGCATAAACTGACTTCGCTCTCCATCCTGTCCCCAGAGGAAGATGTTCTCTAACCATTCTTTATCACTTCTCTACTTGCTCCTTTGGAAAAGAGATTTTTGCCACTGAAGGAGCCATTAAAATTAGGAGGAGCTGCTTGATTTGCAGGTGCTGTAAATAAAGATGAGACTGCTGTGGTCCCAAAGGCCATTTAACTTTAATTGCAGCCAGAACAGAGCAGCAAGTGAGAGGTGACTCAGACTGATGCTTTGGGAAGAAGAGATGACAAAGTACAATAAAGTTTATTTTTTCATTCTTCTCTGCAAATAGTGCCACTAAAAGCTGGTTTGCACCTGATGGCATAAAATGATAGCAGTTGGAAATGCAAAGGGACTTGCATACCAAAGTGGCTGTCAAAGAAAAATGGAGACGTTTACAAGCTCTGCCCAAATAGACTCCAGCCTGCAGTGATTCGCCCATGGTTGCCATGAGTCCAAGACTTCAGGAGATAGAAGCAAGCATCTTACCCATGCAACATTTTTGTTGAGCACCTACTGTGTGCCAGACACTGACTGAGCACTAGGAACAGAACCTGGTGCAAAGTAGAATCTCTGCCTTCATGGAATCCACAGACTTCATGCAGGACTACTAAATACAGCTGTGCACTGCAAAACCTTAGAGCTGCTGTTCCCATCATGGCCATGTCGATGGGTCCCCTGTTGCCTGACTGCACAACAGTCCTGATTTCCACTGCTCCTATCTTGGGCCGAGTCACCATCACTTCCCAGTGGAAATGGTTGTCGTACCTTCCTAACTAGTCTGTCTCCCTGATTTCACCATGCACCCAGACAGTCTTTCCTCAATGCAGCAGATCCATCCTTTTAAAAATGTAAAGTCAGATTCTGTCACACCTTTCCTCATACTTTCCAGTTGTTCCCCACCTCTTATCACCTCTCTGACTTCATCTTCTGCTCCCCTCCCCATCACTCTCTGGAGCCACATGGCCTGTTTGCTATCCCATGACTACACCAAGCATTCTTCTGCCTCCAGGGCCTTTTCCTGGTTTCCCTCTGCCTGACACTCTGCTTCATTCTCTTGATCCTCACAGCCACCCCAGAAGGCGGGGTTTATTATCATCATCCCCATTTTAATAGATGAGTAGACCGAGGCTCACCACAGTTCAGTCCTGGCTCTGTGTTCATAGCAATTTAGTGTCAGGGAGTCCCAGTGTGGTCTGCATGAGAGCAGCATCATATCACCTGTGAGTCCATGAAAAATGCACTCTCAGGCCCAACCCAGAGCCACAGAATCAGAATCTGCATTTTGACAGGACCTTTGGGTAACCTGAATGCATTACAGTTTAGGAAGCGCTAATCTCAACTGCACTGACCCTTTGAATTACCTAAAAAGTTTTTAAAAATCTGAATGCCACTAAATCAGATGCTCTGGGGTAGAATCTAGATGTTAGTCATTTGTTTAAGCTCCCGAGTGATTCTAATGTAAAAAAAAAAAATGCTCTTAACTAATTTTTCAAATATTCCTTTATCAAAACAATCATATCAGTCCCACATCTACAACATCAGAGTTGCCAGGGACCCAAAAAGCTGCACATTTAAACAAAAGCCCTAGGTCATTTTTAAGATTTTGCAAGTTTAAGAAGCACTGGCCTAAACACTAGGAAAAATTATAGCTCCATATCTATGGTTTGTCTTTAGAAAGCTGAACTTTTAAAATTATTTTATATCAAATATAACATGCATACAAAAAAATTGCTCAAAGTCACAACTACCAAATTCTTATGAAGTGAATATCACTAAAATAAACACAGGTAAAGAAATGGAATACAAACAGTATTCCAAAAGCCACCACTGGTGCCTCTCCTATCACGACCCTTCTCCCTCCCCACCAGAAGTACCTCCAATTTGACCTTTTATGGTGGTCATTTAGTGTGTACAAATTTTCTTCCTTTGTATATATACTTAAATGATATATTCACTTTTGCCTGTTTTACATTTTATATAAATTGGATCATATTATACTTTCTCCCTTCTATACTGTTTCTTTACTCAACATGATATATGTAACACTCATTCATGCTGTGGTTCATTCATTTATCATTCCTGTATAATATTCTAATTTATAAATGTACCACATTGTAAAAACATCTCATTATGTTAATGGTTATTTAATCTTGCTCGTAGTTTGGTCTATTACAAACAACACTATTTCAACCTTTCCTGATGCGCAAATCCATGTGTGTCTCCAGGGTAAATACTAGGGACTTCAGTTGCTGGGTTACTAAGTATGGTATGAATTTTGCTGGGTTGTGCCAAATGCTTCCACCAAAAGCATTTAAAAGTTCCCATAGCTCCAAATGTCTGTTCATTTAATGGCAACTTCTATTGTCCAACAATGTACAAATGACACACACACACACACAAAAAGGCAATTAGATGGACGCTTTGTCTTCACGTCAAAACCCTGTTCTTCCTTGGCCCTGTGAAAAAAAGATTAATGTTGAGCAGTGGAAACTGGGGAAGCTGTTTAATGATGAACTTGCTCCAGGTTAAGCCTGGATAGCAACCATTTCCTGCAGGCTTCCACTGACAACTCCATGAATAAAGAACATTTATCACAAGCAGGGACATGTGGAATGACAAGACACTTGTGCCATAATGATTTTCCTTCCTGTTTATAACAAAGAACATGATCAATCAAGGCAGGGACAGTCGAGTGGGACCTGTTGCAGAGTGTCAAAAAAAATAAAAAGAGAGTAGATCAGAAAAGCAGCTAACAGATGTGGCCAGTGACTAGTGCTTCCTTTGCGTGGTCTGGTTACCTGCTCATGTCCTTTTCTCAAATATTGAAAAAGGAAACCATCAGGTTCTCCTTGTCTCATTCATTCATTCAACTTGTAGCTACAGAGAGCCTACCAAGCACTAGAGATGCAACACTGAAGAAGGAAATATGCTCTTGCCTTCAAGAACCTTACATACTATTAGAAAATAAATGAAGCCACAGGGCGTCACTCAGCTAGCATTTACTGAGCACCAATATTGTTCTGGGTGCTCCAGATTCAGAGAGCAGCAAGACATGGTCCCCATATCTGCCCACCATCTAGTTCAGCAAATATCTATGCACAACGCAGTCAGAGCTGTTATAGACATAAGTATCAAAGCTCAAACAGAAACCATTAAGTCTATCTATAAATAATAAAAATGCAAGAAGAAAATCATTACTGGCATCACCATCATAGTTAATATTATCAAATAATTTCTCTTCTGTGCTTAACATATTCTTATCAATTGACCAACCTGTCTACTCACCGCAGAAACCCTCTGAGACAGATTATTTTATCAGTCGCATTTAACAGATGAGGACACAAAGGCTCAAAGTGGTTAAAATAGCCTAACCAGAGCCACACACACTGTCAATGGTGGAACAGGAATTGGGCATAGGGCCATAAGAGAGAGGGGTAAAGCTCTGCACACGGCAGAGTCCACCATCACCACATTGGGAAGGACAGAAATCACCTAACGTCCAACAATGGCAAACTGGAAAATTATCCTACTTCTATACCATTATACTTCTATAAAATGGCCTAGAAGTATTAAAATGGGTGGCACAGATCTACATATTGACCCAGAAAAGTATATATTTAATATATTAATTTTAAAAGTAGGCAATATGATGATGTCATGTTATAATGATATTATTTTTTTAAACTGTTTCATGCATATATGCATAGAAAAAGAAGATGAAAAGCATTTTGAGGGCAAGGAAGCTTTTTCTGTTTTGCACACCTCTACGTCCCCATCACCTAAAAGAGCACCTGGCACATATTAGATGGCTAGTCAATATTTGTCAAAGAAATGAATAAAAATTTCTTAGTGAGTTAATTAGTGATAGGATGAATGGATGGATGGACAGACGGACAGACAGACAGACGAATGGACAGATGAATAAACATGCCAAAATGTAATCTCAGTGGTGGGATTCGGGGTGCACTCTTTTCTCTGCGTTTATCTGTATCTATGTATATATGTATATGTATATGTATATGTATATGTATATGTATAAATGTTTTTTAACAAGGAACTTAGATTAATTAGGGAGGAGAAAGACATCCAGTCATCTTTAGAATTACACCTTGAAAAGAATAAGAGTCAGGAGGCTGAGGTCTCATGTACCAACCGATTCTGCAACTAAATTAAGCTTATGACTTGCTTCATTAACTTAGAGAGATGTCAGTATCCTATCTCAATATATAAGTTTCCAATATTCGTAGATACAGAGAACAAACTGATGGTTGCCAAATGGGATGGGTGGAGGGTTGGATGGAAAATGGTAAGGGATTAAGATGTTCAAATTGCCAGTTTTAACAGCTGTCACAGAGATGTATAGTACAACATAGGGAATATCATCAAAAATATTGTAATAACTATGTATGGTGTCAGAAGGGTACTAGACTTGTTGAGGTGAGCACTTCATAAGTTTTATAAATGTCTAATCGCTATGCGGTACATCTGAACTAATATAGTATTGTATGTCAACTTTAACTGAAAAAAATTTTAATATGAAAGTGTTTAATATACACTTTACAAATGCCTTAGTTCTATCATTTGTAAAGTAGGGTTTAAAACATCTCTTAAAAAGCACTTTTCCAAACTTCAGTCATATAAAAGCTATCTTCATAAAAAAATAATAATAATGTATCTTTATTATTTTTGCCACATCTGGTTTCTCCTCTAAAATTATTTTTAATGTTTTTCTTGAAGACAACTCACTTTTCAGATTTAAATAATTTATTAAAAATATTAAATCACTGCCATAAACATTACTAGTATCACTCACCATCAATCCCACTAATGGTAAAAATGAAAAAGTAATGAAGACAAAATGATGTTGAATTCTTTCTAGATACTGCTGCCTGCTAAAGACTAAGAGCCTGTGTCCTGTTTTCTTTACTAAAAGGAAGACTGGGAATTACTGGAGAGGTGTTAAATCAGGCTAACATCACACTGTGACTCTTTACTTGATATAATTGAGATTTAAGAAAATTGGAATAGAAATGAACTTTCACTATGTAATTCAGTATTTCATAACATCGTGTCTGTATAATACTTAAAATAAATGTCAAGTACTACATAATCCACATCCTGGGAAACACTGTCTTCAAGAAACTGGATGAGATGAGACTGTGTAGATGATAATAATAACAGCAGCTACCATATACTGGAGCATTTGCTTTAGCAGTTTAATATACATAATCTCCAATCTTCACAAACACTGCAAAAAAGGTGGTTATTATCCCCATTTTATAGATGAGAACACTAAGGTAGAAATTACATGATTGCCTCGAGATGACAAATCTACTAAGCGGTACAGCTTGAATTTCAGGCAGGTATGTGTGGCTTCAGAAGACATTAGAAAGTCTGAGAAAGAATCTCACCTACTGTTGGTAGTGACATAAAACAGGACAGCTGCCCTGGAAAGTAGCTGGTCTATTTGCTAAAGCTACACATATGCATACCCTATGACCCTACTCACGAGGAGTGAGTATATATGTCTGCACAAAGGCTTGTACACAAACGTTCATAGTACATAAATTCATAATAGACAAAAATTGCAAACAATGTAAACACCCGTCAAAAGGTAAATAAATGGTTAAACAAATGGAATACTCGTCAGTATCAAAAAAAAGGAATCAGCTACTGACATAAGCAACAAAATGAATTTCAAAAACAATATGCTAAGTATGGACTGTAGCATTCTGTTTACAGAAAGTTCGAGGATAGTCTCAACTCAACTGTGGTGACTGAAGTCAGAACAGGGGTTACCTTTGGGCAGGGGAATTTACAGGAACGGGGCACAAAAGAGGTTTCTAGAGTGAGGAAAACATACTACACCTGCATCTGAAGATATAGACTATATCTATATGATGCTTGTCTAGATATGTATCCATGTAAAAACTAACCAAACTATACATTTTAGATTTGAGCACTTTATTCTGTGTAAACTATACCTCAGTTAAGTAGTGGGTGGAAGATCCTTAGCTCTATACAAAAGCTGAGATGCCTCCTGTTAGAACTCAATGCACATGGACCACTTTTCTTGAAATTCTCCTGCATCCGAGAGTCAAAGGGAGCTCAACTGTACTTGGGGTTTCATTTTGTAAGCCTAGTCTTAAGCCTCTTTCTTAATTACACCTCCCTGGCTAGTGCATTTCAACATACTCAAGCTCAGAGGCTCTATCTCGCTTATCTTTCTGTCCTCAACTGCATCTTCCATTGGCCTTTATATGTAGTAGTTCCCAATAATTAGTTGCTGGATTAAATTTTCATTAAAATGCCATTTAAATAGTTATGGCACAATAGTTTAATAAAGAGTTAACATCAAAATTTAAATGAGCAAATGCAGCTTAATTCTTATTCATTTCCAAAGTCCACCTCCCCTCCCCCCTCTCTTACATCCCTCAATTCAGCCATTATGGATTACAGTTTTAGGGAAAGGAGAGGAGTCTTTAAAAGGACAAGTCAAGTGTTAAACAGCTCCTAAAAAAATAATTTCTTAAAGTTCTGTCTGTAATTATTGTGCCATGGAAGATGAGGTAAAAGAGCAAGTCAAGTTTTATTATTTATTACAAGCCCTGCAGCAACAAAAGGAAGGGGAAACTAGCAATGCTCTATTAGCCACTGTGAGTATATCTTTAGCTCCAGATGCTAATACATTTTGTTCCAAAACAAGAAAAAAGTTGAGTCAATAAAAATTGGACATTGAGCTTCTAATGAGTGGTCTGAGGAGTGATTAAGTTTGCTACAAAATAACCCCAAGTTCTTCAGTAATGACCTTGGTGGTCATGGGAAAGTGTGAAGAACAGATTCTGATGAGAAAAGCCAGGGATGGATGCTTTTGATTGAGCCCTAGTCTTAGATCACCTTACTTGTTCAGATAACCCACTGAGATCCATTTTGGTCCTTGGTACCTTGGTTTTCCCTTTTTGGGAAGACACCTGAAGATGGGATATTGGTAGAAGTCAAAGCCATTGTCCTTACAGTCCTCATCCATCTCAAGGAAGAATACTTAGATTATTACAGTACCTGACCTGGGATGAAGGATGAGAATTGAGGTGGGGGTGGAAAGCAGGTACCAAAACATCCTTCTTTGCCTGTATCTTATTTAACCCTTACATGTAACACTTATGTCTATTTTCCTTTTTAAAGAGCCTGGTGTTGAAGTCAAATTAATAATGTCTACCATTTATTGAGTATGTACAATGTGCCAAGCACTATACCAAGCAATTTACATTATCCTATGTAATCTTCGTAAGATAGATATTATCCTCATTTCATAGGTAGAGTAACTGGGGCTCAGATAAGTTTAGTAACAAAGGTTATGTGACAAATAAGTCATAAAGCTAAGATATGAACCCAGTTGGCCTGACTCCAAAGCCCAAGTTAGAAAAGATTGAAATGAATGGTTTCTCTTCATTCTATATGCCTTGGGTTACAACAGGAGCCAACAGGGATTTCTATTATACAGAAATGGATGGAAAGCCTACTAGAGACTGAACCATGATCGTCCTCTCACCACTAAAAATAAAAGATAACCTTAGTTCCTGGAGAGAGTTAGTGTTATAAGTGTTATGGTCAAGAATAAAACTGAAGGGAGCCATCTCATGGATTTATCATGCCAGTTTCAAAAGTTTAAGCTTCTCAGAACCCACTGGACATCCAAAGTAAGACAATGCTCACAACATCTTAGCAGTCCATCATTCAGTGTTCAGCGGATTGGTGGCAGTTCACTGTAACATCTTCCCTCAGAATTACATAAAGAACAGAAATTGTTCAGATTTCATGATTTGTATTCTGAGCACTCCCCTCTATGAGGTCAGGGAAGAAAAAAATCACAAAGTGAACCTCTATCATTTCTCCTTATGTTGAAACAAATGAAAGTCCCCGCGCTAGAGTAATTTTCACTTTCCTCTTCCTGGGAGATCTGACAGTGTCCACAACACTCATTTCATTATATATCTCTCAAGTGCTTCATAAGGATAATCACTCAGCACCTCAGGTTAACACAATGCTGTTTTTCTCTTGTTTCCAAGAACCTAGGGTGGTTCTGCTCTTGTCATGGCCTCTTTGCCTGCAATCTCATTTCTCCATTTTGCAATGGACTAGGAACAATCGTGTGTGAAATCTACTGCCTAAAAGGTGACATAAAAATGTGTGTAAAATGTATTCATTGCATACGAGATCAGAATTTGTACTTGTTCTTGGTGGAAGTTTCAGCAAAAGAGAAGGGAAACACAGGGCAAAGACACCATCTGCTCTGGACTGAATATCTGTGTCTCCCCCGCAAATTCATATGTTGAAGCCTGATCCCCAATGTGATGCCACTGGGAGGGGGCTGGGTTCAGATGAGATCATGGGTGGAGTCCCCACAATGGGATCTGTGGCCTTACAAGGAGATGAAGAGCTCAGGGCTTTCTCTGTCTTGTGAGGACCCAGTGAGAATACTGTCTATGGAACAGGAAGCAGGCTCTCCCCAGACAGGGGATCTGCCAGCACCTTGATCTTGGACTTCCAGCTCTAAATGATCACTTAACTCAAACCCTTGTCAACTCTTGTCAGGCTCTCATTTCATGTCTCCTTTTTTCCATACCATCTTCTTTCCTTCTCACCTTAGACACATCCTGGGGCATGCCTACCACTCCCCCTGTTTGCCATAGTAAGAATTTTGAGTTTAGAAGTTAACAGAGGTCCCAAAGGATTCTTATAAAGGCCACACATTTCAGTCCACTTTACCAGCATACCTTAAAATAATGTCTCTCGACAAGCTCTTAGCCAAACAATGAAATGGTGCCTTGTTTGCTCGTTGCTATAACTTTCCATATTTCACTCCAGAAAGCCTGTCTGTTCCTGGTGTGAGGAAACGTTTCTCAGAATGCCTAACTGTAATGCCTTTTATTTTATGTGTTCTAACAGCACCATGGTCCCATCATTAGTTCTAGGACTAGATACCCAATGAATGCCTATTAATTTGCATTTGCTGGGAAGCAGAACTTTAGTGGGCCCTGGACAGTGGTAAAACACTCCCAAGGGGACAGCACATTTTGAAGACTCTTCCTGTGTACCTTCAACACAGTGAGAGAAAGCACATTCAGTTTCTGCCCAAACAAGTTTTACCGCCAGCTCCAAAGCTTTCCGCTTATATCTCAAGCAGATTTTCGAGGTTTAATTCTTAAGAAAGATTAATAATATATCAAGAACATAAAGGCAACGGGAGCATAAACTTAATGGCAAACATATAATCAATGTTTCATAATGTTTTCAGAATAGGAGGCTATGTAAGGTCTGCTCTCTATAATTTCTTTCCCAGACCTCATAAATAAACAATGACTCTTTTTCCCCATGTTCAACTGATTTATAGGCAGATCTTTAAGCAAAGTGCTTCCATTCATTACTAATGCATTGCATAATGCGCTGTAATAACTGAATATAGCTTGAGTATGATCATTTAACATATTAATAAAGCATCAATGTAATTTAAAGCAACAACCCTTTCATTTCACACAAACAATCTCTGGATAAGAAACAGGAAGAAGTAAGCATGACAGAGTAATGTCCAAAGTATGGAGACCCCTGGAATCCCCATTAGTCACAAGGAGCTGGCAGAAAATGAGGACACACAAGGCACTTAGAGGCAAAATCTCAGCGCCATTGCTGCACAGCCTGGGAACAACCATGCCCCCATTCCTCCTGCAGGCAGCAGGAATCATCTTTGTTTTCACAATGCAACACCTAGAATCATCAACGCAGCCATGGTACAAAACCTTCCTGGGAAAAGCCAGCAGAGGCCATTATATTAAGCCTGACACTGATCCGTTGTGCCATCTTAGGGGAAATTAGAAGCTCTTTGCTGAGAACAGAATTAACCCTTGGCATTTAATATTTCATGCCATCTGGGCGGCTCCCTAACAAGAACAAATGGCTACAGCTGAAATGAGGTTTATTTATCCTAAGGAGATTTTAATGATAAGGACGACAGAGCAGAGTGTATCATGAAATGTATCACACCTGCGGTTGTTAGTGTTGTGTCATCGTATTTGTCATGCACCGGGAATAATTAATGCCCATGCTGTTTGGGTTTGGAAACACAGGAAAAACAGCTATCATCCCAGCTTATAATGGAACATAATTAAACAGGAAAATAAATGACTTTCTTTTCTTTCTTTTTTTTTTTTTTTTTTTTTTTTTTTTTTTACTAAAGGGCAGAGTCTAGTAAGAGGGAAAATGTGAATTACTTCAGAGAGGATGTGCTTTTCCGTTTAAGAGAGGATGGCTCGTTTCCTAGGTTTTCATTTCTGTAGTCTTGCTTCCTTTGCTCTTCTCCACCAAAAGAGCATCTGTTTTATGAGTGGGGCTCTGGCAGCCCTTCCCCCTCATTCTTCAGATGATGAACTCACTCTGCATTGTGATTTTTGTATCTCGGGGTTCCCATGGTGAGTATGTCTGGCTGGAGAACTCTGCACTTCTGTTTCAGTTGGCAAAACTTCTTCAAGGCGCAGAGCCTCTGGATAAAGCATATTGATATGAGCTCCAATCAGATGGCAAATGGGACAGAGAGGGCGATGCTCCCTGAAAGATATAAACTGTGACGTAAGTGGCTATCTGACCACCAAAGCTTGGTTCTGCCCTTGCAGAGTGCAGAATTATTGCTGAGAAGTATGTGTGTATCCAAAGATTGCACATTCCAGCATCCCTTGCACATAGCTGGGGTCGTGCGACTGGTTCTTGTCAATTGAATGTGAGTGGAAGTGATGTGCATTTCCTCCAGTACACAGCGAGCAAGAAGCAAGTGTGTCTTCTCCACCCTCTTTTTTTACCATCGGCCAATAATAGAACAGAGAGGACTCTCAGATCTAAGAAGAGAGCAGAGCTACAAGACGGAAGGAGCCTGTGTTGCTAAGTGACTTCGTGGAATGCTGTCCATTCACAAAGGTCTTTTCATCAACAAGAAATACATTTCTAGAGGGTGATGCTCCTGAGATTTAGGGAATTTTGGTTACAGCCACTGATATATTATCTTGATCTGTACACAAAGCAAAGCACTTTAGTAGAAAGGAGGCAAAAATTGCAAAGCATGGTAAAAATCCAGCTTAGGCTATGAGAATTCAGAAAATATATTCACCCTTTTCTCACTTTTCAGGAAACCATTTTCTTTATCATTCTGTTCTCAGGATGCTCTTTCATCATTTCTAACATACTCCTTTTTTTGACATTCAGTTTTATTTTATATTAGTTTCAGGTGTAAAGTGTAGTGGTTAGACATTGATATAATTTATGAAGTGATCCCCTCAGTTAGTATAGTACCCAGCTGGCACTATACATAGCTATCACAAAATTTTTTACCATATTCCCTGTGCTGTACATTTCATCTGTTTATCCAAAGAAATCCAAAACAGTAATTTGAAAAGCTATATGCACCCCTATGTTCACTGCAGTGCTATTTACAATAGCGATGATGTGGAAGCAACCTAAATGCCTATCAATAGACAATAGGATAAAGAAACTGTGGTACATATATAAAATAAAATATTACCCATTAAAAAAATAAAATCTTACTATTTCTGACAACATGAATATACCTAGAGGAGATTGTGCTAAGTGAAATGGGTCAGAAAGAGAAAGACAAATACCATATAATTTCACCTACGTGTGAAATCTAAAGAACAAAATAATATATTCTTTATATAGTTAACCATGTCCCCACCATCTCATTTGCCATCTTCTGTGTGCCTTCAAAATCCCAGCTGAACAGCATGACTCTTCACCCATATTATTACCCTAATTATCCTCTAGAGCTCAGTTCAACATCACTTCTCCAGTGAATCCTTCCCTGACTGCCTGGATAAAGTCCGACCTATCATTATAAGCTTTCAGAGCACTGGATCTTCATAGTTAGGCTTATTACACAAATAATTTTATTTTTATTTGTGTAATTATTTGATTAACATTTGTCTCCCCCACTGAACTCTAAATGAAGGCAGAACTATGTCTTGGTTTTGCTCACCATTTTATCTCCAGCATCTGACAGTATATTTAACACTCAATAAATACTAATACATTAATAAAGCATACTAAAAATGATGGTATGCTTACTATATTCCAAGCACTTTACAGTTTCTCATTTAATCTCTCCCTCCATAATATCCCTAAGATGGATATTACTATCCTCATTTTAGATACATAGAAACTGAGATTGTGACAACTTAAATGCAATACCTAAGGACACACAGCTCACAAGGAGTGAACTGAAACGTAAACTCAAATCTGTCTAGTCAAGTGCTTTCCTGGCATGCGTACATGTAGAAATTTTTTTAAAATATCATCTCACCAGTGTTTGATTTTCAACAATTCATATGTACCATTTTTAAAGGCTCAATAAAAATTCTTGCTGTATTTGTTTATATTGGAGTATGATTTGCATGAATGAAATGCAAAGGTCCTAACATGTTGATCAGTTTTAACTAATGCATATACCCATGTAATTCACACATCTGACAAGATAAAGAAATAGTTACTATCACTCCATAAAGGCCCCTTGTCCCCGCGCTTTCACTCCCATCCCTTCCCCCAGCAGCAACTACTCTTCTGAGTTTTCAGTATTTTTGTGTAGTCATATGGATCAGTCATTCATTTCTTTTTGTTGTTGAGTAGTAAGTAGTCCATTGGCTGGATGTACCTTATTTTGTTTATTCACCTTTCGATGGACATTTGGGTATTCCCAGTTTGAGTCTGTGATTAATAAAGCTTCTATGAACATCCTTGTACATACGTTTTTGTTGACATATGTGTTCATTTCTCTCAGGGAAAACCTAGAAATGGAATTGCCAAATCAAAGGCTAGGTATATTTTTAACTTTTTAAGAAATATCTATTTATTATACTCACACCAACAATGTAAGAATTCTAGTTGCCTCACATTCTCACCAGCACCTGGGGTTGTTGATCATTCTAGAGGGCACAGTGGTATCTCACTGTAGTTTTGATTTGCATTTACCTGATAATTAATCATGCTCAGAATTTTTTATTCTATTTGTTGGTCATTTATGTATCTTCCTTTGTGTAGTATCTGTTAAGTCTTGTGCTCAATTTTATTGGGTTTCTTTTACTAAACAGGAAAGAAGCAAGAGAGGGAGGGAGAGAGGGAGAGAGAGAGGGAGGAAGGAAGGAAGGGAGGTAGGGAGGGAGGAAGGAAGGAGGAAAGGAAAGAAGGAAGGGAAGGAGGAAGGGAGGGTGGGAGGAAAGAAGAAAGGAAGGGGGCAGGGGAGGAAGGAAGGAAGATTGAGTCTTTCATCAGACAACTGTATAGGAATCTCCAGTGGCTTCCCACCAAACTGAGGTCTGGGCCAGATTCAAATTTTCAAGTTCAGTACTAAAACCTGACCCACCAAGGAGCTCCTTTTATGCCGTACAGAAATAGAAACCTCCCAAGGTCTATCTACCTGAATGCCAGAAACAGTGGAGTGATACACAATGGCATGCCAGATGGATAGAGAAAAAAACACCCTTGTGTTTGAGGCAGGAGCATCCCACTTAATGGAGAAGCACGGGCTAGAGGGAAGTGTTATTATCCCACCAAGGTTCAATGATTCCGAAGGAGGCAGAGACATCATCATCTACAGAGAAAATTATCTGATGGTCCAAGGGTGCATCCCAGAACAAGGAATGCCAACATGATGTCTGGTAAAAGAACCATCTCCATGTGGAAACTCTAGATCTAATAGCTTCTTAAGTTTCTTAACCACCATGCTCAGCCTGTCCTGAAACGACACCATCATCCAATTCGGAGAGGAATACTTGGCTGTCAGATGTTTTTAATTCTACCAATAAACTCAAAAGTGCCACCTTTTCTAAAAGGAAGCAAATTATAGGTGCTTAGCCATTTGAGGGCTCAATTATCGCATTTGCCCCCGCAATTAGGAAACAGCACTCGTTAATTGGGTAATTGTGTACCTAAGTGTCCAATCTGCGTGGGCAAATTGAAGGCATGATATAAGCAAATCAATCTGCATGTCCCATTAAACCTAATTGTGCCTGCATGTCAATCACAGGGACAGCCAATCATGTCTACCTCTGAGTGAATTTTTTTAACCCAAGTGATTCTTGGTATTTGAGTCTCATTCATGATATAAAATAATAATGTGTAATGTATATGGCACATTATAAATATATATAAGAATCATGTCATCTTCCTGGCAAAAATGCAAGAAGCCCGAGCTGTGGATTCTCACAAATGGCTAATGCTGCCTTTCTTAAAGAGAGTAGGTCAGCTCTTATGGCTGAGGAAGGAGGTGTCAGCACCCAAGAAGAAGATGCTGAGCAAGGGGTTGGACCCAGTCTAAAATGTTGAAAAGTTCTGTTTATGGTTCTCAATAGTGTCCACACGCCGGGCATTGTACTAAGCATTTGACATGCATTATCTCATCTAACCCTAGAAGAGCCTTATAAAGTAGATACTGTTATCAGCCTCATTTTACAGAGAAAAAGACTGGGGCACAGAGACATTAAGAGACTTGCTCAAGGTCACAGAGCTACCAAGGGGCAGAGCCAGGATTTGAACCATCTCCTTTTCTCTTACCTCCTGTCCATTCTCAAGTTCTATGAGTTCCATTTCCCTAATTCATTTCAAATGCAAGCTCTTCTCCCATCTCCACTCCCACTAGGCTGGCTCTGGCCACTCTCATCCGACTCCAGTTTTCAAGGTGACCTCCCCTCTACCATACTACAGCCCAGGTTATCTTCCTATAACGCAAATCCGATCATGTCACTCCTCTTGCTAAAATTCTGTTGCCTTCATGATGAAGTTCAAAGTCCTTTACACAGCAAGCAAATCTTGTCACGGACCTTCCCAGAGAACCTAGGAAAAGTCACCAGAACTTTCATCTTCCATCAGGCTGACATCCCCTGCACACCAATGGAACTGCCCTTGTTAATATCCCCAGTGACTCCACATCACCAAAGCCAGATCCCCTCTCAGTTCTTATGTCAATGAAACTTTCAGGATCCTTCGACACAGTTGGTCATCCTCTCCTTGTTGGTTTCTTCTTCACTTTGAAGCCTAGGTAACCTCACTCAGTTTCTCCCCTCCTCATGAGCTGCTCCTTCTCACTATCCCAGGATCCAGTCCTTGAATCTCTTCTTTTCTCCATTTACACTTATTCCCTCAATGAGCACATCCAGTATCATGACTTTAAATCCCATCTATATAGTAAGGTCTGTAAAATGTTATTCTCCAGTCCTAAATTCAATCCTGCCTGTCAGGTTCAAATTTACAATTACCTAGTTACATCTCTACTTAGGTGTCTAATAGGCATCTCTTAAATTTAACAGAGCTAAAAACTACCAGTCCCACCACTTACCCCCAAACCTGGTCCCCTGCAGTCGTACCACGCTCAGAGCATGGCAACTCTATCATCTCAGTTGTTCAAGAGTCATCTTTGCCTCCTCTCTCCCAAGTCCCACATAAAATACATCAGCTACTCCTGTCTGTTCCACCTTCAAAATATATTTCCTAAATCAGACCATTCTTCACTATTTCCACTATAAGCACTGCCACCATCCAAGCCACCATCACTTCCAGCTTCCACTGACATAATTGGCATCTCCCTGCTGTCACCCTTACTTCCAAGTGTCTATTTTCAACACCACAGAGCAATCTTTTCAAAACAGAAACCTGATCATGTCACTCCTCTGTTTGACACCTTCTTCCCCTCCCCCAAGGGTTTTCCTGCACATTCGGAATCCGAAAGCCTCTCCAACTTCAGTTCTTCCCTTCTACTCTCTCTATATGCAACCAAAAGGGTGATTACATTTTAGCCAATCTTCTAGCCACGCACACTTTATATCCTTCTTAGTTACCCTAATGTAATTCCATCCTACAATGCATCAGATTCCCCTCTTGCTCAATATTACTCATTAAATAATAATAAGCCCAGTTACTATTTACTAGTACAAGGTATATGCAAACCATTTCTCTCACTTGACTGGCTGCATTCTAGAACTTAAGAAAACTCAGTCATGTCCAAAATGGCTCCACTGGCCTCAGCATGATGCTCAGGTTTTATTTTCTTTTAGCCAAATGGGATGTCTGCAGTAAGTACTGGGCTCACAGTGACAAAAATGCAGCCACAGCCACAGCTGTATTGATTTCGTCTCACTTGGAACTAATTCCCAGACTCCTGAGAATTTACGGGTCCTCACCATGTGACCATTAGCAGAGACCAAAGCCCAGTGCCCAGGTGGTGATAAACAGACACTGTTTTACAGAAGCTCCACACTCCTCTGCATCCCAATGACAAGCTAAGTCCTACAGCTGGGAGTGAAGTTTCCACTTTGACTTGAATTCACTAGGAAGGACTAGGCAAGTCAGTTCCTCAGTGAGGTCCTTGTCCCCTTCAGCTATGGAATAGGGGATGTGTGCCATGCTCCTCTACACTAACAAAACCTCTCTCTCTTTTTTTTTTTTTTTTTACTGACAGAACCCATATTTTGTCCACGGTGGCTGACAAATATCCTTCCTAGACTCCCTTTACATTATAAATTAGCAGTTGAACCAATTTTTGCCTAATGACATACAAGTAGAAGTCTATTGGGTGGAGCTAAAATAATAAAGGAAAGCTATTCTTTTCCTGAAAAAATGAAATAGACTCAACGATTCTTGCTTGCCCTTTCTTTTCCTCGTGGCGGAAGGAGAGCGCAGTGCCTGGATGTAGCATAGCCATCCTATGTCCATCTGGACAAAGATATATGCAAAGAATGCTTGGTAAAGAACTGACAGAGAAACCCCAACTCCTATGTTGCATTTCTGGGGCCCAACAACAGGGCTGAGTTAGCTAAAGATCTCCAAACTTTTCATTTCATGAAGGAAATATATGTTTTCCTTATTAAAACTGCTGTTTCATGAAGCTGGAACAAATCGTCTGATGTTTTCTGTTAATCTCCCTCTTAACTATCCATATCTCTGAATCACCTTCTAGGGCAAAGACTAGGAAAGGGTAATGTCACCCTCCTCAGTGAGCCCACTGTCCTTCCTGACCCTCACAAATCAATCAAGTTGGCCTTTGCACCAGCTTCCTTGAGTCATCTATTCAAGAGGTAATTACTGGTGCCTACTATGCGCAGGTATTGTTAAAGGATTAAGTCTGCTGTAATGGATAGAATTTCCCCAGTGTACCCTTACCTCAACTCTCACATGAATCTAGATGCCAACGTGGTCTTCAATAATCGGAACACTTTTTATGTCACACACTCTTCCTCCTCCTTCCTTCACAGTAAACACCTATTAGTTATCTCCTCCAGACCTGGAAAGCACAGGCCAGTTTTAAAACACCGGTCCAAATTTTCTGTGCAATGAAAATGTTTTTCAGTCTTCCAAAGTTGGAGGAGAGTATGAAGCTAGTTGTGATTCTCTTAAAGTTCAAAGTATATGCTGGCAAAGAGGTCAGATTAGATTGTTTATAAAGTTCCTTAAGGAGCTAAAGTTTCAAATCCTACCAAATTTTCTCTCTCCTCTAATTGCCCTTCACTTTCCACCCCCACACATACTTCTGATTAAGGAGAACCCATGGGCAACATAGATATGTCACATTACTCTTGAATCCATATGTGAGACCAAGGTTAGCTTGTAGGCTTTATTTTCCTTTAGGCACCAAGCCCTTGTTTACATAAATAAAGGGAAAATTCAATCATTTCACAAGAGAAGAAAACCCCATTTTTGAGAGTGAGAGAGGATAACAGTTTTAACAATCGTGAATAATTAAAATAATATGCAAATAATGAAATGAAATGGCACTTATGTCTCCAGAATTCTCTTCCAAAACAAAGATTCCATCTCTAACTTTCTCCAGGGGGAAAAAAAAAAAAAACTCCAGATATCCCAACCTACAGAAACTATTCTATGAATTACTTTTCTGATAGCCTGGAGATGCCTATGTTTGAAACATGACACAAGAAATCACTTCAATTAATTCTGTGTCTGGGCATAGGTGCTCCTAGAAAGTGGGACAATAAAAGCTTTGATTTGGCAAGTTTCTCTTTGCCCCAAGGAGGTCTTTCAGAAAGGAACAATGACACAATAAACCTAACACTTACTACAACACTCACTACTACAGGATTGCTCAGCCTCGGCAGTATGGACACAGCAGGCTGGACGACTCTTCACTGAGGGGCCATCCTCTGCACTGTGGGGTGTGAGCAGTACCCTTGGCCTCCTCCCACTAGATGCCAGTAGCATCACCACCACCTCCACCACCACTTCCCAGTTGTAACAAATAAAAATATCTCCAGACATTACCTAATACTCCAAAGGGAAAAAATTGCCCTGTATGAGACCACTGCCCTACAGCAGGTGGCCTTCAGCCATACTGAGTTTGCCTGAGTGTTAATTTAGAGTGTTGGGCCCCGTGCACCTCTGAATCACATCCCACTCACGCCCACCACCATTCACCTGGGCTACTGGTCACCCTGTGGAGTAAAATCATCTCAACCCTTATCACACATAGAAAAGCAACTGCTTCATCAGAGACAAAATCGCATGTGTTTGTGTTTATCATTTTAATTAAAAACAACTCCTCAGCACAGAACGTCATCTAAGGTCCTCCTCCAATGCTGCATGCTTTTGACTTCCTCCTAGCTCATTGCAGCTCCCCCACCATCTTCTTAGCCAACACTTCCCCTCCTGCTTACTTTCCCTTCCATTGAGTTCCTCGGGTTACAGACCCAGGACATCGTTTTCTTCTCTCTCCATCCATGGCTTTAAATAACCCCGATGACCCCAAAGTTTTGCATCTGGTCTCGACTTCCACTCTGCATTCCAGACTAATATATCCAACTATCTACTTGGCTCCTTCCTTGGTTGTCTCTCAACGTCTTACACTTAACAAATTAAGAACTATCTCTTGCTTTTTCTCCACCAAATTGCTTTAAATCACTCTTTCCCCATTTAAGAAAATGGCACCCATGTCGCTGAAGTTAATCCGACTTGGAAAACTAGGAGTCATCCTTCAGCATCCCTTTGCTCCTTTGCCTCCCCCTAATCTTATCTATTAGCACATCCTGAGTCCAAATATTCTCTCTATCACTCTCTGCTGCTGCTGCTGCCCCAGACTCAGAGCCACCTGGACCAGTGTTTGCTGTGGGGACTATCTCCAGGAATTGTTGTTTAACTCCAGGAAGCATATTTACTTTGTTCTATAGGCAAATGGGAGTTATGTGGTGATCAATGCACAGCACCATATACATCAGTTCTGAGCCCCTAGTCCAAGTCACCAACGTCTCTCACCAGAATTAAGGCAACGACTTCCTAACAGGACTCCCTGCTTCTACTCTGTCCCCAACAAGCCATCCTCCAACCAATAATCAAGAGTGATCTTTTTAAAAAGTTGTATCACTCTCCAATTTAGAAACCCTCAGTAGTCTCTCATTGTTCTATTCTCTCTCTCTCTCTCTCCAAACCATTCTCTGTGACTCCCAGATTGCCAGATCCAAATCACTGAAATCCTTCCAGTTTTATCTCTTGACCCCTTGACTTCATCCTGACAAATTTTCTTCCAGTTTCCCAACTATAATAAACCCACTCCTGCCCCAGGGCCTTCACACCTGGAACACTGCCATCATTGCCCACGACGCTTGCACAAGTGAACCCTTCTCACCTCCCAGTCTCGGTCTAAGATGACCTGGCCCATCAGGTACTTCCTTTTTCCCTTCTTTACCACGATACCTCATTTCCCTCAGGTCACTCTTTACGTTTGGACCATATAATGACACCTTTTTTTGTTCATGATTGCATTCCCAGGACTCAGTACAGACCCAGGGTCATATCGGGCAACCAATAAATGCTCAAGTTAAATGAATATGTGAATCCCAACACTAGGAGGCAATCATGGTTAATACTCTGTTGTGTGCCATTTCTAAACCTGAAGCTTATTTAACTTGAATGGGTGTGTTGTTTCGTCATTAACCCTAGGAATAAGGATGTAGTGAAAAAAGAAAAAAATGGACACATAGTATACATGATTCAGGTATCAGTTCAAGTGTCATCTCCCTAGCAGACCTTCAGCCACACCAATTGGAGGAGACCCCACCCTCGGTCCTCACCACACCACCTCATCTTAGTTTCTTTATGGCATCGCCACCAGCCAAATCATCTTTTATTTGTTTGTTTGCTTACCTGTCTCCCCTGACTAAAATGCAAGCTCTGTGAAGGCAGGGACCAAGCTTATCTTGTTTAATGCTGAAGGACCAGTGCCTTAGCAAGCCCTGGCTAACAGCAGGAACTTGATAAATGTTTGTTGAATGATGAATCAATGTTTGAAGTTTTTCTGCCCAGGAAGCACTCTGAGCCAGATGCAAACTGTCAGGTGGACTCAAGGAGGAGCCTTTTAATTGCACTTAACATTTCAAGGCTGTCACCAGCCTCACAGAGGTACTGACATGCTAAAGATGGGTTCAGTCCACAGCTGTCCCATGCACTTGGCTCCATCCCTGGCAAAATTTAGAGTGACATTTGTACCAAGGCAGAATGAAGGTTTGGCCTTTCTGGTCTGAAAATAGGGCTCCATGTCTCATCTGTCGAGGACACCAGCGCCTGGCTCCTCCATTTGCTAATCAAACTGACAGGAAACTTGAGCCAGCATGTTGATGCTGTGGTCCCAGGACCACATGACATAAAAATAAAGACTCTGCCAAGGGAAGTAGCAGAGTTAGAGAAAAATGCCAAGACTGTCTTGAGTCAGAGGGATGGCAAGAAGAGAGTCCAGGGAATACCTATACACAATATGTTCAGGATTTTTCCTTTTTCTTATTCTAATCCTTAGCAATATGGCTCATTTCATCAGCCTAACTAGGGATAAAAAAAAAAAATGATGCTTCATTGTCTCAGCTGATAACACTGCAACCAGACGTCACAGACCAGCGACTCCTAGGCCAGGTCCAGCACCTAGATATTTGGCCTGCAGGGTACTTTTTTAAAAGTTCAATCATTTGCCAAAATTTCTAAAATGGAAATACACACACACACACACACACACACACACACACACACACACACACACGTGTGTGTGTGTGTGTAACTTTCTGGCTTCTTGTGAAAAATTACAAGGTCTGGCAACATGGAACCCATATTCCCACATGCCAGCATCAGCAGGACCTGATGAGCCCTGTGGGCTTCAGACAAGGAATGTATCTTCCAGTCCTTCATTTCCTACCTGGTCCCCTTCCAGACCCCTCAGGGCACCTGAATTCCTGATCCATGATTCTCAAATGAGAAGAAGATATATTCCTCTGACTTCAGATTTCCAGGGAAGAAAGAATGTCTGTCAAGGTGTCCACACCCTTGGGAAAGCATCCAAAGAGTTAGACAGATCCCCTATCTCCACCCTGTCTTCACTCCTTCATGGCAGGGCAAGGCAAAGTAATCTGATGAGTGAGATTCCTAAGGATTTGCCCTCCAGTGGGTGGGACTCAGCTTGCCTCAAGGGCGAGAAAAAGGGCTCTTCCCACTTCTCATTCCATGGCCCCCACAGAGCTGAGAGGTAAGGAAGCCAGGCTTCCTCTCTGCTTGCTAGCAGTCAGCACACCCTAGAAAGGGCCCCAGGGTCCTCTCTGGCCTCCTTCAGTGAAGACATCAAGATGCTACAGCAGATGACAATCCCCCATTGAGTTCACAGGATGAGATTATTCAGAAGCTGCTTTGCCACCCAATGCATAGTGGGTGGTCCAAGACCTAGAAACTGAAGGTAACAGCAGACATCAGATCCGAGCTGTGTTCTCCAGTCTGGTTTTGCCAGAGAAACCCACATTTTGAGACTTGACCGGTCTTAGTAAAAAATGTGATATTTCATGTCTCCACCTAGTTCCTTGTGTGTGCTCCCTGATTATTAGTATTCAGAATCCTTATCCTACAATATGTCTCAAAATAGAGTTCTTCCTGGGATCTGGGGGCTTCTTAAAACCATAGTTAAATACTGTACGTCTTCCTGAAGCATTCCCTTCACTTGAAGATTTGGGAAGCATGTTTTCACATTTTCGAGCTCCTGAAAGGCTTTTTCATAGGCATGCCCAAGCACAATGATCTAAATATCACTTTTCCAGGTTTGTGGATCTCACAGAGTTTTTCACATTTGAAATTATGAAGCATGTAACTCTTATGTACAGGGAGGCAATTGGATAATTAGGTGCTTCCAGTTAGGAGGGTATAATCTGGAGATGTATTCGGGAGGAGCAAAGATGATGATGATGTTGCCAGGTCTCCACATGGCTGGTGCTAATCCAGAGGAGCTAATGAGCTCCAGCAAGGATTTCTCTGAGGGATTCTGAGGATCCCAGTGCACCTAGACTTTTAATGAGGCTTTCTACTATATGCTCCCGTTTTTCCACCGTGTAACTATACAGAAAATCAACAGCTCTTTCACTAGTCAGATTCCTGCCACAAATTCGCTTAATGTTTTATCTCCTCAATTTAACATCCATGTCACAGAATAGTAACTGATAACACAAATGCACAAAAACTTATTTTTTGTGTGGATTTGATGGATTTAGTGTCACTCTTCAAGAGCCATTTTGCAGATAGTTGCTTACAAATTATATTGTCTACTTGGAATATGCCTTAGGGTTTAAGAACCAGAAGCTTGATGACTAAGCATGAAACCAGTGAAAACAAGCACGGTGATGAGAGAAATTTAATATAGCCTGGAATCGTCTCTTTCCACAAAAGACTGACAGCAAAAGCAAAAATAGCCCTCCCATTAACACTCCCAAACTGGTGATAGGTTACAAGTATAAACTTAGCCAACGTAGACTGTAACCAAATATACCTACTTAAAATGAGGATTTAAGATAAACACCCGCAGTACCCAGATTTTGGTCTCTAAATACATTCCCTGATAAAAGGAGCCCACGCTTTTTGCAGACATAGCTGACCTGAGGCCTGGAGCATAAAATGTGTATAAGATGAGCCCAGAATATTTTATGCTGGAAAGAAAAGCAGCTACATGAATTTAATGGGGTCAAAACAAGAGGATACAGAGACTAGCCAAGCCTGAAGGGGCTCCTGAGAAAAACGGAGACCCTTCATTCACACAAAAGGCTATTATTATGCCAGTTATTTATCTATTGCCTTTCAGCCCTAAATCCACCCTTTTCTACGCTGTATGGGATGCTAACTGGGACTCTGCACACCAAATCTCACAGACTCTCTCACCAGCTGGCTTCCTGTTAGGTTCTGCTAATAGGAGATACTAGAGAAAGAAAGGTAAGAGTGTGTGCGTCTGTTTTTCTTCTCCTACTGGTATCATTCCAGAAGCATTTCAGCTCCAATATCCAGTTTCTTTCAATGCCAGCACTGAATCCTTCTTCTCCAGGATGCTCTCCAGAATGAAACCATATCTCCAAGCCACAGATAAATGAAAAAATGTCCACTAATGGTTTGGCCATTTTATTTCACTTTGCTTTCTCTAATGGTAATGATATTGTCTTATAGGCCATTAATTATAATCTAGGCCATATACTTATAAATGTAAATTATATTTATAATCACTCTTGATTATAAAATAACTAAAAAATTTTCCACAATATTTTTACATGTTTGTTTTTTTTTTAATCAAACATGATAGCCCATGGGAAAGAAATGTTTGCCTTTGGGCACATATGGCTTCATTTCATAATTACATACCTTGAAGACATCAGCAAAGACTGCATTATTCATAATGACACTTTTTCCTAAGCAGCCTTTACCTTTGTTTTTTTGTTGCTCAGCGAGGTGATTAAAAAAAAAAAAAAGACATTATCTTAGGTGGTTTTAATCCTAGCTTTTTAATAAAACTAGAAGACAACTTGAAAGCTTATTCAATTACACGGCTAGCTACTGAAGAAAGGCATCGGTTTAGAGTTTTTTAAACTTAGGACTAAATTGTTATGTTTCTTTTCAGAGATTAAAAAGACATTAAGATAAAGTAAAATCTGCAAGAGGTGAATTAATTCCTTGCTCAGTGTCAAGGAGAGAGGTATGGAGTCGTTTTGTTGAGCTGTTTCTTTCCAAGCCTGAATGAACTTCAGCAACAGCTGTAAAGTTACGCTGGGGACATCTGTGAGAGGCCACTGCAATAGACATCGTAGCAGGAGCCGGAGGATGAGGGTTTGTCGTGTAGAGTGTGAGTTGCCTGTGACTCTTAGTTCATTTATATGTGATAAAAATTAAAGCCTTCATAGTTTTAAAAGTCATCAGCTACTTTCTTCACTGCAAAAGCCCTATGATAAGTATTTCCTGAGATAGTCCTCTGAATCAGACCTTTCCACGTGGTGTGTGAGCCAAGAAATGTGACTAGAGGGTAGGTACATCTGTCAAAATTGTCACGGGAACCACAGTGTACTGTTTCACTTCTCTGGAAGCTTCTGTGGGCTTCTTGACTCTGTGGCTAATCTGACATGCCTCAGTAGCCAGTGAATAAATGAGTCCACACATCCTCAATTGCTACATCAACACAGAAGGGAGAGAGAGTCTGGGTACCAAACATTTCTCCATCCTCAGCCTTCTTCAAATCAGCTAATCAAATAAGACAGGCCAGTCTTTGAGATTCACAAAACTGATCATGAAAATTTTCAACACCTTCGCATTGCACTTTAAACAAAATCCAGGCCTCTGACCGTGTCCTGGGGGTCTTGAAGATCTGATTCCAAATGCATCTCATCTCATTCTCCACACTCCACCCACGCCAGCTTCCTCTCTATTCCTTGAAGAGACGAGCGTTTCCTGACCCGAATTCTTGGCAATTTCTCTTCACTCTGGTTGGAAACCTCTTCCCCAGCTCTTGGTAGGCTGGCTCCTTCTCATTCACTAAGTTCCTTAAAACATCCATGTCCTCAGGAAATAGTCCCTGACTACCCCTCACTGTGTTCTATCACAGCACCGTGAGCTTCCCTAGAACACTGCCCACTGTCTGTAATTACGCCTTTAGGAACTCACTTAATTAACATCCATCATTTCGCTCTGTGGCAAGCTCCCTGAGAGGAGGAACCACAACTACCTAGCCCAAGGGCTGGCCAGCTTTTTCTGCAAAAGACCAAATAATAAATATTCTGAGCTTTACGGACTATACAGTCTGAGTCACAACTACTCAGCTCTCCTGTCGTAGTGTGAAAAGCATCACAGATGATTCATTGCTTAATGAGCACGGCTGCATTGCAATAAAACTTATTTACAAGATCGTGTGATAAGCTCGATTTGACCCCCTTGGTCTCTAGCCTTCTGTTACACGCTCAGCATCTTGCACAATGCCTATTACATAGTGAGTGAGCCAAATGATCATTAGATGAAAGAAGCAATGAATGAATGACCTGCTTGGTCAGTTTTGGCTGAAGTTTGGAAGAGCTGGGGCTTGGAACTTCTCTTCAGACTGGACTTGAAGTCTTTTCTCTGGTCAATTTCATTTCTTTCTCTTCTTCAGCATTTCCAAGCCTGACTCTCACTGCCCCAATTAAGGTTGCCCTCCCTCCTTGAGCCTCACTAAGTCTAACCACAGAACTCTTCTTTTGCTGCTCGGTAATGTCTAGATTCATCTTTCACTGACTTTCATCAAACATGAACATTTACTCTCATCATTTCTACTCCACTGTACACAGCAGTCAGCGGCATGACATGTTTGCAGTAAAAAGAAAGAACATAAGGAAGGACTATGACTTCTGTATGCGAAGACTGGCACGTCGTTTTTCTGAATGGCAATTTGCCAGTACCTGTTAAAATTGTAACTATGCTTTCCCCTTGAACCCAACCACTCCTAGGATTTCCCCCATTTCTCCCTATGACTTTACCATGATTCTAGAATCTAATGTAGTGTCAAGAGAGACAGAGTTTCTCCTCTGTGCTTGGCCAACTATCCACACTGAGTGCCAGTGACATCCACACTGCCTCACCTTTGGTTAGCTTCATCCTCTGCTGCCTCTAAGCCAGGCTTAAAGACCTCATACAGAACTCTCGTAGGAATGGTTGTAGTGTCCTGTGGTGGGCAGCTTCTGCCATGGCCCCTGAAGGTTCCCATCTCCTAGATCCCACCTCCTGGTATTCATGCCCCTTTGTAATCCCATTCCCTTGAGTGTAAACTGGACCTTAGATTTAGTGACTTGCCCTGACTATCATAATATGGCAAACTTGATTGGGACATCACTTCCAAGATTTACTTACAAAAGACTGTGATTTCTCTCTTGCCAGCATGCACTCTCTGGATCTTCCCATGAACTTTGAAAATAAAGAAATGCCAGATGCTATGTTGTGAGCTGCCCCATGGAAAGGCCTATATAGCAAGGGCATGAGAGTGGGTTCTGGCAAGCAGCCAGTGAAGAATTGAAGCCCTTGGTCCAGCAGCATAAAAAGAACTCAATCTTCCAAAAACCACAGGAGCGATCTTGGAAATGGATCCTCCCCCTGGTTAAGCCCTGAGAGGACCACAGCCCTGACCCACACCTTGGCTGCAGCCTTGTTGGAGATTCAGAGTCAAAGGATGCTGCTAAAATTCCTGACCTATACAAACTGTGATATATTAAATGTTTTGCTGATTTAAAACAAATCTCTCCCAAGCTGTTTACTTGTCTTCTGCTTTTGCACCAGTGCAATAAACCCACTCTCATCCATCTATTCTTTCAGTTGTTCGAACAGATGTTTACTGGACTCAAAAGTACAAAGCACAGTGACCACTGCATCTCACTCCATCTGGGTATCTGTAATCTGATGTTCTTGCTTCTCTGACCTGAGCCCTACTCTTACATTTGCATATGAGGCCTAAGGTATGCTCTTATAAGCCACATGCCGGGGGGAAATTTGTTATGCGGCATTAAAGAGCTAATGAATCCTCTCTACTAAGATGCCAGCCAGGCATACTTGCCTAGGGTCTTGATGCCACCCAGCTGCACTGCAGGAAAACAGAGGTGACTCTCCTTCCCACTGACATCTGAGGCATTCTCTAGTCTGGGGTTGGGGGGGAGCCCCACCATCTCCTTGCATGGCTAAGACACTTTCTGTACACCTCTTTATCACCTTCTCCCTGTTGGAACTCCTCCACAACACCTCTAAATTCTCTAAGGGTTAGACATTTTAAAAACCAAAACCAGAAAGACTTGCAGGTGACTTCTGTTTTGTGTCCAGCCACACCCATCCCATGAGGTGGTGGAGAATAGGGCCTACCTTAATTAGAGAGGGACAGCTTAATGTGCTCTGAGTCATCCAAATTTGGTGATACTTTTTGCCTTAGATTTCTATTGCTGTTGTAACATTGCTTTCCAAGTAAGTAAATAATCTACCCAGAATTGTCCTAGCATTTGAGTATCAGCATTTCATAAAATGTTCTTTTTGACAAATACTTATTATTTCTGATGGGAGGAGAGGTAGAATACTAGATTAGTAAGGTTCTCCTCAAAAAAGTTTCTGTGATCAATTAAGAAAATACTGTGCCCTAGAGGTTTCTCTTAGAGATTCACCAAACATAGCAGCAGATTGAAGTCTTCCAATAAAGAAACCAGTTTGTTTGTTTAGCCTACAATTTCTAAAATTCATGGAATCTTCTGTTCCCTTTAGAAATAAAAAAGCGTCTGGGTTCTCGAATCTTCCACATTGCTTCACCACTCCATGACTTTTCCTGTGATGCTCGCTATGTGTAAAACATCCTTCTCCTACCAGTGAACCCTGGGTTACAAGTGAAAACCTAGTAAACCCCAGATTAGATGTTAGTGGCTTCAACGTGACCTTGACCACACCCCAAGAAAGTGACACACAGTTCTCCCTGAGGCCACCTCTAAGCCTGGCATTCGATTCCATGTTGCATTTCTCAGGCTCTGCTCTCAGCCATCTGTTTGCATGCCTGTCCCACCTCATAGCCCAGAGGCCACACGGAGCCAGGCTGTGCCTTGATCTGCACCCCGGCATCTGGCACAGTCCTGCCACAATGCTGAGACCTTTACTCGGCTCATCTCAGTTGGTCCCCACAGCCAGCCTGTGATCATCTCCATCCTGTATGACAAAACTGAGGTGAGTAAGTGGTAGTGCTAAGATTGTCACCCAGTCGATTGAGAGCCGAGATTCACATACCTATCCACCAGCCTGTGCTCTGTGAGGAGGGCTCGGGACAAAATCGAAAAGGCTATGCCTGACAACCAAAGGCAGGAGCCGCCGCTGCAGGAAAAATGGCATGGACTCTGAAGTTAGAACAGAGAGCCCCCACTTTGGGGACTTTAAATTTAGTGAAACACAGTATTGACTTCTGAGAGTTTACAGCTGTTTTCTAGAGTTTTCCACCTTGGGGCTAATCTCAAACAGAAAAGGAACGAATGTCACGGGTTTTGAATGTGTCCTCCTATGCATGTCAGAGTGGTCACGGTCACAGGCCACAATGCAAATCCTTCTAACGCTTTGTGACTGGGGCTGGGAGATTTGTCCATCAGCCTCAGCCCCTCATTGTCCATCTTCCCCTCCCCTGCCAAAGTCGTTTGACAGCCATAGCAGCCAAGACATTCTCTGTCTCACTGGATTTGTCTCCTTCCTGCCTCACATTCACCCCCATGCTTCCATTCAGCCCATCCACCTTCCTCTAAAGTGGGTTTTATTTCTTGCATTGGTCTTATCCACAGTTCTCACTACTTGAATCTCTCTCGTTTGTACTTAAGAGTTTATCATATTTCCCATTTGGCTGCCTTCACTGCAGTCATCTGTCTCATTCCAGCAAACACACAGCAGTATCCCCTGCCTCCCCCACCCCGGTCTCTTTCATCAAGCACACCCTCATGGCTGTCTTGTTGAGAATATAGGTCATTTACTTTGGGTCTTTGTAGCAAGGCACATTTGTCTTCTTGCTTTGTTTGGGATCTTCATCCCCCTTCAATAATGTGCTTCATTGTTTTCCTTTCTTCCCAATTTTCCCAAAGATCTCATCCCTGGTATTTATGAAGATGGGTTTGCTAAGTGTCTTTTCTGCTCCCTGTGCCTCCATGGTTTTCCCTGAATCATAAAGTCCCTGATTAGTGAGGCTAACTGTGCCTATTGCACTGTAGAAGCAGCTGTCAAAGAGAGAAGATGGAGTGTGCCCCCAGTTCATCTCGTAAAACCCTACATGGTTGGGACAAGAATGAGGGGACAACCTCCCAAGAAATGTCCCCTTCACCCACAGTGGGTTCACTGGCCCCATGCACAGTGGGAAATGTGCTTTCAAGACAGAAAGGAAAAACACCCACGTTCTCTTTTGCCAAAAGCCCTCAGAAGATCTCAAGCCTTCTACCTGGTGAGGTTGCTTCTGAGCTCGCTGGGAAGAACTGTGGCTGACTAAGGTGTAAAATACGCAGACCTGGGGCTGCAAGAAAGTAGGAGAAACACCTCCCTGCCCACACCTAGAAGCAGAGCTCTGCACCTTGGGGGGCCTGAATGGGCTGGGACAGAAAGAAATGTTCTCCCCTCTCCCTGAGTGCAGCACCAATCCCTGACCCTAGGGCCAATTGCCTCTTCTCTTGAGAGCAGCTCAAAAGAATAAGATGAGCATCCGCGTTAGGGAATCAGTATTCTGGCTGGAATGTTGACCCCACTCTGCTGAGCTCCAGGTTCTCACATGAAAAACTGGAACAATGGTAAGTTATGGGAGGAAATGAGGCCACTGTTAGAAAGCAGAGTGCTTGGAACATCTAGGTGCAGCAACAAGCATCGTCACTTTGCTTCACCATGAATGTGGCAAAAAAAGAAAAAAGCTATCATCTGTATTATAACAATATGAATAATAACATCTATTGAGTGTGTGCTGTCAGTGTTCTAAGTACTTTAGATGAATTAGTTCATTTCATCTTCATGACAACCCTATAAGAGAGACATTTCCATTTTATAGATGAGGGAACTGAAGCACATAGAAGGATAACTTGCCCAAGATTACACAACTGGTATGTACCTGTGTTGGGATGCAAGAAAGCTGAGTCCACCGTCATCCTTCTCGGTCACTCTGCTCTTGTGCCTTCATCTCTTCTCCAGCCAGACCCAGCCCTAGACTTGGCAAGGCCCCAGTCAAACCCTGGCAAATTTCTGCTTTTGTCTTCTTACATGGCCTGATTCAAATCTGCCATTGTCAGAACATTTCTCCCCATTTTGGGCATGCTGGCAACGCTTTTAAGTGTATAATTAAATTCTTATTAACACATTACCAGAATTTTTAAAACCATATTGCTTAAATTAACCACATCAACCATTTACTCCTTTTTAGCCTCAGAGTTCCATTTGCTGGCTGAAATGATAAATCATATGATCAGGACAATGAATACTTCTACCTATTGGCTGGAATGTCTCCCAGTCTAAGGGATCAATATTGTTCATTCATGCCCACTCAGTCTTGAGCTGCTGCGATTAAGTCATGGTGGGCACATTTTAAGCTTTTACATAGATTCTAGTGGGTTTTATTTGTTCTAGGTAAATACTTTTTAATATGCAAATTCGTTAAGTCCTACAGATAAAGTTCTCTGAAACAGAGTAGCCCCCCCAAAGTTGGTTACAAGTGACAGAAACTCAGCTAAAACAAATTTATGCCAAAAGTAGAAGAGGGAAAGACTGATTGTATCAAAATGTTGGTGAGGATGTGGAGCAACTGAAAGCCTAATGAATGGTCCACCACTATGAAAAATAGCAAAGTGGTTTAGTGGTTTCTTAAAAAGTGAGGCCTACACATACCATACAACCCAGGCTTTCTGCTTCTAGGTGTTACCCAAGGGAAATAAAACCACATGTCCATACAAAGACTTGCACCTAAATTTTCATAGCATGATCATTTATAATTGTGAAAAACTGAAAAAAAAAAATGTCCATCAATGAGTAAATGGATAAACAGTGGAATACTTACTTAGAACACACACGCACAAAAGAATGAACCACTGTTACAGGCTATGACATGAAAGAATCTCAAAATAACTATGCTTAGTGGAAGAAGGAAGACCCCATCCCCAGAAAGAGTACATACTGCTATTTCTCTTTATATAAACTTTCAGAAAATAAAAATTAATTTATAGTGACAGAGGGCAAATAAGTGGTTGCCTGAGATTGTGGGTAAAGAGAAAGATAACTACAAAGCTTCAGGAAATCTTGGGGTGTGATGGATATGTTTATTATCTTGATGGTGGTGATGCCTTGATGTGTGTGTATATATATACATATTTATATATATATAAATATAGATCACACATATACATATTCATCAAGTTATACACCTTAAATATCTTCAGATTATTACATGTCAATTATACCTCAAGAAACGAGGGAGAAGATTTTGGATCACAGAACCATATATGCAGATAAAATCACTGACAAGAAGAACCAGAGATTCCTAAACCAACACAACACGTTCTGCTTCTCAACTCTCCTCTCATGTCCGGGTGTCCCTGCAAGGTGGCCTCTTTCCATCCTGCTGCACACAGTGGGAGACATGGTGGCCAGGAGCTCTGGGACAGCCTCTTACAAGCTCAGTTACCAAAGAACAAAAGAGTCTTCTCTCTCCAAGCTCTGGTTTGAAAAAGCCCAAATGAGGACTCTAAATGGCCAACCCCTGTCACATGCTCGTCTCAGGGGAAGAAAGGTATAATCGGCCCAACTTGGGACTTCATTCACCCCTGGAATCAGTGGTTGGGTCTGTTTCTGAAAGGGATCAAGGTTCAAACACAGCCATGAGAGAAAACCACTGAGAGACAAGAAGATTTATGCATTTAAATTCTAAAATATATGCATTTAAATTCATGCAATTTTTTAATTGTTTCATTTGCACAGGTTTCATGAATGAAGCAGAAATGTCTTTACTTTCAACAACTGAGTGATCCAAATCTTTGTGTCAGGCTGGGAGGAGCTTTTCGTGTTATTTTAAAAGAATGATCTGGAGAAGCTCTTTCCATGTAGGGCCCTAAGCTGAAGATGACAAATCAATAGCACATGTTTCTTCACTCCCCACCTAAGTCCACCACGAATAAATCAGATGTCTCTCTCCCACTGGAGCTGGACATGGTCTCAGAATCATGTCAAGCAGGTCCTTCAGGTATTCTTTACCTATCTAGCTATCCCCTGCTTTTTGAAAGTTCATTTTACACCACTTTGCCTTTATGAAAGACCCATATTAGGACCTGTTTTTGCTAATAGAAACCCAAAGAAGATTTATGCTTTTACAAAAAAATAAAAATAAAAATAGCGTTCAGCATTGTCTTGCAGGGAGCAGTTATAGAGGCAACAGGCCCCCACCTCGTTCCCTGAGAACCACACTCAGCATCAAGCTGCTGTAGCTTTGAACTGTGTCTGTAAGCAATTTGGGCTTTAACCTGATTTATGTTGTGCATCCATGAGCAAGATGTGTCCTAAGTTCATAGCTTCTTCACTTTACGCCATTTCAGCTTACAAAAGGTGTTATAGGAACACTCAACTTTCAGAGAGTGGGAAACACCTGTAAATCCAGTTGCCATCTTTCTCGTAAGTAGCCTCTCAGTTTGCCTTCAGATAGAGATGCCCTAGATTCCACTCCTATTCGTAGAACCCTTTCCTCAAGACCCCTTCCCCATTCCTTGGGTCACCCCTGCCTGTTGAAGGATCCCAGTGCCTGGCACCTATAACCAGCTGTGTGACGTTGACCAAATTACATACACTCTCTGTGCTAGTGCCTCTTTATGTGCACCTTCTGTCTGCTGCCTCCCTCTTAGAAGGACACTTGTAATTGCATTTAGGGCATGCCCAGGTAATCCAGGATGATCTTCCCATTTCACAATTCTTAACTTAATCACACCTGCAAAGTCTCTTTTGCCATATAAGGTACGATGCATGGGTTCTAGGGATTTTGAGCTAAATATCTTTGGGGGCCAGTATTCACCCTACCACAGAGGAATTTATGAACCTTCCCCTGAATTTCTGGCGAAGGAAGAGTGGCAAGACTGTACTGATATGCTGTAAAACTTCAGCTGCAAGATGAGAGGCCTAGAGTTCCACTGCCCCCTGCAAGATGGGAGGCCTGGTCTTCCACCACCCCCAGTGTCAGTCTCTGAGTTCAGTCTCCATAGAACAGATATATCTGTGCTTGGAGAGCTCCACAGAATGTTAAGGATGAAATCAGAAAATTCCAGAGCTGACAGAGATCATTTAGCCTCCCCTCTCCTCTCCTTTTCTATCTTAGAAATAAGGAAACTAAAGCTCATAGGAAAAAAGCAAATTAGTTAAGATTAAATGTATGGTTTGGAGGGGGGAAGTAAGAAAAGAAAGCAAATCCAGACTCTTTCCATGATACCACACTAGATCACCACTGGAATACTTGGGAGATATTTAAGGTATCCCCTCCACATGGACTTTGAGCTCCACTAGGGTATAAATGAGCTTTATGTTACAAGTTTATGTTATGCTGCTACACTACAGCACACTTTTCAGTAAAGGTTCAGTGTAAATATTTAGATTCTGTGGGCCACATGGTCTCTATCACAACTATTCAACTCTGCAGCTATGGCATGAAAGCAGTCACGGGCAATACATAATACTGAGCTTGGCTGTGGTGAAATTATACATTACTGACAAGGACGGTGAGCCAAATTTGGTCTGTTTTGCTTTTCGACCATAGTTTGCTAACCACTGGCATAGGTTAACATGAACGTTGACAAGCAAGTCACTCTATGCTAAAGACTTAACCCATGTTGTCCCCTTTAATCCTCACAACTGCCTCCCATGTGGCAGGTATTATTATCCCCATTTTACAGATGAGGAAACTGAGTCAGAAAAGTGGTGACTTGCCAAAGGACACATCATAAGGGGCAGAGCAAGGATGATAGTTCAGACTCCCTCAGTTCAAACTCCCTATTAGCTTGTTTGCTTACCTCTAGACCAGTGGCACTCAATCCTGGCTGCAATTTAAATTACTTAAGGATCCTATAAATAATATCAATGACAATACCCCAACTCAAACCATTTAAAACAGAATTTTGGGGATGTGCCCTGAGCATTCATATGTTTTTAAATTACCCCTGCATTTCTAAAATATAGCCAGGGTTAAAGACTGCTGCTCTGAACTGTAATGTTTGATTCCATGTTTAGCACAAAAATGAGGATGAAGACAAGGATAATAATAATAGGGGAGGAAGAAAAGGAAGACAGACTGAGGTCAAGATACCCATGGCATAGGAGAACATCTCTCTTTTTAAAAAGACAATGGACCAGTTACAAAAACAAAACAAAACAAAAAAACAATCCAATGGGCAGAGGACCTGAATAGATTTTTCTCCAGAGGACATACAGATTGCCAATAGACATATGAAAAGATACTCAAGGTCACTAACCATCCAAGAAATGCAAATTAAAACCACAAGGAGGAATCACCTCACACCTGTAAGAATGGCAACCATCAATAAATCAGCAAACAACTGTTGGTGAGGGTGCAGAGAAAAGGGAATTTCCATATACTGTTGGTGTGATTGCAAATTGGTGCAGCCACTATGGAAAATAGTATGGAGGTTCTTCAAAAAATTAAAAATAGAACTATCATATGACCCAACAACTCTACTTCTGGGTATTTATATGAAGAAATTCAAATCACTAATTCTAAAAGATCTATATGTAGGTCCTCCCTGAGGAGTGAGAGGGTCCCAGCCCCAAAATGGGCTCCCCACCCCAGAAATCCAGAGCCAGGAAGAAGAGTTGCCAAAGTTCTGGCTGTGAAAACTAGCAAAGATTGTGGCTAAGATGGAGGGCAGCTGGAAGCCCTGGCGTTCCTCTTAAGAAGACTGCACATGGACTTTCTGGCTGATGGAGTCACTTGCTCTGAGCTCCGGTGCTGGGACATCCACTTGAAAGGCATCAGGAACATATGGAGAAGGACAGAATTGTCTGACTTCAGGGCAAGGGCTAGAAAGGAAGCTTTCTCCCAAATAGAAGTAAGTGCAGGCAGAGTCCATTGTTCCTTTGTTGGGCCCTCCCACATCCCAGAGTACAGACACAGGCAGTGCCATATCTGAGTCTCCACCAACCTGGTTAACACTGGTTGCCTTGCCCTGGTGATCCCCTGGGACCCCACCCCACCCAATTTGCAGGCCCACCCAAGCTGCTTCCAGTGGCTTTTCCATACAAACAGAATGTTTGGCTAATGCTGTAGACTTTCCTAAACTTTCTCAAATGTTCACAAACCCAAACAAGTAGCATCTGTCCTTGGCATGCCCCCATAACTTTTGCTAAGCAACTCCAAGCTCAGCACTAGCAGTAGCTGTCCTTAATTTGCAACTTGGCCTCTTGAGGTACCTCTAAGCGCAGTGAAGGTGGCAGCCATCTGTGGATTGCTTGGTGACTCTTCTCAGATGGCCCTAGGCAGGGCAGGAGCTGCAGCTGAACTTGGTCTGTGGTGGGGTCCCTCCCAGCAAGCTCTGGAGCAGTATACCTGATGGCCAACTTCAGACTGAGCTGGGGCAATGCCCAGGACCTCCTCCAAAGTCAACACACCCAAAGGGCAGACTGGGCAGGCACCAGAGCCCTGCTAAAGGGTCCATAAGGTCAGCCACTGCACAACAGCAACTCTACTATAGTTTAAACCAGTCCTCACAACCAATCAGTCTGTATGACAATCTCTCCCACTGACATGCTCACAGCAATCAACAGCTACAACAAAAGAGCACACACAACCCACAAGTAACACAACTGGCCCAGGTGAAAAGGGAGACTGTGCCACTGGCCCTACAGCACACTTACTATATAAAGGCACTCTACCAAGACCAGGAGACATAACAGTTCTACCTAATACATAGAAACAAACAAAAAGAGGCAGCCAAAATGGGGAGAGAAAGAAATAGATCCCAAAGGAAAGAACAGAACAAAACTCCACAAAAAGAACTAAACAAAATGGAGACAAGCCGTCTACCAGATGCAGAATTCAAAACACTATTTATAAGGATACTCAATAATCTCACTGAGAACTTCAACAAAGAGATGGGAAACATAAAAATTGAAATAGAAAACATAAAAAGAACCAGTTGGAAATGAAGAATACATTAGAGAGAATCAATACTAGGTTAGATGAAGCAAAGGATCGAATCTGTCATTTGAAGTAGCAGAAAACACCCCTATCAGAACAAGAAAAAAGAATCTTAAAAAGTGAGGATAATTTAAGGGGTCTCTGGGACACCACCAAGCATACCAATATTCTCATCATAAGGGTACCAGCAGGAAAAGAGAAAGCAAGGACCTAAAAATCTATTTTAAGAAATAATGACAGAAAACTTCCCTAACCTGGTGAAGGAAATAGATATATAGTCCCAGAAAGCACAGAAAGTCCCAAACAAGACGAACTCAAAGAGAACCACACCAGACACATCATAATTAAAATGCCAAAGGTTGAAGGCAAAGAGAGAATCTTGAAGCAATAAGAGTAAAGCAATTAGTTATCCACAAGGGAGCTTCCATAAAACTATCAGCTGATTTCTCAATAGAAACTTTGAAAACTAGAAGGGAAATACTTAAAATAATGAAAAGCAAATTCTTATAATCAAGATTATTCTACTGAGCAAAGCTTTCATTGAAAATTGAAGAACAGATAGAATGCTTCCCAAAGAAGAAATGCTAAGGAGTTTATCACCACCAAACTAGTATTACTGGAAATGTTAGAGGGACTTCTTTAAAAAAAAGAAGAGGTGGGAAAAAAGATTAAAAAATGTAAATAGCAAATAACTATATATCTATTAACAATTACTTTAAATGTAAATGGATTAAATGCTCCAATCAAAAGATAGACTGCCTGACCCTTACATATGCTGCCTACAAGAGACCCACTTAGGTCAAAAGACAGCCAGATCTAAAATAAAGGCATGGAAAACAATATTTCATGAAAATTGGAACAACCAAACAAAAAAGCTGGGGTAGCAATCCTTATACCAGACAGCATAAACTTTAAAACGAAGGCTATAATAATGAACAAAGAAGGGCTCGGTGATCCCACTCCTGGATATTTATGTGAGGACACCCAAAACACTACTTTGAAGGGACACATGCATCCATATGTTCACTGCAGCAATATTTACAGTAGCAAAGATATGGAAGCAACCTGGGTGTCCATCACTGGATGAATGGATGAAGAGTTGGTACATATATGCAATGGACTATTAGCCATGAAAAGGAAAGAAATCTTGCCATGTGTAACAACATGGATGGATCTAGAGGATACTGTGCTGAGTGGAGTAAGACAGGGAAAGACAAATGCCATATGATTTTGCTTCATGTGGGATCTAAGAACAAAATAAACAAACAGAACCAAACTCATAAAGAATATTTTGATGGTTGCCAGAAGGGAGGGGATTGGGAAACCAGGTGAAAAAAGGAAAAGGGATTAAGAGGTACAAATTGGTAATTACAAAATAGTCACAGGGATGTAAAGCATAGTATAAGAAATACAGTCAATAATATTGTAATAACAATATTATAGTCCATAATATTGTAATATTATATGATGTCAGATGGGTACTAGATTTAGTGGGGTGATTGCTTTGTAAGTTATATGTGTCTAATCAATACGTTGTACACCTAAAACTAATTTAACATTGTATGTCAACTGTACTTGAAAAATTAAAAAATTATTTTAAAAAAGAAAGAAATTAGCACCAGAATTCAAGGAGAGTAGAATTCACCCCTGACATCTACCTTGAGCCCTTAAATCACCACCCTCTACATAAGAAAAGATTTTCTCTCAAACACCCAAGAATGGAGATAATTGCTTCCTAGTCTATCCTGGTTCTTGGTGGGAATGGAATGAGGGTGTGAAACAGGAAAATGTCGATTTAAGTCACTGAACCTAAATAGACTGGATATGTCTCCTGTCAAGGATGAATTAATGCCTTAGGCCACTAAACTTCCTGTCATTTTGTCAAGCCTTTTATGACTTCTGATTTCACATTAAGCAGGATGGGAGGAGGAAGAAGCTAATATAAGGCCAGGAATAGCCAGAGACAAAGCAACACTCATGTCCTTCCTAGGACTGCAAGATTTTGCAAATGAATCTACATGATCCCTAGTTAAATTTGAATTTCAGATAAACGATAATTGTTTAGTATTAAGTATGCTCCAGGTAGTACATGAGACATTCTTATATTTAAAAATTACTCATCGTCTATCTAAAATTCAAATTTAACTGGATAGCCATACACCTTATCTGGCATCTTGTTATCTTAATCCTTCTCCAGCACACGCATAATTAATTCCTTGGTCCCAGAACAAAGGCACATATTGAGTGTATGTTTGATTACAGTGACTACACCACTGTAGAGAAAGTCAGCTGTGTTTCCATTAGCCCCGTGTCGTAACAAGAGAAAATATCATATTCCCCCAAATCCCATGTGTTAAGGACAATAATAGCCAACATTGGAGGTGCTTCTTTTGTGGTAGTGAATACAGGGCAGAAGCAAACCGCGGACCTCAGTTGCCTTACTCCAAAGCCTATTAGTGAATGTAGCAAAAATTCTCCTTATAGGGTAGTCATAGGCATTCTTGAATCCTCCAGCCCTGGTTCCTCACAACCTGCTCACTTCTGTACGTCTTATCCTTGACCCCATGCCATCAAACGTAGATAACCCATTGGACTAAATCTCTGTCAACACAACCTCCTTAGGGCAAATGGCGGCAGGCAGAATGGAGGCCTCCCAGGTTGGCACTTTCCTTCCTTGTCCACAGAAGAGGTTAGCCTGGCTTGGTGTTGCAGCCAGGTCCCTTCGGAAAGGGGGAAAGTCTTAGTGCACCATGGCACAGCTCACCTGAACCTCAAGTGTGTCCCAGTTTCTCAGCTGCAATTTAGGGATAGCAGCATGGTGGATTAAAGGACGAGAATGTGTAGAATGCTCAGAAGAGTGCCTGGCACACAGTAGGTGCTCGATAAATGTTGGCCCTCAAACATGTGCTCAGGGTAGGGGAAACTTAAGGAATTAACTCTGCATTTCCTCTCTCACAAAGCTGCCACCCTGAATGCCTTGTGCCAGTTAGCACCATTTCTCCAAAACCTTTGGCAGAGGGACTAGATTTCCCCTTTATTCTCTGGCCACGGTACAAAGAGATGAGCTTGTCCAGAAATTTGCCACATTCCCAGAACCTTGCTGAAGCCTCTGTGATTCACTTTAGAGACCAACAGAAGCCAGTGAACCCCAGCTAAAAATGTCAACTTTGCATAGAAGACAATCTGAAGGGAAAAAAAGTCACAGCACAGCATTTTTCTCTGCAGTGCATGAGTGCTCATTGACTCCTCTTGCTAAAAACAAAGAGCTAGCTTCTGAGAGCAATCGTTTCTTTTACCGAGAATGAAAAATACTTGTTGTGATGGATATTTATCCGTTGGAGCGCCCAACATCCAAACCATCCCTCTCATTTTATGAATTCATGCATTCAGCATACATTTATTAAGTAAGTGCTGACCATGTCTCCAGCGCTGTTCTGGGAACTGGACTTAGCCATGAACATGGGAGATCTGCCATCATGAAACTCAGCTTCTAGTGCTTTCTTCTTGTTTTGAAAACCTAGATCCCTTTTTTCTGCTTCATTTCACTCACATGCATTCTGCTTCTTGGTTTGCAGCCAGAAACACAGACCAGTATACTTCTGCTGGGGAAAAAGAATGATCTAGATGATATGCTTTGGAGTTTTAGGGATATCTCTAGATTCACACCACCAGATCTGTAATAAAATAGTCCAGAGAAATGTTATCAACTAAAGTAAGTTTGATTTTTTTTCTCTCTCCAAGACAATTCTCCAGGGAGGTGACACAGATAATAGAACAAGTGTCATCAATTATTATTTGTTCTGGGCAAGCGGCGGAGGGGAGAAAGGAAAAGTATGTCCCAGACAGCAATAATTTGGGCACAAATAAACAGAAATCAGGCAGAGAACCAGGAGACCTGTTTGGAAATTTTAAGCTCCCCATCCCTCAGTAATAGATTAGCTTACATAGAACAACGAAGTAATAGTTTTGCAGGGTATTTTTTTCCCCCTGAAGAAACAAGATTATGCATTTTCCTCTCTGCCAAATATACAATGAAAGCAGGACACCATATATGCAGTGGGGAAGAGAGTCAATTTCTTTCCCATCATGGGACCTCTCAGCAGGTAAATATTGATTACATTTTGGGTGCTTCCAGCCATTATTTCTGATACCACTGCCTGCTGCCAGATATGAATTTCCCCCTTTTCTCCATGGGAATATTGGATAGTGAGGAGTGAGTTTTCCCTAAAGAGCCTTGGCAGAAAGGCATCTTCTAATTATAAGCATTTAATTCACATCCCCACTACTGGTGTCCTTGGGAAATGACAGCGAGTTTCTGGCCTGAAGACAATTCTTCACCTGATGCCACCTGCAATTCAGGAAAACAGAATGCCAGCCCTGACCCAAAAAGCCAGAATCTAGGTAGGGGTCAGAAAGCGTGCCAGAGTCCTGTGCTATTGATTCTCCTATGAATTACTGATGCACCCTCAGGGACCACTGGGTAGCAGAGGTGTCGGCACTGAGAAGGTGACAGGGGTTTATCCTGGAATGGGCAGGGGCTGGTGATTAATCCCTCAGACCCGTGCATGGTGTCACTGCTGTTGCTGGCAGGCTGGAGAGCACCCACTGTCACATTCTGCCTGAAGCAGAAATACATCTCAGGAAAGATTTGTGCACAGTGCCCACGGAGGTCCCTCCCTGACACCAGCTCTATGGTCACGCGTGGGAGAGAGGAGCAAATGTTGGGTCCTGGCTCCATGCTCATCACTAAAACCTCCAGTTGCAGAGCCCAGGTACCTGCCAAGCCCCAAGTGCTTGCATAAAACTGGACAAAAGTAGGAATTTGACAGAAAGAGTGTCCCTGCCTTTGACTGGGTTCCCCCAGAAGCATATTCTGAGGCAAGGACAAGTTATTTACTTGGAAAGTGGTCTCAGAAAACCCCACAGGGGAGTGGGGAAGTGAGATAGGAATGGGAAAGCAGACGATACAGATATGTTATCCACAAGCTTGTTATTCTGGGCAATGGGGGCACAGTCCCATGGGGTCACAGGAGAGTATTGTGAAGCGTACACCTTGAAACTATCCCACAGCCAGAAACTGCAAAGCTGCTCTATCTGTCCCCTCACTCCCTGTCTGTCATTGGTTGACTTCTGAGTACATCAACTCCTTGGCATGTCCAAATTGAAGTAAGGAAAGGTGGGCAAAGCACTGAGAGCACCTCCTATTTCCTCCATCTGTGTATTTGGGGATCCTTTGTCAAAGTTCTCAGTGCATGTGGTGACCCACAAGTTGTAGTTAAGTATAGCAAAAAGAACTCTCATTTGTGCTGATCTGCTTAAACATTCTACCTCAATCTTTTCATCTGTCATATGAAAAATCAATGCCTTCCCTATATACTTCATAGGGCTATCACGAATGCGATTATGTCACTGCATCTCCAGCCTTACTGAAACTGCTTCAGTGACTTCTATTATCTCTTCATATTATAATCCAAATCCCTCATGTGGTCCACAAGGCCTTGCATGGTCTTGTTCTCTTTCCATCCACATTTTCTCCCTGTACTGCCGACTTCTCGAAACTCCCATCACATTCCTCCTGTGATGGCTAATCTTATGTGTCAACTTGATCGGGCCATAGAAAGCACACACATTTGGTCAAACACTATCCTGGGTGTGTCTTGAGGGTGTTTTTGGATGAGATTAATATTTGAATCTGTAGAATGAGTAAACTGGTTTGCCCTTCTAATGTGGGTAGGCCTCATCAACCAGTTGAACACCCTGAATAGAACAAAAAGGCTAACCCTCCCATGAGTAAGAGGCAGTTCCTCTTGTCTGGCTGCTTTGAGCTAGGACATAGGTTTTCTTTCTTTTTTTTTTCTTTTCCTACTTTGGACTTGAACTGAAACACTGGCTCTATAGGGTCTCCATCTTGCTATCTGCACTCTTGGGATTTGTTATAGCATGAGCCAATTCCATGTTATATTCTCTCAATAGAAAATAGATGATGATGATAGATAGGTAGATAGATGATAGATAGATGATAGATAGATAGATAGATAGATAGATGATAGATGATAGATAGATAGATAGATAGATAGATAGATAGATAGATAGATAGAGCTGTTACCACATATAGATAGATGATATAGATAACTATGGACATAGATATAGACTATTGATTGTTTCTCTGGAGAACCCTTAAAAATACACACATGCACCCTCATTCATTGTACCCAATCTGCCTCTATGAGGGTCTCTTACTCTCTCCTATCAAATGTTGCTTGCACAATGTGGATTTCTCTGCCAGAAACGTTTGCCATCACCGTCAGAACCATCATCACCATCCCTTGTCCTTGCTTTGCCAACTCACATCCATCTTTGAGTTTTCAGTGCAAATACTACATCTCCAAAGAAGCCTTACTGGATGGTGTAATCCTGGGGTCAAATTGCCATATTCTCTGTATGCATCAGTACAATCTTCTCAGAGGATAGAGTTGCAAATACATCAGAAGCTTAACAATCTGTTCTAAGCAAATGCTTCAAATGCATGCAAAAAGATCAAGGTACATATTTTAGAATGGTTGATTAAATACTTTGTGTGTTTAAAATATATTATATAGTATTATAATATATTTATTATTATATTATATAAGTATATATTACATATATAATATATCTCCATCCACTGGAATATTGTTCAGCCATGAAAACTGATGGTATGTAGGTATAATTACTGACATGAAAACGGGTTCCATGATACATCATTAATTTGAAAAATGGGTCACAGAAAACAATGTTCAGTACTATTATATTCAGTGGGACCTGAAATGTATTGTTATGCATGCATATGTATGAGAGAGAGACAGTGACAGACAAAGACAGAGAGAAAGGTAGAACTACAAAATGTTTGGAAATATTTAAAACTAGTTTCCTCCCTCTCCCTTTCCTCTTCCTCTTTGCTTCTGTGCCAAGTTTTCTACATCAAACTTAATAAAAGGGCCCAATTCTGGAGGGAAAGGAATAATTTTGACATACCTAGCAACCCAAACAAATACTCTGCATTTTCCCCTTTGATTGAGGGAAGCAAAATAGCATCACTGGGATTGATCACAGGGAAGCACAGCCACCTGAGTCTGGGGAGACTTAGGGAGTGGTTCTCTCTCCTACTTTTCTCCTCCCTGACTCCTACCTTTGCCTGATTGAACCCCCTCGCATTCCAAATTCCAGTTAAATCAAATCCAAAACACAGAAAATCAAACCCCGAAACTGAGAGGTTCTGCATCCTCCCCACTCACTGATAACCCTTCAAGGTTACAGTTCATTTGAGGTGCCTCAGTCCGATTTCATCTGCTTCCTTGTCACTGTACTGAGGAGTCACCATGTTTAAAAACGGTCCTGAATGGTTAGAACCAAAAGAAGATAAGCATATGTTTGTGCAAGCTGAAAAACTGTCCTATATGGAACAGAGTCCAAATAAATCAATAAAGGCAGTTTCAGACAGGCACTGCAGAGAGAAACTGTTAATTACTGGTATTACCATTGATATCTATTCATTTGAGACTTTTGTTCAGCAAAGGCAATTGCCTGGCCTTGTTATATAACCAAAATCAAGAGAATTTACAAAGAGAGAAAAAAAAGTGTTCTCAGCTCAAACTCAGACAAAGGATTGAAAGAAAATGAGACAAGTCGTATTTTCTGGGGATTTACTGAGACAAATAAGCTCAGAGAAGAATATGAACCTGCCCAATTTCCTCCGAGTGTCACCCATCCTCACACAGTTGTATTCTCGGCATATCAATTTCATGTTTGAAAGAGCCCAGATACAGATGCTTTTAAGAGACTTCTCCACATTCAAAAGTTTTTCTCCTTATCAAAAGGGATTTCTGTTCTTAGTTGAGTCCTTTGAAACTATATATAATCAAACCACAGAGCTTAACAGTTAAGAGTAAGGGTTCTGGAGTCCAAAAGAGTTGAGTTCAAGATCCATTTCTGCTCCATCATAGCTCAGTGACACCGGCTGGTTATTGAAAGTTTCTAAACATCTTCCTTTATGTGTAAAATAAATATAATACAAATGCCTACCTCACAGAGATGACTTAAATCAAAATATGTGTGAGGACCTCTGTCAGTTTGTATCTAACTATGGAAGAGAAACCACATGAGTATTTAAAACAGTAGGATTTTAACATAGGAAACTAGCTGTACAGGTGACAAAGAACCAAGATGCCAAATGGGTTGATGATGCCACCCTAGTTTAATGTAATATTTTTTAAAAGTCTAGATTGATGCAGGAAAAAAATCAATGATGAAGAAAATATCAAAGTTGTAAATAAAGATAGGCTCCAAATCCACACTTGCATAACTCAGCCTTACTTGAATTATCCTAGTCCTGCCCCGACTGGAGATAAACAGCAGGAATCCACTACAACCCCAAGGACAAGGGAGCAAGGGAGGACAGGTGTTACTGGACCCCAGGACAAAAGCTGGGCTTAGCCCATGGGATCTCAAGCCACAGAGGAGACAGAGCCCCTGCGGAGATCACCTGGGAGACTAGGAGAGGAAAAAATAAATGGCTTTCCCTTCCGCCCACCTGCCAGTCTCCCATCAGTGCCTCCAATTTGCCAAACTCAGCTGTCAGTCTGTTGATGTGGGAGTCTGGGAACCATGATCTGCAGGGGGATGGACAAGAGATGGATCTGAGGCCAAAGAGGCCCAGATGGCCAGGTGCTTCATTCAGTTCCTTTCCCACCTCAGGGCTCAGAAATGTGAGGACAGTATCTCCCTGAGCCTGATTTCTATAAGAAAATGAGCTCATGTATTTGTGACTGCCACCAAGATGATGACAGATGGTTGTGCCTGGCAATGACTTCTGATGGGAAGCAAGGTTTTGATCCATCTATGTCATCTCCCATGTCATTCGCCACATAATGGAGGGAGGGTGCTGCATGCATGTCTCCTGACATAATGGGTAATGACAAGGACAAAAAAATATGGCCACTTCCACCCTCTCAGGGTGTTCAGTAACCAAGTAAGAACTGCCCCAAATTGAGCCTCTTTGAGAGCTACAATAATTTAGAGAGACACACAAAGAGAGGATGCAGACCCCTCAGATGCTGGTTCTCAGGACCCTCTGCCTCAGAGGGAGGTGGTTAGGGACAGGAGGTGGGAGGAAAAGAGAATTGTCCAGCTAGAGCAGAATTTCCCATTTGGCAGTTGCCATAGGATGAGGGAACCAGGGTGACATAAATGTGGGGAGGGGAGAAAAAGTAAAAACTGGAAGTGGGTGTAATGTGGTGAGCACTGGTCAGGAGTGTGGGGTTTGAACTCCAGTTTTGCCCTCAAAGGGAATGTGTGGCCTTGGACAAGTTGCTAGATCCTCAGTCTCAGTGCATCAGCATTATGAGGGTAATCACAGCACCTGGCTCAAGGACTGTCATGTGCATTGAACAAAATTATGTAGGTGAAGAACTCGGAGATCCCAGATCAAAGAAATACTCAACAGCTGGCAGACAGTACTATCGTTGCTGTGGTTTTTATTATTAGAGTTGAAGATGAGGATGGAGGCTTCCACGCAGGAGGTTATCATAGTTAATGACCTCTGGGATATGCAGGAGAGTATATGCAGTGATTTTTGAACTTGTAGCCCAAGGTCAGTAGAAGAGCGGGTTTTGTAGGTTGGGAAAAATTTCAGTTTCTCTCAGGAAGTATCACTCAGACATAGATAGAGATACAGACACAGATGTAGCTGTAGAAGTAACAGGTGTAGGTGTCAGTGGAACAGGTGTAGGTGTCAAGTAGGTATAGGTAAAGGTAGATATACATATGGTTACATTTTATATAAAGTGCATACTTTAAAGAATCATGCTAAGTGCTAAACAAAACTAGACATAAAACACAGTTATGCATAACTCTCATGCACAATTATGACCAACTCTCACTTCAAACTAGGTTTTCATAGAGCAAACACTCTGTGCCAGGCACAGCAGGAGACAACACAGGGGAGAGATGTAAAGAACAAGACTTGGTTCTGCCCCTGGAAGCCCTGCATCCTAAGGGAAAAACAGACATTTACAAAAATAAAAATATTTCTCCCTAAGGCAGGGAATGACTATGTTCGACCTTGAAACCTTCCCAGAGAAAGCAGCACTTGAGCTGGGTCTTGTGCAGTGAGCTCATGAGGGGAGAGCCATGGAGGATGGGTTCGAAGAGCATTCTGCCTTCCCTGTGGAGAGAGTGGAGCTGTCTGGCCCTGGAAATATTTCCCTTCCATTCATTCTAAGAGCATTAGCAGAATTTTCCTTCACCAGTAGGTGGGTGCCTCCACACTGTCACTAACTAAAGTTTTCGAGATCCATCCATGGTGTAGCAGGTATCAGTACTTTATTGCTTTTTATGATGGAAGAATATTCCATTGTGTGGACAGATATCATTTTATTTACTATTCATCAGATGATGATGTATATTGGAGTTGTTTTTCCCTTATGACTATTTTGAATAATGCTGCTGTGAACATTCCCATACAAATGGTGCTTGAATGCCTGTTTTTACTTCTTTCTGGTATATACCTAGGAGTGGAATAAATGGGTCATGTTGTCATTCCATGTTTAACTTTTTGAGGAGCCATCTAATACACGCCTAACCACCACCAGAGTAACAGTTTCTCCTTCCAGAAAAGTATTGGGGTTGAATCTCATTGGGTCATCCTGGGTCACATGTCCATCTCCGAACCAATCATTGTGGGCAGGAAAATGGAATACCATGATTGACAAAGGTGTGTCTACCTCTGCAGGCAGGAGAGAGAACATGCTCTACCCAAACCACAAAGACAGAGAAAAGGGAATAGGTGTTTTTCACCAAAGGAAAATTAAAGTGGTATTAGCAGAAGAGGAAGGAAAAGATACTGGAAGACAAAACCAAGAAGTGTCCATCTCACCAAGGAAGTGATAAAATAATTGCTTTTGACTATAATGTGGGAATGTGTGATAAACATTTGTTGAGCACTTAATACATGTCAGGCACTACTCTGAGTGCTTTGTAGAAGTTTAGTATCCTCACTGCACAGATGAGAAAAATGAGGCTCAGAGAGGTTAAGTAATTTGCCTGAGGTCACACTGTTAAAAAGTGGTTCAGCTGGGACTTGAACCCAAATACCCCCAATGCCAAAGTTCCCATCCTTTATTATTACTAGCTTTTCTGAGTAGAAGGCATCAGGCATGAAATAACCTGGATGACTGTTTGGTGAATGTCTTAATACCTCACCATTCTAGGTACCAAGGTCAGAGTATTCGTGTGCACAGATACGTTCACATAACATTTCCCAGTGGCATGAACTGAATGGACAAAGCTGTCTCCTGTCACATGACACATAAAGCCAAAGTGAAACACATTCTTCTTTTTCCTCATTTAAATTAAGGATTACGTCCCTCATTAGGCAACGAATCTGGTAAAAATGGTCAGAACTTCAGAATCCCACTTAGGAACCTTCTCTACTGCCCACTGGAGTTTGTGATCTCTTCAAAGAAAGTGGAAATTAAATGTCATCACCAAGCCTCCCCAGGTCAATCAGGAACGAAGCTTTAGTTGTTAAGCCATATCCTTTTCTTGAATATCAAAACATTTTTCCTTAAAGCATTTAATTTGATTCGACCTCAAAGAATTGTTTTTCAGAAATGGCAGGGATCTGCTGATCCTTTGGTGTTCTGAGTGACATCTCAGTCCTGTTGTTAACACGGTACCTTGTCTCCCTCCTCTGTCTGAGCCGGGAACAAGAAGAAACCTTTACAATGACAGTCTCGTAATAGGATTGTGTTTTATCCGCACATTATATCTCAGGGCATCATTGTCATTTGTCTCCTACAATTGACAATCCATCTTCTCTGGGCTCCCCAGTTGCTCGGGAGGAAATGTTACTATACAGCTTGAATCCAGTGATGTTTTATAATTGTTGCAGAAATCCAATGTTAGTAGAAATGTCTGGCTAAAGGGGTACATGGGCCCTATGTATCTATGCCAGCACCCAATGACTGGAAAGCATATCTGATGCTTCATCTTGATGACATTTTGCATATATACCTAAAATAAGAATCAAAATCAATCACATACAAATATGAGACTATCACAGTCTCCAGAAAAAAAAAAACAGCCTATTTATTCTTCACTAGAAATTTTACAGCTTCCTACCTCTGAGATTTTTAACGTGCTCTTTACTTGTTTTTTGAAATATCCCTCTCTTTCTCTCCACTTAGCTAACCACACCCTTCGACTGTCTTCTGTGACCATTCCAGCTTACAATGATTTCACTCTCCAGTGGCATTTGACTGTACCTTCCTTTTGGCCATTAATCATGAGCCTCTTTGTGACATTGCCTGTATTCTTCAAATAGGTTATTTTTAACTATTCATGTTTATTGTCAGGGTCCTGACCCTAGTTTTAACCTTCTTCTGAATTAGAGGGAAAATGGGTTGTTAAAGGACAAAGCAATTCTTTAAGACTGCCAAGAATTCTCACTTACTCCCCTGCCACGTCCTCCAAGCAACCACTCATCCCTTCATAGGCTCCAAATAATTGCTCGCATCAACTACAGACACCAAAAGCTCTTGAGGGTATTGAAATAATTACATTAATTTTGAGGAGCTAGGCCAAGCAGGAAAGGAATGAAGGTCAATTAATAATAAAGACAGTGAATAGGGAACATTAATCTGTGTAAGGATACGAGCTTCACCTGATTTAAACAAACCATAAAAAAACTAGTCTCTGGGCAGCTGTCCATGGTTCTGAAAGTTCTGCTGCCCTGGGCAACTGACCTGTCTATCATTGCCTTGACCCTTAACTCCCTAACTGCAGCTCCCATCGATTCTGTTAACGTGGCCTGACCCCTTACTTAGCCTGGCTTCCACTAAAATGTCTTCTGAACAATCTGTGTCCCAGATCAGCTGTCTTGGGAAGCAACGGCAGTTAAAAAAATGGACTCTGGAGTCAGACTGCTTGGGTTTGAAGCTCTGGTTCAAGATATGAAGGGAGTTCCTTAATGTCATGTTTCCCACAGACCAGAGGAAAGATGTATTTTGAGGATATGGTTCTATGTACTTTGCAGGGTTGAGAAAATTAAATGAGAAAGTCTATGTAAAGAGTTTAGCAGAGTCCTTGACATGTAGTAATTTCTCAGTGAATTTACCCTTTTATTATGATGGCTAGATCCTTAATTATCAGGATACCCTCTAGTGGCTATAGAGGAACAGGCTAGGCAGAGCTTTGAAGTAATTCAGACTGGGTCTAAAAGCTGGAACCATAACATACAAGCTGGATGATATTAAACAATTTATTTAACCCTTCTGAGCCCCGCTTTTCTAAATTTATAAAGTGGAGTAAATAATATCTACTTTTCAGATTTTCCAGTACTCTAGAAGATGTATCTAGCTTACTGGTCTAAAATTGTTCTAACCCAATAAACAGAGGTTGTTGTGTTTATGGTTAACCCATTTAAAAGTATTACAAGAAGATTTTATCATTCCTGCTCATCTATCACCAACAGTCTGTAAGAGTCAGAAGTGTATACTGAGGACAAGCAGTAAAGATTTGATTTTTTATCCTTGGAGACCCATATCTCTGGGAGGGCTCTCTGATATTCCTTTGTATAGTGAATCAATTATTTAAGATGGTTAGGGCCTTAGTCATCAACTTGATTTTTTCACAAAGAAGTGAGTTTCACACAAAGAACTTCTGATGTTGCCTCTGCATCATTAATCTGACTGTGCAACTTGGGTAAGACAGATCAAAATAGGACTCAAGAGAGACTAGAAATGATTCTGTCTAGGGAAAAAATTACCTTTCTAATTGTGGGTCAGGTGCTATCACTGCATTCAACATCAAGCATGTTGAATCTAAGTACTACCCCTGTGCATGAACATCATTTTGGGAAAAATCTGGAGGTTTTCAAAAATACGTTTGTAAATCACAACTCCTGGATTAATTCCCATGAAACCCTCCCAAGGTACCTTCTCTAGGAGGCAGTCCATTGGAGACTAGAGGAATGATTGTACATTGCACTTCATAGTTCCAGTTGTGTGTTAATTAGAACCTGATAGAAAATGGTAAAAAAAAAAATTAGGACAAAAGGTCAAGTGCAGAAGCTTTGATTATTTTCCCATCTACAGCACACCCTTCCAATTGCCAAGCTTGGTCTAAAGAATGAGCTTCAGACAAATTTTTAAAGAGGCAAGGCTTCAGACAGTTCCTGCTGATCATTCTGCTCCCTTGAAAAATTTATCTTTCCTCTGGTTTGTGGGAAGCATGGCACCATTGTCTGCCCACCATCCTCTCAGCAACCAGAGTCATTGCCTCATTTGTGAGTAGAATTTAGAAACCTGAGGCTTCAAATGCCTAAATTCTAGGCAGTTAAGAGTGACCATATTAGGAGGTTGTCCCCCAAAATATCTTCTGCTGACTTCCCATTCTCAGAGTAGCTAAAAACTCCAAAATATGTCCTCAAAAGGCACTATCAGGCATGCAATATATCAATATTTCACTAAATAACAAAACTTATTTCTAAATTCCACAGTGCACTGACAAGAAGCAGAAACTAAAGAAAATGGAAGGGATCATAGTAATGGGGTTAAGAACACAGGCCTGGGTTTACATCCCATTACCACCATGTCCTGGCTCTCTTGAGCACCTTACTTCTCCACAGTCAGCCTCTTCCCTCATGAAATTGAAACAATAACATCACCTGAATTATGGAATTGTAATGGGCACTAAACTACATCATCCATTTAAGGTACTTAGCCCAGAGCCAGTAGATGGTAAACATTCAATACCTTGTTTATATAAACATTTTTGAGTACATGATAGGCATAATCTCATTGAATATCACAATCCCTCCTTCAGTTTTTCACCAAGAAAACTGAAACTTAGAAAGAACGAGAATTTGCTTTGGGTCCTACAGCTCAGAACTGGCAAAGCAATGATTCAAACCTAGTCAGTCTGGCCCAGACAACCTGAGCTAATTTAATCCAAAGTCTTTCTAATCCTTGACTCCAGTTACACAATCCTCACCAAGGATAGATTCAGCCATGCCCATGAGTGAAGGGGAGAACTGTTCTGACCTTCACAATGCAAAAGGAAAGTTATCAAAATCTTATAAAATCGCACTCCATACCAATAAACCATCTTAGGGTGGGCACAGGTGCAAAATTCAATTCAAGAAAAATGCCTCCAGGTTTCTTGAATTGTAAAGGTAAAATTGTGCATTTTCATAAAATCAATATCGTAGGGGACAGGGTTTGGCGAACTACCAGTGTTGTGTCCCATCATTGCATGGCTGTGAGGAAAGGAAAAAGGAGACGTGAATTCACAGAGATTGAGCACTTATGAAATGTCAGGCCTTATTTCAAGTGTTTTATAAATCTTATCACTTCATCCATCAAATAAAACTAAGACATGGAAATTATTAGCCCCATTGCACTGGTGAGTAAACTGAGGGTAATAGAAGTAACTTGCCCAAAGTCACTCAAAAGAAAAACCATCATTAAAATCCAGTTTGTCTAAATTGAGCACCATCTCAGAGACACCGTTCACACAGTCTATGATGGAACTAGTGCCCCTGGAGATATCCCAAAAGCTCCTTTCAGTATTGGACTTTCCTGGAGCCAGCAATCCTTAAGAAACATTAAATTAACTAATTAATGGCACTGGTGCCATCACTGAGAATTGGGTGGATGTGAAGGCTCAGAAAGAGGAACCCTTCACTAGAAGCACTGTCTTCACTCCATGTGTCTTGACTCTACTTAACAATTCTGGATAAAGCAGAAGCTATTTAAAAAAAAAAACAAATATTTATTAAGCAATACACTCTTCTCTGTAATTCCTTTGCCCTCATCCCTTCTGCACTTGGCCTGATTATTCACTTTCCTTGTGATGTTTAGGCCCTTAAAAATTCCAGCACACTGAATGTGAGGTTTGACAATTGAAAAGGGGTATGCTATGTAAAAGTTATATATGAGGATTTCCAAAGTGGAGAACAGACAGATACCCTTAGTAGGGCAATGCCTTTTGCTAGAGCTATGAGATTATGGCAAATTTTTAGTTAAACAACTTACACCATGCCAAGGAAAGATATAGCAACACTTTTTGAATAAACCTGCTTTCCTGTGGCTTATGAAGTTTCTTATAATTTTTTTCTCTGGGTTAAAACCTCGCTTGCAAAATACTGTTTTTAAATTATGCATCCTTTAAGAGCACTAATCAATCCTTCTTAGCATTCACCAAACTAAAACTCTTTCCATTTTTAATTAAAGTGACTTTACTGTTCACAAAATGCTGAGATGACCTTTTCTATATTGGGAATTTGCAAGAATACTTTTTAAAAAAAGATATTAAATTATCAATCACATGGAGTTTCACTTCCACCTAGGATGCAGAGAGCTGGAAGGAGCTTCACTCCCATCCTAACAAGGAAAAGGCAGACAAACTTCAAATCGTAACTTTTTTTAAGTACATCCAAAAGCTAAGGTCATGGGGAAACCAAGGAGCTTGAACTCTAAAGAAAGATGGGCTCCTCCAAGGATCACAGGTGGCAGAGCATGGGATGAAGACGTACCAGGTACTATAGAAGTGGGTAAGAATTCAACTAAAATTTTGAACAAGTTGCTAAAGGCCAAGGGTGGGCTAGCATGAGAGTTACAAACCAGAGGGAAGCTTGCATACATTCACAGGTTCTTCTCCACAACAATTCTATGAGGTAGCTCTTACTAATTCCCTTTTGAAGATCAGAACACTAAGACCAGAGGGGTAAGGTAATTTCCTTAAGATCACACAGCTACTAAGTGGCAGGGGTGAGATTCAAACCAGGGTCTATCTGGTCTCCACCAAGCTTGGTGCTATTTTTCTCCCTTTATGTGCCTCCCTTCCTCTTGCCTAGTACTTTTCTCCTCCCCTTCTCCCCTCCCCACAGTAGGTACTGTGATCCTTTCCGCTGCCAATGCCAATGGCCATCATTCCATAAGCAGTTTCCTCTCTGGTCTCCACAATCTGGGCTCTGATCCAAACTTACCTTCCTGGGTCTCAGGCCTGGTTCTGCCATTGTGCTGGTTGCCCAGCTGGAGAAGACTTCGTGGATAGAATTCTAGCCAGGAATTCATGATTGGGGATGGGAGGACAAAACTGCATCTTAACCCAAATGAATTAATTTCTATCAAGTCTCAGGAATTCAAACTGGAACCTCAGTGGGAACCAGAACAGACAAGGACCCTGATTCGACCAATGACGACAGACAAGGTAGTGGGAGACAGCCCTCTCTGAAAAGGGCGTCTCTGGATCACCCAGCAGTACTCTCTGGACCTGGCCCTCTCTCACCCCATCCCTTCCAGAGCCTTCCTCTCTCACTCAGGCCTCTGTAGACACAGCCAAAGGAAGAGGGTCTCCCAAGTCCTCCATTTGAGTCCCATCACCTCTCTGAATGACAAACCCTAAGCAAGGAACAGAACTGGTCAAATTAGCAAGCGATTTCATGATGCTTTAGGTACTGCTTTAGGAGATATGGCCCCAGGGGCCTGGACCCAGAGGGCCAAGAGAGAAGGAAGAGGCAGGCCACTCCAGAAGGTAGGTGGTACTTTTAACAATGAAGGGAATTCACCTAACAGGCTGGTTTGGATGCCGTAAGACATGTAGATCTCAGAACCTGTGCACCAGAATTTTCATGGTTTACACAGAGGCCTTAACAGAGTTCCTGTACCCTCAGGAACAGTCACATGTCCTGTCCCCATGACATCTTACTGTCAAGTCTGCATCCTTGAAAATGGCTCCAGCTGTGGGCAAGAGTGTCCATCCAGGACAGGGTAAGGAGCCTCTGATTACTTATTGCCGGGGTCCGGCTTGAGGTTCAACCGGAGATCACTTCCAATAGTGACTTCCTGCAGTGGTATTGTAGGAAGCTAAGGAACTAACATAACTAGTTAAGATGAGTCCATTAGGATGGGTTGGTGCCGTGAACATATATAAAAGACCGAACAGAGAACGGCAAGCCTGACATACTGTTTTAGGGACAGGAGTGGCAGGGTGGAGCAAAGCTTCTGACAGCCTGCCTAGAGAGTGACTACAAAATGGCACTGAGAACAAAATGGCATCTTGTGAGGTTGGAAAAGTTGTAATAAAACGGTCTGAGGATCTGCAAACAAAAGAAAAGAATAACTAGCAGGTACTGAGTATCTCCTGTGTCATGTGCTCTTCTATTATTTGTATTTTAGATCGTCTTTTATTTGCATATTATCTTCATCCTCACGTATCCTTATAAAATGGGTATCTTGTAATTCCTACTTTACAGATGAGGAAAGCAAGGCTCAGAGAGTTTAGGTCACTTGCCCAAGGTCACACAGCATCTAGAAGTTGTACTCAGGAGTTGGACCTGGTTCTTTCAGGCTCTAAAGCCACATTTTGTTAAATTTTTATTATCAAGTTATGGTCAGAATGAATAGTGCAATGATTAAGTAAGTACCCAGCTTCTGAAGTCAAAACTCTTAAAGCTCATCCATACCACTTACTGGCTATGCCATTGTATCAGTACCTGAGGCCTGCTGTGACAAAGTACCACAGACTAGATGGCTGAAGCTACAGAAGTTTATCTCACAGTTCTGAGTTCCAAATTCAAGGTGTGAAAACCGAGTTGGTTCCTTCTAGGGGCTATAAGAGAGAAGTCTGCTCCATGTGACTTGCCTAGTTTCTAGTGATTTCTTGGAAATCTTTGGCATGCCTTGGCTGATCTCTGCTTTCATCTTCTCATGGAGTTCTCCCTGCACACATCTCTGGGTCCAAATTTCCCCTTTTTATGAAGACACCAGACATATTGGATTAGGACCCATCCTAATGACCTTGTTTTAACTAATTATATCTGCAACAACATTTTTCCCAAATAAAGTCACATTCTGAGGCACTGGGGATTAGGACTTCAACTTTGGAATTTTGAGGGGGGAAACAATTCCATGCATAAGAGCAACCACTGGCAATGACATGTTCTCTCTGTGCTTACTCATCTTTTAAAGGAATTATCGCAGGGTTAGGGGGATTAAAAGAGTTACATATACATAGTATCTAAAACAAGGGCAGAATATGACCTGCCACCAGTTTTGTACAGCCAGGCAGCTCAGAATGGTTTCTGTATTTAAAGAGTTGAAAGTTATTCCAAGAAGAAAAATATTTCATGACATATGAAAAGTGAAATTCAAATTTCAGTGTCTATAAATAAAGTTTTATTGGAACTTGGCTAAGCCCATTCATTTGCATACTGCCCATGCTTATTTTTACAGCACAGGAAGAAAGGTGAGTAGTCGCAGTTCCTACAGAGACCATATGGGCACAGAGCCTAAAATATCTACTGTCTGGCCCTTTACAGAAAACATTTGCCAATTACTAACCTAGAAGGTTATCTAGTATATTGTAAGAACTATAGTAATATTGCTTATTATTATATATTGTTTCATTTTCTTTCACCGTGGTAGGCATCATCTACCTCTGAGATCCTTTTTGTAGCAAGGAGAATTTTCAAACCATGTGATGGAGGATGTCCCCATTCACAGATGGCTCCTTGTGCCTGGGGGACCCCAATCCTTCCTAAATCTTCTCCTGAATTGGCTGGCTTCCTCTGCCATGCTCATCAGCTGCTCCCCTGGCTAAATCAAGTCCAGGCCAGTAAGCTTGCTTCTCTCTTGCTTGTCTCAGCAATTTTGTTTTCCCCCACTTCACAACTTTCCAAAAGCTCCATTTAAGCCCAAAGGTGAGCACTTCCATTCCTTAAATTATTTATGTCTAGAAGTTCAGGGGCTTTTTCTCCCTGTCAATCATGCCAGCCGATGGCATCTCCGACACTACACTCTTCCTTCCTGTCAGAAACTCCTGCCTCCTTCCCACAAATTGTGGGAAACTTGCATTTTTAAAACAGAGGTGTGTGTGCTTTCCCGCCTCCCTCCCCACTTTCTAGTGGCCATAAAAAGAAATGAAGCCTCATTTTAGTTGGGCGGCTCATCTGGGATACCCAGTAAGAAGGGAGCAGAGGAGGACAGAAGTGGACGAGACGGCAGCATGCGTGTGGGGGTGTTTGTGGGGAGGAAGCAAGAATATATTCTGTGCTGAGTCAGCGAAACTGGCAAGCGTGGGGACAAATTCACAGTTCAGATGGGGAGAAGAATCACGTTTCTGTGCAATGATCTGAAGAGTGGAGAGTTTAATTGCCCAAGAGACCACAATTGTTTTGCCTCAACATGTTCATGGCTTTGTATTGGATGGGATTTTCTGTCCTCTCAGTTTTTGCTTTTAAAATTGTAGGCTGTAGGAATAAAACCAAGTTATAGGCAGATTAAAGTCTTTAACTCTTAATTAAAGGTTTTTATTCAGCCATTCACATCCAGCCAGAGAATTTTTTATCCAGACATTCCAGTTGCTGTTGAGGAGAAATGAGAAATTCTAAAAATAAGTCAGTTGCATGCACAGCCCTCCTGAGGTCAGACCATTGTCCCCAAAGAGGACACAGCTGCTGTTGTTACTGTCATTGTACTAGTCAGGCTAGTCAGACTGGGATGGTGGAAATCTCCTCACTGAAAACTGAGGGGAGAAAACTCTCCCCAGAGAGGACCCCCAGTATAGTTTCCAAATGACCCCATGTTCTAGAAAATTTCCTCTCTCTACAAGTCCCTCTTTCCCTAGTCCTTATCATCCTGCAGGCTTCCTTATCTCAGTAGCAAGTCCAGTTTCAGTTGCTGAGGCCAAAAACCTTGATATGATCTCTAACACTTCCTTCTCTTGTAGCCCATATCCAGTCTGTTGACAAGTCCTAGCATGTCTATATGGAATCCCAGGCCCAGGTACATAATTCGTGGGGCCCAGTACAAAGAGAAAAGGGGGTCCCCTATCCAAAGGTTATTAAAAATTTCAAGATAGCAACAGCAGAGCCTGAAAGCAGCATGGGACCCTTCTGAGCAAGGAACTTCATGGGACCCAAACACAAATTTCACAGGTGACACACTCATGGTTTGTTCTGCCTGTAAAAACATCTAAAATCTGAACCTCTTGTCTGTCACCTGCTAACCACCTGGCCTGAGTCTTCCTTTTGGCCCTTCAGTCAACTGGCAGCCTAACAGCCAGAGTGAGTGGATGGCATCCCTCTTCTGTTCAAAAGCCAACACTGGCTCTTGAATTCGCCCAGAGTAAAAGCCAAAGTCCTCACCATGGCCGATGAGTCTGTTCACATCCCCATAGAGCCTAGGTGTTGGCTCGCCGGGGACTCTCCCTTGCTCCTTGGGCTATTGCCACACAGTACACAGCATTTCTGACTGTCTTCCAACAAGCTGGGCTCATCAGCGTGTCCCTTCCTTGTGACATTTACCTTGCCCTTCTCTCTTCCCTGAAATCTCTTTCACCATGTATGCACGCTCTATGTGCTCTGGCTCACATCATTCAAAACTTAGTCATTCAACAAATATTTACCGATGACCAGGGACATGCCAGACACTATCCTAAGCACAGATGGTTGAACTCAGCATTTCTCTGATCCTTACTGAGAGGGAGCACCTTTTCATAAACTTGCTGGCTATTTTATATAGCTATTTTACTAAATATTTGGGTTTTTATTGTTTTTTACCTCCAAAAGATTAATTTAATTTTTGTAAAACAGCTTTGTTGAGATATCTTTTGTATACCTTTAAAATGTATGACTTGATGTTTTAACATATATCACTGTGAATGTGAATATATACGTACACACTGTCTACATACACATCACAGTAAAGCTAATTAACATATCTGTTTCCTCAGAACACAATTTCTATTGTGTGTGTCAAGAAGACTTGAGACCTAACCAAATTTCAAGTGTACAATACAGTATTGTTAACTATTGTTACAATGCTGTGACATTTGATTTCTAGAACTTATTCATTCTACATACCTGGAACTCTGTATTCTTTGACCAACATTTTCCCATTTCCCCCACCTCCCCAACTCCCACCCCTGGTACCCACCATTCTACACTCTATTTTTGAGTTTGACTATTTGAGAGTCTACATACAGGTGATATCATGGTGGGCATATATTTTCCTGTAGAGATTACCTATTTGTTTTATATAACACTTGCATAGGTCTAACTCTGTGCCAGGCCTAACTAACAACTTTGAGCAAGAGGCACTTGATTATCCCAATTTTACAAATGAGAAAACTGCTTTAGTGACTTACCCAAGGTCACAGGCCCATTTTTCTACTGTGTAGTAGATCTTTATTATATTGATTTGTAGAAACTTTTTATATGTGATAGCTATTATCCATTTATGTGTTATACAGTCTACTTTCTGCACAACAGGAGACTCTCCATGTTGCCTCCGACTATCCTTGTGTCATGCTTTCTACCCACGAGCTACACATACTAAGTAGCAAGACCAATTTTTTTAACTTTGTGTCTTAATTATTACTGTGTAATAAATTATCCTTCTCCCTTCCTACCCCTCCCCCCCAAAAAATTAACAGCTTAAATCACAAACATTTATTATCTCACACATATTCTAAGGGTCGAGGTTTTAAGGGCAGCTTATCTGGGTGGTTCTGGTTCAGGTGCTTTAATGAAATGTCAGTCAAACTTTCAGCCAGGGCTGAAGTCATCTCAAGACCCAAATGAGGTGGAAAATCCACTTCCAGGTTCACTCACATGCCTTTTGTCAGACCTCACTTTTTTGCTGGCTGTTGGCCAGAGGCCACACGGGCTACTCTTTGGGACTGCTCACAACATGGCACCTGGCTTCCCCTCAAGTGAGTGACCCAAGACACAAGGAGCAGAAGAGAACATCCGAGATGGAAGCCAGAACCTTTTACGACCTAACGTCAGAAACAAAACAACATCCCATCACTTCTGCTATTTGTCACTGGTCACACAGACCAACCTTGGTACAGTGCGAGAGGGGACTACCCGTGGATGTAAATACCAGGAGGTGGGGATCAGTGGATGCCTTCTTGGAGAATGGCTGCCACACTGTGAGTCTCGCCACTATGATTCTCCGCTACTCACTTGCTATGGAAATACACATGCCCTGAATGGCACCTTCAAAAAGGAGAAACTCAGAGTCCCACATCTCAGAGATGGAGTCCCCAGACCATGGGGTTTATGCCTTCCAATACCTCCTAAGCCCAAGACTCACATTATAAGCAACAAAAACCTTCTGGTTATTTTAAAAGGAAGAAAGTTTATTTCAAGGCTATTGGGTAGCTCACAGAATCTCCAAGGGGGAGTGAAGACATCACAGCTTGTACATCCAACACCTGCCAATACTGGACGCCAACATCACCACTAGCTCTGCAACTACCAGTACCACTAGAGTGAGGAAGTGGCTGCTTCTCCTTGCCAGAATAAATTCTGCATGGTCTTCCATCACCAGTTTCTGATTCAAAGTCTAGGGCAGGTACATTCGACTGGCAGAGGCATTCGATGAGTCATTTGTTGGGTCTGTGCCTCGGCTGCCGGAGAAACTAGGAAAGCAGGTGCCTGCCATTTTCAGCTTCTACGCATAGAGGCAAGCTATGCCTCATCATTTGGAATGCTCCCCCAAACATAAGGACTTCAGACTCTGAGCAGCCAAAAAGTATGGCAAATATCAACCACACCCACAAAATTTAGTCAGAAAACAGTGCATGTCTAAGTTGGAAAAGGATATCTAGAAAGTTCAATGCCCTCATTTCACAGATCAAGAAATCGAGTTCCTGAAAAGTGAAAGGAATGGCTTAAGGTGACATAAGAAGGAAATGGCAGAGGCAAGACTTTTCCTCTGGGCTCCAGAACCTCCATTACAACCAAAGAAGTTTGCAGCCTCCTCAGTGGTTTGGATCCCACTTTGGCAATTTGATGAAGACTATGGCTTCTTTCTCAGCATAATCCTTTTTAAATTAATAGAACAGGGTACCTTAGATTACAAAGGAAATCACCCACTTGGAATTTAGTTATAGGAATATTAAAACAAATTCATGATACAGCCACACACATGCAGTACACATTGTTTTTTAATAACACATTAAGAACAAAATCTAGTGGTGGATCTAAGAACTGGTGTAATTGCAAAGAAGCAATGAGCCTAAAACATATTTGAAGATTCTATAACAATTATAATGAAGTATGAAAACAGCTATGATTTCCAATGGTGCAAAGTCACAGGAACCATGAATTCCACTGTGGTTGTTGCCCATGTTCATAATTGAAGAAATGCTGAAAATCAGTGAGAAGTCAGTGGAAAAAAGTTTTCCTATCCAAGTTAACTAATCTTTTGTATTCGATCCATAGACCCATTTGCTAGGAATTCCTGGAGTACATGATGAATGTTCCAACCTGCCTAGTGCTGTGGATACAGGATGAAAAATGAGGGGTGCACAAAGTGACTGATAAAATAAACTGCAATTGATCATGAATGGGGTGTTTCCAAAGTACCCTTCTGGTTTGTAAATTGGAATCATGTGTATGTGTGAGTGCATGTGTATGTGTATTCCTATTATAAGATAGTCCTTTATTTACAGACATGGAAAGAGGGCATGATAAATTATGAAATGAAAAAAAAAAAGCACAGAATAACATGTAACAATAATAGCTAACATTTACTGAGCCCTTGCACTAGGCCAGTACTAAGGTAGGCACTCAACACTTATCATCTCATTGAATCTGTTCACCAACACTATGGCATGCCTATTTTTATTATCACAGTTTACAGATGAGTCCAATGAACCATGAGAAATGAAATAATTTGCCTAAGGTCACAGAACTGCTAAGTGATAGAGGTGGCATTGAGATCCAGAATTTGAGTTCATAGTTTCTCTTAGAATCCAATTTTATAATCACTATTTAAAACTTCCTATTTAAGTATGTGTATGTGGATACATGCATGATGAGAAAAAGCTGGGGAATTCAAGTGCCAAACCCCTGTCTGCCTTTGCCTCTGATGATAGGAACTGGAGGAAAGAGTGCAGTTGAAAGAGACCATCTCCTTTTTAAAAAATGAAAAAGCTGAAGATATTTAAAAATGGATGAGCAAGAGCTATGCATCAACCTGTATAAATCTCACAATAGCGTGGAGGGGAAAAAAAGAATTTACACAGTATGAAAATAGATGGTGTGAAAATATGCAAAACAAAATGATATATTATTTAGGCACACAAACATATATAGCAAAAATATGCTATAGAGTTAATAAATACCAAACTTAGGGAAGCAGTGATAGATCAGGAAAAGGAACACATGAGCCTTCAATTGTATTATGTTTTATTTCTTAAGCAGTGTATATATCATTATATGCACTATGAAGTTAAACTAATGCATAATAATTTTAGTAGAGAGAGGGATTGCTAATAACAAATGCTTATATATGATCAGTCATTTGTCTTTAGTTTTGATAATATTAGAATTTTTGCAATGTTATTTTTGAAATTTAAAAAAAAAGACATAAGAGGGAGGGTAGTGGCTAGCTTTGGGAAGGAGGGAGGGAGTAGTCATTGGGAAGGGGCACAGGTGGGCATCTGGGTAACGGAAATATTCTTTTTTGTTAGCCATGGTAATGGTTTCACATGTGTTTGTTTTGTGATATTTCATTAAACTGTACATGTCCTGTCATTTTTACTTTTCTAAATGTGTGTTAAACATCACAATAAAAATGTATTAAAACTTGCTTTATGTATAAACAAAGCAGGAGGGACAGCTAAGGCATTTTAGAAAAAATTCAACCTTACTTCTCAGTTGGTACCATGCCATTGCTGGCCCCACAAGTCACTCAACAGGTTACACTCCCCTTTTGTGGGCTGCAGGCACTGGGCACAGTGATAGGTGCTATAGTTTAAGACCTTTTAAGTCAGATCTCAGAGCACACCCAGCCTCCAGCATCCTCAGTGGGGTGGCTTTTGTCAAAAGGCTGCCTGCATCATAAGAGCCCAGAAAAACACTGCCATATGGCAAAACTCTTAAGTGGGGGAGCCCGAGGCACTAAGAAAGAAAATGAAATACAAAGTGCTACTTAAGGTCACATCCATTTTTGGATATTTGGTTTTGTGGGCGATTTGGGTTTTTTTTGTTTGTTCATTTTTTAGAAGCTTCTGCAAGTTTTGCCTCCTTTTTCCTTTAGTGATGTATCCATCAGCATCTCCCTCGTGAATGAAGAGGATTTTTAAAGACCCCCAGGACACTGCTCTTATGAGCAAGAAAGAATATATCTGCAACAGAGAAGGAAGACTATGGTATGTATGCAACTGCTGCTCTAATAAATGGCCACAAACTTAGGGGCCTAAACGATACAGATTTATTGTCTGGAGGTCCTGGAGGTCAGAAGTCTAAAATTCATCTCACTGAGCTAAAGTCAAAGGGTTGGCAAGGCTTTGTGCCTTTCTGGGGGCTCTAGAGGAAGTCCCATTTTCTTGCTTTTTCTAGCTTTTAGAGGTTGCCTGCATTCCTTGGCTCAGAGGGCCTTCTGTCTTCACAGCCAGGAATGGACCTTGGGGTATTTCTCACTATGCTGTCTCTCTGACTCTGAGTCTCTGTCTCCCTTTTCCACATTTAACTGTCCTTACTATTAAATTGGGCCCACTTGCCCAATCCAGGATAATCTCCCTGTTTTAAGGGTGGTCGAATTACCATCTTAATTCCATCTGCTACCTTAATCCCCACTTGCCATGTAACATGACACAATCACAGCTCCTGGTGATTAGGGTATGGACATCCCTGGGGGGTGGAGGCGGTATCACTCTGCTGACCACCCCCACTACTGATTCATTTCTCGTGGTCAGTCTCCCCATTGGCTCTGCAACAGCAAGACCCTTCCCCCTCGCTGCTGTCTCCCCGGCATGCAGGGCAATGCTAGTCTCAAAATAAGTCTTTGGTGGATGGCTGTGAGCCTCTTTTGCATATTCACTTCTGGGCCTAAGGACAAATAATCTTAAGATATCCTTCTCATAAAACATAAATGTGCTTGTATTTTGATGCACATGGACTTAGCATCCATTGTAGTCAGGCAAAACTGGACAAGATGGAAAAAAGAAATTTCACATGGAAACTTTTTATCTCTTCAACGACCAGTTCCCAAGTTCACTTAGTGCCTGCAGTGGCATTGACCTGGGACAGACCCAGTGCCAAGCAAAGTAAGGGAGATGTGAATGACTCATAAAAAGTATGGAGAACAGACATTAAATAACCACAGAAGTTTAGAACTTGAACAGGTCTTACAGGGTCTTTACCCCAATCCCTTTAGGTCTCTATGATGCCAGCCATTTTAGATGGGATACGAAGAAGGCTTTATTATTTTTTTATGTTTTTATTTCATTTTTAAAAAATTTTTTTAAGATTTGAATGTTTTACTTTTTAAAATCAAGTTTACTGGGGTAACATTGGTTAATACAATTATATAATTTTCAGGTGTACATTATAATTTGACATCTGTATATTCTATTGTTTACCACCCAGAGTCCAATTTCCTTCACCTACCATGTACTTAATCCCCTTTACCTACTTCACCCTCCCCTCTCCCCTACATTTGACTCCCTTTGCCCCATCTACCTCCCCACTCCTCCGCTACCCCTTACCCACTGGTAACCACTAGTCTATTGTCTGTGTCCATGAGTCTCTGTTTGTCCTGCTCATTTGTTGCTTTTAGGTTTATATCCCACATACAAATGATATCACGTGTTTTTTAATTTTTTCTGTCTGGCTTACTTCACTAAGCATGATTATCTCGAAGTTCATCCATGTTGTCGCAAATGGCAGTATTTCATCTCTTCTTGTGATTGAGTAATATTCCATTGTATATATGTACCACAGCTTCTTTAGCCAGTCATCTATTATAGGACACTTCAGTTGCTTCCATGTCCTGGCCACTGTGAATAGTGCTGTTGTGAACATCAGTGTGCAAATATCTTTACGGATATGAGTTTCCAAGCAACAAAGGCTTTAAAACACAGATTCCTAAAATAGGAAACTCTTCTCCCTTTCTAGTCTCTGTAAAACCTGTGATGGAAAACAGTCTCCTTTTGGTGTTGCTCTGACTTTAACACCTGGCTAACACATGCTAATCTTTTTAGCAGAAAGAACAGGCCTCAGGCTAGTGCCTTCCACGGGCTCCATCTAGATATGGTGTTTGTGACCAGACAGTGCAGGTAGCTGCAAATGGCTGGTTTGGGGGGCACCAGGGCCAACCCCCTCTCTTAACAGCTGAGGAAACACAGCTGGTCTCCTGACCTCATCTCCTCAGTGCTAGTCCAGTGTCTGCCTCTTGTGTGTGAAGGCATCCAAGAGATAACAGGGGAGAAAACAGGTGGTCCATCACTACAAGGAGCACAGAAGAGAAAAGTAAGGGGCAGGAGGGCGGCTGTTTCGCTCTCTGGCCGGGCTCCTGAGCACTGGGCCCTGGAGAGAGGACAGAATGTTCTGAAGGAGCAGAAGGAAAAAATGAAGCAATCAAATACCCCACTGTCACCCCACTGTCAGGCAAACCTGCTCTGCTCTGGCTGCAGCTAGGTGTGGAGGGAGGAGACAAAGGAGCAGGGTCGGGAAGCAGCCAAGAATGACTGGGAGCTGGGGCTCAGGACTCCCTGCCACCCACCCAGTGACCTTGTGAGCCAGGCAGACCCCTCCAAAGCTCTGCCCTGCACTCCCTGCCCACCCAGATCTCAAGAAAGCCAGCCCTTGCCCCTCTGCCAGCCAGGCCAGACTCCCAGCAGACAGGCAGACGGTTTGCCCTAAATGCATCCAGAATTACCTTTCCAGGAAAATGCTTCTACCTTCTGGAAAGGACACAGAAAATACTGTGCCCGGCAGAAGATTTCAAACTTTTTAAAAGCAGATGGTTCTTTCTGTCAACGAACAAACGTGCTCTTCATTTAATGGTCTGGCAATCAGTTTCTAGAAAGTATTTGACTGGAATATAGTGACTACACACACACACACACAAAATGCATTTTTTAAGTGAATGCATATGTAAACAAATAAAAGTATAGCTGCTCTGATTAAAGTTGGGTGACGGGGAATGGAGTGGTGGCAGTTAGGTCCCAAAATTTCAGCTCCGTGCCCCAGGTTAAGTCACCTATTATAAACAGCTAATCATAGATTTAAAGAGACTGAGCCAAACCATGCATCCTGCTCCCTTTTCTGCCCTGCTGGAAGGGGCTTAGGTCCAGGTTTTCCTTTGATCTAAAGTCTCCTATTTTTAAGGAATCAATGACAAGAGACAATAGGAATCTAAAATTAAAGTGTTCCTTATGCAGAAAAATCTTGACTGTCAGAAACGCAAAATTCAAGTTTTCAGAAATAAGGCTTGGATTCTCCTGGCAGTTTTGGTTAGTTGAGTTTTGCCACTCATCCCTACACAGCCAGTGTGTCAGTTATCTATCACTGTGTAACAAATCACCCCCAAAACTCAGTGGTTCGAAGAGACAATTTTTTATTTTATTCACCATCCTATGGGTCAGGCATTCAGACTGGGCTCATCTGGGAGGTTCTTCTGGCCTGGAATGGCTTAGCTGATCTCACATGAGGTTCTCAAGTGTGCATCTGTGATCAGCTGATGGTCGGCTGGGGCCGCCTGAGGATGGCCTCGCTCATGGGTACAGTAGTTGGCAGGCTGCAGCTGGGGCAAAAGGGGTCTCTGACCACATATCTCTCACCGTCTTTTATACTAGCCTGGCCAGTTCAGATGGTGTTAGAGAGTTCTAAAAGTACCGAGAAGAAACTACAAGGAGCCTTAGTCTCAGAACTGGTACTGTCTGTTCCACCACATTTTATTGGTCAAAACAAATCACATGGATATCCCCGATTCAAAAGATACACATCCTCCATGGCTCGATGAGAGGAATGTTTGGCCAGTTTTGCAATCTACAGAGCTACAGAGGCACTTGATGAAAGGAGTGAGAACGAGAATTGTTTATTTTGGATGCCCAAGTCTCCTGGCAGGTGAATAATTCACCTATTATCTATCAACTTGCATCCACAGAATCCAAAGGATCATGAAACTGTGTTCTGAAGTGTTCCCTTCCCTTCCAACACACCCCGTAATGAAACTCAGCACAACACTCCAACTCATGTGCTTCCTGTCACCTCCAACCCAAGAATAAGAAGCAAAATCTATTCTCTCACCAAAGTCAATGCCAGGCCCTGAATCTCTAGCCTTCTCTCAGCTTCCTCTGCTCACTACTCACCCACGCATCCAATCCTATATTCTGGTTTTCCTGGCAGTGCTCCTGGTGCCACCTTCTAATGTCAGGACAATCTACACAGACTATGGCCACACAGCTACTAAGAGTCGAAGCCAGGATTCAAACCTAGACAGTCTAGCTCCCCATGTGTGCTATAGTCACTACATTTGACTCTTGCATAGCAGATAGGTTTTAACCAATCAATTCCACTTATCCAACAGAAGAGATCTGAGGGGTGATATTGGGGAAAACTGTGAGATTGAGTCCATGACCAGCAGAGAAAGTGTGCTGTGATTGATTAGCAATGCCTGCCAGGGCACAGGCCATAGAAGCAGGTGTATGGTTCATCTGTGTCTCATCTTCACCACACTGCTTCCAGGTACTATCTGATGTTTAAAAGAGCCCCCTCCAGACTGGATAAAATGCATGCCTTTGTAAAATCACATTGTATATTTATTTGCGCATTCAAGGTGGTTCTCACACCCTCCTGCCCCCTTGACTTCTATACCCATCACTCTTGGATTTCCATGGCTCCTTTAGTCTATTCTCAAGGTGGACTGACATTCTACAGGACCATTTGGGAGAATGGGCATGTTGCCAATACATTGCATCATTTTTTGGAAGGTGGTAGCATGCGGTGTCCTGATGTTTGCTGACTGCAAAGAACAGATGTTTACACACTGAGGGGAAAAGATTTTGAAACAAGCGAGAAATTTCTCTGGACTCTTCAAGTTTATCTTGAAAACTCATATGACTTTTGCCAATGACTTCATGCTACATCTATATTTACTTTAAGCCTAATTTATTTTTTTATTACTTTTCATCAGGAACAAATGTTGCTCCAGGAAGATAGGTCTCATTTATCTTGTGGTTTGCCATTCTGCCTGGAAGCTGACCTCATCGCTTCTACCCAGGACAACCTCAACTTACAAATCATAGTGTAGCAAAGAGTTCATAGATGAATGAGCCATCCAGATTCAGGCTCAAATCCTAGCTTGCCTGCCCACTAGCTGGATGACCTTGGGCAAATTACTTGTCCCTCTGAGCCTCAGTTTCCTCATATGGACAATAGAGGTGTTAGAAGCATTCAGAAAAAGACCCTTGGAAAGTTCCAGAAAACTGATAAGAACTTCCTTTCCCCTCCTGTGACACCTCCAGGTTATTTCAAGAAAGCTTTGGTCTCAGCAAGGAGGAAATGCCTCTCTGCTGAATTAGCCTGACAAAGGGAACAAAAGTCCTTCACTGTCCCTTCTGTTGGACCCTCCCTCCCCATCTTTTCAGAATAACTGAACTTAATTGAACCAGTTGAAGTCTCTCTTTGTATTTGGCAGTTTAGAAGATTAAAGCCTTAAAGCCATAGTTTAGATAAAACCAGATTCTGCCTGGTAAATTCGCTTTAACCTCCAACCTAAGTGCTGTGTTTATGTGTGCCTGGGGTTATGTTTGTTTGTTTATTTGTTTGTTTTTAATAGTTTCTAATTTAAAAAATAATTCTTTAAGTAATACATGAAAATAGTTTTCAAATGAAGAGTAATTCTGTTGTTTCTCACTTCCTACCACCCCATTCCACAGCTTTTCATCATAAATGCAACAGAGGGTATTAGGTTCCTATACAGCTTGCCGGAAACATTCTATTTATATAAAAGTAAATAAAATAAACATGGTTTTAGATAGGTATAGCTTCAGGTGTAGGTATAGAAATAGATACAGGTAAAAATACAACTATAGGTATAAATAAAGACTCGTTTTTATATTAATGGAAGGATTCTATTTACAGAGTCCTTGATAATATATCCTAAAATTGTTTCATTTCAGTATGCATAAATCTGTTTCATTCCTTTAACAGCTGTATTATTATTATATGTGTTATTCCATTACTTGAATGAACCATAATCTATTTTTACCAGTTTTCTACTGATGGACAGAATGATTTATTTAATATTTTTCCATTACAAACAATGTTATAGCAACATACCTATATATGAACCTTTGGACAAAGGTTTTTTACAGTTTATATTTAGAGTATAGCATGATTTGTTATTTCCCCATGAGTTAATATATGCAACAAAAATTTAGTAGAGTAAAAATGCCCTCATACTATACAGTTCTTTCTGATGCACATCATTTGGGGACAGTAGTCCTGATCTAAATAGCTCAATATGTTATTGATACATTCTAGCAAGATGCTAACTAAAGAAATGCCTCTATCAGTGATGAACGATAATAAAAAAATCTCTCCCATTCTTTTCCCATTTATCCCTGAAGGAGCCAAACTTGATTGCCGCAGCCTCAACATGCCTAATGCTGAGTATGACAAGCAAGGAAATTAGTTTTTGAGGTTCTATACCTGTTAGGGAACGCTATAAGAACTAAGGATGCTCATTGTTCCCCAGGCCCTTTAAAAAACTGAACCTACAACTGATTGGGGATCTCAGGTTCACACATATTACCTCTCAGATAAGCAGATAAAATGCAGCTTGTTTTATTGCTGATCTTGTCTTTTTCATGAGCCCTCATCTACTAGGTAGCAAGCAAAAAAAAAAAAAACAAACAAACCTAAACCCGCCCCCCACCACACGCACAAATAAAAAATGCATTTAAGTGCAGTTGTATGCAATGATTTAAATCATTCCTTCAGGTAACATGCAGCCTCTTAAATTACTCATTTTCCACAAAGGCACTGTTTTAAGTACTTTCAAAGGGGTGGATGCAAGAGGGGGAAATGTGGGCACTGTCAACAAAGAGAGTGTATCCCAGTCTGGAAAACACAGACACTCCACCCACTATCGGCACTGGGGGGTGGAATAAATCAGTGTATGAAAGGACAGCTCTAAGCACACGGAGGGCATTTCGCCCCACCCCCCTTACTGCCCTCCCCTGCGCTTACCCTATTGTGGAAAGGAGGCTCCCGGTATGAGCTTCCAGCCACTCAAAGGAAACAGGATACAGTACAGTATGATAACTGGCCTCCATTGGCCTTTGAGGAGAACAGAGGAGGTGTCTGGGGTAGGGGGTGGAATTCTGCATAGTCATCATCAAGAATAGCAAGAGCCCAGATGGATGCATATCAGATGTGCCTCACGCACATGATTTGGTCACCTCCCTGCCCAGCGAGCCAAATAGCCATAATTTAAAATTTTCAAAATACCAAGGGTTGCTGCTGGTTTTCTATTTCCAAATTTGGGAGGGGGTGGTCGTCACTTGCCTGGCAGCTTCAGAGGCTTTCTGAGCACTAGTTCCTTCTCAGCATCCTTTACAATTGTTTTAGATGATCATGTGCTCTCTGGCTTCTAAAAATGAGCAACGCAGGGCTCATTATGTTGCAGGGGCAGGGGAAGAGTGGAAAGAGATGGGGTGAGAAGGGCAAATGGTTGAGCAAGAAAACAGAGGCTCTGCAAGCACAACTATCAGACTAGGGCAGGTCAAACACCCTCCAAGGTGCACGCAGGGATATCATTCATGGGTGTTCTGGGGGAGTGGGACTGAAATATCATTGCTCTCTATCTCATAGAAATAAAAAATCCCGAGGGCTCTCTCTCACACCAAGTTATTAACTCTTATGGTTCAATCATCCATCATGGCCCCTCTTGGCCCATTTTGGGGTAACACATTTTCAAAGTGTCCTGTCCTCTGCAAACAGCATCCAGAACTAGTGAGGAAATGCCACATTTCAGTTAAATGAGTCACCCCACACACAACACAGGACTTGATGCTGAAATTCTACTGAGTTTTTTCATTAAATCTTTCTTTGGGATCCGAAAAGCACTTTAGGATTTTTCAAAACCTGGGTCATGGGCAGAAATCTGATTTGGGATATTAAAGAGTAGAGGAAATGGGCTGACTTGTGGCAAATCTTTTAATCACAGCAGGCAGAAGACTTGCTCTTTTGATAAAAGTCCCAAGAGAAGCTGATTTCATGCATCATTTTCCATAAAAATAGAACAAATGCATATTATAACATTTTAAAATTCCAGTTGTTTACACTGTTTTTAAAAAAGGCATACACATGAAAATGACTAAAAGGAAATAAAGACACCAGGGTTAAAGAATTTGTTGCTCTTTGCCCACAACTTCAGAGGTTCTCATATTCCTACAAACAGCTGCTCTGGAGTTGCAGGCAGACTTATAACCCGACTTGCGATAGTCACAGCTTTATTCTCTACGGTTAGAGCAGATTCTTGGTGGTCCAGACATGGAGATACCCTTAATTTTGCTTTCTCTATTAATGGAGGCAATATTAACCCATGCTACCTCTACCCCAACACAGTGCCTGACATATGGCAAAGCAGTCAATAAACAACTATTATTACCAGCATCATCTAGGAGCCCCCAGATATATTTGCTATCCCCTGCCTGGGAGTCAAACTTCACCCCAGGTTTAAGAGGCCAGTGTCTCTTACATCAAGCCAGCAGAACTCTCTATTCTGAAGAATTTAACTAACTTCTCTAAAATCACTTATTTGAGGGTCACAAAGCTGGGAGTTTCAGATTCAGAGTACATGGAAGGCACACAATTGCTTCTCACACTAAAGCACCACCTGGTCTGAGAACTGGAGATGAATAATAAAGAAATGAGTTTCCAAACTCTGTTCAGTAAACAAGGTCCCAACAAAACATAACCACCATCCCTCGCCTTCTGCCGGACTTCATCTCCTTGGCAACACCATAATAGGCTTAACAAAAGCTCGGAAGATTCTTAGAAGATGTGCTGTTTGCCCCACAACAGGAATGTGCTTATGTATTCTATTAAAGAAGCATGTTGGCGGGCTGGCCTGCAAAAACACGTCAGACACAGGTGAGGAGAGCAGCAGGGCCCAGCGCCTCCTCTGCCAAGAGAACTCTGCAGGTAAAGCCTCCCATTAGGAGCTTGGAGTCTATTCAGCATGCGATAGGATCCTTCCAAGTCTGTCCCCTCTATTCAATGAAGGAAATAATAGGAAGCTTCCGTTTTCTTTGTGATTTAAAACAATGATAATCAGATAGAGTTTGGGGATTTTTTTTAAAGGCGCATTTCTAAGAGAAACTTCTGCTGAATGTAATTATGCCTACTTCTGGGAGACAGTCATCAAACAGGCTACTGGCAATGCAAATCGTCTCCTCTACACAGATGCACTCTTTGTCGGTGGCAGTATCCACCTCAGAATGACTCATTCAGGACTGAGACAGATGCTCTGTGTTTCAAAGGTAAACAAAATAATAATTAATAATAATAATAATAATAATAATAATAATAAGTATTATTATTATTAATTTGGTTCAGAAAGAAAGAGTAGAAATGATTCAGGTAAATGTTCAAATTGGAAAGATCAAAGATGAAAATAAGAAAAACACATGCCCAGTGGCACAGGTAGGCATATTTAGTGAGCTGCCCTACCTGTGCAGGACTCACTGCTCTGAGGACCATCTTTCTTCACCATCTTCTGAGTCTAGTGTGTCTACTCTGCCTGATTTTTTTTTAACATGAATTATTCTCTATTATTCAGGATCCAACTACCCAAGATTTTTGCTTTACCTTTTTTATTTTGGGGCCATTTCTGGAACGTGGGATAAGGAAAAGAAGGTGAAATCCTATGAGCTTTTGAAGCTGGAGTGGAATAGGTTCACCTAAGACTAATGAGCACACTTTCCGGATTCGCACATCTGAGTTGAAACCTGGCTGATCAGATGAATGATCTTGACCTAACTTCCTCTTTTGCCATTGTGGTGATAGTAACAGTGTGTCCTCAGGGGGTTATTGTGAGGATTAAATGAGATAACACTTACCATGGTGTCTAGAAAACACTAAGTATACACACCGTTAGCTGCCATTATTATTATTATTATTACTACTACTACTACTACTACTACTACTACTACTACTACTACTACTACTATTACTACTACTACTACTAGGACTACCACAATGATGACAACGACAGTGACTACTACTACTATTAATGCTTAAATCCTCTTGATGACATCACATGCAAGTGGTTGACCAGCCTTTGTTTGAAAACCTCCAAGGATGGGATGCTCACTGTCTACATCTATGAATGATGTCTCTGGCTCTTAGAATGTTCTTATGTGTCTTCTTCTTCCACTGTGGCTTGTGCTCCCTGATTTTAGTTCTGTCCCTTGGGAATCTTAAAAGACAGGGGTAATCCTGCTTGCACTTTATACTAGTGAAGGTTTCATTTTATCATAAGTAAATGAATATCAAATTTAGGAAGCTTTGGCATTAAAGAAAATAAACTGGAATGATCCTGGGGCCTCTGATTAAAAAAAGAAGAAGAATGAGGAGAAGGAGAAAAAGGAGGAGAAGGAGAAGGAGAAGCAGGAAGGAATTGGGGAGAAGAGAAAGCAGAGGAGGAAGAAAATCAGCCTCAAGATACATGGGAACCAAGGCAGGCTCAGGACCAAACTTATTAGGAGTCATCAAACCTCCCTCTCTCTCACTACTATAAACAAGCTTTACCCATAGTTGCAATAATGTGATTGGCTCAGCCTGAGTCAGGTGTGTTCCTGGATTAACCAATTCTGCTCAGGGGGCAACGTCACCACCTGAGCATCTTGGTGCTAGGAGCCCACCTGTGTAGTGAGGTGTAGAAAAGCATCCCAGAGAAGGGCTTCCCATTGAGGACCTCTCAGGCACCCTACTATGAGAAAGCTCAAGCCACAAGTGAACCACGGCATAACCCGTAGATACTTCATGAAGCAATTCTCTAGGATAAATATCCTTCAGTTCTTTCAACTGTAGAGATTGAATTATGAAGTTAGAATAATTGTGTGATTATTTATTTTATTTTCTCACTATTATGCTTCTTAACGTTAAGCTTCGTGAAGACAGAGGACCAGATCTAGCTTATTCACTGACATAGCCAGCCCACCACTTAGTTAGCAGTTTGGATCACAAATTAAATAACTGCTGAATCAATACATTAATTAAATTAACATTTTTTTACATTCTTGTGGTTTCCTACTTCCAAATATGGCTAAATCTTTCTCAGTAAGTTTCTACCCCTGGTAAAAAGAACTCAGAAAGTTTTTGCATGAAATAAAAAAGAAGATAAAATAACTCACGAGTCTTGTTTTTAATGACCTGAGGATTTTATTTGCTCATCTGTTCTGGTTATCTGTTCCTGCATCATGTACTCCAAAACATAGCGACTTAAAACAACAAAAGCCACTGACTTGGCTCATGAATTAAACAGGGCATACTAGGATGGCTCATCTCTGTTTCACATCAGCCAGAATAGCTTGGCTGGGGGCTGGAGAATCCACCCCCAAGATGGCTGGCAGGTTATTGCTGGCTGTCAGCTGGAAGCACAGCTGAGGATGTGGATCAGGACCTCAGTTCCAATCCACGGGTATCTCTCAGTACCTACACTTGGTCATGCTCACAGCATGGCAGCTGTGTTCCAAGAATGAGTACCACAAGAGAGCAAGAGAGAGAAATATATGGGATTTTTATGATGCAACCTCAGAACTCCCATGGCACCACTTCTACCATGTGCTATCGATCAAGGCAGTCACAAAGGTCTGCTCATTTTGAGGGGAAAGGACATAGACCTCACCATGCTATGAGAGAAATGTGAAGGTCCATTAAAAGAAGAACACATGAGCTGGGAGATACTGCTGTGGCTATCTTTGGAAAATATACTCTTCCCCACCATCTCATCTCTTTTGGCCCAGACAATCAAACTGAGTTTCAGCACTATAAGTGTGAACACTGCAGACCAGTCCTCCACTCAATAATCAATTTTTTTAGTTATCTATACTGGGCATAGCATTCAGTCCTAGAAATACAAAGATGAATGAGTAAACTCTCTCCCACTGGGGAGTTCACAGATGGGTAGAGAAGATGAATAATGAAAATTTAATGTGATGAGTGATTCAGCCAAGGTATGTACAGACGGTGTTGGCAGAGAAAGAATCAATTTTGCCTGGGATGGAAGCTACAGTACTTTAATCCTATTCTTTGGTGGACGTGAGGTCTGTCATGCTGCTAGGTTACTATTTTCAGCGTTAACATGTATTCCCTTAGATGAGCAGGTGGATGGCCACCTCAGCCGAATTATACCATGTGAGAGTCACACCAACCACAAGTGAAAAGAGCAGGACACATTGGCTAACAAAGGCAGTAATGACTGAGACTGATGTCTTAGACTTAATGGTTCCTCCTAGGAGCCTCAAAATTTCACAGAAAACCAATAATAATAACTGCAATAATAATAAATTGTTTTTTTTAAAGACTGTACTTTTCACGACATTTTCAGATTTACAGAAGATAGCACAACACATTTCCCATATACCCTAAGCCCAGTGCCCCCATTACTAACAGATTAGTTTGGTACTTTATTTCAATTAATAAACCAATATTGATACATTAATATTAACTCAAGTCCATGGTTTATTCATATTTCCTTAATTTTTACCCAGTGTTCTTTTTCCCTTCCAAGAATCCTTCCAGGATACTACATCATATTTAGCTGCTGTCTCCTTAGGCCCCTCTTGGCTATGCCAGTTTCTAGACTTCCTGTGTTTTTGAAAATCTTGACAGTTTTGAGGAGTACCAGTCATGTATTTTGTACAATTCACCTCTATTGGAATTTGCCTGATGTTTTTCTCATGATTAGATTGGGTGTTTTTCTTTTTTGTTTGGGGAGGACGACCACAGAGATAAATTGTCACTTTCGTCACATAATATCAAGGGTGCATAGTATCAACATGATTTATCACTGTTGATTTTAACTTTGACCTGAATGAGGTAATTTGTCAAATTCATCCACTGTACAAATGTTGCTCCATCCCCCTTTTTTTACTGTCCCTTTTGGAAGGAGGTCACTATGTACAACTCACACTCAAGAAGTGGGCAGTTATGCTCTTCCTCCTTGAGGACGATGTGTCTACAGTGACTATTTGGGAGATTTGTCTAGTTTCCCGCATTTACTGTCTTATTCAGTCATTTCTTTATGTCAGTATGAACTCATGAATATTTGCTTTATACTACAAATACTGATTGACTGATTGATGACTGATTAATTGATTGATTGATTTTTCTACTCTAGAATATTAAGATCTTTTCAAAAACTAATTTATTTTGTTGCTCAAAGAGTTCCAGCTTTGCCATTGGGAGCTCTTTTGGTGGGCCCCTCTGTCTCTTTGACACACCCCCATCACTGGGGTGTCATAAAAACTTTTTTGCCTATATATGCAAGCACTAGAATAGAAAGGCTTTGTTATTTACTGCATTTTTAACTTGATCATTCAAATAAGCCTATGGTGTCAGTGCTCCCATTTACAGATAAGAAAACTGAGCTGGGGAGGGGTTCAATAAATTATCCAAGGTCATACAGCATGTAAATGGTAGAACTGGGACATGAACCCACACTGGCTCACTCCGAACCCCCCACTTGTAAGAAGGTAAGTGTTAAAAGGAATACGGTCTCACGTTATCTCCCAATTTGCTAAAACACAAATGTTGGTTCTATACACTGGTATGTAAAGGAGACACAGAGCCAGCTGAAAGAGCATCCTAGGACCACAATTGTGGTAGCTACCCTTCCGTATCTTTTTGGCTTCCAGTCCCTACCACCCGCTATGCATAAGTCAAGAGGAAAACCACCCACGTGGAAGTGTTACAGACTTAATACACTGCTCCCTCACAGGAAGTTGTGGAAAGCTGTGATGGACATGTAGTGATGGATGTGAAAGCTGACATTTCCAAAACCTGAAGGGATGATATTTTGGGGCTTGAGTGGGTCTTCTTGGAGTCCCTTAAATTAGATTGTACAAGCCCACTCCACCCACTCAGGAACAAGCCCTCAGAGCAATGCATGCCCTTCCGAACCTTGGAGCTACACCTGCTCCATGCTCTCCTCCAACCCTGCAAGATGCTGAAAGAGCTTCAAGGGAGTCTGCTGAGAACAGCTAATCATTTTGACATTGGGTCCAATAAAGCCCAGAGCAGACACAGAGACCCCTTTGGAAAGCCCTGCAGTAAGCAGAGATCTGAATCCAAAAACAGAGTCCAGGTTCCCTGTGCCATGTGCCCAGAACACAGAAAGCTTGGGTTAGCAGGTTTCTGCCCCATCAAGTCCAACCTGGAATTATAATGCAGAATGTACATTCCATTGTTGTGAGGCTCAGTACCAGTCATCTTGCGTCCCTCAAATTATGCCCCATCCTTCCAAAGCTATCATCTTGGTTTCTATTGGTTAGAAGACAATATCATCTAGCACAATGAAAGTCAATTTTAGCCATTTCTCCGCTCCTTCCAAGAAAGGGGTGGAAATCTCAATATGAGGGCTGCCTTTCTTTATTGCTTTCTGCTTTGGAAAATGACAATGCCATCCTCTGGATTTCTTAAGGAACTAGAGCAGAGCCAAACTAGTCGGAGGCACTCGGCTGGAGTTTAAGACCTTGTTCATAATACCTAAAGAACTTCAAAAAGTTTCAAGGACAATACCTAGTGTAATACGCTCGTTGACATCTAAAGAGCCCAAGAAAACTAGGCCATGGATATAATGAGAGGCAAAAATACTGATGAATGGAAGGGGGAATGCTTTTGCTTCCCATTTTAAGGATAAAATTGGATGGGAACAGTGGCTTTCAGAAGACGTCAAAGCTGCCTCACAACTCTGGCAGGCGCTAACTCTGTTTCCTAAATTTAAAGACACTGAGCTTCCATCATTTGTCTCCAACAAAGCTAGGTCATTTGTTTTTTTTTTTTTTTTTGGAGTCCTTGCTTTATGGTTGACTCGCTGTGTGGACACAGGCACCCTCTTTCTGAGCCTTCCATTTACTCGTCCATAAAACAGAGACCCTGCACCTCCTTACAGAGAGATTTTTTATCTGAAAGTTTTCTTCACCAAGCACCTGGATGAGGCATGTGTTAAGATGCCCAGGGCCCTCCGAGAGGAAAGGGAGGCAGTTCCTGTCCTCTAGCTGCTTAATTATGTAGCAGAGAATGTAAAATTCATAAGAAAAAAAAATTCACATGACAAAAAATAGTCTGGAACACACACACACACACACACAGTCAAAGAGCTATTGGCAACTCTCTAAGTGTTCATCTTTTCCTGACTAATATACTTTGCAGAAACTAGCAGTTAATTCACTTTAAAGAAAAAAGTGGTTATTTTCATGCAAGGACACTTCCTTCTGCATTATGTCAAGGACATTGGTCAAGGTTAAAGAGTAGCCTGACCTGTTGCTGTTCTCTTCTCAGCAGCCTTCTCTCTTTGGACCATCACCCATTTATTAGCACAACTTAACAGAGTGACCCAAGGAAGGAGAAAGAAAACAAATCAAAGTGAGTTATTGTCTGCTGGAAGCAGCTATGTTCAAAGATCTTATTGATTCATTTATTCATTTGTCCCTTCAACAAATATTTACTGAACTGTACTAGTTCCTCAAATACTTCACTTGGCACTAAGAATGCAATAGTGAGCAAGATATTCACAGCCTGGAAAAGACAGAAAAAATTTAAAGACGATTATGACACATATTACAAGCCCTAGGATAGGGGTGAGCGCAAGGCACTGTGGGAGCACAGATCATAGGTACCTCTCTCCTTTGAGGCAGTAAGGGAAGACTTCCTGGAGGGAGTGGCATAGAAACTAAGAACATTGGGAAAAGCAGGAGATGACTCAGTGTGAAGGGAGGGGTGTGGTGAGAGGGTTCAGGAAATGGTGCAAAGGGAGAGGTGGTGAGAGAGAGCATACTGCATTCCAGAGAGGTTTGCAGAGGGAAGAGGACAAGGTCGAAAGATGGGGCTGCAAAGATCAGTTTGGGCACATTACAGGAGTCCGTGGAAAACCAAAAATAGTTTCTGAGAAGTGGCAGGGTGAGATTTGCATTTTAGAAAGAGCTCTGTGACTATGGTACATTAGGTAGAGAAATAAAATTTGAGATGCCATAGGGATCTCAATAATCCGTGAAGAAGACCGCCATTTGTAAAAAGCATTCTCCCACATATTAGCGTCTCTAATACTTAGAGCAATCAGGTGAAAGAGGTGTAGCAGCTACTCTCATCTTACAGATGAAGGAACTGAAGCCTGAAACAAGGCTTCTCAGCCTCAGCTTTGTTGATATCTCGGACCAAATTATCCCTTATCACAGGGGCTGTCCTGTGCATCGTCAGTGGTTTGACATTACCCCTGGCCTTCACTCACAAGATCCCACCAAATGTGACAACCTGGCAGGGTATAACCACTATATTCTAAAAGATCAAATCCCAAGTTATCATGAGCAAAGATGCTAACCAGGGCTTCTCTCTTCACCGTCCACCCTTTTTCCACTCCATGGAGCACACGACTATCCCTGCTAGCCTCATCACTCACAGCCTCAGCCAACACCTCACGTGCATCAATTTGCCTCTAAATGATTCAAGTTTTCACTGGGAATCTTAAGAACAGATGTCACCTTCTCCTGTCATTTGGTTTTCTCGTACATTAAAGCAAGGATTTTTTTTTTTTTTTTGGTCTTGTGAGCTAAAAATTGTTAGCTTAGCACACTGGAAATGAAAGAGATTTCTCTCATCACATGTGCATTTCTATACATTTCCTCTCAAACCAGTAGAGTCCTGGCACTGAAAACGAGGATGATTTATTTGCATGACATCAGAGTCCATTTCTGCCTAATTCCAAGCATATTCGACCTTTTCATGGGCACTGCCATCCATTTGGCAATTTGAAGTTTTCTAATGTATGAGCATTTTTTAAAAAATCATCTCTTTCATGGATCTGCATCAGAAAGTTTTCCTTGTCATTAAATCTGCAGATGTAAAAAAAAATGGAATTTCACAGAAGTGGTACATGCGGCAAACGCATGGTCGAGCCAATTTCCTCTGTTCCCTCTTTATGTGAAAGTGTGGCAGCTGGGGAGATTGTCTTCCCCACACTCAAATTACCCTGCCAGACAAAGCGAGTTTTTTTAGAAGAGTCTTGAGCATGTAATTTTATTACCTTAGCACCAATTTTAATATAATTCATGTAATTTCTTCTGCAGGAGAAAAGTTATTTTCCTAAATTCCTGGTAAAATGAGAGATGATAGATTTTTGACTCCCACCAACTCTCTTCTGTAGAATTTTATGCTAAAAGAATCATGGAGAGGTGCTTAGCTCAGATAGCCTCACCTAGGAGCAGAGAAGTTTTGAAGGGCCTTTCAAGCCTGTTGATTTCTAATGACTCTGCATCTCAGAAGAGACCAAAAGTTATCTTGAAAACTGCCATCTTCTCAAGATCGAACCAAGGTCAGATTTAGTCAAGGTTCTCAACCTTGGCACTATTGCCATTTAGGGTCAGATAACTCTTTGTGGTGGGGGGCTGTCTTTGCATTGTCAGATGGTTAGCAGTTTCCCTGGTCTCTACCCACTCAGTGCCAATTGCATACCACCCCAGTTGAGATGCCTTAAAGTGTCTCCATTCACTGTCACATACAAGAATTACTGAATTTTGCCTCTTTATCCCAGAATCTCTTCTGGCCTCTTCCTGGGAACCACCTAAAGAGTGGAGAGGAGGAAAGTAAATTCAGTGCTCAAAATTAATTCTTTAGCCATCAAAAGTTGCTGTCGGATGATCCAAGAGAATCGAAAAGATCAAGGTACCAAGTGTCCAACATCACTGCATCCTATAATTTTTCTCTGGTACCTAAGGGGCCATCTGCACAGCGGGATGCTAGAGTAGGACATTGCTTTTCTTTCTGTCATTTATTTACTGTTATATAGTCCACTGTTCTAAATGCTTCAAAGAAGCAACTCATTTGATCTTTATCATGACCCTACAGGGCAGGTACTATAATCACCCCATTTACAGATTAGAAAACAGAAACAGCACAGAGACATTTTGAGTTAGCAAGTAGCAAACCAGAATTCAGATGAAGGCATTTGATTCCATAGTTTGGACTCTTAATTGGTAGGCTGTGGTAAGTGAACTATGTATTGAGGAAGGAAAATTTAATTTGGACTCAGATCCATCTGGACTCAACTCCTGGCTCTGTCACTTACAAGCTGGAGAACCTGGTCAAGTTCTCTGATGTCACTAACCCTAATTTTATCTTCCATCTCCGATACCATCACATTGAGGGTTAAAGCTTCAACACATAAATTTGGGGGGACACAATTCAGTCCATAGCAAACTCCTATCCAACAGTTGCTGGATTAATCATTTGAAAACCTACATCAGAGCATGCCGCTCCCCTGATTATAACTGTTTAGTGGGGACTATCACATTCAGACCAGAATGCAGACTCCTAACCATAATCTACTACTTGCTGCATAATCGAACCCCTGCTTGTCTCCCTGAGCTCCCTGCCCACCACACTCTCATTACTGTGCTCCGTCCATGATGGCATCCCTGTCCTGGGCACATGACAACTTTATTCCTGCCTCAGACACTTTGCACTTACTGTCCCTTCTGTCTGTAACACTTTTACCAAATCTCTTTGAATCCTGGCTCCTTCTTGCCACTGAGGTTTCAGTTATGCTGTCAATTCTTCAGAGCAGCCTTCCAGGCCATCCAGAAGTCACCCTCTGCATTCTGTCTGCTTTGTTTTCTTAACAACACTGGTTAGTATCTGACATGATGCCTGCTTCTCCAAATAGAGAAGTTCTCCAAGAGCAGAGACCATGCCTGTCATGTTCACCATCCTAACCCCAGCTAGCACCTGCCACCAAGCCCAGCACATCACAGGAGCTCATTAAATAATGAATGAACTAGGCAAGGTGGCCCTTCGGTTCAGGCACCAACCTCTCTCTCCTTCTCCACCAACTTTCTGTAAGCTTCCTTTCAAGGTAAGTGGCTCGTGAAAAATATATATAGAATTATGTTCTACAATCACCAGATGTGCAGCTCAAGAACGAAGTAGAATTAGACTTGAAAATTACATCACAGGCAAACCCATGCTGGGAGGCCTTATTAAAACCAAAGAGAGCTGACTGCTTGTCACCTCCCATCAGCAGATTATAAAATAAAAAAGAAAACTAAGCCGCCACCTTTCACTGAGACACATAATAGAGGTGAGAAAGGGCTGTGGATTCTCCCCCCTTGCTCCACAAATTTCTCCAATTTCTCAGTCCTCTTTGTTACCTTCAAGAAAGAAAGAAAGAAAGAAAGAGAGAGAGAGAGAGAGAGAGAGAGAGAGAAAGAAAGAAAGAAAGAAAGAAAGAAAGAAAGAAAGAAAGAAAGAAAGAAAGAAAGAAAGAAAGAAAGAAAGAAAAAGAAATACACAAAAGAAGAGAAACCCAAACCAAATCTGTCTGAAGGGGCTAAGACCCAGGCAGCGAACAGCCCTTGTGAGCAGGTGCCCGCAACGGTGCCTCTGCTGAATCCCATCCTGACAGAAAAAGAAGTGAATGGTTCTCACCTTCATCCATCTGCAGGGCTCATCCTAGCAACCCCAAGCCAGCCAGCTGGCAACTAATAAGGACAGGGAGTTGCCCCATGTTCTGATAATGTCACAAGTCCCTAACTGCTGGCTCCCCAACCCAGGTAGAGCCCACAGATGTGTCTTGTTGCATCCTGCAGTCTTATTTTTCTTTGAATTAGTTTCCAACATTTAAAAGTAAGATTTTATAGAAAAATCTGTATTTCCAACTTCTCTAGAAAAATCAGTCTGACATGGGGCTCACGTTCCCTTAATGCAAAACTCTGTTGGGACTGAGAAATGACTGCCGATGGTAGCATTCTGGCACTTTCCATTTCATCATGGTATATCCCCTTATCCCGTTTCACTTCATCAATATCACCTGTCTGGACCTCATAGGTATTGAGTTCGCAACCCTATTACACTTACACACACACACACACACACACACACACACACACACACACACACACGAGGCAAAACTAATAGACTAAGAACTTCCTTTGCTGGCCAATAACACTGCACGCCTTGAATGGAGATCTTTACAAGACAGTGCTCTTGAATCGAATGGGAACATCCTGAGTTCTAAATGTCTCCTTTGCCATATCTTTGCAGCTTCCTCGCAGGGAACAAAGGAGTCACAAATCCTCACGTGTCCTGCCGCAGAAGCAGCATGTGCTGCGATGTATAGGAAAATGCCGTTCTCAGTAAAATAGAAACACCTGAGGGCAGGAATTTGTTTTTAAGGACACTGGATGTGGCAGAGATTGCTAACTGTTCACGAGCTCCATTTCTTCCTCTTAGGCGCACAGCTTGCCCTTTCCTCCTAGCCTTTCTCATGGTTTGGTGTGGCCACGTGATGGGTTCTCTGGAATGGAAGCAGCTGGATACTGATGATGAAGGGGCCCTAGGGGATAATATCATGGGCCCCTGAACCAAGTGAACCGTCCAACAATCAGAAACCCCCAACTTGGACTGGGACATGAGAAGAGATAATTTTGCATTAGAGTCATGGGCATTTTGAGGATTGTTTGTTGCCTTAGCTTTGTCTCTCCAAAGATACCTTATAGGCTTCCAAGAAAAACACAAGTAAAAAAAAAACTAAATGTCCATTGGGAGGCACTCTCATAGCTGCCAAATAAATGTCAAATATGTGCTTTATGCATTATTCCTATTAGAACGATGAGGCAACCGAGACTCATAGGAGCTAAGTAATTTGCCCAAAGCTGTATAGCAACTAGGGGGCTAGGCCTGGAATTGGAACTCAGGTCTGTCTCTGAAGTTGGTGTTTTTCCGTGCTAATTTATGAGCTTCTACAATGGACTAGGCTCTCTACAGATTTTTTTAATCCACTTTTCATTTAACTTGCCCTGTAAAGCAATGAGGTATGGCATTGGTGTCTCTATCTTGTATGTGAAATCAGGGCTCTAGGTGGAAAAGTACCTTTCCTGAGGACCTCATTCCTAAGTGTGAGATTCAGACCCAAAACTCTCTGATTCTTCCCACTATTTCCCCAAGGGACAGCAGGAAGGTTCGGCAAGACTGAGGAATCCCAATATGTTTTGTCATTTTTGATAAATGAATTATAGTGTTCTTGACTCACGAATTAGATATTGTATTTTCCTTTCCCAAAACTTGTATTACTACTTTAGTTATAATATCAGTACCTATTCATATTAATGTAATTAACATAATATTAATGATGTTAACTTATATTAATAATGTAATATTATTGGCAATATATTATTTTTATTAGTGTTACAAATATTGTCATTTATATACTTACATTCTTAAAAGACCAAGTATACCCGATCTAAATTAAAGCATCATATTGTTGGTACTATATTCTAGTGTCATATTATATATGCCACATGTTTATATCATGTCATAGACATTCAGTAAATGCTGAGTAACGTGAACATTAAACTCCTTGGAGCTCCCCATGCATGCACTATTTCATATTTTTGTGACTTTGCCCTGACTGTTTCTATTGCCAGCAATGCCTCCCACCTTTGTTACCCAACCAATCTCTGCACTTCTCTCAAGACTCAGCTCAAGTATTTCCTCCTCCGGGTTACCTTCCACGAACACCCAGGCACGGCCAAGTGCCTTTCCTCTGGCTCCCACAGGGTGTTCTGCCTGCTCTTGTCTTTGTGTCTACTGCATTACATTGAAATGACATGTTCTCCTGTCTCCCTCACTCATTTGTAAATTCCTTAAGGACAAGAACTAAATATTTTTCATACGCAAATTAGTAGCATTATGCCACTGAAGCATCCTGCACAGTGCCTACCCCTGTGTCACCCATTTCCTCTGGCATTCCTTAAGGTGTGAGGCCACATCCTCTGCACCTCTGTGTTCTCAGAGCCTTGGCACAGAGGAGCACTCAGTGAACACTTGTTAGAATGTATTCATGGAAAAAGGCTTGAAAGCTCACACTGAGAGCTTTGTCTCTTCCCTGATGTTTCTAATTTAGTTGAATGCTCCTGTAAAGCAGTATTTTAAAACTTCTTTCATGTTCACTCTACTGTTTGGAGACAGAGAGGCCAGGAGAGCCCTGAACACCCACTAAAAAAAGTTGAATAAGTGAGAGGATGATGAAGCCCTGCAGACAAATTTCCTTTCCTCACAAACTTGTCCAGAGTCCACAATATGGGACTTCTTTATTGGTGAATCTGGAGTTCCCAGGACTTTATGAGGTGAAGAAAGACATATATTGATCACTGATGCAGGAGTGCCTCAATCTCCCACACATACTATTACCTAGTCCAAGTGGTGAATGCATTCCTGGAATCGTACAGACACAGGTTCAAATTCAGACCTAACTCATTACCTTTATGACCTTGAGCAAGTCTCTTGGTCTTCATTTCCTCATCTGTAAAATAGGGTTGATCATTTACTTAAAATGTTCATAGGGCAGAATAAATTAGCTACTGAATGGAACATGCTCACCATGCTATCTGGAACACAGCAGAACTCAATAACTATTTCCATTACCATCTTTCAAATATGATCCTGACTTCCTGGAGAGCCCCTGTGTCCCTATCATGGGAAGACAGATACGGAATTTCACATAGAGATGTCAAAGCAACAGTTGAGACCAGTACTTGTAAGAGATAGACTGAAAGGGTAATAGTCACAAGAGGGGATTCGTTCCAGAGAAGAAGTCGAAGCGGGGCCTACGGTCACACAGAGACAGGCATCACCTGACTCCTCCCTCGTACACTGTTTCCTGCCATTCCAGCTGCTGAGATAAGCAAGGAATCATCAGGGGGAAAATGCCATATCATAGTTCCAGAATTTGAGCATAAAATACTACAGACTCAAAGGAAAAACATATGGTGCTACAGGGAGAGAAGAAATGGTTTTGAAGGTCTCCAAGAAGCAGGACTAATCAGAGGAAGGAGAGAGGCAGCTGCCACCAGTGAAGCCATTTGCAAAAGAATAATCTCCCCTAAATAAGGAAACACTAAACAAACAGCTCCCAAGGTTCCAAGAGCCCTAAAAAGCCCCACACAGAGGTAGAACTTCAAGCATCGGTGCGTAGAGGCTGCCTAGTGCACCCCACCAATCTATGCTGAAGACTGGAGGTGTGTTTCAGAGAAAAACCATCATCAGGAAATGCGACTTCCCTATGTTGATTTCCTGTCTCTCTCCAAACCCCTCTGGGAAGGAAAGGTGCTATATCATAAGAGATAACAGCCTGTTACCCACATCTTTTTATTTTCTTCATTTTGATGTCTGAAATATGGAGCCTTACTGACCTAAGGCCAGCCAGTTCCTAGAGGTGGCAAACAACTGTGAGCATACTTTTCCTATGAGAACCCACCAACCTAGGGCCCATCCACCCTCTTGTATCCTTTATGGGGCTTTGTCATCCAAGACCACTCACACCACCCCAGGGCCCGGTAGCGGACAATAGGGACAGGCTCTACAACCCAGAGCCTGTGGGAACTATTCAAACTAGCCAATCCTAAATCTGAACCCCAACAAAGGCTCTGGCTATGTCTTCAGTGACAGCTGTCTCCTGATCCATTTTCCTTGCCATACTTAAATAATCATAAAACCTACATTTTCAAACACAGACTAAGCCAACTCTCAGAAGCCATCAGTCCATGAGATCTCTAGTCTCCCTGTCTCAGAGTTTTCTTCCATGCAAGAGTAGCCACAGATGAAACCATCTGAGATAAGATCAATTCACAGAACATTAATTCATTTATACTGACAATGACCTTCGGGCGTTCCTGTTTACTTACAGCCCAATTCTACCTTCTTGAGGTCTATGTCTTCTCAACTCATGCCCAACCCCTCTAGTGAGGAGTCTGCTGAGGAGGTGATGCTTGAGTGGAGATGTGAAATGAAGTGAGGGAATCAGCCACCTACACGTAAAGAAAAGAATTCCAGGCAAAGGGAACAGCAAGTGCAACACCCCAAGGGTAGAATGTGCTTATACTTGACCCCTTATCAAAGGCATGACCTTGCCTAACAGTTTTGAGACTTTATGCTAGGTGAAAGAAGCCAGACACACATGGTTACACAGTGAATGATTCCATTATGAAGAATCCAGAATAGGCAAATCCATAGAGACAAAAAGCAAACTAGCGGCTGCCGAGTCCTGGGCTGGGGAAGGGTGCCTGCTCGATGGGAGTGGGGTTTCCTTTTGGGGTGATGAAAATATCTTAGAACTAGACAGTGGTGATAGTTTCACAACATTGTGAATATACTAAATGCTACTAAATTTTTAACTTTAAAATGATTAATGATCATTTGTTATATGAATTTTACCTCAACTTTTTAAAAATCGGTGCTATTTTTCTTTATTTTCTTCTTCTAGTACCTCTCTTGGGCCAATGTTCAAATGTGAATAACTCTCTTAAGTACCAACTCACCCAAAAGACTGAGCCAAAAGATTGAGTTGCCAAACCTTGCACCAAGAAGAACCACCATTCAAAGAGAAGGGCCAGTCCCACTGGGAAGGCCAGAATGAATGTCTTAATGATGCATCCAGCCCTAATGAAAACCAAAACAAATACGTCATTTCATCCATCCCCTGCCTCTATTTCTCCTTCCCACATCTAAGGGAAAGGCTCATTATTAATAGGCTCGGGCTTCTCTCACCCACTTGCCTGTGTCTTCCAACACTTATCTACCTCCAGCCTGTCATCTGGACCTTTGATTAGAATCATCGTTTTCTTGCTTCTCACTCTCTACCCACATCCCTCATTCTTGGGTCAGAATAATTTTCAACAGGACACTTTATCATGTTAATGCCCTGCTCTGAAACATGAGATGCCTCCCCACTGCTAATATAATAAAATGTAAATTCACATAGGAGACACCATGGCAGGATGATGGCAGCCCCGTCCTCTGGTTCTAGCCCCATTTCTAATGGAAGAAACACTGTCCCCAAGCATTCTTTCACATTTTTCCTTGTATATCCTCCCTCTGCCAGAAACATCTCTCCGTTCTTTCCTTTCCTGACTATAAAATTCTTCCAGGCCCACATCTCTCAACAGTTTGGGGACATCTCTGCTGGTTCTCATGCTCACAGTTAACCCCCCTCTTCAGTTTTCAAAAGCATTTGTCAGACTGCTGTATTCATGGTCAGAACATCTCAGGCAGACTAGGAATCCCTTGAAAAAGGAGACCTTGCCTTGGTTAGCTCTTGTTCCCCATCCCTAACCTAATGACTAGTCCCTGTTCATCAGGACGAGAATTTTCAAGGACACCAAAAGGATTTTTAGTGATGTATCCCAGACTTTCTGAGCCTTCTCACTTCTATACAAATGAGATTTGCAAGCAGAGACCTTGAGAACTAATTAAGTTATTAGGACATTCCTACGCTCAGACATGGGCATCCACGCATTTGAGTAACACCCCCGCAGAATGACACCATCGGCCCATGTTCTCCTTTCTTAACTCATTAATATTTGACTTTTCTGGCTCTCAGATATCTTGAATATTTTAATTACAGAATCTTATTACATGCTCAAGGATTTTAAAAGAAACAGCACTCTTTTCATAAAAGTTTTATGAATCCGACTCAATATGTGAATATATTTCAATCCAATAAGTATTAATAGTAATTAAAATTTATGTCAAACTTACTTAGTGCCAAGCCTTATCTCATTTAATCCAAACTACAGTTCTAATGAGGTTCAGAGAAATTCAGTACTTGCCCAAGGTCACACCAAGTCTGATTCAACCAACACGCTTGGTCAAGTTCCAAAGTCAACTGTCTTATTATGTTTTAATTAATAACTCCTTCTTACGGAGTCCTGGCTACATTCAATATGGGATGCTTCTTCTCAGAAATGCCAGGAAATCAATACTGCCCTCCTGCCCCACAGCTGCCCTTAAGCAGCAACTGACCCTACTCCTTAGATAGATTAACTCCAAGGCCGCACTCCACACTGATTCCCAGAGCTGTCCAATGCGCTCTGCCCCACCGACCCACCTGGATGACACGCCCTTTCCTGACTGCTTTCTCCTCCTCTGCATTACACTCTCACTCTCCCATGGCGTTTCATGGGATCACCTCCCAAATAAGTACTTTCAGGCAAACCCTGGTATCGAGGCCTGTCTCTGGGGGAGCCCAAATCCAGATCATGCTTTACATCACATCAGAGTCAGCACACCTTTTCTGTTAGGGACCAGTAAACAAACATTTCCAGCTCTGTCTCTATCCCAGCTCCCCAACTCTGCCTCTGTAGCACAGTATTGTAGAGACAATATGTGAGGGAGTGAGTGTAGCTGTGTTTCCATAAAACTTTACCTCTGGATACTGATATTGGAATTTCATGTAACTTTCATATGTCATGAAATATTACTTTGCTTTCCATATTTCCAATCATTTAAAAATGTGAAATTCCTTTCTTGCTCATAGGCTGTAGTTTGCAGTCTGCTGCTTCAGGGTACCTTCCTGTAACCCTGCTGTAAACCACATTGGACAAAATTCATCCCACTGTCCAGATGGAGATGCGGCTGTCAGATGACACACCCCCAAGTTCCGATGAATAACTGCGGTCCACAGGGTCCTGGAACAGCCTCCCTGCAGGCCTGTTCAAAAGTGCTCAACAAGCCATCACTAGGCAGGATGAAGCAATGACTTTCCTGGTGGATTCTGAATTTGTACCTTCCTCTCTGCACACCTCGCCTTCGGCAGAGCAGCACGGTGACTCAACGTGCAGCAGTGATAGCAGCTGCAGCCCGACAGCAAGCGAAAACAGCTCACTGGAACGCATCTTGAAAGCAGCTGCTCTTCCTTACTCTGCTAAAATCCATGCAGAGTCACAGCCACACAGGAGAGCTCGGGAGATGCAAGTATTGGCTGAGAGACGGGACAGCTGGAGCAAGCCTCGATTTACCTGTCGTTTTGTTGGCAAGACCAACCTGCATTTCTCTCTGGTGTATGTACAGACGTAGGTACACTGTAAGTGTGCTTAAGAACACAGTACATTGCACACCTGGGGCTAACCAGACTTTGGCTGAGACAAACTTGAAGTCCAAAGTGTCTGTGCCAAGTCCCAAGCTTAGTCAATACTGTATGAGAGAAAATCTGCCTTATTTTGTCCAGTCCACCCAGCTCCCCTGTGGAGTAATAATACTAGGTAGCACTTACATGGCCCTTACCACGAGCCACGTAGTGGAGTAGACTTTACATACAATAGTTTGTTTACTCCTCAGGGCAATCCTGTGAGGTAGGCGCTATGGGAAACCCCACTTCACAGGTGAGGAATCTGAGTGGTCAAATAATTTGCCCAAGGTCACACAGCCAGTGAGTGGCACAGCTGGGTTTTGGACCCAAGGGGACCAACTCTAGAATCCATGCTCTAAACCAGGGTAAGTATTTTTTGTAAAGGACCAGATGGTAAATATTTAGGTTTTTCTGGACACAGATGGTCTCTGTCACAAATTTTGATTTTGTTATTGTTATTATTTTATAACCCTTTAAAAATGTAAAAACTATTAGCTCAAGGACTGTTCAAAAACATCCTTTTCCAAACCATATTTTATGGTGTCGAAGTTTGAAAACTGGCCCCAACTCTCCACCTCTCCCCATGTCTGCCAGCACCCTTTGTCATGTGACTACAGTGCCTGTCCATTCTGACTTTGTCTTGACCATGCTACCTGATCTAGCCAATGGGATGTAGGCAAGTGTGACATACAGAGAGAGAAAACTAAAAAGTATTTGCACATTTGTGGACCCAGAATCCTGTCTGCCACCATGAGAACATGTCTATGCTGAACTCGGTTGCCCAATCCCCCAAGCAGAAGCCAGCCTAAACTAGCCAATTCCCAGTCCATGGCCAGACTTACTCTCTCACAGTGTTGAAACTATTGAACCAATGCCAACAACTGCCTACATTTGGGATTCTCATTATAGTGGAAAAACAGTTGGAAGGGGTATCCTGAAACTTATATCCAATCCAAGTGAATATAATGGAAACAGTCCTACTAAAAGCTTCTCTACAGAACAGTAAAAAAAGAAGTTTGGGATATGCTGCATCCTCAGCTCCCATCTTGGAACATACCATGTATTAAGAACCTAGTGTGATGTACTAAGAGCTTCTGAATTTTGCATGTCTGTGGGGAGAGAATGCTTATTCTCATTCTAGGGTCCAAGTACAGACTCCAAGAGGAAGGACTCACTCATCATTTCAAGGGGATGGCATATTGTGATTGTTCCAATTTGATTCAGACAGTCTCTCTTGGTGGCCACGAGAGCAGAGTGACCTTGTTACACAATTGCTCCTGCTACCAGCATGTAGTTAAGAGCAGGGGGCAATTCCTACCAAGGAACCTGGGTATTTCCCAACAGAGTGTGCCCCCAGTATGAGTCCCCTGAGGAAATTGCTGTAGTGAAGATTATAAGACATTAAAGGCTCTGAAAAGTCCTGCAGTAAAGACACCTATACAATTTTACTTAACTCAATGTTCCACAAGCACATCCTCTTTTTCTATTTTTTTTTTAATTTCTCTCCTTAAAGATTAGCTTAACATCCCACAACATCAAACCATGGATTTTGTGTTTCTCAAAATTCACTCTGGGAAACTAACCTAGAACAAACACAGCTTCTTCACAGGAGAGGGGCATTTTTATGCTGGAATTGATGCTAATTTATTTATGTGCAGAATTCTCCAAGGAGCAGGATAGAGATGAAAATACACAAAGATGGCCTGAGATGAAAGGGACCATAGAAATGAACCAGTTCAATATTTTCACTGTACACATGTGGACACTAAAGATCCAGAGAGTAGCTCATTCAAGGGTTTGGCTGTTGGCAGAGTGGGGTCTCTCGGAATGCAGAGCAAGTTCTCCACCACGGTGTGGGCTCTGGTCCTTGCAGGGCTTCCCAGTAGGAGGAGGACAATCCTAAAGCATCAGCTGTTACACATGGAGGCTGCCCCATTGTAGAGCTCCCAAGAGAACACATGGCAGGGGAAGTCCCAGAACATGGCTCTGGATTATCCAGGTTCTAACATTTCCTCATTACTAGTCTGCACATGTTAATAATGTTTGGGGGGCAGACTGCCTGACAAAAAAAAAATTCAAATTCTTCCCTTTATTAGCTGTGTGACCTTCGATAAGCTGGTTAACTTCTCTGTGCCTCCATCGTCTCATCTGATATATGATTATGGTGGGCCTCCACTTGATAGACTAGTTGCTAAGGATTAAATTAGATAATACTCTTCAAACGCTGTGCCTAGCATATAGAGAAAGTATTTAACAATGTTCACCTCTATTATATGTTTTCATTTGTCTGAAATGTCCAGAATAGGCAAATCTTTAGAGACAGAATGTAGATAGATGAGTGTTAGCCAGGGGCTGGGGGGAGGGAGAAACGAGGATCTGCTAAGGGATATGGGGTTTCTGTTAGGGTGACGAAATTATTCTAAAATTGATCGTAGGATGGCTGCACAACTCTGTAAATATATAAAAACCATCAAACTGTGAACTTTAAATGAGTGAATTTTATGGTATGTGAGTTATATATCAGTAAAGATGTTAAATAAAAAATGCGTGCTCTGGTTAATGTCAGTGGAAGGACCACATGGGAGTCTAGACTAGAGCTTTTCACTTACTCAATTCTGTGGAACTGAATATACCCTATTTCCTTGTTTCTAAGATGCATTCTTTCCTTCACATTTTAACTCTGCTGAAATTGCGATGTGTCATGTAACTGATGTGAATATTTAATGTCGTTTTTCCTCACAAAGAGCTGCTATTAAATCAATAGTTTATCTTGCAATCAACAACATCCAGGAATCAAGAAATATGGCAACATATGATCCAGCAATTCCACCTTTCAGTATATATCCGAATAAAATGAAATCACTATCTCAAAGAGTTATATGTGCCCTCCTGTTTACTGTAGCATTATTTACAATAGTCAAGGCATGGGCACAACTCAAATGTTCACTGATAGATGAATGGATAAAGAAAATGTGATACACACACACTCACACACACACACACATATATTTATGGATCTATATTTATAGATATAGATATTTATGACTATAAATTTTTATAGATACACATAATGGAATGTTATTCAGCCATAAAAATTAAAAGTAAGGAAATCCTGACATTTGCAACAACACTGATGAAACCTGATGGCATTATATATCAGAGAAGGATAAATACTATATGATATCGCTTTCATGTGGAATCAGAAAAAGCCAGACTCATAGAAATGGAAAATAGATTGGTGGTTCTCAGGGGCTGGGGATGGGGGAAATAAGGAAATTTCGGTCCCAAGGTACCAGTTTTCAGTTATAAGATAAATAAGTGCTGGAGATCTAATGTACTGCATGATGACTGTAGTTAACAATACTGTATTGTGTACTTGAAATTTGCTAAGAAAGTAAATCTTAAAAGTTCTCACCACAAAAAAATAAAAATGGTAACTAGTGAGGAGATGGATGTGTTAACCAATCTCATCTTGGTAATCATTTCACAATACATACGTGTATCTTATTATGTCCACCCTAAACATACATGATACTATATCTCGATAAAGCTAAATTACATCTAATAAAATAAGAATGAATTCATAAATAATAAGGAACTGGGGCCAGGAAATTAAGGAATAAGTGTTGTATTAACACAGGCTGCCATAACAAAATAGTACAGACTACATGGTCTAAACAACGGATATTTACTTCTCACAGTTTTGGGGCCTGGTGGTCCCAGATCAGCTCTGGCAGGCTTTGGTTCTGGAGAGGGCTCTTGTTCTATCTTGCAGACAGCTGCCTTCTCACTGTGTCCTCACGTGCCCTTCCCTCTGTGCATGCATAGCGAGAGATCTCTTGTGTTTCTTCCTCCTCTTATGAAGATGTCTGTCCTCTTGGATTCAGGCCCCTCCCTTAGGATGTCATATAACCTTAACTACCTCCTTGAGATTCTATCTCCAGACACAGTCATATTGGGTGTTAGGGCTTCAGAATACATACTTTACAATACATACCTGTTTTGCAATATTCAAGTCAATTCAGTTGGCAAACATAGATTTCAATCACTAATGAAATGCTTAAAAATGTATATTAAACAAAAAAAAATGTTTTTATAAGATAAAAAATAGTCTTCCCCAATGCAATAAATTGCAGATCTCCGAAACTTTAACTCTTTAGATGATTTCAGTTTAGTTTTTGGTTTCAAAATCTAGAGAAAAGAAAAACCGTTAACAGAATGTCTGTTTTTACATTTCTCTTCCTTGCTTCAATGACTTGTCACACAGTTGAAAGATGATGAAGGTTCTCTTGCATGACCTGTGGTCCTTGGATGGTCAAAGTGTATTTCGGGATGGAAATTCACTATGGCAGGTGACACAGCTGAAAAGATCATTCATTGTCTGTGGTTTGGCAGCTACTTTGACAGATTGTATCTTTGGTTTTTCTTCCTTTGGGTTTAGGAATACTTTCAGTTTCACTTTTTGGGTCATCATGCAGTTCAATAGTCTTTGTGACACTGACATTTCCTTGGGGACTATCTTCCAATTCTTGGATACTGTCTTGATTTAAGTTGGTATCTTCTGGATCAACCTTCCCTCCTCCAGTTCCACTTCCATTGAAATTATCATGACTCTGCTGGTTTCTGTTTCTTTTTCTTCTGTTTTTTAGAAATATTTTGTTTTGGTGCCTCCTCAATTTCTTCCTCTGAAATGGTATTCAACTCATTTTTGTCCAGCTGAGATCCTGAACATTTTTCTTCCTCCCTGATAGGCCAGGCCTGGTCACATGGCCACCTCTAGAGGGAACAGTGATAGAGTCAACTGTGCCAGAAGCACAATGGGCTAAAAGTGGGGGAGAGATGGCAACTCAGAGAAAAATCAGGATACACTTAGCAGAAAATGTATGTATGGATTCTGGGCAAAAAATGAGCAATACTCCCTAACTCCCAGTTGAAATTTACCATTCTTTCATATTTTTAAAATATTATTATTATTATAGTTGACATTCAGTATTATTTTATATTAGTTTTAGGTGTACAGCATAGTGGTTAAGCATTTATATAATTCACAAAATGATGCCCCCAATTTGGCTAGTACCCACCTGGCACTATATATAGGTATTACAGTATTATTAACTCTATTCCCCATGCTGTACTTTACATCCCTGTGACCATACTGTAACTACCAATTTGTACTTCTTAATCCCTTTGCCTTTTTCACACAGCCCCTCCCAGGTGGTAACTACCATGTTGTGCTTCATGTTAGGGGCAGGGAGGGTCAACCTCAATAAAATCAATTCCTCCAAAAAGTTATTTTTAATTTAAAAAATAAAATGGAAGTTCTTTTCAGGACCATTTAAAATCAATTATGAATTAAATATCAGGAAATGGATTTTTTATGAACACGTAGATAATATTTCCACTGCAGAAAAATGGATGTGCCTAAAAAGATAAACTATTAAAATCGACTTTGATATCACAAGTCTTGACTGGGGAGTAAAACCTCACACACCAGTGAGTGTCCTTACTGACCACAGCCTCCAAAGGGCTATCAGGTTTCACAAAATGGAATCACCTTGTTAGATTTACTTGCCAGGTAAGCAATGGGCAGGCTGTACGCTGACTCTCAGAGATATTCATCACCACTCAGTCAAGCCTTCTGCCACCAAGAGAATAAAGGGTCAAAAAGAGCTGAAAATAAGGAAGACCTTCCTCAGCTTCTGAGTTTTAAATTTCTGAGTTTTCTTGGTTGAAGCTCTCAGGCATCTCGCCTAGAGAAACCAGCCAGGCTGATACACTCTTGTCGGTGTACCCATGTTTTCTCCCAATAAAGCCAACTATTTAATTTACATCCCCTGCAACAGGAAGGAATATTCAGAACCATCATTAATTCAGTTAAAGTCTCAGGATATAGCCATTATCTATTACTACTACAATGCTCCATAACAAACAGCCCCAAAACTCAGTGTCTTGACAGAATAGATATTATTTAATCTCAATAGTCTACTTGGCTAGGTGGTTTTTCTGGTCTCGGCCAAATGTCAACTCTGCTCCAGGACTAATGGGCTAGCCTGGGAATGTCCTCTTCATGACAATGTCAGGAGACAAGGGCAAACGAACCCAATCATGAAGTACGCTCATGCCTCTAGTTGTGCCACATTTGCTAACATCCCGATGGCAAAATCAAGTCATATGGCCGTCCAGAGTCAGAGCAAGAGGCCTCTGCAAAGTCACATGGGATGGATCTCAGGGGAGGTGAAGAATGGTTACCATTTTTACAAACTATCAAAGGAAACGGCTCTGAAGATGATGATAAGGACAGGCTTGGGTCTAATTAGCTGGCATTTGGGCAATGGAAAATGGCATGAATTATTTGTCCGATATAGTACATTATTTTACTTGTCTTTGCATGGTTTTTATTTAGAGGAAGGATGTCCAGTGAAAAAGACCCAGTTATCCAAGGAAATGAAGGAAGAGAGAAGACTTTAATATCAAATCAGGAAAATCACAGTATCTGCTGCCATGCAGAAGAGCTCCCAGGCAACAAGGGTCTGCTCAACACCAGCTTTGCACTGAGAAATCTCCAAGGTGACCCCGTGCAGGGATTTCAGGCTTTGGGGAAGAGGAGGGAGCGTTCCAATGAGGCATGCAAAAGGAGAGGGAGCCATTCACTTTCCCAAGTGGCTAAAAAACCCAGAGCCAAACCTAAAATCAGGAAATTAAAACTAGATAAGGGGATTCAAGCAGAACCATTTCCATCAAAAGCAGCAAGCATATGGGCCACACTGTCAGTTGAAGACCATCAAACTGAAAAGTGTAAATGATTCTGGGAGATTAGACAGATAAGTTGGAAAAGGAGAAAAGTGCCTTTTGAAAGCCAGATCGGGATCTGATTCTGTCACCACCAGGAAAACTGCTCACCACTTCTGTCCAGCCCTATGAGACAACGCCTGCCTTAGAACATTTGGTGTCGCCCCTGGAAAACTTTCTACAAAGAAAAAAAATTTTTAAGTCCTCCAGGATATTATTACTCAATAGAAAGCTTTTTGAAAGTGTCTTTAACAGTCCGTCGTGTGTGTTAATGTGTTGGAATGCGTGCCTCCGTTGGCTGGGATTTTAAAGAGAACCTCCTTCTGCCTGCTCCCTCTGGCTCCTACTAGTTCCTGTTTGATTCTGCATATTCATAAAATGCCCTGCAGGACACATCACAGTTCAAACACACTTTCGGCTTTCACGACTTCAATAAGCCTGTTCTTCTTTACTTGGCAGTTAATTCACTGAGTTCATAAGACAGTCCTACTGGGCATTTGAGCTGTGAGTTGGCAGAGCAATGAATTTGCAGGCTTCAAAGGCTGATAACCACCTTTGTTGGGGACCCAGAGAAAAGGGGCTCACTAGATGGGTTCTGCTCACTTCAGATTAGCATTAGGATGACGAGCCTTCCCCCATATCCCAGTTTGCAAAATTGTTTAGGGTTTACTTTCCTTCTTCTTTTTCTTCATCTTTGGAGATTTCTGTTAAGCAAGAAGGCAATTGTGAAATCCAGAAAAAAAAAAAAAAGAATGAAGAAAAATGCCTGCCAATAATTTACTAAAACAAAGCTTCCTTCCTAGCTCTTAAAATCATCCACTTTTCTCCATCTGTGTTGTCATTATCTTCATTCAAGGCCACCTTGACTTGTTACTTGGTTTAGAGCATCTCCAGACTCCCTGTCCTCACTGTGGCCCAGTGTCCCCTCTGCCATGGGACCAGAGAGCCATGTCTTAACCACAATGCTGATCTACGTTCCTCCATTTATTCAGTAAATAACACGTAGGCATCTACTGTGTATCAGGAAAGACGCTAGGCTCTAGGCAGATAAATGTGAGCAAAGCCATTGTCATATAACCACACAAATAAATGTGAAACTACAAGTGTGTGTGGGGGCAGGGGGTGGAAGCTGAGGACAAAGGTCCCTGGGAACATATAACAGGAAAGGGTGGGAGATCAAGGAAGGCTTCTCTGAAGAGGAGATGGCTGAGAGCCATGTGCAAGACCTTTGGGAGTTAACTAGATGTAGGATACGTTTGGAACAGGAAACCATAAAAGAGCCTTCTTGTAAAGGGACAGGCTTGAACAAAAGCCCTGTGGCAGCAAGGAGCATGGCAAACTTTGAGGATCCAAACCTGCCCATCTCCTACTCCATTTAGTCCACAGGGCCCTGCGTGACCTAGCCCACTGCCTCCTTCCAGTATGGAGAAGTCTGGAAGAGGAGGTGGATGAGGTCCTGGAAAGGACATCAGGGAAGCGCAATACAGTTTGTATCTCAAGCCATGTCCATTCGATCAGTAGTGGCTACCTAGGATGCAGCATTGAAAGGGCTGTGAAGCCATATCCAGGCTCCCAAGACAGTCCACTGTGATTGAATAGCAATGTCTGCCATGAGTACAGGACAGGAAAGGGGCAGCATGCATGCTCAGTATTTTCCAGCCAAATACATATTCTGGATTCCTCCTTCCAGCCCAAATTTGGGGTGCATGGACCAGAGTTCCTTCTCTAAAGACCTTCCTGGACCCTCTCCAGCTGCCCTAGAGCATCTGCTCCAGAGATCCTAGCTCAAGTGCAGATAAAGTCAGAGACACAACCAGGTCAGCCCACTCTCTCCCCGAACCCTTGCATTTCTTCCTACCAGGCCTTTCCTCCCAGGACCCCCAGAGCCCAAATCCATAAGAGAGCTAAACCCACCTCTCCCCACCATGCCTAAAAATCATCTGCTAGTTGAAGTCATCTTTATTTCCTCCAACAAAAATTCAGACACAGACAAGAAAAAACCTGATGACTTCAGACTTTATGGCCAGTCTTCAACCACCCAGAGGCCTCTCACGTTCAGAAACCCTTGCCGATTCCCCATTCACCTGGCAGAAAGTTCATTTGCACTTAGAAAACCTGGCATGGTTTCCTCCTTGGTCTATTACAGTAATGCCTACTGGCAGGGCTGAGAGCCATGGCCAAACCGGCTGGGAAAGGGTCAGCAATTTTGACCACACCACCTGTGTCAAGGAGAGCCGATAGAAGTGGCTGCTTACTCTTTGCCACACAGAGCTCCCGAGCTTGGAACTTTCTGGATGAAGCATCAATATGCACGCTCCTTTCATCCCTTTCTCCTCCTCCGCTCTGATGCTCACATTACGAAGAACGCTTTTGGTGACTGGAAATGCATTCATCTGTGGCTGCCTTTTTATATTTTATTTTTTTAAGGCAGCCTTTAAAATCATTTCTCTGGGTCTAATTATCTTTTATAGGGAGACTAATACTTCACCTCATTTCTCTTGGTTTTTTGGGTTTAGCAGCCATGTCTGCCCCCCTCCCTCCACTGTGATGATCTAGTCACATTACAGGGCACGTGAGGATGGGGCTTTCATGGGGCCCTGGGATGCTTTCCATGATGGAGTTGGAAAATGAAATGGCTGGGTCCTTTCCAAGCTCTCCTCCCAAAGCTTTAACTACCATCAGCATCAGATCAGAATAGCTGATTTGCATTCTCAGCTCCTCCATTTTAAGAATGACTCTGCATGCACTAGAAAGCAAAGGTTGCTTTTCCTACTTTGCTTCTGAGAGGCTGTTGGAACCAAGCTTTGGCTCCTGGCAGCATCCCTTATTAACTGCATGAGTGCAAATTGTGCAGCCTCCCTGGCCGCAATCTTCTCGTCTGAGATACAGAATCAATAGCAGTAGCTCCCTATCGTGTTGTTACAAGGGCGAATATTTGCGCATAGAACATGGCTTGCAGTATATATAGCAAGCAGTATATAAGTGTTCGTTCAATAAAGTTAATATTCTGGTCAAAAATCTCTGCCCTAACATCTCTCTCTCATCCCTACTAGCAACTGAATGTGTCTCAGAATGGTGTGGTTAGTGAGGACACTGGGAAGACAGCTGCCATGGGCTTTCTAACAGAGATGAGAGTTCCTACTGTGTCGCAGCAAAAGGACGAGGTCCTAGGAAACCCTCACATTTTCTTTTTTTACCGTTTTTTCTCTCCCACAGTGTCTAAAAAGTTTTTAACTAGTTGTCAATATTTTTAAAGGGGACTATTTAGATGGTCCACCCAGATGGAGAGGGCAGGCCCTCCTCAGTTCTCTGTGGCCTCCTCTCTGCCTGCCTTGACATTTACCTCACCTGCCTGGCCCTGGTGGATATTTGAGGTCACCGCCCCCACCCTAGGTCCTGGGCGTGATTCTACAGGAGGGAGGCACCCAAAGGTCAGACATATGCACATGGATTTGAGCAAGTCACCTTTGGTGTCTGGCCAAATATTCCCTGGGGTCCAAAGCAATTCACCACCTGTTGAGAACACACTGGTCTAGTTGTAATAAACATCTCTTATTGGAGAAAAAGGGTATTCGTGTCCTTTGATTTTGAGACTTTTAAAGGAAACACTGCTCCATCATTGGTGTATGTGCCCCCAGGGAAAAAATGAGGGTCACATGTGTGTAAGGGACAGGTGTCCAGATTACTCGTGCCACCCATTACCAGTGCACTGTGTTTGAGGTCAGATGTACTGAATATTAAGTTGTCATGTCCTTGGCCAGATTTGCTACCCACAGATCCTCTAAGGAAGGTAATCCATGTGGACCACAGGGAGCCCTTAATTAGCTGCGGTACCAGCTTTGTCCATGGACTGCAGCCCAGTGTTCCACAGTGACACCGTGTGGCAGTGAGCAGTAATGGCTTCTGGCTCTCCCCGCTAAATACCTCTCCCTTAGACTATATATATATGCCCCCAATTTTCTTGGCCGGTTCATGGAAGGTGAGGGTGAAGCCCCTAAAATAGATATCGAACTTCTTTCATTTTGGGGCTCTTCCTCATTTTGATTTTAAGTTAAATAATTAAAACAATGTAGCCATATCTGCTTCCCACATTTGTGATAAAGATCATCCCAGTCACTAGATGTTTTGGACAAAATTGTAAGGTGCTACACAGTGTAGGAGAAAGAGCCGTCTCTTCTGGCAGTCAGGAACCCCAGCTCTGCCACTGACTGTTAGCTATGGGGTCTTAGAAGGATTACTCTCAGCGTGTCAAGGTCTTGAGGGGGTCCGTGATCTCTGAGGACATCTGCATCTACACCCTCTGCTCACAAGTGGAGCTTTACTATAACTCTATGCATCATTTATAGCTTCATGGTTTGGTCATTCATATTTCACTTTACTTTGTCACCTTAAGGTCCCTGTTGCTCTTCACACATTCCCAGGTACCCACAAGCTCACAAAGACTTGGAAGAAACATCCCTGTGATTGTCATGTTGAGAATGATTACTTCTAAATAACTAAAGTGAAGAAAGAAGCGTGAAGCCAGCATCTTTGACACCAGCTGGTCAAATATTAAAAGATGCCTAGATAGCACAGAAAGATAGACAGTGAACCCCAAAATGCCAAAGATCATCTACAGTTCATTGCTCCAAAGTATGATAGCTGAATGGATCAAAGTTTGTTTTAAGTTTAAATTAGTAAACAACACACTGGAGATCACATAACAGGGCACTTGAGCGTTTCATTACTTTGTAAGACCTAGAACCATAAGTTTTTACAAAGTGGAAGAGCAGCTGAAAGGTCATATACAAAGGTTGAAAAATGCATAGAACTGCATTTTTACTGGTTCACCCCATCCCACAGCCATGAAAGACATCACTAATTAATCATGGTGTTCAGCCTCCAAATTCTTTTCAACATAGAACTCCAGGCACCATCAGTGGACTTGGGTTAAAATCTATTTGTGTCTGTCATTTAGGACCATTCTCCTATTTTTACAGGTTAGAACCTTGAGTCTTTTAAGATTCAATTCATGGCCCAAGGCCACAGAACATACAAAGAACAGGGCCAGAATCCCGACGCTTTGATTTTTTTATCACTCTTTCCAATACCAAACACCCTAAACTTTAATAAAACATAATTTAAAGGTTGCCTTATTCGAACTAAAAATCAAGTTTATCTTGTTGCTCTAAAACAAACTCAAAGAAAACCGTTATAAATGAAATAGAGGACCAGCTGACCACATTGAAAACTCACGTGCTTTTTTGGCTCTTCAGAAAGGGTTTCTCAAATGCCTTTCTTGCTTAGCTATAGCAGCTATAGAGCAGGATTCCAAGAATCACTAGGAAAAAAAAGGTGAAATGAGGTTGTTTCAGGCCCTCTAGTTGGACATTTTCAAGAACTGGAAAAATCTTGATGTGTTGCTATCAATTCAGAACACAATATTAAGTCCCAGGAAAAGTTATCATCAAGCCCCTTTGAATAAGAACTACCTAACCTATCTCTCTACAGAAATTATCCTGGTGCTCTACACAGAGAAAGTGCAAGCAAATAAACCACAAATGGAAATTAGTGCCTGGATTCATATTAATATGAGTTAATATTAAGCTATAAAATATAATTAAAATTTGCCAGTGTGTTACCATCCATTATTGCTTACCTAATTGCCCCTAAAACCTACAAATGGAGTTTGGTCTTAAAAAGCTCTTATCTCATGAAGGTATACATGATTTAAAAAGGGGGTGGGGGGAGGAATGGGAGGCAGAATAAAAAAAAAAAGAGAGACATTAAGATTTAGTCAAAGCCAAAGGATATATTCTTTATGACACTAGAGCTAATAGAGGCTCTAAAAGAGACAATTAGAGAATTCTAATGGCCAACCAAAGAGTGCAGAGGATTTAGAAACAGAAAGCTGGGGGACTAGTTAAGGACTGTGACAATATCCCTATGAGAGATGATAACGTCTGAACTCATAAGCCGGTGGCAGGTAAAAGCTCTATCAGGAGGAGGATGCTAACATGAAAGTTTTGTTGGGGCAGAATCAACAGCATGTAACAATGGAGGGTAAGGGGGCTGTTGGGTAAGGCCATAGCAGATGGTGGATTCCTCAAGACAATTGTTTAGCCATTACAACTGTATCCAGGTGTACTGTCTTGCTGGTGTATGGCTGCCCCCATCTCATCAGTGCAGCTTGCAAGCCTTCCAGAAGATTCCAGATAGTTCTAAAATACATATTTCACGGACCATACTCAGAGAATCATGGCCTGGGCCATACTGCAATATATATAAACAATTATTCACATTCAGGTCTTCACGCCAAGTAAAGCTAGAGATAGAAATTCCAGGAACCATCACAGGAGTCTCAGAAACTTTAGGTGATATAGCTTATATCAAACCAACTCTGAGGGGCGTCGCAGTTTTCTTCCCATAATTTCAGTTCTATTGACAGCAACACAGCATTGCAAAGCAATTCCGACTTTGTTTACATGCTCAAGTTCTGCCTCCCATCTTGTAAATTACTTCACTTCTTATCTTGGCCACATGAAAATAAAGACCCTTAAGGACAATGATATTGGGCTCTGAAGCAAACACTAGTGTATCGTTTTCTGAGTTACAGGAAAAGTCTTTTTGGTCCCCAAGTACAAGGAAGGAAGGAATGCCCTTCAAGAGTCTTTGAGGTCTCAACAAGTTTTATCAGAGCCTAAGCACTTCCCCAGGCTGGCTCATGGCTTCCACTGTCATCACATGAAGCACTGTGTTTTAAACTTACCTGTTTTTTCGTTTGTCTAGATTTGGGGCTCATTGAGGGCAAGGACCATAACTTTCTCCCCTCCTGGTCTCTATAACAGCTTTGCCCTCTTCCCAAGATGTTCTCCCTGAGCCCCTCTCCCCAGGTTTCTAACTCCTGGCCATTTCCAAAACAGCTTAGAACATTTACTTGGAGTTGACTTCCTCCAGGAAGCCCTCCCACACCTTCAGAGGCTGGTGAGCTTTGTTGATGCTTCCAACATATCTTGTACTTGTACCTCACACTTACTTCACCGTATTATAATGTTCTGGGGCTCCCTGTGCCTCTCCCAAGTATTTAAACTGGGTCCAAACCTCAGTTATACAGCTGGTGATTTCTGTAAATTTCCACAGGGTCCTCCTGCTTCTCTCTGTCCCTGGGTCCCCACTTAGCCCCCAAGGAGACTAAGGTAACAGGTCACAGATTGCCCAGGAATGGGAACTTTTAGCATGTGCTCCTCATGATCCATATAATCAGGGAAATCTGGGCAGCACTGAGTAAGGTCTGGCTACTCATTTTCATTTCCACGCTGAGAACTCTCCCAGGGGATTGAGAAGTCTCAGAAAATTCCACATTATCATCTCATCCCAACCCCCTCCCCAAAAGACTATTATGTATAGTACTTCAAAAAGAGAGAGAGAGAGGTTTAAATAAGCAATAAGTTATACATGTGGATCAAGATGGAACCACAGGGATTTTCAGAACAACATTCTCCACAATAAACATCGAAATCAACCTAAATGTCCACCAAGAGAGAGCTGGTTAAATATTGTACATTTTAGCCACACGGTGGAATTTTAAGCAGCCATTAAAACTGATGAGATATTTCTAAATGTGCTGACCCAGAAAGAGGACCATAGCATAATGTTGAGTGAAAAAGCAGGTTACAGAATAAGAGAGCAAGCAGGATGTGATCTAATTTGCATAGAAGTGTGTGTGGGTATATGAGTATGTGTGTGAGAGAGACAGAGAGACAGAGACAGAGAGAGGAGGAGAGAGAGAGAGAGAGAGAGAGAGAGAGAGAGAGAGAGAGAGAGAGGAAGAAAATGTGCATGTATATTTAGAAATATCCAGAATGTTTATCAAAACATTAACAGTGATATCTCTGGGCAGTAGGAGTTTGGATGGATGGTTTTCCTGTTTCCTCTGTATATATAAATGGGTACTGTGTGAATTTTGTTCTAATGAGCATATATGGATTTTACAATGGGGGAGGGCTCTTCCCTGGTTTTTGTGACTTTCAAGGAAAGCCTTGAACAGGCCAGGAGCCACAGTGAAACCACACCCTTCTTTTCTTAGGCTCTAATAAAGAAGAAAAAGGGTCAAGAGCCTACTGACTATAAATGAACCTGGCTTCTTTTTTAAAACTTCATGTGCCTGCAGCCTCGAGTCGCTCTCCTGTTCAAAAGAATTTGAAACTGCAGACGCCCTCCCAGACCCCAGCAGAAGCATTTGCCCCAGTTTTCCACTCCTGGGATGCCTCTTTGCCCACACAGAGCAGAAATTTTCAATTGTATATAGAAATTTCCGGGAGGATCTGTAGTTAGCTGAGCAATCTCTCCATGAATCCTCCACAAGGAATGGTCCTCTCCATCGAGATCAATGCTACAGCTGCCAGACTCCTTTGAAAAGGCTTCAAATATCACCTGTGATCCTGCCATCTATATGGAAATTCGGATTTAGAGCCATCAGGTCTCCCCTAATCTGGGGCCCTCCGGAAGAATACAGCTCAAAGTCCACCCACTCCCATCCCTAACCCTTTGAACATAGGAGGAAGATGATGGACCATAAGGAAAAGGAATGAGAAGCCTCCCTTAGAGATATTTGAGGGCTGGAGCCAGCAGCACTGAAAATGCTCACTTGTATTTATTTCATGGAGTTCTGCAGGTTTGTACTTAAAATGACGCTTATGAAGCATGACCAGGAAACCATGCCCGCCCTGCAAGGAATGACCCATAAGTGGAATCTGAAGAGGTGAACTCCATCCTGGAGGAAAATGTCAAAGGTATGATGAAATCATTTAGAAGGATGCAAGGTGAGCTGCCCCAAAACTGACTCTGGCCAAATCTTTGCTCTTCCAAGTTCAAAGGGCATGTGTGGAGAGCTAATTGTGTGGGTGGGACATTTCTGCACTCTTTGAACAACCGGTTTCCTGCCTCCCTTCATTCAGACCATCAGCCAGGCCAGCAAAAACAGTCGCCTGTCTCTGAAACAGATTCCAAACCTATTATATTAGGCAAGGTTGTCACAGAGACCTGGCCAGCATGAGAGATACACAGTGAGTTCTTAAGACTATTTGAACTATGTGCTCACAGCAGGGTCCGTCAGGTGCAGCCATGGGAGAAACAGGAAATGTTTGTAAAAGAACAAAGTTTATTATACTCACAGGTTCTAGAGAGAGGGTCATCGTATGTGACATAAGGTCACAGGGGAAAACATCAGGGTTGTCGCTGGATGAAGATATTAGGAGGCAGAAGACAGCAGCAAGGAGAAGCTCTTAGGCCATGCTGGATATTATGATTTCTGCAGGAAAAACAAGGCAAGCAGTGCAAACAGTTTAAGATCAGCTAATTTGTATCATTTCTGCGGTCTTCAGCTCTTGGGGTGGTACCTGTCCCTGGAAAGACTAGGGCAGAGGAATACTGTCCCCTGGGATGTGAGGGCCAGAGAGAGAAGGTGTATGGCTCAGACTGGTTAGTTTGCATGGTGCAGGCATGCTGGGCTGTTTATCATCTCTAAAAATTGACCAGCCAGGGAGAAACAGTCAGAAAGACAGAAAGAAAGGGTTTGTTTGTTTGTTTGTTTGTTTGTTTGTTTGTTTTTAAAGATGTCAAAACATTATAATATATGGGCAACTAAAAATATATACAGTGTAGGTAGAGATAGAGGTCTCTGGCTATCTAGCTGTATGTATGTATATCACTAGTTCAGCATCATACGTGCCAAGATTGAGAAAACCTGGCCTGTGTCACTTAGAACCAGGTCTAGCAGCTGACTGCTAAAGCTGGTCAAATGTAAAGAGACTCAGCAGTATAGTAAAACCTAGGTCATGAGGTACATGTGTTAGAAAAACAAAAACAAACAAACAAACAAAAACTGTCAAAGTCTTTGGCAATCAAGCAAATTAAAGCAAAGGCCTAACCAATGTCACCAAAACATAAGCAAATAAATTTTAAAAAATAATAAAGAATAAAATAAATAAAATGAAGGCCCACATTTGGCCTGCTGCATTAATAAAGACACTTTAGACACTTGGATTCTACAATGAGGCCATGGAAGCCCTGATGCTAGTCCATTGCTAGAGAGAGAGCATCATTGTTCTGTCTTTTCTTGAAAGCATGTTAGCAATCGTCAGCCCATTTTTTACAATGCTCCAATGTTTGACCAAGTAACTTGACCCCTATGGAGGTATCCTAAAGAGAAAAATCAAGGAAACAAAAACTTTAACCTAAATATCCCACATTAGCCAAAGGTAACAAACTAGAATGTGAAGCAAGCCATTTTAAATAATTTTTACTGTAAGTTTTAATGACATGGAGAGATGCTTACAACATCATGCTAAGAGGGGAGGAGAAGGAGGGTTAAATTAAATATGCAGCATAATCTCAACTATGTAAAAACAAACAAAATACTCCTGCAGAAACAGTGAAAAATGATCCCTGCCCACCCTTATACTTTGTCAAACATTTTCTATATATTTGTTAAACCAAAATAGCCCGTATTGGTCAATATGTTTTCAATCACAAGTGAGAAAGCACTTAACTCAAACCACCTTAACAATAATAAGAATTTATTGTCTTGTATAACTGAAAGTTTAAGACACAGGGAGAGTTGCAGAGAAGGCATAATCCAGCCTCAAGCATAAGAATGGCAAGAATCTGTTCCTATCTGTCTCTGGGCTCTGTTTTCCAAATGTTGGCTTCATCCTCTGGCTCCAAAAGTGTTCTTGAATCACCTTCCCACCCTGCTTTACTCACACATGTATGTATGCATGCACACGCACGCACACACACACACATACACTCACAGCTCTAGGTTGGCTCTCTCAAGAAAGTAAAATGACAGAAGCTGTCCCAGACCTCACAGACTCACAGACAAAATAATTCCTTTTATCTCGACTCCACTACAAACCTGAGGGAGGATTCACTTTTCCCATTGGCTGTAATGGTACGATTCACCCACCTCTAACTCAGTCACTGGGGCCCATGGTATATGATTTGCTAAGTGACTTACACCAAGAAAAGCCCACCCACTGTGGCAAGAAATTGAGTCAACTTCATCTAAGTCATGTGGCTGAGAATGGTAGAGGGTGAATTCTACCAAAGAAAGTCGAAGTGCTTTCTGTTGTGATTGATCGATGCTGAAGAGACAGCTAGCCAATGTCCCTGAGACATTAGCTGCTAGCGGGGAGCTGTCTAGTTATGGACTACATTTCCCAGCATGCCTGTGTCTGGGTTGAACCATATAACTAATTCACTAATAAAATGAAAACCAAAGAAAAAGTGGAGGGCCCCAGGGCCCTAGCAAAGGGAGGAACACAACACACCAGCACTGGCACAATTCACCAAATAGAAAGCTACCTGCCCATGGAGATTACCCACCCTAAACTGTTATATAGACTAGAAATTTTTTAATAAACCAGATATTTATTAATTTTTTTTGTTATAGCAGCTAGCATCACCCTAATATATGCCCTAAAAACATATATCACTTTTTACATAAATAATATTAATATTTTTAAAATATAGGTCATGTTTGGGAGAAAAAAGTCATGAGCTTGTTCTCCCTAATCTGTGTAATTGTCAAAGGAAACCATAAAACAAGTTATAATTAATAGACAACCTAGAATAAAGCTGTGGAGCTTTGAATACTGCCTGGTATTAAATGTATCATGTGTACAAGTTTAAGGGAGGGTAGATTCCAAATGCTCCTGGCTGAATATCCTCAGATCAAAGAACTTGATTGACATCTGGGAGATGAAAGGCCATCTGATCTACAGATGAAACGTTCATCCTTCTGAGAGACTTCTATAAAAACATTTATGTAATATTTTACATAATTTTTTTAATGGCTAGATTTTTGAAAGGGTCACCCATTCCTTCTCTTTTTCATATATTCAATAGCTATTTAATGAACCCACTTCATGTGTTGTATTGGGCTTGATGCAAGGTATGCAGTTGGAAATGGGTTCTAGTCCTTTCTCTTCCTAAGATTACAGATTTGGGAGTTGGGCGGGCTAGTAAACAGGCAGTTGAGGGGAGGGGGGAGAAAGTTCTGATTGGATAATTGAAAACACATAGGAAAGACACTCAGCCTAGTCTTGAAGGGTGGCAGAGATTAATTCTCCACAAATATTCATGTCCTCCTTTAATGTCCCAGCTTCCTCTACAATTAGGAAGAGACCATGTGACTAGTTCTGACCAATAGACTGTGAGTGGGTGAACACGTGTCACTTCCAGGTCAAGGCCATTAAGTGATTTTGTGCCTCCCTTCCCTGCCTCAGAGGGTTTAGAGGCCTTGTGTTACAGATGCCCCAGCAGCAAGACAGAAAACTGAAATGTGGCTACAATGAGTAGTCTAAGCAGAGGGAACAGTGTCTGCCAAGCTTTGGAGGTGGTTGCTTATAAGCAGAATTTGGATTAAAAGGATTCATTTTTTAAATTTTTTATGCTTAATTTACCTTGGGATTTTAGAAATTTCCTCACATCCATTTCTTCAATGGCAAAATTTCTAACTTTTAATTTGAAGCTTCCCAGTTTATTGTTCCCTGTCTTCTCCTTCAGGCAGCTAATGACCAGTAAATAAACCCACCAGGGCCCCACCTGGCTGCTGCTTAAACAAACATTTTATTGAAATGCTCTGCAAAGAGAACCAGCCTCACAGCTCTCCTGAAAGTCGGCAGTTTTGTTTGCTGGCATTACTAAAACTCCCATTTTTGCAGTGTAAGCCTTTTTCTTTGCTTTCAACCATGCAGGAAACGGTCTTTAGTGATAGGGGCTGTTTTAACCTGTCCTCTCCAACCCTCTGAGCTCGCTTCCCACAATGCACCACACTGAAGCCCTCCCTAACACCACACCAGCACCAGCCCAAGAGCTTCCTCTGAGTACCTCATAGATGCTTGGCCTGCAAGTAATCAGTTTAAGTAGCTAGTGGGTAGAGATTTAACCTGGGCTAATGCCTGTTGAATTTCCCGTCTGTCTATTATCTATTCATCTATCATCTATCTATTAATTTTCTGTCTATCATCTACTTATTTATTTCTCACAGACCCTTTCCAAAAGAAGCAATTCCAAGGAGTGATAATTGGAAAGAAAAGGAAGATCAATTTACAGCAGGTATGCAGGTAGAAATTCAAGTGCCGGTACTCAAGAAAGCTCTTTTCAACCCCAATGGCAACAAGGGGACCCATCTCATCATCTACTATACCAGTAAGAAAGAAAAGTGAAGCAAGGAGCTCTGGGCTGCCATTTGGAGCCCAAATAATATATAAGAGCAGGCAGCTGGGGTATTCTGGAGCTCTGAAGAAGCTGCAAGTGAAAGGAGAACTGGTTAGTAGTGTAATATAAGAGAACAGGCATAGGCCTGAGAAAGAGATGGATCTGAGTTCAAATCCTATGTCCCCCTCTTGCTTCAGTTTCCTCCTCTGTAAAATGGGGCAGTGTCACCTTTATTGCATAGTTGTTGTGAGGGTTAAGAAATAACATGCTGGGATGCTGCTGCTGCTGCCAGTAAGCCTCTAGAAGCTGTATATACATTAACCCATTTAATCTTCACTACAACAAACACTGTGAAGTGAATCCAATCAATAACCCTTGTTTGAAGAATTGAAAATCTAACAGAGAAGTCAAGGGGCTTGTCAAGACCTAATGAAGAGCGTGGATGGGATTCAAACACATGGAGCCTAGCTCATAGTTGTCTAGTACAGAGGAAGCGCTCACACTCACAGAATTTACTTGTGGTGTTACATCTCTGGGAGGTTAACAGTATAGCTCATGTAATGGGCCATTTTCAACGCTTTATAGACAGCTCATCCAGTCCCCTCAAGACCCTGGTCACAAGATCATTGTTGCTGTTTTACAGGTGGGGACATGCAGGGGAGCAAACGCCAAGCACTAACCACTATACTGCACTGCCTCTGTAGTATGGGAGCAAAAGCCTAAAAGAAAAAGCTCGCCAAGCACTCACGTGACCTCTTTTTTCTGGCCTGTAGGAGAGGGTCAGGCGCTCTTCCCTGAATGTGAATGCTCTGTCATTAGATAAGCCTATGAGCAAATCCCGGCTGTCTACTTAACAGCTGTGCCATTGTGGGACCGAGGGGCAAACTTCACTTCCCTGAGCCAATGTGTGACATGAGGACCCTGATACCCACCCCTTGGGACTATTACAAGAAGTGTGCCAAGCTCCATGCCTGCGACATAAATAAATGTTTAATAACAGACGCCGATCCTATTCATTTTAGGCCGGATTATGGAGCAAGAAAAATAAATCCCATTTCTTTATAATTCTGTATGGTTTTTGACCCAAAATGACCCCAGCCTGCCTAATCTTATCTTACTCTCTAGACCTAACTAAAGTGTCTTTTTGTTATGGCCTCTTTACAAACATGAAATTCTTCCCCAAAAGATAGATTGGCTAGCTCCAGGAACTTGCAAGTAAATAAGCTGAAGGTCCTCATGGTGACTCTAAAAGTGCCTTCCAAGTGATGACAATGATGGCATAATCCAGGTACAGAGTCCCAAAGTGAGGCCTTCCTGAGGCCAACACTTACAGGATGCTTCAGTTGAACTGAGTACATTTGGCTTTTTCTATTTTTAATAACACCCTAAAAATTCCATTAGGTTGTAGGCATGTGTATTAGTCAGGATGGGCTAAGTGCAGTAACAAGCAACCCCCCCAAATCTCATTGACTTAACAAAAATTTATTCTTCACACATGTCACATGTTCAGTGCAAGCCAGTAATTTGGGGGAGGGTTGGGGGTATGTGTCTGCTCCTAATAGTTATCAAGGGACTCAGGCCAAAGGACAATATGATGTCAACGATCACCACAGCCACAGGAAAAGATGTGACAAATCCATCACTGACTTATATAGCCACTGCCTAGACATGCTTCCCTACATTTCATTGACCAAAGTAAGTCATATTTAATTTCAAGGGGCAGGGAAGTGAGATGATACCACGGAAATATTTGGTAAACAATGACTGCTACACTTTCATTTACTCATTCTTTTACTTGACAAATAAGTACAGAGCACCTACTATGTGCTGGGCACTGGAAATACAACAGAGAATAAAAGAGATAAGAATACACCTTTTAATTAAATGTTAATTAAATGTTAATACACCTTTTAACTTAAATGTTAGAGTGGGAAGAAGTATGGAGTGAGTCTAATGACCTAGAATTTGTTCTGTAAAGTCACTCGTCGCCCATGTGACCTTGGGAAGGTCATTTATCTTTTCTAGGCTCTGTAGACATATAGATGGATCAGACATTATCTTTGATCTCAAGAAGTTAACATTCTAATACAATAACCTATCCTTGTGCGTGATAGTTATAGCATGCTTTTCCTGAGTGCAAATTCACCTTTTCTCAATGTAAAAGCAGTATGTGTTTGTGATTTACTGAGAAATACAGTATAGTGATTAAGAGCATGGGTTTGAGGGTCATAGAGACACACAGTAGCTCAATGATTTAAGTTGAGTTACTGGGTTAGTCCAGATCCTGGCAGGAATCCAGGCAGCACACTCAAAGGGGATGATTAAAGAGAATTTAATGAAGGAACTGTTTACAAGTTGTGAGCAGGATTAATGGATGATGAAAAACAGCAAGAGACTAACAGCAAGCAGAAGCAGCTACTACCCTGAACCTGAAGGGGCAGAGAGAAATGCTCTTACAGACCCTGGAGGCTTAGGGCCTCCAACAGAGGAACCCAACCAATGCTGTGTGTGTGGAGTTCGGCATTAACGGCACAGAGTAGACAGAAATCGGAGAACAGCCAGCACCCTCACCCCTCTGAGACTCCACTGCTTCACCTGTAAGCAGGATATTAAAAGTCATTACCAACTGGGTTGTGAGAATTAGATAAATAATTGTGTAGGGCTTAGCACAGCACCTGGCACATACTAAGCGCTCAGTAAATGTTCATGGGAGAGGTTATTATTGTTACAGTGGAGAAAATTAAGGAATTGTCCCAGATGGCATAGCTGGGAAATAGTAGAGCCAAGACTTAAACACAAATCTGACTCTAAAGCCCACTGTGGCTGTCACTGTCAGTACTCCATTCATATCCCCTTAACCAGCCTAACTTCCACCTCTGTGACTATTTTCCTTAGGGCTCTCTCTGGCTGCCAGAGCCCATTCCAACCCTCCAACCAAGCACGTGATAGATCCACAGCCCTGAGGGATTAATGTTGCTGTCCACAGGCTCCATAGGTAACCATGTGTGTGTAGGTCTGGGTCTGCATGCACACCTCCAGCTCCAAAATATAGCAAGTCTCCTGTAAGCACACTGGAGCCTCTCTGGGGAGGTCACCTGTTGTTCTGAATGAGCCATGCCACATTCTCCTCCATTAGTGCAGACAGTCAAGAGCCAACTGCATAAGAATAATTGATACCCTCAGCTCAATGGAGAAGTGTGTTTTTACATTACTGAGGGGCTGGTTTGGAAGAACTCTTTGAACCCTTATTGTAGTAGTGTTTTATGAGTCAAATTGTGTCCCCCACATGTTTCCGTGTTGGAGTAATAACTCCCAGTAACTTGGCATGTGGCCTTACTTGTAAACAGGGTCATTACAGATATGATATAATTAATTAAAATGAAGTCATACTGGAGTAGAATGGTCCCCCTAATTCAATTAGATTGGTGTCCTTGTAAAAGGGGGAAATTTGGACATAGACACACACACACACACACACACACACACACACACACACACACACACACACAGAGGGAGAATGCCAGGTGAACATGAAGACAGAACAGGGATGATGCATATACAGGTCAAGGGACACCAAAGAAAACCACTGGAAGATAGAAAAGAGAAATAAAACAGATTCCCCTCACAGCACTCAGAAGGAACCAACACTGCCAACACCTAGATCTCACACTTCTAGCTTCCAGAACTGTAAGATGAAGATGTCAGTTATTTAAGTCACAGAGTTCATGGTACTTTGTTATAGCAGCCCTAGCTAATACATACATAGAGAAACCCAATTAGGCAAGATTCTGGGAATATACCCTCCAGCAATTCAATAGTGACTCACAAAGCACTTACTCTGTGCCAGGCACTGTGTCTGGTGCTCAAGAAAAAAGACAAACCATACAAGGTCAAGTCCCTGACCTTGAGCATCTCATGGCCATAATGATGTAGACAGACAGGTCCTTTCCATGTGTTATGGCAAGAGCTATGGCGAGTCAACCTCTTTTGAGGACTTACAGTGTTTCTAGGACAGTGTGAAGCACTTTGCATGCTTTACCTCCATCCAAGTCGCAAAACATCCACTAGGAGGTAGGTTCTATTGCTATCAGTCCCATTTTACAGGTGAGGCTCAGAGAAGTTCAATATCATGCTTAAGATGATCAAACCACAAAAGGCATGTTCAGGAAGACTGATTCCATAGAGCTTTTTTTTTTTTTTTATCATCATTATGTGATAAAGACCAGGATTCCATAAGACCTTAAACATTGTCAGAACAGGCAAGGGGAAGTCATCTTAGAGGAGATGGCACCTGAACTTGTCCTTGAAGATGAGTGGGAATTAACCAGAGGAAGCTGATGGTAAAAGGGCATTCCTAATAGAGGAAAGAGCCTGAGCAAAGGCACCGAGGCATGATATAGTGTGAGGAAATACTTGGAGATTGCCTTCTTTTTTCAGCACATCATTAGAATGTCTGCTAAAATACTTGGTGCTAGGACATTCTGCAGTTCACTTGAAAGGCTCCAGGTGGTTTGCCTTATCATTTTTACCAGAACTTACTAGACAACTTCCATTACCTTCCTGATTACCACCCCTTTTGGAAAGCCTGGCACAGCTTCTGGAAGAAATAGTATATATATCACATGACCCTTTCCCCAACCCAGCTACAATTGGTTGGGCCAAGAATAGACATCTGATACAAGGCCTGACAGCCCATTGGCTTGCCAGTGATCAAACAGATATGCTCTATTTCTATAGAATTTGAATTATACACAGAAACTCAATAAAGTCAGATCCTTGGTTTGAAAAGTCACTTAGAATCTGAACTGGAAGAGCCATTTACAGCCATGAGCACCCTCATAAGTAAACAGAAAAAGCTAATCTATAGAGAGATAGAAGGAACAATGTGGACCATAGGATAACAGAGGACTTAGTTTTAAACTTTCCAACCCCAGTCTCCTGGAGGCTCAGCTATACTTTATTTTCAGCCTTCAGGCACCTATAAGATGCCTGGTGTATCCTTCAATGAGCCACTTTCCTTAAATTCATTTGAGTGAATTGCTACTTCTAGCAACTAAATGTTCGCTGTATGGCATAATTGCTACCAATGTTTGTTCCCATATTTCAAAGATGTGATTGACCACAAGATACTTTATATTCAACCATTCCAAACTTTCTAACTTGGAGTGGTGAGCACACAATAGAGTACACAGATGTTGTATTATAAAGTTGTATACCTGTCGTATTATAAAGTTAGTTAATGTAATGTTATTAACCAATGTTACCCCAATAAATTTAATGTCTATATAATGTTATTTATGATATATACCCACATGAATTAAAAACAGGTACTCCAACGAATGCATGTACATGCAGGTTCACAGAAGCACCATTTATAATAGTCAAAAGGTAGAAACAGCTCAAATGTTCATCAACTGATGGATAAATAAAATGTGGTATACAATGGAATATTGTTCAGATATAGGAAGGAATAAAGTTCTGATACAAACTATAACATGGATGAACCTTGATAACATGCCCAGTGTAAGAAGCAGGAACAAAAGATTATAAATTCTATGATTTAATTTACATGAAATATCCAGAATGGGTGAATCCATAGAGACAGAAAGTAGAATGATGGTTGCCAGGGTCTGAGGAAGAAAGGAGAAGGGGAAGAAACTGCTTACTGACTATGGGATTTTATTTTAGAGTGACAGAAATGTACTGGAACTAGAAAGAGGTGGTAGTTGTGCAACATTGTGAATTTACTAAATTATACTACATTGTTCTCTTTAAAATAGTTAAATTTAGGTTATGTGAATTATTGTTTATGCATACCCTACAATCCAAAAATTTTACTTCTGGGTACATTTCTTAAAAAAAAAAAAAAGATATAAGAGTGATCACCAAAACACTGTTTCTAATAGCAAAATACATAGGAAAAGCATAAATCCTCATTCTGGTGGAAAGTAGCCAAATAAAATGTGGTTCAGTCATACAGTAAGTAGTTAAAATTGTACACAGTACTTAAAAATAACAGATCAGACCTCTATTGTCACATGAGCAATCTCAAAAACACACTGAATGAGAAAAGCAAACTACAGAACCATACACACATGACAAATCCATCCATAAAATTGTTTAGAACTCATTGAACAATATGTTATCGATAAATGAGCCACAAGTTTAAAAACGATATAGGTCAGGAGCATTCACACCAACTTCTTGAAAGTGATTGTCTCTGATGAGTGAAGAGGGAGATAAGAAGAAATGGATTGTTCTAGTTTGGGTTCTTTTGAGAACAGAGACTAAAACAAGGCTCACATCATTTATTGGCAGGAAACAGTGAGGTTATGGGGAAAGAGACAAGAAGGGGAGAGAAGCCAATAAAGTATAATTAATCTGAGGGTTACTGCTATAGGATACTGGGGCTCAGTCTCATTGGGGATCCTCTGAGGAGCCACAGAAAACATGCCTCCAAATTGATCCTCCAAAGAATAAAGAATCTGGGATATCTACTCTCAGACTCCCACCTCTGATTGAGAGTTGGCCTTTTAGTAATTGCACCTCTGGACCCTTCTGGATTGCCCTGTGGACAAGCTGAGCAAGCTCCTTGCCACTGGAGGGAGCTGAAAGATGCCACTCTGGAGATGGCAAGCGGTCAGCATGCACCAGAACCCTCCCCCAGAGACACAAGGGGACTCAGACACTGGCCACAAGGATGTGAAAGGCATTCATCACACATGCTACAAGGGAAGAAACATTATCAGTAATGTTTTGTTTTACTTTCTAAATACCTAAGGGAAATATAATAAAATATTTGTTAATTCTACTCAATGGGCACATGAGTGATTATTATATATTCTGTGATTGTTGCTTAATTTTTTCTACTTGTACATTTTCTGTATTTTTTATTTAAATTTTACTAACTATATTCACAATGTTGGGCAATCATCACCACTATCTGAAGCCTGTTCATCACCCTAAAAAGAAATTCTGTACACATTTAGCAATAATTTCTTTTTCTTTTTAATTATTTTTTTAACTTTTCTATTATAGTTGACATTCAATATTAGTTTCAGGTGTACGGCATAGTGGTCAGACATTTATATAGCTTACAAAGTGATACCCCCATAAGTCTTGTACCGACGACACCTTGTATAGTTATTACATTATTATTGACTATATACCCTAAGCTGAATCTTACATCCCCATGACTATTTTGTAACTGCCAGTTTGTACTTAATCTCTTTACCTTTACACCCAAAACCCAACCCCCCTCCCATCAGTTTGTTCTCTGTGTCTATGATGTTGCTCCTGTCTAAGCAATAACTCTTTATTGCCCTCTCCCTCAACCCTGAGCAATCTCTAATCTACTTTCTGGCTCTATCAATTTGCATATTCTAGATATTTCATACAAGTGGAATCATACAAAATTTGTCCTTTTGCATTGGCTTATTTCACTTAAAATTTTCACGGTCCATCCATATTGTAGCATTATCAGAATTTCATCCTTTTTATGGTCAAATAACATTCCTTTGTATGCATTTACTACATTTTGTTTATCCATTCATCTGTTGATGGACATTTGGGTAGCTTCTACATTTTGGTTATTGTGAATAATGCTGCAATAAACATTGGCACACAACTATCTGTTTGAATCCATGTTTTCAATTATTTGGGGTATATGCCTAGGAATAGAATTGCTGGGGTATATGGTAGCTCTATATTTAATTATTTCAGGAACCATCATACTGTTTTCCATAGCAGCTGCACCATTTGATATTCCCATCAGCAATGTTCAAGGGTTCCAATTTCTCCACGTTCCTGTCAACACTTATTTTCCTTTCCAAAAAAATTATAGCCATCCTAATAAGTGTGAAGTTGTATTTCATTGTTGTTTTGATTGGCATTTCCCTAATGAAAGTATTGAGCATCTTTTCATGTGCCATTTGCATCTCTGCTTTTGAGAAATGCATATTCAAGCTTTCTGTATTTTAAAACTTTCAGAGTGAAAATATAAGGTCCAGCAGCATGCAATGGAACCTATTACTTGAATAAAGCTGTTAATTTTTTTTTTTCAGGAAAGTTACTTTCTTGATATTTCTAACAAGTTTCACTCTACATCTCTCAGCAAATTTCAGCCCCAACTGCATCACTCATTTCTCGGACAGCAAGTTCTCTGAGAGTGCTTTTGCAAAGCTTCTTTGCAACATCTAAAGTGACAGGCAAATCCAACTTTGGGCTAAGGTCCAAGAAGTCACACTCCAGGAGGCAGGAGCAAGGGTAAAATCAAGTTGTCATCAGTTGTCAGCCTGTCTTTCGTTATGAACTAATGAGACATCAGGGATTTGGGCTTATTTCATTGGTTTTAAATAGGAAAATGATCTCTTCTCATGCCCTAATCATAGAACAATAAATAGAGATGAGGCAGATTTTTTTTAAAGGGGGGAGAGTGTTCCCTCCAAAAATATACAATAGCTGCAATTTTAATTTATATTCGATTTCAGGTCCTATGTAATTTATCAAAACTTATAGCATAACTGCCTGTCTCACTAGGGTTTGAACCTAGCCAATTTTTCCCATGTGGCATGTATATTATTCCAGGTTCTGTGGAAATAATGAGCCTCAGTCAATAGTCTCCAAAATTTCCCTTCCCTGATAAGTTCTTGCTATCCCTCCTCCCCAAACTCCTGGCCAACTCCCGAATACGTTCCACATTATACTCACTGAGCGGCAACACCATGGGCTTGGGTCCAGGGCTTGGAGTGTGGGCTAGAATCAGACTGTCACGGGAAACAGAACTGGCTTTGTCACTTAATATTGTTGTTGTTGCTGATTCTGTTGTTGTTGTTGTTGTTAACTTCTCTGCACTTCGGTTTCTTTTTTCTCTATTATAAAAGGCAATAATGTTACCAAAACGAGCCAAAATACCAACTTTATCTTGCATAAACAATAAAGGTATTTTTAATATATCTCAGTTAGCAGATCAGAGGTATGACAGCCTGGCTGATGTTGTGAAGGACCCAGCCAAAACATTAATATCACCCTAAAGTCAGTTAGTTCCCTTCTAGTTCTAAGAAGACTATTAGCTATAGGCTTCGCTGTGGGAGGCATTCTCCCTTAGATAATTGCACCAACTTGGGACACATACTCAACCAATAACAGTGTCCAAAGGGGTGCTGAGTACTACTTGTCTTAAGTCTGGCTCTGGAACCAAACACTGTCAAGAAGGTTGAATTGATCACGAACGGCTTAGACTAAACACCCTATGGAGCTGGGGAGGGAGAGATCAGCTGTGTAAGGGATAGGGAATAACTGAAAAAATCAGAATTATATTGGAACAACAAATGCTGGGAAGACCGAAGTAATACCAGTACATTAAATCTCAGACTCCTTTAAGAGTGTGTGCTCTTATATATATTCCTTATATATAAACTTATAAAAGTTATATCTACTTATATGCTCTTAAAAGAAGTCTAATCCATATTATAAATATATACATTATATAAATATAAACCTGGTATATAGCAGGTGCTTTATAGATGGTAGTTTTTTACACTCATTTAATAATTATCAATAGATCTTAAATCCATTATTAGACTCTAAGCTTCTTAAAGACAGAAACTATTAAAGGTAATCTTTAATTTTCATAAGAAAAGGTTAACATTCTGCCTACTCATCTGGTATGAAATCATACAACACTCTTTCAGCTGCTAATAGAGGGATTCAATTATTCATCCATCCACTCATCCACCCATCCTCAGTCCATGCAATCAAATATTCATAGAATTCTTACTACAAGCCAGGCTTCCAGACTCCTAAGAAAGTACTGAGCGGGGAAAGGAGGAAACTCAATGAAAATGGAAATTCTCTAGGTATCCCTGGCACCTGAGGAGCTAAGGCTCTCTGGAGCAGTGACAGGTAAAAAGGAAAGTGGCTCAAAGGAAAAACTAGTCCCTTTGGCGTGTTCTCTCCGCTATAACTCAGATCAGACTCAAGAATCCCCAGCAGGATTTGGGGGTGGGAGAGTGTTAACTGGGATGGAGGCTGGAGGTGGGTTTCAGTCATTAAAATGGTGAAAATGTGAGAAGTCACCTTCATGGGCAACTGGACCCTCAGTGAAACAAAGTATCAGAAGAAAAGGGATTCAATGAAAGGAATTGGAGACAGGAGAGAAGGCAGACCACAACCTGGGCAATCACCTCTCTTTCTGGAATCTCTCATCGTGGCCTGAAGACAAATGGCAAGATAGCCTCCCACCTAACAAGGGCCAGATAACAGGGTCTGTATGAGCCATAATCCCAAAGAAATCATCTCTGCAGTGTGCTAACACAAAATGCATAAGTAAGTAGAATTCATAGTTCAGGCAAGCCAGGGTGGGCAAGCTTTTCCATTTCTCCTCCACCCTGCCTCTCTCTCCCCTCTCCTCTTGGCCCTGAATGTCAGTCTTCCATCCTGGATTCAGGCAAGCATCCTTGGCAAACTCAATAATATTTACACATTTGAAATAAAATCTCCACATCTTGTTAGCATAGAAATTTAAAGCAAATACATATAAAAGCAGTGGCTTTCTGCTTGTGCTTTCGTCCAATAAGCCCTCTCTCCAGCCAACCCAGATTTCCAAGGCAGGCACTGGAGTGCCATCTTATGGTAAAAAATAAAAAGGACACTGCTTTCCAAGCTCAGAACATCCTGGGGGATCCCAAAGCCACCACCTGGGCACATCTTTCTGCTGTCCAAAAGGATGAGAAGAGAAGCAAACACTTCACACCCCATATTTTCTCTCTAAAGTTGGGCCATATCTCAACAAATCCCACCACAGCTTCCTGACGCTAGAGTTCAGGCTTCTCATCTTTTTTGCTTTCCGTTGCAGGAAAGGTCAAATATCTTAGAAACTCCTCCTTATTGTGCACTCAGTAAAGCTGTGCTTGGGGAGAGTAGTCGATAATTTGGCCAAGAAAACTAAAGAATTTTCTTTTTACAAATGAAGCTTTCCTGATCAAACTTTACCAGTGCCTGGACAACGCCATCTCACCCCACCCGCCCCAATAATTGTGGCCTTTCCTAGGTAATAGAGGAAGCACAATGAATATGGAGACGAGTCTAGCAGGCAGAATCCTGGATAATTTTCCTGGCTTCACTGGGCCTGCCTCATGATGGAAAGCATTATGTACTTCCAGGTCACAAGAGCCAGTTTCTGGAAAATGTCTCAGAGTCCAGAACTTTTACCCCTTTACCACAAGGCCCCAAATGTGCCCTAGGCTCATGCCTCCCTCTTCTCATTATCAACCAGTGTAAGCAGCAGAGGCTTGGAACCACATGTGGCACGTAGTGAGCACTCTGTTGGCCAGTATCACTAACACTATTAGACAAATTGTGCTCATCTTCAGAGGTACCTGGATATGTAATAACCTGCACCCCCAGGCTCAGTATTTGAGATCCTCAATGGCTGCAAATAATCATTGGTATTTCTTAATGCCAGGCATTGCTCTGATCTAATTGTCCTCAACTATTGGCCAGGTCTGGAGACAGTTTTAGTTGTCAAAATTGGGGGGAGGGGCTCTTTTGGGGTCTCATAGGCAGAGAACAGGATGCTGCTAATCATCCTACAGTCAAAATGTCAATCAATGGTGTCCAGGCTGAAAAGCCCTGCTTTTACCATTTTATATGTGTTATCTCCTTTAAGGTTCTCACCACCCCTTGTGGTGTAGGGGTGTTGTCATTATCCCATTTTTACAGATGAAGAGACTGAGGCAAAGAGACACTGTACAGCTCACTCAAGGCCACACAGTTTGCAGCACTGAACAGGTACAAGAGAGACTGTCTGCCCTGGACAGGCTAAGTGGGCACTATTTGGTGCTTTATAGGAAGCATCTTCTGTGTCTGCAGGGAACTGGCTAAGTAGTTTGAGACACCGATTGCCAACATCTGCCCTTTGCTTATGGCCCTGGATGAGGTTTACCCCATGCCTAATGGAGCCAATCTCTGGCCCTGGGGACCCTCTCAACACAAACAGACCCAGGATAGAGACCAGGAGACACTGTTCAGTTTAAATTATATGTGTTTTGCCCTTTCTACCCTCAGATTGCCTTCAGTAATATATAGGCTATAGGCTATGGGAAGTCTCCAAATGATTTTAACTTTCTTCTACACGCCTCACCTGCATGTGTCCCAAACAGATGACATCGCAGTCACCAGTGTCACCAATAATAAACATGTATTAAGTATGTGGATGGTTTGTCAAGCATTTTTCTAATGAGGCATGAGCTCTTCTAATCCTGCAATGCCCCACCTGGTAAATGGTATTATTATCTCTTTTATAATGGTGACTTTAGCTTTGCAGATCACATGATCAGGGTTAGGAAACCAATCTGCCTCTGCCAAAGAAAATCTGTGTCTTCACCAGTCTGGTTGGCCCTTAATAGGTCATCTAGCTCAGCAAACGCGTTGACCAAGCCAGGCCTAGGGGATGAAAGAAGTAGGGAACAGATGGAAGAGAAGGATGGGTAGAGGAAAGGAAGTGATAAGTAAACTGCTCATGCCAGAATCTACATGGTAGATACATGTGTGTTCACTGTACAATTCTTTCTATTTTTTGTGTGTAAAATATTTTTACAATAGAATAGAACCATATTCAAAGTATAATATTTTGTGATATATACTTGCAATCATATAAATGACTATGTTCATATAAACATTCACATATGGCGACATCCATTTACATAATACTGAAATAAAATGAAACTAAATGATAATAGAAGTTATTTCTGGTAGTAGAATTGTTAGTATTTGGACTCTCTTTTTAACACTTTCCTCTTTTTTATTTCCCAAATTTTGAACAAGCCCATATTACTTTGATAATCATGGAGAAAAAAGATATTTGAGGAAAAAAGATCACCAGAGAAGAATGTTCAATGTCCCCTTCTTTTCTTGTTTGGGATTTAAAAGCTGGGGACATCACTGAAAACAATAAATTGTAAAGAACGGAAGATCTCAGGGAGGCTTCCTCCTGGGCGGTGACCCTCCCAGGCAGGGAGAGGCAAAGAAAACTGGAACATTTTTCTGGAACAGCACCACAGGACAAGTCTGCAGCCAGGATGACTGCAACATACTAATACGCCTGAGGCAAGTGGAATAGTTTTTCCCACAGGAGACACTCCGGGAAAAGGTCTGGGAGTCAAATAGGGTGGCAGTTATATGGGTTCCAGGTGCCTGTTTTAATCAAAAACCTTGAGTCAAAGGCTAGGTCAAAACATAAATGCCATCATCTCTCTTTTCCTTCCAGACAGGGAGCAGCTCTCGGTGTGTCTTTCATCCTGGACCAGGAAGAGGGATAGATAGATGGTCCTGTGTGGGATAGGTCCTGTCCCCATGATCCCAGGGCCCTAGCCTATCTCTCCTGGGAGCACAATCCTTCACCCAAACATGCCAATTTTGAGCCACCACCCAGTCTCTGACCAGACACTATTTTATTAGGCCAAAGTATATATGAGTCGTTTTATTATTAAAGTTCTAAACTATGTTTAGAGCTCACATAGTCACTGATCTAGAGTCTAAAGGAAATTAGGCCTTTTTTTTTTTTTTCAGTAATACAGATCTTCGTGAAGAAACGATGGGCGATTGCGATATTTGCCTTTTCTTTTTAAGTGTCTATTCTCCCCACTCAAAAGGTTCTAGTTACAAATGGACTCTGTGACTGGCTATAAGCTATGTCACTAATTTGCTAGGGTTCATATCACACCAAGTCCTCATATGCCAAGTTATTCTATTGGTACATGATATAATAACCAAGGCATCTTTGACAGAGAGAAAAACATATAATTCTCAGACTGGTAGCAAAAAAAAAAATCATTCATTCATTCACATGTTCATTTTCAACCACTACTTAATGCACCCCTGCCTTATGCTGAGTATTGCCTGGTCACTGGGAATAGAACAGAGATAGAGAAAGCAGAGAAAAAATTTTTCTTTCTCTGTGTTCATATCTTTCAAGGGGCAGAAAGGCAAATACAAAATCAGTAAATTTATGAGCACTAGAAGGTGTAATGGGTTGAATGGTGGTTCCCCAAAAGATATGTCTATCTAGAACCTTTGAATGTGATCTTATTTGGAAAAAAAGTTCTTTGCAGATGCAGGATGAAATCATCCTGGATTAGGGCAGGCCCTAATTCCAACAAGCATCCTTATAAAAGAAGCAAAGGAGAGAATGTAGAGAAGATATTACGAAGATAGAGGCGAAGAGTAAAGTGATGAATCTGCAAGCCAAGGAACGTCAAGGGCTGCAGGTGACTGCTAGAAGCTAGGGGAAAGGCATGGAATCAATTTTCCCTTAGAGCTTCCAGAAGGAACCAACCCTGTCGACACCTTAATTTCAGACTTCACACTTCCAGAACTATGAGACAATACATTTCTGTTGTTTTCAGCCACAAACCTTGTGGTCATTTGTTATGGCAGCCACAGATAACTAATACAGAAGTAACGAAAACTCCAAAGAAAAAGAATCAAGATTGAAAGGAGGGGTAGGGAATGGTGTGGAGTGGTGATTTTAAAATAGAAGGGTTGGGGAAGGCATGTCTGAGAAGGTGACATTTAAGGCAAGCCTTGCAGGAGATGAAGGATCAGACACCTGGATGATGACCCAGAAGCTTTCCAGGAAAAGGAGACACAGAGGACAATGTGCTGCCGAGGAGAGGGAGGAAGAAGATCCTAGAGAGGGATTGTGGCAGGACCTTGTGAGTCTTTGTGAGGCTTTTGGTTTGCATTCTGAATAAAATGGGCCATTGGGTGGTTCTGAACAGAAAGGGGCACCCTACCTGGCGTTCACTTAAAAGGATGATGCCAGCTGGCTGCTGTGGTGAGAACAGACTGTAGGGGACAGGGCAGAGTTGAGGAGCCAGGCATAGGAGATGGTCATGGCTACCAGGGGAGGGGGGACCGTTCTCAGACCAGGGTGGGGAAGGGTGAGAAGTGCTCAGATTCTGAGGATACTTTGAAGGTAAAGAAAACAGGATTTGCTAATTAATATTTCTTCCTTTCTTTGATGTTTTAAAGAAGGCCAAAGAGAAGAATGGACCTTCAAATATTCAAACAAACTTCAACTTGCTGAATTCTTTCTGCACCCACTCTTCACAATGGGTATTTGTACATTTAATAAAATACATCTCACCCCATCCTCCCTTACTGACCAACACCCACGCCCTCCTGGGTTCAACTTCACAGCTGGTACCTCTGTGTCCTTATAATCCTTTCCAAAAAATTGAGATTAAAAAGTGTAGACACACACACACACACATATTTGCTATATGTATAATGTATGTATATATATATATATATATATATATATATCATAATATACATGTACTTTAGGAATATACATATACACACACATATAATTGTGTGTGTGTGTGTATAATTTAGAAATGAGTATATAAGTAACACAGAAAGATCAAGGTAATATTATTAATTAACGAGAAGCAAACATATATATATATATATATAGAGAGAGAGAGAGAGAGAGATGATAGATAGATAGATAGATAGATAGATGAAAGAAAGAAAGAAAGAAAGAAAGAAAGAAAGAAAGAAAGAAAGAAAGAAAGAAAGAAAGAAAGAAAGAAAGAACATATGGAGGGACATGATACTACGTATTTATGTTTGTACATGCAAAGATTACCTCTGGAAGAATAAACAAGAAGTGCCAGCAAGGGCGACTGAGTAGATGAGAGACAGAGCAGGAAAGGAGACTGACTTTGCAGAGCGTGCCCTATAAATCTTATATCATGCATGTATTACCTACACAGAATCATAACTTTTTATAGAAGAATGACCTCACAGATGTTTCAGCAACTTATTGTGTGTGCCATGCATTGCAGCTGTGATGTGACCGAGACAGTGTCAGTAGATGAACATCGTTCTTTGGCAGTCATTGTAGGAACCATATACATCTTTTACATTAATTGCATTTTATATATTCTATTATGAATGATTTTTAAACATTAACAGAAGCAGGCAAAATAGTATAAATCAAGGCTTGGCAAACTCTTTCTGTAGAGGGTCAGATAATTTATATTTTAAGCTTTGTGGACTGCTGGTCTCAGTTGCAATAACCCAACTCTTCCTCTGTAATGCAAAATAACTCAGAAAATATGTAAAGAAATGGGCAGGATTGTGATCCAATAAAACAATTTAGAAAAACAAGCAATGGGCTGGATTTGGCCCTCAAGCCATAATTTGCTGATCCCTGACATAAATGAGCCCCTATGTACCCATCCTCTGCCTCAATTACCATAAAACCCTCAGTCAATGCCTCCCCCAAATTACTTGGGAAAAAAATCCTAGCCATCATAACATTTCATCTTCAATGTTTTCAAATATACTTCTCAAAGATAAGGACTCATTTTTTAACATCATACCTAAAAAGTCAACAATGACGTCTTAATATTATCAAAATTAGGTCACCACTCAAATGTCTCATTGTCGAATAAATGTCATACATTTTAATAGTTGTTTTTGGTCTGATTAAATTAAGGTCCACATACGCTTTCAAGTCTCCTTTACATTCATTTACATTGATTCTATTTCTATGTCTTTTAGTTCTAAGTTGGATTTTTCTAAAAAAAAAAAAAAAAAAAAAATCCGACACATAACGTAAGATGCTCTGTGCTTCCTCCATATTACAACCAAATTATGGAATCATGATCTGAACAGCCAGTCACCTGGTCACGATTGGTTAAGCAAATCAAATATCATCTCACAACGTTATCAACCACTTCCCTCCAAGCCTTCAGGCATTTCAAAAGAAAAACTCATCTGCTTGTGCCAGTCTTCTCATTCCTAGGAATTCATCCTAATAAATTATTCAGAGATGTAGTCAAAGATGCCTGATGAAGGATTTCATGGTTACATTATTTATAATAGTACAATATTAAAAAGCACCTAAACATTAAGGAAATGATAGCATTAATTACACACCGGTTCATTAACTGATTCATTAAATACAAAACTGGGAGAATATTAAAAGATAATTTAAAATCATGGTTTTAAATGACAAGAAGCAAACTCCAAAACTACATATACAAATGATCACATGAATATCTAGATGAAAGACAGTAAAAATGTTGTATTACTCTCTCTAGGTATGGGGTTAGGTGGCTTTAACTTAAATATTTACTCTTTTATAAACTTTCCAAATTTTCTTAATTGCATGCTTTACTTTTTAATTAGAAAAACAAAAATATTGATTTTACAAAGATTTCCAGCTCTCCCTTTGTAGGTCTCCTCTTGTATATCTTTGTTCTTGTCTTTTCTAACTCTCCCTCCTTGCTTCCCTTCTCTGTCTTGTAAATTTATCAGGCATTACGTCACCCCATTAATTTTGCTCAAGGCCAGAAAGGCTGACGTTCCAGACCTGGAGGTCAACAGCATCATGGCTTCACAAGCCCCTAACGAATGGGAGTTAAGGTCGATGACCTGAAACTTCACCCCACCTACAGAAATGAGCTGACACCAAGCACCCATTTCCTGCCATCTGCTTTCCTTCCTTGGAGCATGACACTCACTATGTGAACCCTTCACCAACTAATCAACCATGTTGAAAACTGAAAATGACATAAAAGTCCAGGAATGGGTGGCAGGGTACATAAATGACATACTGTCAGGAAGCAGCCCTTACAAATCCTGTCGTAGCTGCTCTCATCCCCTGTCTCTGTCCCCATCTCCTCTGTTTGCTCTTTCCACTTGCCCTGGTGTGCCCCCTCACAGTTCCTGGGAAAAGCCAGGCACATTGTGTGAACTCTGGCTTTTGCACTGGCTGTTCCCTCTGCCTGGAAATACTCTTCTCCCTCATCTTCTCCAGAACTTTCTTCAGAAATCATCTTGCTTGTGAGACATACCATCTAAAATGTCAGCCTCCCCCAACGCACACCCACATACACAGGCACTCTTCTAGAACTCTTTCAGCCCCCTGCCTTTCTTCGTATTTTCTCTTTAATGTTTATTACTTAACAAATAACACACTTTTATTATTTGTTTTTGTTTCTTCTCCAACTGCCCCCACCCTGTTTAGAGGACAAGATGTTCAAGGACAAAGATTTTGCTGCTGTAGTCCCAGTGTCTAGAACAGTGCCCGGCACACAGTAACCATTCAATATATACTTTTGGATAAATTCATGAATAATGTACTATCAAGAGAAAAAAAAACAGGTTACAAAACAATACTAAGTAATTTAGTCTTGTGTATATGTGTGTAGGTTGGTAGGTACATGGAAAAGAGATTGAAATGATACACAAGTGATGTCAACACTGGGTAGCTCTGGATGGTGGAATAATGGGTGAATGAGTGATTTTATTTTCTCTATTTATCTGTATTTCTTTCATCTCCTACAATGGACAAGCACTACTCTCATAGCCAAGTGCTTGGTGAGTTGCTTCTTAAGATATTGCAGTAAGAGGATTGGAGGCTATTACTCTGACCTTGCAGGCACAGAAAACTCAGAGAAGATGCTCTGGGAGATGCTCTGGGCATCTTCTCTAAAGTCTCAGGTGGGAAGGTTTCAGGTTCACAGGTACACACTACCCCAGAGGGAGAAGAAGTGATGAGACCCTCACAGTTTGGTGAGTCATGCCTCATCCAATACCCTTGACCTCATAGCTGAGAAGTGCATGAGAAGATTCATCACAGGGACTATGAGTATTCTGAGAAGGATGACAAGTGACATCTCCTCCGATAATGATGATAATAAATCTTACTAGAATCTCCAGAATGCACCAAGTTTGCAGAAACAGACACCAAGACTGCAAAGGGGCTGCTCGCCAGGCAGGCCTCTAAACCAGTGACTGGGACTCAACACCAGGTCCTGGAGGTATGTGCCAAAAGACTGGTTTTCATCCAGTGTTGGGAACAGTCACTGAGCTGAAGACTGACAGGGTGGTGGGAACCTGCCCCACAGGCCAAGCAGGACACTCTCTATTTGGAAACCAAAGTGTCCCCTTCATACCACATAGCTCCCCCTGGGGTTCAAGTATAATCTGGGGAAGGGATAGAGGTCTCATGAAGGAAGATATTGGACTTGTTGTTAACATGAATATGAGAGGTGGCTAATTAGAAAAATTAAAAAGGATGGAGGGAGCTATATTTTACTCCCATCTGGGAAAGTAACTTGTTCTGTTCATACATTTAAAATAAACAAACAAATATTAATAAATAAATATAAATATTATATCTTGTCGGTAAATAAATACTAAACAAACATTATATATAATAGATAAATAAGTTAGTAGATAAGTAAATAAGTGAATAATAAATAGGTTGTTTAAAAAAAAGAGGAAGAAAGACAGAAATGTGCCCTTCGAGTCTAGGAAGCATTGCACTCCCGCATTTGATTAATATGAGTTCTGCATTCTGGAATGTTATGCTTGAGTACACATCACAAAAAAAAAAAAAAAATGGTTTGCATCCACCCAGTAGTGAGGAGACAGATCTCTATTGCAGTGCCTCTGCATCCATCAGCACCCTTAATCATCCTCTTTCCAAGGAGGTTTATCATCCTTCTGGTTATTCTATTAGTCAGTCTGCTATTAGAAGGGCAAGAGCCATTTCATTTTTATGTTGCCAGAGATCCTATCTTTCAGTTGGAAAACATCGTTAAAGAACAATGGCCTGCCAGCCAGGGATCTGCCACCCAGCAGTTCCCTTTCATGGGGTGCTAATGGGAGGTCACCATTTCTGAATGTGGTCATGTCAAATACCTGAAAATAACTTCAGATAAGTTTTTCTGCAAGGATTTTAATTGCAATCCCAGAGACATTAAATGAAAGCACTGAACACGTTTACGTCGATTTTAACGAAGCCATCACAAGGCTATGTATAAACATGTGTGCTGAAACAGAGCTGAAATGGGGCCTTTTGAGATAAATTTGTGGAAGGTGAAGAAGTATTAGAGAAAGAGAACCAAAAGGATACGTATATATAAAGAGATATCTTATCGGGAATTGACTCATGTAATTATGGAGGCTGACAAATCCTAAGATCCGCATTTGGTAAGCTGGAGTCACAGGAGAGCCAAAGGTGTGGATTCTAATCCAAAAGCTAGTAGGCTCTAGACGCAAGAAGAGCTGATGTTTCAGTTTAAGTCTAAAAGCAGGAAACAACTGATGTCTAGCTCAAAGGCAGGCAAAAAGGAGTGGCCTCTTACACACAGAAGGATCAGCCTTTTTGTTCTATTTAGGCCTTCAACTGATTGGGTGAGACCTACCTACATTAGGAAGCACAATTTACTTTACAAAGTCTACTGATTTAAATGTCAATTTTCATCTAAAAACATGCTCACAGAATAACGTTTGACCAAATGTCTAGGTGGCCCACAGCCCAGTCAAGTTAACATATACAATTAACCAGCACAGGGTGTTTAGAGGTATTATACAGGGTAGGAGGTAATATCCATTATCTGGAGTCAGGGGGAAAATAACGTTCAGTTTAGACCTCAATTGGGAAATTACTCTCCCATCTATAGGAGAAATGTGAACTAGCTATAAACGCAAGGCACATAAAAAAGATAGTCAACATCATTAGTTGTCGCCTGCTAGAATGGCTAACATAAAAAGGAATGAACATACTATGTGCTGACAAGGATGCCAAGCAATGGAGGTTGTGGAAGTACCACAGGGGACAACCCCTCTGGAGCACAAACTGGCAATTCCTATAAACATTCACTTACTTTATGATTCAGCAATTCCACTCCCATTTTCATGAAAGTAAATGAAAACATATGTCCACAAAAAGTCTCATAAAATGTTAATTGCTGCTTTATTCATAATAGTGTAAAACTGGAAACAACCCTAATGTTCATTGATACAAAAATGGATAAATAAACCACTGAATAGTCATACACTAGAACAGTACAGAACCATAAAAAGGAATCAACTTCAAATCTGTGCAAGGATAACTCTGATAGACATGAGGCAAAAGAAGAAGTTCAAGAACTAACCCATAAATATGGAAAACAAAACAGTTACCATTGGAGGAGAGGGGGATTAGTGGGAAACAAATGTGAAAGATCTTTCTAGGGTGATGAAAATGCTCAATATCTTGATATAGGTTTGGATGATGCAGCTGTAAATATTTGCCAAACTCATTATATACTTAAAAATCTGTGCATTTTACCCTCTATAACTATATATCAGCAAAAATTTGCAAAAGTGCAAGTCCCAAGGTGGGTACAAGATGAAGAGCTATAGAGATGAGCAGAAAGAAAAACTGAAAACTTTCATGGGCAAATACAGCAGGCATTTTGCAGAGTGAATTAGAGAAAAGCCAAATGTCTTAGAATAGAACTGATAATGACCTTGTTGTTAGAAATCTGAACTTTGACAATTTACCAAGGCAGATACTGAGCATGAAGGTCCAGAAACAAAAAAATCCAAAGCACTATCCCCGTACAGACAAGGATGTCCAAGCACAGGGAGAGAAATACCAATAAGATCAGAAGAATGTGTTAGACACAGGAGAGCTAGCACCAAGCCAACAACAGTAAACTCTATTCTCTTAGCCTCAGCAGGCTTGGTAATCCTTCTGTACTTCCTTTCATGATGATTGTAAGTATCTGACTTGAACTAATTCTATAGCAAACTCTACCAAGTTTTCATTCCATCGGGCAGATGTAGTGATGCTCAGCTAACCTTAATGTTGTCTTCATTAAATCTTGAGTTAACAGAAATAAGAGAAATAAGAATGCTGACTAGGTGTCATGCTAAGCATTAAGTACTCAACATGCATTAATTCATTTAATCTTGCTCCACTCATAAACTAGGTATTGACAACAGAATTCCTATTTTACAGATCAAGAAACTGAGGCTCAATGGGATAAAAACTTACCTAAAGGTACTGAGCTAGGAAAGGAGAGACAGGATTCAACTTAGGTCATCAGACATCAGAGGTGACTAACAACAATGCCCTATTTCCTCCTTGTAGAAGTTATTCAAAGTGAATGGATGGCACTTAGTTGTAGAATCAGGAAGACATATGGAATCTTTACACAATATCCAGGAATATCCAGGAAATGTCCAGGAAACATACAACAAGAAGTTGTGACTAGCCAAGGCCAAGGTACATACTACCCAAAGGTCCATTCATTCACTTGTTCAACAAACATTTAAAAGCAAACTTGTGATAGTCATTGCTTACCACTGGAAAAAAATACAAATAAGGCCCAAAAATGATTCTACTACACTTGACAAGACCCTACTCCAAAATGCACTTAAGGACAACAAAGCAAAAAACTATAACCTGATGGCTTATATACCTTTAAGAAGCCTGACACTCAAATGTCAAATCAGTGCAGCATCAACTAAAAATCTGTAGAATGGCAGCCACAGGCAATCTTGTATGAGGCTGAGCATCTCATTTCTGCTCAAGAGGCCGCCTCTGCTTCCTGAACAGTATCATCAGGCCCTGTGATTACTTTGTGATGTAGAAATTGATCATTAATCAATGTTGCCTAACCAATCCACTTAGAATAATAAATAAAAAGAGTCTCCTCAGCAACCAGGCTCTGGGAAATTGCTGGCATATTAGCATTGACCGATAGATGAGACACTACTCTCCCGGGCTGAAGGAAAGAATGCAGGATGGATGACAATAGGATGCAAAAACAAATAGAAAGAGCAGAATTGATGAGACTACGCAAAGAGAATGTAGAATAAATAAATGCCATGGGAATGGCAGTGTCACATACTGAGGTGGAAGAACAGGCTTTAGTTCTTCTATATCAATACTAGCTGTGTGTATCTCGCTTTGGTATCTCATTTTCCCTCTCCAGTCTCAGTTCCTCATCTGTAAAGTGGGATTAAAAAATTCCCATGATGCCACATTCACCAAGTTACAGTTAAATGGATGCAAAATGGTCACAAAAACTGTGAAAGCACAAAAATGAAGGTGTTTGGGTTTAGGGGTGCTCTTCTCTTACCAAAGATTTTGACCCAATTAAAAACTATGAAATAGGAAGTATCCAAACATCGGCTTCATCAGTGGTAGCTAAACCTGATCCCTTTGCTTGCATCACAGGTTTCTGCTTTTTCTTGCCTTTGCTTAAGCAGAGCATCTGGGAAACAGCAGGGTGAGGGTAGCAAGAGGAAGAAGAGAGGAAAAGCATGCTTCACCTGCAGCGGAGACCATACACAAGGAGGCATTTTGTCATCCATCATTCTCAGTAACCAGATAAGCCACTCCTTTTTCCAAAGGGATGTGCATCCCACTACAGAGCCTGGAAAAGCTAACCATTTGAGTTCCCAAACTCCCTTGCAGCTATAGGTGGTCATGTGACACAATTCAGCAATAAGTGGAAAGGTGCTGAGTAGATCTTTTGGGAAAGATTTTGTTGTTATAATTAAAAAGTATACTTGCCCTAGGAAAGGAAAAAAAGAAGCTGGCCTTGAAGATGAGGTGGCTGGAGCTAGAGTCATCCTGTGATCACAAAGAAATGAGTAAGAGAATGACAAAGATATCAACTCTGACATTTCTGAGCCACTGAACCCACGCCAATAACCACTTTCCAGAGAGTGTATAATTTTGCTTATTGGCAAACAAAGTATGTGACTGATTCTCTTTTCTATCTCCTTCCTATTTAAGTTCATAGTAATTTAAATAGAAATACAAGTTTTAAGACACTTTTCTTCATTTAATTTTTTAAAACCATTTGCCATGATTTAAACCTTAAGTAAAAATTTTTTTCTATCCAACTTTCACCAAACATCTTGTGGAATACAATGTCATTTATATGTGATTGTTTGCAAGATAAGCAGATCATTATTGCTAATTGAAAAGTCTCAAACTTGTCTTAGAAATAGCTCAATAAAGACAAAAGGACTTGATCATGTAAAAAGTTTGGGAAATGTATGTTTCAGTAATCTCATGCTATATTAACAAACAATTCCTCAACTTCAATAGCATATGACAAGCAACATTTATCTCTAACTCATACATTTTAGATTGGCTGAATTGGGCTGAGCTAGACAGAACTAGTAGGGCATCGAGATTCAAGTCATCTCTCCATGAGTCTCTTGTCCTTCTAGGAACAGTTGCTCCCTGGAGCACATTCTTCTCATAGAAAAGGTTGGAAACACCCAGAAAGATAAGCAGATATATATTCTCTGTATCTCTGAAGGCCTAAGCTTGGAAATTCACACAGTAACAATTTATTCCACAACAATGCCTAAACTGCAAGACTTCAGCCCCAATGCGGGCACCCCACATACCTAGGAAACAACAGCATCTGTCTGATTCTGCTATGTCAATGATTATTTTATTGCTCATCATCATAGATAACGTAATAAAGCTTAAAAAATTCATTAATTCATTTACTCAACAGATATAAATTAAGTACCCACAATGTATTAGGCACTATCTAGGTATGGGGGATGGAGCAGAGAACAAGGAAGGTACAATCCCCATCCTTGTACAGTGGACATTCTAATAGTTCATTTTAATAGTGTTTTAGGGTTTTAGGGAAGCAATAAATATAGGAACAATTAAAATAAAATAAATAAAATAAAATAATATAAAGCGTCAACCAGTGATAAGTGTTATGCAGAAAACCAAACAGCAGAAGAGAATAGGGAGTGATGAGGAAGGGAACAATAACTTAGGATGGTCATAGAAGTCCTCATTTCTGATAAGCAGACATTTGACCAAAGAACTGGATTAAATCAGAAAGAAAGAAAGAGAACCCAAGCCCTGTGACTATGGCAGAACAGTATTACAGACAGAAGGAGTAGCCAGTGCAAAGGATTAAGGAAGATCAAGATCTCTGGCGCTAGAGTGAAGGAAGCAAGGGAAAAGAGGTAGAAGAGGAGGGGAGGAGATACAGGGGACAGACTTTGCGACCTAGAAGGGCATGGTGGGAATTTAAAGTTGGAGAGTTGAAAATAATAGACCACACTCCTTGGACATATACCTTTAAAAGGGAGGGAAGGAAAAACTCTATTTATTGTATACCTATTGTCTTAGTCAGTTCAGGCTGCTGTAACAAAAATCCCATAAACTGAGTAGCTTAAACAACAAACATTTATTTCTCTCAGTTATGGAGGCTGGGAAGTCCAAGATCAAGGCACTGGCAAGTATTATGTCTGGTGAGCACCCACTTCCTGGTTCATAGACAGCCCCCTTCTTGCTGTGCCCTCACACGCTGGAAAAGGATGCAAGAGCTCTGTAGGGACTCATTTATGAAAGCATCCTATTCATAAAGGCTCATTTCCCTGACTTAGTCACCCTTCAAAGGCCCCATCAGGAGGCTATGACATTGGGGCAAAGGTTTCAACATATGAATTTTCTTTTGGTGGGGGATCACAAACCTTCAGTCTATAGCACCTATAATATATCAGGAACTACACTAGGAACTACATGCCCTGCTAATTTACATTTAAATAGACATAATCTTTTTTGTGTGACAAGTATAATCAGCAATTCTGGAAATCAAGACCCAATTTATATTCAAAATCTACAGTAAGGTATGAGGGGAAAAGGTGTGTATTTAAACTTCTCTGACCTTTCCTCGGTTCAAGATGAAATAAATGATTTCACATGGGGAAGGTGAAGGTCATATAAACAGCACATTAAATTCAATCATATACAGAATAGCCTGGTTAAATATCCACATGGCAGGTTAAATATCCAACTTTTAATTTCCAAATGGTGTCTTATGCAATCATCAAAATTGCCATCCTATTCAATTGCTGAGGTAATTCAAACTGTGGGTCGCTTCTCCATCAAACAATCTATTTGTAACATGCAATTCTGGCTCGGATTCCAAGGATAAATATTATCCTCCCAACAAATTCAAGTTGAAGGTAATTCATAAATAATGATTTGTAAAAGAAATAAGCCATGTGTAGACAATGTGACTGCATAACCAAATAAAAAAATTAACCAATAAAATATAAGAATTAATAAAAGAGCTCAGTAAGATAGCTAGATACAAAATAAGTACACAGAAATTAATAGTTCTTCCACAAAACAGCAATGTAAAAAGTTCTCACTCCCAAAAGAGTCATAAAAAGAGTCTGGTTTTCATATGAAGGAACTACAAAACTACTGTTTAAACACACGAAAAAGAATAACTTGAATGAACATGCACAAAATAATTACCTTTATTTATAAATGTTTGTGATATGCCAGACAGACACTGGGATAAGTACTTTAAATGATTTTCTCAGACTATAAACATAGATTTATTTTCTGTGATTTATGGATGTAGAAACAGAAGCATAAAAAAAGTTTTCCTCTAATGAGAAAGGCAGCATGAGATCTTTCAAATATAAAATCAGATTGTACTACTGCCCTATTGACAATCCTTCATTGGCTTTTGTTCTTAAAATGGAACCAAATCTTTGCAAAACTTTGCCTGAAGTTCCCTGCTTACCTCTCTAGGCATATTTTAAGCCACGCTTCCATCAACTCCATGAACTAGAAATTAAATCCAGACTAACCTGACCCATAGAAGATAGGGAGACCCAAAACTGTTGAAGTAGGACATCTTCTCAAATTAGTTTATAGGGGAAATGCATTTCCAAGTTCAGCTGACAAGGGAGGAAAACAAAAACTCAAGGTAAGACCAGACTCTTCAAAAAGGAGAGAAGCTCGTATTTTTATGAAGGTGAAAATGATAATCCAACACAGAGAAAATACAGACCATTCTCTTTCACTTGTGAATATCCATGCAAAAATCTAAATAAAATACCAACAAACAGAATTCAAGAGCACTTATGCTCCATGACCAAGTGGGGTTTCTCCCAAGAACGTAAGGATTCCCAAAAAGTACAACCCTATTAATATAATTCACCATATTAATGGAGTAAAAGAGAAAATAAAAACAAGAATATTATCTGCATAGATAATAAAAGGCATTGATAAGATTCAATATCCATTCTTATTTTAAAAAAAATTTTTTTAAGTAAATACTTTTTTATCATAATACAATATCTCCATTAGTGAAATTAGTGCCCCAAAATGGCATGATGCTTAATTGACAAACACTAGAAACTCTACCACTGAAGTCCACAAGGAGTCAACAGATACTCACTATAATGCATGTTCAATGATTCTGACCATTCCCCACCTCCACCCCCACCATATCTACTCCACTCCCAGCTCCTCGCTGTCTGCACCCCAGAATGCCAAACCTCTTTAGACTCTATCACCAGCCTCCTTTGCCCTGTGGTTTCAGTTGAGTTCTTCCAAAGGGTACTTCAGCAGAAAATTGGGGGACAGGAGAACAGACAGATCAGGGTCATCAGTCACGGTTTTTGAAGTGAGCCTAGCTGCTCAACAGAATGATGAATGTGCATTTAGAAAATTTGAGCTAACTACTGAGGATGTCCTGGGTGAAAAGTGCCTGATAACTTAAATGGCACAGCTCTTACCCATGGCAAAATGGGCTCCATGGCCAAAAAATTGCAGACTGTTGACTAAAGCTCATGTTGATGAAAAGACTGTTGATGGTTATTTCCTTCTGTGTTGGTTTTACTAAAAAATGCAACAAGCAGATTCAGAAGACCTCTTAGGCTCAGCATCGACAGGTCCAACCAATTTAGAAGAAGATGGTGGAAATCACGACCCTAGAGGTGCAGACAAATGACCTGAAAGAAGTGGTCACTGCACTGATTCCAGGTAGCCTTGGAAAAGGAATAGGAAAGGCCTGCCGATCTATTGATCTGCTTCACAATGTCTGTTAGAAAAGTCAAAATGCTGAAGAAGCCCAAGTTTGAATTGGGGGAAACTTCTGATGCTTCATGGTGAAGGCAGCAGTTCCGGAAAAGGTACCAAGGATGAGATAGGTACTAAATTTGAACATGCTGATGGATATTGGCCTCCACTCCAAGAATCCATTTAAAATTCAGACTTTTCATGGTGATGAATAAAACCTACCCATGATGTTTTAATAGACAGATAGATAGATAGATAGATAGATAGATAGATAGATAGATAGATAGATAGATAAACAAACAGACCCCCTTGGCCCTTCTACCACATGAGAACACAGAGAGAAAATAACCATCTATGGACTAGGAAGTGGGCCGGCACCTGACACTGAGTCTGCCGCATATCGACTTTGTAATTCCCAGCCTCCATAACTGTGAGAAACAAATATTTGTCATTTAAACCACCTAGTCTATGGCATTTTGTCATAACGGCCCAAACATACTGAGACATTGGATGATGTGATGTGTATACCTAAAAATGCAAGTTTTCACAAACTAATGAAAAAATTTTCAAACAAGAAAATATGAGATGATTAACTAAAACTACATCATTAATGGACCAAAACCCTTTTGACATACCAGAGATCAACAAACTACACCCCACCAGCTAGCCAAATGTGGCCTGCCACTAATTTTTGCCAATAAAGTTTTATTGGAACACAGCCATTCCCATTTGTTTACCTGTGGCAGAGAAGTTGCAACAGAGACCATAGGGCTCCCAAAGCCAAAAATATTTACCCTCTGACCTAAAAAAAAGAAAAAGTTTGCAGATATCTGTTATATACAAAGAAAAGAATGAGCTGAGTAGATTTCTTAAAAATCCCATCTAAAATAGCATGTTATGTTTTGAAGATGGAGCTTAATTTCACAGCTAGGTTAATATGGTAAAAATCAGAGACAATATGTTTAAAATTTGAAAACCAGTAGTGGAGAATGCAAGCTACCTGAGAATGTAAAGGTATTCTGAGAAGGGGTTTGGACTCCAAGAGAAAAATAGAATGCTGGTTGAAGTGGATATGCTCTGAATCCTAAGGAGGCCAGGAGACTATAGCCGATGCCTGGGTAGCATAAATAATAAAAGCGCTGAAACAAGTAAGATAGCAGAGATGTCTGCCAAGGGCCCAGGAACAGAGTTAAAAAGGTATAATATCATTTGGAGCCAATTCACAGATAGAAAGAAAATAAAAGGCATTCTGAGATGAGCCAAAAACTCAGTGGCCTGGAAGATGGAGCATGATGTGATGTGGCAAGATGGGTACGTTCTTGGAAAGAACAGACCTCGAAGCCTGTTGACATGGGGGTAATGTATGCTTTGATTCAGCAACCAACTCACGGTGCTGTTTTTTTCCACAGTGATGGGGCCAGGAATTCAGGGGCGAATGTGGAAATAGCTTTTCTTTGTCACATTCGCTCACAGGATTTTTGCTTTCCAACCCAACAACGCTGAACTCTGCTGTTTGGAGATTTTCACCCCAAGGGGAAAAACTTCCACCAGGGGACACCATAATAGCTCCACTGAATTGTAAAATGAGATTAATTCGTGGACATTTTGGCTCTGTATGCCACTGAACTAAGCAAAGAAGAGAGTAGCTCTACTGGCTAGGGAGATTGATCTCAATTCTAGAGGGGAAATTGGGTCATCACTGCATCATAACAGCAAGAAGGCTTACTATGTCTGGAGTTTCTGGGGTTTCTCTCAGTGCATCCATATAATGGGTTAATGGAAAACTTCAACAATAACAACAACAACAAAATAAAGTTGAAAATCACAATCCATTGGGAATGAAAATCTGAACTTCACCAACAGGTAAAGAAAGAACTTTACTCGCTGAGATATTGGCTGAGGACAAATGAGATAAGGAGGAGGAGGAAGACCCTATAATATCAACTGATGGGACTATGACTGATTTTGGAGAGCAATTAGCATAGACCAGAAATGGATATAATGATCATTGTGACTTTGACTCTCCTCATTTGGGGGAGAGGGTGAGAATGCCTTTGCTTGAATGAAGGGTAGCTGTACGTTGTTAGGTGAAAGCATAGAGTTGTTTGTGTTGCTGACTGAAGTTCAAATGTGTGTAGAAGCACGTGGATGAATACTGAGTAGCCAAAAAGTGGGTTGTGCTTGTTTTTAAGCTATCGTATTTCCACTTCAAGCCTTTGCTTCCGTACTCTGCTTTGTGATGCTTGGGCTGAGACTCTTCTGCTCCCTGATGGACTCTGCCTCTAAGGAAACTGGCAGGAAGAGGAACGTGCTCCTTCTTGTGGTTGCTTCCTATACCTGTCAGCATCACCACAGAAATGCTTTCTTTTGCCTCTGCAGTGGTAGTTTATTCTAGAAACATCAGGTGGTTACAGTTTTCAGGTTTTTTCAGCACTCATAGCCTCTCTGCATCCCTCAAGTGACATCAAAACCAGGGCCAAGTTATATTTTCCTTGGATGTCTGAACTTTCTGTGGGGCTTCTTCAACCTTCTAAGCTTTAATTAATAATTCCAGTTTTTTCTTTTTGTTCCTTCAGCTCTAAAGGCAGATGCTTCTGGCAGGTCCTCTCTCCATGATATCTTACTGTTCTCTTTTCCCTTTTAAGGCTTTCAACATTTTGCTATTTCTCCTTTACATAAAATAAGAGGTTAGTAAACTTTCTCTGTAAAGAACCAGACAGTGAATGCTATAGGCTTGTGGATCATACAGTCTCTGTTGCAACTATGCCACTCTGCCATCTTTTAGTATGAATGCAACCATAGACAACCCCTAAATGTATGAGCATAGCTGTGTCCCAAAAAACTTTATTTACAAAATCAGGCAGTAAACTGGATTTGGCCAGCCTGTATTAAATTACAGGCATGTATCCTTTGAGTCAGTAGGCGATTTCATCATTGTGTAAATGCTACAGAGTGCACTTAACACAGACATAGATGGTATAACCCAGTCTATATGACACAGCCTGTTGTTCCAAGGCTACAAACCTGTACAGCCTGTCACTGTTTCGAATCCTTCAGAACATTATAACACTATGGTAAGTATTTGTGTATCTAAACATAGAAAAGGGAGAGTAAAAATATGGTATAAAAGATAAAAAAATGATATACCTGTATAGGACAATTACTATGAAAGAAGCTGGTAGGATTGGTAAGTTGCTCTGCATGAGTCAGCGAGTGGGTGGTGAGTGAGTGTGAAGGCCAAGGACATCACTGTGCACTACTGTGGACTTTACAAATACTGTACATTTAGGCTAAATTAATTTTTTAATTATTTCTTCAATAATAAATTAATCTTGGCTTACTGTAACTGTTTTACTTCATAAACATTTTAAATTTTAACTTTTGACTCCTTTGTAATAACACTTAACTTAAAATACACATTGTACAGCTGCATAAAAATACTTGCTTTCTATGCTGATTTTATAAGCTTTCCTTTTAACATTTTTAAACTTCCTTGTTAAAAACTAAAACACAAACTCACACATTAGCGTGGGCTTACACAGGTCAGGATCGTCAATAACAGTGTCTCCTGCCTCCACCTCTTGTCCCACTGGAAGGTCTTGAGGAGCAATTGTAAGGGTGAAAACTTCCCAGTAAATCAGTCACAATAAGGTGATATCTCCAGGCACCACAGCCTCCAGGAAGCAGTAAACCAGTCACAAGGAGGTAATATCTCTAGGCACCAACCCCCAGGAAGAGCACAACATTCCAGGATACAGATAACAAGACTGTCTGCTAGGCTATGTTTGATCTAGCAATTCCCCAAATACACTGATCTTTGTGAAGGACATTAATGGCCAACTCCTGCTTTTTGTAACTTACTTATTCACTTTGTTCTAGGATGTAGTCAGAGGCTTTATAACTGCCTTTCTCTAACCTTGCGTGGCAAAGTCAGTTGCTGGCTGGCTAATGAAGACTCATAATTAATCTCAATTGGCTCTGTGGGTCTTAGAATTGATCTCGCCACAACATTTGGAGGCCTCAGCGGGATCTCTCCAGAGGGAGGGATCTTCTAAGACCCATGACCCCAGGCCACCTTGGGTGAGGATTTGCTTTGTCCAGGGGGCGGCTGCTGAGAGATGTTCCTCAGCCCTGGACGCTAGGCAGCCTTGCCCAGGAGGGCGGGAGGAAATAGGTTTCATTTTAACTGCAATTGGGCATGAGCCATGTGGAGCAGCTTTACCATTAGCATCTGTCTGCATCTGTCTGGTTGGGCCCTCTCTGGATAACTAGTGGAAGGCTGGACATAGCAATACTTCCCTAGTTTGGTCAATCTGAGACATCAGACTTGACTCCTGGTATTCAGTTTTCAGTGCGCTAGCGTTTTGTGTTACCTGCAGTTTGTCTTGTCTGTCTGTATTGTGTCTGTCTGTCTGGATTGGCCGAATGTACTGTTAACCTCCTATTGTCCTTGTCTTCATAAGTTTACTTATTTTGATTCTTTCCTTAGGTCTGGCATCGGTGGCCCCACTTGACTGGACTCTAAGTCAGGGGCTGGTCCTAGCCCTGGCTTATGTGGCTCTTGTGGGGATTTTCTCTTTTCTTGCCTGTGCTGAGGACTTCAGGTTCTGGTTCAGGTTCTGTAGCGTACCTCTGTTTCATGTTGTCTGTTGTTCATGATTTGTTTGTCTAAGCCTGTCACCTGTGCCATTTTCCTGGGTTCATATCTCTGAACACTAGTTACCTGTATTGACCCATGTCTAAGTTGTTTGCTTAAAACACTTTTTCTCACAGGTTCAGTTGCTTCCACCCCTTTTTAGGTTAATCCAGAAGGCTTACTCTGGAAGAACTCTCCACTAGGCCTTCATCCCAGAGCCCATTTCTGTCTCCTCCTAACAGGGAAGATGGTAATCACAGGCTTCTTTTAAAAACAGTACATAAAGGTTTAAATTGGAATTTGTGGGCAGTGGGGATGCACTGAAGATTTTGATGGCAGTGACTTCCATTTAATGTGTGCTTTCGGTGTCCCTAGCAGTGTGATAGATGCTTTGCGCTGCTGCGGCACTTAACTTTTGACAACACTCTTTCATTCAGTGGTTCAACACCTGTCATGTGCCTGATGCATAGTGGTAAGGTGCTAGCTGTTTTTTATTCTTGTTTTGTAGATGAGGAAACTGAAGTACAGGAAGTTTAAATAATTTACCCAGTAATAGAAGTGAGTTTGTTTCTGATATTAAAAATACAAGAGTTGAAGAAACTAATAAGGCCTCTTGGGCTAATCCTTCTTTATATTTTAGATTAGGGGGGGGAAGCATAGGAAAATGGTTATGTAGATAGGGATTAAAGCAAAGATGTAATCGAAAGCTAATGAAGCAATGAATGTACATTTGTATTGGAGATTTGGGTCTAAAGAGTAACTTTTATTCTAAATAAAAGTAACTTTTATTTTTCTAAATAATAAAGTCTCCTTTCTAACTAGTTTTACAGTTTAGGTTAGAATTTATTTTTATATGAAAATAAATTTGTAAAAGAGCTCTGCTTTAATTGGTTTAAAAAGAAATAAGCACTTATAGATAAATTAAGTCTTCCTAAAATTGTCAAAAAAAATAGCAACTAATCCAAATGCTTTGTTTTATCAAGTCTGCATGATCTGAGATAATCTTTGGTAATGAGGATAGTTTAATATTGTAGGTTAAGTAAAAATAGGTATGTCTTCAAGTTGTCCGACACACAATTTTATTCCACCTGTGTTTATTGGTCAAGTAAGTTTATGCTATTTCTATCAGCTGTTTAAGATTATAAAATTATAAATTCAACCTAAGGCATACGTTTAACTTTTAGGTTCTTTATTTTTGTTATTAAAAATAAGATAATACATTGTTACAAAATTTGTTAACAAGAAAATATTTTAAATGATGGCTAACTTTGTTTAATGTCTCATGAAATTTCTGTGAACAACCCAAGCACAATAGTTAAGAACACATGAGTTAAATAGATACAAGTAGAATAAAAGCTTATAAATGAGTCTTGATGTTTAAAAATAGTTTCCAAAATTTTTTGGCAAAATACTTATGTTTTATCTACTTTTAGACTATTATTACAGAGTATGTTAGTAAACATATTCTTTTATAATTTTAAAAAAATTATACTTTAAAAAACATCTGCCTTTAAAAATTATAAAATTGACATATTCATAAATTTGCTAATCTATTGAATGCTGATATATAAAACACAGTTTACAATTGCCTACTTCATTTTCTTCTCTAGAAATTAAGGCTACTAAGAGTTATGAATTCTAGTATATATAAATGAATTACTAGGAATAATACAAGTGAAGGAAAAACTTCTGTATGCAAAGTATGCAAGGAAAATAAATTGTGTTTTGAGATATAAAGGATGTGTTTCTAAGAAAAGAAGAGTAATTTTATTCGAAAATAGTTTCAGGTTATTTAAGGCACAAAGGAGAAAAATAAAAGACAAAAACATAGGTGAATATACAAAGTTCTACGGAAAAAAGAGAATCTTGTTTTATATGGTCAAGTTGGCTAAAATTAAATGTATTTATCATAAGGTTTTAAAATGAACTTTAATATCTAAAGTATACTGACACAAAACTGGAGTTTAGATTATTGGTTTGTTCCTAATAAGAGATTGTATAAGATTTTTCTTTATCTACTGAGCAATACCACTTAGGAAACAAAGATTCTATATCTTATCAAAATAATTTATTGTGCTTTATAGTCTTTATTATGTCTTGATTACTTAAAAAAAACTGAGTCTTCTTAACATTAAGAGTGCTAAGGTTTTTCTATATAGTCATATTTACCTTTGAAATCTTTTATTATCGCTTTGATTAAATAGATAATTAAGTATTGATTCATAGTGACCTGTGATCCTATTTAATCAGGTGATCAAACCTTGTGACATTATGACAAGTTTTCCAACATAAACTCTAAATGGGATTTTTTGTTTTATCTCAAAATAACTTTGAGACTTCCAGAGGCACCTAGAAAATCTCGAAAGTTTGGTTTTGTCACTTTGTAAAAGAGAAATGTTAAACTAATTCAGGCTATTTGATATATTAAATTATATAGGAAACATTGTCAAGTAATAAATGATTCTTAACCTTCTTTAGGTTACATTTTTATGAATAGATGTTACTAATACAAGTGCTTCAGAAATTGTATAAAGTTCCTAGAAATTTGTCAATATCTTTGCTATTCATATGTTCTTGTATAATAGTATCAGTCATAATTTCAGTTGTTATAAAATGCTGTATGTCATGAATATCAAAAATAGATCTGACCATTCAGAAATAAAGGGCTTATATAGAAGCAAAGGGCGTGACCTGATTTGGGCCATGACAGTAAAACTATTACAATAATTAGATAGCTATGTTTGGGGTGAATACATAGTCTTGATATTGAATCTTAGTTTTTACTATAATAACATTTTTAGAGCTATTGAATATGTTAATATGGTAAACGAGAATTTTGGATAACAGGGGGGATCAGTATAACTAAAAACATCAAAACCCTTCTTTCTCAGAAAAACCACAGGGACTAATCTCTCCTTTAGAGACTATTTTCTTTACTCATCAGCCCACCTGGGATAACTGTCAACAGCTGTTCCAGGTCCTTTTTGCCTCAGAGGAATGAGAACGAATTTTTTGAGAGGCTGCCAGACTGTGCATGACCCAAATGGGCAGCCCACCACTAAACCCACCCGCATCCACCATGTCCTCCCATCCGCCTTAGGACCCCAACACCAAACAGATAAGGAGGCTCTAATAGGTACCGCCAGCTTCTGCACCATGGCCTCCAGTCTGACGCCAGAAAACCTACTAACTTTTCTAAGGTAAATGAAGTCATCCAAGCCAAGGATGAATCGCCAGTGGCATTTCTAAAATTACTCTTAGAGTCTTAGCAGTTATACACCCCTATTGACCCAGAGGACCCAAATAATAAAACCTTACTTTTGTCATTCAGTCGACCCCAGAGATTAGGAAAAAGAAGTAACAAGGGATAGGAAGGTTTAAGGACAAGAATTAGACTGAGCTAGTTGAGGTAGTCTGACACATCTTCCACAACTGGGATGAAGTTAATATCACTCAGATTAAGAAAATGACTTAAGTCCTACTTACAACAATAAGCTCCACATTCAGTTCCCGAAAACTGCTGCTCTCAACCCAGCTACCCTACTGCCTGAAAATGACCCTCACTAACTCCTGCATGACTGCCTTGAGGTCCTAGAGAATGTCACCTGCACCAGACCGGACCTCATAGCCCTTGGCTGAATCCGGACGCTACTCTATTTATGGATGAAAATAGCTTTGTCTCAGGAGTCAGGTATGCCGGGGGCTGCAGTGGTTACCACTGAAACTGTCATCTGGACACAAGCCCTATAGCCATAGAACTTCAGCTCAGCAGGCTGAACTAGTAACAGTGACTCAAACTCTGCGGCAGGGTAAAGACTGTTAACATCTACATAGGTGGGTAAGCTTTTGCCATGGCACACGTACATGGGGCGTTATATAAGGAAAGGGGGCTACTGACCTCGGGGAGAACAAAAAAATTAAAAATAAAAAGGAAATACTAGCCCTTCTTGAGGCAATTTGGCTGCCAAAGAAGGTGACAGTCATCCATTGGCCAGGGAACCAGATCTCAGGCTCTGAAATAGCCCAGGACAACTCCTTCATTGATCAGACAGCATAAGGAGGCTGTACGAAAACCAATAGGGCCAACTGACATTCTGCCAGCCCTACCACCCAGGGTGCTGACGGACACCCCTACCTACACTCCAGAGGAAGCTGAACTATAAGACAAGCTGGAAAGAAAAGAAGAATCCGCTGGGTGAGTTAGGCTCCCAGTCGGTCACATTGTAGCACCTGAGGCCTTAAGCCCAGACCTCATAACCCAGGTTCACCAGAGCACTCACTTAGGGGGAATCAAGTTGATTGAACTGTTGAAAAGAGACTATTACATTCCGGGGCTGCAACAAATGGCCAAGCAGGTATCAGCCCGGTGCCACATCTGCACACAAGTAAATCCAGGGCCCTCAAAGGAAGTACCACAAGGGACGAGACTTTGTAGACAGGCACCGGGGGAACATTGGGAGTTGAATTTCACTGAAGTCAGCGTGGGTACCTTCAGATTCAAGTACCTGCTTGTGTTTATTGACACCTTTTCAGGATGGACTGAAGCCTTCCCTACACAACAAGAGTAGTAGCAAAGAAGTTAGTTTCAGAGATAGTACCTCGATTTGGCCTACCCATTACACTAGGGTCCAACAATGGCCCGGCATTCATCCCCCAGACCAGTCAACCTTTAGCCAGGGTTCTAGGAATTCCTTGGAAATTGCACTGTATTTATAGGCCTCAGAGCTCAGGACAGGTAGAAAAGATGAATAGGACCCTGAAAGAAACTTTAACCAAGTTCATGTTAGAAACTAGCGAACACTGAGTAAGCCTCCTTCCCTTTGCTCTGTTAAGGGCACAATGCACACCCCTACTGTAAAAGTTTGTGTGGTTAGGCTTTTCAAATAAATTTTTATAGTCACTATTAGATAAAGAAATTGAGTGACTCACTGTTATTAAAAAATTTGTTTTAAAAAAGTATTGTTTATTGTTGATATAAATAGGTAGCTGTACTTAAATACTCAAAAAAGATTTGTTTAAAATGTAAATTCACTAAATCAGAATGTCAGGCTTTCATATGCAAATTGTTTTGCTGATTAGAAATGTTTAAAGTCAAATAATATGTTAACAAGATATCATTTCAGAGAGTATATTGAATAGTTAAAAACCTTATTTAAAATGAAAATATTGAGATGAAGTTTTTGTTTATTTTGATATGTTCATTTTACTGCATCAACCTTAGTTTCAGAATCTGTAAAATGAACTAAGAATCTTGTGTATTGATTCATACATGTGAGACTAACGGGTTCATAAAGCATAGATCTTGCTTTCATTGTATGGCTGTAGGTGAAAACTGCTGTTTTTATGCTAACCATTCAGACATTATAAAAGATAGCCTAGCTTTAGTCAGACAATGGCTCAATGACAAAGAACATCACTAGAGGTCAGGGTCTTGGTACGAGAACCTGTTCAACGGATCCCCTTGGTTAACTACACTACTTCACCTCCATCACAGGACCCCTAATATTGGTTTTTATGGGGCTGCTATTTGGCCCCTGTGTAATCAGTTGGATAACTGCCTAGTCAAAAAGCCAAAAAGCGAGTCCAGGCAGTGAAACTCATGGTTCTCAGAACAAACTACCAGCCACTCCCTGTGGGAGAATCAATGATTTGAATCCCCTTAAAAAACCAGTGGGGAATGTAAGGGCGAAAACTTCCCAGTAAATCAGTCACAGGGAGGTGGTATCTCCAGGCACCACAGCACCCAGGAAGAGCAGTAAATTAGTCACAGGGAGATGCTATCTCTAGGCGCCAGCCCCCAGGAAAAGCACAACATTCCAGGATGCAGATAACAAAACTGTCTGCGGAGCTCTGTTTGAACCAGCAATTCCCCAGATACGTTTAACTTTGTGAAGGACATTAACAGCTACCTTTTGCTTCCTGTTTACTTACTTGCTTGTTCAAGGATGTAGCTGGGGCTTTAAAAACGGCCTCCTCTGAAACCCCGAGACCGGCCTCTTCCAACCCTGCGTGGTAGCGTCAGTCACCGGCCAGCTAGTAAAGGTTCATAATTACCCTCAGCTGGCTCCGTGGGTCTCAGACTTGACCGCACCACAACACGGTGACATTTCTGGCGCTGTGGGCTCCTATGGCGGCGCTGCCTTCTTCTGGAACACCTGCCGAGGGACCCGCCTGAGGCTCTCCTTGCAGGGGTGTCATTCCTTTTCAGAACGATGTCTGCGGTGGTTTGCTTTGTTTCTTTTTTTTTTTTTTTTTCCAATCCTAATTTTGCTCGTCATGAGCATTCCTCTCTCTAGTCAGGAAAACCTGTCAGTGTTGGCGTCCGTGTTCTCAAACTCGTTAAGGAGCTTGTTGAGCCGGCCAAAGCTGCCGCTAACGCCGGCCCTGTGACTCTCCTTGGGGGTTCTTTTTCTTCTCCTGCAGTTGCCTTGTCTTCCCTTTAGTGACGCCTTCCTGTTCTAGATCCAGAACTCATCATTAGTTCCGGAACCGCCTAGAGGAGCTCCTCAGTGCTACCCCGCACAGCCATTGGAGCGGCTACAGGGACCTTACAGCGGCTGCGGAGTGTCAGCGTTTCGACGTCATGGCGTCACGACGTCATGACGTCACGACCTCACGACCCTATGCCGTATGACCTTTCGGCAGCCATGACAGACCTTCCGGCGGCTGAGATGTGACTAGACGGCAGGAATTTTTTAGCTCCGTTATAATCTTACGGAACCACCGTTATATATGCCGTCTGTCTTTGACAGAAGTGTCATGATGGGGCGCACGACTGTATTCCTGTTAACATAAGTGGCATGTTGTTCTTTCTTCTGACCAGACCCTTCGTGGCATAGCGGGCTTAAAGCCTGTCGCAGTCCAGTGAGAGGTTCTGAAAAGGGTTCTAATCCCAAGCCAGAGCAACCAGAGCGTGTGAGACTTTCTTAAGGAACGGTTCTTAGGGCTGGCTGCCTGAGAAAAGATGTTCTTGTTCCCTGGACTCAAAGCTAAGAAAAGGTAAGTCTTCATGGAGCTCCTAACAGCCATTCTACCAGCACGGGAGAAAGTCTACCTGAGAGTGAAGCAAACAGAGCAGAGCTTTTTGGAGAACATAGAGCTTTGTTCTGATGAAATAAGTGAGCCCCCAGACCCAGCCACACCTGACGCCCATGGGTTAAATTAAAAAGAGCCAGTAAATTACCTTTCGTTTTAAGCGTTTTGGCTCCAATTTCTGTTACTTGCAACTAAAGACCGAAATCAAAATAGACACAGGGGGACTAAAACCTCTTCGATTACCATCATTTATTCATTCATCATGAAATTTGTCAGGCACTCTGCAGAGATAAAAGATACAGCCCTGTCCTTAGCAATTTGTGGGCCATTTTAGAAAAATACTGCTCAAGCCTTCTAATACATTCTATTTTGACAACGAAGGCGGTTAATCAGATTTTGTTAACTTTTTAAAATAATATTTGAATCAAAGCTTAAATTCTTAGATGACCTATCCCAATAATAACTACAAATCTCAAGAAATCAAAGCTTTATTTTATATAGCTCTGCTTAATTTCTATTTCCTTTGGCCTGAAGGTCTTCCGTGCTTCCCCCTACTCCCTCCCCCAAGTTATGATAAGGCTCTACTGGTTTTACACTGTGCCAGTTTCTCAAGGAGGACAGAGGACGCTTAGCACCTGCTCCATGATCACTGATCTACATCAAGCAAGAAGCTCACATAGCTTCAGCCCCCTGTGCTGCTGCTTGCTTTCCAAATACCCACCTCCCATTTTTTTAGTAACAGAGCTCCTTTATAAATGTTAATCTTTCCAGTCTCCCTTTCAGCCAGGTAGAGCCATATGACTAAGTTCTGTCTAGTGAGATATATGTAGATAAACTACATGTGATTTTGAGGACGATTCTTTCAAAAGGAGTTGCTTCGCCTGGTAGAAGCACTGTTTCTACCTTCCTACTGCCAAGAACGCAAATGTGATGGCTGGTGTTCTGGTAGCTATCTTGGGTTATCAGGCAACCTTGAGAATGAAAATCTTAAAGTGAGGAGGGAGGAACGAAGAGATAGATTTGTGTCATTGGCACCCCGGCTCTAGAATGCCTGCCTCCAGACTTCCTTGTGTCTGTTTAGACCACTTTGTGGACTGCATAAGCCATTCTATTAGGAGACAGTGGTCTCTGTTACTTGAAGCCAAATGCAATTCCACTTTCAAAATCTACTAACTCTTTCTTTGGCTCTGCCAGCTCAGAAATTCAGGGATCTTTCCAAGGCCCCCTTTTCTAAGTCTGGGGAAAAGCCCTCTGTGGTGAACCCTATTCCCATTATTGAGTTTAGGATTTTGGTGTGAGAGGAAGTAAACAGAGATGGGTCTGCCACAAGCCTTGCCTGAGGCAAGGAGCCCAGAGTGACTCACTGCTTAAATGGGGGAGGGGTGGTCAGAGAGAAATATAAGGAGACAAAAGGAAAATAGTACACGTTGCAAAAGCATGATCCAACACAGTATTATCTAGTAGGTCTAGCAAACTATTCCTCGGTTTCCCTCTGAAAACATAAATATTTCCTTCTCTTTCAGAAAACCCTAGCAACAGTTTCTGCAAGATCATCCGTCTACAAAAAGTCGTAAGTTTCTACCTAATAAATACTGCCAGTTGAGAAATTCATAATACATGAAAGTAACCCTGAAGGCCATGAAATCAGATGGATTTGGAATAACACCATAAGCCTTGTTGTGAAAAAAAAATAGTTGTCAAGTTGATCTTTGAAGTAAAGAAAATAATGAAAGCAAGTGAGCACAGTCTAAGAAAATTAAAGCGGATTATCTTCCCCAAAATGGGATGATTAAATATGCTAACACACACAGCATTCTGTTTTCTGCCCCCAAGGCCTGTGTGCATGATGATTTGCACTTTGTTTTAGAAAACCTGTGCTTGTTTGGAAGTGTTTTCAATGATTAAGGAGCAAAGATGTGAAGGATAACAAATAACTAATGTTTTATATTTTATTGTGATTTGATTGGGCCTGACTTAAAAGTCAGACTGCACTAATCAAAATATAATATATAGAGCAAGTTTGTAAATAAAGTTAATCATTAATATGGGAGTACTTAAGGTTAGGAATTCTTCAAGGGTTTCAGAAAATATGCAGCACTTTTTTAGATAACCCTGGGAGGTTGTGTATTTTTATTTTTCTCTCTCTTAAGATCCTTTTAAAGAAATATTTAAAACAGTCCAAAGGTCAAGATAATCTAAAGAAAGGAATATGATTTTGAGCTATTCCTTTATAAACTGTCCCAGAAAACAGCACTTAAGTAATTTGTTTTTAAGTAAATAACAATGGTGGGGTAATTACTTACCTCTGGCTTCATTAAATGCCAGGTCACTAGAAGCAATTACAGTGGCATAAAGGTTTACTTTGCCATTCACTATTTGAGTTCAATAAATGAGTAGGCCTCTTTAGAAAGGCCTATTGTCCATTTTCCTTAGTGGCTTAGTTCTTAAATCAATAGTTAGCAAACTCTAGATTTTGCTTTTAACACATTTCAGCTTTGTGGAGCATTTGAAAAAAAAGGAAAGGAAGAATAAAGTTCAAATCAATAATATAGAAACCTTCTCAAGAATAAAGAAAAAAATATTACTAATTCCAAGGGAAAGTATGACGTTCACATTATTTCATCTGTCAGTCTCCCTTTTTTCAAAAACTGCCTCAGTTCAATATCTAGGGTTTTCAATATTTTTCAGGTGAGGACACTGAGATGAAGAGATTCGCAAAAAGTCACAGGTCACTTCGGATATGACAGAATGAGGCACAAATTCGTCTCTGCTAAGCTGCGAACACTGTGTCCTTTCCATTGCCCAGGGTAAGAAATATCTTTGACACTCTATACTCTGTGATTAGTTCAGTGATGCTCAAAATCTTATAAAGAGAGTGTAAGGGAGGGAGGGATAGAGAGAAGGAGGGAAAGTTCTTTCAGTCTAATTTCATTTCTACACTTCAGAAAGTGAAATGGAGATTTGACAACTATCTAATTAATTTGATCTGGGTAAACAGCTCAAATGGATCTTGGCTTAATACAGTGGTTCTCAAAATATGGTCCCTGAACCAGCAGTAGCATGCTCATCACCTGAAAACTTGCTAGAAATGCAAATTCTGGCTTTACTTCAGAGCTACTGAATCTGAAACTCTGGGGGTGGATCTCTCTGGTCTGAGTCCTCAGCAACCCACCTGGTGAGTCTAATGCATGCTCAGTTCTGAGAAACAGACTTGGAACTGTCTTAGTAGCAATCCAGCACTGCCTCTGTGAGCTGTTTGAACTTGGACAAATCATTTAACCTCTCTAAGGCTTAATTTCTTGATCTGTTAGAATAAAGATAATGAGTGCTTGTGACAGTCAAGGAAATGAGAAACAAGGAAAGATTGAGAGAGCCTGGCACAGACCAGAGGAGACTGGGGAGCATGTCTACGTGTAATGTGGTACCTTGATGGGGATCCTGGAACAGAAAAGAGGACTACTGCAAATTCATGTCGAAACCTAACACCCAAGGTGACAGTATTAGGAGGCAGGGAGTTTGGGAGTTGGTGAGGTCATGAGGGTGGAGTCTCATAAATAGAATTAGTGCCCCTATAAGGGAGACTCCACAGAGATCCTTTCTACCATGTGAGGTCACAGAGAGAAGATGGCCACCTATGAACCAGGAAGCAGTCTCTCACCAGACACAAAATCTGCCAGCACCTTGATCTTAGACTTCCAGCTTCTAGAACTACGAGAGACAAATCCTGCGTTTAAGCCACCCAGTCTTTGGTATTTTTATTGCTGTAGTCCAAACAGACTAAGACAAGGATGTTAATGGAAGAAATGGTGAAATACAAATCGAGGTGAAACCTGGTTAATAGTAACTTAACAATGTTAGTTGCTTAGTTTTGGCAAATGTACCCCAATTAACATAGGGGGAGGCAGGAGAACTAAAATGTTAAACCAAACTATGTTCAGAGACTGCAATATGCTGATTAGCCCACCACCAGACCACAAGGAAACCTGTATAACAAAGGAAGATTTCTGCAGGGATTGCTAGCAACCCATTTCCCTGCACCAGTGAAAGGGAAACAGAAGTCTTTAAGTGGCAGGGAAAACAGAAGAGTCTTTAAGTGGCGTCTTACACAAAATAAAGTCATTCATTCCCTATAGCTAAAATCATGGGGAACCTATGGATCAAAGGCTGGGGATTGCAAACAGGCCTTTCCACTACATCTTCCTACCTTTTCACACAACATACTCTCATCCTTCCTCATTGCATGCCCATATCACCAAAGGAAAAAAGGTAAACAAAGCCTTTTTAAACTGTAATGCACAGAAACTAAAAAATAATATATAAATTGAATTCTCGGACCATTCAGAGTCCCTCTCACTGTCCCTATTTCTCTCTATTGCTTCTGTCCTTCTGGGTCTTTCTTGGGCTTTCTCACTCTCTGCCTTTGAGAGGACCCCACGCTCTGTCTATGGAGTGTTACCACTTCTCTAATGAACTTTCCTTTTGACTAACTTTGGTGGGCGTTTGCATTCCTTCTTGCCTTAGCAAAGAACCCTTTTCTCGGTGCAAGGTTTGCAACCCCCCACTCAGGGAAGTTTGCGCTGTCTTGCATTATGATGATGTAAGAGATTGACAATGGAGAAACGCAATAAAGGGAGCACTAGAAATCTTTGCACTATCTTTGCAAATTTCTCTACATCTAAAACTGTTCCAAAATTAAATATTTTAAAAATAGACATAACAGTACCTAGCTTTCACAGATGATTAAAGATATACCGTAAGCAAAGTGTTCAGCACATAAGACCCCCACTAAAAAAGAACTGGGTTTGAACTGGCTGCAACATGGGCTGCAAGCATCGTTTCTCCCCCCATCCGTGCCTTTCTACAAACATCAGTGTAGCAAATAGAGTGGACACAGCAGCTTTTATCTCATTCTGAGTTCCCTTCTCCTTTCCCCACTCTCTGCGGAGCCCCCTCCCAAGAAGAGAGAGACAGAAGCCTTCCCACACTGCTATAACGACTTTTGAGTAGCTTGGACAAGATTTATTGTCAACAGCCCAGTAACAGCTGCCTGCATTCCTTATCCCTCCATCGCCTCTTGAATGTCAAGCCTTGCGACTGGAAGAGCACCCTTCATTTGGCTTTGCTTGTTTTAAGAATTATTTTTGCATAGCATTTTCTCCTCAGCCACCCAACCTCCACTTCCTGTCTTACACATCAAAGACAAATATGAAAGGAATGGCAGATTAATTCCAAATATTACCTAGTTCGAGCCAATTAATTTGATACACATTTGATTGCCCATAATCGCTCTTCAGGTAGAGCCTTTGCATTTCCCTTTCCTCCCACCGTTTGGACTCGTTTAGTAAATATGTAGTGATCAGAATTGAATTTGTCTCCTGGCACTTCCTTTTCTAAGCATAGCTGGAAGAGATGCTACCCCAACATCATTCTAAAGCCAATTTTCCCCATTTTTACATGCGTTTCATAGATCCTACCCTTGTTCCTCATTTGTAATCTTTCCCAGGTGGATTAGCTGAATAAATTCAGCACCCGCGTGGTGCACATTTATCTCCAAAGGTGACAGCAAAAGCACCATCAGTGAAAAAAACAACCGGAGGATGAGAGAGGAAAAAGACCAGCGGGCAGTTCCTTCTTCCTTAGCATAAGAACAGAGAGGCATCCTGAAGAATCTGTGGTTGGGGCTTGCTGGTTTTTGTTTCTTCTGCAATTTTGTTTTGTTTTTAATACATCTATTCTGACTATGCCACCATAAAGCAGAAGTTTATACCCAAAGTAAACACTGATTTATCACTGGGCCACATTAAATATGATCCTGGGGTATATCTTTCCAGACAGTGTTCACTCCCCGCTCCTGCCTCCTGCCAGGCTCTCCTTCAAGAGGATGATAAAATGACAAACCACAGCCAAGGCCTTCGGAGTGGAACAGCCCAGTGTCTGGGCGCTGATGTGTCTCCCGGGCTGGCATGCAGTTTCCAGCAAAGTTCACTGAAGTGCAAAATTTCTGAACTAAGGATTTAGACTCAGGGGTGGGTGAGGCTGGCATTTCACCTATGCCGAAAAAAGCTAGAGATTTACAGAGCTAAATGTCCTTCCCCTCTCGGACTTTCCTGACAACTTCCTGTCTGAAGCTCAGCTTCCTGCAGCTGGGATCACATCATTTCTGTTGTCCTGACAGCTGGCACACAGCCAGGCACTGAGCAGCATCGTGATAACAGCCCACATGTACTGAGGAGCCATCACTACACGTGCCCTTCAAATAGTAACTTATTAAAAGCTCCTGATAACTTTAAAAGACACAGACTACCATTATGCCCATTTTACACATGAGGAAATTGAAGTCCAGAGATGTCAAGGACATCTCCCAGAAACATGCAGCTGGGGACGGCAGAGACAGCATCTAAATTCAGGCAGTCTGCACACATCCTCCCTCAGAAAGCCTACCCTGAGCTTTCAATTTCGGAGTCTCAAGCCGTGGTATAAACTGAGATGAGGACAGGGAAGGTAAATTCCCCAGCATGCTGGAAAGAAAACAAATCAATTTCTATACAAAGCAAGCATCAGATAAAAAAACAAAACCAGAATCTTGAAACACACACATACACACCCTCACATTCACACATTTTTTTTTAATCAATAGAACAAGAGGAAAATTAAAAGTGTACCAAAAGCTTAGGCTGGATACAGTGATTACAGGGAACAGATTATTTTTCCTTTGGTATCAAACAAATTAGTAGATTTCAACTATGGCAAATCCCACACATGTCAGAAGAAATGACAGAAGGAAGCGATATTCTGCATCTTCCCAAGACTGTCTACCTTTGCACGTGCTGTTCCCTTTGCCAGGAATAACTCTTCCTTTGCCATTTAATAAGCTTGTTCTCATCCTGAAGACCCAACTTAGATATGCCTGCTTTGTGACGTTTTTTCCACTTCGCTTCTCTGTGCTTCCAAAAGACTGATTTTACCTTCTCTGTGGTACTCATTGTGCCTCATAATGCAGGGATCACAAACTCAGATGCCACAGGACCAGCATGGGTAAACGAAGGGGATGAGACGTAAGACAGTAGGGAGCAGTGGAGAGTGGAGAACTGGAGAAAAACTGCCCTGCTAAAAATGGAGCCACCATGAGCTCGAACCAACCATTGCCATTCGTGACTAACTAGTCTTGTATTGCTAAAGACAAATAAGTTTTTTCAAGAGTAGCCAGTTGCGATGGGTGACATTATGTGTCAATCTGACCGGGCCAAGGGATGCCCGGAGAGCTGGTAAAACACTATCCCTGGGTGTGTCTGTGAGGGCATTAGCAAGCCTATCAGTAGACTGAGTGAAGGAGATGGTCCTCACCAGTGAGGGTGGACGTTTTCCAAACCAGTGAAGCCCCAGGCAGAAAAAAAGTTCTCTCTGCCTGAGCTGAGACATCCATCTCTCCTGCCCTCAGACATTGGCACTCCTGGTTCCCAGGACTTCAAGTCTGGACTGGAACTACAGCACCAATATTTCCAAACTCCAGCTTGCAGATGGCTTACTGTGGGACCTCTCAGCCCCCATAATTGCGTGAGTCCATCCCTCATAATTATCTATCTATTTTCTTTCTATCTATCTACCTACCTACCTACCTACCTACCTGCCATCTGTCTATCATCTATCTTTCCTATTGGTTCTGTTTTTCTGGAGAACCCTGAAAAATACACCAGTCATCCAGATTTTTGTGGGACAATCCCTCAATTTGTAAATATTGGCATTAAATTTTTTTTATGTTTTAAATGCTTGCCACCAATCACCTCTGCCTACTGGTTCCGTGCTTATGCGTTTTCCTCTAAAACTAAATATTAAGGTCCTTAAAGGTTCAATAGTAGTTAAGAACATGGACCCGCATTAAAATCATGACATTGCCACTTGCCAGGCTGAGTGACCTTGAGTATATTACTTCACTTCTCTGTGCCTCAGTTTTCTCGTCCTTCATAAATTTGGAGGAATAATAAAGCCAACCCCTACGGCTGTTGTAAGAAGTCCATTAGCTAAAATGAATGAAGTACTGAGAATACTGCTTTGCACAGGATAAGTTCTCAGTAAGCATTAGTTATTACCATCATCATCATCATCATCATCAATCTTTATATCTTCAGTGCCTAGCACAACGCCTTCTCATAACTTATGTGTATTAGATATTTATTAAGCTGAGTAATATTAATATTCCTATGATGGACTAAAATTAAAATATTGAAATACTCAGGCAGTTAGGAAACTTCAAATCTGATACAAGTCTTCACAATCCCCCAGGCAGATTGGCTCTGTGGTAAAGGTGTCTTTTCAGATATCTGAGTAGGAACACATTTGTTACACAAAGTTGTCTCTAAAACTTGGGCGGATTACAACTCTCTCAATAAACCCATAGGTGGCAATGAAAGAGAACTAAATAGCAATGTGTCCAGCTGAAATACTCACCTTCCCAGCCTCTCTTATAGGTAGAGGTGGCTATGTGATACATTTCTGACCCGTGAGAAATAGATGAGCATCCTTGGGGAGGATGCCCCTTCCCACAGCAAAGATTCTCAAGGAAGAAATGTTTTTGCCCTTCACCCTTTACTCTCCCTTTTTGCTGCCTGGAATATAGAAATAATATCTGGAAGTACAACATGGTCTTGAGACCATGAGGACAAAAGCCATACACAAAAGTTTGTAGAGAAAGAACGTAGAAGTGCCTGGTTCTTGGATGACTTCTTTGAACAGCTATATCGTTACTTCTGCTGTAATACCTGTTTTGAATTTGCCCTAGTGTGACTGATATCATAGGGAGCAATCTGAGCATAGTACAGATTGCACTTTTGCTTGTATGTAATTTCATCCATGAGAAACACCAGGTAAATGCAGAATACTCCACCCAGCTGAACTGAGCTGTGTACCCTTCCCACATCCATTTCCACAGGCAAACTTCAAGTCTTTTTCAAGATAAAGTGTCATATTCATTACACTATTTATGTGTTTCTTAAACATTTAATGTATGTAAAAATCTGCTACTTTTTTTAATTAAGTTTCTATCTTTTGTTAATGTGTCCCTGATGTTTTTGAATGTTGTGCCCCAACCCCATTTTCCCCGTAAGCTTGTGATTTCTACGGTACAATTTTGCATAGCACAGTGATTTTTAGCAGATGTATCCTATTATAGTAGAACTGACTCTATCCTCAGAGGACTGCTTACCTCTGGGCTTCTTGTCGGGTGATAAAAGTTGGATGATAAGTTATAATGTTTAAGCAACTATTTGTTCCGTGCAGTCAAGCACATTCCCAGTTGATACATAAAATCTAGAATTAGAACTTCGGAGATTTGTCGAGGGTGACAGAGGATCTTATTCTAGGTTTATTTGCAACACCAGATTGCTTAGGCCAAAATGTCAGAATCTCTTCTGTTAAGTGTCCCTCCATCTTCCCCCACCCCCAGCCCTGACCATAGTGAATGAAAGACTACTGTGTTATACTGGGAACAGGGAAGGATTGATGGGAGAGAACTTTGGAAGCTATGATAGTTTGGAATTTACAACGTCTTTGCAACAGCCTCTCTCCCCAAGTAAGGTGTGGCCAGGGCATTTCAAGAGCCCCATGCTGTGGAATGCTGAAATCCTTCCCAAAGCTGTGAAGGGTTCTCCCTGGATGATTCAGGGAGTGCGAGACTTCCCCCACTTCTGACACGACTCTGCCACTTTAACTTTCCCCTGCTCCCACTGCTACAAGTGCTAGTGACCTGAGAAATGCATCAAGTACAGGTTCAATGTGGGTTTTCATTGTTATTAATGAAAAAGGTCCAATTTTCAGCAGTGCATGGAAAAAAGACTGCCTGTAACGTGAGATTCACAGTTGGCACCTGACCCCATTGCTCTCAACTCTGTGACCTGAGAGCTGGGTTGAGGTCTCAGCTCTCCTCACATGCAGATCTTCCTAGTGTCCCTGGGAAGCCAGGGGTACTTCCCAGACACCAACTGTTATCAGAAAATTTACCTTTATTGTTTTTATTCTTGTTTCTTATTGGTGGGGTAATAAGATGTATAGACGCTTGGGGTTTTATAAGAATGGTCATTTCAGGCTTTTAGATAAATCTTCATGAACAAATGCATGCGGACTATCAGAGTGAGCTTTCCGGCCCAGCTCTGGGTTCAATGTGTGACCACAAATGTCCAGATTATATAAGTAGACCAATCACTTTATTCCTTTCAACCCAGGAGTCTTTGTCGTGACAGTACAGTAGCCACAACAGAGGACTGGGTCCTGGGAGCCAAGACAGAGTTATGAAATCAAAGTTTTTTTATGTCCTGGCCTCCTGTCTGCTCTGCCAGCCTCTTGTCATTTTCAGCTCCCCCGCCTTTCGCACATACGAGTTAAACCAGGCAGGGGTGAAGTGATGGCCAGGATTCATCCCCTGTGCTGCTCCATTTGAAGGGGGCTATTCCCCAAGAGGCAGATAGTGTCCCTGGAGGTTAGAAAAGCCTGTCCAACAGTGCTAGCCTCAGTGATTTGAAAGACACAGGGGAGGCGAGAAGGAGGGAAGGCACTGAGAGCTGACAGAGCCACTGGCCTCAAAAGTCCTTGGGCAGATAAGCCCTGATGAAAATTCTCTTTGCAGGGGATGAGGGAGGACAGGCAGCAGCCTCCTTCCTGAAGTGGCACTTTTAGAGATGGGACCTGAAGCGTTGATGATTTTCCTTCTGAGGGATGGAGTGGGTAAATGAAGTCATTTTCCACAGTCTCCCATCCCCATTTGAAGTCTCTGATTGGATATGCACAGCTTCCTGGGGAGCAGAGTGACAGAAACCTATACTTCAAGGAGAGGATTGCTCTAGGAGGTGCAGGGGCTTTGCAGCCAACCCCACTGCTAGTGTGCAGTGTCCTGAATCCCTCTGACTGTGAGAAGTTTTTGTAGGAGCTGGGAATGGGGAGTGGGGAATAGACCCACACAAATCTAACTCAGCTGTAAACAATTTGACACAGTAGCCATTTCATAAAGCCTGACTGTTGATGCATTAATGAAATTATAAAATAACTTTTAGGAGGAGGATGACAAAAACATCTAAGAGACCCAAATTCTCATTTATAATAATAGAAAATCAGTGATTAATATTTCAAATTGATAACAAATTGAGGCCATCACATACATATTATTTAGAAATATGGAGGCAACAGGACATTTGATTAATAAGCAACAGAGAAACCCTGCTCTACTGTCTTTTAAATCTGTTAGCCTTTAGGTAAAGGACAGACCTTGGATTAACATGGCATGTATGACCCTTCTTGAGTGGTGCAGCAAAGACTCATCCACAACAAACTCTCCACCATGTGTAGAAGAGCCATGTTTTATGCCCATAATTTTCCTTATACCTAGAAATGGTTTCCTCCATCCCTCCATCTGGTGAACCTATTTATGCCTTCCCGCTGACAAAGTTAGTCCCTTCATCCTCTGGTTCCCATGGAGTGGTGCTTGCTCCTCAGTTTGGCAGTCTTGTACTCTACGCTAGTGTCACCTCACAGTGGCTGCAGGGTTGGCTCTGGGAAGGGTGGGAAAGCAAGCCCAGACGATCAGAGCCAAAGGGGCTGGTCCAACGCTCTTGTTGAGAATGCTGGGATATATTCTCTTTCCACTAAATTTGCTAAGAGAAGAGAATATGGGCTTAGATTTGCCAACAGTCGTCTTGTCCCCAGTAGAGGAAACTTGACTGAGTGAGGCCAACACAGAAAAAAGCTGAGAGAGAATGAGACATATTTGTCTTTTATTATTGTTGTTTTGTTGTTGTTGTTGTTTTGTTGTTGTTGTTGTTATAAAGTACACATAAAATTTACCATTTTAAACATTTTTAAAATATGCAATTCAGTGACATTTAGTACACACTCAATGTTGGGCCACATCACTAGTTCCAGAATTTTTTTTTTATTATTCCAAAAAGAAACCTACTTATTCAGCAGTCACTCCCCACTCCCACACCCCACTACCCCTGTAAGAGCTAATCAGCTTTCTGTTTCTGAATTTGCATACAAGCAGAATCACGCATTCTTTGTCTTTTTACGTCTTGCTCATTTCACTTACTTTAATGTTTTCATTGATTATTCATGTTGCAGCATGTATCAGAACTTTTGTTGCATGGCTAAATAATGTTCTATTGTATGTATATAATACATCTTGCTTATCCATTCATCTATTAATGAACATTTGAGTCATTTCCACATTCCGGCTATGAACAAGTATTCATGTGCAAGTATTTGTTTAATTCCCTGTTCAGTTTTGGGGGTATATACCTAGGAATAGAAATTGTGTTTTGTATGGTAATTCTTTTTTCTTTTTGAGAAACCACTAAACTGTTTTTCATGGTGCCTGCCCCATTTTTCCATCCCCACCAGCAGTGCACAAGTGCCCCATTTCTCCACATCCTCACCAATATTTGTTGTTATTGTTGTTGTTGTTTATCATCCCAGTGAGTACGAGGTTGCATCACATTGTACTTTTGATTTGCATTTCCGTAATGACTAATGACATTGAGCATCTTTCCGTGTGCTTTTTAGCCATTTGTATATCTTCTCTGGAGAAATATCTATCGAAGTCTTGCTCACTTTTTTTAAATTGGGTTGTTTGGAGAGACACACTCTTGATGACATCACTTGAGCTCTGGGTCCAGGCATGCCTCAAGTTTTACCCTTGTCGGTTATAGGAGCCAATGTATTTCCTTTTCTGATTCAACCATGTTCAATATGTCTCTGTCACGCACAGTCAAAAAGTCCTGACAATTGGGCTAAGTCTGGGGCAACAAACCTGGGTTCAGTCTACCACTTAAGTCACCAAACAGTGGCCCATAAAAATGAATTGCTTCTGTAGTTATGTTTATTTCTGCCAGAACCTTTTTTTTTTTCAACCAAGTGACAACTATTTTTAAATTAAGGAGTTTTTTTTTAGGGTAGTGAAAATACTCTGTATGATATTATAGTGATGAAATCCATAGTGTCCAAATCCATAAAATGTACAACACCAAGAGTGAACCCTTAGGTAAATAAACTATGAACCTTGGGTGATTATGATGTGTCAATGTAATTTCATCTCTGGTAAAAAAAAAAAATGTTTTACTCTAGTGAGTAATAATGATAATGATGGAGGCTATGAATATATGGGGGTGGGGGTATATGAGAAATTTCTTAAATTTCCTCTCAGTTTTGTTGTAAACTTAAAATTGCCTGCAAGAAATACAGTCTTTAAAAAAAATTAGAGTTTTAACTAAAATATGAAGAATGACAGTGAACTAGGCCACCCAAAAGCTGTCTCCTTGTGTATATCAAATACTCTCTGATTTATTAAAGTACTGCCTTTTTCATTTCATTCATGGGGCTTTCCTATCTGGCCCCAGCAGATTTTGAATTTACAACTCCTGACTTAAATGATGTGTAAATTTAGCTAGGTTTTTTTACCCTCCTTTTTTCTCAGTGGTGAAAGTGAGAGTGATAACATACTTCGAAGGTTGATGTGTGTTTTACGTACGAAGTACTAATAGTTGTTATTGCTATTTTTTTATTATCATCATTATAGAGGACTATCATGGTAGACAAATTCTTAGGGTGACCCCCATCATCCCTGTTCTGTGTGTTCCCCTCCTTTAAGTATAGACATGACCTGCAACTTGCTTCTAACCAAGGGACTAGAGCCAAGATGACAGGCTATCCATGGACACATGACATAAGCTTGTAGCACCTGTCCTGCTGGAGTCTCTCTTATTTGTTGGTTTTGAGGAAGCAAGCAGCAATCTTGAGAAGCTCCATGTCGGTAAGAATTACAGGGGGCATCTAGAAACCAAAGACAAGAAACTGAAGTCTCTAGTCCCACACCAGGGACCTCACTTCTTCCAGCAGCCATGCGAGCTTAAAAACAGAATCTTCTTCCTCTGAGCTTCAGATGAAACTACAGCCACAGTTGATACCATGCCATCAAGCCTCGCAGAGAACCCAGTTACACCATGTCCAGACTCCTAACCCAGAGGAACTGTGAGATAATAGATGGGAATTGTTTTAAGCTGCTAAGTTCATGGTAATTTTGCTATGGAGTAAAATATAATGAATACATTAAGTATTAATGTACTAAGTATTAATACATTATTAAGTGGTAATACATTAAGTATTAATATACATGAACTAGCAGGAAGAATATAGAAGTGGTCTAGATAAGAAGAGAAAAGAAAAATGACTTGTTGTCGATTTCTGATCATTCCAGAACAGCAGTCAGTCACGTGGACAAACACCACAAAATGCTTCATTTCCCCAGTTTCCAAGGCTGATTTGCCTCATTCCCCATTCTTCTCAAACACTGCTTTTGACTGTCAAAGAGAAGTTTCATGCTAATGAGACATTCCACTAGAAAAGATGGATGATCCCGGGGTTGGAGAGCAAAGAAAGAATCTTATTCGGTAAATCCTAACTATAAAACCAGTATTTTGGGCCCTAACTTATAATAAAACGCCCCATGAAGACTTGATAATGTACATTACTGGAGCATGAAGATGGAGGGAGAGTCCCAGCTTTCCAGCTGCCAGACAGCTTATGTGAAGCTGTAAAATGCAGAGATGAATGGCCTCTTGCAGCCATAAATATATATTTTTTTCTCTTCAATGGGTCCTGGGGGACAAGAATCCGGTTATAATTGGATGTGTTGCAATATTGCTTTTCATTTACAATCATGGCACTAAGAAAATTAAAAGGAATGGCATAGGTTTGAGTGCAGGGATGATTGAAAATGGTGCTTGTCAATATGCCAGGGCGGGCTGCTTTTTCTAGCCCACCCCCTCCCCCTTTCTTTGCTTGGCACATGCTTTGCAGCGGAACTATAGTCTTGGGATGAAGCAGCCGCTGTGAGACTGTAACTACTGCCCTTCCTTCGGCAGCCATTCAAGACGGGGCACATTTCCTCAGCTTTTCCTCTGTGTTTTGCCCACCTCAAACAGAGTATGACATAATTATCCAAGTTCAGGAATCAATGAAAAGATGAAACTCTAATTTCTCCTGTCTTATCCCTTCCACTTTTCCTCTCAGTTCTCCACAGTGGACTAAACAGTCATCACCCCCAACCTTCGTGTTTGTTTGTTTCCATGACATCCTGTCTGTGAATGCATTTACTAATGAGAGGATGTTAAAGGAAACAATATATGTAAAATACGTTGTATTTAGTGCCTAATGCATTGTAAGTGCTTAATAAATGGGGCATTTCCTTTCCTTCATGTCACTCCCCTCCTCCTTACCCTGGCCTTGCTCTCACATTCTCCCTGAAAGACTTCAGGACTGGTCCCTTAATCCAGCGGTGCTCAAAATGTGAATGTGGCTCCTGGACCAGCATCCATGTCACCTGAGGACACACTAGAAATGCAAACTCCCAGGCAAAGCCAGAACCAACTGAATCTGAAACTTGGGTGATTCCCAGGCAACCTCAAGAGTGATTGTTATGACTCCAATCCCTTTAAGTGCCAAATGGATCATCCCATCAGTACCGTTTACCACACATTCTAGATTCACTGGAATTATTTTTGGGGGGAAGGAAAAAACGGAAGACGGGTTGTCATTGCATAAAAATCTCTTTGAGAAATTTCTCTTGCTACGATTGGGTTGTGAGAGGCTTTAGTTTGAATATTAGGTATAACTTATTGATGAATTCCTCTCTGGCGCCACTTCATGCATCTTCTGTGTTTGTACACACCTGCTTTCAGAGATGTGCCTTTGAGGGTATGCCAGCTGGCTCTCAAGAAATAAGACGCCCTGGTATGCAGCATTTGCCAATTTCTATCATGTAAACACTCCCGCCTTGGCCTATGTCAGGCTACCAAGATGACATCCCTAAATGCAGAGTTGGGAAAAGACACATGCCATTGGCTCTCACAAACCCACGCCAGCTGGTTCCACCACCCCACTGTCTGCTTTCCAGCTCAAACCAACATTTCTCACTGCAGTAGAAAAGCTGAAGACAGCTTCTTTGGCACTGCCCTTCACCCAGGGCCCTGCTGCTGGGGAGGAGGGGATGTTGCAGCCTTAATACTTAGGGAAGTAATACTCAGGGACACTCTCCCTGGCAGTTCTGTCCCTTCTGTTTATGCCAGCCTTATGGGAGGAGGACTTCTGATTGGTGACAGCTTGAGATAGTAAGTGGGGCACATTGGACTTGTCAGCCAGGGTACTATGATAAAGGCAGGAACCAGCTAGATTCTTCCTCTTTCCACTTTGTGCTCATGCAGGTGGGCCCCCTTCCCACTTTTTATCTTTCTTTTTTTGTCATGAAGCAGGAAGACAAAGCAATGTCTGGCTTCTCCTCCAGTGGCCAGTGGGGTCTGTGGGCCTAGAGTAGCTCACACACCCAGTTCTAGGGAGTACAGTCCAGGAAGCCTTCTTGGACTTTCACAGCCAGACACACATCCAAGAGAAGTCTACTTGTGTGGGACAGAGAAAGGAAGGCACCAGGCACTGTGTCCACCATTACTGCAGCCTGCATTTCACTTCCCTCTTGACCGTGGTCCTTGTGTTGGCATCGGCCTTAGTCATGTACCCTAAAGTCCTAACCCCTAGTTCATTGCTTTGAAAACAGCAGGTACTTAATTCTTTTTATGGCATAAGAAGAGCCTTGGTTTGGTGTCAGACAGTCCTGAATTCGAATCCCACTCTATCACTTATGGACCAATGGCTCTCAAACAACCACTCAACCTCTCTGAGCCTCAGTTTCCTCATCAATAAAATGGTAATATAAGAACTACCTCTCAGAAGGAGTCAAGTTGAAGGAGATGATTGTATAAGGCAGCTAGATTGGTGGCTGGTAAACAGCAGATGCTCAATAAATGACATGCTTTTAAGTCTTGTTTCATGGTATCTTGAGCCAAAAGGCTCAAGTTCAGCCCTTTATGAGCTTCTTATTCCTAAAGATCCTGTATGTCTCCTCTGCCAATCTCCCTCCCCAGGAGAGCAGACCCTACAGGGGAAGGTGGGTCCCAGGGCCATCAGCCCAGTCCCATGTGGTAGTTGCAGTGCATACCCTGCCTCCTCAAGCCCAGTCCACTCAGACAAAGTTTCCCTCTACACAAAGTAAGTTGAAGGCAGGGGGCCATTCTCTCCACCACCTAACAGCCTGCCGTAAGGGAAATAGGGCTAAATCCGAGTTCTCTGCCTCCCTGTTTAAGGGCCCGAGGAATCAAAGGATGTGGCTGAGCACATGTTTCAGCATACTTGACATTTCCAGATACCTTTATATACAGTGGTGTGCCTAGGAGCTGATAAGGAACCTCCAGGTTGGTTAAGGTAGATTCTCATGTGTCTCACTTAATGAGCACACGAATCCCCCAGGGAATCATGTTAAAGTGCAGATTCTGATTTAAAAACCCTGGGGCAGGGCTGAGATTTTGCTTTTCCATCAAGCTCCAATGTGAGGCCAATGCTGCATGTCCATGGGCCATACTTTTAATAATCAAGTGTTGAACTGTAATGAGACCTCAGGATGGGAAACTAAGGAAATAGCAGCCCTCGGGATAAAAAACCACAGTCAACTGACTCCAGAAACAAATGAGGTTCTCTAATGCTGCCTTGCAAGCATTTAGGAAATGAGAAAAGTTTGGCTTCTGACTATATAAAAACTTCAGGAAGATAAAGTTAAGCTTATTTGTGTTTTTATATTTCTATCTTTAAAAATTATTGGTTGTGTGCAAATGCCATTATTTTCTTTTATGACTTCATGCTTTTATTACCATGACACAATCCAGTCATAAATTCTAGTTATTGTGATTTTGAATTTAATTTAGAATTTTATTTTATGTTATAATCATGCTTAGAGGGAAATGCAAAATCAGTATATCATGCTCTTGTGTTTTATTGGTTAGGGTTTAAATACATTTGTTCATTTGACTGCTCACTAATTGCATTCTTAAATATAATATATTGTAGTGCTATTTTTCTGTATTGCACACAAAATATTTTAAGGCCATAGAATCTTGTGAAACCAATGCATCAGTGATTCCTTTGAAGAATTTCTTGAAACTGACTCTTCAAAGATGCTATAATGTGGTGGTGTCTATGTGACATCAAAAGCATCTGAAGCAAAACTATTTTGTCTACACTAAGTTGAATTCTGGGGTAGTTACATATATGAAGACAGAGAGGAAAAAGCACCCTGGCAAATGACTGATGTTCACCTCACATCATGCTCACAGCAAGTAAAGATGGAAACCAGACCAAATAACAAAAAAGGAACTAAAGCATCAAAAGATAAATAGGAAACCAGGAAAGCCACAAAGCACCTATGCATCCTGATGAAATTACAGTTCACTTTAGTCTAATTAGTAGCAGCCTCCAGGGGAATCCAAACCATAGCTAGAAATAGTGGCTAAAATACCACAAGGCAGGTTCTCCCTCAGAGATGATGATTCTGTCAAGTTATAGTAGAACTTGGCTAATTCTGTCACAATACAACCCAAATTTAAAAAGTGGAATTATTTCAGAAAGCAAGACCCTACTGTGAGGGAAGCCCAGATGTATGAGGCAAATATTGCCATGATAATGTTCTGTAACAAATACCCTACCGCCTCAAAATCTCAGTCGCTTATAAAAACAAGCATTTATTCTCATGTTCATGAGTCTGTTGATTGGGTGGTTTGGTGGATCCAGGCTGCAATCAGCTGGGTGCCTCAATTCCAAGCTGTAGATTTCTTTGGTTTAGATTTGCTCCAGGGCTCCAAATTGAAGGAGCAGTGGATGTACATCATGAAATTAAGTTTCTGCTTTCTTTCAACACTGTTATCCTAAGCATATGGCTTCCATCCCTACAATTGCAATTGCCTTGGGGTGAAAAAATGGCCACTAGAGCTCCAGATACTACATTTATGTACCAGGCAGAAACAAGGAGGAAATGTGGAAGGGCAAAGGGTGTGCATTTCAGCTGCTTCAACTGAGTTAATTGGGGGATGCTGTTGATGTTATTTCTGGGTACCATCTAAAATTTAGCTCATGCACTATAGTACATGTGTGTTTCACTCTTTAGACACAAGTACCTGGGTGCACATTGGTCATTCCTGAGTCTGTCTGCTTTGAAACACTTTTCTCTCCCTTATTTCCTGGATTCTTGTACCACCAGAGTTAGTCGATATTATACAGGAATATGTTGGATGGTTTTCCAGGAAGCCTTCTTAAAGAAGGTTGATTCATCTAAAAAATGTACTTTTTTTCCTGGCCCCTGGATTCCTACTTCCTGCATGGAAAAGCTGATGTGATTGCAGGAGTTTCAGGAGCCATGTTAAACCATGAGGCACTTTGCCTATGAAAACCTACATTTTGGTGAAGAAAAAAAAATGTAAGGAATGTAGGTCCTTGATTACCATGAAGCCACACTACCAGCTCTAAACTCTTACCTCTGGACAAGAAAAATAAACATTTATTTAAGCCACTGTTATTTTGATTTTCTATTATAGCAGCTGCTGAGCCTTAACCTAATTGATACCGTGATACTTAGCTTAAAGATTTCATTTTGAATGTGAGTTAATTCACTAGCTCAGTGGTTATCAAACCTTGCCATGCATCAGAGTCTCTGGAGGGCTTGTTAAAACATGGCTTGCTGGGCTGCATCCCCAGGGTCCCTGATTTGTTCATTCTGAGGTAAACTGAGTGTCTGCACCACTAACAAGTCCCTGGAATGTTTATGCTGATGTTTCAGGGACCATACTTTAAGAACCACTATGCTGGCTCATTCTTAGTTCATTTGAATCATTTTCTTTTTACAGACTGTGAAGAAAAGAAGCCACTGGGAACTGAGTCAATGTTTTTACTTTTCTGGCTTTTTGAACCAAAAATTCCTTTCTCAAATGTAGAAAACTGTACCTTTCACCTGATTTTTTTCTTTTTGGCAACATGTTCCTCCATGACTACCATTATAAGAAACCTTGCTAACTTGCTAACATGGACTTTTGATCCTGGCAGAGATCCATGCAATTAATATAAATCTACAACTTACGAGCACTTTATCTTGTACATTTTCTCTTTTCCTTTTATCTCAAATGCCAGACTTTTCACAGACAACAGCTCAAAATTGTGTTGCAAAAGTTCTCGTGTTTTATGACTTTTGGTTTTGTTCCTTTATTTTGCATTTGAAGATAGCTATACACATTTTTTTTCTTCTAACATGTTATTTTGATTCATTATCTCTAGAGCAGGTCAGTTTACTCCAAGGCCAAGCATGAATTTTTTTCTTCAGAGTTCTTTCCAGTTGACCCATGTTTTTTTCTCTTCTAGAATATTCAAAACAATGGTAATATATCACTTGAGAATTTTGTTATCACTCTGCATCCTTCTGTATTTTGGTGATCACTTCCTGGTTTCCCCTAAAAACTACCTGCCCCCCCCCACCGGTGGCACAGGTAGCCAATCAGAGCCCATATTCTCTTTGTTTTGGGCTAAATTGTGCCCCCCCCCCTTCATATGTGAGAGTTCTAATCCTTAGAACTTCAGAATGTGATTGTTTTTGGAAATAAGGTCTTTAAAGAGATAATTAATTTAAAATGATGTCATTGTGGTGGTCCTAATTCAATCTGACTGGTGTCCCTATAAGAGGAGGAAAGTAAGACACAGACACATAAAGAGGGAAGACCATGGGAAGACATAGGGAGAACTCTGCCATCTACAAGCCAAGGAGAGAGACCTCAGGAGAAGCCAACCCACTGATATCTCCATCTCAGATTTCCAGCTCCAAGAACAGTAACACAATAAATCTCTGCCACTTAATACACCCAGACTGTGGTTTATATTATGATGGCCTGAGAAAACTAACAGTACCGCTGGCCCTGGGGTTCACAAGCTTTTTTCTGTAAAGGTCCAGACAATAAATATTTTAGTCTTTGTGAGTCATAGAGTCTCTGAGGCAACTACTCAACTCTGCCACTTTAGCCTCAAAACAGCCATAGACAACACTCCAAATGAGTGCATGTGACTATATTCCAATGAAACATTATTAACAAAAACAGGCAGGTTGTCCTCAGACTGTGATTTGCTGGCTTCTGTGCTAGATAATTGATTCAGGAGTAAACAAGTGACTGAAGCCTGGCCAATAACATGACTCTGTGCTTCTAGCCAAAATGTTTCAATACCCAATTAGAGTGACTGTTAGAGAGTCAGTAAAAGGCATTCTTTCCAGTAGACTATAGTTATGAGAATTTGAGGATGTAGCTATTGTTTTCAGAATAAAACCCAAAGTCCTTTGTATGGCTCCAAGGCATTCTGAACTTCAGGTCTACACATGCCACCTGTCATCTCTTTTTACCAGAGACCAAAATCCAGTAGATGCATATAAATGGCTCTAGAACAAATAAGCAATAATCAACAATTTAATTTTCTAAAATACTTAAATGAATGGTCTTGGCTGCTTGCTTGGATTAAGTTCACTAGCGATCGCTCAATTGTACTGTTTGAAAACAACCTCAAATAGCATATTATGCTGTATTTACTTGGTACCTATATAATAGGAGCTTTAAAAGGAAAACAAGACCCTGAGGAAAAAGGAAAAAATAAGCCATTTATCCAGATTCTCTGAAAATGCCCAGGAACAAAGCAACTTTGAAAAAGATTCTAAGTCATGGAGATTCAGGGCTGGCTAAATTTTTTCTTCCAACTAAGTTATAAGATTTAAATCTAGATCATTAACAGGACAATTCAATGTAGTTTCCCAATATGGGTATAATGAGAGAAAATATTAGAGTTCAAAAATTTGAAAATCAGACATTATTTTCTTTTCAAACTGATATTTATTTCTGTGGAGTAATTGTTAACAAATATAAATGCGAGCTGGCTTGGGTCAAATAGGTCTTAGTGCTTGGTGTTGGTTAAAGCAGACTAAGTTATGCTGCTGTAATAAATAATACCTAAATCTCAGAGGCTTTATTTACACAAGCCCTCTCTGTGAGTCTGGCAGCTTTCTGGGGAAATTGCCCTCCCTGTTTTAACTGTTTTCATCTGTGGCACTTCCATTTCAACAGATGCTTCACTCCAGAGGGAGAAAGAATGTGGAGAGTCACACACTGGCTCTTAAATGCTTTCGCCCAAGAATAACAGGTGACACTTCTACTCCCAGCCCATTGGCCAGAAGTAGTCACATGATTTTATCAACTGCAGGGTGCTGGGAAATGTAGTCTTTTAGGTGTCCAGGAAGATGAGAATGGGAAATAGCGATTAGCACAGTGAGATACTTTCAGAAGGAAGAAAAGGGAGGGCAACAGATTTTTTGCAAACCAATGAGGAGGAAGCAGAGAGAGGTAAGGGATGAGAACAAGTGTAGGAGAGGAGACAGAATTCATTTGCTACTCATTTATATTGTTCCTCAAAATACACCTGTGTTCCAATGCCTGTTCATGACACAGTTCACTGACCTGTGGTATGAGGAGGAAAATAAGGAACATGTCATTGTAATGCTAAATTGACAATACGGTTCTTCATCATTGCTAAATTGATGATCATGATGGACCTTTCTACATTTTTTGGTTTTAAAATGTCATTTATTTTATAAATTGATGTTGGTCATAGTAATTGCTAATCTAAAATCCTTACTTGGCAAAATAAAAAGTTGCCAACTGCCCATAATTTTCCCCATTTTTATAAGTTACTATGTCAATCTGGTAAATGAAATTCTGGGAGCCACTGCCTACAGCTTCCTTTAGTTGTATAAGAATATCTGCTTTTTTGAACACTCTCTCTGTGCTATTTAGCATATTTCCTCATTCTTCCCTCACAACAACAAGAAGAAAGGTATTATTATCTCAAATTTACAGAGACTCAGGAGAAATCAGTCCTGGTTATAAATCCTCAGTCGTTCTACTTGTCAGCCCTACAATAAACCCCTTATTCTTTATTACACCTGTGGTTCTGCTTCTATAACCAAACTCTGGCTGATATACACAGGGATTTTCATCTCAGGGTCTGTTTCTAGGGATTCTAATTTAAGACAGAGTGCTTAATAAATGGTGGGCTACTTGATTTATCATGGCCATGTGGTTAACTAAGGTAATGCTGGATCTCAGTCCAGAACTACACGACCAAAGTCCATGTTCTTTTCTCAGAGCTTTGAATTTAGAGGAACTTTCGGGTCACACTCACCTGGTACATATTGGCAGAAACTCCTTCAGAAGTATCAGAATGATATTTAATACTTAAGTCCATTCATTAAGCATGGCCCACCTGTACACCAGCCATAAAAAGGGGATATCTTTGCAGAGAATTTTGCAGCAGGGTGTCAGAGCAGAAACTGACTAATTGTCAGCACAGGTGTTCTAGTTGAATATTGATAGCTGGTCTGAAGTCAAAATAGAGTATCTCTGGCTCTTCCTACACCAGCAGGTGTTCCTCACTCCTGATGCCCAAAATGTATGTGTTTTCTAAGACTGTAAAAATAGACACCTCTCACATTTCTCTATAGAAATGCTTAGGAACAAACATTTGGGAAGCAGCATATGTCTTATATGAAACTGTTCCACTTTTACAGGGGATTTGCTAAGTCTGATGTGCAAGCATAGATATTTGTATATTCATAAATTTCTAGTGCTGGTGCCTTTGAAATGCACTGTTCCTGAGAAAGGTAGAAAGGGGAAGGACAACTGAATAAACATTGCTTTTTAAAAGAGTTCTTCACTAAATAGGTTTAAATATTCAAATTGCTTTATGTTGTTAACATCCTAAATATTATGAATTAAGATTAAAATATTAAACTTTAAGTGGGATATTAAGAAGTCTCAAATAAAATGTAATATTTTTCTTATTTAATAAAGTATTACTACCACATGAGGCAAGTTTTTATACCAAATATTTTCTATTTATGTAAATTTTTAACAATTTCTCTTATATCTAGACTTTTTTCTTAATAAATGGAAATAAGTTTTATAAATAATGAGTTATTTTAAAACTACTTTTATTCTGAGACTTCAAAAAACACACAGAACATACTTTCTTTTGAGTGCTTTATAACTTGGGACTCATAATCCATTGTCATAAAATATTACAGATCTTATTATTCATAGACAATATTTTGGTGGAATAGTTCACTAAATGATGCCAAGATTTGCTTTAAAATTATTCATGTTGGAGACCTATAAAAAGGTACTAAAGCATAAGGAAAGAGAATTATTCATCCTAAAGACTCAGAGAAAAACCATAAATTGAAAAGAATTTTCTAAAAGAAATGGACAGAATTTTTTAAAATACTTTTTGATAAATAGTAATTTTATATCTATATATCTATGGGTAAATGATAGATGGATGAATAGATGGATGGATACACAGACAGATAATCAAGAACCCTCTGTAAAATAAAGTTAGGAAGCAACAGAGATGAAGGCAAAAAAGTAAAAAAATGAAAAGCCAAATGAAATGAAAAAAAAAGAATTCAAAGAAATCTAAGCTGTAAAAGAAGAATTAAAATCACAGTAGAGATAGTTTAAAAGAGAAAGGACACTGTAGAAATCTGTTATAGAGAACAAATTTGAAAAATCCTCAAGAATATTGAGAAGGGAAAAACAATGAAAATTATTTTTTTCAAGATACAAGTACAAAAGCAGTAATCATAAAACAACTTATCAGCTATACAGACCAAACACGTTTGTTGTGGCAATAAATATAAATGAACTAACTTTCCCTGTCAAAGAATTTCAAATAAGGTTTTAATAAATAAAACTTGATTTTGCTTAAACTATGTATACCGAAAAGGAAGATTAAGGTAATAGAGGAACATCTATTAGGTAAATACAAATAAAAAATGAAGCATGGGTGAGATAAAGAGAGAACTCGGCATCTATTCACATGTGCATGGACAGGCACCCATAGAGTGGAATGTACACATCTCCTCCCACCTCTACATTTGGTGACATCACATTGTTTTTGGAGAGCTGGTTTACCAGCTCACTACTATCTATATTTCTTGCCTTCACTCCACCTCTCAAATCTCCCAGTTTTATGGTTATAATTTGTCCTTTTGGATCCTAGTTATTATCATTAAAGTACTTTCTTTATTGTGATGTTTAATTTTATGTGTCAGCTGCACTGGTCCCTGGGGTACCCTGATATTTAGTCAAACATTATTGTTGGGTATTTCTCCAAGGGTGGGTTTTTGTTAATAGGATTAACATTTTATTTTTTCAATTTAATTTAATTTTTTATTTTTTACACAGAATGATTGTTCTTAATTTTGGATTATTGTATACATTTTTAAATTTGTCTGCAGTGAGAATGTAGTCTATTTTATTTTTTATTTTTTTAATTTATTTTTTTTATGGTGACATTGGTTAATGAAATCCAATAAGTTTCATCTGTACAGTTTAACAGTAAGGCATATATATATATTTACACTGTGTGTTCACCTAACAGAAAGTTAGATTTCTTTCTGTTACCACATATTGGACCCCCTTTACCCCATCTACCGCACTCCTCCCCATACCCCCTACCTTCTGGTAACCACTAGTCTATAGTCCATGTCTATGAGTCTCTGTTTGTTTGTCCTCTTCATTTGTTGCTTTTAGGTTTATATCTCACATTTAAGTGATATCATGTGATTTTCAACTTTTTCTGTCTGGCCTATTTTGCTTAGCATGATTAACTCGAGGTCCATTCACATTTTAATCAATAGAGTAAAACAGATTGCTCTCCATAATGTAGGTAAACCTAATTCAATCAATTGAAGGCTTAGAACCAAAGGAATGATCTTGCCCTAAGTAAGAGGAAAGTCTCCAGCAGACTACCTTTGGATTTCATCTGCACAGTTGGTTCTCCTGGATCTGAAGCTTGATGACTCATACTGCCAATCTGAACTTGCCATAATCATGTGAACCAATTCCTTATTCATTCTCTCTCTCTCTCTCTCTCTCTCTCTCTCTCTCTCTCATCCTATTGGTTCTGTTTCTCTGGAGAACCCTGATTAATATATTTATACATTTAGTGCTTATCTTTAAAGATGTTTTTAACATTAAAATTGTTTTATAGCTATATTAGCAATAATTATTTAGATTTAATGTAAACAGTTATCTTATACCACAAATTTCACATTCTTAATTCATTTGGTTCACTTCTTAGTTGTCTGAAATATGATGGTAAGTGTTTTCAAGAAGAATGTGTTAAAGGTAATAGCACTTGATCATGTCTGAGATTGTGTTTCTGTTGCATTCTCACCTGCACAGCAAAGCCTCTAGGTATCACAATCTTAATTCAATATTTTTTTCTCTCCAAATTTTGTACAAGTTGTTCTATTGTCTTTGATAGTTGATTTTGCAGATAAGAAAAATCTGTCTTATTTTTTCCTTAATAAGTTTTTTCATCTACCTGAATGCTCATTATATTCCTTTTCTTCTTAAAAATTTTATTTCGTCAGAATAGTATGGCAATCCTTCTATCAACACCTCTGAAAAAAATCAAGCATAAAACCTTTGTAGCCTTTGTGCTGTATGGGTTATACTCTGTCAATTTTTATTAGTCCATTTTGCCCATACTCAGTAAACCATAAATTTAATACCCAAATCCTTATGAAGCTAAAAGGTATCTTCTGATATTCTTTTGAATTATTCCACCTGAATCTGTTTTTTGTTCCTTCTGAAATTATTCTCATTCTTCTCCCACTATTCTGCAGTTCTTTTTTCTGTTATCATTCATATCCGTATCCTCTTCCTCTGAGCTTTAGGAGAAACTAAATATTTGATCACATCTCCCATTTCACTGATTCCATCTTCTGCAATATGATCTATCAATAGACAATGGTACCCACTGTAGATTTTAATTTATCTGTTGTTTATTTTGTCTCCAGACAATCCTTTCTACTCTCCACCTCTTTCCTCTTTGAGATCATCCATATGTGTAATGTTTATGAATGCAATGCTTCAAAGAATTGTGCTAAAACATAGAAACGCCCTAAACTTCAAGTATTCTCCCATTTCTGGTGGCACTTCTAGTTCACAGGCAACATTTTTCTGATTGCTGAGTTTGATCCCACTCATTTGAAATATGGCATTTTTTACCTTGTACATCTGTGGTAATGAGTGCCTACTAAACTGTCTATTCTTACTGTATTCGAGAGGAAACCAGTTCATCCTTTGGCCTTCTTCACTGTCCCTAATATCTGTCTTCTTTATCCTGATAATCAGTGATTCCCCTCTCACTTCCAACAAGCCACCATTCCAGGGTCCTGTCAACCTTTCTGACCTGAGTTGTATGTTTCTTTTTTGTTGTTGTTGAAGAATTTCCTTCATAAATAAACAGATATTCTCTAGATGCTCATAAGTCATTGTTTCTATAGACCAAATCTACACCCCACAGAATATTTTCTTTTTTCTAAAATGATATGGAATAATTAATATTCCATTCACTAGTCTTAAATCATTTTGGAATCCATTATATTCTTTATTTGATGAGATTAAACATTCATACTATTATAACAGACTAGCAAACTAATTCTTCACCAAAAATAAATAAGCAATTGCAAACACAAAAAAGACAATAAACATATGTGTTTGTGAATTATATTCATGTATAGGACACACAAAAAATGAGAAAGGCTGCATAATTTATTGCTATTTCATCACAGTGAAAATCTTTATTCATGAAAGTGCATTAGAATGAAAATAATAAAGCATAGTAATTACTCACACAGAAATCAAGGTTTACTTTTTAAAAATGTATTCACACACTCTGCTATATATATTGCAGAGCACAATCTCATTCATCTACTAATGTATAGAAATCAATACCGTATGTGTGGGTGTGTTAATAAATAGATGCCAAAAAGTAAAAAAAAAAAAAAAAAGGCCATAAAAGTATAATTATCTCTTTTTATAACATTACAGAACACTTTTATACTCAGAATTTTGGCGTGTCATTTGAAATAACAGAGTGTGATGCCTCTTTCTTTCCTTCTTGAACTTTCAGGGACAAATTTTAGGATTCGTTGTTCCATTTCTGAGAAGAAAGCTATCGCTATTTTGGGGGAAGTGCCCTGATCCTCACTACGGCTCAGGGTGGTGAGGACGTTTCAAGATCATTAATTAGTCCTTCCATCCACCGAGCATGATACATCCTTCCATTTCTTTAGATCCTCTTCAAGGTGTTCAGTGTCTTACAGTTCTCTGGGTTCTGGTCTTTTGCCGGTTTCAATTTCTTCCTGAGCATTTTCTGCTCTCTGATGCCACCATGAATGGGATTGTTTTAATGTCTCCTTCGGACAGTTTCTTAGTGGTGTAGAGAAATGCAAGAGATCGCTGGGTGGGGACTTTTCATTCCGCAAATGAGTGTTTCTGTGGATCAGTCGCGAAAGTTTTCCCGTGGCATCTCTCGGGTCTCTTTGTAATGTCACGTCATCTGCCGATAGTAGCTGTCCTTCTCTTGTGATTTCAATGGCTTTGATGACTTGTTTTCTGCTGAGCTGAGGATTTTCCTGCCCACGTGACATAAAAGTGGTGATCGTTGAAGTCCCGTTGGGGTTCATGAACTTCGGGGAATGTCAGCTTTTCACTAATGAAGATTTCGCTTTGGGTTTGTCTTAGTTAGCTGTTGTGACGTTCAGCTAGGTTCTCCATACCCGCTCAGCTGAGAGTTTCTCTCCCAAGTGGATGATTTTTGTCAAAGACGTTGAGCTTTTTTGGAGTTCTGATTTCTAGCCTTCATTCTTTGATGTATCACGTTGATTGGTTCATGGACGGAGGACCATCCCCTATTCCTGCTGTGGGTCTCGCTCTGTCATAGAGTGTCATCCTGTAGTGTCTTGTTATTCCTGTGTGCCATTATGTTGTTGGGAAATGTGACATGCACGTTCATCAAGACTATTGGTTTGTAGGTTTCTTTTGTTCTGAGATGTTTGTTTGCTGTTGGTATCAGGACAGGGCTCGCCTTGTCAAATAAGTTTTGAGGCGTTCCTCTTCAATCTTTTGAAATAGTTTCAGAAGGATGGGCATCACTCTTTCAATTTAGGTAGAATTGGCCTGTGGAACCACATGACTCGGGACTTTGACTTGTAGGGAATTTATTGATGACGGCTTCCATTTCATTGGTAGCAATTGGTGTGTTTCAACTCCCGGTGTCTTCTTGTTTTAGTTGTTGAAGGACATATTCTCCTAGAAATTGATGCATGTTTGCAGATTGTGGAATGTTGGCCTCTAACTGTTCCACATCGTCATAAATGTTTCATGGTAATTCAGCCCTTCCTCGTTTCCCCTTTGTTTCTATTTCTTGAAGTCTGAGGTGAGACTGTTTTTGAGACGTTTCTTGTTTCCTGAGGTGAGCCCGTTTTACTCTGAATTTCACTGTAAGAGCTGCTTCCAGGGTGTCCCGTAGATTGTGAGTCATCGTGTTTTCATTTGTCTCAAGGTAGCTTTCGATTTCTTTCTTGACCTCGTTGTTAACCTATGCGTTGTTTAGTAGCATCTTATTTGGCGTACAGGTTTTTGTGGTGTGTTGGTTCATTTTTCTTGTACTGATGTCTCGTTTCCTACCATAGTAACAGGAGAAGACTCTTGCTGTGTCATCAGTCTTCTGAAGCTGACGGGGACCTCTTCTGTGGCATGATGCTAATTGTTTCTGGACATCATTTTATGTGTGTTTAGTAAGAGTGTTTATTTTGCTTCTTGGTGGTGACATGTTCTCATAATATCAACTCGGTCTATCTGGTCTCATCTGTCATCGAACACTATTGCTATCTAGTTGCTTTTCTGTCTGGATGGTCAGTCCACTGAGGTCAATGGAGTGTTCGATTCCTTCACTGTGAGTGTCTTATGGTCACTCCCTTTCGTTAGGTTGGTCAGGAGGTGCTTTACTTAGGTTCTCCTATGTTGGGTGCATCAATGTTTACATCCCTGCTGTCTCGTCAGAGTGATCACTTTATTGTGATAAAATGTCTCTACTTTCTCCTTTTGCTCTTGTCGTTTACTGTCATTGTTTGATTTTCTATTTCGTCAGGGGCAAATACCACTTTCCCTGCTGTTTTGTTTCCACTCTCATGAAACATCTTTTTTCATCATCTTCCTTCCAGACCATACACGTCCTGCAATGGGTCATGCATCTCTGGTCAGCAGTGTGTCTTGTTTTCTGTTGCCAAGAGTTATAATGCCCCTGTTGTCTTTTCCCTTTGCAGTATGGTGATTTAACAACAACAGTGGACCTCTCGTGTTCTTTGATATTAGCTCTCGAGGTACAACGTAGGAGTTAGACATTGATACAATCTTGCAGTAATGCCCACGATTGGTCGGGTACTCAGCTGACACTAGGCATAGTCTTTGCAGTAGCATTGACTGTACTGTCGATGGCAGATTTTACGTCTCTGTGATTACTGCGGCATTACCACTTTGTAGGTCTCAATTCCTTCCCCTCTTTCACCTGGACCCCCCACAGCCTGCAAGCCCATCTTTTCCACCAACCGTCTGCTGGTTCTTCTTTATCAATGAGTTTGTATCTCTTCTGTTCGTTCATTTAGTTTAGAATACAACGCACAACGTGTGAGCTCGCATGGAGTATGAGTGTTGCTCAGTCTGACTCATTTCGTTGAGCATGATCCTCTCTCAGGATTCCCTAACCGTGTCGTAGATGGGGAAATTATTTTCTTCTTTATGGCCGGAGAGTATTCCATCGTACCCATGATCCACGTCCTCTTCACACAGCTTTTTCCCCATTTCTGCTGAGGTTGCTTTGATGTATTGGCCATTATAGAGAGTGCTACGGGGAACCTCAGGGTGCATCTCTGTGTTTGCATTAGTGTTTTGTGTGTCTTTGGAACAGTGCCTAGAGGTAGAATTGCCAGGTCGTCATAGAGTTCTCTTTTCAAGCGTTCCAGAACCTCCGATCTCTTTTGCATGTGGCGGCAGCAATTTCCATGGCCAGCAACGGTGCATAAGTGTTCTCTTTCTCAGCATTCTAGTCAACGCTGTTGTTTGTCATTTGAGAGCTTATAGCTGTTCGGACAGGTATGAGATGATATCCGGGCCCCTTATTTTAAATCTTTGCCCCACCTGACTTCAATACTCTGTTCCCCTTTCCATCTGGATTTTTTCTGCAAAAGTTTGCTGAATTAATGAATAACTCTAAATGTATAATGACTACAAGCATTAATAATTTAATAATCTATAGTATGAATTGTGATTTTTTTCTTGGATTTCATATATTCCAACATGTGTTGGGCATCATAACGTCCAGGACAGTTCCAAATGCTTTTATGTGGATTCTTCAATCTAACCCTCATGTTAGGTCTCTAAGGTTGGTGCTGTTATTGGACCTATCTTCCAGGTGAGGTAACTTAGGCACAGAGAGAGGAAGTCTCTTTCCTAAGGTGTCACGCTGGTAAATGGTGGAGCCTGGATGCAAATTCTGGCTTTCTTGCTGCTGAACCTGAACTCTCTGCCCCTCTGGGTCTCTGTCTTGTCCCTTTCTCCAGTTACACTCGTCATGGACCCGCCAGCCAGCCTGCAGGTGGACCACGTCTTCTGAGGTGTGGAGCACGCTGTGCAGGTGTGGGTGTGTGGGCAGGTGCTCGAGCTGGAGATGGAGGACTGCATGACAGCTGAGCAGTGGTGGGGTGAGTTCAATGCCAGCTGTGAGTGTGCCTACTTGGGTGGGCTCTCCTGTTCTCCCCGGGATCAGCTTCTTCTAGAATATGAGGCCAACTGCATCCTGACCACTGCTTCTTCTATTTGACCAGAAGGTCTAGGGTGGGGAGGGGTGTAGGACTCATCACTCAGACCAGAGGCACTGGAGTCAGGGAAAGTTAAAAGGCTCCGGTGTCTTGCCCTTGGGTGAGACAGATGGTCAGGCCTCAGGAAGGACTTTTCTCCACACCCAGTCATCGAAGATTTGACTCACAAGATGAGGAACTTCAAACAGTTCAAAATCTTCTGTCATATGCTGGAGTGTTGGCCCTCACCCAGGTAGGGACCAGGGTCGGGCGGGGGAGGTTACTGAGCCCCAGATTTCTTGGGGGTAGCTGACCATCCAATGTCTGCAAGACCCTTTGCCTTCTCTTTCATTGAAAGGTGGGGCTCTCTTTTTTTTCTTTCCCAAATGTGAATGGCTTCTTCTGATTCTGAGAGTCATTCTCATGTATTAAAGTCAAGTCACAGAGAAATAAATGCAAAGAAGAAAGGAAAAGTCACTCTACTCCTTATACTCATTCCCGGCAATGCTTTGGAGGAAATCAGTCCAGTCATTTCTCCATTCTCTGTTCACGTGGGAAGGTGTGTGGGCGCATTTGCAGACCTAGAATTATGTGTAGTTGCTATATTCCCTAAGGTATCCTTCAACCTGTTTCTAAAAGATTCGATAATATTTCATAAAAATTTGGTTTGTCAGTGAATAGAGCCAATCACTTATTGCATTTCCTTAGCATCTTCAGTGTGTCAGGCACTATTGTCACCACTGGGGATATGGCAGTGAATGAAAGAGACAAAATCTCTGTCTCCATGTAGGTGACATTCTAGTGGGAGAGAAAACCATTTCAACAGTATATAATGTCAAGTAGTTAAAGGGTTGATAGGAAAAGAAAAACCCGATTGGAACTTAGAGTGACAGAGTTGTTATTTATATGCTATTAGTGCATTATTTCTCTGATTACAGATAAAACATGCACTTGTGTCATTGTGGCAGTAGTAATATGTGACTTAGAAACTGAGTCCCTAAGCATCTCCTTCCTGTGTCCCGCCAACTGTTAGGGTTGAGAATCTATAGGCAAAATAGCATAATGACCAAGAGCACGCACTCTGAATTCAGACTCATCACTGCTATGAGCCGGGAGCCGGGGCCAGTGACTTCCCCTCTGTGCCAGAGTAACCCTCTCTGTCATGTGTGGATGATAGCAGTCTGCATTTTTTTTAGCATTGTGAAGATTAAATGAGTTATGTGTTAAAAGCTTAGAACAATGCCTGGCTCATAATACTTGCTATACAGGTATCGTCTGTTGTTATTGTTGTTGTTGTCAACTTTTTCAGTTTGTCATCCTCATTAGCATTTGTTTTGTATTGCATTGTACCCACGCCTCATTACTTCACTAACCCAGTGGTTCTCAAATTTTGGTTTTTATGCCTACAGCACCTGGTCTTCCTAGGTCATCTCCCATCCAGTACTAACCAGGCCCAACCCTGCTTAGCTTCTGAGACAGGATTGGACACATTCAGGGTGGCATGGCAGATGAGATCGGGCATGTTCAGGGTGGCATGGCTGTAAATTCACACTTTTTGATCTCAAAATTCCTTTCTACTCTGAAAAATTATTGAGGACACCAAAAGGCTTTATTTATGTAGGATTTATCTATCAATCAATATTTGTTTTTCATATTAGAAATTCAGAGAAATTTAAAGATATCTTTGAATTCATTTAAAATAACAGTAATAAATCTGTTACATATTAATCTCAATAACATTTTTTATGAAAAATATATTCTCTAAAACAAATTAGGAAGAAACGTAGCATCGTTTTACATTTTTGCAAATCTCTTCAATGTCTGGCTTCATGGAAAACATTCTCACAATTTCTGCATTTGGTCTGTTGTATGTTTTGGTTGAAGTATATGCAGAAAAATGTGCCTCACAAAGTTCTGTAGTAGGAAAGGAAGTCCTTTCATAACTTTTTCAGATAATCGTACACATCCTTCTTTGCTAATGCAGAAAAAATGCAACAGGTGGTCGTTTTTTATGGGTTGGTTGTGATGTAGAATCTGAAACCACATCAAGGAACGTCATGTACTGTTACGCTAAGACCTACTGCTGCATTTTGCACATCGTCTGCATCTTTTACCCATTTTGTAGCATCACCTATGAGCTGCACTGACCTTCCAAATGCCAACGTGTTTCATTTTACAGCATCAGAAAGTCACATTTGTTAACATCCTCACAGACCTCACCAGGAAAGTCTTTTAACACTGAGAGGCTGTCAGGCACACAGTGGGAGGTGGTATTCCATAATCGCAATATTCACTCTGACATGTAAATTTTATCAGTGCCAACAGATACCGTTAGCTGTTTTTCTTGATGTGGCAGGCTCATAGTTCATTTTTGAGAAAATGCCTTCTAGACACCCAAGTCTGCATAACCCGAGTTTTGTTTGGCAGTGATTCTTTCCAGTAAAAGTAGCGTTCCATGGAAAAGTGGCAAGCTTAGCTTCAAACTCGATGACATATGTGCTTTTTCTGAGATGACAGCCGCGCTTTGGTGAGCAGCAGGACACGCACTTCCCATTTTGTCACAGAGCAGTACAAAGCTGTGTGTGCAAGGGTTGAGGTTCTGTAAAATTAACAGTTTTTACAGTGTCATCAAGACTATTCCCAGGTTTCACTTTCTGTGTTTCATCTGTCTGCCTATCATGTATTTATTTACTTGTTTGCTTCTCCCTCCTGGCTCCCCACTGAGACTGCATGGCAGTGGAGAATACGGTGACCACCAGCACATTCAATGCCACCAGCTGAATTTCTGCTCATGGGCACCAGCGTATTGACCCCATAACTTTTGCACCATCAGTGCCAATGTCAATAAAGCAAAAAAGGCACATGACATCTTATTGTTATTATAGAAATTGTTTTGACTTCTTGAACATTCTGAAAGGGTCACAGAGACACCAAGGGGTCTGCAGACAACACTTGGAGAGCTATAGTTCTAAGCCATCCCCAGTGGTGGAGGATTTAGGTTCTTTTCAGTTTCTCCCTGACAACGGCCTCATGCCAGCACCTTGGACAGCGCCATCTTGCTCATCAGCCTCGGTTGGGACAGGCCAGGTAGCCAAGAGAACTGGTCTGGGTGTGGCCTGGGCTTGTGGGGGTGTGGCCTGGGCTTGTGGGGGTGTGGCCTGGACTCGTGGGGGTGTGGCCTGGGCTCTTGTAGGTGTGGCCTGGGCTTGTGGGTTGTGTGCTCTGGGTCTTGTCACAGCTCCTTCCATCCTCTCTCAACAGAGCAGAAGTCCGTCACCCTTGACCTGCTTACCTACACAGATCTGGAGTCCCTGCAGAACTGCAAGACGGGGGGCCACCCAGGCCCCTTGGCCTCGAGATCCACCCAGCTGAACTGTAAGCACTACCTGATCCTCATCTACTCTGTGCACTTGGACAGCTGCGACAAGGGGCTGACTCTAGACTGCTGCTGATGGGCAAGTAGGAGAGGATGTGGTTAGACCACAGGAACCCCAGGTACCCAGGTCAAGGTGGGAACTTCGCTTCAGCCTTGCCTTTGGAATCTTCAGTGTTGAGGTTTGTATTATTTAATACTGTGTTTGGTGACAAGTGGCACTATAGTCATTACTAGTGCCTTACACAAACCACAGTATATCACTTAACAAGGTGTCTAGGGAGGTGGTGGAAACTCAATAATTGCATTAGGAATGCGGTCTCCTGTTTTTCCCTTTTTCTATTTCATCATCCTTAATGTGTTGGATTTTCATTTCATCCTTATCTCTTTCTGGTCCAAAATAGCTGCTGGACCTCTAGGCATTGCATCTGCATCAAAGCAAGAGGGAGAGGAACAGAGATGTGCTTCTATATTGTACCTATTGCTTTTATCAGGAAAAACAAAGTGTTCTCAGAAGCCTCCCAATAGATTTTCTATCATATTCAGCCAGAAATGGTCACTTCCATATTTGGCCAGAAGGAGTCACATGCAAGGAATGCTGGGCAAATGACTATCTGACTCTCTGGCCTTTAGCAGGAGGCAGCAAGGGAGAAAGGCATTGGGATCGGCGATTGGGTAGCCGGGGACAGTGTCTGCTCCCATTGTTAACAGCTCCCTGATTTTCTGGGGGGAAGGTATTATGTTACCAAGTGCTATTCTATGAACAGCACCCAGTGCAGCACTTACTCAGTATGCCCTACCTTTTGCCCGCCAAGGGGGGACCCTGGTCAGGCCTTGTAAAATCTCCTACCTCTGAGTCTCAGGGTTGGGCATGGCTGCAAGAACATGACCCAGTGGTTCCACAATTACTCTATAAGAGAGTTGTAGGGGTGGTGACTGGTGCAGGGGGCGAGGGGCGTGGGGACAGGGAGGGGCTGGAAGGTGTGTTTAGGACCTGAGCCCCAAGGAAGGTGAGGTGTCTGGAATGGTGTGTTTTCATGCTCTCAGACTCTTAGGGTCTGGTAGTGCCCTTGGGGGACCTTTGGCCTCTGAGATGCCACAGTTCTGATCCTCAGGATTCACTACCCACAGCCCCTCATGTCCCAGGGCAGCCAGACCCCATGGTCCTCCAGGGCATCATTTGCTCTCTGAAGGAGGACCTGGACTGCCTTTGGGGTCTGGACCACTAGGACCCTGGGGACCCCCAGGGCACCGAGATCTGCCACCTGAAGGAGCAGTGAGTCTGGGACAGGGGACAGTTGGGGCTGGGGGAACATCCCATCCTACATTGCGGGCCCGATGATTCTTAGCACCGTCGGGAGGATGGCTGGCCCTCATCCCCAGGTGTTTATTCTGAGCCTCTCCCCTGCACTCACCTCATGCTAGGTGGTGCTGGGAACAGAGTGGTCACCAAGATGATCCTGGCCCTGCCCTCCTGGGACTCCCAGTCCAGTGCAGGGGATGGATCTGTCTGCTGACAGTGAGGACTCAGAGTGGGCGGGGTGAGGGGTCCCTGAAGGGGCCCTGACCCTGCCTGGGAAGAGGGGTGCCCAGGCCCAAGGGGTGGCACATGCAAAGACAGGGCGGGCCGGGTGCTCTGCTCAGTGCCTCCTCTGTGCTGGCCTCTCCCCTGCGCCTCCTAGACATGGCCCTGAGGGGACAGCCGGCTGGTGTCACACCAGCACCTGCAAGTGTCATTGCAGAGGGAGATAGGGTTCGTCGGGAATAGCCTGGGCTGCAGGAGGCTGAGACCGCTGCCAGATGGGGTTAGGGGTGGATCATACAGAGGGGAGAGGATGGGTTCTGGACAGAGGGAGCAGCACGTGTGAGGCCTCATGTGAGGGTGTGGTGTGGTGAGCACGAGGGACCAGGAGAGGGAAGCCAAGAGCAAAAGTTCTCCCACGCTGAGTGCCTGCAGTATGGGGGGCTCAGTCTCCACCTGGAGGGATCCCATTCATTGGGGAGGGCTAAGAATATTTTTAGTAGTAGCAGCAGTAATTATTAATAATAATAATAATAATAATAATAATAATAATAATAATAAAATATACCAGGAGCCAATGTTTGTGAGCTTTTAGCTGTGAGCCAGGGACTCTGCTCAGTGCTTTATCATCTTAGTTGATTCGATCCTCACTGAGCAGGCATTGCCACGTCCCCATTTGACAGAGGATGAAACAGAGGCACAGGGAAGTTAGAGGACTTGCCTGAGGTCAGTCACACTGAGTAATACGGCCAGTGTAGACTTTGAACCCAGGCAGATGGTGCCAGGCCCACCCCGGTTCCCTTAGCTGCTGTGCACAGTGGGCCACTGCCAGCCGAGGACGGACCACTAGGTGCTGACAGGGGGGACCTGTCCTCAGCCCTGCCACGACTGGGAGCCCCTGGGGCTGGGGAAGCCTGTGGGTCTCCCTGGAGGAGTTCAGCAGAGTGCTGGGAGCAAGGTCAGCTTCAATTTCATCTCAGCCTCAGGTCTGCACTCCGGTCTGGTAGGTGTGTGCATGTGTGTGCACGTGTGTTTCCCAGGCTGGTCACACAGACATGCCCCCTGCCCTGAGATTCCCACAGCCGGATCCTGGCTGCTTTTCCTCTTCCCAGTCTGGAGCCTGGGAGTTGAGGAAGACTCCAGGATTCATTCATTCATTCATCCAACTTTTAATGAGTTCCTACTGTGTGCCAGGCACGCTGCCCAGCACCAGTTAATATTTTCTGGGCCCTTTCTCAGTGCCAGACGTGGTCTAAGCCCTCGTCCTAGAGTCTCACCACCTTCAATCAGGTCTTATTGCCACATCACTCCACAGAGATGGGAAGTGAAACGCCCACGGTCTCCCAGCTCATCATCAGTGGGGCAGCGCTGGATGCAGGCACCTGGTGGGAGAGCCCAGGTTCCTGCCCAAGGGCCACACAGCTGATCATCTATCTCCTTGATGACCGCCAGCTTGGCTGCTGGGAGGGGACACACAGACAGCTGGAGAGCAGAGAGCAGAGGGACATGACCAGGCCTGGCCGGGGGCAGGCGGGCTTCCATGCGCGGTGATGTTTGAAGGATGAGCAGTCACTGGAGAATTCAAGGAGGAATGAGCTGCCCTTGCAGGGAGTGGGAGGGCAGCTACAAGGAGCCAAATCGCAAGCTCTTTGGAAGAGCTTAGGGAGCCACAGTAGTGGAAGAAGCCAGGTCCTTTTTCCTGTAGAGTTTCCCACGGTCCAGATTTTGTGGATTTGATCGTCATGGTTAATGTGTTCCTCTATTTTCTATATTTCTGATGAAGTCATTATTAAACCCAGTTCAGGTTTTTGAGAAGACACTTTGCTTCTGTCAGGAGGTGCTGAGGCTGGTGACTTTGCATAGTGAGAGATGGATCCCTCTCTTAGAAAGTTTTGTTCAGCCCAGCACCTTTGGGTGGTTTTCGTTTGCATTTCTCTCATTCCTGGGGAGGCTGACCACTTTTTCTTACGTTTAGTTGCCATTTGGGTTTCCGTTTTTGTGAGTAGCCTGTTCACCTGTCATTTTTGTTTTCCTTCTGCTAACCCATTTCTTACTGATATCTAGGAGCTCTTTACATAGTCTGGAGATAAGCCCTGTATGAATTTGAGGTGGTTCAGAAACTCCCCTCCTTGCTTTCCCCGGGTCTTTTCACTCTCTTAATGTGTCTTTTGATCAACAGAGGTTCTTCATTTTTATGTAGACTCATTTAGACGTTTTTCCTTTGGAGTTAGTAATTTTAATGTCCTGTCTCAGATTCCTTTTGCCCCAGTGTCACAAAGACATTCTCCTATATCACCATCTATAATTCTGACTCCTACAGTTCACTGGGGATTGATTTTTCATGAGGCAGAGGTCTTTTCATTGACTAGGCAATCATCCATCCCAGTCCCGTTTATCGAAAAGAGTGTCCTTATCCTACTGCTCAGCCATTGTCGCCTTTATCTCAAAACGTGTTTCTTCATAGGTGAGGTTCTGTGCTCTGTAGTCCAGTGGTTTGTCTCACCTGGTGCCAGCACCATCCTCTTCTCATGACAGCAGCTTTACGATTAGTCCGATGTTGGGTAGAGCCAGTCCTCTCATTCCATTAACCCTTGTTGTTAGATTTTTTTTCATCCTGTTGTTAATGGATTTTTTACCTTAAATATCAATCATGTTGATTTGAGTATAATTGATATTTGTATATTGAGTTTGTGTCTAGCAACTTCAGTTAGCTTTCTTATTTAATAATTTATCTGTAGATTCTTTCTGATTTTCAGTGTTTGTCATCATCTGCAAATGACCGTTCTGTTAATTCCTTCTCAATGCTTAATTTCATTTCTTTTTATTGCCTGATCACACTGGCTAGGACCTCCAGTACAATGTTGTCTTACTCTTGGTTACAAGGGTAAATTCAAAGTGTTACCAAAAATGTAGGTACCTGTATGTTTTTCAGATCCCTAATTGATTTTAATTTTCAGGCAACGTGAGAACAACTAAGTTAATATATAGTTTTGGTAATTATTGATGACCCATGGCCAGATAGATTTTTCATTAGGAGTTGGTAAAGATAATGAGCTAATTCCATAATTCTGCTTTTGTTAGCGGGACTTCTTCGATAAGGAAAGCATTCTTGTGTCAACTGTTTGGTTTCTCTGAGGTACATTTCCCATGGGAAAGGCATGATTAATGCTTGTTCCCCCCCCCCTTTATTTGCCTTCTGTCAGAATAAAGTTGGTTTCCTTATGTCCTGCATAAAGATCATTGAGTTTTATTCAGTTGGTACTATTATTATGTACTCACGAATGTAAATTTAGTAGACGGTATGTGGGTTTCCTATGGCTGCCATGAGGAATTCCAAACTTTGTGGTTTAAAACAAAAGAAATTAAATGTTTTCCCATTCCAGAGGCCAGAAGTCTGAAATCACTTTCACTGGGCTGAGGTCAAAGTGTTGACTGGGTAGTTCTCTCCTCAGAGGCTCCAGAGGCGAATCCATTTCTTGCCTCTTCCGGCTTCTGGTGGCTGCCACCAATCTTTGGCTTGTGACCACTTCACTTCAACCTTTACCTCTGTAGTCACAATCCCTTCTCCTCTTCCGTGTCTAATCTCCCTCAGCCTCTCTTCTATAAGGATACCTGAGATTATACTTAGGGCCCACTTTGATAGCCTCTTCATCTCAAAGTCTTTGATTTAATTAGATCTATTAGCTTTTTTTTTTCCCATATAAGGTAACTTTCACAGATTCCAGAGATTAGAACATGGATGTCTCTGGAAGGCTAATATTTTCCCACCACACATGGCTCCCTTGTTTTGTGGCATGTCGAGATATCTTGGACTTTCCAGCCCAGAGCTGGTAGAAGTAACTGTTCCAAGGATCACTGGTTCCTGTTAGTAGGAAATTGTACTTAGAGACCACAGTCTGGTCCTAAGGGGTGTTTATGGCCATTGGGTTGACATTGCTGTTAGGTGTTTTGAGGTGGAAAGAGACAGAAAGTAGACACATTTGTAGAAAGAGAAAAATGATATTTGTGCTTTTAACCTCTTTCATTTGTATGTCTTTTCTCATGCTGAAAAATCTTCATTTCTAGTAACACAATTCATAATTATGTATTTTCTTTATCCTGATAATACCAATGTAATTACTATTAATGAGAGTACTGAGTGAATTTAAGATTTCTTTGGAACATTACTTGGTAAAATTGAAAAAAAATTTTTTCAGTCATGACATAATTCTCCAGTGTGCCACCAACTTCAATATACAAATGAGTTCGAGTCCCTTTTAAACATTTTAGCAATTGCTTCTGTTAAAATTTATTTGTGTAGCATATTCTCTTTTTTGTTTATTATTTATTATTATTATTAATCTTTTTTTGGGGGGGGTGAGGCAGCTCTTTGTTGACCTCACACATTGCAAGGGTCTTGTCAGCTTACAATCCCTTACCTTTTATTTTTTATGCCTACAGCACCTGGTCTTCCTAGGTGGTCTCCCATGTAAGTACTAACCAGGCCTGACCTTGCTTAGGGTCCGAGATCAGAGGGCATAAGGCTTGTTCAGTGTGGAGAATATTTTCACAGTTCCAAAGTCAAAATTTAAAAATTGGGTACATTCAGAGGGGTCCAGCTTGTATCCAGGTTGCCAATTTTGTCCATCCATCTTTCATAGGTAACTTACTTTTTAAAACTTTTGATCTAGCTTTATCTATTTTGGAAATAGGAACATATGTAATTTGTAATTCCTTTTTCTCTTTTACATAAGGACACACACTAAACATTGTCCGGCACTGTTTTTAAACTTCTATCTGGTTGTCCCTTGGTGACAGGACATGGAGACCTTTCTTGTTCCTTCGTACAGTAGTGTGGGACTCAGGTGAATGGATGTGCCTTAGAAATTCAACCAGTTCTCCGGGATGTACACTTGGGTCATTTCCACTCTTTTGCTCTTTCAAATAGTGCTGTCACAAAGAGCCTTGTGTGCTTGTCTTTGTCTGGAGGAAGCCTTCTGGATGCGGCCTGTGACCTGGTGAGGTCTGCATTTTGGAGTGTCCTCCTGTGAGCGGGAGGTGGAGCGTCCTGGCTGGGAGCAGGGGACCTGGGGCCAGGACCAGGGCGAGGCTGTGAGAGTGTGGAGGACGGAAGGGTGACATCTTGGAAGTAGGACTCCCAGGGCTGTGTCCGCCCAGTGGTGTGGATGACGATGAAGGAGCGGTGGGGCCGCCGATCGTGGGGGAGGAGAAATGGTGCGCAAGGACCACCGACGAGGAGTGGGGATGACGGGGGTGCCCTCACGAGCGCCCCCAGGCCCTGCCCTCTTCCCTGTCCCCTGGCGCCAGAGAAGCACGAGCTGGAGGCTCAGCTGGGCCAGTCATGCAGGGAGGTGCTGGCGGGACGGGGGGCAGACCCCAGAACCGAAACCAGCCTCGTCCCTGTGCCCCTGTCGTGTACCGGCAGCAGAAGGAGGCGAAGGCGACAGAGCGGAGCCTGGGTGTGGCTGAGCACCCTGGACAGCGAGCCCGCCTGGTCCCAAAGGGGGTGCAGGGCGCGGCCAGGGAGGAGAGGGTGTTGGGACCCTGCCTGCAGGTGGCTGGGGGTGGGGTCTGAGTGCGGGTGGAGCGGGGTACGTCAGGGGGCGACGGGTGCAGGGTAGGGGGCCCAAGGGACCGCCTTCAGACAGGAGGCTCCCATTCTGGGCCGTGGTGGGCGGGGTCTGTGCAGAGGTGAGGGGGGCTGAGCATGCAATCAGGACGTGGGGCCTGGATGTGGGGAAGGGGGAGGCGCGGTGCCGGAGGGTCTAGTTGGGGTACAGGGCGTGGAGCCCCTGATGAGGATCTGGGTGGCACGGGCTAATTGTGTCCCGGGGTGGGCAGGAGACCTTGGGGAGCCCCAGGGAGCTCTGGGGAACATTGGAGGCAGGCCCCGTGCAGGGGTCGTAGGGAAGGGACGCGTGTCAGGGGTAGAATTTGGGGGGCTCAGAGAGGGGCGGAGTGCGTGCAGACCTGGAGCGAGGCGCGGGTGACTGGCCACGGCGGGAGGACGGACCCGAGGGTGCGGGGCTTGTGACGGCGGGAAGGAGCTCGGGACTGGCTGTGTCCTGGCCAGGGGGACTCGGACTCCCTCCTGGTCCCGCCCCAGCCCAGGAGCCGGAGGAGGCCGAAGGCACGCACGGGGCAGTGGGGGCGGGACGAGGAACCCGGCCCCCTGTTCCCAGTACCAGGGGATCACGTGCGCCGTTCAGACCCCACAGCCTTGGTGGAAGCCACAGAGAAGCAGTGATCAAGGGGGAGTTCGCGCCCCTCCCTCTGCACCTGCCCCGCCCCTGCCCTTGACCTGCTGTGTTTTGTAAATGAACCTATTTGCCCTTGGGGTCCCTCAGCTGATGACTGAAAAGTCGGGCAAAGGGGGGTCATGTGCGAATTGGGTGGGGGGGACTATAGTTGACACCTGTGTGCATTTCTGGGCACATCTGTGATTGGGCGACAGGTTGGGGTTCAGGTGTAAGAAAAACTCCTCCCATACTCTAATGCAGTTTAAGGGGGGAACTGTGGGATGCCCTGAGCAGCCTGTTCCCAGAGGGGCCCAATCCAAGGAGAGATTCTGCACAGGAATTCTCTGGCTATGGGGTGGAGAGGGGGTGACTCACATGGTGGTTCACTGCCTGGGAGGACCCCAAAGCGGCCGTAGGTGACATCTGGGCTGGTTGGTGCCAGTTCCTGCACCTGAGACCTCTGGGTTCTGAGCTGTGATGTTGCTTCTGAGCTGGGGTGTCTGGGATTTTGGTTCAGGGTCAAGGCCTCTCTAGGTTCTGAGCAGCAGCAGGGACACAGCGCTGGGAGGAGGGGGCACACTTGGGGTCTCGGTGGGAGGAAGGTTTGGGGCCAGCGGGACACGGGAGCACAGCAGGAGCTGACCTTTATTGGGGGTGTAGGTTTCTGACGGGGTGGAGAAAGGGCGGTGTCGTGGCCACGTCTGGATGATTTCGTACAGCTGGTCTCCCGGCAAGCGCGTCTGCTGCACTTGCCGGTGTCCTTTGACCTCGTAGTTGCAGTGCAGGAATCCTTGTGCCAAACAAGCCAGCAGACTCTTGGCCACCCTGATGGCCCTGGGTGGGGGTGTCCACTCTGGGTAGGGCAGAGGCAGGAGTGGAGTTGGGGCTTCCTCAGAGGACAGGAGGAGTGTGGGGCCGCGGTCCCAACTGTGCCCTCCCAGCGGGCACGCCAGGGCCCAGATCCCACTCTGCCATTCCCTGGCCCAGATTTAGCTGCTCTGTGCCTCAGTTTCCTCATCTGTGAAAGGAGAGACTAGTGGTCCCTGCCACGGGCTATGTGATCATATGTCTCATCTAAAGCCTGTTGAATGGTACCTGGTTGTCAAATGCCAGCTGTCATCGTTACTGCTGCTTCTCCCCTTCCCCCAGGCCTCTGGGTCCTACCCACAGCAATGCTCTCACCAAGCACTGCTCGGTGCCATGGGCTGGCAGAGGAGCTTTTCTACAGATGAAGTAATCCTCATCCAGACTGTGTGGTTGAAATGGTTATTACCCAAGGGAGGAAATGAAACTCAGGAAAGCAGTCACTTGCGCAAAGTCACAGAGCTTGTAGGTGGCAGTCTCCCAACGACTACCCAGGGTTCTGTGCTGTCCCCCAGGCTTGAGTCAGCCCCCTGCCCTGTCGGCTGGACAGTCACTCACCCATATAGTTGCCCATGAAGGTGATGCCGATGGATCTGTGGTTCCAGCCTTCGCCTGAGTGTTCCCCCTTCATGGTCCAGCCCTGGCCCTCATAAACGAGCCCGTCATCTCCGATCAGGAAACTGTTGGGGGCACGTGAGGGAGGGTGATGAATGAGGGAGGGCCTCCTGGAAGAATCCCTCCCCCTCCTCCACTCACCCCTGCCTTTATTCCTGTCACTCACACACATCCCCAACCTTTCTTGTCCCGTTTTTTCACAAACACTGCAATGACAGTGGCCCCTGCTGTTCCAAGCACAGCTCTGTGTGCACCTTTCTCATCCTCACAGCAACCCGTGAGTCAGTCCTGCCCCCATTCTGTAGACCGAGAATCAGAGAGGTGGAGACACCTGCCCACGGTCACACAGCCAGTCAGGGACAGAGCCAGGATTTTCACCCAGCTCCCCGAGACTCCCACCCCCAGGATCTGAATCCTTGCTCTCTCCTGCCTCCCTGGAGGATCTGTTGAGCTCTTGCTTTGCTAAGTCCTCACATGCAGTCAGTCCTCTGAGGCAGATACTGTCATCACCCTGACTTTAAGCTGAGAAAGCAGAGACTTAGAGATGATTTGCCCAAGGTCACGCCCCAGAGACCCCTGCCTCAGAACCCTCCATCAAGAAGCTCTTCGGCCCTCACTCCAGCCTCCATCCTGTACTGTTACCCACCAGGGTCCACTTCCGTGACAGGGTCAGGGACTTAGGGATCGGGCCACCAATGGACATGGAGCCTGTAGCCTCAGCAGATCTTTAAGACTCATTGGACGCCACGTGATTGAGCGAGTGTGACTGGGCATGTCAAAGTTAACTCGAAGATGGATGTCTGGAGCAGCAGCACCTGCCACCTTCACCCTCTGGCTCCGGTTGCCAGTGTTGCACAGCATGTTGGAACTTCCAGATCTATGGTCCTTAAGAAGCCAGACTCTCAGATTCCAGATCTGAACACACTAGAAATACCACAGTGACACTGGCCCCCCCAGACTGGGCCAGTAATGGCCCTGCTTATGTCTCCAGCACCTGGCACAGGCGAATGGTGCCCCTTGTGCATTTGTTAAATGGATGCCTCTAATTTAAACCTCCACCACCAGCACCAGGTGGGTGCAGTCATGAGCCCCATTCTACAGGTGAAGAAATCGACACCCTGAGAAAATGTGAGGTGACAAGAGGGGAAGATTCAGAACATTTGGGTCAAGCTCTGAGTCCTCAAATCTGAGAAACAGACCTGAGCCTGCTTTCCTGCAGGCGGTTCAGGCCCGAGGCCATGGAGCCAGGCTGCGGTCTTCTTATCTCCAAGGGCCCCGCTAAGAGTGGGAGTGTCTTGGAAACACCATCTTGACCTTGGAAACTTTGAATTGTGAAATCTTGACCCAGAAGAGCTGGGGATACTCTGGGAGGCTTCTAGAGTTCTCTGAGTGAGACCCCCAGATTTCCTGGCTGCACCCTGGCCCTACGGAACCCCATCAAGGTGGTACCTGGAAACCTGCATTACCAATAAGGCACCGGCAGCTGGAAGAGTGTGCTCACTGCTGTCCCTTAGCTCCTGCCTCTTCAGTAGAGCCACAGTCCCCACCGTGACGTGACCCACAAGCCCTGTGCCCCTTACTCCTCTCTGCGACCTCCAGCCACACTGACCTCTGGCCTTTCTGCCTGACCTGCTGGCTTGGCCCCAACCCTTTCCGCCTGAGGTCCCCTCAGCTTACTATTCTTCCCCAGCTGACCCTTCCCCCCTTCCACGTCTGTGCACTGACTGCACACACCCCAGTCCTATGTGGTGACTCTGGAGAAACGACACTGCAGCTGAGTCCACTGTGTCAGGTGTCACCGGGCATCCCCGCCACTGTCTCCCACTGGGGGACCCCCTTTCCTGCCCCCCCTCTGCGCTTACTTGTAGCCCACGTCGCAGAAGCCGAGCGTTTGCTTGTGGTAGTGCTGCACGTTCTGGGCCTGCTGCCAGCACAGACCAGCATGTCGCAGGTGCTGCCCGCTGTGTGCGACACCACCACGTAGCGCGGCGGTTGGCTCAGACTTTCTGTGCACTCGGATGCCTGGGCCCTCCACTCTTTCCGGGGCACAATAGGGCCGCAGCAGGGCTCATCTTGCACCGAGGTGAGGATCCAGTCCCCGGCTCTTCCAGAAACCACAGGGTGAAGCGCCCAAGGACCTGGGTGCCTCCTCACCCCATGCTCAGCTGGGCCAGGGGCCCCTTGTCTTCGTCATGGCTTCTCCCTCCCCCCACCTGAGACCCAACCACAGTGTGTCCTGTTGCAGTGCCAGGGAGAAGGAAGCAGAGTTTGGGGTCCCACGTCACCACCCAGCGAAGTCCTGCAGGGTGTGAGGCAAGGCTCACTGCACCGTGAGGCCCCGGCATATAAAGGTGGCCCTGGTGGCCCATGCTACACCCATCGCAGTCCTCCCTGCGCACCATGTCCTGATGCTGCACGCTGGTACCCTGGGCATTCCTGGCCCCGCACGGCCTTGGAGTGGTGCAAAAAGATGAGCACACGCGCACACGCAAACACACACACACGCGCGCGCGCGCCTACCTGAATTGGCATTTGGAACTGTGGGTGGCACTTCAAAAGTGTCTGCTTCAAATTGGGCTGAATGGTTACTCAGTCCTGATTCCTGGCCTTTCTGCATTTTTAGTCCTTGATGAGATGTTTCATCATTTACAGCATAAACAAGTTAAACTTTCTAGTTTTCTTTCTCAAAGTGGATATTAAACCCATATTCTTCAAAGCCACAGGAGTGTGTGATAGCAGTTGGCCAGCTTCCACCAACACAACTTGAACATAAAGAACTATCTTTCTGTGAGCAAAGAGTGTGTATTTCCGATCCACTTTCAGAAGCTTCAGATTGTTCTTTAAAGTCAGGATCAGTCATATTATTTGAGAAAACTGTACTGGATGTCTCCTCAGGCAATTCTCTGATCCTGAATACACACTTTTTGACACCCCGAAGTGGAGAAGCCATCAGGGAAGTTTCAGCCAGCTCATGCTTTACCGCACGAATGGGAGATTCAAGACGCTGCCCATCGATTCTGTTATTTACCACTGTTTCCTTGCTTAGTAGAGTCTCCGTTTTTGGTACACCTGAAATAAATGGCAAAGAATTTTCTGAAGTAATGAAGTCAGTACATTCTTTCTCTGTGCCTACTAGATCTTTTTCTGAATTATTTCTGTCACAAGAAGAACTGTGCAGTAGGGGTGTTTTTTCCATCTGGGTTCCATTTAGACCTGAGAGGGTCACTGGTGACCATCTAGTGGCTGAAGACTGTAAAAATGCCTTGGACACTGCTTCACTTTCATTCCCAAAGGGCTTCTGATCTGTTATACTTTAATCTAATGGATTACTGTCATTTGGTCCCATTTCAGATACAAAGGAATGTTTATTTTCTTTCACTTGTTGTTTAGCTTCTTCACATTCATTGGTTTTTGTTTCACTGAAAATATTTTTCCTAGTCTTGCTCGTTTTTATTTTTTGAAGGTTTCTTGTTTTATATTTAGAAACATAATGAAAAACTATCTTCTTCAGAAACATCTGCAACGTTTTCATGTACATCGTCTTCGAGGACATCTGGCATTGACTTTCTAAAATGATCTTTGCAGCTACTTACTTTATCAAATGAATTCCTCCATCCTTTAAAACAGAGGCATATTAACATTTTATAATATAACCACATAATTTATACTATGCTCACAATCTTTTTCATAGAAATAATATATACTACCTAACATAATTTAACATTTAAAGGGGTATTCTGAGTGCTCTTTTTTTGGAGGGGGGGCATGCCACACTTCTCCTGATAAAGACTGATTCTAATGTACCCAAAGCCTTTTATTCACACTCCAATCTCCAATAACCTTTCTTTATCAGCTCTACAATTAAAACTCAACAAATCTTACTATATATACACAATTTAATATTCTAAGATTTATCAAACCAGATGATCTCAATTAATTTAGTGGCCCGACAACAACCAAGAGTAAAATCTGATTACACACACACACACACTCAATCCTACACATTTATGCTGATGTACACACAGAAGAAGAAAAGTGTAATATTCCAATATCCTGATTGGTAATTTTTGGTATGTTTCTGATATATCTGCAACCAATTTACTTTCTAATTAGAAAATAAGGCCTTCACATTTTGTTAAGTCTTCATCTCTAAGTTTTGAGTAGTGGGTTTTGTTTTTGTGTCCCAACAGCATCTTGAATCATCTTGTTTTAGCATGATGTTTCAATATTTTCATCTAAATCAGGTTAGCTTCTACTTGCAATGCCTTCAGTCATCAAGAAAGGAGAAACAATGTGTTTTCTCTCTAAGAGGAGCAATACTTCAATAATGTCAGTTAAAAACAGTAGTCCAATTAAATAGGACTTACCATGGCTTCTGGCTTCTTTTTGATTTTTGTTTTCATTGTCTGACCCAGATGGGATAAACCTATCATTTTTCTTCAGACTTTCATCATGGTTAGAAAAACAGCTTTTCAAAATCTATACAAGTTATATTTTACAATTATAGAAACTCTCAGCATATGTAAATATTCAACTTATTCCTAAACAGAGAGACAGCAGCATTTCATAGGAAGTCAAAGAAAATCACTTATAGGAACAGGTGTAGAGACTTTCTCAAAGGCTTAGATAAATCAGAAATTAGAGAATTAAAAAGTGCAAGATAAAAAATTTTTTAAGTCATCCTAAAATGATAGGCAACTGCAACAGCATAATCAATCAGTCACATTTACTTACAGCAGTAGTATCATTAGGAAATACAGCTGCAGACGCTTCATCTCTGACTGTAAAAGACAATTTCAACTTACCTACACTGTATTATACAAGATACACTATAGTTAATGCAAAAACTTACATATTTTTGATCAGACATCAAAAGACATACACTATTGGACAAAATGACACATTTGAAACAAGTATAGTAATTTACTAGAATAAAAATAATCCTGGTTTGTGTATAAATTAAACTGACTTCTACAGAATACCACTTAATGTACTTGTGATTTATCCCAATCTACACTAAATAGAACTATTCTGAACTAACACACTTATCAACGACAGTTTTACCTAGCCTAATTATGAATTATCTTTTCACATTTCCTCTTTAACAGAAGCATTAGAGATGGCACTTTATCGACATTGTCTACTTTCATATGAAGTGCACATGTGATAGCATTACCTATGAGCACAGTAGCACTGAGGGTTGGTGGTGTGGCTAAAGAGCTTGACCAAGACATATCAGGATCTACCTCGACTCCCAGACTTTCAGAAATATGTTTTGGTGTCTGACCCTGGAAATAAAGAAAAGAGTTTATTTCATAGAAAGACACTGATGATTCAAAATATTTTTCATTCACTTATTTTTCATTTATCATTTACTGAATGTCTACGTGAAACTGTACATACATATCTGTAAACCTCAGGACAAACGTATGGCACAACTATCAAATTCATAGCTACAAGATAAAAATTTAGGCGGCAGAATATTTACCTTCATAAACTTTGGTGTATGAAATAAACTTCCACATACTGCTGGTGAAAAAAAGAAAAAATTACTAAGTATTATTTTATTAAAATTTAGAATATTTAAAATATAAAAAAGCTTGTTTTTAATCATACCTGATTTTTCTCTTTGTGGTGTCATATGTGTACATTGTGGAACACCAGGACTAAAGCAAACAAAGCAAATCCCTCAGATTATTCAAAAGATAATAGAAATGGCAAAAAAATTTACCGATTAAATAAAAAAGATTCTCAGTTACAAAAATTATTAGAATTATACTACTCTGTAATACTTTTATATTATTTCTTTAAAAGTAAATATCTCATGAAGAATTGAGCACCAAATTATCTTTAAAATGTCCACTGAAATACATATAAAGTACTTACAAATTTCACCTGCTAGGAATTATATATTTTGAATTTGAAAATTATATAAAGTCAATCTATAAATCCTATTCTCTCCAGTGATTCAAAATACAAAAATAATTTAAATTGACATTTCAAAGGCACTGTTCTTCATAATTAACATTTCTGTTACTTAAAAATTTGATGGGATATACAAAAAAATCAGTGAATGCAACGTTATAAAAACAATGTAAATGCTCCTAATTTAAAAATCATTGTATTACAGAACTCAACTTAAAAGATTTAAAAATAAAAGATCTTCTAATAGGCTGTCTGCCAAAATATTAGTGTAAAAATCAGAGCTTTTCTATAAAACAAGTATATGTAGGAAAATGTTTAAATATTTTAGTATAATAGCTTAATCATACCTTTCACCAATACCAGAATTTAGAGGTGGGCTGGTAATATCATTGGCTTGATTCGTTTCAGCCTTCATCGTGCGACAACTTTCATGCTTAACGTTGGTGACATCCTTCCATAGAATGGAATAATTCAGTGAGGGGACATATGCTCTGGACTGTGAACTTTCATTCTCTGGAAGTATTTAAAAACAAGATATCTCATTTGTACTGGGAAGGAGAACGTATGGGAATTCAGTCTGACCTGGCTCCTCAGTTTGCTGATTCCTCCCAAAAAGGGTTGTCTGCCCCAACTCAACAGCCATACTAAGCATCTAATATGCATGAGGCACTTTGGGCAGTGCAGTCAGGATACAGCTTTACAGCTTTAACCTCGGGAGTTCAGAATTTAGTAGGAAAAAAATATTTTTATGGTAACATTGGTTAACAAAACCCAGTAAGTTTCACACATACAATTCAACAGTAAGACATATATATATATACATTGCATTGTGTGTTCACTGTCCAGTCAGATTTGTCACCACATATTTGACCCCATCTACCTTCTGCCTCGTCCAACCCTCTGGTGAAATTCTCTGACGTGCACGAAAGTGGAAGACAAAGCAGAATGTGGCATGTCCTGTGACTAAGCTGCACTTGGTACTATGGTATCACGGAGGGTAAGAGTGAAGGGAAAGGCATTTACTGAAAACCAAGGTACCAGGTCTGACCATATTACTTGTCTACTGAAAACCTGTAAGATTTTGTTCTCTTGATCCTGATTCAAACTCCATAACAAAACTCCCAAGTGGCAAGGCAGTCACAACTTGATGTGTAAACTTCTACAGTGATGATCACCCTACTTTACCATCAGCCGTGCCCAGCCATTCGCATACCCAGCACGAATGCTTTCACTCTGGGCTTTGTACAAACTGTTTCTCTTTTTATTTCTCTTGACCTGGAACATCCTCCCTTGAGCTTGTCTTGAAACTACCTCCTCCAGAATACGTCAGTGGTCCCCAAATTGAGAGTGAGTGACTGCCCCTCCATGTGTTCCCTGCTGTTTGTCATACACTGGCTGTTTTCCCTATTAGACTGTGAGTTCCCTGAAGTAGAGCTTCGTTCTCACTTATCACTGTATCCTAGCAACAGCAGTAACCAGAAAGGTGGGTTGCTGCACGTCTGCTCCTGAACTCTTCTGCTTTCCCACACAACGATGCTCACACAGGGTTTACAAGGCCACGTGGGGCTCTCTAAGCCCAGCGTGCACGTGTTCCACATTCCCTCCTTCTGGGTCAAAATGGGGCACTTAGTATTACTCTTAAAAACTGCCTATAAGAATAGTCCCTTTACAAAGGAAGGACTGCTGAGCAGTGCAAATGGCTCATTTCCACATGGAACTTTAGGGATTATTCTTTTCTTAAAATGATATATTAAACATCAGAACTGAACCAAGCAGGCTAAAACTATTTAAGTCTTCCACTTCAGCAGAGTTCAAAGTAAACGTAAAAGCACAAAGTCTCCAGAGAGAAGTCAACAGAACTGTTACACTCTAGCCTCAAACCATTAGCACCTCTGCAGTGTCCAGTGGCCTCAGGACCTCACCTCCTTGCTTCCCAGGTCCCTGGTTCGAGGCAGTGGCTCTGGCCGGGCATGGGAAGAGAACAGGCCCAGGCTCCAGGAGTTGTCGGGCTTGGAAATGCAGCGTCACCTGGTTACGGAGCATTTCCTGCTGCTGAGGACAGACGGCTGCTCCTATCACTGTGCCCTGCCCTACACTTTGCACGTGCTCCTGATGAAACACTTCCCACACAGGTAGACTTATGTGTCTTCTCCCAAACAGAGGCCATCTAATTTATGTTGGCATCTGTAATGCCCAGCAAGTCAGGCAAGGGAGCGCAGAATAAGATGGACGATGCCCCTTCTGCTACTCCTCCACTAACACTCCCTATGGCTCTCGCCAGGCCTCATGGTAGCTGCTTTTCTCACCGTGTGATGACTGTCACTTTCTAAACAGCTGACCCCTGTAGTTTTCTCTCTGCCTGCTCTTTCTGCAGCTTGTCTGGTATACCCACAAGCCTGCAGGACATTGCCATCTTAACATCCCATTACTGTCTCAACCTTCAGTGCAAACACAACCTATTTTTCATCCTTTCAAACCTTTTCCTCTCCAGCCTGCTTTTCCTCCAGCACTTACAATTTCTATGGACTTCCACTTAGTCATGCTCCACACCTGTGACATAATTCTTTCTCTGGAATTCCCCAACCATCGATTACTGCAGAGTCCCGCGGCTTTCACCTTCCACGTGCCCCGTGTCACTACCAGCACCCTGATTCTGGCACTTGTCTCCTGTCCCAGGGGCCCTGCATGTCTCCAGCCCACCTCCTGGCCTCCAGTCTTCTCTTTCCATAAGTCACCCAGGTACTTTAAAATGTGCATTGAAAGCCTCCATTTCCAGAGATTCTACTCAACAGATTCAGATTAGGGCCTGTAAGCTTCTTTTCCAATCAACACCTCAGGAGCATCTGATGATTCCCAGACATCGCATTTTGAAAAACACATCTCCAAAGACTGCTGTCAATTATCAGGCTTTCTAAAGCAAAACTACACTCATTTAGTCCACAGTTAACTTAGTGCATGCTCAGGGTGCATGCCTCAGTAAACCTCTTCCTACTGCCTGCCTCCCCTTCACATGCACATTTTCTAGTACCACTGATTTCCCTTCACAGCATTTATTGCACCATAATTGCTTATGTAAATCTCCTACACTAGAAGCTAAATGAAGAGCTGAAATATAAGTCAGAAGTAAATTCTGGGCAGAGGGGATGAAATGCAGAGAGCCACAGAGCCTTGTGGTTTAAAAAAGAAATTCAGTAGGAATAGTAATTTGAGGACCGGTTAAGGCAAGGGGAGGCAAAAGTTAATGAGACCAGATTATAAAGGGCCCTGTAGGGAGTAAGGAGTCTGAATTTTATAATGAGGGCAAAGGGGCAGTAGGTAATCAGAAGTTTGAAGCAGGAAGCAGTATGATCAAATTGGCAAATTCAATTTCAGTAGCCTGGCATTCAGCACCTGTCTCTAATTTGTTTTTCAGTCTTAGGTTGTTTATTGGTCCCTGTCAGATTCAACACTCCAAAGATCTGAATTACTTGCTATTCTCTTCACATAGTCTTCTTGTTTTCCCTCTACCTAAAACACTCTCAATCTACCCCATTTTCAAGTTTCTGAATCTCACCTATCCTTCAAGGTTGAACTCAAATGAACCATTTCCTTACTCCCCCTATACTCTTTATTTATGCTCTCTCTTCTCAACTCACTGTACTTTTGTACATCTCTCGTGCTAGACTTCATCTACACGCCGTTAATCCCTCACTGGAGAAGTTTTCCAGAGAAAGGGAGATAATGCTACTTAAGTCAACCAAGTAATAAGTATTTCAGTGATAACATATAATTTTATTATGACTGATTGGAAACACTTGACATGTAGGCCAGGAAAACTGCTACCAAATCAAAGGACATATACAGCAAATAGATAAAAATAATCTCTCCTCTCTGATAACTGGCAAAAATATATAGTTTAATTAACATCGAAACAAGTCTTAGATTTTTTGGTATAGGAAAGATATAATTTAGCAATTCTCAGTAGGCTGGAGGGAGAAAAGGACTATTTATTAAATACCTACAATATTCTATTTAATCTGAACTTATCGGATACTATTTTCATCAACTCCACGTTTTAGGTGGGGAAAGTGAGGCCAGAGGTTGATCTGACCAACCTGACAGAGTTAATGACAGAGCTGGGATTCTTAACACGGGTTTGTCTGAATCCCTAGTTCATATTTTTCCCTAGTCTGCATCCATTACTTACCTAGAGTTAATCTGTCTTTATCTAATCCTTTTAAAGGAGACTGGTAGAGTGGCAGAGTTAGATCTTGCTCTTTAAATATTACTGGAGTTGAAGCCAATTGCTGATAAGGTTTCCTCTGTGGTGTTTTAAATAGGTTTGGTTCACAACTGTTGATTTTATATTCAGAATCTTCTGCAGTTTCAGAATTGTAGAGTGGAGCTTCTGAAGAAAGTTCTTCAAACCAATTAAGGCTTATAGGTCCTAAATCTGTAAGAAAAAATAAAAATCCCATCTTTGTTTTAATAAGAAACAAATTTGTGAGACAGTACAGATCATAACAAAGAAAAGGATGCTTGAGATTCTGACTGTGGTGACTTTTGTTAAAGCATATTCATTACACAGGTTCATTTGTCTGTTCTCTTGTGCATCTGCATTACAGTGTAACAAGTTTACACGTTACAAGGAGATAGATTTTAGCTACATTAGCTCCTCTAGTTTCATGTTCACCATTCAGAAACAAAAACCATAGTAAGAATGCATTCCACAGACACAATCCAAACGTTTATACAGACGACATAGAGGACATGATAAATCTGTGGGTATAAGGAACAAGCAGACTATGACTAGAAGGGAATAAAAACATTCTCTGTCAGAGAGAGATGATAAAGCTTCTAGTATGATCTACCCACCCTTAAAGCAGTGGCTCTTAGACTGTGGTCTGTGGACCACTTGGTGGGGGGGGAATGTCCCCAAGACTGTGCAGGAGGTCAAAACTCTTGTCACAATAATACTAAGGCATCATATGTCTTTTTCACAGTGTTGACACCTTTGCATGAGTCAACGCTGTGGCAATATACTGTACTAGCAGTCACTGTATTCTTTGTCACCTACACTTGTAAAAAACAAAACAAAACTAAAAGCCTGTTTAACTTCAAATGTCCTTAAATAAACCATACAAATTAGTTTTATTAAAGCCAAACCCTTTAGCACATCTTTTTAATATTCTCTGTGACAAAATGGCAAGTATGCATAAAGGGTCTAAGTGTAGTAACTGTCTAGAAAAGCACTCACATGATGAGCTGTGAGCTGAACTTGTGCTTTTTTCATGGAAATCCATTTTTATTAGAAAGAATAACTGACAAACTAAATCATTTTGAGATGGGTGACTGTGGAGTTTTTCTGAAAATGAATGAATTGAGCCTGTCACTACGGGAAAAACAACAGATGGTTTGTTGCAGATGAAAAAATGTGAGCCTTCAAATGAGAATCAGAATTTTGTTAAGCTTTACCAGCCAACGTGAAGCTGACATCCCACCTATCGTAAAAGACTTTTCTGATGACATCAGTGAACATCATCTATCAGTCACTACTAACAAATGTGATCTTTTAAATACTATTTAATGCAATGTGTCAATACATGCAATATCTTTGTCATTCAGGACACAGACATTTCCCAAATAATGCGTGATGTTACAATATGGATAAAAGATTTATTCCAAGTGCAAGAAATATCTACTAATAGAACTCAATGTACCCAGAGTATGAATAGTTCATTATTTGGTTTCAGATTCCACATTGCAACTTTTAAGACTACTTAAGTTTCAGTGTAGTATCAAAGAAAAATACCTATAATTAATTGAGACTATTTCAATACTCCTTCCTCTCACCCCCAGCTATGCTAGTGCGAGGAAAATTTTCTTCACAGACTTTTACCAAAGCAGCATATTGCAACAGATTAGATACAGCAACAGGTATGAGAATCCACTTCTAGTAAGCCAGATACTAAAGAGAATGGCAAACTTGTAAAACAATGCCACATTTTTTGGCAAAGTTATTTTTCATAAAAAATGATTCATGTTAACATGCAGTGGATTTATTTTAAAGTGAATTATTAAATATTTCTAAAAGTTTAGTTTTAATTTCTAAAATGGCAACCTATATAAAAGCTCTGAGGTACAAAAGTACTGAGACCACAAAGTACTGAGACAACTTCTATTTAGAGTAACATTACCAATGATTCCGATTTGCTAGGGGCTCTGTGCTTCAAAACACATTCTTTCTATTGCTAAGGGGCCAGTCTCCTCTTTATCCACTGGGGGTTCTCTACCGTTTATCATTTGGTTAACTGTAAATGATCATTTTCTTACGACTTACGGCTCTCCATAAAGAATATTTATAGTGCAAACCTAAAGCAGGTGAAGTGTCAGAATTCTTTCCGGCAAGCATGCTCATTTATTTACATATCTTTCTGAAAACATTTACTCTGTGTGATTGATCAGTTTATATAAAATCTTCTCAGTACCTGCTTAGCTTCATCGCGTCTTAAAAATGTCAAAAAAAAAGTTGGCCTCTCCTTGCATCCGATAGGCATTTTTCTCTACCTTGTTACTCCAGCGCTTGGCCCAGGCTGAATCGGAAGAGGGCACACCTGCCTAAAGCCACACCGACTGATCCTCTCTCTAGGTCCCATCTTTTGGGACCACAATCGAACTCGTGGGGACAACGGGGGAGGGGGTAAATCTACATATCTGTGCTGCCCGACAGGCACTCGACACGGGGTAAGGTAAGGGCGGCTCAAGAACAGCATTCTGGATATTTCTCATGAATTACGGTAAACGGTCGCGTGCGGCAGGGGCCCCGTCGGAGGCAAAGCCGTGGGTCACTTCCAAACAACGTCCCCACCGGACGCCGCGGACGCCTCCCGGGATACGACAGTCCAGCGACTCCATCGTGTGACCGACGAAGGGGCTTCAGGCTGGGACAGGCGCGAGGGACCCCGAGCTCCGGGAAGATGGAGTCCGGGGAGGAGCCCAGCCTCGGGCCAGGGGCGGGCGGAGACCCGGGGACCGCGGCTCCCACCCGCACGAGAGGCGCCCCGCGCCCCCACCCTGTTCCTCCCGCCTGCACTGACCGCCTCCGCGGACGCAGGCCCGGCTCCCGGGGCCGGACAGGATCCGGGACGCCGGGCCACCCTCAGCCGCCGCCGCGCCCACCGCGCAGGTCCATATCTGCCACCGGCTTTCACACGCTCGCGCCGAAACCCGCGCTCCCTCACGGGACGCGCTGACGTCACGACGCCGCACGCAGCGCGCGCGCCGCCCGGAAGTCAGGCTGGCGGGGGCTGGGTCCTCGCTCGGGCGCCAGAGGGCGCTGCGGGGCCGCCTGTCGTAGGGCGGACGCTGGTGCGGAGTCCGCGCGCCTCGGGGCATCCCGCCGGCGCGCCCCGTCCGCCTCACGTCCTCACAGGCCCTTGGACGCCCCCCGAGACGCCCACGCCCGTGGCGTGGACGGGGCGCACACGACGCGGAGGACTGCGGCTCTGGTGCCGGGGGCGCCCCTGGGAGCAGGTGACGACGACCTCCGACCTGGGTGAAACCCGCCACGGCCCTCCCCGCCGCGTCGGCTGCCGCCCCCTGCGAGGCCCGCTGGTGTCCTTGACGGCGTTAGGGTCCCGGGCACCCTGTGTGTGCGCGCGCGTGACCCCTCACCCCGGCCCCCCATACTGCGCGGGGAGAAGAGTCCACCCTCGTCGTTCCCAGGGCCCGTGACACGCCTGGCCCAGGGCTCCAGGGCCCCGTTCGGGTTCATGGCGCGGCCCGCACAGTCGCCAGGCAGACTCGGCCATGCGGCTTCAGGAAGGCTCCGATGGATCGGAGAAAGGATGGGTCCTCCTCGGTGCCGCGAGGTCCTCTTACTGTTTGATGGAGACCCTTAGCTGTAGCGGGCGGCCGAGCCAGTACACCTATAGCGAAGCTTGGGAGCCGCAGGCCTCTGCTCCTCATCCATAAGAGCCGCTCCGTCGGCGTCCTGCTCCTTGCTGTGGCGCATTTGAACCTACAGTAACCCCAAGGATGGCTTAGTATGGTCAGATGGGGGAAACGGAATCACTTGAGTAACTTGCCTGGTGACAAGGCCCAGGTTTCAATGCAAGCGGGTTTGACCCTACATAGGTAACTGTCCTGATGTTTAATCTGTATTGACCCTCTAAATCAGAACAATGTGCTTCCTTCACCCCCACTGTTTTTGGGGGTGCTCACTAGTGGTGGAGGGAGAACGTTCCTCGTGTCATATATCCTCTGAAATGACACTTTCTCTGTACCACCTTTCCCACCCCCCTGACTTCCTGCTCCTCACTCCTGTGGTCTCAACATGCATGAGCTCTGCCATATGTGCTTTCTTCCTTAGACTCTCCTCGTATAAGGCTGCTTGTATTCATTTTGCTATGTGCTTTAAAACAGGATCTCTAAAATAGTGCGTTACTAGGCGAATAAATGGATTACTAATTAAAGCACGTGTGCCAATAAGTCAGAAATGAAAAACAGCCTGGAAAAAACGATTCAGGAGCAGCGAGTTAAAGAGACAGTGCAGCAATTGGAATCAGGAGGCAGGTAGCTCTCCTCCCCCCATCAATGAGGGTAATGGGCAGCAGCTCCCATCAGAATCTGAAATAAACAGAGAACCTAGGAATGAGCTTGAAAAGAACTGGCCAGGAGAATTAGAAGGGGTGGGTGAAGGTGGCAGGTGGGTCAAGGACACACACAACCTGCACCATGATACTGCGCTGCGCCTGGGCGCCGGTCGAGCAGATGAAGCGCTTTGTCCATGTTCCGTATGCCCTGTACCAGGGGACACAGTATGGGAACACCCTGCCCTGGGCCAGCCCAGACTCTCTGAGCACAAACAGCCGGACTGGAGGCAGAACACTGGCGCCCCCACTTTCCTGGCCCGGCCGGGGCTACTGCACCGACCCTTACAAGGGGGCACAGCACAAGGCCATCCATCCTGGCCCGGATGAACCCCAGCCTGAGGCTGTGCCTATGCAAGGCCAACACCAAGGAGGTGGGCGTGCAGGTGAGCCCACGGGTGGACAGGTCTGTGCAGTGCTCTCTGGGGCCCTGCACCCTGTGCAATCGCTCCCCTTGGGACAACACAGGCCCCAGGGCAGCCCTGCCAGCCTGGGGCATCTGTTCTGCAGTGATGGGCCACCGGGGCTTGTCCCGGACACGGAAGGACTGGGAGGATGAGGGGACCAAAGTGCTTTCAGGTCCCGTGGAGGTCAGCCAGCAGTAGCTGTCGCCACCAACGCCAGAGGCACAGGAGAAGTCAGGGGAGGAAGATGTTCAGAGTCCCAGGGAAAGGGAGAGCCAGCAGGCCCCAGGAGACGCCGCCGATCATCTCAGGAAACCTTGCTTCCAGGTGCACTTCCTCTCCCTTGTTTCTGTCTTCGAGACCCAGCTTCACTTTCCTCTTGTCCATTCCTGGGGTCATGAGAGCAAAGCCTTCCCTCCCTTCCTCCGATGAAGGAGAGGATGCTCTGAAAACGTATGTGTACGTGGCCTGCATGTTTTGTCACTTAGTAAAGTAAGGTGCCAGCTGTAAGCACATGGGAACCAAAAGTCTGGCAACCACTGCTATTGGTAATGAGGTGACAAAGAAGAGTTTCAAATCTGTGAAACGTGTGATCCGATTTTCACTTGAGGCAGACGGCTGGTAACGTGGAAAATGAGTTGGAGAAGCATAAGATGGCAACAAGAAGAATCTCAGTAATCCTTGAGAGATGAGAGGCTAAATTATTGTAGTAACCTTGAGAACAGCTGTGAATGAGGTTAAAGGGGCTTTTTCTATTTCATATACAAAGCCACAAGCAAAGAAGGATCTAGCTTCCTCCATCCAAGATAATGAAAGGCTTTCCTTCTTTATTTGCAGTTTTTGGAACCCAAATATGGCTCTTTTCACTGTAAAGACTGTAAGACCCGATGGGAGAGTGCTTACGTGTGGTGCATTTCTGGAACTAACAAGGTGAGCCAAATGAGTGGGATATGGAGGAGGATGGGGCAGCACAGACGCTGAGTGGAGGAAGAAAGTGTTTCCTAATGGAGTGTGACTTAGCGCCATCTCACTCACCTTGCATCCTCAGTGCCAGGCACATCATAGGTGCTCAGCAAAGGTGTGGGTTAAACTGGACAGTCCACGTGTGCTCCTGAGGCTGCTGAACTGTGGCCTGGTGTTCTCTTGGGTTCAAGGGTGCCGTTGGACAAAATGTCAGTTTATTTAGATGAACTTCTGTTGTGTATGTACACTGGGATTTTATCACCTTAGGTGGTATATTTGAACGGGTTTGGGCCTCAGGACTAGGAAATGTCCAGTGTGTCCACGAGCTGGGGCAAAAGAGAAATTTTTCAAATAAATTTATTTCAATTCGTTTCGAGTATCGGTTAGATATCTATATTGTTCATAAAATGATTTCCACAATTGTTCCCTCCCTGGCCCTCCACTTAGCCATCATATTAATGCTAACTGCATTCCCTGTGCCTTGCAAAAGAGAAATTATTGTAAAAGTTAGCCTGTTTGAATAGTTGTGAACGTATTGAGATTGGGCAAGACTTCCCAGTCTGCATTTCCCCGTTTTCCAGAGTAGATTCTGGACCCCATAGACTCGAGTTTCAGTGTGAGACCAGTCAGCCAGGGCCAAGCAGTTTCTCCCTCTCTTCACTGAGTATGTGCACTTTCTTGAGTGTGTAACATTTTACACCTGGTCTGTTTCATTAACTTCTACAAGCACCTGAGTTTGAGTCAACTGTGCTGTCGTGTTTTTAGATACTGCATTTCCAGCTAAAGGATGGTAGAGAGAAAGGAGTGCTAAGAATGAATGAAAACATGACTTTCACACTAGCCATTTACTAGACACTGGAAGCAAATGGATTTTTAAACTAAACTAGAATTACTCTCTCTTGCTAGAAAAAAAAAATGTGTCTAATTCAAATACTTCAAGACACTGGAGTACAAAGAAGAAGACATAGAATTCATCCTTAAGAAATTTATTCTGATAGGAGTGATTCAGCCAGGGTGCGATTTGGTGACAAGTGCAATGAATGGCACCCATGGTATGGACATGGTTCAGAAATAACACAGAAGGGGGATAATGAATCCTGTCAAGTTGAGGAGAGGACAGGAGGTGGAGAGGGTCAGGGCATCTCGTTGTCCAAGCGGGACTTTAAAGGCTAAATCAGAGGAGCTCAGCAGTAAGGCAGGGTGGATGTGTGCACAGGGCAATGCTCAAAGCCTAGCATTCACATGGATGGGTGGGGAACTGTGGGTAATTTGAAGATCAAAGTGGGAAATCCTGGGGAAAAAATTAAAGCCGGGGCTAAAAGAACAGGAAAAAGGAGAAGGCCAACGGATTGGCCTGCACCAGAGTGAAATGACAGCTGCTTCCCATTGAAGATTTCATGTGCATTGTTGGGTAGTCATCAGAATTACAGAGAAGGTCAGGAGTAGGATGGCAATCTTACAGGTAAGGCGAATGAAATTCAAAGAGTAAGAAAAAGTAACAATAGCACCAGAAGAGCTTAAGACCTCAGGGTAGAGATTGGGCAAAAGCAAGTGACAGGTGAGGGAATGGGCTACTTAGGAACTGGGAGCCCAGGGTACATGTCAACTTGCATTAAAAAAAGACAAGTTTCTCTTTAGGTTTACTTCAAACAGCTCTGTTGCAAGTGCCAGAAGAGTTTTCACCCTTACCGAGTGGAAGCCATACAGTGTCAGGTAAGCCTGTGGAACACTTCCATTGTGTCTCAAAAGCCTCCATTCTCAACGTGAAGCTTCTGTGGCATAACATTAGGGTTTGATAGACTTGAATATCTATGTAGGAAGTTTAGATTTTCTGTGCTTTTATTTTTATAATGTTTTAGGAAAAACAAATTCTGGGTTTTCTTGGAGGGGGGATGGGAGAAAAATTGATTGAAGTTGCCTTATGGGGTGGATTTATGTAGGGGTGTGTGTTTTTCTTCAAACACTCAGTGTATAGTTTGGATGTTATAATTTAATAGGTAAACTTTATTAAGCTTTTACTATATGCCACACTTTGGGCTAGGGGCTTTATGTGCACTATCTTCTATAATCTAAGTTTTGAGATTGGCGTTATCCTCACGTTACAGAGCAGAAAAGTTCAGTAAGACAACACTTTGGTCAAGGTTAAACAGTTACTGTCAGTTGTGATCAGATCACACTGCGTCTCCAGTGCCCCGGAAATCGCAGAATTAGGTGTACCTGGTCATTCTGGATTGAGTGCTAGCTTATTTCCAAAATACCTGGCAGGAAAGTTCTCTCAGCTTTTCAGAAAAGTGTGACATAGTTGATTTTCATAAACAAGAAGTTCTTTTTTAAAAAAACAAATCCTTTGTTTAGTTACAAATATATTTTCAACTAAGCATTTCTACATTAAAAAATAGTCTAATAATTTGCAAATTATTTATCTTTACATTTTCTAGTCTGATATTCCCAGTCTGTTTCATAGAATTATTAAATTGGATTTAAATGTATACTACTCCTTTTTCTTTCTTGTGTTCACTTGAATTGATTTGAAAAAGAATTCCTCTTCCTCCCCTATAATCTTGGTAGTTACTCATTCTTTACTGTTCTTCTGGTAGTTGCCCTTGAGATTACAACATAATTCTCTGATTTATCACATTCAATGTAAATTGTTAATCTTATCTCATTGACAGTGACCGTAGGACACTAACTCATCACTTAATCCTGACTTACATAGTGCCGCTGTTCGATATTTTAATTTTAAACTTCACAGGACACATATTCATCTAGCTTTAGCTGCATTTATCCTCTCTGCTGCTCTCAGGTCCTTTTTGTAGCAGGGACCCCCTTTGACCTGAAGAGCACATTTTAATATTTCCTGAAGTGCAGGGCTGAGGATGGCATATTTCATTTTGTCTGGATAACTTTAAAAAAAAAAAAAAAACACGTTTCTGCTGGGTATAGAAGTTTCAGGTTGGGAGTCGTTTTCTTTCTGCTCTCTAGGGCTCTGCCCTTGCTGCAAAGGTGGCCGTTAGTCTTAGCAGCTCCTCTGAAGCGATCTCTCCCCCACTCTTCCTTCCCTTTTAAATCTGCTTATTTTTGAGATATTCCTCTCTGCTTTCCTTTTTAGCAGCTTCACAACTAATATGCCTTGTTTCTTTGTATTTATCATGCTTAGGATTCATAGTATTTCTTGAATCTAAAGCTTGAAGATTTTTATCACTTTTGGAATATTATCAGTTGTTATCTTTTGAAATATTACTTCCGCCCCATTCTTTCTTTCAATTACTCGTAATAGACCCCTTACCGTGTCTCTTATGCCTTTCATGCTATTTTCTGTATTTCCTATCCTTTTCTTTCTCCCCGCTTCAGTTTGGATATTACCTACTAAGCTACTTCCATTTTTCTGATTCTTTCCTCAGCTCTTTCCAGTCGGCTATGAAATTCATCCACTGAGTTATTGATTTAAGTTATTGCATTTTCAGCACTAGAATTTTGTCTCTTTGAAAAAATGACTTCCAGTTTTCTGCTGGAAATATCAGTCTTACTATCTTAAAATCTGTATCAGATAAGCCATTAACTTAATCCTCTGTGATTCTGTTGGTAGCCTCTTCATTTCCTTGGTTTTCAAATGTGATCTGTCTCCTCACATACCTGATTATTTCTGATTGAGTGCAAGATATTGCATATGAAAAATTATGTTGATAAATGAGGCCTAGAATAGTATCTTCTACAGAAGATTTGCTTCTGCCAAGTGATGGGAAACCTAACTATTTCAGGTCTCTGTTTTTCCAGTTGAGTTGATGTTTTGAATCTGGGCTTTGGCATCTGTGAAGGCTGGTCAATTTTTGGTTCATCCTTATCCTTAGGGTATAGCTTTTCTGGGTCCCAACTGAAAAATCGAGTGGTCTTCCAAGCTTTTCCTTTTTTTCATATTTAAAATGGTTGCAAAGCTTTATCAACTTGTTAGTCATTTGAAGTTTCCTACTGTCTTTCTCCCAGAATTGGCAGGTACCTTTAGAGAAAAAAAACCCAAAATGTCAGGCTCACCTCTATTTTTTTCTCTCTAATGATTTGATAATTCTCTAGTGACTTTAAATAGTTCCTTTAAGAAATTATTTTTTAGCTCAGTTTTTTCAGTTGTCCTAAGTAGGCTTGTTCAAAATTACCTATTTCATCATTGCCAGAAACAAACCTACCTTTAGAATAAGCCCCGATTTTTTTTTTTTCCCCGAGCCTTTCTCCCTTATAAGGGTATTATGAGAATCGAATTAATCTATGTAAAGTGCTGGATAGAACAATTCATATAGGAAGCACCATGTGAGTATTGGATATTAGAATTTTCTTATGAGGACACATGCTTAAGAGTAGGTGGGTGGAAGATAGACATTTAGTACAGCATTTAACTCACTCATTTTGCGTGTACTGTGAGCACAAAGTGCAGACTTCCGAGAAATTTGTCACTTGCGGCAAATGCACAGAATTCCAAAGAGCTTGGGGCTCTGTAGGAATGCCAGTCATCTATGGCTGCATGGTTCAGAAAGTTTGAGAAGCACTCACTGTCACCAACAGTTCAGTGGGTTACGCACTGTGTCTCAAGATTCTATATCCTCATGCAGAATTCACAGCCGCTCAAAGACTGCATGAGCATGGATCTTTCGGCCCGCCCTTCCTTCATTTCTCGCAGACCTCCATCATTGTCGGGGAAGACGCCCAAATGGTATTTTTCAGCCGATGGAAAGAGGTCAGTTCTGGGAGACGTCAGAGAATGGTGGTTCTGAATTCTGACTCTCTCACTTTTGAGCTGGGTGTTCATGTCTCTGTAACTAGTTTTCTTTTTTTGAATGAGTATAAAGAGATGACCTCAATCAACCAGCTGAGGCAGAACGTTGAGGGAGCCCAAGATGTTGGCTCCAGTCCAGATATCTGATTTCCCATTTACAAAGCAGGAAGAAGTATAGGCCTCAAGAAGGGGAACTTGGACCCCTGGATGAGAAGGGTCCAAGTTGAATTGTTTCTGGAAACAGCTTCGTCGACATTCCCGTGAGAAGGATGTGCCTAGAAAAGCCTGTCTTCCCAGATGTTCTGGGAAAACACACTGTATTTTGAAAAAAATAACATTATATATATATATACTTTATATGTATGCACATATATACGTACATAGATGCGTATATATTCATTTTTATGCATATATATGTCTGTGTGTGTGTGTGTGTGTGTATATATATATATATATATATATATATATATATATATATATTCATATTCTTGGGTAACACATTTCATTGCCCTGTGTTCTGAGCAAAAAGTGCATCCTTCTGAGAAATTTCTTTTTGGCAGCAAATGTCCAGGCTTCCAAGCGACTTGGGGCTCAGTGGGGAGTGTTCAGTCATCTGTGGCTACTCGGGTACAGAATTTGAGAAGCACTCACTGTCACATTGAGCTCCTGGGGGTACTCACTCTGTATCATTACTTTCCATATCCTCGTTCTGAAGTCACAGCCACCCATAGACCCCGTACTCAGGGATGCTTGGCCCACCCTTCCTTTGTGCCATCCACCCCTCTTCTATTTCAAGGAAGATGCCCAAATGGCATGCTCCCGCTGTTGGGAAAGGTTCAGTTTAGGCAAACGTCAGACTACTGTGGTTCTAAATTCCGACTCTGTCACTTGTTCGCTAGGTGATCCCCTCTCTGTGTGTTAGTTTGCTTTTTTTTGAATGAGTGTAAAAAGACCACCATGACCAGCTGAGGCAGAAAGGTGAGGGAGCCGAAGATGTTGCCACCAATGCAGACGTCTGATTTCAAACTAAAAAACCAGGTCGCAGAAGATGCCTTATGAATGGGTCTGTGGACCTCTGTATGAGAAGGGTCCATGTTGAATTGTGGCTCTGGAAACACCTATGTCCATACTTCTGGGAAGAGGATGTGCCTGGAAAGGCCTGTCATCCCTCAAATTTCTGGAAGCAACACAGTGTTTTCTTTTTTACAGTCCACCATGTATTGATATGCATCTACATTCATACATATGCATATTATATGTATGTCACAGCTCTGGGATAACATACTCTATTCCTGTGATTGAGAGCTGATGACCATCTGTGAGATGATATTTCCTTGTGGTTGACTTTGCATCTGTCACCTTGGCCACCTTGATCGTCTTTTCCTAGGTCTGTTGGGAGCCGAAAGGCCTTCATCCTGACCGCCCAGCCCCCCGGCGTGAGAACATGCCTTTTTGCCCTGTTTGTTCTGAGAACTAGCTGATCATAAATTGTTACAGAGAGCTGCCCTCGTGCTGGAAGGTTATCACCATCTGCAGCTGCCCACCGCCTCCTCCCTAGTTCCCCTTTCCTTACACTCCCCCATTTTACACTCCATGTCCTCTAAACTTTTACAGCCCCTCACCCCAGCAACCAGGATCCAATGACATTGTAATTAGTATCCCCCCTGCCTATAGTCCTGCCTCCCTTTGTTCTTCTGTATAAATATACCTGCTCTGAAATAAAATTTTTGAGGCTTGATCAGAATACTGTCTTGCCTCCGCTCCTTTTTCCACCCATTTCTCTCCAGGCTAGGTCCTCCTCGAGCCCGCGAATAACTAGGTCCCGCGGGTCGGGACATAGGTCTGTTGGCCCTGTGTATGTCCTCTTTGCAGAAATGTCTGTTCAGGTCCTCTGGCCCCTTTTCAACAGATTTCTTCGGCTGCTATTAAATGATATGTGTTCTTTCAGTAGTGAGAATCCTAACTGCTTCAGAGCAGTGTGATTTGTGACAATCCTCTCTCTGTTGGCAGCTTGTAGTACATTTTGTCAATCCTTTGTTTGCCGTGTAGTGCTTTTTAGGTCGATGAAGCCCTGTTTTATTTTCTCTTTTATTTCTTTTTTTGCCTTAACTTTTAGAGACATCCAGAAAGACTTTGCTGTGATGAATGCCAAACAGTTCACAGCCTGTTTTCTTTTAGGAGTTTTGTGGTTTTCAGTCTTCAGCTGAAGTCTTTTGTCCACTTTCAACTCATTCTTGTATGTCCTGTCAAAAGCCGGTTCAATTTTTTTCTCTCCTTTTTAACAAGAGTGTCTTCTTTTTGCCGCATCTCTTCTTGAAGAGGCTGTCTTTACCGTTTCCTTCCATTACACGTGGTATATTCTTGTGTCCTTTGATTCATAAACCATAGAGTTGTGGGGTTTTTTGCAGTCTCTTTGATTACATTGAGATAGCCTGGGCTAGTTGTGGGGTTTTTTGTGGTCTCTTTGATTACATTGAGATAGCCTAGGCTATTAGACATCGATCTATGAATCGATGTCTTGATGGAATAAAACAGCCCAGGAATGTGTCTTTATCAGTTTTTTTTTTTTTGACATTAACACACTATTTTGGTGATCGCAGTTTTGTCGTGCATTTGGAATTCGGGAGTGTGATGCCTTTTTCCTTTCTTTCGTTCTTTCTTGAGATTTCTTTGGCGCATCAGGCCCTTTGGTGGTTCCATCTAAATTTTCAGACTCTGTTTCATTTCTGAGAAGAAGGCTATCGCTGTTTTGGGGGAAGTGCCCTGATCCTTGCTACGGCTCAGGGTGGTGAGGACGTTTCAAGAACATTAGTCCTTCCATCCGCCGAGCACGATCCATCCTTCCATTTCTTTAGATCCTCTTCAAGGTGTTCAGTGTCTTACAGTTCTCTGGGTTCCGATCTCTTCCCGGTTTCCATTTCTTCCTCAGCATTTCCTGCTCTCGGATGCCACCGAGAATGGGATTGTTTTAATGTCTCCTTCAGACAGTTTCTTAGTGGTGTAGAGAAATGCAAGAGATCGCTGGGTGGGGACCTTTCATCCCGCAAATGAGTGTTTCCGTTGATCAGTCGCGAAACTTTTCCCGTGGCGTCTTTCGGGTCTCCTCCTTGTCACGTCATCTGCCGGTAGTAGCTATCCTTCTGTTGTGATTGCGATGGCTTCAGTGACTTGTTTTCTTTTCTCAGGACTCCCAGTCCCACATGACAGAAAAGTGGTGATTGTGGAAGTCCCTGTTGTGTCCGTGATCATCAGGGAATGTCAGCTTTTCACGATGGAAGATTTGGCTTTGGGTTTGTCTCAGTTAGCCATTGTGACATTACGCTAGGTCCTCCATACCCGCTCTGCTGAGAGTTTCAGTCCTGAGTAAATGGTTTTTGTCAAAGACGTTGAGCTCTTTCGAAGTTCCAATTTCCAGCCTTCATTCTTTGATGTATCACGTTGATTGGTTCATGGACGGGGACCATCCTTGTATTCCTGCCATGGGTCTCTCTCGGTCATCGAGTGTCATCCTCTAGTGTCTCGTCATTACCATATGCCATGATGTTGTTGAGAAATGTGACATGCATGTTCATGAAGAATATTAGCCTGTAGGTTTCTATGGTTCTGAGATGGTTGTTTGCTGTCGGTATCAGGACAGGGCTCGCCTTGTCCAATGAGTTGGGAGGAGTTCCTCTTTCCTCAGTCTTTTGAAGTGAAATAGTTTCTGAAGGATCGGCATCAACTCTTTCCATTTAGGTAGAATTGGCCTGTGGAACCACATGCCTCGGGACTTTGACTTATGGGGAGTTTGTTGATGATGCTTCCATTTCATCAGAAGTGATTGGTGTGTTTCAACTTCTGGTGTCTTCTTGTTTTTGTCTTGGAAGGAGACATTCTCCTAAAAATGGATCTATTTTTGTAGACTGTGGAACGTTGGCCTCTAACTGTTCAATGTCATCATGAATGTTTCATGGTAATTTGGCCCTTCCTCGTTTCCTCTTTGTTTCTATTTCTTGAAGTCTGACTTTAGGTGAGACTGTTTTTCAGACATTTCTTGTTTGCCGAGGTGAGCCCGTATTGCTCTGAATTTCGCTCTGAAAGCTGCTTTTAGTGTGTCCCGTAGATTTTGAGTCATCGTGTCTTCATTCATCTCAAGATAGCTTTTGATTTCTGCCTTTATCTCGTTGTTAACTTATGCGTTGTTTAGTAGCATCTTATTTGGTGTCCCGCTTTTTGTGTTGTGTTGGTTTGGTTTTTTTGTCCCGATGTCTCGTTTCCTAGCATGGTAACAGGAGAAGACTCTTGCTGTGCTGTCAGTCTTCTGAAACTGATGGAGACTTCTTCTGTGGCATGATGCGTAGTCATTCCTGGGAAGCGTTCCATGTGTGTTTCGTTAGAGTGTTTATTGTGCTGCTTCGGGATGACGTGTTCTCATAAAAATCAACTCCATCTATCTGGTCTCGTCTGTCATCGAACACGTTGTTTTCCAGTTGCTTTTCTGTCTGGATGGTCAGTCCACTGAGGTCAATGGAGTGTTCGAGTCCCCCACTGTGAGTGTAATATGGTCACTCTCTCCCTGTAGATCAGTCAAGAGGTGCTTTACTTAGGTTCTCCCCTGTTGGGTGCATCGATGTTGACATGCCTTCTATCTCATCGGAGTGACTGCTTTCCTGCGATGACACGTCTCTGTTTTTTCCTTTCACTCTTGTCGTTTATTGTCATTGTTCAATTGTCTGTTTCATCGGAGGTTAATATCGCCCCCCTGCTGTTTTGTTTCAACTCTCATGAAATATCTTCTCCCATCTCTTTCCTTCCAGACCGTGCACGTCCTGCAGTCGTCTGCACGTCTCCAGTAGGCAGCATGTCTTTTTTTCTGTTTCCACGATTTCTAATGCCCCTGTTGTCTTTTTTCCTTCCATATGATTATCTCTAACAACGACTGTGGACCTCTCGTGGTCTTTGATATTAGCTCTCGAGGTACAACATAGGAGTTAGACATTGATAAAATCTGTGCAATAATGCCCACGATTGGTCTTCTACTCAGCTGACACAAGGCATAGTCTTCACAGTAGCACTGTCTGTCCTGTCGAAGGCAGACTTTATGTCTCCGTGATTATTGCAGCATTATGATGATGTGTGCCTTAAAACAATAAGAAGCATTTATTTCGTGCCCATATTGGAGGTCAGCTGTTTTCAGTTAAGCAGGTCTTGTTCAGCGTCTCTCATGTGCTTACAGTTATTTCATGACTAGGCCAGCACCACTCCTTTTCATTCACATGTTTGTCTCCTGGGCTCTGAAGGCTTAAATGGCTAAGAGTTGAAACATCTAGGGTTCCTTTGGCTAGTCTCTATTCATTCGCTCTCTCTCTGTCTCTCTCCTTCTCTCTCCTTTTTCTTTTTTTCTTTATCTCTTTCTCTTTCCACTCTTTCTTTTCCTCTCTCCCTCCCTTCCTCCCCACCCCAACCCCAGGGCTTCTCACTACATGGTTATATTGGTGACGCCAGACTTATTATACAGCAACTGAAGGTACAGAATGAGTGTCTCATTACACTTCTACGTGGGCTTTACTAAAACTTGAAATCAAGTTTATGATTCCCAAGCATCATCAATTCTGCCACATTTTACTTATCTGAGTGGTTACAAAATTTCATCCAGATTTAAGGACACGGAGTTGGGACCACATCTCTTGATAACAGAGTCAAAAATCTGCAGATAGGTTTTAAAAAAAAAAGCCTCACACTCCACCTGGAGCTACTGCTTTGTAAAGTTTGCAGTATTCACTCTCATCCACCAGGATTCATCTGACTTTGTAGTCAGTGGAGCAGTGAACTAAGTAAGTGTACGTTGGGGGTAGCAGTGCTAGTTTTTATTTCTAGATGGCTGGAGCAGGGGAGGGGCAGTTTCAGACACTTATTGTTGACCTGCTCCCACTATGAGAAAAACCCTCAGGAAACAGCAGGACACCCCTCCTGAAGGAGGGGGAGCACCCTCCTGCTGGAGGGGAGCCCCTACTGAGAGAGGCCAAGGAACCAATGTGAGGTTCTGCCAACCACCAGATCGGTCCATCACACTGTACATGGCTAGGCCGGAGAAGGAGAAGTGACCTTGGGCAAGGCAGCTCCATTCAGCTGAGAGCCAGTCTTATGGAGAGGTTCAGATGAGAAGCTTTGGCCTGCAGCATTTCCAGCAGATGGGGACTGAGAGTTTCTGTTTTGAGTGGCATGTGGAGAGAGTGCATCTAGGTGGGTACACCACAGTGTCCACCACACAGACTGATTCCCATGTGCTTTGATGAAATTCATAGTTAAAAAATCAAGGATTTATCTGGAAGTGGCCGAGGAGAGAAAAAAGAAAAAATGCCATTTACTTTATTTTCTCCAGATTAGGTAAAGAACCAAGCTTTTGATTCATTTATCTTAAAGAGTAAGACCCATGAATAAGCTATTCCACAACTTCATTCCTCCCACAGAAAAGATACACAAACTTTCATACTATTTTCTCCTTTCTCTCATTCCAAGCACTTGTTTGGACTCCTAAACATAAATTCCTGTTCTAAATATCAGTGCTATATGTCATATCTTCCTGTGAAGGTAAAACTGGGCAACAATTAGGGTCTACATTAAATAATAATTCAGCTTTAGAAATGAGCCAACTTTGAATTTCCTAAACCTATTTTTTTTTTTGAGAAAGTATTAACCCCCAAGGCATTTCTTGGAAAAATATAAGTAGCAAACTCCAAATTGAGCATCTCAGAGGTCAAGAAAGGACCAGGTAATGAAAAAAAATTAGTTATGATTCTTGTTTTCAAATAGGCTATAATTTAGATTCATTTATTTAACAAATTAATACATTGAACCAAAAACTTTAGTGCAATCTGTAATTACTTTTTTATTGAATTCTATTTTAATTTATTTAATATTTAATATTTTTAACTGCATGGTTCAAAAAATAAGAGAAAACATTTTTAAAATATCCCTCTCATCTTTATTCTCATCTGTTCAATTTTTCCAATACAAAACCAAGAATCAAAGCTTCTTATGTATCCTACAAGATATTCTTCATGAATATTCAAACATAAATCTATACTCGTAAAAAGTATCTTACATGTTGTTCTACACTTTGATTTTTTCACTTAACAACAAAATCAAACATTTCTGATTAGTGAGAAACCACAGGATTTGAGGGGTGGGAATTGCAACAAATTATTATTACTTCGAATATTTTTTGGTAATTATAGTTTTATTGCATATAATGTTTGGTATGATAATTATTTATTATAATTTATAGCTTTAATTCTGCATACATGCTCTACTCCAATGACAAGGCCTTATAATTAAAATTATATGATTTGTTTCCATTTAATATTAACAGGTCACGACAAGCAATGTGGTCCAATAACCAGACCCAAATTTAATGTCTTCTTCCACCTGTGCTTTTTTCCTACCTGTGCTTTTATGAGACTATAGGTAGAACCAAATTTGGAGAAAACATCAAATGTCTACATACAAGTCCCTTTGTAAATAAGATGCCCAGGGAAATAGCCTCCAATCACCACTCCAACTTTCCCCTCCCCAGCAGGAGCCTCTAACTCCAAATCAGGCAATCGTTTATAGCAACAGCATCATCAGTGTCTACTGACAAAGACAGACAACTCTTAGAACACTTTAATTTGCAAGGTCAAAGCTCTTTGTCAGGACCAGCTTCCAGGCCTGTGCAATCACACAGGGCCCCATGCTCAGAAGTGCCCTGGGCCTGGCTGATGGCTCTGCAGTCTCCATCTGGAAATTCTCCATCATTGTTTGAAAAAGTTGCCCTGCATTTGCTTTTTGCATTGGGCCCCACAAATTATATAGCTGGCCCTGTTCTCTTCCCCTTCTTAGGAGACACTCTAAGAGAAGGGATGCAGTAAGGGGAAAGAAATGTCTCCAAAAATAAGAACATACTTCGCAAAGCTTGCCTGACTTAAGTATTATTTTCCCCATGAGAGAGCCTCCCTGGGCTCCTTGTAAATCTCTACAAAAGGTTAATTGCCTAATCTGTAAGATTCACTGTCATTTTCAGAAAAGCCTACTTGTCGTTGCAGAAGGGCACATAATTGGTTTTTGTGTTCAGCTTTGGTCTTACTTTTTTCTTTTTCTGTTAAATGACGAAGGGCATGTCAAACAGTAAAAATATTTTTATTTTAATTATAGTCATCAAAAGTCCTTATTTTCAAGAGAAAAGATTAGTTTAATGATTAAATTCCCTCTGCCACCATGAGTAATAATTAGTTCACCAAATATTAACTCTACTCTCAGTGGATTTATGACACAGCATTGGAACGCAGGCGACTTCATTTTTAAAGAAGCAATGTGGGTGATACACACCAGCGGATCTGCCATGGACGTCATATTACAGGAGGAACTCTGCAGGTTATACAACTACTTCTGTGTGACCAACCATTGTCTGCAGAGAGATCAGTAAGAGAACTCTCAAGGTCATATGCTAAAGCTTTTCAAATGTTTGTAGATGCTGTGGAATTAATGTCACAAATCTATACAAAAATGCTGCTGAATTCATAATGACCTTTCACTATTGTTGCAAACAACAGACACAAAACTCCAACTTCCACCAGGAGGGACTGATCCAAGAGTATTTTGAGTTTATGTTAAAGGATGAGGACCATCTGAGCCACATGTTTAAGCCTAATTGACTCGGGATGGCATTCAAGGCTTTCCATAATCAGGAGACTGAGAAGGTAGTCATGGTAGGAGTGAAAGACACAGGTTCAGAAATCAGATGGACTCTGCTCTGTGCTCCACACTTAGCTGGTTAGCCTTGGACAAGTGACTTAACTTCTCTAAGTCTTAGTCTCTTCACCTGTAAAATAAGGAGAATAACAGTACCTACCTTATCATCTCAGTGGACACCACCCCATTATACCCCAGGACACCTTGATCACAAAGGAGCGGGGATCCTAGTGGTAGAAGATCCTTCACCCCATAGATGGGGAAGAAGATGCTGAGCAGAGCAAGCTGTCTTTGGGACAGTGGTGAGCAATATGCCCTGCACATGCGTGCAAAAGTCTAACCATGGTGTCTATACATTGTACGTCTACAATAAGTACTACTTAGTTATTCCTACAATGGTTAAGTCACTTTCCCACCTGTCCCTAGCTGGTTAGCACACTGTGGCCCAGTGTTTCTCAATCTTTCTACTCATTATCTTTTAAGACATTATTTTTCTTAATTGCCTTACCCCCTGAAATTTTATTACCACAGATAGATTGTAATTCTATTTGTGATGATTATTTTTACACATAAACTTGACTGAGCCATGAGGTGTCAGAGTTGTAAACTCTGTACAAACTGGAGGGGTGGGGGTGAAGGGGTTTTAGGCTCCAGATGAGAGGTTCTTGGGCAAGTGAGACTGTGACATGTGGCCTCTTGAGGTCTCTTCTCTCAGTCCTGCCCTTCCAGGCAGGGCTGGACATTCAGCCCCACCTAGAAATCTCCTTGTTCCTTCCTCATTCCTTGTAACCCACATCTTCCCTCAAGTTCTTAACCCAAACTCTTCATTCCTCCACATAAAAACCTCTAATTTCCTCCTTTCCTCTCACATCATCTTTAAGACATTTTAAAACCAGAGCTCATCTGATTCGCAACCACAATCTACTTTTGTCTTCATTGAGGGCAGAGAGGATCCAGGCATCAAACGCCCCTCAGAAGTAAGGGGCAGTGTTGGTTTCTACCCTTAGAGGTGCCTCGTTCCAGAATGGATTGGACCATATTAAAGCAGTTGTCATGATATTTCTGAATTAAAATTGATTGGATATCTTCATCTTGACCCTATGAGGTCAGTTCTATTATCAACCCCATTTTAAAGGTGGGGCAACTCAAGCACAGAGAGGTTAAATAACTTGCATGAGGTCACACAGCTAGTAGGCAGCCAGTTGCTAAGAGAAATTACAGTGGCCTACCTAGTCAGTCCAGCTAAGGGTAGCTGAAGTATGCTGGGGTCTGCCTTGGGTTAGGAGAAAAATGATGCTTCATCTCATTCCCAGCCCAAGGCCAAGGGCCTAAGGATGACAGTCTGCCCTGTGTACTTGTGCACAAAACTGAAACTTGCAAAGTGACCTGGAGGGGAAATAGCTCTGGTTAACAAAATATTGAAAAACTAAGGAAAGGTTTAAAGCTAAGGAGGATTATTGTGACAGTGACATGGGGGAAAAATATACTTTAAGCTGAATGAATATCTTTCCCCAGGGACAAAACTAAAATATTTAAACACAGTCTGATAGAATCTACAAAAGTCTGCTTCCCCAGATAATAACTTTTGACATTAAGTATTACCCAACACACACACACAGTAAATCTATAATTCACAAGGTAATATTTGTAGATGATGAAGAATTTATATAGTACCTGGGAAGTTTTTTCTTTTGTTTTATCATAAAGAAATATAATTTCAGAGTAAGAAAGTCAAACAGAACAGAAGGGAATAAACTGAAATGCAAAGTTCTTACCCTGATGTCAACCACTCATTTCAATTCCCCAGAAACAACTGCTTTTCTATGAAGTCACAAGAAAATGTTGTCTGCCGATGTTTTTAGACAAATGGGATGACCCCATACATTATTGTTTTGCAATTGCTTTCAGAATATTTTAATATATACAGGATATTTGCCATCTATGGTTTTTAGTAGTTGTATGATATTTCACTTATTTAGGATGCATAAAGAAATTTTGACAAGTCTCCTAGTGATTAACATTTCATAGAAATGCCTGAGAAATGATAATTCACAAAATGATATGATAAATAAATATCTTCGTATACAAGCTCCCTTCTAGAATATAAGACCTCTGGTGGCAAAGGTTTTACTTACTTTGTTTACTGATGATCCCCCAGCACTCAGTAATTGTGTCCGACTCATAGCTGATGCTCAGTAAACATTTGTTGAGTGAATATTTCTTCATGTATTCATGCATCTATACAGGTATTTTAAAATTCTATATATACATATTGACCAATCACCCTCCAAAATTATTGCTTCACTATATACTCCCATCTGTTTTGATCAGCTGAGGCCTTCATCTTTAGAGCTCAGTGTAGTATAGTAAATACTTGTGTCTTAGTTTCCTATGGCTACTGTAACAAGTTACCGCAAATTTAGTGGCTTAAAACCACACTGATTACCTTTTGGTTCTGGAGGTCAGCAGTCCAACATAGGTCAGTAGGGCTGTATTCCTTCTGGAGGCTTTAGGGAAGAATTCATTTCCTTGCCTTTTCCAGATTCTAAAGGCTGCATGCTTGGCTCCTGGCACCTTCCACGTCATTCCAACCTCTGCTTCCTCGTCACATCTTCTCCTCTTACTCTGACCCTCTTGTCTCCCTCTTTTCCTATGGTGAATGGGACACATCTTGATAATCCAAAATAACTTCTGACCCTGAAATCTCTAACTTAATCACGTCCTCAAAGTCCCATCTGCCACATAAGGGACATCATCACAGGTTCCAAGGATTACTATGGAGACATCTCTGGAGAGCCATTTTTCTGTATACCACAGCTTGGGAATCAACACTGCATTTCAGGACTGTCACTTTAACAGGCACATCCTAACTAGGTGTTGAGTTCCTACTGACCATGTTCTGAACTACATCTAAGAAGTACATTAACTAGCTTGGTGTTCTAGCACCAGTTCCATAACCTCCCTGAGCCTCAATTCTCTCACAGAACTGGAGAGAGTAATACCTGACTCACAGGAAATGCTGTGAGTAGAATGTCTGCAGCCATCCCTTTCCATTAAGCACTCAGGAATTATTGTATGCTATTTTAATATTGACAAAAATGTAAATAAAATACTAGATTAAGCAGTAATGAGGTAGAGAAACAGATGCTCTTGTAGACTGCTGGTGTAAATGAAAATTGGTACAGGCATTCTAGAGGACAATGTGCCACTATGAATGAAATGAAAAGCCTTATAAACATTCTCTTTACCCCAGTAAATATCCATTGCTAAAGTGTGTCTTAGGGGCATGGTTAAATTTATGTACCAAGACATTCAGTGAAATATCCATAATCCTGGGGGAGGGGTTAGTAGAAATTGTCAACCCCAGAAAAAAAGAAACCTATGAAGAAGAGCTTAGTAGGTGACTAGGCTCAAGTTTAAAAACAAAGCTTAAAATATTTTAATCCTATTTTATTAAGAAACTAGGTAATTTTTGCCCTTCACACTCTTATGTATTATCAAAGCTAGACTTCAAACTCAACTTGATCTAAGTCCAAAGCACATCATCTTTCCCCTCTGTCATACTTGACCTCACTGAGTATCATTTTTTCTTAAGTACAAGTGAAATAAAATATCTACCTCAATGAGTTATTGTGAGGGTTAAATGAACTAAAAGACCTTAAATACCAACATAAGTAAAAGTCATTTTCTCTTGTATACATAAAAAACAAAACTACAAAACAAAACAAAACTGAGCATATCAGTAGTTTCTAAACAGGGGACTCTCACACAAGCCGGGCTTCAGAGAAAAGTCTGCTCTAAAGCACCTGAACTATTTGTCTTTACTGCGCTCCTGCTGCCTGAGCCAACCCTTATAAGAGTTCCTGAAATCATACTTCCACCAATAGGACTGAGACTGTCCTGGGCCAATCAGAGCCACAGAGTTGTATCTTCATTAGCACCTTCACTGACCAATCAGAGCAGCTCCATTCTGATCAGTCAGGACAGTGCTTTTTGGACTAATCAAACTGTGAGGTCCCCTCAAATTCACTTTTCTTTTGCACTGAAGGATGTGTTTCATCTGCTGGAGCTGAAACACCAGTGTTGAGGAGCCATGGATGGCCCTTGCCAGAGGGCCACCTGGCATTGAATAAAAGTGTCTTTCTTACAGCTCCCCAGGTTGAGAGTTCCTGTTGGCCTTGAGTTCACAGGAACGACCATTAATTGACAAAACAAACTGAGTGTCCACTGATAAAGGATTAGGTAAACAAGTACAATACACTTTCATTACAAAAATCTTGCCATATAAAAGAATTTCATGAAAGGATATTAAACACCATTTTCAGAGGTTTGTCAAATGTTAGTGACAAATTTGAGGTTTAAATCAGGGTTACTTATATTAATAAAAGAACTGTTGGGAAAGTGTATATATATTTGTATACATGCTAAAAGTATAGATTTCATGATTTTACAGTGGTTATTTATGAGAAATGGAATAACTGATTTTAATTTTGGCTTATTTTATCTATTTTCTGATCATGAAGTTTGGGGAAAAGGGTTTTCAACACAGAACAGTTCCTATCCTTAAATTGACAGACGTCTCTAGGTGTAGATCAAATACTACCTATCCAAGGTGGCCCTCTAGCGGAAGGCGGGACGCAGCTGCTGTGGGGACACCTAGTTGTGACTTTATTTTAAATAGCTTATTGTATTTAAAACCTTTCAAGAAAAACAAGAGCCCTGAATTAGTAAACTATTCTCCTTGTTCAAAGCATTTTAATTCTAGTAGTACTTAGAGGTGTGACAAAACTGTTAAAATTGTCAAGATCAGAGAACTAATCTCCTTGGGTTTAACTCTCCTCTCCTGCTTTTTGGTAGGTAACATTTTGGTGGGTCCAGGTCCCGGCAGCCCGACTCATATCGATGCTTCCAGACAGGATGGAATAACTGAGGGCTTGGGGGTAGAAGCTGAGGCGTGAAGGGCACATCTGTCTGCAGCGCCAGCACCTTCCAGTGACTACGAACCTTCGGCCCTCCTCGGCCCTCTTCGGCTACGTTCGGCCTACGCTCGCCTTCTCGGTCTCGGCCCTATTCGGCTAAGCTCCGCCCACTCGCCCTCGCAGGCTCGGCTCTCTTCGGCTACGTTCGGCTTTCACTCGGCTCCCCTCGGCTTCCTTCGGACGACGCTGCTCTCGCACTCGGTCTCTTCGGTTGAGTTCGGCCGACGCTCGGCTCTCTTCGGCTCCCTTCGGCCGCGGCCCCGGAAGGGCGCCCATGGAGCCAGGACTGTCGGCTCCACTGACAGCGATGGCGCCGCTGCTGGAGTACGAACGACAGCTGGTGCTGGAACTGCTCGACACGGACGGGCTGGTCGTGTGCGCCCGCGGGCTCGGCGTCGACAGGCTCCTCTTCCACTTCCTCCGGCTGCACTGCCACCCGGCGTGCCTGGTGCTGGTGCTCAGCACGCAGCCGGCCGAGGAGGTGCGGCCTCCGCGCGGGGCTGAGGGGCCCGCGGGGGCGCAGGGGGCTTCCTGGGCGGGCGCGGGCCCTGGCGCGGATGCGCAGCCTCGGAGGGCGATGCGGGTCCCTGACGCGGAGGGGAGGGCGTGCAGTGGGGGTCTCTGAGACAGATGAGGGTCGCCGGCAGGGATGCGAGAGGTCCCGAGGGGGATGCGGGTCCCTGACCCGGGGTGTGAGGACACTGGGAGGGGTGGGAGAGGTCCCGAGGAAGGTGCAGGTCCCTGACAGGAGTACAGGGATAATGAGAGGGATGGAAGGGACTCAGAGTTGTAGGGGAGTCATTCGAGGAGGATGGGACCGAGAGGGGGACGTCTGGAGAAAGGTAGGAATAGTGAGGGAGTCCCAAAGTTGACTATATAAGGGGCTTGCTGGGGTCCAAGGGGTGGGGGCGGGGATGGCGGAATCTCAGGGTAATGGGGGGACGTGAAAGGAGACGCTGAGGCTGGGAAGAACCGTGTGGAGAAAAGGAGACTGGGGGGAGGGGGCGGGTTCACCAGGGCCGTGGAAGAAGGGGTACAGGATCCGAAGGGAAGGGAGCTGGAAGTGACACTGGGGAAGGTACCTGGGGTTAAGGAGGAGGGAGGACACTGAGGAAGACAGAAGAGAAATTACACCTGTGCTGGGGGTGTTGAGAGGCAACAGCCTGGTCTGATAAGTTTGGTGAGCCCCTAGATAGAGCGGGTGGCCAGGAGGAAAAGGTCAGCCGAGAAGAGTGACCACAATCTCCTTGAGGGCAGGGACCCTGTCCCATTCATCTAGATATCTCCTGAGACTTGGCGACATGGGGCTTAGCACAACACAGGTCCCCAGTAAAGTAGTATTGAATGGAAGGAGTAAAGGGCCAAGGGCTCCATTGACATGAGGAAAGCCCCTCCAGGGTGGATGGAAAGGGAACTAACAGGCTAAACATTACCTGAGGAAAGGGTCCTCGTGTTACCTTCTCACACAGTACAATGCTGGCTTTGGTGGGAAGTATTTTCTAGGTTGCAGAAGTCTTTTAACTCAGGATTTTAAGTCTTTTTTTTTTTTTTTTTTTTTTTGCTGTTGTTAAAATGCTGTGACAAGTCAAGTGCAGTGATTTTTCAGTATAAACCCCCAAACAAAATAACCTTAATTGAATATAGATTGGCTGGTTGATCAGCATAAAGTAGTAAAGTTTATGTATCTCTAAGAAAGGCAGCAAATCATTTTAAATACAAATGCCTGCAACCTATTAAGAATTGCCTTGTATTCAACAGATTATTAATCAAGTTTGGTTTCATTTAGGAGTATTTTATCAATCAGCTGAAGATAGAAGGGGTGGAACACCTCCCTCGCCGTGTGACAAATGAAATCGCAAGCAACAGTCGCTATGAGGTTTACACCCAAGGAGGTGTGATATTTGCAACAAGTCGAATACTTGTGGTTGACTTCTTGACTGATAGAATACCTTCAGATTTAATTACTGGTAAGATTTATCAGTGTATAATTTTGCACTTTTTTTTGTTTGCCCCATCTGCTAAACTCAACTAGAACCTTCTTGTAGGTGATATGGGATGTTTTTGCTCAACTTTGTGCTTCTAGCCATTAGGACAGTATCTGACACATTTTAGATGCTCAACAAATATTTGTGGTCTGAATAAGTAAATAAATGTAAGATTGACCTTGTTTTCTAAACTCCTATTTAGTAAATACATGGTAATCGGGTGGCATTTGCTTCTAGAACCTACTCAAATTTGAAATGTTTATAAATATATATTTCCTAAAATATTTGGTTTTCCTCTTTAGAGAGCATTTAATTTCATAATCCAAAATTAAATCAAGTTGCTTAATTATTTTGAGGAGAATGGTTTAATTTTAGCTAGAATTAATAGGGAATTGTTATTATTATTATTTTTTTTAACTTTTTCTGATTTCTCCAAAGCCAATTTAGGGGCCCTATGTCTGTGCCCTCAGGTTACCTTGTTCTTCTCATTACACTCAGAACATGTTATATTTGCCAAATTTTTGGTCTCACTCATTAAAAACCAACTTCATAAGCACAGCTTGTCATCCCAAGCTAAGTAAATGGGAATTGTAGGATGAATGATGGATGGATATACTGTGACCTGTAGTGAACTTCTGGAGGACAGAGGAAATTAGAGAATTCAAAATTGTACTTGCCATTGTGTCTATCATATTGCCCTGAACCTAAAAGACCTTCAAGAAATAGTTAATGAATAAATGTGTTAATGAATGCTTTATATGGTTCATGGTGAACTGATTGAGAAAAGTCTTATTATACTTTTTTTACTTTTATTAATTTTTTTATTGAGAGATCAGCATATAACATATTAGTTTCAGGTGTACAAGCATAATGATTCTATATTTGTATTGTTAGACTTTCATAACATATAATTGTTATAAGTACTGCCACAGACCGTGCATTCAGAATCCCTGACTTTGAATGGTAATGCCATTACTTACAAGAAAGTTACTTAATTTTTCATTAGTTTTTTTCACGAGCTCCAGTTTTCTTATTTCTTAAAATGAGAAAATAATCCTTCCTAGAGTTATTGTAAAGATGAAGTAAGATAATTTGCTTAATATAGTGTCTGGTACATAATAAACATATAATATCAAAAGAACTATTGGATTTTTATAACCAGAAGTCTTGATACATCAGAAAGTTTTTTACTATTTGCTGCTTTTTTAAAGATTAGTTTGACTTGTCGATAAAATGGAAAAATATGTCTTGAACCTACCACTAGATGTCAGTATTGCTCTTTCAGTAACAATTCAAACTAAGGACAATCTGAATCAAATGTCAAAGGTAGAGTTTATAAGTAATTCCTAATTAAAAGTTAACTTCTGTCTGACTCAGTTTACTCATCTGTAAATTGGAGACAGTAACTTCCTCATAGGTTATTGTGAATGTGAAATGAAATAATGTATGTAAAATTCTTAGCATCGTACATGGCACAAGGTAAGCATTCTGTGTTAGTTTAGAGAAGACAGATGTAAAGAAGTAATTACAATACAGTATGAGGTACAAAATATTAAGGGAGCATAAAAATTTAAGTAGGCTTTTGTGGGACTAAAATTACCCCAAGAAATATGACCTGCTGTTTATTTTGGTTTTTCAATAAAGGAAGAGCGGGCCTCAGGTGGGATCACTGAGTAGGAAAAACCTGTCTTTGTTCTCAGACACACATGACTTGGAACCTTTGGTCTCCTATTGCTGGATGACCTCAATCAAGTTGCTTCCCTTTCCTGGTCTCATAATAATACCTACCCCTTAGAATTATTGTGAGGATGAAATGAAATTTAAAAAACCTATAAAAGTACCTAACCCCAGTGCTAGAGATATAATATTAGTTCTTTTCTCCTTCCTTCTCATGGGTTCCAAACGAATGACCTTTTGGAACACAATATTTTCTTAAATTGAGGTTTACCTTTAGAAGTCCATTTTTATTATTTTTTATTTTTATGTAATATTTCAATCTAGGCCAGCAAGTGTGGCCCAGTAGAGCATTTGGAAAAACCTGCCTACTTGGTACAAAATCTCTTCCAATTGGTAAATTAGTTATGTACATGTGTTGGAGTGATTACAAATTCTTTGTCTACAAATTCCAGAATAGTACTATTAATTTTTACTATATTTGAAAAACAATTTGCTTAGATAGAATATATTTTTGCTCCATCCACCACAATCTAAAATTTAAATACCAAAAATAGTAGAATCTGAATTGAGTTTATTGACCTACTAAAAGGGGTCATAAATTACTATTAGTGTCATTTTCTGGACACAGAGTAATGAGAACTGAAGCAAAAACAGGCAAGTACATTTATAACAAACATATGATTTATATATAAGGTAACTGGCTTGATTTAGGTCTAAAAGACCGAGAATCATCATAGAATAAAGTTTTAGATCTAGAAATGACATCTGTACTCTCATCCCATCTCATGTCACTCCCTAATTTATCACCAATCACATTGCACTAAAACAGCATACATGTATGAAAGATAATCTGATTCAACACTCATTTGATAAATAAAATTATTTTTAATAATTGCCCTTGTTTTTGTGATTCAAAGTTATCATCATCACACCCCTGCCAAAAATATGTACTAAACATATTCATTAAAGGTTTTTGTTTTAAATGGACTGATTTAACCTCTCAATTGAATATATTCTGATTCTGAAAATTGAATTCTTCTTATAGGTGAAATAGATGAAATGGTGCCCAAACTTCTAAAAAGCAGCAATTTTGTGTCGTCTACATCTGATTCACATATAAAAGAATTAGTGACCCACTTAACTTTCAGAAATACTTCCTCCACTGTGCCCACCTTAGGACTTTTGCTCAGATCCCTCTCTCTGCCTTGAACATGGTCACAGAACTCACCTCCTCACTTCCATCAGTCTTTACTTGAAGATAGCAAAGCACTACCCCTCACATACGCTCCCTCTCTTTCTCTGATTCATTTTTTTCTCCTTAGCACTTATCATATTATAACATACTAAATATTTTACTCACATTGTTTATGGTAAGTGCCATGAGGACAGGGGCTTGTGTGTGTTCTTTAAGGCTATATCCACACCCCAGACCAGTGCTCACCCATGCTCAAGTAGGCACTAAAAAAAATGTGATAAGTAAATGAAAGGAAGCCTGAAAATTCCATGTTTATTTTGTAATTGAAATTATAATTTCCTCCCTCAGGCATCTTGGTGTATAGAGCTCACAGAATAATCGAGTCTTGTCAAGAAGCATTCATCCTGCGCCTCTTTCGCCAGAAAAACAAACGTGGGTTTATTAAAGCTTTCACAGACAATGCCATTGCCTTTGATACCGGGTTTTGTCATGTGGAAAGAGTGATGAGAAATCTTTTCGTAAGGAAGCTATATCTGTGGCCAAGGTAAATAGCATCATGTGATAAAGTTCAGAAAGAGGATCTGCTGTTATTTAATTTTGCACTTTAATGTAATGTAAAATTTACTGTAATTGGACTTGCTACATGCTAATCAGGTTCATAACAAGTACATCCAAATATAAATACTGTATGGTTACCACATTTGCGATTCATTTAAAAGGAGAGAGATTAGATTGTTATCTTTCTAGTAGCCCATTTAATCCATGCAAATGCAGCTAGTTTGTCCTTTCTTGTCCACTAAGCAAAACCCCCAGGGATCTATCTAACAACTCACATATATAGCAGCCATAAGTGGACTACTGATTTATTGGCTAAGATGCTCACTTCCACTTTGAAAATTACCCATCAGGGAAATAAAGCACAAAGATTTTGAAGAATTTCTGTAAATTTCTAGGAAAAAGAGAAGGTTTTCATTTTCAAACATTTAGCAACCTATGCTAATAGGTATTGTGGTCAGACTATATGGTATTTAAGAGTTGTGATGATCTTTTTCTTTTCTTGATTATACCTTATTTCGGGAATCAACATACTTTTCTTGGAAAGGTCCAGATTGTGAAGAGATAGGCTTTGCAGGCTATGTGGTCACAGTTAACTCAACCCTGCTATCATAGCATGAAAGCAGCCATAGACACTCCGTGAACAATGGGTATGGCCATGTTCCAATTAGCTCTTCCTAAAAACAGGCACTGGGTTTGGCCCGGACCATCATTAGCTGACCCCAAATTATTTGAATAATTTCCACTCATTGAGGTTAAAAGTATTCCTGAAAACATTGTCATTTTGCTTTCCATTTCTTAATTCATTTACAAAAAAACTATTGAGTATTAAGCCAAGACCAGAGATACATACCCGTTGAAACTCTAGAAAATATTTGAAAATTATTTGTCTCTTTAGGTTCCATGTAGCAGTAAACTCATTTTTAGAACAGCACAAACCTGAAGTTGTAGAAATTCATGTCTCTATGACACCTGCCATGCTTGCCATACAGACTGCTATACTGGACATTTTAAATGCATGTCTAAAGGAGCTGAAATGCCATAACCCATCACTTGAAGTTGAAGATTTATCTTTGGAAAATGCAATTGGAAAACCCTTTGACAAGGTACTCTATTTCTTCTCCTTTTTAAGCACAGTTTGTTATGTTATAATTTTAAAGAATGAAAGGTATTTTAATATTTACAGTGTTTTAAAAAGGAATTTGCTGTTATTTATATTTATATTGGAGGTGATTTAAAGTATAGCTTGTTTGGTTTACTGGAGAGTAATAATTTGTAGTGAAATATGTGGATTGGCTTATAATGCAACTCTGATTTTTGCAGTGATTACCTCTTAAGTATAATTTAAAAAGAGGAAAATAACCTTTTGCTCTGAAATGACATTTGGATATCTACAGGTAGAGAGTTTTACATAAGAATGCTTCAGAATTTATGATCTCTTGTTTGGAATAAAAATAATTTGGATGAGTTTTCATTACTGAGGAATGTGAAACTTGTTCTGTCTTAAAATTACTTTCTGAATTGAGAAAATGGTAAGACTTTAATTCAAAGAATTTTTATTCTATTTTTTCATCAGAGATTAGTATAATACAGATACATGAAATGTCTAAGATTGAATTATAGACCCAGAAAATGTTGACTTTTTAAGAATTCCAGGCAGCTTTTTTGTTTCTTTCATATTTTGTTAGAATAAGTTGCTGTCTTTTAAACTCTGAATCAGTCTTTTTGTCACCAGAAATAATACAAAGTGATTATAAAGGAAAAATTTAGCTCCTCATTTCCCTGATTCTTCCAAAAAGTCATTTTACTATGAAATAATGATGCATAAAACTAATTTCATGTGTTTCACTCCTCATTCTTGAAATAAAGTTTATTATAATTCAACACATGGTGAAGCCAAAAAAGAAAAAACAAAACAAAAAACTTAACATTCTTTTAATAGAACGTGTATGTCCCCAGAGAAACAAAATATAGCCTAAGATGTTTTGTACTGAATCTGTTGTTCATTCCCTGGCTAGTAATAGTCAAAGTATTGTTTTAAGTATTCTCTTAGTAATCAAATCTAAATATAGATGTAATTTACATCTTTTTAGAAAATTGAATTTTTGCAGATGATTTTACAGAAGAGGCATGTATTTGTATGTTCCAGTTTGTCTCAGGACAGTCTGCCTGTTGACAACCTGCCTATTGTCCTGGAATGATTATTAATAGTATCATTTCATTTTCACAAGATTCCTGGCTTAGACAATAAGTTATATGGTCATCCAAATATTACTCCTGCTCAGTATTAAATTTGTTAGGTAAGATGCCATATAGTAATACTGCTTCTATATCATGCTATAGATAACATTCTTTTCAGTTACAGAATCAGTTTGTGAAGTAAATGTGTATATGTAGCTGTGGATATGTGGATACTTACGTGGTATATACATAAAGTTCTGCATTTTAGGTGACATTTTAGAATCATAAAAAATATTCAAAGTTAGTCAATTTGTTAACAATTTAGTCAATTATCTGTTAATTCAACCAACATTTTTTCATCTTTGAATAACATCTTAAAGAAAAACTAAACAGATCTTTTATACCAACAAATTAAGATATATTGTTACTTAATTTGATGTCATGTAGTTTCCCTGGTTTTCTGCTGAATCATCCAAATGGGTCCCACAACTTCATCTGTCTAGGATAGGGTCACAGCCAAACTTGACAGAAATTGAATGTGTCTGAGCTACATGCTTTGACTCTTCCAAAATAAAAAATTTGATTATCTGATGTTTATCAGGCCTTTCTCTTCTGACTAAAATGTAAATATGGATAATTATGAATTGACTCGACCTGATCATAGTGATAAGACATTCTATGTATTAAAAAAATTAAACATCATTATTAGAACCTTATGAACTGAAATTTTCTATCCACTTTTGGAAGATAATGTTTTGGATTTTTTTTATTGTGGTAAAATATATATAACATAAAATATACCACTTTAACCATTTTTTAGATATACAGGGGACAAAGTTTGTTGAAAGTATAATCTATATTATTAATACTATATTGAACATATTTTAGCAATACTCAATTTTATTGTTGTTTTAGACAATCCGCCATTATTTGGATCCTTTGTGGCACCAGCTTGGAGCCAAGACGAAATCCTTGGTTCAAGATTTGAAGATATTACGTACTTTGCTGCAATATCTCTCCCAGTATGATTGTATCACATTTCTTAATCTTCTAGAATCTCTGAGAGCAACAGAGAAGGCTTTTGGTCAAAACTCAGGTGGGAGATAAAAATACTAATATTATTTTATTCTATGAGCCAATTTGAATAAAGTTCTAGTTTTATTGGGGCATCAGGTGTGGGGAGTGTTGTGTTAACCTACATGGTATACTAAAGTTTAAAATGACATTTTATGTTCATTGCATAAGGATGTAGATTCTATTGATAGCTAATGTTTCTGCCTACTTAACTTCTATATAATAATAAATATTCACATTCATTCTGGCAGTTTTATTTCTAGAAAAGACTAACTATATTACAAGCATTCCCCAAATAAGTTGTGTGCCAGGAGTTTAGTTGTTAAGAACTTAAGATTGATTTTCCCCAAAGAAATAGCAAGTTGGCATGGGATTTCATCAGCTAGAGTATGAAGACTAAAGAGAAGAGGTTTATAGGGAAACATGCACATGTAACTGGCCACCATCTTGCTTTCCTACAGCCTTGTCTGCCTCCCACTGTTGTCCCCTCTCTCGGTGTTTGGTTAGGCCAGTGATTTTCAAAGTGTGGTCCATGGGCCCCTGAGGCCAAGATTTAAGGTGACTAATAATTTTAGCTGCTTTAGCAGGGACATTCTTGAGTAATAAACTACAGATGCATAGAAGTGAAGCATACGTTGACTGCTAATACGCTTTGGTTCCACTGCCTGATTGTGCTCAGGCACCAGAGTGTCACACACTGGTGCTTTTGCACCATCAAAGGAAATGTCAGCACAGTGGGGAAAAGTCACATAATGAGTTAATATTATTATGAGAATAGTTTTGAGGTCACAGACTCCCCTAAAAAATATCTTGAGACCAAGGATCTGTAGCCCACACTTTGAAAACCACTGATCTAGCCCAACAGTGACAGAGGCCACAGTAAGGGAGAAGGTACGGACAGCTTGGAGGAGAACAAGATGGCAACCAGGTGTATATAGAGCTCGTGTAACCATCAGAGAGTCTTGAAAATTAACTATAAATTGAAGGTTGTTTTTTTTTTTTAATTTTTCACATTAGGTTGGCTATTTCTCGACTCTAGTACCTCGATGTTTGTAAATGCTCGAGCAAGGGTTTATCGTGTTCCAGATGGCAAAATAAGTAAAAAAGGCAAAATGTCTGAAAAAGTGGAGATTAAAGAAGAGCAAGGTATTTTGTGGGCTTAACTCTTTAAAAGCATTTTTTATTTAAGTATTTGGTGTAGAATTGCTTATGAAGTTAAACTGTAATTTTAAATATTTTTTTGGCCATGTGAAAAGTGTGTACTTGTAGGTTATATGTAATATATGTAATGTACATTAGAAAGTTTCATCACATGAAGTCTTAGAATTCATTACCAAAAGATTCTAAATAATAAGTGTCAAGTATCAATCAAGATATTCTTACTGCTACATAAGAACTATAGTTTTATTTTGTTTTTTTAAACTCAAGAGTAATTACTATTTGGGGCACTTAAAGTCTTAGTGGAACATTTTAACATCCCTTTAGCTTTTAAAGAACATAATTATACTAGAATGAGGCAAATATAGATTTTTATTCTAACTAGATAATAACAAATATTCTAACAGATAATAATAAATATTGTTTTTTAAATAAATTTATTGGTTAATAACATTACATAAGTTTCACAGTACAGTTCTGTAATACCTCATCTGCATATTGCATTTTGCACTCACCACCCAAAGTCAAGTCTCCCCATCACCACATATTTGATCCCTTTCACCCCACTGGTCCTCTTCCCACCCCACTTCCCCACTGGTAGCCACCATACTGTTGTCTGTGTCTATCAGTTTGTTTGTCTGTTTTATTCATTTATTTGTTGCTTTCTGTTTTATATCCCACATATGAGTGAAATCATATGGTTCTGTCCTTTTCTGTCTGACTTATTTCACTTATCATGATACTCTCAAACCACATCAAACCAAAAGGCTTCTACACAGCAAAAGGAACTATCAACAAAACAAAAAGGCAACCAACTAAATGGGAGAAGATATTTGCAAATGATACCTCCGATAAAGGGCTAATAGCCAAAAAATATAAAGAACTCATATAACCCAACCGCAAAAATATCATTGGTTTTTTTAAGGCATAGGATATGGTTAGTGTTTACTTTCTAATTCAAAGGTCTATTTCAAAATTTAATTAAATATATTAGTGATGTAAATGTTTAATTGTTGTCTATAGCTATTTCATGTTCAAGATTGTAAAAAAAAAATGGAGATTTTAGAAAAAATACTGTTGTTTTCTACGAATTCCTTTATTTTGTATAGCAAGTTGTATATAACATCATAGTAGACAGCTAACACAAAATCATCTCTTATTAGTGACTGTGAATATCAGTTTCTATCACAGCATTATGAAACCTGTAGTTTGAAGTGTCTTTTCTCTTTCTTTCATTTTAACCATAAGGATACCTTTTTCAAGGAAGCAAATCCTATGTGGCATTATGAAGGAAGCTCAAAGGAATGAGCTTATGGAATGATGCTGTGTTATCTATTGTTTTAAAAGCTTTTGCAATACTTTATGGATAAAGATTATCTCATAGAATGAGATCATTCTTTCTTTCTATACAGAAACAAAAAAGGAACTCGTCTTAGAAAGCAGCCCAAAGTGGGAAGCGCTGACCGAAGTACTGAAAGAAATTGAGGCAGAAAATACGGAGAGTGAAGCCCTTGGGGGTCCAGGTAGGAAAAAGAGGATGATGGCATCTGCTTTCAAAACCAAGCAAAGGAGTCTTTTTGATTGGCCCTTTAAAAATAACTTACTGTTTTATTTATAAAATATAAATGGATAAATGCCAAATGAACACAGAAATATAAGCAGCAACCCCCTTTTTATTTATTTGGTGTGATTTTCTCCAGGTTGAATCATTGTAAATTCATGAAAGCAGATTTTTTTACAAGTTGCATTCTCAGAACTTCTATTTAAAGATGTAGCTAATCTCCACATACATATTCACCAGGCTTAAAATCTAGAATCCCCAAGGAAAAAGCTAGAGTTTTATGTTTTATATTCTTAGGAAGTGACCTTCTAAAGAAGCCTAAACTATTCTATGGAATGATATTGACTGAGTCCTAAAATAATTGCAAGTTATAAGGCTACTCCATTTAAATATGAGTGTTCCAATAAAATAACACAGTAGACTAAACCTAAACTAAATTTAAAAAATAAAGCCAGATAAAAAAAAGAAAATATAGTTTTTAAATATCTATTGAGTCTTTGAAGTATCGCAAAGCAGTAAAGGCAAGCACATAATCCTCATATTAATAAATATAATGCAGAGGATATCATTTCAGAACTTATGGTGCTGTGATTTTTTTTTTTTAATGCCTAAAGCACCCAGCATTCCTAGGTGGTCTCCCATCCACATACTAACCAAGACCAATTCTGCTTAGCTTCTGAGATCAGATGAGATCGGGCACATTCAGGGTGACATGGACATAGACTGGTGCTGTGATTTAAGACCCAAAGTCATACATGCTCATCTAGAAAAAATAAAAAATATAAAGAAAAAAGAGAAGGAGAAAAATGATGACTAGGAGCCACTGTTAACATTGGCATATTTTCTTCATATTTCTTTTACACGTATTTTCTATTTCACATTGGTGAAGTCATAGCTAGATATAATTTCTGGATATAGAATTTAATGAGTCAATTGATGCTAATATTTTTAAAGTTCTCAAGACCTATTATCACATTGATTTACAGAAAGTTTTTATCAACTTTCTTTCCAGCAGTATAAGAGCTTATCTCTTTTTCACTTAGCCAACAATGACTAGAGTCAGTTTGCATGTGTGCAAGTACATTTGTGTATAACAATTTTAATAATTTGGAGAAAAATATTATCTTGTTTTAAATCTTAATGCTTGGTGAGCTTAATATTTTCTCAAGTGCATTTCCTCTTTTGTGAATTTAGTTTCCTTTGCCAATTTAGGCTGAGTCCTCAGTTTGTATCAGCGTTTTATATATCAGAGATGCTAACATTTATCAGAACTGTTGCATAAAGTTGTTTATCTTTAGTTTTTTTAGGCACAGTTTTTATTCTTAAAGAATCAATCCTAGCTTATAAATTTAAATCTTCTCTGAGATTCCTTTCATTGCTTAAGCTTAGAAAGCTAAACCATCTCTAGCAAGAAAAATTAAGAATAGTCACCTTTTTTTATAAGGTAATATTTAACATTTGACTCTGTAATCCATTTGGAATTTATTTTGGTGTATAAGATCCTCTAGAAAATTATTCATTAAAAAGAGCTTCTTTAAATCCTCCATTATACAATGGCTCTACTTTCATAAGACTAAATATTTCTGGTTTCAACTTTACTCAAAAGATTCAAGTAATCCTGCCAGAGAAGAAAAAGCATTCAGTAAGCATCTAAGACCCTTTTTAAATAAATTGTAAATGTTGGATCTTTAATGCCAAGGGGTAAGATGTGTCTACCTCCTGGGGGAAGAGACAAAGGGACTTATGGGTGATAGGAGAAGTGAGGTAATAGTAATGCAACATTGTTTTCTAATTTTAGGTCAAGTACTTATTTGTGCAAGTGATGACCGAACATGTTCCCAGCTGAGAGAGTATATCACTGTTGGGGCAGAGGCCTTCTTGCTGAGACTCTACAGGAAAACCTTTGAAAAGGACAGCAAAGCTGAAGAAGTGTGGATGCAATTCAGAAAGGAGGACAGCTCAAAGAGGATTATGAAATCTAACAAAAGACCCAAAGACCCTCAAAACAAAGAAAGGTCTTCTGCTAAAGAAAGAACTCTCAAAAAGAAAAAACAAAGGTTAACTTTAACTCAGATGATGGGGAAATATGAAGAACTGGGGGAGGAAGGGGACAGCCAGGAAGGATGTACTAGAGACTTAAGCAGTAGCCCGGAAAACTGCTTGCAAGAAATTAAACACGAGGAATTTGATCTAAACTTGTCATCTGATGCCGCTTATGGAATCCTGAAAGACCCCCTCATCATCATCCACCCACTTCTGGGTTGTAGTGACCCCTATGCTCTGACCAGGGTGCTCCATGAAGTGGAGCCGAGATATGTGGTCCTGTATGATGCCGAGCTGACGTTCGTTCGTCAGCTTGAAATTTACAGGGCGAGTCGGCCTGGGAAACCTCTGAGGCAAGTTCTAAAGAGAATGCACTATGTCTTGAAGGCTTTGCTGTCACTGTTCCTTAGGATTTAACACAGAAAATATACCGGTTGCATGTGGGTTTTCTAATAGTTAACATTCTGTTGTTATGACGTTGGTTAAGTTTATGAAACCTTATTTTGCTTTCTGATGAACCCGGGCACTTCGCATAGGAAGGAGGTCCAGTGTGGCATCACAGCGAACCCAAGGCCTGCCTGTGCTCTTGGTCATTGCTGCTCTGCATGCACACCGTGTACTTTTACATTGTTTCGTAGCTTCTGGGGTGCTACATCTGAAGAAATCCAGGAAATGTATAATATCCTAACTTCTCCTCACAATTAATATGACTCAGCTGAGTAATTTCAGCATTCTAAAATGTCTTTCTTACACATTTTAAGAAGTGACTCTAAGTTACATTCATGTAAACCTAAAGTATTAGGGGAATTATTGTACTAAGTTTCCTTGAGTTTCAAGAAATATCAGAAGAAAAATCTACAGAAATGTCAGATGAGAAAATGATGCCTTGCAAAGAATATAGTGTTCTGGCTCACCAGTTATTTGAGGGGAATAAACAGCAAAATTAATATCCTGAACTCAGTCTGAACCAAAAACAGAGCCAAAAGAAATTTTTTCTAGCACTTTAACTAACACAGCCTTTCCTAGTGGAGATGCATGGAAGAGGTGGATCAAGAATATTGCAGGATGAAGAGATTAGATGAAGCTGGTAAAATAATTATAGGCTGGCAAATTCTTCATACTTTGCTGTTGATCAGCTTTGTAGATAATGTGTGTGTTCTTTGTTGCCTGAGAATACACCAGTGTGATATTTGCAAACAAAGAGTCAGAATCAGAAGGGACTTGGGAGTTCAACCACTTGCTTTCTCAGTGGGAAACTGAGGCCCAGAAATGGTGAGTGACTTGCCCTCGGCCACATGGCACATTCGGGGAAGAGCTCAGGTCTCTAGACTCATCATCCAATGGTCTCTTCCCTTTTCACACTTGGAAGAAATATAATCTAGGGAAAGGGAATCTAAAAGAACACCCAAGGGCTAAAAAGGGAAAATATCTAATAGAAGATGAAGAAAAGGGACAGAAGAGGTGCTTAATTCATCTTCTTAGCAATAAACAGAACAGAAAAGCAGAACTTTTCTAGTAGAAAAGAATATATCAAATTATTTTTTGAGAAGGCTAATGTAAATTCGTATGTCTTCAGTGCCTGCATGTTTATGTAAAATGTGTGATGACTCAGTTCTGTTAAGACACAAAAAAGAACTGAAGAATTATTTGCAAAGATAAAGGTCATATAGATTTCATTTATTTTTCACTAACGTGAACTTTCATAAACTGGTTCTTATAACTACTATCCAACTTTTTAATGCTTGTTTGGCAGAGATGCAAAGAAAAATTGAAAAAAGAGAAGCCAGTAAGATTTTGTATTTCCTAATTTTTTTTATAGTTATGAGGAAAGAATTATTCTATCCCTGTAGTTATATTTCAGTGTTTATCTAAACTCTGTTCCTCCTTTTGGTGAAAGAAAAAAAAATCCATGTGGTAATAAGACCTTTAACAGGTGGGTTTGGGCAGCTTAATTTCAGTAAGTATGTGATTAATGGAACCTTTCATCCTTAAGTCAAATATTTATTATTTGAACACTTCAGGTTGCTGATTTCAAATGCTGTGCTCTTCTTTTTCAGGGATTAAAAGTTATATTCTGCAGCCTAAAAGAATTCTGTCTTAACTTACAGGGTTTACTTTCTCATATATGGAGGTTCAACTGAGGAACAACGCTATCTCACTGCTTTGCGGAAGGAAAAAGAAGCTTTTGAAAAACTCATAAGGTAACAAAAATCAATGTGAAAGCACAAAATACATTGAAGGCCTTTCAAGATCCAGAGGCCTCTCTGGGGGTGGGGGTATCTAATTGCCCTGTGGGAAGATGGAGTGGGGAAGAAGTTGGGGAGGATCCCGCCCAGATAAACCAGGACATGCATCAGCACCTGTGTCCTTTTCTCTCTCTGCTCCAGCTTCTCCACTTGCTTTCCAGTGGTTTAACAGAATATTAGAAATGTGATGAAAACTGCTTTACTGTTTATAAAGAAATATAACGTTGAACATGAGAAATGTAACCTAAACACTACTTTTCTAAGAAATATATTCTTAAATATCTCCCCCCCTCCCCCATGAACAAATTTTTTCTCATCCCTTAGATTATGGTTTTTTTTCTCCTTGTACAAGTTCCATTGTCTGCGGGTGGGCAGCTGCTTGGCCATTTACTGGGAAATACTTTTATAACCTGGGTCAGTCCATGTCAATAGACTCACTCTGGGAAAATATTTTTGAAAATGTATAACATTTGTCAGAATATATGTGCATTTTTTAAGAATGAGTGCCCCTTAATGTTCCAAATCCAAATAGAAAAGGCTTTTCAGTTTAACATAAGGAAGATGTTTCTAAGCAAGATGTTCACAAACTGGATAGCTACCTCTCACCCCTGCAAGTGTTTGAGAAATCTGACATCCTCCCACCAGGAATGCCGTCAAGGGGATTGCAGCTTGGTGAGGGAAGATGGAGCAGATGATCTGTAAGAGGCCTCAAAAGCCAGGGCAAAGGCCAGGTGGGGTATCCTTGAGCTGAGCCAGAAAAAGCTAGACCAAAGGAGACCATGACCTGACTGGATGTGACCAGACCAGACCCATCTTTCAAGCCTCAGATGGTGGCAATGTATCAATGGCATCAAGAAGGCATAAATCATTTTTAGTGGCAGTTAGCCTGCCAGGGCCCTAGATACAATTTCAAAATGGACAACCATTGTTCAACACTGGCTGGTATACATAAAATATGCACATAGCCCAGTTTGTCCAGGACGTGCATTCCTGGAAATGGGGGTATGTACTGAATCCATGCCATTGAGTCCTTATAGAGGGGCTCAGCGCAGCACATGGGTATCACCTTTCCCTTCCCTTCACACCCTCTATGACTGCTGGATTCTTCCAGCTACTAATCATACAATTATTGGTCAGTGCTTTCAACCTATGAAAATATATTTTGTATTAACGTGCTCTGTGGAATGGTTTATATGGCATATATGTGTATACATGTTTTTTGAAAAAATATTTCAGCATTATAACCAAGCAGGTATTATATAGGTTACCTTTTAGTGCCTCTCTGTGTCTTTCAGACCCTCACTCTTTCAAGCTCAGGCAACAGATATTTATTGAGCATCTATTATGTGGCAAGCCCTGTGCAAATAGTAAAGTGCTGATGTTACAGGAAGCAGAAAAAGTCTCTGCCCTCCTACAGCTTATCTTCTAGTGGAAAAGACAATGTTTAAATGATTATGAATATTCTGATAAATAGACATGTAGAGGGCTGCTGGCTGCAAAGATAAAAGAGATGACTGTGATTAGAAAGCATGTCAAAGAGACCCAACCCAGTGTGGGGATCAGGGACGGCTTCACTGAAAAGGTGATGTTTACGCTGATAAAGGAAGAATGTGTACTAGTTGCTAGGTAGACAAGGTGGACGAGGATGTTATGTTGAACAAGGGTGTGTGTGAAGGTTCAGCAGAGCAAGAGGCCTGTGAAGGGTTTAGGACTTCAAACAAACAAAACAGAAACAAACTCGTAAATAAAAAGGACAAATTGAGGGACGCCAGGTGAGAGAGGAGTGGGAGGAGTGAAACTGGGTGAAAAAGGTGAAGGGATCAAGATGTACAAATCGGCAGTTACAAAACAATCATGGGGACATAAAGAACAGCTTAGAGAATCTAGTCACTAATAACTATGTAAGAACTGTATGTAATAACAGTAATAACTGTAACAACTATGTATGGTGTCTGATGGGAACTAGATTTATCAGGGAGATCACTTCGCCAGCTATATAAATGTCTAATTCCTAAGCTGTACACCTGAAACTAATATAATATTCAATGTCAGGTATAATGGAAAAAAATATTTTTTTAATATTTTAAGGATTTAAGACTTATAAAGGCAGTAAGATAGCATCGAAGATTTCTAAGCAAGAAAGTGACATAAGTATATTTTTAAAGGTTCTCTCTGATTGTATGTCAACTATAATTGAAAAAAATATATATAAAAAATTTTAATAAGTGAAGGCTCTCTCTGGCATCAAAACATGGACGGATGGAGCAGTAAAACCAGTAAGGAGGCTGTTGCAGTTGTCTGGTAGGATGTGGAGGCCAAGACCCGGTTGATGGAGAGGAGAGAAGAGATATGAGATAGTTAGGAGGTGGAATGAAAGAACTGGTGATTCTGGATGTGGGTCAGAACCTCCTAATCATTCCTTCACTTTTTAAAATATCCTCTGCCTAAGGCTTCTCTGGTTAAAGTAATTGTCACCAAGTTACAAATGAGCACCTAGAGCTAAAATAGTCAGATTATGTTAATGGTGTTCATGTTGAAGGTCTCCAAGACTACCCTAAGGTTAGAAGGACCCATGGGAATCAGAAAAACAGGTATACTCACAGTTATGGTTTGTTACAGCAACAGAATACAGGTTAAAATCAGCCAAGGGAAGTCCAGGTAAAGCCAGGCATAAGCTTCTGGGTGTCCTCTTCCAGTGGAGTCACAGATGTGCTTAATTTTCCCAGCAGCAGTATGTGATACCACACATAAAGTGTTGTCAACAGAGAAAGAAGCTCATCTGAGCAATGAGGTACAGCGTTTTTAATGGGGGTCAGTCACATAGACACAGAGTACCCACATGACAGACTCCCCCAGCCCCCAGTACATAAACAGATATTTGCCATAAATCACATTCTTAGCATAAAGCATCTGCTCCAGCTGGTGCTGTGTGGCCCCAGGCCTCAGGCACACGAAAACTGTCTTATCAGGCAGAATATTCCAGGGGATCAGTGCTCATTTCCCAGAGGCTGGCCAAGGTCCAGTCAGGAGGAGACAGGCCTTTCTTAGGAATGGGCAGGATTTGAGCAGCCCAGGCCTGCTGGGTTACCCCAGCCAAAGGCACCTGGTCTAAAGTGAGGAGGAGGACACCTGAAATGCTGAGTAGGCTCCAGGCTTCCTTCACAAGGCTGCCTCTTCACCAGTACGTCAGGGAACCCAACCCCCAAAAGAATACATGTAGGAGATTGTAGCAAGGTGTTGGGGACCCATGTTCTCCTTGTTTTATACAATGTGAGTCTATACATCAAAGGGCTCAGGTATGAGGTGTGGATAAGCCTGGCTCGCATTAAAAAGCTTACTTGGCAGAACCTGGAACACAGACTGTCTCCTACTTTTCAACCTATGTAGTAATTTCCATACCTGATTTTAATGTAATTTTATTCAAAGTCTGGCATAATTATCTAAACTCTCTCAATGCTGATTGCCTACTTATTATAAGTCAGATCTTCCCATGTTACACAGAGGTCAGATAGTTCCACTATTTAGAATGTTAAGATATTTCCTTTTCCAGAAAACCTGGGGAATTTGAGAAGTGTTTGTTTTGAAAAGCAAAATATATGTGAAGTGCATAGCTTTAAGAGCATTTGCACTGAGCCCATACTTACAGAAAAATTTAATTTGAGAGTAAGATAACGTGCTTTTGCCAGGACCTCCCTGCGCGATGGTGTAGGAACAAAACAATGCGACTATTTAAAAAGAGAAAAATGAATTAAACTAGCTGGCAGTGAAAGCGTCTTTTGACGGGACTTCAAGATCAGTAGATTATGAATGACAAGTAAAGAGAAAAAAGATCACACTTCTAAGTATTGATAATAAAATGCTACCTGGGTAGAAAAATTAAAATAACATTCTGAATATACATAGTTTTGGAGTGCTCATAGTTTTTCAAAGGAAGGGGTAAGGTTATTTGAAATGTCACAGTTAGAAAATACGATCACAAAATGGATTATCATCAGGACTTGAATCAATGCCCATTTGAAGACTTTGAGTTTCCTCCGTATAATGTCCCGTTGTACAAGCCACTCAGATCTCATTGAAGATGTCAAAGCAGAAATATGAAACCTCAGTACTTCAGATTAAGTAGAAATAGGAATCTGAATTTTTAAAAATTATTTTGTGCCTATCACATAGGGTTACTTGAATACGCTAAATGTTGAAAGCAAGGGGCTAAATATTTATAAATATGGTTAATTCTGTTAAATAATTTGAGTTGCTGGTTAGGAAGACAATATTTTCTTCACAACTGTGGTTTCATTTCAAGACTTTTTCCACAGATTCAATTTGCAGTTATAACATTTCATGGTAAACTACCAGTTTTATTTAACAATATTAATTGAAACAGTTATAGAATCATTTGAAAATAACGGATTGGTTTTTAGCATAATCAGGGATAACAAGGGGATGAGGTTACCACATTATAAGAAAAGTATATTTATAATAACAACTAACATTTATGTAGTGCTGATTACATGCCAGGCACTGTTTTGAGAGCCTTACATAAATTGTATAATTCTTTTTAACAGTCTTTTGAGCTCGGAGTTATTATCCCCATTTTATGGATGAAATTGAGGCACAGAGCAATTAAATGACTTGCGTAAGGCCACACAACCAGTAAGTGATTTCAAATCCAGGACGTATGGAGCATCTAGTCTGTGCTGTAACCTGCTGTGCTATATAGCCACTCACAGATGAGAAATGAATCAGGAAATGGGGCTGCCCTGTGTGTGACATGTAGCATAGCGGATAAAGTAAATAGAAATAGAGTCTAGAAGTCATGAGTGGCTATTAGAGCCATTGTCATTGCGAAGAAGTTTTCAGCCAACAACACTTGACACTGGTATCTAAGAATAAGGAGGAAAAGGGGAACTGGAACTATTGTGTGCCCCTTATGATCTATGTATAAAACGTTGTAACTTTGCATTTGCTATCATTTCAAATAGTATCACATTTAAATTTATGATTTCTGTTCTTGAGCAGTTATAGTTTGGTGGTGGTACCCTGCTCTAAAACTACCTTTATCATCCAGAGTGGTTAGAAAATTTGTCCATCTGGTTTCATTTCTTTCGACTGGAAAATCATTGTTGTTTTAATCCTTGTGGGAATTATTAGTTAATAGTGAAGACCCGACCCCTCTTCTGTTTCACCTTACCTTAGTTGCTTTTGTTGCAGTTTGTCAGTTCTACTTTTTTTTCTCATGGTTGCTTTGTTTTCTCAACTCTGTTGCAAGCCCTACAGAGGAAGAAACCAGCTTTATGCATCTTTTCTGTCATACCTTGCCCAAATTGGATACATAGTACTTGCTGTTTCACGAATTGAATATAGCATACTATACTTGTTTTAAAAAATAAGACAATAGCAAACCTGCCTACTTTTCTTTGGTTTTTGAGGATCTTGTCATTATTGTAGATCCTGATTACAAATCTTAGTCATGACTGTGCAGTCTTGTTGACCTATCAGGTATAAGGCACTGATAATTTAGAAAAGACGGGAATTGTCATGTAACCATATTTATATCCAAAGCACCTGGCACAGCACACAGTGGCACGCTGTGAAGGTTTTTAAATAAGCGTGCCAGTGAGTGAATCAGTGCTGCTATACCGCATGACCTGAGATGTTGATTTTTTTGTTTGTTTGTTTCTTTAAATCTCTTTTGGAAATTTGTTTTCTCATATTAAAATTGAGAATGTCTCATGGGGCCTTCCACCTGAGTTTTTAAAATCAAAGTTCTACATATATATTTTTATTTTCTTAATCATTGATATTTTTAACCATCCCTATTTATGATTGCTCTGAAAATATAGGAATATAAGTGTTTTAAATCATTTGTAATACTCATTAACAATGAGCATGTTTTTATTTAGTCTCAATAATCTCTCTTTGGCATTTTAAAATGCTTATTTCTTGTCTGAAATTGTTTAAAGGACATAGAATAGAAAACAACCAACAGCTTTTTAACTCTGGGAGCTCAGAAGTAGCACCCAGCCAAGAAATTTTTTCTTCTTCCTTTATTCATCACGTGTGCGTAATTGCTTCTAATGTATTTCTTATATTCTCATTTACCACTACAGTCATGTAAATAATTTAGAAAAGATTAAAATCGGAAATTTTGAAATTTCAAAAAAATGTTTAAACTGTTTTTCTCTCCCAGGGAAAAAGCTAGCATGGTTGTCCCTGAAGAAAGAGAAGGCAGAAACGAAACAAACCTGGACCTGGTGAGAGGCTCCCAGTCTACAGGTGTTCCCGCAGACACCCGCAAGGCAGGTGAGTCCCGTCCTCCACCTGCCAAGCCACCTGCCAAGACGGTGGTGAGGTTCTGGAGTTTCTGCAGAGACTTGTTTTTTTCTCAAGAAACTTAAAAATAGATGTCTGCTCCCATACCCTGGTCTTAGAACTGCCATTTATTAACCATGTGTCCTTCTTGAATCTGAGGCTTCTCATCTGTGACATAAGTGGGGTTGTATTCTGTGTACCCCAGCCTGGAAATTAGTTACAGTCTAGTGTTGCTTTTAAATGTGGTTGGTGAGGTTAAGAATGTACATTTGCAAAGAAACTTGTAAATGGTGATTAGGTTCTTAACTGCAAGAAGCCAGTTTAACTCATAGATAAATAGATAGAAGTTGTTTGATGTGCATCCTCACTTTTCTTTCTGAATTTGTATCTTGCTTCTTGGCATTTCCGCAGATCCCAGATAGGTGATACTCTCGTTGCTGCCCAGTATCCAAACTGTGGCATTCACCTAGACCTGCTAGATTTGAGTGTGCCATAATCCAGCAACAACCCTTTCCTACTCCCCACGTCCCCATTTCCCTGTAACGGCAGCTGAAATAAGCCACGTCCCATAAGAAAAGCAATATTTTAACCTTTGGTGAGGTCAAGCACAGTTAGAGCAGTGGGTCTCAGAATATTTAAGAATAACCTCAGATGCTTGTTAAAACTGTAGATTCATAGGTCTCAGGCCATAGACATTCTGATTCAATGGATCCGAAGTAGGATCAGCATCTCAGGGGTTTATGATGGAAATGGTCCTTGGATCATCCTTTAGGAAATACTGCCTCAGAGCATCTAGGTCTGTGTGAAGAAGATTCTTACCAATTCAAGTAGATCGGTGACATTTCAGGCAGAACTTCAGAATGTAAAGCAGTTTGAGGAAGATAGATTTAAGGTATGGGTACCACACAGAAAGCTATTTATAGAAGCTTGTTCTTTTGAGGTTAGTTCTCTAAGCCCTGTCTTAGTTTCCTATTGCTACTGTAACAAATTACCACAAATTTATTGGCTTGAAACAGCACACATTTATTATCTTATAATTCCAAAGTCCAAATGGGTTTCACTGGGCCAAAATGAAGGTGTCAACTGAGCTTTGTTAATCTTGGAAGCTCTAGGGAAGAATCTCTTTCCCTTCTAGGTTCTAGAGGCCACCTGCATTCCCTGGTTCATGGCCCCCTCCTCCACCATCAAAACCAGCCCTGCTCTGATCCTCTTGCTTCCCTCCTTCACATGTAAGACCCTTGGTCTTCCTGGAGAATCCAGAATAACCTCCCAGTCTTGAGATACATAGTTAATCACACTTCTGAAGTCCCTTTGCCACATAAAGTCAAATATTTACAGGCCCTGGGGATTAGGAGATGGACATTTATGGGGCCCATTATTCTGCCTGCAGCAGCCCTTGTATAATCCTTAAACTAGCTTATTAGAATCACCTGGGAGCTTGTTAGAAATGCAGAGTCTTAGACCCTATCCCAGACCAAATATAGAAAGTGTTCTTTACCACATGATTTCACTTAAGTGTAGCATATAAAACTGAAAGCAACAAACAAGACAAACAAAAACTCAGAGACACACACAACAGAAGGATGGTTACCAGAGGGAAGGGAGGTGAGGGGGAGGTAGGAAGGGTAAACGGGGTCAAATACATGGGAACAGAAGGGGGTTAGGATTCGGGTGGTGAGCACACAATGCATATGTGGATGATGTATTATAGGATTGTACACCTGAAACTTATGTAATGTTATTAACCAATGTCCCTCCAATAAAATTTTTTTTTTTTTAAAGAGGAAATCTGGGTGGTAGAATAGAAAAAGAAGAATCTGCTGTTTAAAATCATCCCAGGTTATTGACATGCACATTGGAGAAGCTGTGTTCTAAAGTGTTCTTGTTTTTCCTAGCTTCTTTCATTTTCCCATCTCTGAACTCGTCTATAAAAGCACTCGAACTCCAAAATTGTTCACAACAGCTCATAAAGCAACTTAATTAGCAAGCGTTTTTAGGCATCTGCTATGTGCGAGGCTGTGTCCTTGAACTGAGGAGTGAGTGACCAGTAGATTATGGCCAGTGCAATGACAAGAGACAATAGGGGGAACTGCTGAGGGAGGACGAGAGCACATGCTGGTATTCATGAATCATCCTAAGTAAGGAATGCCCATAGATTCTAACATTCCAATTAGTTTAGTTTAGTTTGTGCCTTTATTTACTCTGTATATAAACCTTTTTGAAACTGTAGAAAAATGTGGAACAATAACACATAGTATTGTGCAACCGTGCATCAGAGGTTAACAACAGAAACATAGATTTTAAACTTTAATTGTGATATTCTACCTTCAAAAGATCATCGTCAGTGACATTACTTAAAAAGCCACTTTTTCTTCATAGGTGGCCAGGAACAGAAGGGTACACAGCAAACTATAGTCGTGGATATGCGTGAATTTCGAAGTGAACTCCCATCTCTGATCCATCGTCGGGGCATCGACATTGAACCAGTGACTTTAGAGGTTGGAGATTACATTCTGACCCCAGAAATGTGTGTGGAGCGCAAGAGTATCAGTGATTTGATCGGCTCTTTAAATAATGGCCGCCTTTACAGCCAGTGCATCTCCATGTCCCGCTTCTACAAGCGGCCAGTGCTTCTCATCGAGTTTGACCCCAGTAAGCCCTTCTCTCTCACGGCCCGCGGCGCCTTCCATCAGGAGATCTCCAGCAATGACATTAGCTCCAAACTGACCCTCCTCACCCTTCACTTCCCCCGGCTCCGGATCCTCTGGTGCCCCTCCCCTCACACGACTGCAGAGCTATTCGAGGAGCTGAAGCAGAACAAGCCACAGCCTGACGCAGCGACAGCCATGGCCGTGACAGCAGATTCCGAAGCCCTCCCTGAGTCAGAAAAGTATAATCCTGGTCCCCAAGACTTCTTGTTAAAAATGCCAGGGGTCAATGCCAAAAATTGTCGCTCTTTGATGAGCCACGTTAAGAACATTGCAGAACTAGCCAGCCTGTCCCAAGACAAGCTCACAAGTATTCTGGGGAACGCTGCAAACGCTAAGCAGCTCTATGACTTCATTCACACCTCGTACGCAGAGATTCTCTCCAAAGGAAAAATGAAAAAATGAACAGCGGTGGCTGTTTTTTATCCCATGACTGCACTTTTCAACTGCTCTTTGCCAGCCATGATAGGTCATTATTAATCACTAGCTCAGTATTTCATTCTCTTCCAATGTTTTTAATGCTTGTGCTGTCTGTTTCCTAGGTCAGTTGACCAGAAGCCAAGATTCCTCCCTGAACTTTGCTTTCAACCACTCTTTACCTTGCCCACGCCAGCTCTCTTCCCTTCCTGTGCTGCCCAGGCCAGGGTTCATGTGTTCTGTTTTTCAATGAGGTATGTCAGGATCAGGTAAAGCTTCTACAAGTGTTTATAGAAGGCCATGTTTGAGACAAGCTGAAATTTATGTTTCCTACACAGACAGATAAAACACACAATTGTGTCCCTACCCCCTCTCTGTGGAGGGGCCCCCTGGAACACTGGGGAGACGACAGCTCTGCCATTCCGGACCAGATGTCTTTACTACATCTTCCTCAACCACACACTTCTCCCGCCTGTCTGCTTCTACAAAAAAATCGTGGGAACTTCCGCCTGCTAATTTAAGACAGCCACCCCTAAAACTGGCTGATTAATTTTCTAGTCACTTGAATGGATGTAGATATAGCACTCAGTTGTTCAAAACCAGTATTTTTAAAACATAACATGAATTACAGATTTATAGAATTTGATGGTTTAAGTGACAAACCCTTAAAATTCTGTTTTTACAATAGATACTGAACCTCCTAAATCATGGAGATCTCTAAGAGCCCAAATGGCTAATTACAGAGTATCCTAACTTTTTTGGCACTAGGGATCGTTTCGCTTGCTTACCTACCAGTCACCTCCTGCTCTGCAGCCCAGTTCCTAACAGGCCACAGAATGGTACCAATCTGCGGCCCCAGGGGTTGGGGACCTGTCTTAAGACTTCCTCTTTTTCCAGACTCACTTCACGCCACCAGCACTATATCATCTTGAAATGTAAAGTAAGCTCATTCTCTCTTTAATTCTCTACTTCTCGCATTCCTGTTCCAGAGTACCTCCTTGCATCTCTGTGTGAGGACAAGCAAATGAGATGCCCAAAATATAACATTTGATTTTCGTTCCTTGAGTTGAGATACAAGGACTATAAGTAAATGGAAATCAATGCATAGATTATATAAAAATTCTAAAGAAATATATTTAAAAATTTGTAAGGTAAATGATCTCATTCTAAACCTTCTGATTTAGTTTAGCTTTTTACTGGGGTGTACATACAGGGCATTCATAGCATCTTTGTGCTGTTTTTAAGCTTTTATATTTAAACATTATTATATTAGATATTACTCACATTTATTAATGAGTAGTAAATTTTCTACCTCAAGAGCTGATACAGACATCAGTTCTACTAGTCATACCACATCGTTTAATGTTTCATCAATGTCACCCATGTTTTTATTTGTCACACTGTTTGAACTCAGAGGATCATGTAACCCAACTTTAACCAACATACTTTTCACCATCCTTTTCAAACTGAACCTCTCATACTGACATCTTGATTTCTTGGTATGTTAACATACTAATACTGTTAAAGTATATGTGGGTTTTGAACTCTGTTCAAGGGGTGCTACAAGAATGAATTGGGGAGTATCAGGAGCCGTACTGGTAATCATAGAACTTTCTACAGTGATTTGGAGAGTAGAGAAGAGGAGAACAAGTAAAAATTAGTTTAAGGAAGGAAGAATAAAGATTTGGGGTACTGATTTTGTCCCAGGGCTAAGAATATACCTTTCCGCATAAAAAACAAAAATGTCAGGTATACATATATTAGCTTTCACTTTTGAGTGTCTGTCTTCTTTAAGAGTTTAGTCAGAGTTAAAAGTACATTAAAGTAGACATGCTACCTCAAATAGTCATGATTATTATAATTTTTCTTCACTCTATTCTAACACTTCTGCTTGAGTTGTGTAATTTCTATTTTTCTCTTGTATAATTCCACCAGCCTTTTATTGTTTTCATTGCATAAAAGGAAAATCCTAACATAGCACATTGTTTGATAAGAGTTTTACTTCAAGTTTTCAAAAATGGCTCTTTTTAGAGCAACCCTTTTAAACAGTCCTTATTATCTAGTACAACAGAGATAAGTGTCAATTGCCTTTAGAAAGCCAGTGTTCTCTGACTCTCAGATGCTGCTATTGTTGTTGTACATGCTGGACATTAGAAGACATACATGTGGTCTCCTGTGTATTGGAATTATGAACTCTGACATGGTCATCATAGGTGAAAGGCTCTCACTGCCACTTCCTCTGCCAATGAAATTAATATAGCCCATTGTGTCCCCATTTGTGGAAAGCCTTCAATACAACCATCATATATTTACTTTTATCAGGTTTTTTTAAGAAATTTTTGCAATCTAAGAATTTTTGGCAAAGAATTTTTGCCACACAGTTGCAAAATTACTATATCACTTTATTTTCCAGCATCATTTTGTTTTGCCTTTTTCTTTCAAGACTGTAAATATCCAGTTTACTTATGAACTCATACTTAGCTTTTTTAAAACCTTTTTTAAAAACTTGAGATCAACATTCTATTTTACAGTTTTTTTTGCATATAAATTTGAGCATATGAAATTTTGCAAGAAATAATTTTCAGTTGTGTTGGTTTAAATGGTAGTGCCTCTCTCGATATTTCCTTAAATTATACAAAAAGAAATCATTTTTAATAGTGGCCATAAATAATATCTTTTTGGCAATAAGTTGCTGTTTTTTCAATCTGAGGCTTAGGAAACTATGTCTCCGTATGTTTGAATACTTCCAGAGTTAGGGTCCCAGCTCACGAGGGACTGAAAATAAGTGTCCTATTTATCAATCTATTGGAACACAGAGGGTTAAGTCTAGATTTGGTTGTGTTGAGATAACAGAGTATGGAATTAATAAATGGCCTTGAGCAGGAAAACCCACACTGAAGTGGTTGGGGGGAGGGACACAGACGTTATTAGGCTTTGCTTTTGTTTTTCAAGCATAATTTGATTTTCCTTTGGCTCAGAAAATTCTTTAGGGAAATTCCCTTCTCTTTGGTGTTCAGTGTAACCTAGAAATGTCCTCTTAAAAACCAACATTTTAGGAAAATTCTTTTCTCAAACTTGAATACATGAAAATTTATCCAGTCCTCGACATGAGTTGTCATTTTCATTATTTCACTTTCTATTTTGGTTCATAGCTCTTTCCTGTTCAATTCTCAACTTCAGTGCTTAATTTACCATCTTTATCCACAGGTTTTTGATAGCCTACACTACTGTTATTTTTTAAGAGTTTGTAAGCAAAGATTTGGACAAGAGAGAAACGGAATATAAGTTTGTAACAGTTCATGTGTTTGTTTTTAATAAAAAGTGTGTTTATTCAGTATTTTCCTCAACGTTTTGTGGGCAAAGTAATAATAACAGTGTATAGTGATCAGACATAGATTCCCAGTGCATCATATTTACCAGTGCGTTGGTAAATATAATTTAAAATTCAGAGAATATTTAATTTGGTTTATTTTTTGTTGTGTAGAAAAAATGATTAAAGCTGCATTGCTCTTAGAAACCGCTGTTACATTTGACATGTTTGGTAAACCTACTTTCTGAAGCGTCAGTATATTTTCATTATTTTTATTTTATAGCATATCTCTTTAAGGAGCAGGGAAAAAAACTTTCCTTCTGAAAATACTCATTTGTTGACATGTAATGAATATGTGGCAAGCACAATGCCTGGGACATCTTAACAGAGATTAATTTCCTGCCACCCCTGACTCATGCATTTTTGTTCCTTTAACGTCAAAGTTAGAAGAAGTGAATTATCCTTTTGACACATCTGGAATTTATTGTAATCTCTTAAACAGATTTAATTATTAGTTAACTAATCGGTTTATTTCTATGACTTAATTATTTTTGCTTCTGCTTTAAAGTGTAGAACCAAATCCCTTTTTAACAAGGCATAGGGCAGGTTATTTTTTTAAAACTTTTTAATGTCAGAATAAAAACTAGTAGAATAATTAACGCTTTCTTACTAGTAGTGATATAATTCACATTTACTGAACGCTTGTGCATTATCTCATGTAATCCTCATAACAAAGCTATAAAGGCACTGTCATTTAAAATCCTCTTTTACTGTGATGAAAACAAGGCTCAGAGAGGTTAAGTAATTTATGTCATGTCACGCAGTAGTGAAGGGTGGAATCATAATTTGAATTTAAGCAGTCTGACTCCAGAGCCCGTGATGGAACACTGGTGGTAAGCAGTGGGACAACAGTGGGGGACTGGTTAGTGTCCACCTTCACGTATCTAAATTCAGATATGTCACAGAAACAGCCAAGTGGTTTTGTCCTAATGTATCTCTGAGTTAATTAAAAGTGTCCAGAGTAAGTATGCAAAACTTGGAAAGAGGTCAAAGAGTACCGTGTAGAGTTGGATATTGCCTAGTAGCCTGTGCTGCCTGGGGATTATCTGATTTTCTAGGGCTGTGAACCTTTTGCTGACTAATTAGGAAGGCTATTTTGCAACTTTATTAGAATAGACAGGTTAACTTGTAGAAACCTGATAGCAATACAGGTTCACCCCAATTTTCAAAAGTTTGCATTTATGCCACTTCACTTTTATGAAAGCCCCTACATTAGTACCTATTTTTGTTAACTGTAAGAAATCTAAAGAGGGCTTTCACTTTACAAAAATAAAGCAGAATGCAAAAATAGCATTCAGTGTTTGTTTTGCAGCGAGCTGTTGTAGAGGCAGCAGGCACCAGAGCAGCGAGAGTGCCCAGCCAAGCTGCTTCCCAGGGAACTACACTTAGGATCCAGCCTCCAGCCTCCATCACTTGAACCCCGTTGGCGAGCATCTGCTTCATCTGAATCTGTTTTGTGTGTCCGTTAGCGAGATGTATCCGAAAGTATCAGAAAAGCCTAAGAGAGCTCCTAAGGGTGTACTACTGCTCAGTGTAAAACTGGATGTAATTGAGCATTTAACTCACACAGAACAAAATAAAGACATCCATGCTTCTGTTGAATTCGGATCTTGGGATACTCAAAAATGTTTCCATGGAAATTAATGGCAGTTGCTTCTTTGCTTTACACCATCTTGGCTTACAAAAGGTTTTGTAGGAACACTGCCTACAAATGGAGGGGAAACCTGTGAAGGTGATTCTGTGATTCTTGTCCAGTAGCATTGCAAAGGTTGTTGCCCAGTGGGACATTAGTCAGTTTTGCATTTTTATTTCTGCATTCCTTTGACCACCTACAAATCTCTGGGTCCCTGGATCTTCTTTTGAATCAGTCTTAACATCTTACTGGTTTCCTCATGTATTGAATCAAATAAAATCTTTGGCTTCTTTTTTTTTTTCTATTTGTATGAGAGTCATGTTTGTGATTTTCTGAAAATTATATTTTGCAAGTGGTGTTGACAACATGAGTTCACATATAATAATGAAACCATATGTCCAGCTCATTCATCCTAACGTTAAACCTGTGAACTAGAAGATGGGTAATACACATCTGCTTGTATGTGCATGTGTGTTATCTATCTGTATATATATTTAAGAACTGTACTTTGATACTCAGGTATTAATATTAAAAGCTATAAATTGATCAAATATTTAAGAACTAGGGACTAATTTTAAGATGCTAACTCAGTGGGCCCCTGTTTCTCATTTTGTTTACAGAAGTGCCACTGAATATTTAATGAAGTTTTTTCTGTGTAGCCATGACTATCAGTGTTAAAGAAATTGACTGATGAATGAGAGAGAAGAGGGATTTTAGACCTTCCCAGGGATCCATTTGCCCAATGAAGATATTTCTACATCAAAAGAACACTGCTCCCTGAGGGCCTAGAGACAGGTAAACAAAGTCAAATTGTCATTTCAACCGGGAAAGTTTTCTGGGATTCATGAAAATAGTAAATAAACCAGGTGTAATGAAATGATGGCACAGTATATTTTAGATGATGGTATTTGGAGACACTTTTTCTGTAATTATAAGCTCCAAATTTTGGTGTCAGTGAGAGAATGCCCCTCACTAAGAGATTTACTTTCCTCCTGTGCAACTCCATTTCTGGGAAGAGCTACACCCAACAGAAGCTTCAGGAAGAAGACGGTTCAGTAGACTAAGTGAAGCGTGACAGGCAGGTTTGTTTTGGGCATAAGAAATTTATTGCATAGGGCAGAGAGCTCTCTCTTGGCTGATGATGTCCCCACCATCAAGGGGCATTCAGTCTTGCATTGAAGGCAAGTCACGCAAAGAATATGAGCAAGTAAAATAATAAATATGCCACAGGAGAGGTATATAATAAATATGTGACAGGAGAGGTGTATAAGTGCTCTGGAGGTCAGAGGAAGATGTCATATCCAGTTGAATGGCCTCAGAGAGAAGGAAGAATTCAAGAATTAAAGATAATTAAAGAACAGCTAGGATTTTATCAGAGATGCAGGTGGTGTACTTCAGTCCATGACCACAATATTAACAAAGAAATGAATGGGAAATTGATTGATGGTTTTAAAGAAAGGGCCATGAACAGTGGGATCAGGGCAGAACCCTGGGGCCGTACGATAGGGGTCTCAGGTGCGAGGCTTGAGGCGTTTATCCTTATTTTAGTAGAAAAGTGAATGTTTAAGAAAGGGAAAGACATCATCAAGAAGTCTGTTTCAAAATTTTGATCTGGCAGTAGTGAGTTTGAAATGGAAAGGACCTGATACTGATCAAGCACTTACAATGTGCCATGTATTTTATGTGTGTTCCCTCATTAAATCCTCACATCCCAAAATAGGGATTAACCATGCTTTATAGATGAGAAGACCAAGACTCAGAGAGGTTAAGAAGTTAAAGCCACTGTGGAAGTTTATGACAAAGAGGGGGTTCAAACTCCAAAGCCTACTTTCTTTCTACCATACCTTGCTACCTACAAGCAGGGACTGGAGGTGAAAAGACCATTTACAGAAGTTGTTGTAACAATCTCTACGCAATAGGTAATGACAGGCAAGAACGAAGATTATGGCTTTGGAAATGGAAAGGAGAACGTAAATGGAAGAAGTGTCAAAGGACAGTCTATGGGATGTGGCAAAGAAAACAGATGCCTAGGCAGAACCTAAACGCCTAGCCTTTAAGTCTGGGCTCAGGAAATGATGATGCTGTTCACAGAAATAGTCTGGAGAAGGACTTGATTGTGTCAGAAGGAAGATTAAGTTCAGTTTTGATTTTGGATAGGCAATAGGTGGACAGTCTCAATTTAAAATATAGTAGGCATCTGAACAGAAGTGAGAATTGAAGACATCAGATAAGTGGTTAAAGCAAAGAAATATGAAACAGATAGAACTTTAGAAAGTGCCTAAATTTAGGAGGTGAGAAGATAAAGGAAACAGATTCTGAATCATGCAGCAACTAGAATCAAAAGCAGGAGAGAATTTCAAGGGAGTGACTCACAGGGTCAGGAGTTGAGCAGAGCGAACACCGCTGGCCTCAGGGTGTAGTGATGCAGAGAGCTCTGGTCATCCTGGATGATGGTTCAGGGAGCCCACGGGCACATGCCCAATTGAGAGGCTGGGGAAGCCCTGGGACAGGGAGAGGTGCAGGGAAAGAATGGGGCACTGGCACATCAAGGGCGACTTTGTTGGTTATCAGAGGAAGGAGCAGAGTCTGGTGAGAGAGAGAAGGAAGATGCTAGAGAGAGAACAGATAATTATGAAATCAAAACCCAGTGTTGGGAGTTCTGGGAGTAGAGGGGGAAAAGACTGGTTTTACTTTTCTTTTCATACCAGCAAAAAATACTGTTTTTGTCTTGATTTGCCTCTTAAAAATCAGCATTTGTAGTACCAAGTACCCCCACCTTGGAATGGAACTGGTAAGTCACAGTAACACTGAGCCCTTTTCCAAAGCCTTCTGTTTTAAGAGCAAAATGCTACTGTTTTGCAATGAAGTCTGCTTGTGTTTAAACTGGCAGATGGAATGATCCCTAGGTTTGTAACCTCGCTGTACAGTTTTATTATTTAAAGCATCCCCTTCAGTACTTTATAAAACCAAACTATGTGCTGGCTAATATCTGGAAACTGAAAGTCTCTGTCAACCACTCTCACTAGCCAATCCCAAGACTTGGTAATAATGATTTTTAATGATTTTTATTTTTGTCCTACCGAGCTTACTGTAACTGGGGCAGCTGAGTTGCTATGGTGATTGGTTCTCAAAACAGCCCTTTGCTGCAATACATTGAAACAGCAGATGAATCTACTTTATGTTGACTTGATCATGACATTAATGCTAGTTGAAACATCCCCCACGCTCCCCTCAGGACTTGTGTGTAGGATTCTCAGATCAGGGCCAGGTAGGTACTGGCTAAAAGAACTGCAACTTCAGCTTTCAAAACCTGGGCCTTCACAATTTCTGCCTCTGAAGTCTGTTGGCTCACAGCCCAGAGCTCCACCACGGGGGCGGGGTGCAGCTGGGAGAAGGTTCATTATTGAAGCAATTATGTGGTTAATTGCTCCAGTGTGGGCACAGTCTGAAAGTTGTGACTCACGCCCCATTCTGTCACTAATAATTGGGGGAAAGGGGGACAGGATGTACAGAAAAGTCAGCTGCTGCTTCTCATTCTTTTTGCAAATCTGTGACCCTGAGATCTGTCCCTGAGGTGTGGAAAGAGGCAGATCCCAACGCCGAGACGTGGCGCTCCTTGTCTCCACCGGTAGGGGTCCCCATTGAGTCACCGGTCCTCACCTCGCTGCGCCGGAGTCACCGGACACTTGCAGGATGAGTGCACTTTGAATGGGGGTGTATCTGCCTCTCCTTCTTGCCTAACCCTGACATGGGAGAGAGAGAGAGAGAGAGAAAAAGTAGCTGTCTGATTTCCAGCGTGACTCACTATAAACAAAGGGAGGACAGATTGCCTGCCTCTTATCAGAGACCGAGTGTGCGCCCTAGGACGGGGTGAGTCAGACTGCAAGTCGCACGTCTTTTGTTGCAGGGATTTCCTCCCCCTTCTGCGGAAGAGGTGGAGTGGGGTGGGGGTGGGGGAGCGCTCTGGTTTCTTAAAAGCTCTCTGTGACCCCACGGTAAGCCCCAGACTTGTAGGTGAGGGCCAAATCACTCACAAACCTCACAAAGTTCTTCCAAGTTGAAGATAAAAACCGGCCATACCCACAAGGTAACTTTTTTGGAGTGATAGAAATGTTAGGAATGGTGCAGTGCCAGTTTCACAACACATACAGATGCCACCAGTCATCAAGGTGTACACTTTTAAGTGTGGGCAGGTTATTATATGTAGATTATTCCTCAAAGGCTTTTGGTAAGGAAATAAACACAGCTAACAGTTTAGTGGAGAGAAGAAACCCAGCCAGCCCATTCTTGTTGTGATTTATCATGAAGCCTTGCACACCTCCTCACCCCAGTATCTGTTGCTTTGTTTTGGGGTGCAAGCACAGACAAAGGAGACATGCTCGAAGGGCTCATGATGTCATGTCATCTAATGCTGATATGCTGATCCCAGCCTCCCAGAGTGTGTGTTTGGTAGGTGAGTTGTTTATTTTTACTAAATGGAAACAGTGTGGACAGGCATATAAAGCAAAGGTTGGCAACAAATTTGGAGCTGGGGGAGATGTTGGGTAGCAAAGGACAAAAGCACCTTCACTGTGCCTGCCCTCACCCCCTCCCCAGCAGCCAGGAGACCGGATAAGTCTGTTTATGCCTCAGGTGTCTTCATATAGCAGCAGATACAAGTCAGGTCAAGCCCACAGCAGGACTGCACTCGAGAGCCAGCTGATGGGCTGTGCCCTCAGAACCCACACACGTGAAATGACTTAACACTCGAAACCCAGCAAACCCGCAAGCAAGTCGATTTAGGGGGAAATGATCTCATATGTGCTTAGATGGCAAAAAAGAATGAAGTCGTTTGGCAGGTAGGGTTAATCAAAGAAAGAGCAGCAGTGAGGGTAGGGGTGGCCCAGATTTTTAAAAATTAAACGACCTCACTTGGAAGAATATGAGCATGTGTTTATGCACAGACTTGCTTGTGATCTTTTGAAAAGTACGTGAGCATTTTCTCCTTTCAGATCATAGGCCCTTAGTGGACAGGAAATGTGACTCTTCCTCTTGCTGTAGAAATTCTCTAATATCTGCTCTGACCTCTGGCCTTCTGGAAAGGTCTTAATTATTTCTTTAATTTTTCCACATGTCTGTTCCTGCTACTGTCTTTTGATGAACAGATTCAATGTACACATCAAAGTGATTTGAAGAATTTGACCGTTATCTTAACGAGAGGGTCGTCAATGTAGAAGGGTTTTGTTGTAATCTCTGGGACACTTGCTAAATCTTTGTGTCAGCAGTGGTTGGTGGAGAGGTGTGTGTGTGTGTTATTTTCTGATTCCCTGGAACCTGTATATACTTTGAAGGTATGTGCTTGCCACAGCAAGAATGGCTGACTCCTTGATTTCCAGAGACAGTCCCAAATTTCAGCTATTCTTTTGACATACCCCCATAAAAATGTTCATGCTTTTTTAGGTCACTTTTTGCTATATAAAACACGATCTGTAGAAAGAATGTGCCACCAGACAAGTGTTTTCTCTTGCTACCTAGGATCTTCAAAATTATGATTTGGAAAACAATGCCAGTTCACTCAACAAACATTATGAAGTGCCCGCTTTGTGCCAGAACAGGTAGAACATGGCCCAGAGGTTAAAGTTAGTTATAGGTTGTCATTTTATCCAGATCTTCGTCTGGAAAGCAGAGCTAGCTTTTGTATTTGTAATAATGGAATTACAGTAAAGTATTATTTATATTTTAAAATAAATAAATAGATAAAGACACTCACTGCCTGGAAATGACCAAACCTTCAAAGCTGTGATATGCATTACCAAGTTCTGGGATGCTATGAGCATAGGTTACAGAAGTTGTAAAAGTATACTTCATGGCAAACTGCCCAGCAAGGCCTTATTTCACATTTAATGCCTTGTAGGAATAAGATAGCACAAGAGAAGTCTCTCGGGCAGATGAGAGAGCTTAGTTATCTTGAAAAGCCACAGAACCCATATCCTCAGCTGTTCAAGGTCTTTGGGCTCTTCACTGGTTTCTCTGAGTGATGTCAGAGAGTGCTTTTGAAACGGAAGAGAATCTTTTTAAGAGGAAAGAGACTCTCCAGGTAGGTCTGTTTTAAATTCCTGCCTTAGAGTTGTTTAGGCGACACCTTTCTATGTGGCTCCTAACCTTGGATCTGTCCCTTCAGACTGAATCTTCAATCTGTCATCTAGATTCAAGCTTCCTAAATTTCCTCTAATTAACAATCTTGTTTCCCTATCGTATTCTAGCATTTGTTTAACATGTTTTTGTTTTTGTTTTTATTATTGGACGGCCAGTGAACAGAATTGGAGTAATTGTAATCCTTGGTTTAAGAAACATGCTCACACTTGATCTGCACATGACCTGCTTTTATTTATTTAGCCTATTATTTTTAATAATTCACAAAGTACTTATGAAGTTACCACCCCACACAGAAAAAGCTAGAGCCTTGCCGGTAAGATTATAACATACATCTAAGTGTATAGATTCACCCCCATCCTGTTTCTCTGCTTCTCTCAAGTCAAGGTGAACTCTCACTCTGATTTACGATTTTCTTGCTTTTTTTAAATGTATTATGCATAGTCCAAAAGTGTGTGTGTGTTGTTAACTAATATTGTTAAGATTCATCTATTGCCGTCATTCATTTGTTTTGGCTTCTCTCTAATACTTTATTACATGAACACACCACAGTTTATTCAGCAACCCTCTCGTTACTGGTCATTTAGGTCATTCACAGATTCTTGATATTGTAAACAACACTTTTATGAACATTCTTGTACTGGGTCTTACACAAATTGTTGAGTTAGGTGGTGTACGTGTATGTGTGACTTCAGGGGACCACACCAAACCATTTTCCGAAGGGACTGCACCAGCTCACACGCGCATCAGTGATGTGTGTGAGAAAACCGATGAAGCCGCTCACTCTCCAACACTTGCTAATATCAGACTTTTTCGTTTGTGCTGATTGGTTGTGTATAAGTGAGCACCTCCGTATGGTCCTGATTTGCATTTTGACTTGTGATGCTGAGCATCTCCTTGTGTGTGATTGGCCAGGCTAGTCTCCTGTCTTCTGAGAGGCATCTATTCATGCTTTTGGTTCATTTTTTTTTTTTACCATTATTTTTGCTTTTCTAATAATATAAACAGTGGATTAATACATAAATTGTATGTTATGTACGTTGTGTACTGTATTCTTACAGTAAAGTAAGCTAGAGAAAAAATGTTCCTAGGGAGAAAAAACATACTTACAGTATTTATTGGAAAAAAAAACCCATGTATAAGTGGACCAACACAGCTCAGGCCCATGTTGTTCAAGAGTCAACTGTATTGTGTTTATCCCCCTAGCATGATCTCCTTATGTTTGGATTATGGAGAAGAATGTAGAAAAGAAAAGGAAATAACCATAGTCTCATCATTTAGGTTTTTCCATATACTTATTCACGTGCAACTTTCCTGATACACACACATCTCATTCTCCTGAAAGGCCATAACCCATCATCTGGCCACCAGTTCTCTGGACATTGACATGTTCCAGGCATTACCTTCCCTGACCCAGGGGTTGCCTCTCCCAGTGTTGGTCATAACCTTAAAAAGCAATGAACTTCTGGTAAAGAAATTATACTTAAAATCTTACGTGACTATTAGAAAATAAGGGTAGGCAAAACACTATATCTAGTACTACTAGCAAGAGGTATATTTCTAGCACTTTTTTCTGTCTTTATGTACATAATTTATTTCGTTTAAAAATCTTCCCATATATGCTATTTCGTAAGGGATTTTTTTTTTTGCCCAGCATTGTATACTTTTTCAATGTGATAAATGTTCTACATTATTATTTGAGTGGTAGAGAGTACTTCCTTGCCTGGGTGAAATCTAAAATATTTATAAATGTACATCACAACCACAATCAGAACGGATGTTGGCTCGTGTGTACACTCATATCAGCCCTGGGCTTTATGAAACTGTTTCTCTACTGATGACCTTTTCGTTTCCAATTGTTTCTTATTAGAAGCAGTGACGGCATGAGTGTCTTTTACACTAAACCTCTGGCATATCCATGATGATGTTCTCAGTGTAAATTCTGATAAATGGGAATTCCTAATCGAAGGGTAAAAATGCATCTTAACTTTTTGATATGTGCAGCTGAATTGCTCTCCAAAAAGGTTCTTATCAGTTTATATTCACATTAGTAGGGTATAGGAGAGCCTGTCTGCCCACACCCTCACTAAGGAGCGTATCGTTGTGATTTTGTCATCAGTACGCTAAGTTCAAATGCCATTTCACCATTTTAGTTTGTATTTCTTCAGGCAAAACTGAGATTAAACTTTTTCACATGTTTCTTGGCCATTTATTTTTCTTGGCCATTCTTGTTTCTCTCTCTCTCTCTCTCTCTCAAAATGTGTGTGTGTGTGTGTGTGTGTGTGTGTGTGTGTGTGTGTTGCCTATTGGTGTCATTACCCGTTTTATCTAGTAAATGCTTTTGTTTGTAAGAATTATATCTGTTGAGGGGTTTAACAAGTTTCATAAACATTACAGGCATTTTTCTGAAGTTGTCTTTTGTACTTTTCCCCAAGTTTTTGCTTTTCAGATTTTTAAAATTTTATATGTTATCAAATTTTATGGTATTTTAAAATTTTCTTTTTTGTTGTTGTTGGAGAATATATAAAATCCACCTAAAGTTACTTCTAGTATTCTTGTTTCATTTTTTTTTTACATTTAAATCTCTCTTCCATTGAAAACTTATGTTAATTTGTCATGTGAGGTATGTCACTAACATTTTTCAAAAACAGCTAGTTGCTTAACACCATTTACAAAAAAATACTTTCTTTACCTGTTGGTTTGAATTAGTACCTTTGTCTTATGCTGTATTTATGTTTATACTTGGATAGGTTTCTGTGCTCTCAATTCTACTTCTATTATTTTGACTTTTCCTATATCATATAAGTTTAATGATTATTTTATAATAAATTTTAATAATTTGTTGGACAGATGCCTCCCTGTTATGAAATTTTTATTGGCTAGCTGGCCTTCCAGATGAACATTTAAGACTCTTTTGGTCAGCTTTCCCCAAAAAAGTTATGTTTAGATTTTTATTGGAATTGCATTTATTTTGGGAGGGTAACAGTGGGCATTCTTATAATGTTAGGAAAATGGTTTGTTTTACTTTACTTGTATGGAAGTCATTTTTCATGTTCTTCAGTGGTATTTTATAGTTTGAGTTGTAAATGCTACGCATTCCTTGCCAAGCTGATTCAGTTTTTCGTTGCTATTGCATATTGTGACTAAACTCTTATCCCTCCCCAACCCCTAGTCATTCTGCTGCATTAATTTTCAATGGATTTTATAACTGACCATATTATTCATTTTCATAGTTTTTCAGTCAGTTCTTTTGGGTATTACAAATAGGGCATCACTTTATTCAAAAATAATAGTGACAATTTTGTCCCCTTTTCAATATTTATACCTCTTTTTCTATTTCTTGCCTTATAGCGTGGGTTCAGGAATTCATATGCCCATGGTCCCCAGACAATAACAGAAGTGAATGAATTGGGCCCGGTGAGGCCCTCAGCAAATGGGAGAGCACAGATCTTGTCCAAACGGGGAAGAAAGTTCTTATTCAGCTCCAAGCCATTTCTGCCACTTGGGAAATTGGTCTATTTCTCCAAAATCTGAGAGATGATCAGATTTTTAAAAGAGATGTGTCACAGATCTTTTTTAATGTGTAAAATATAAGCCTTTTAAATGTCAAAAATGAATTCAAATGTTTGTTTCAAACATCAGACAAGGCAAATATAGAATATCTGATGGTCAAGTTCAACTCAGCCTTTCGCTGTGACCCACCTCGGCTAGAACTTAGAATTTAAGAGTGTATTGAGTTGTAATGCTAGGCCATCTTGCCTTATCCTGATTTAGTAAAAAATGTTTTCGTTATTTGATCAATTAGCTGTTTTGTTGACTCTTGATTTATTGTTTTTCATGTTAAGCCCCTATCTCCAATTTAACAGGAGTACTGTAGGAAAAGAGAAATTTGAATTCTGTTAGCTGATATAGTTTTCTTTTTTGACATGTGAGTCTTATGAATTCATAAATTTTCCAATATCAAATCATCCTTACATTTGTGATTTATTTAATGAAGCTATACTTAGTCATGCTGTATTATTCTTTTAAATATACTGTTGTATTCCATATTGTTTTATTTAATGGTTACAAAATAAGAGTAAGAAAATTTTGAGGATTTTTGTTTCATTTTAGCAGCGAAGCTCCCTTATTGCCTCTACCCCAGTGCCACCACTATCCTCTACTTGTTTGTGTGTGTAAATAGTATTACACGTTACTTAGAGGGAAGTGAGAGACTCTACAACTTTTTTGCATCTGCCCAGACATGCTTGCAGAATGACAGATGATTATTTGGCTTTTGTTTTGATGAGGGAGAAAGGTTTGACCTAGATTATTCTCAGTAAAGAAATCTTGGGAGAGGGTTTAGAGACTCTTTGAGAAGAGAGAGGGAGAAGTCATAGAAGGGGACCGAGACGTCTAATATTGTCTACTGCGGTTCGTAAGTGGTTCCTTTCCCTGGTGTCCCCCAAAGCTGTTGACAAAGTTTGCATTTGTCTTTGGTGTGCTGTAGAGCTGGGTTTTTTTTCGCAATGTGACAAACTGCTAAGCAGCATCATTCTTAGACACATGCAAGGATCGCTCCTGCCCTCGTGTTAGAGATGGGACCTGTCCTGTCCCTCCCTCGGTTAGAGATGCGGCCTGTCCTGTCCCTCACTTTTCCCCTACATGCGAGGAGATGTCAGGGCTGAGGAGAGTCCTGCAAGTGGGCCTGTTTGTTTTGGGGATTCTGGGGACCTTAGTGCCTGGGGCTTGTGCCCCTGTCTTCTAGACCATGTTCTGAATGGTCTAGGATTCTCTACCTGAACGGCCCAAGCCTGTACCCAGGGCCTGTGCAGGCCTTTTTCCTAGGTCCGTTTTCCTGAGGGTAGGACCAAGCTTCAGGCGTTTGCACTCCTGAGCCGGAGGAGTCACTGAAGAGGACTGACTGTGTGCAGGATGGACAAAGGCTGCATGTATATGTTAGAGGGTCCACACTGCTCCCACAAGGCCCATGATGCAGGGCACAGCCAGGGGCCACAGGGAAGGGCATTTGTCTCTCCATATACCACCGATAATATCTTAGGTTGCTGAGGAACCTGGGAGAATTCTCAGTTCAAACCTGGCTCCTTGAGTGGTTAAAAAGGTATATCTGTCAAGAATATAACAGTTTTTAAGCACAGTTAGCTTCACTTATAGCTCAAGTCTACGGTCAAGTCTCCTAGGACTGCTGTAATAAAGCATCACAGCTCAGGTAGCTTAAAGCAATAGAAATTGATTCTCTCACAGTTGTCCACAGTTCGGAGTCTGGAAGTCCCAAAATTAAGGTATCAGCAGGACCGTGCTTCTCCCACAAGCTCTAGAAGGGAATCCTCGCTCACCTCTTGCAGCTTCTGGTGGCTCCCAGAAAGCCTTGCTGTGCCTTGCCTCATAGCTGCATCTCTCCCATCTCTGCCTCCGTCGTCTCATGGCCTTCCTCTTCTGAGTGTACCTGTGTGTCCTCTCCTCTTCCTAGGAGGACATCAGTCATTGGATTTGGGGTCCACCCAAACCCTGTGTGACCTTGTCTTAATAATTATATCCTCCAAAACCCCATTTCCAAATAAGGTGACATTCTGAGGTTCCTGGTGGATGCGGATTCTGGGGGGACACTGTTCATCCCAGTACACTGTCCCTAAGGAAGTTTGGTCTGTAATGCTCTTGTTTTTTCCCTTTGTGTTTGTCTCTATCTTGCTGTGTTCTCAGTATTTGGTTACCAGGGTTCAGTTAGCATTGTAAAATCAATTGGGACACTTTTAAACCTCCTTTATATCCTGGAACCACCTAAATTATATAGAAATTATCTTTCCCCTTAAGGTTTGACAGAATTTCTCCACCCCACTTCTCAATCATCTGAACCCATATATCATCAAAGTGACAGAGAGTCCTCTATCAGTTTCTCCCATGACTTTTTGTCCAATTGGATTTTTCTGCCTCTTTTCAAGTGAATTATATTGCCTCAACTGAATTACATTTTAGTTAATATTTTATTAGCATAAACTTAAAAACCGTATGTATACTCTTAACTTTAATCTTCCACATCTTTATTTTTAGTCCCTTTTATATTCTAATGCTATTGATTTATTTTCATTTTTTTTTCCTTGTGTAACCATGTCAGAGATTTGTCTGTTTTATGGATCTTTTAAAAGAGCTAGCTCTTTGATTTATCATCAATGCTATTATTTTCTGTTTTCTAATTTGCTTGTCTGCTTTTATCTTTCATTCATTCCTTCTGTTGTCCTTAGATCTATTAGGTTTTAAAATCAGTTTTTTAGTTAATTGTTTATTTTTTTCCCCATTTTTATAAGTAACAAAACCATTTAAGCTTTATCCTTTCTCCAATGAGTAGCTAGAGAGATGGATGCACTGTAAGAACATTGTAGCTAGGACAGTCTGGAAATAGAGAGGATCAGAAACACAGGTCTAGGTTGGGATCTGGCTCTGCATCCAGAATGCCATTCGTTCAGATAATGCTGCTGTATGCATTGTCTCTTTTCTATTGCTGCTTCCTGCTGAATACTAATTAGAGGGCCAAGGTGGTCTCTAGTTGCTAGAGACTGAATGTTTGTGCACACCCTCCCCCACCTGCCCGGCCCTGCAATTCATGTGATGAAACCTACCCTTCAAGGCAATGATATTAGGAGATGAGGCCTTTGGGAGGTGATGAGGTCATGAGGGTGGAGCCTTATAAAAGATCAGTGTCCTTATAAAAGAGGCCCCAGAGAGCTCCCTTGCCCCTTCTGCCATGTGAGGACAGTGAGAAGATGATCATCGTGAACCAGGAAGCAGTGTCCTCACCAGACACCAAATCTGCCAGCCCCTTGGTCTTGGACTTCCAGCCTCAAGACCTGCAAGCAATACATACCTATTGCTTGTAAGCCTCCCACCAGTCTATGATACTCTGTTATAGCAGCCCAGAAAGACTAAGGCACTAGTGAAGGGCTGGACTCCATCTCTCTAGCACTGACACTGTAACTATGACCATTCAGACCTTATCCCGGGGGATTCAAGGCCTCGCAGAGTCACAGAGTCAGTTTTGTCTTATCTAGGGAGGTCCTGGGGCCTCTGTGTGGATCATCTGGAGTTGCATCAGCCAGCCCGAGAAGGCTAGGGCTGCACAACAGACAAGCCACATGAGAGGGGCACAAGTGCCTCCCCCAACCCCCAACCTTCACCTCCTTAACAATTTCTCCTCTCCTTCTGGCTCTGGAGAGACTTATGCAAGGACTTGTGAAGAAGCATTGAGATATAGACCACAGGGAGCCCATGATAAAAGATGATTGAAAATATGAATTGTTGTTGTCGATATAGATTTAAAGATAGGATACAGTGAGGAGTGAAACATACTTCTCAGCCAGACCAGGCTGAATCTGCTTATAATGCCTTGTAAAGGCTGTTTGAAGGCCTCCTGGAACCTCCTGGAACCTCAGCAATGGACTAGGGCTAGGATACCTGACCCTGATCCCTGGTCTCTAAGCAGAACTTGGTACAGGACAATGTAAATGGCCACTGGTCTTTTGCAGGTGGTGGTCAGCACAGAGGAAACACAAAATTTAAGAGTGGAAAAATGGGGCTTTCTGTCAAGACCCAATTTGCCAGATTTCCCTTCCTCACTGAAAGCAGATCTTCACTCCCTAATCAATCCTATGTGGAGTCTCAGTGCTGGCATTTTCTTCCTTAAATGATGAGTAATAATTGGCTGAGCTTTCCCTATGTGCCAGATATTGTGCTTAGTTTTTTTTTTTTTTAATAACTTTATGAGGATAGGATTTAGACACCAAAGGCTTGACATGTCGTGAGTGTACAATTCAGTGATTTTCAGAAAAGTAATAGGGTCACACAGCTATCATTATTGTAACCCAGTTTCAGAATATTCCGTTACTTGCCAAACCCCCTTTAGTCAACCCCCATTCCTATTCTCACTGAACTGCTTTCTGTTTCTACAGATTTGTCTTTTCTGCACATTTTATAGAAAGTGAATTGTGCAATATGCAGTCTTTGCATCTGGCTTTCACTTAGCATCACGTTTTTGAGGTTTGTGTGGTAACGTGTCAGTATTCCATTGTGTGGATGTACATTTTGTGTATCTGTTGTCCAGTTGACAGGCATTTGCATCATTTCAGTTTGTTAACTCTTATGAATAATCCTGCTGCAAACAGTCACTTACCTGTCTTTGAGTAGAAATATGTTTTCATTTCTTCTGGATAAATACTTAAGAGTGGAATTTCTGGGTTGTCTAGTAAACATATGCTTAACTTTTGAAGAAACTGGCAAACTGTTTTCCAAAGTGGCTGTGCCATTTTACATTCCCACCAACAATATACGAGGGTTCTAGTTTCTTTGCTAACACTTGCTGTTTTCTGTCCTTTTGATGTAAGCCATTCTTGTGCACATAGAGAGATATCTTTGTTTTGCTCAGTTTTACATTAGGAAAGGCTAGCTTATGCTGTGGTAAGAAACAACCCCTAAACCTTATTGGCTTAAAACAAAGCAGGTTTATTTCTCATACTACCTGCCCACCAAGGATTAGAACCAGGGGAGAGAGGAGGGCTATCAAAGACACTCAGAGACCCAGGCTGCTGGAAACTCCTGAATTTAAAAGGCACCTTGCATATCAACTCTTAAGGCTTCCACCTGGTAGCAAAAATCACTTTCCCTCATATTTCGCTGGCCAGTCATACGGTCATGATGAACTTCCAAGGGGACAAAAAGTATAGTGATAATTCATCACATGCATAAATGGAAAGGGGAATCAAAATATCTGTGACTAGACTAACGACTTTCATAAATACTAAGAGGAAAATACACTGTCACTGTTATATGGATGAGGACTCTCAAGCTCAGAGCCCACGTGCCTCGATGGAGGGTCCGTAGCTAATAAACTGAACCAAGGCAGTCCGACTCTCAAGCCTGCCTTTTCAACCACTACATTGACATTTTTGTCAACATACCACTGATGATAGATGGATTTTTGAGACATCCCCATTGGAGGAGTAGGTGAAAAACTTGGGCATGGGCTTCGCTTGACCCCACAGTGGAGAGATCACAGGTCTAGGGAGATCTGCATCGCGACACCAAATGTTTCTGCATGCCGGTGCTGGCTGCAGACTGCGGCCCCATGTAATCATCTCCTAAAGGCAGAGAAGACCCTGGTTCTGTCACCACCTTCATACCTACAAATTGTCTTTCTCTGCCCATCCCCTATGCATATGACATTTTTGGTCTCAAAATTCAAGGCCTGAGAGCCCTGTGTGATTGGGTCTAATAAAATCAACTCCTCAATTAGAAACCAACAAAAACACTGGGAGAGGGTCTTTTTTATCACCTAGGGCATGGCAACAGATAACCACTGGCAGGCTTGGTGCCACGAAAGGAGGGTGGCCATGGCATTGCGCAGCTGAATGCCAGGTGCAGTGCAATGGTCAGAGGCACAGGCTCCGGCATTGGACCTGGTTTGGAAACCAGGTACAAGGTGGCCCCCCGCCCTGAGCCCCAGTTCCCTCCTGTGTAAGTGGGAGTAAATGACACAGGAGGGTCCATTTCATAGAGTTGCTAGGACTTAACCAGAAAATGTACTAAAAGCACTTAGCATGGGGCTGGGAACTCATGGAAATAGGAAGTTCTCCAGGCTTGGTTCTCAGGGATTTGCTGGTCTTTGATTCACATTCTTGACCGTGAATGTCACCTTGGGATAACCTTACCTACCTCTGGTCATGCCCTACTCTGTCAGCACTGGTTCAGGGACATAGGAAAGGGAACAGAACTCAGGAAGAAGACGATGAGTAAGAGAAGAGGATACGAATAGGCCAGGTAGGAACGGAAGAGACAGTACTTCCCTCGAGGGTAGGAACAGCACAGGGCTGTGGCTAAGAACACGGTTCTGCCCTTTTAACTGGCTCTGTGACCCTGAGGAAGTCACTTAACCTGTCCGACCTCCTGTCTAGGAGAAGTCATGGGGTGATATTGTCAAGGCAACTTTAGTTTTGCGCCCTGTTAGGACTTCACAGTTTCGGAGGGTAAGGTCTTATCCTGGCTCTTGGTGAAAACAGCAGGAGGCACCGTGACCTTTTTCACTGTTAGTTTTTCTTAAGTCTGGTGCTTTCTAAGTCATAAATTAGTCTCATTTCTAAAATCAGGATGGCCTTGTCCAATGTGCTGTCAATACTTCTGACTTTATTTAGAGACAAGCCTCTTTTCCTCTTCATCCACCCGTGGCCCACCGCATGGGAGGAGGAGAGTGAAGTCAACACTGTCCTCCTCAGCGTACACGTGCGGGGGTGGAAAGAGATAAAATGCAGGACAAATGAGTTGGGGAGGACAGTGCTCTCAGAGTCAAAAGATGACCTTGCACCCTCCAGGAATGCTCAGTTGCCACACAGGGTAATGAGCAGATATTGGAGAGACCCCAGCATTGGGGCAGTGCAGCGATAACCACCAGTCCTTCCATGCGCCTGCAAGTCTGGTGACCCACCTCCAGCCTCTGTCTGATGAGAGTTTGTTGCCCTCCAGGCCACCCTGTGAGACAGGATCTAAGGCGGCCCATCGGCCTGCTTACTCATTTGTGGTTCACAAACGGTCTGTAGGAAACCCCCAGGCCCTTCTCCAGGTGAGGCTCTGGACATGCAAGCCCACATCGGCCTCCGAGCCACATCTCTTGCCCTCGGGACTGCTCAGCAGTGAGTCAGACACAGTTCCCCGTGCCTCCATCTCCTCAAATACAGGTGCAGGAATAGGTTAACTGTCTCTGCTTTGTGTGTGTGATTCTTGGGAGGTGAATGACAGCATGGGAATTGGAAAAAAATAAAAAGACCTTCATAAAATCCTCTCTTAAAACCTACTGAGTCTTTTCTATCCTCTTTGTGGATTAGGGACTTATGAAACTGGGGGGATTAGAATTGTGAAACCAATTGTGAAGTATTTGCTGTGAGGGCCTACATCTTTACCCGGCAACCCGCTTTGCAATTTCATGTCTGTTTGATCTCGGCATCCCCCTCTGACTTCCTAATTTACCATCCTGTTACATCAAAAAGGGGAGATATTTATTATTCATATTTACCTTGGGGGTTTCTTAGGAGATGTAGAGACATAGTCGATGGATATCATGTGCTAAGCAGAGTGCCCTACACGGAGACCTCAGATGTATGTTGACATTACTCTCTCTGAATCCCTGGCACCCAGCTGAGGATACGACACATAGGAAGTGTTCAATAAGTGTTAATGAACGACTTGTAAACAGCTAACTGTATTTCAAGGCAGAATAAAATCAGTGCTGAGCGAGTATGTAAGCACCATGTCGTGGCAGCCAAATGAAGTAGCAGGTAATTTTGATGCAGCACAACAGGGAGGTGGTATTTAGGGTTTCAACAAACGGAGGCAGAAGCAGGATGGTGCATATTTCTAGAAATGCCCAACGGGGCAAAAAAAGGGGGTGCAGGCTGAGCTCTCACTGGATGGGCCTGGAGTGGTAGCTTTGGCCACATCTGTGTTTGATTAGGGGGCAGCCTCTGCCTTAGGGATCTTTCAGCAGCCAGTGATACAGCCAGTGGAAAAGATTGGCTCATAAAAGTGCAGAGTTGAAGAGTCAGGGTTCAAATGATGTCACCGGGGTCTGTTTTCAGCTCTGCTTTCTCCCAGTGCTGATTTCCTTCTCGGCCAGCCTCCCCCTTGGAGCAGTGTGACTTGGCCATGGCTTCCGCAGGCTGCCTGCCCCCAGTGCATATCTAGAGGGAAATCCCGTGTGTCCTTGTCCTAGCACTCCCAGCAGAGGTCTTGAGATCCACTGCCATTGCCCTGAGCTAATTCTCGTGGCCATGACTGCATGACTCTTCCTGATGGGAAGTTATGGGCTTGGGCCAGCAACTGGCAATAAAACAAACAGATACCTACCCCCAAATACTTAATTTTTTCTACAAAAGGCCAGGCTCTGTTGCTAAGCTGCCTGACTTCAGATCCTGACTTACCAGCTGTGTGACCTTGGGCAAGGCATGTCGTCTCTCTGTGCCTCAGTTTCCTCCACTGTGGGAGAGAGCTTTGACAACGGTGCTTGAGATAGTACCTGCAGTGACCTGGCCAAGCCCTGAGTCAGCGGTCGCTCTCGTCATCACTGTGTCAGCTCGACTCTGTTCTACCACTTGATGGTTTTCACAGTTATTCCAGGTATTTCCACCCCCAACTCGTCCGTCGTGGTGATATGATGACTGCACCTCACAGGCTCACCCCTCAGTGCGATTCAGAGCAGAGCCACACCAAGCCTGGGACACAGGCTCCCCACTGTAGAGATGGTCATGCCTATTGGGGACCCTTGTAATTCGTGGTGTAGGATCTGCCATGGAAACCCTAACCATCCCTGTGCCCCATGATGTGGGGAAAACCGAGAGGAGGTCCTGCCCACCCGGTCCCTTCCCCGAGGGAGTTTGCAATCTACCCTAAAGGCCTTGTCAAATTCAGCCTGGACCAGGACCGTTCCCAGGGGGCTTGCCAAACTGCACAGCCCCGGGTGTTCGTACTGTGACATCCTTCCTCCATGCGCCTTCTTGGTGATAATGTGAATGAGTATTTAGAAAAAGAGATGAAGACAGAATCAGGCCGGCTCCCAGTGTGTGACTCACCCGCTTTTTTCTCCCTGTCCTAGGCCACACTTACAATGAAAGGGGACAACCCTTCCCCATTAGTACCAGCAGGGTAACCCGAGAGCATCCATTTAGCGTGTCTGCCCCGTGAAGAGGACCTTTCCGTGACACCGAGCTGAGTGTGTCCCGCTCTATTTATAGGCACTGTTTGTTTAATTTGAGTCCGGTCTCTAAGAATAAATAATGAACTCACCCTGGGGACAAGCCAGAGCCTACAGCTCTGAGACGACCCCGTAAACCCCTTCCCCTTTCCTTCTGGTTCTGGAAGGGATTCCGTAGTTCTTCGAAGGTGAGCCACTTTTGTTTGCTGGGCTGTGTGGGCTCAAGACCCTGGCGTCTTTGGAGATTTGGTTTTAGGGTGGTTTTTCATGATAATTTTGGGGAGTTTTTTTTTTTATGTCCGATTTCAGACTGCTGATTGAAAAACTAATCTTGGACCTTTTTAATACCCCCAAAGGAGGGACAGAGACAAATGTCTTGAGCCCTTGGCTATTTAAACTTCAGACACTAAGAGACCCATTAGGACTCAGATGTCCCTCAGTGAGGAGGATGTGGCAATGGAGAAGATGTCTCTACCCTTCCAGCCTCCTCCTGACCCAGTAGTGGAGACAGGGGCCAGGCCTTCTCACAGGGTGCGGTCCCACCCCCTGGTTGTTGTTGTTGTTTTCTGAGTGCATGATGAGGACCAGGAGCCATAACTCACTTAAACTCTAAGTGTCTAATCATGAACACAGTGCACAGTAGCCCACTAGTTTATGTTGCACTCCACGCATCCCCCGGGCTAACCTGCTGTTTTAGTGACTCAGAACTGGACCCACTGAGTTGGAGGGAAATGACCTAAATGGAACCTTTGGGCTTGGTTCAGTGTATTTGCATATTGTTGCTTTCCCCATTCCCCCTTTCCAGGAATTTATCTTGAGCAAGGTCACCAGGCTTCTCTGGGAAGGAAGATGACCATTCATTTATTTATTCTGTCAATATCTGTTGACCCTCCACTCTGTGCCAGATACTATTCTAAGCACAGGAGGTGCCTTGGTGAAGAGGACAGGGTGGTCATGCGGTGACAAAATCTGAGGCACACTACATGTCAGGCACATGCTGGCTGAGCAGAGAACTAAACAGATCCATTTTTGCCCTTAAGAAAACGGATCCCAGCAGGGAAGATGGGTATCAATCAGACAATCACCTAAATCACCTAGATATTATTATAAATGTCGGAGAGTCCTGTAAGCAAAGTTCAGTGTGCCATGTGAGAGCCTAAGAGAGGGATCAGCCTGGGTGGGTGAGCAGAGAATCAGCAATGACTGAGAACACTTGAGTCGCCTGGATGGTGTGGCGTCGACTGGAGAGTACAGAGACAGCTGATGTCTCTCTGTGGGAGGTGTGTTTTCCAGTTTCCATCAGCTGTGCTGGACCATCCAGGCTCCCACCTGGTTGTCCTGAGGACTGTCACAGGCCAGTAGGGTTTGGCAGCCTCAGGGAAAGTTTGTATCCGTGGAGAGCAGGGAGATTCTTTCACAGTCATCAGCACGCTGAGGTTTTGACATTGACACTTGAGTCTGCAATGGACAGGGTGAAATGTTCCTCTTATGAGACATTTTTCTCACTCTGCCTCACTAGGTAAAGTAGTAAACAATATCATCAGCAAGTGCATTTTCATGCTTTAGTAATGAAGGATGGTCTTGTCACCATACTCAGAGACCTTGTCGCCCTCTCTGCAGTGTCATGTCTCAGATGTTCACATGCATTGGCTTTGGAAAGGGGACACCTCAGAAAAGCAGTTGGCACCTCCCAGATATCTGTCTGTGTTAATTTGGGTGCAACTCTGAGCAGATCTCTTCATCAGAGAGCTCAGTCTCCTCATTTGAAAAATATTAGTATATTTTGTCCCTTTTATGCCCACTGTTTTGCTAGGAACCATATAAAAGCCAAGAAAAATATAAGAAATTGCCCTGCCCTCTAAAAGTTTCCAAAGCTATTCAGAAAAGAATTCCATTCATTAATTCAGCAAATATTGATTGAGCACCTACGATGTGCCCAACACAGAACCAGGAATCGCAAGGCCCACACAGCAGAGGGCAAGCACAGTTCTTGCTTCCAGGCTACTGAAGGGGGAGAGAGACTCAAACCATCAGCGAACCAGGATAATTTCAGATGGTTCTACATATTAGACTGGTCAGAGAAGACCTCTCAGCGGCGTGACATCCGAGTAGAGCCTTGAATAATGAGATGGCGCCAACCGTGAAAAGATTTAAGGGCAGAGCATTCGGGAGAGGAAAACAAGGAGGAAGGCTCTGAGCACAGAGATGATTGACTTGTTTAAGGAGTAAAAGGAAGCTGGCGTGGCTGACCCAGCAGCAAGGGGGCAGGTGAGAGGTAAGCCAGGGTACAGAGTGGGGATTTTATTAGGAATGCAGGGGAAGCCTTTGGCAGGTAAACAGATGGCATTTCAGCCCGTACCTGCCTATCTACCCGTGGGAGATCCTGCTTCTCTGTGAAATTTTGGGAGTGACAGACCTAGGCATCTTAGAACTCAGAACCCCAGGTAAATGTATAAATGAAAAGAGAAGAAAATTAATGTTGGCTTGTTTCTAGATAAGAAAGAAGAGTCACCCCTCATGTTAGAGGCTTTCCTGAGTAGAGAGAATGAAACTGCAAAGTGAATAAACCACAAAACAGTCTTCTGCTTATGGGTCAGCATCCATTCCATCAAATCTCCTTTGGGAAACCCCTGCTTCCTGTTCTTGAGAATTTGGTTTGGTCCAAGTTAGAGTATTTTTTTACCTCCTGCCGCTACACACCAAAGTGGTTGGCTCAGAGATGGGCACAGAATCCGGTCAGAACCAATGAAACATAGGAAGACATTTCTTGGGACCTTCTGGCAAAAAGATGTTTCCTCCCTTTTCTTGTACGAGGATGTGAAGTTTAGATCCACTGCAGCCATTTGTAACCACGGGGGAAGATTCTAGAACTGTTAGGGGTGGTAGGGGAGCACACCATGGTGCCTAAGGATGAAGCCAGAGGAAGGCAGAGCCAAGACATGGAGAGAGCTGAGTGCTGAATCCCTGTGACAGCATCAAGCCCCTGGATCCAGCCTCCCCTGAAGCCTGACCTATTGCTGGGCTTCGTAGTGGCCTCAGCCAATTAAATGTTCTTTGTTATACAAACCAGTTGGGGGATTTCTGCATCTTGTGACATAAAGAGCCCATCTGATGCAAACCTTAGAATAGGTACACACAGTGAGGGCCTCCTCTGCACCCCGGGCCTCTAGGAGGAAGTCAGCAGTGCCAGAACCCAAATAAAAGGTCTCGCCTCCCACTTCTCTATTTCGGGGTTTCCATGCCTCCTGTCGTCATAGTACTGTGACTCTCTTGGAAAAGCAGAGGAACCAGAGGAGAAGGGGCTCGTTTCCAGGCTGTGTTGCCACGTTTAATGGTTGGGGAGTCACGGGGAGAGAGAGAGGCGGCTCCACGCTTGACATTTTGGGATAGAGATAACGGGGTAAAAATAAACTCCCAAGCGCCTGTAGTCGCGTCCGCTTCTCTGGCTTCACAGTTCTTATCTCTCCCCCACTTTGGGGACAGAAAGGTCCCTTTCAGGTCAGGGCACTGCTTGCCTCTTGCCAGATCTTGCACAGAGAGAAGGAAGTATAGGCGGTTGGTTAATATCCGCCCACACCTGCTCACCTGTCCCTGGGAGGGCAAATGATTCCTTCCATCCTGCAGCCCTGTTTTTGTTTGTTTGTTTGTTTGTTTTCTATCTTGTAAATAACCTTTTACATCTCTATCCTCACTTGGTGCTTTCCTGGCTGGGTGAGATGAGCGAGGCCAGGGGCCAGGGTCTCCGTTTTCCAGATGGGAAAGACAGGGGGCTCCGAAAGATGAAATGTCCAAAGTCACACGGCAAATCAGTACTCCTGTGTCTGATCTGAACCCGAGGGCCTTTTCTGCCTTTCTACCTGTGACCCGGGGTCAAAAGAGGTTCATTTCCTTTGTGCAGGTGCCAGGTATAGCCACATAGGCTGGGTACCATGTGACTACAGGAGGGAGCCTCTGTATCACCAGAGGCATAAGCATCATCACATGTCCCCAACAGCCCCGCCCCGTGGACTCCTCCCAATCACACATTCTCAGAGTTTTGTATGTATTTACCAGTGAGTAATCTACGAGTTTACTGTACAGTCACTGCTGGGACTGTGCAGTATTGAGGACCAACCCTCAATTCTGCCACCGAGGTTCACAGAGGCTCCCTGAGGCCAGTGATACAAGTATTTGTGCATGCCAGGACTGCTTCAAGGATGAAACAAGCCACCACGTGCAGCCCACTCCGGCTGCGTTTACTACGTGCTAATCTGAAACGTGGAACTTCCTGACACAACAGCTTCTGCTGTGCCGGTGTCTGTGTGTAGTGACAGGGCCGCTCACCCATGTCAGCAGAACAGGCCCTTTAGTTAGTTCTTTCTCTCTCAGTGGCCAAGGATTTGCATCGAGCCGTTTCATCAGTTAAGGCTCTTGTGGTTGCAAGTGACCGAAACACTGATCCTAACTAGATAACATGAAAGGGGAATTTATTGGCACCGTGGAGAGCTCTGAAGGTGGCCAGGGGCAGCACTAGCTTCAGGCACAGCTGGATCCAGGGCTGGAAACGATACCATCTGGATCGGGTTTCTCTGCCTCCCAGTTTCTCAGCCCCTTTTCCCTCCTTGCGGTGGCAGAAATGGCTCCTGCGTCTCATCTTCTTAGGATCAAGGCCAGTGGGAAAGAGCCCACCCCAGCATTCCCAGCAAAAGTCTCCGTGCATCTCACTGCCCATCCCTGAACCTGTCCATCCATATGGCCAGAGGGATGGGACACGCAGAGGGAGTCAGGCCTGGATGGCGTGCCGCTCCTTGAATCAGGGCTGAATCCATTCCACTGAAACCCGTATCTGAGAGGACAGTGATGGTCGTCCAAAGGGACCCCAGGTGTGGTTGCCAACAGAAATGGTGTCTTTGGCACCTGCCTGCCCTCTGTGGCCTTGTGTCCCACAGTGGACATCGATGAGTTGGCTTCTGTAGTCCTAGGGAGCAGAATGGGCTACAACTGGCCTGCAAAGCCCGGCTGAAAGACTGGCTACAACAAAAATAAAAAATTCTCATCCAACACTGCCTCAGTGCCAGCTTCTGACCAGCTGGACCAGCCAACCTTGAACGAGACCCTTCCCCGAGCTTGACCCTCAGCCTGCGGGGTGGAAAGCCAGCATCCTGGACTGGAGGCTGACAAACTGGGATCTTTTCCAAGCCTCCGTCATTAGGTACCAGATCCCTGCTCCACCTCAATTGCTATTTACTAATTATTTGTCTTTCCTCAAAAAAGGAATCAGCCATAAATGGGGCACAGAGAATAAGCTCAGTGAAAAACAACACTGCTCTTAAACTGCAGCTAGGTGCTCTCCTGTGTTCCCAGCCCAAGGACTGCTGCTGTCACCTTGAAAAGGACAGTGTCAGGGAGGTGCTGATGACATAGCCAGCACCAACTTGAGATCCTGAGGAAATTAGGAAGTGGGATAACTTCCCACCCAGTGGCTTCTTGGTGTTTAGCACTGTGAGGTACATGTTCACTGCCTACAATCCTGTCGATCCCATCGTGGGATGCGAGACAACTGGTGGGGTCTCACACTTTGCCTGCGAGAATACGGTTAACCCGATTAACCGCAACCACAAAGGCTCTCAAGGCCTCCCCTCTCCTCCTCCCCAACCCTGCAGCAGAGATGGAAAAGAAATGGATAAGAGAGCAAGAACGATGGCTAAAAAAAAAATAATTATGGTAATTATGCATGCATTTCCAGTGGGAGATTCTGGGAATTATTCCTAAAAGGCTGGAAAGAATTTCTTCTTTTGATCTCTATTCTGAGTCAGAGAAAATCAAATTAAGAAAGAAAAGCAACAGTGGGTTCTCAGTGTGGAGGAGGGAGCAGGACTGGGCTGCTCATTGGGTCCTTGGGCAAGGAAAATGAAAGGGAAAATCCCCAGACGCCTTCTTGCCCAGGTGCTGGTGACCTAGGAGGCGGGCAGCTGAAGGAACTGCGGGCCAGAGAAAAGCTGAGAGGGGATCCAGGTCGTGTCCTCACATCTTTCCTTTAAGACTTCATTCTCTTCTCCAGAGGGGTGGGAGGATGTCCCCCTGTGAGCCATTGAGAATCACAGCTCCTGCAGGTTTTCCCACAGCCCACGCAGCCGGCCGGCCTTCCTGGGCAATGGCCCTGACCTCCAGAGGAGCCTCGAGAGAGAGTCCCGGTGACATTCGGAGCCGCCACAACAAGATCAGCCAGTGTAGGCGTGTGTGAGGAGTTCTTTAAAAATCCTTCCTTAGAGAAACGGTCCTGTCACTTCTCTAAATCTACTCCTGCACCCGGTTGCTAAGCAGCACGCCTCTGCCCCTCTCCACTTCCCTCTGCTCAGCTGTCTGTCTCTCTCCACCCTCCACCCCCACACATGCTCTGCTCGCTCACAGGGCTCTTCCCTGCCTGTCGTGGTTTGGAAACCAGGGAACAGTCCTCGAGTGTCGTCCAGCTCCCAGGATCACAGCAGTGCGGTCTGTGCAGCCACCTCCCGAGTGCAGCTCTGCAGATCAGGCAGTTAGGCCAGAGGGAAAGACACACTGGGCCTCTCTGTTCCCCTAGCAGAGCTGAGGGTCCCCTCCCTCCTGCCTTCCTTCCCCCCACCCTCCTCCTTTTCTTCTTTTCTTTTTTCCACAAATAATGCTGAACCCCTTCCCTGTGTGGGGAGCCCGTGGGAAGCACTAAGCCTGTCAGCTGCACCCCCGTGTGCAGCCTGGTCAGCAGTGACTCTGTGGCACTCCTCCTGGCCCCCTGAAAGCATTCTTCAGCCCCACACAACAGTGAGGGCTGTAGATGTTCCTGAGTGTGTTTGTCACAGGAGCATCCAAAGAGGCAGTTTGCAGCAACCTCTCCGAACCTCCCTTGCACATCTCTCTTTCCCCAAAGACCTTCTCTGGCCCTTATCCTCTCTCCTTCTGATGCTCTCTGACTGCTTCCTCCAGGAGCTGTCTCCATAGGCCCCGGCTCCCACATACCTCCTTCCCCCTTACCTCTCTCCTGTCTGTCTTCTGTCCTGTGCATCTTATTTCCTTTCCAGTTTTTTGCCTTCAAGTATGCAAGAGGTTTCACCCACTGCTTCCCATTCTCATATCATCACCATCCATCAAGAAAGGGTCATCCATCCACTCTTCTGGACCTCATCTGAGATGTGCTTACAGCACTCTAATATCATTTAGGAATGGATTCAACCTATAAGGAAATGCACAAATGGCAACCCACGACTTTAAATCAATGGTTTCCTTTGATGGGCAGTGTCGAGGGTATGATTTTGAGGAGGGGTATGCACGAGGGCAGGCGTAGAGGAAGGCTGCATTAGGCTAACAACTGCCTGGTTTGCCCAAGATACAGAATTTTCAGGGCTAAAACCAGGGAAGTCCTAGGCAAATGGGAATGAGTGTGCCACTGTGGCCTGTGATGTATCTGTGAAGCTCTATCTTTTAAGGATGGGTGGTAGGTACATGGGACTTTGCTATGTTATCTCTGTACCTTTTTGTAGACTTAGAACATTTTGTTGGAGGGAGGGAGAGAGACAGAGAGAGAGGAGAGAGAGACAGAGACAGAGGGACAGAGACAGAGATGTCGGGGGTGCAGAAATAGAGAGAGAGAGATCATTTTTCCAAGAGAAATGTGCTCTGGGAGCACCTGAGAGAGAGTCGCTGGTTGTGTGTGGGGACATCACGAAAGATCTGGAGGGGGTACAATTCAAGGCAAAGCTTGAAATATAAGTGAGAATTCCTCTGTACTCCCTGTTTAGTTTTGGAATTATTTTCCAGCCTCTCTAAATACCTTGCTAAGCCGTAGGCTCTGGGAGAGCAAGGGCTGGATGCGATGACTAATTTTATGTGTCGGTGTGACTGGGCCACTGGATGCTCAGACATTTGGTGAAACATTATACCTCCTGTGTCCTGGGTACGAATCTGGATGAACGGGTGGACTTAGTAAAGCAGGCTGCCCTTCCCAGTGTGGGTGGGCCTCACTTCACCCACTGAAGGTCTGAATCCGATCAAAGATGAGTAAGAAAGACTTCTTTCCCTCTGCCTGATTGTCTTGGGGCCTGGACATCGGTCTTCTCCTGCCTTTGGACTCAGACTTGAACTTACACCATCAGCTCTCCTGGGTCTCCAGCCTACTGACTATAGAACCTGGGCTTTCAGCCTCTATAATCCCATGAGCCAGTTCCTTATAATAAGTCTCTATTCATCTATCCTATTGGTTCTGTTTCTCTGGAGAACCCAGACTAATACACTGGGTCTTCTTATGCTTTTATCTCTAGTACCCGGCCTGGCACCCTGTGCATAGTAGGTGCTCAATATATATCTGCTGAATGCGGATACAGAAATGCAGACAGTGGGAACAGCTTGGGGTGGGGACCTATGCTGGCACCTGGCTTGTTTGGTGAGCAGAGAGAGATTGGTGCAACCAGCAAATAGGAAAGCAGACAAAGGTCAGGTCATCTAGTGCATCCAAGCCATGCTATAAGCCTTTACCTGGAGACTCAAGAGGGAAACTCGAAAGCATGCAGATCCCAGGCAGGTAATGTGATGAGGGAAGGAGGCCAGCTGTGAGGCAATAGGGACTGGCGGAGACGGTTCTCCAAGGAATACTGGTCTAGGAAGTGACATGTTCAGCTCCAGACAACTGCAGTTATTCAGGAACAGGGCTCAGTGTCTCCAGCTTTATATGGAAAACTTCCAGATATTTAAGGAACACAATATAGTCCAAGAAAAAACCCATCTGTGGGCCTTCTGTTCATAGGCGGGGAACCAAGCAGGGTTTGTAAGGCGGGCCTGTCACATGGCGCTATTCGAGTTTTAGATGGATGGCTGTGGCAGCAGAGTGTAAGGTGGATGAGGAGGGTGGTGGCTGTGGGCAGCAAGCTGCGACTCCTAAAAGCTCCTCAGAGAAGCAGAGAACTTGGTGTTAGCCTTGGGTGGGCCCTGGTTGCTGAAGGACCTCGTGTGGGTGAATGGAAGAGTGTCCCATCTGAACACCGAAGAAATGATTTGGAGTGAAGTAAAGGGACTGTGACTTTTCCCTCAGTTCCTAAAGCCACCCATCCTATTTGGTCCTCACCCACACTGGGCCAGGCAGACTGCAGGTTAGTTGAGTCAGTCACTGGACAGATGTGGCCACAAACCATCCTAAAGGACCACGGGAGAAGCTAAAGGGATGCATCACTTTTCAAGCAAGCCGTGGCCACAGCAGGGTAACTTCAGGTCAGTTGGAAGTGGAATGAACAGTCCCTGTGGTCTGACCTGCCTGGGTGCCGCTGTGGCCAGGCTCTCCCACTAGGCCCAACAGAGCCCTACCTCCCTGCTCCCCTTCCCCATTAGCCACAAAGAACAAAAGGCATCAAGACCTGAACCAGGCACAGAGACTACAGCCCTCACCACACACACCAGCCAAGTCCCAGAGGGAGCAGAGGAATGGCTGACGGCCAGCATCTCTGCAGGAACTGACGTCTGCAGGGGGAGCACTGAGCCCGAAGCATCAAGAAGGCACCTCCCAGGCTCTGGCTGGAGTCACCTCCATGGGAGCCATTCCCCAGCAGCTGCTGCATGAAGCCGGTTACCATCTCCCCATCATCTACCAGCACAGACCCAGATCCCATCTGTCTGCCAGGCTCTCAGGCCCAGCTGGTTCTGCCCTCAGGAGCAGGGCTGCCATTGGCGGGAATGCTGAGATGCCCCTGGATTTTACACACCAAAGGGCCCGGGCCAAGGCATCCCACCTTCCAATCTCCAAAAAGGAAGGAGAGAGCCCACCCCTCTGTATGGGGGAAGATTATAGACACCCACATACCATCGTCCCCAGGGCAGCCCGTGGGGGCTTGCCCTGTCCTGTGAGCCTCCAAGAACTGATAAACAGCTGGGAATACAAAAATGGCCTATAGAGAAAGACAGAGCCAACTTACTGATGCATTTCTTCATTTTTAAGATGGGAGTGGGGAGTTCTTTTCACAGACCTTTTCAACGCAGTGGGGAAGAGAGGAAGGAGGGCTCTTAAAGTCGATTATATTCAGCGAGTTTTGATGGATGGCCAGACACACACCCTGCAAAGGCGTGAGGGAGCCAGCAGAAGCCGGGATGCCCAGCAAGACTGGGCAGGAAGGGGAGTAGTGCTCGGGCAGGAATACCAGGCAAGCAAGCCAGGTGTCTCGTGAGGGCTTCTGCATTCAGTCCATACCAGTTTTGAGGAGTAGGTGGTATCATTTCCATTTGGCAGGTGGGAAAGTAAAGCTCAGAGAAGTAAAGGAATTTGCTCCAGGTCACCTGCTAACCAGTGCGGTGTGGGGATTCGAACCAGCGACTGACTGTGCAAACCTCAAGCTCAATGCTGCAGGAATGCGGCCAGGCAAAGTGATGCTCCCAAGATGGTACCTTGCTTGATTCAACTTGGGAAACTCCGCAGAGTTTGGGGAACTTGTGGGAGGCTGGCTCTCCTCGGTCCTACCCTGTGCTCACCCAGTCTAGGGGTCCCTGAGGTCATCCTCACTGCATCAAACACGCCAACTTTCCAAACGTCTGGGATGTCTGCTGAAATTTTTCACAAAGTATTTCAATTCAACCAAAAAGGTTTATGGGATAATATCAGGGATACTGGTGTTCCCTCACCAAACTAAAGAAATAAATATTATTTCTGACTTACGACTACCATCCTGATTTGTCCGTTTCTCATTCACATGCATGCCTTAATATTCTCGTTGCCTTTGTATATGTTCCTAAAGAATAGTGTTTGCATGTGTCAGTATTTTTATATAAATGGTATGATGTTGTATGTTTCCATATACAACTTTTTTTTATATAAACAGTTTTATTGACACCATACAATTTATAAGATGTACAATTCTATGGCTTTTAGTTTACTTACAGAGCTGGGCATCCATCACCACAATCAATTTCAGAACACTGCTTACTCCAGAAAGAATACAGCCACCCACTTTGGCCATCATCTCTGATCTCCCCATCCCCCGAGACCTTGGCAACCATTAATCTTTCTGTCCCTATGAATTAGTCTATTCTGAATTCTCCATATATGACATTCCAGAAATAGAATCACTAGCCTTTTGTTTCTTTCACTCAGCAAATGTGTGCGAGGTTCATCCATGTTGTAGATTGTATCCGTGACTTACTATCGACAACTCATACTTCGTTGTATGGACAGACCACATTTTAGTTATTCATTCATCAGTTGATGGACATTTGGGTGGTTTCCATTTTTTGGCTATTCTGAATAATACCACTATGAACATTCATGTAGAAATTTTTGTGTGGACGTGTTTTCTATATATCTAGGAGTGGCATTGCTGAGTCACATGGTAACTCTATGCCTAACTTTTCGAGACATTGCCAACCTGTTTTCAGAAGCAGTTATACAGCTTTACGTTCCCACTGGCAATGTGTGAGGGTTTCAATTTTCCTATATTCTTGCCAACACTTGTTATTGTCAGTCTTTTTTATTATAGCCTTCCTACTGGGTGTGAAGTGCTGTCTCGTTGTGGTTTTGATTAGCATTTCCCTGGTAGCTAATGACGTTGAACATCTTTTTATGTGTTTATTGGCCATTTGTGTATCTTCTTGGGAGAAATGTCTATTGAGATCCTTTGCCTGTTTTTTAACTGCCCTTTATTTATTGTCTGTTAATTATTGACTTATAGTTATTTATATATTCTAGGTAAGTCCCTTATCAAATATATGACTTGAAATTTTTCTCTCATTCTGTGGATTATCTTCACTTTCTTGATGTTGTTTTTGAAACTCAGAAGCTTTACATTTTCACAAAGTCTGATTTATCTTTTTTTTTTTTTTTGCTGCTTATGCTTTGGGTATCATATCTGAGAATTTATTGTCTAATCCAAGATCATGAAAATTTACCCCTATGTTTTCTTCTAAGGGTTTTATAGTTTTAGCTCTTATATTTAGGTCTTTGATCCATTTTGAATTAATTTTTGTTTATGGTATGAGTCAAGGCTTCAACTTCCTTCTTTCCCATGCGGCTCTCCAGTTGTCCAGCCACTCTTTGTTGAACTGAATTGTCTTGGCCCCTTTGTTGAAAATCAATTGACCATAATGTGAGGGTCAATTGAGAGTCTTTCTAGACTCTCAATTCTATTCCATTAGTCTATATTTCTACTCTTATACCAGTTCCACACTGTCTTGATTACTGTAGCTTTATAGTAAGATTCGAAATCAGGAAGTGTGAGTGCCCCAACTTTGTTCTTTTTTAAGATTCTTTTTACTCTTCTGAGTCCCTTGAATTTCCATATACATTTTGGGATCAGCTTATCAATTTCTGCAAAGAGGTTATTTGATGTTTTGATAGGGATTACATTAAAACTGTAGATCAATATGAGGAGTATTGCCATCTGAAAATATTAAATCTTAACATCTGTGAACACAGGATATGTTTCTATTAGATCTTCTTTAATTCCTTTCAATAGTATTTTCATTTCAAAAAGTCTTGTGCTTCTTTTGTTAAATTTATTCCTAAGTATTTATTAATAATTAAGTTTTCTTAATTTCATTTCTCTATTTATTCATTGTCAATACAGAGAAGAAATACAATTACTTTGTATAAATTGATCTTATGTCCTGCAACCTCGCTAAACTCATTTAGTAATTCTAATAGTTATTTGGTGGACTCCTTAGGATCTTCTATGCAGAAGGTTATGTCATCTGCAAATAAAGATTATTTTGCTTCTTCTCCCTTTCTGATCTGGATGCCTTTTATTTCTTTTTATTGCATAATTATCCTGGCTAGAATTTCCAGCACAGTGTTCTGTAGAAGTGGCAAGAGTCAGCACCTTTCTTGTTCCTGATCTTAGAGGAAAAGCATTCAGTCTTTTACCATTAAACATGATGTTAGCTCTCTGTTTTTCATAGATGCCCTTTATTCAACTGAGGAAGTTCCCTTCTATTCATATTATGTTGTGTTTTTTGGTTTTGTTTGTTTGTTTTTGTTTTTTGGTGAGGCATGCGATTTGTGTTTCTCACCATTGTTCATGAGGTTTACCCACGTGTCACTATAGTTTATAATGTCCAGTTTTACTGAAGATTTTGTAGGGGAAATAGCGAGGTCAAGTCACATATAAACCATCTCCTTTAATTACGTCTTCCCTATCTCTCTCACCCTAAATATCCCTGCCACAACTCCCCACTCCCCCACCCCGCCCGGCAAACTCTCTCTTCTCTCATCCACTTGTTCACCTGAGGGCTTTCAGCAAAACAAAACCTCTCCTACTCATCATATGGGAACTATTACAGGAGTATGGGAGTCCCGTAGAAGAATCTCTTCACTCTGCTTGGTGGGAGGAGAGTAGATCAGCAAAGGTTTCCTGGAAGAGGGTGTCTTTAGGCTTCGATCAGAAGAATGGATGAAAACAAATGTCAACCCTGAAAGGCCCAAGTGGTTTAGACTTAATTGTTACAAAGATCTTCTAGCCATATGATAATTGCATCACTTATGTCTATACACTCAGTATCATTTCTTGTCCTGGCTACTATGGTAGCCACTAGCCACATGTGACTATGTAAATGTAAATTAATTAAAATTAAATAGCATTAAAAACTCAGTTCCTCATTTTCAGTAGATCCATGTCAAGTGGTCAATAGCCACATGTAGGTAGTGCTTATCAGGACGGACAGCAAACAGCTGTAGGACATGTCCATCATCATTCCAGAAAGGTCTATTGGACAGCATTGCTCTAGTCTTGTAGGGAGGGGCAGATAGAATTTTAAAAGGTCTCTGAAGAGCCCCACACCCACAAGCCCTGGGAGTAAGGTAAAGGCAGCTGGGCCCAAAGTTACTGCTGGCTCTGCCACCCCTATTCTTTGAGAAAACCATTTCCCCTCTCTGGTTTTCTTATTTCTAAGGAAATAAAATCAATGGGCAATGTAATTCTATGAGCCCATCCAGTGATTTACTAGAGCATATGGTTGTTTAGCCAGAAAGGAGTATGTTAGGCTGTTTATTTCAGATTTAGAGAAAAGAGCCTTGGATGTGGAGACAGAGCAGCTGGTTCTGGTGTGACCCAGCTGGACTTACACGGGCAAGTCATTTAACCTTCCTGAACCCCATTTCCACACCTGTGAAGGGAGAACTATGGGGAGGATGAGCTGAGAGGATGTAAAGGAAAGAACTTAGAGAAAAGACCAGGGATAACAACACCAACTAGGTCAAGTAAGCTGGGAAAGTTCTAGTAAACAAACTAAATGGGTCTATTTGCTGCAGAATTCTTTGGAGCCTTTAATATGCTAATGTGCATACTATGTGCCTCACTAAGCATTTCCCAAACTGATGAGACCATGGAATTCCATTTTGTTCTAGAATTCTCCCAAGGAATGCTCTTGGGCATAGTTACTGTCACATTGAGAATCACCATTCACAGAACGGAGCACTCCTGGGCTTGCAACCTTTATTGATGGCTGTCACCCGGAGTCGCCCCTGAAAAATGTATGACTTAAACTAGCATTTGAAAGATTGGGGTTGGGTCACATCCCAGAGACTGCTTAGAGTTGAGGCAGCTATAAGAGGAAACCAGAGAAGAGAGGGAAGAGGGTGGATCTGGGGAAGGTGCACACTGGCGGAGAGAAGCTATCCTCACTGAATGCAGATGCCAACTGCATGCCAAGCATTGACCTTGACATTTGCACATGCGTCAGCTCCCATCCTCGCAGTGACTCTGGGAGGCAGGTTTCATGTGCATCAGCAGGTGGTGCCATGCCCTTTCCTAGATGAGGAAGCTGAAGGTCCAGGAGGTTAAGCGGTTTACACGTGGTTCAACATGAAATCAGGAATAGAGCTGGAGTTTGAACCCAGGGCTACCAAAGCCCATACTCCAGCCTTTCTGCTTAAGATATGACAATCCTGGGCTTTTAATCTTGCAGAGGGTGGGAAGCAAACTGCCCATGGTTTATAAACCCAGCATTGTCATCATTTGGCTTTTTTCTTATAGCTGAGTGAGTAATGGAATAAGCTTAATCCATTATCTTCCCATTCTCTCCGGCCTCCCAACAAAGACGATTCAAGAGGCCCCCAAAGCAGAGCTAAAATCAGCCTTTCATCCTGGCTACCTGCCACTATTCGCTCCCCTGGGAATCCAGCACTTAGGAGGCCAGTGTTAAGCCTGAGATTTCAGGAACTGGTTTTGAGAATCTCTCTCTCCTATAGCCCAGAGGTACTGGCTGGTGGGGTGGCAGCCTGGGCTCTCGGGCCAGGATGAGGGGGTGTGGCACAGAGCACCAAATTCTGTAAGTGTCATATGTCTCTTGGTGAATTGTACAGTCTCCACTTTGGGAACCAAATATTGATCCATTGTGATCAAAAGTAGTTGTACCAATTTCTATTTTAAAGGACCTAACTTCTCAGGGGCACTGCACCTGTGCCTTTGTGGTGATCAAGCCAACGCAGCAAACAGAACCCCTCATGTCATGTTACTGGCAGTCCACATTTAAAAACAGGATGGCAGGCTGGGGCCTTACAAAGAGAGAAGGGAAAACATTGTAAGGACTGTGTACTTGTAACTGTTTTGGCTGGACTTGAAAACAAGCGTCTTCATTGGCAGTTAATTAGATTAGATTAACTCAGCTGCGTTTACAAATGGACTCCCCCGGTCCAGCAGCAACTAACAGTTCCTGGACATGTGTTGTAATCTTGCCTTTAAATACAACCACATGTATGACAGATCTTATTTTCTCTTGGCCGTTGGACTGGAAAACTATTAGGACAACATCTGCTTTGCTTTCCAGTTGAATCAGGGGCAAAGAGCAGGTCTCTCTAGTGTCCTTCAGATTATGCCCGGGATATTGAGTTACAGCCACTGACCACTTTCCCACTCCCTAAGAATCTGATCCTGAACATGCGTTTCTGCTGGAAACTCCAGTCTCACTCACTCAAGGACCAAACCACCTTCTGACCTCAGCACCGGCCTGCAAAATCCACCCTTGCATATCCCATGCCCCTTCGAATTCGCCATTGTAACCCCTTGTTGGTTGGTTGGGTTTTTTCAGTAGTACTCAGCCAAGTTTGAAATTATTTTTTTTTTCTGTTTAGTTATTTGCCTCCACCCTGAGAATATTCCCTCCAGGAGGGCAGGACCCATGTCTATTAGCCATGCACCCCATTCCCCTCAAGCCAAGAACACTTGGTAGACAACTCAATAACCATTTGTTAAATAAATCAGAGTGTTCCCCAATTCAGGTGGAGAATGAGGTAAGCTTGACCAGTTTGTGAGAAAATCATTGCTTTTGCAATCCTTTCATTTTTTCTGATAACATCAAGAGTTTGAGTGTTGATGTGTCCCTAACATCTCTGACACTTGCCATTCACTTGTCCACCCACCTTGCCACCCACTTTTTAAAACAAAAAGAACATCTCTGGACTCAGAGCTAAGGACAGATACCAAGGCTAGCGAGGATTTAATTATATTCTTTGGTTTTCTAAGTGTTTAATAGCTTTTCAAATTTTATGTGTGGCTCTCTGTTTATGGTGATGATTGCAAGTTTTCTTCTAAAAGAGAAAAATGGTAACAGTGTAGGTGGAATGAAGATGGCGTCTGCATGATCGAAGCTGGGGAATGAATGCATGTGTGCGTGCATGTGTGCGTGGATGCTGCATGCACACACACTCACCCGCAGCAATGTCCGCTTACAGACTTCTCTTTGGCCTGTCCCTTGGGGGAAGCAGTTCAGCACAGAAAGCATTATTTTCCTCTCTTCCCTAAATAATTTAGGTCCCAGCTCCTAATCTCATCCTTTTCCTCCTTTCCCCAAGGCTTCCTTTCAGTGTGTGTTTTGGGGGAAGGGAGATGGTATATTATTCAGAAAGAAACCAGGAAAGATAGGGAGTCTGGGACAACATTAGACCAGGTCACTGGGAGGAAGTATTTAGAGCCACTATCTAATCAAATCTTGAAATTGCAGATAAATGGTGCATTTTTCTGGATGGAAGGTCGCCATCACTCATCAGGTTCTCAGTATTTCCTAAGGTTTCTGAACCACTGGCCTGGAAGTTCCACCAGGAATGACACGTTGCTGTGGACGCTTGGTTTTCTGCCACACACAGCTGGTCAGTTAATACTGCAGCAAGTTAATCATTAAAATGAGCGCTAGGTGATCCTTAAAGATACGGACTTGCTCGCGCCCATCTTTACTTGAAGTACGCTGTTGCCATCAAAATGAGCAGGATCTCCCAGGTGGCTCTGTGCATACCTGTGTCATCAGCACAGAGAACAGCCTGCTTTTTCTCTGCCCACACCAGACTTTGAGCCTGTGCACACAGGGACCAGATCTGCCTGGTTCACCTTCCTGCTTCCATAATCCTTTATGTTTAAGTGCCTGCATGATTACCTCTCCCTCCCCTAACTTGGCCATAATATCTCTGTTAGTAACCAGGATCAGAATAGTGGGCCCACTTGACTGTTTGTAAGCCAGGAGGCAGGAAATCTGGGTTGGCTGTGTGACTTTCAGCAAGTTACTTCCCTGACCTAAAGGAGTGTTGTTGAATTTAGATCAAATACAGGAACAGATTTGGGAGCTCTGTAGAAAGTTAGAAGAGTCATATGATTTAAAAATTCTATTCAGAGAGTTGGATTTAACTCACCCTCATAATCTATAACTCCAGGGCAAGGCTCCTCCCAGCTAGAAATAAGGTGTGGAACTTGTAGCATTTGTAGTGTCTTTAAGCATGATTCTTTTTAAGATGGGTTGCACTCATAGTCTTCAAAACATAGTAAATGCCCTCCTTCAATAATGATCCATTATGGGTATTTTTGGCTGTTTTAACCACACCTTTTTTTCTGTGTAAATGTCTCTACCCCATCCCCAGTCCCCGTGAGTGAGGTGGTGGTACTTGGCTCCAGATGTAGTCATGTGACTCAGAATTGGCCAATTAGCTCATTACTGTCCCATGGTCATAACCTATCGGTTCAAGTAGAAATACATCATTTAGTCTGAGCCATTGAAATGAAAGGAGGCTTTAACAGGAAACTGAGATACAATCATGTTCCTTTCGAATAATTCAGAACTTAGCTTTATATGGGGCTGAGGCTGCTACAACCCTCTTGGCAGCAGGAAGAAGACTGTCTGCAAATGGCCAGGATCGAGAACAGAATGAGAGATGGAGAGGACAGAGTCGTGATTTTATTACTGGTGTCCTTGAATCCAGGTGTGCCTGAATCACTGAGCTTTTAGACGATATGAGATGTGAGTTGTGTTTCATTCTCTCTCTCCCTCTCTCTCTCTTTCATCTGAAGCCACTTTGGCATAAGTTTTGTGTCTCTTGCAACCATAAGAGAGAGTCCCGACTGACTACTGTACTCTTAACATCTTTGTCAAGAGCTTTTCCTTTCTTGATGTGGACTACTTACCTGTGGCCTCGGGATCCATCAGAACCCACTGACCCATCTTAATTTTCATGTTTTTTTTATCTGTTTGACACCACAAAGATGGTCAGAACCATCTTTCACATTTACTTGCCTCTTTACATTTATTTGTGGGGGAACAAAAAGGTTTACTTTACATTTATTTGTGGGGGAACAAAAAGGTTTTATGACCCCCACTTTACAGATGAGGAAACTGAGGATCAGAGAACTGAAGAGACCTTGTGCCCAAGGCCTCACATTTAAAAGGTCGTGGTCTCCAGCCTAGAGCTTCTAATTCTCAAAAGTATGTTCTTGCACATACTTGTACCTATAGAAGATGATTAAAGGGCCTGAGGAGATACAGGGAGTCCCCTAACTTTGTGGACAAGATACTGTCTGTATTCATGGCAGCCAACGTTTCTCTTCCTACAGCCTCCTTACATGATCCCTCAGCCCCAATCTTTTCAGAGTAGCAGATGCCCAACAAGCTCCCAGCAGGTTGGGAATATATAAGCAACCCTAGGGTTTATTTGCTCCCAAGCTGAAGATATTTCCTTTTCAGACTTTGGGAAAATTTGCATCCCACACAATTATGTTCTCCTTGCCATGTCATACTGTTTTTCACTCCCGTTCATAGGCTCCTTTCCTGCCTCCTTTCCCACCTTTTTCCTCTACTTACTTAATCATCCTTCCTGTTTTTGTCAAGAGTTCTTGGTTGCAAACAACAGAATCCATTTTAGCTACTCTGGAAGGGAAGAGAAAATGTTAGATTGTATTAGGTAACTCACAGAACCTCCAGCAGGAGCAGATAAATGAGCTCGGAGGGTGCACAGCCAGGAACGACACCTACATCTTAGCTGCAAGGGTGTCGAGAAGTGTGAATTTCTCGCTTTCACCTTTAGGACAAACCATGCCTAAACAGGAAACATTTTCCAAGTCTAGGAACTGCATGCAAGAGGTGTAGCCAAGGGCACAAGAGATTGTCCATTAAACTTCCTAGTTCTGCTAAGAGGTCACCACTGCCACTAACTCATCCACCCTGTGACCTGGACTCATGGTTAGGTGCTTCTTCTGTGTTCTCATGGGACCTGTGTCTCCAGCTGTGATGGCACACGATCCTGACTGGTCTCATCCAACCATGTAGTTCACTCTGCCTGAATTGCCCTTCACCTCCAACCACTGCCCTTCTACCTTGTCACCTAGTTAAATCCGTCTTATTCCTCATTGTCTCACCTCCACAACAATGTCCTCAGAAAAAGCCGATGCCGACTTCTACCTCGAATTCCATGCTTCTTAGTCTGTTTGGGCTGTTGTAACAAAAAATACCACAGACAGGGTGGCTTAAACAACAGAAATTTATTTCTCGCTGTTCTGGAGGCTGGAAGTCCAAGATCAAGGTGCTGGTAGATTTGATGTCTGGCGAGAGCCCACCTCTTGGTTCATAGACAGCCGTCTTCTCACTGTGTCCTCACATGGCGGAGGGCAAAGGAGTTCTCTGAGGTCTCCTACGTAAGGTCACGAATCCCTTCATGAGACATCTTCCCTCAGCTCTTCCTCCTGAGGCCACTTTGGAGATTCAGTTTCAATATATTAAGTTTATAGGGACATGAACATTCAGTCTATTACATATACTCACAGCATCTTGTCCTTGTTTAAAACTCATCTACATATTATAGTTTATAGACTTTAAAACCTGTCTCTCCTTGCTGGACTTTAAATCCCAAGAGAGGAGGGAAACCCACCCGTTTTCTTCACTGTTGTAGCCCCAGCCCCTAACCCATGGCATGGGGGCATCCTGTAAATGGCTCTTGGATAAAATGATGAATCGAGTGCATGCAGTCAGCCCAGTTAGATGTCAGGGCATACTTCAGAGGGGGCGATGATCGCACGGTGCTCGCTTATGGTCCTAACATATCACTGAGATCAAACGAATCTGAGTGATGCTTATGCTAGAAGAATGGAGTATGTGCCAGGGAGATGGGGAGGCTGTTTTTCTTGGAGCGTGCAAAGAGGCAGTTACCATCCCCGGCCCTGAAGGAAGTCAAAGCTGGGTGGCTGTGTGAGAGACAGACACGAGAGGACCCTCTGGGGCACACTGCCCCCCAGCACTGCAGCACGAACAGGCCTGCTGGCAGGAGTACCAAGGGAGGGCAGGAAAAGCTCTCTAAGTTTTACTTCTGGGGGAGCCAGGGAGAATAAAAGGGAAACTACTCCCGCTTTGTTCAGCTCAGCCAGCTTTTTGGGATCCTCATGCTTAGGAGCCAAGCCTGGCTCTTTTCCAAAGCATCCTTGCTCTGCGAGAACCATAAATCCCTCGGTCTCTCCCTCTCCTCCGGCCCCTTCCTTGGAGGACAAAACGCCCAGGTCTATCTTATCTTAAGAATCTTGCCTTGCCCCTGCTTTCTCTTCAAGTTACTCTCCCCACTTTCTCTTCCTTCACTGCCAATTTTCTAGAAAGGGCTCACACCCACCCTGGACAGCAGACTCTCTCTTTAACCCCTGGCCATCCATCTTCTGCCCCTGACTCTGTGGGACCAGCCGGCTCCCCTAGCCCCATAGTTCCTTAAGGCTCTAATTCAGTTATTCCTCACCTTTTTGGGGTCTCTTCGAGAACTTTATGAAAGCCATAAACTTCTCTTTCAATGAAAACACACTCTTGTATCCACGTAAACATTTGCAACTAATCTCAGAAGTCCCTTCTGAACCCCAGTCTTGATCCCCAGGATAATAACCCCATTCCTGAGTGTGAAATCCAGAGGTCTTTTCTTAACCAGCTCTGGGGATGAAGAACCTGGGTTCTGGGGTCAGACTGCTTGTTGTAAATCCAGGCTTCAGCCTTCCTGGCTACATACATATGAGCCACTGTGAACCTCAGTTTCCCCAATTATAAAAAGGGGATAATCATATCTGACTTTTCAGAGTGGTCATAAAGCTTAAATGATAATTCAGGTGAGGCATTCAGAACAAACAGCAAGGCACTTAGTACCTCATAGTGTAGTTTGGGAATTAAACAGGAGACTAAACATCCAGCCCATAGCACAGCGCCTGGCAAATGGCAGTTGCTCAGTAATGCTCGTTCCTTTCCCTTGACCGAATGAGGACCATCCCCAGGGCTCTGTCCTCGGACCCCTTCTCTCATGGCTGGCCCTCTTGCTCTGGACAAGCAATCCCATTTCTGTAACTAACTGTGGCTTCTCTACATCTGACCTCCATGGCCACTGGTGCCAATGTGCACCTCATCATCCTCTTTGCCTCTGCATCCAACAGTGACTTCAAAATATCATTTTCTGTCGAGACCATAGAAGGCTCATTCCGTCTTTTTATAGCATATTGATTGGATTTGGTTTTCTGTTACGTTATAAAATTTTCTTTCAGCTTTATAACTTCTTTTTGGTGATATAATATAAATTTTTAGAATAATTATTAAATTTGGGGAAATTGCTATCAACTTTCTTTCAGATATATGCTGAAAGTTTTGGAATTATTTTTTAGGACTAGCTTTTGGCGCTGCATGTTTTAAACCTTGTTTCTCCCCCACTATCCACACACTAGGGGTATATTCATATCAAACACATCTCCATGTCATAATCCCAGGTGCATGAGCCCCGTGGGTAGGAAGAGTTTCCCTAGGCACAGTTACTTAACTACGTAAGGAAGTGGCCATGAACTGCAGAAACAACCCAAACAAGATGGATCCCTAACTCAACTTCCCTTAGACAGATCCAAAAAATGCCCATAGAAATTCCAGTGGCACCAAACACAAGAGGAAGTGGGATGGGTGACATGGAAGGGAAGTCAGGTGGAAGGGGATGTTGGTCTTCATGACTGCGATTAAACTATCAGTCTTGAAAATTTACAAGGTCACATGACCATGTAAGCACCTTGCTAGGGCCTTGGGATTGCCTGTACAAGTAGTCAGTGCTGAAGATGAAGCTTAATGAGCTGCACAGTACATTGACCCCTGTCTATACACTCTTCATTCTGGCCAAACTGGATTGACGCCCATTGCCCAAGCACCCCCAGTATTGCCCCATTGCCTAACTTTGCTTATGTTAGTCCACCCTCCTATAGACAAAATCCTATCTAGGTCAAATACCTGCCTCCCATGACAGTATCTTGGACCTTTTCAATTAATTCTTTCATCCTCCTCTGTACCCTTAGAGAATCTCATCTTTTATGTCTTTTATTGCTTTTGGCAGACATTACCTTGTAGTTCAGTCTTCTGTTCACTCAGCAAACATTTGCTAAGTGCCCGTGACATTTCAGCCATAGTTTGGGCACTGGGGATGCTCCAGTGAAGAGGCCACATCCTCCAGCATTCTTGGAGCATACAGCCTAGTTGAGACAAGAAGTATGAGTATTTTAACATGCAAAGATCATTTCAGAGAGTGAGAAGGCCATGGACAAGATCAGAGTGACTAGGGGAGAGGGATGCTGCTTTAACAGGATGGTCATGGAAGATTTTTCCAACGAGCTGACCCTGGGGGGTGAGTGGCAGCCAGCCTCAGGAAGAGCTAAATAAGGGAAAAGCACTTTCAATATAGGGAGCAGCAGCTTGCAAAAGCTTTAAGGTGAATACTGCAGGACCGTCACGGCTCCAGATGAAAGCATATGGGGTCCACTCTCCCTCCTGCTGCCAGTGAGCCCTTAGTCCCCGCAGGCTTTTCAGGTTCCTCCCACTTCTGTCACTTACCTAGATCTCCCCTTTCAAAGCAGGATCCTTTATTGTTAGATTTAGCATCAAAACATGCCTGTTCTATGTCGTAGGGCAGAAATTGCCTCTAGTCACATGTCAATTAGTGATAGGCTACTAACGCAACAAGATTCTTGAAGGAGAAAAAATGCCTTAATTTCAAGATATTCCTCTGACAGCGGGAATATCAGTCAATGTGGCAGGCCAGCGGAAGAGAATTTTTTAGACCAAGGGAGTGTACAGGCTCTGCCAATCGCCTGGGGTGTGGCAACACCAACATGAGGTGTATTTTTTTTTCTGTTACTACTGTAGTGCCCTACCACGCGTTTAGTGGCTTAAACCAGCATCTGTGTATTACATCATAGTTGTGTAGGTCAGAAGTTCAAGTGCAGTGTGGTGCAATGAGTCCTTTGCTTAGAGTCTCATTAGACTGAGATTGGTGGGACCAAGTACCTTTCTGGAGGCCCTGGGGATGAATTTGATTCCAAGATCTTTCAGGTCGTTAGCTGATTTCAGTTCACTGTGGTTGTAGGACTGGGGTCCCTATTTCCAGCCGGGGGCTGGTCTTTGCAGCCAGAGGCTACTTGTATTCCTTCTCGTGCTTTCCACTTGGCCTGCTCTAGCGACAGTGCGATGTCTCCAGCCAGAGAAAGTTCTCTGCTTTAAAGGACTTTTTAAAATCATGGGATTATATCCAGGATAATCTCCCTATTTTAAGGTCTATAACCTTAATCACATCTGCATCTGCAAAGTCCCGTTGGCCATGTAATGGAACATCTTCACAGATACAGATTCCAGGAGTTATGGTGTGGACGTCTTTGGGGGGCCATTCTGCCTACCACACTGGGCCAGGGGGCAGAATAAAGGGATTTGCACCCTTGCTCTGAAGTCGTCTCTAACTATGGGCAAACCCATTGACCCCTGGAGTTCCAGTTTTTCCCTGTGTAGAGGAGGGATTTAAGCTAAAGTTTAACAAGTCTGTCATCACCCCACTTTATAGTCTCAATGTAAATAAAATTACATGTGCAGAAGCACTTAGGCAATTCAGCATACACATGTAAGTCAGTGCTATTATTGCTCTTGTATCACATGGTACTGTTATTTCTCTTATGTCGTGCGGCCCCTGCTCTACTATCTGCAGTAATTCTCCATCAGGAAGGGGCACCTGCAGCAGAGTTGGTGAAGAGTCTGGGCTCTGGAGCCAGATGTCTCGTCCCTCCTTGTCTCTCTGTTGACTGCATGACCCTGGGAAAGTTTTAAGCTCTGCACTTCAGTTTCAGTGTCTGTAAAATGGAGAGAGTAGCATCTGCTCCATGGGGTCCTTATAAGGAAGGAGTATGTGGTTTTCCATATGCAAACTGCTTAGAACTGCATCTGGCACCTAGTGGCTGAAGCTGTCGTCACCCTCATCACCAACGTCCTGTTGGTGTCCTTCACAGCCGTTTTTACCATTTGTAAGCAGAATCTTCCTCTGTGTGTTTGCTCATTACAGTCATTAGATTTAATTTCCATCAGGGTTATTATGTTGAGGGAGTCGTTTGTGATCAATTTTTAATCACATAAGTCATGAAGGACACATTTTGTAAACAAATTGAAACATTGGGGTAAAGGTAATGTCTCTTTAGGACACCATGTTTTGTCCTGGTCCTTTCTCTCCTCCCCAGAGAGCAGCAGTCTTAAGTCTGACAATATCAAGTGTTGCTGTGGGTGTGGAGAAATAGGCATGCCCAGACGCTGTAAACGGATAAGGCCAAGGTGGAGGCCAGCCTGGCAGAGGCTATTAAAATAAAAAATGGGCATTTCTCATGACTCAGCCTTTTCACTTCTCAGAAGACACCTTAGAGCCACAGAGAAGGATGCTCCCTGCTACTTCCTTCATAATAGCAAAAATGGGATAAGCTAAACGTTCATCAAAAGAGGAATGGTTTAATAAAACACACAACACATCCTGGGAGGCGGTGCAAGAAATATAGAACTTTATTATTAATTTAGTGTTTCTATTTGTACTTTACATGATTTAATAAGAACAAACCTGTTATGAGTAAGGCCCTGTTTACTCATTTAATTTTCACAACAAGTGTATGAGTTAGGTGCCATTATCATCCCTGTTTTACACATGAGGAAAGTGAGACACAGAGCAGTTAAGTAACCCCCAGGGTCACCCACTGGCTGGAATTTGGAACCAGACAGTCCGATTCCTAAGTAAATGGGATTAAATATTGTGCTAAACAGTTTTCCCTTTTCCATAATGTATATAATATTTGCATATAATAGCTCATGTCTTGTGTAAAAAGCAATATGCAACAGCTGAGGGTTGTTTAAAGTTCAGAACTTTAAGGGAGCTTGATTACAGAAGTTTCAAGACAGCTATAGAGCAGTATATAGCCATAAAAAAAAAAGATGGAGCAGGTTCTGTCTTACTTATTTTTATTTCTCCAGCACTTATCAAGGCGCCTTGTACGTGAGAAGAACTGGTCAAGTACTGGGGCATACATGAATAACCTCAGTGTCTGCCCTAGCCAGGCAGGTACAGGGAGGCTCAGGTTTCCTGAAGCTTGGAGATAGAGGTCTTCGTAACAGAGCTGGGGATTCTTGGAAGAGCAATGAAGAACCTAAAGCAAAAACAACTCTTAGAACTACTAATTGAGTATAGCAAAGTTGCAGGAGGCAAGGTCAGTATGCAAAAATCAGTCATTTTTGTATATACTAGAATGAACCATTGGATGCAAAATTAAAAACAATACCATTTATGATTGCTCCAAAACAAAAAACAAAAAAACTTTGGCATAAACCCACAAAACAAGCACAGAAATAATATGCTAAAAGCTTTAAAATATCAATGAAAAACATTTTAAAGGACCTAAATAAATGGGTGTACTTTGTTTGACTTAACATAGTATAGATGTCAGTTCTCCCCAAATGTATAGGTTTAACACATTTCCTATCAGAATGCCAGCAGTGTTTTTGTAGATATGGACAATACAATTCTAAAATTTATATGGAAAGGCAAAGTAACTACAATAGCTAAAATAATATTGAGAAAGAAAGACGAGTGGAAAGTTATAGGCTTACTCTGATGTTAAGGCTTATTATATGAAGTAATCGAAACTGTGTGATAACAGCAGAGGGATAGACACACTGACCAATGGAACAGAATAGAAATTCAGAAATAGACCCACACAAGCATGCTCAACTGATTTTTGACAAAGGTGCAAAAACAGTTGGCCACACATAGACAAAAATATGAGCTGTGAACTAAGTTCACACCTTGTACCAAAATTAACTCAAAATGGATCAGAGATCTAAACATAAAGCATAAAACTATAAACGTTGCAAGAAGCACAGGAGAAACTATTTGTGACCGAAGGTTAGGTAAAGAGTTCCGTATATAACACTAAAAGCCCAATGCATAAAAAAGGAAGTATTGTTAAGTTGTGCCTTATCAAAATTTGAAACTTTATTTTTCTGAAAGAACCAGTTAAGAGAATGATAAGATAGCCACAGTGTGTGAGAAATGAGTTGCAAAGTTTGGATCCAAAATATATAAAGGACTTTAAAAATTCAACATCAAAAAAAAAATCCAATTAGAAAAGGGGCAAAAAAACTAAAGAGGAAATAACAGGTGGCAAATAAGCACATGGAAAGATGTGGCTGTTAGGGAAATGCAAAATAAAGCTTCAATAACATATACCACACACCTATCAGAGAGGCTCGACTAAAGGAATATTGATGTTGACATACTGAGTTCCATGAGGATGTGAGCACTGGCTCTCCTACATTGCTGGTAGGAACATAAAAGGGTACAGTGACTCTGGAAGGGGTTTTGGCCATTTCTTATAAAGTTAAGCATGCCCTTGCCATCCAAGCCAGCAATCGCTCTCCTGTACGCTTATGCTAGAGAAATGAAAAGGTTATGTCCACACGCAAACCTGTACTTCATGGTTCATAGCTTTATTTGTAATAGCCCCAACTTGGAAACCATCCAAGTGTCCTTTAACACAGGGGTCTCCAACCCCAGGGCCATGGACCTGTGCTGGTTTGTGGCCTGTTAGGAACCAGGCCTCACAGCAGGAGTGGTGGGCCAGGGAGTAAAGCTTCACCTGTATTTGCAGCTGCTCCCCAGAACTAGCATCCCTGCCTCAGCTCCGCCTCAGGTCATCAGGCATTAGAGTCTCGTAGGAGCATTGGTTTCTGGTGCCAAAAAAGGTTGGGGACCACTGCTTTAACAGGCAAATATATAAATAAACTCCTACTCAGCCACAAAAAGGAATGAAATGTTGATACACCACAACTTGGATGGATCTCAAGATATTATGCTGCATGGGGAGAAAAAACAGCCAATCTCAAAAGGTTACATGCTATATGATTCCATTTATGTAATACCTTGAAATGACAAAATTATAGACACAGAGAATGGATCAGCAGCTCTCAATGGTTGGGGTGGGGTCTAACTATAAACAGTAGCATGAGGAACTTTCTTCATCGCGATAAAATAATTCTTTATCCTGGTTGTGATGGTAACTGCACAAATCTACATATTTTGAAATTTCAGAGTTTAGTACAAAATAAAAGTGAATGCATGGAAAACTGCCGAAATCTGAGTAATGCCTGCAGTTTAATGAACACTCTTGCAAATGTAGCATGGTTATAGAAGATGTTGGGTCTGGAGAAAGCTGGGTGAAGGTATGTGAGGATGCCATACTCTTTTTGCAACTTCTTGCAAGTCTAAAATTATTTCAAAATAGAAAGTTAGACAAAAAAAACTTTAAAGGGGTTTACTCATAAAAGTTTGGGGATAGCACTAGAATAGTATGCAGCCAGAAAAAAAGATGAAGTATATTTAGGGAGCAGTTCTCATTTACTGTTATTTCAGTGCTCACCACGTTGTGTGGCAAGTCGCAAGAATTTAGCAAGTGACCGGGGAATAAAATAATCCTCTCAGTGTGGTGACTGTTCCAGTCTGACTCTGAAGACAGCACAGAGGAGCCCAGACTTAGTTCTTTGGCTCCTTGCTTCCCCTCCCCCGGGCCATGTCCTGGGATCCTGGTGGGGCAGGTGCAGGGAGGATCAAGTTTCCTGGAGCCAGGAGATAGAGGTCTGCTAGGCTGAGTGACAGAGCTGTAGATTCCTGGACAAGCAATAAGCAAGTGGGCTGAGGACACGGGCACTGGCACCAGTCCAGGCCTGGCAGGGGACGTGATCCTCCCAGCCTTGCTTTCTGGCCATTTGTTTAGGCAGACAGCCCTGGGGAGAAGGAGCCCCTTCTCCGGCACAAGCTTGGCCTTTGGGCTGCTCTGGTCGCCTGCCTGTGGCCCTTTGAATTTTATTGTCCCTTCGGAGCCTCTTAGGCCAGGGCTTGAGCCCCCACAGCAGCTTCCCAGCTGTGTGATCGTGAGGCGAGTCACTTCACCTCAGTGAACCCCAGCGTGTCCATTGGTAAATGGGAAATAATGTCCCCTTAGCTTGCCAGTCTCTGGTGTGGATTCTGAGCTTATCCAGGTCACAGGCTTAGTTAGGGCTAAGCAGGTCGTTTGTGCTCGGTGAATGTGGTGCCTTTCACCTGCCTCTATATGACATGCCAGGTGTGTGCAGAGGGTTGGGCCCAGGATCTAGGATCGTTCTTCCCACTGACCTAGTCCCCTGGCTGCTTCTTTGTATCCCAGTTAAAACAAGCATCCGGGGCCATCTCAGAGGGACACGGGAGCCTTTCAAGGACAGCAAGTGAGGCAGGTGTGGTCAGGGCTTTAGTGAGGGTGGCAAGTGGCCATGTCCTGGTGGTGAGGCGGGCTACCAGGGTTCAAATCCCAGCTCTGCTCTTTATCAGCCCTTGGGCACCTTCGTTAAGGTCTTGGAATCTGTTTCCCATTTAAAAATGGGGACAGAGGCCCCTAACTCAGAGGCCTATGTGAGTATTCAATATCTAAAAAGAAAAATTAGCAAATGGGAAGTGCCATGCTCCGCACCTGGGGGGTGGGGGGCCTGAGAAGTGGCAGGGGTGATAATTATCCATCATCCCCATGGTCTTCGTTGTCACTGTACGCATCTGTGTAAGGAATTTCATTCTAGAATCTGCAGGTTTTGCAGCTGCTGAACTTTCTCTTCCTCTAGCCAGTGGCTGTCGGGAGAAGTAAATGTCCAGCCATCAGAGCGGAGCTGAGGTGGCCTCTGTGCGCTGTCCCCTGGGCACGGTGGCTCTCATGCACAGCCTCCTCTGGGGACCACGCAGAGAGTAGCTATCTGGGTTACCTGTGGCCTCACCTGACTCATTCCCCGGAAACTGGGCCCCAGTGTTCCGGACCAGATAACATCCTCCGTGTCCTCAGCTGCCCTGAGCTTTGTCGGGTAGATGCCTGGGCATGAGGAGGGGACAGTGAGAGCTGACAGTGTCTGGCAGGAGGGCTCTGTGGCCTTCACTGGGCCTGCACTGAGCTCTGTCCGAGGCTCACAGAAGGTACAGATCTTAGGGGTCAGCAGGATCCCCAGACCAGAAAGCACTCAGCCCAAAGCCCTTATTTTCTGAGGAGGACACAGGTCCACAGAGGATGAGTGATGTCCCCACACAGGCAGGAGCAAAACAGTTCCCCAGACCTGGTCTCCTGGCTCCCAGCTCAGTGTCCCCAGCTCTGCGCTCACCACGTTGCTACAGGGTTTGGCCCTGGTTTTACTACTTATTTGCTGTGGGAGGTAACGCTGCAGAGACCCTCCAAGAGTAGTCAAATCCACCAGTTCTCCCCTAAACAACTGTAACAGCTCCTGTACCAAACTTGACCTTGTGGAGAGCGTATGACCCTGCACCTCCCAAGGTCTTTCCTATAAACTGGGAGATTGAGGTGCAGAGGAGTTAAGTGACTGCGGGGGACACAGCTCACAAGCGGCAGATCCCCAGATATGACTCTTCTGACCCCAATTCTGCTTTTCTTCCAACTGACTTGCTCCACACCATCTTTCTGGTCTTCTGTCTTAAAACTTTAGCTTATCAAACAGGCGGTTTACAGAGACTTGGTGTAAAATTCAGAGCCGCATCTCTCCTTTTGCTGGCTATTAAAGAGTAGAGATGCCACTGTTATTACTACGACTGCCACTGATCATGCTTACTAAGCTGTGTGCCAGACACTTTTCTAAATGTTCGTCACACATAATCCTCGGTGACTCAATCACGGGGGTCACTATTACTTCCCCACTTTCCTGACAAGAAAACAGGTGACCTGCCTGAGGCCACACAACTAGTAAGGGGCGGAACTGAGATCTGACCTCATAGTCTGTGCTCTGCTCACCATGTCACAGTCTCCCATGTAAGAGTGTCTGGTTGACAGATGGGCCTAAGTGCATTTGATCAGCATCCAGTTTTTGCTATTATGATGCTGCTGTGAATTTCCTCGTCCGTGTGTGATTTCCACAAGCATGCAGACATATCTTTTAGATAAAGGCCTGGAGTGGAACTGCTGGGTCACGGGGTGTGTGTAATTTTATTTTTACCATGTTTCTGTGCTCATCCTTTTAGTAAGCAACCAGACTTTAACCTTGCTTTGTCACCAATTCTTTTTCCATGTGATTTAACAAACATGTATGGGACAGCACCAGGGAGACTGTAAATCTTGGATGTGACAATCACAATCCAGCAGGGGACACAGACCAATCCCTAGGTAGTACCTGGACTACCCAAGTCCTTCAGAGTCCAGAGTTTCTAGCCTGGGACAGAACCCCAGCTCCACGGTACAATCTCCTGGCCCGTGATGAGTGTACAGTAAATATTAGCCATCATGACACTCTGCCCCCCCCCCAACTCCTAATACTCTAGAGCTAAGTAGCAGTTGCTCCCTTTTTATTATCCCCACAGAGTTCAGAGAAATTAGTGATCCTGTCAAGGTTGCACTAGACAGATCATCCTGTTTTTTTTTCGGAAGACTCCAGAAATCTGGCTTTTTATGGGGTATATCCTTTTAAACGTTAGTAACTAATTAGGATAAAACTCAAAATAAAAAGTAACAAAAACCCACTGTCAAGACCAAACAAAGCTCATCTGTAGACCAGATGTGGCTGGTGGGCCACCAGTTTGCCTCAGAGTGGGGCAGTCTTAGGTTCGTGTCCCGGCTCTGCCACTTACATGATCTGCAACCACGTCATCATTGGATGCCTAGGTGTCCTCATCTGCAGAAGGACAATGATAATCCTACTTGGTGTGGATGAGTTTGAGTGGTCGACGATTCCGTAAATCACCTGGCATGTTGCAGACACTCAGTAAATGGTAGGTCGCTGTTATTGGTATGGAAATGGCATCAAATGAAATCTGGGCTATGGTATATGGAGATGTTGGATGGAAAATGATTCCATTTTGAGCTTGTCAAGTTATAGGTATGAGGAACACCCAGATGGAGATGTCCAGGGTAGGAGATGTGCATGGGAGCAGGAGATTTTCATAAGGGGTAGGGGTGTTTCCCATCGAGAGTTTGTCTTTATGTAAAGGTGAGACTTAAAAAAAAAAAAAAACTCTTTATGCACATGCTTCTGAGAGATCTGAAAGCACATGGGCCTCTGGCCACCAACTCCATGTTGGACGCTCTGAAGGCTTGTTGTCATTGCTTCCCAGAAAATAGCATAGTTCCCTGAACCGGCTGCTCTTCCTACGGGAGGTGAACCTGGAAAAGGAAAGTCAGGCTGGGGCTGGTTCTTAGTGGGAAATTGCAATGCGTGAGGCAGAGGTGGCAGAGGCTGCGGGCTGAGGCTACTCACTTTCCATCATGAGCAAGGATCAAAGAGCCTAAATGATGTCAGCAGGCATTTTCTGAGAATTCTCCTCCACTGTGGGACCTTGGTCTCTTTTTGGAAGAACCACTGGACTCCAGTCAGGAGATGTGGGCCATCACTGCCGTCCTGCTTTTTTATTCTCTCTGGGACTCTGGCCAACCAAGTCAGGGTCTACCCTTTGGACCTAAGGTCATTATTTATAAAGCTGTGTTGGTTTGCTAGGGCTACCAAAATAAACTACCACAGATGGGTGGCTTGAACAACAGTAATCTATTTTTTTCACAGTTCTGGGAGCTAGAAGTTCAAGATCAACGTGCCAGCATGGGCAGGTTCTCACAGCTACTCCTTGGCTTGTAGATGGGTTGTAGATAGCTGTCTTCTCCCTCTGTCTTCACATGGTTATCTCCCTGTGTCTGTGTTCTAATCTTCTTGTAAGGGACCAGGCATACAGGATTAGGGCCCATTTGAATGTCCTCATTTTAACTCAATAACCTTTTTTAAAGACCCTGTCTCCAAATACAGTCATGTCCTGAAGTCCTGGACTTAATGTATGAATTCAGGGGACACAATTCAACCCATAGCAGACCAGACCAGTTTTTCCCAAAGTTTGGGCTCCCGCTCCTGTGGAATTGGCTTTACAGCAGGTGTAGAAGTAAGCCTCAAAGAACAATCTATCCTCCTGATTAAGGAGGAAGTATTCAGTTTAGAACTAATGTGTCTCTACTACTTTTCTGACACCTGCCAGAGCAAATGGAGAACGGGCCTCTGGCACAGAGCCTCAGGCTGGCAACTACATCTGTATTAGTTACCTATTGCTGCATAGCAAATGACTCTGAAACCTAGTGGCTTCAAAAAATCTCATTTATTATAGCACAGTTCTATGGGTCAGGAATTCAGACGCAACTTAGCTGGGTGGTTCAAGGCTTCTCATGAGGTGCAGTACCTGCTGGCTTGACTGGGATTGATGGATACACCTTGAATGTGGATCGAGTTGGTTCCGGCTGTTGGAGGGAGGCCCTCAGTTCCTTGTCATGTGGCCACTTGCGTGTCCTCACAGAATGGCAGCTGGCTTTCTCCAGAATGAGAAAATAAAAGAGCAAGGAGGAAGGTACAATACCTCACATTACTTCCAAAGTATCCTATTGGGAGGCTGTGGAACGAACAGGACACAGGTCGGCCTTACTCCCCATGGGAGGGAAGCACACATGAGCTTGAGTACTGGAGGTGGGGGTCACTGAGGGCTGTCTCAGAGATGATACAGTTGAAATTAATGAGACTTTTATTGTCTGACAAACTAATTTTCTGATTATCTTGTCTATATTTGTATGCACAGAAAATATATATTAGTATTATGTGTTCTTTTAATTTACATGAATGGTATGCTATATGTAAATATAGACCCTGCTTTTTTTTTTTTAACTCAATAACATATTTTTGAGATCAGTCTGTGTTGATATATATAGATTAGATTTATTCTCTTAAATTATAAGTATGTACCATTTTTATTTATCTATTCCTCTACTAATAGCTATTTAGATTGTTTCCCATTTTTTGCATTTATAACAGTGATGACTCAAACATCTTTGTACATGTCCTAGGACAGATAATAGAAATAGCTGGGTTATCGAATATATGTATTTTACATTTTCTTATGGGGCCAACTGTCCTTCATAATAGTTGTACTAATTTAGGCTCCCCCCACAAATAAGAATGTTTCTTTTTCTCCACACTATGACTAATTCTTGAGGTTGCCAGACATTTTAATTTTTGCCAGTCTGATGAGTAGAGAAATGGTATCTCAATGTTTTAATATTTTAGAATTGTGGTAAAAACACATAACACAGAACTACGGTCTTAGCCATTTGTAAGTATACAGTTCAGCAGTGTTAAGTACACTCCATGTGGTTGTGCAACAGCGCTCCAAAAGTTTTTCATCTTGCAAAACTGAAACTCTACACCCGTGGAACAATAATACCTACCCATTCTCTCTGTCCCCAGCCCCTGGAAGCCACCATTCTACTTTGTGTTTCTATGAGTTTGACTTCAGGTAACTCATATATGTAGAAACATACAGTGTTTGTCTTTTTATGACTGTTTTATTTCACTTTGCATGAGGTCCTCAAGATTCATTCATGTTATAGCATGTGACAGGATTTCCTTCTTTTTTGAGGCTGCATAATATTCTGTTTTGTGTGTATACCCATTTTTTGCCCATTTATCCATAAATGAATAGTTGGCTCTTATGAATAATGCTGCTGTTAACATGGATATACAAATATCTCTTTTTTAATTTTTTTGTATATATACCCAGAAGTAGGGTTACTAGATCATAGGGTAATTTTACTTTTAATTTTTTGGAGGAACCTTCATATTGTTCTCCATAGCAGCTGCACCATTTTATATTCCCTCCAACACCAACAGTGCATAAGGCTTCCAATTTCTCTACATCCACAATAACATGTGTTGTTTTCTGGGTTTTTCAACATTTTGATTTTCCATCTCCCTGAATATGAGTAAGGCCTGGACATCTTTACACACTCCAATTTAAACCATGTGGGAATTATGGTTCTAGGAGAGATTCATTCACTTGTCCCAAAGCACAGAGCTAGTCCATGGTGGAACCAAATCAGAACTCAGGATGGTGTGGTCCACACACCCATGTTCTCTGCCTTTGAACTTGTGGTATTTCTTTAAGAAAAGGAAGGAGGGGGAAAGAGCAGCTGTAGGCTTCTGAACTCCTGCCTGTTATGCCTCTGACAAGTGGGGAATCTACAGAGCATTATTTTTCTTGGATCTGCGGGCCAAGTGGAGTTACCTCCACCCAGGAGGAAGCGGTGTCTAAGCTCATAGCCCGGACGGGAAATGTGTGCCCAGAAGATTAGCTCTATTGTGTGGGGCTGGACGCTTTCCACCGACTTTGTTTATGGGACAGATTGTTTTTGTGAAGTTGTTTGCTCCGGTGAGTCTCCAAGTTCCAGCAGCCTCCTGGCCAAGGAGAGGGTCAGATTTACGGGTAGCCCCAGAGTGTGGCCAGGAAAGGCCACAAAGGAACAGAATCCCTGGGGGACTTCAGGAGTCTGTCTGGGGCTTCCTCAAAAAGCAAAATCATGGCCCTGTTTTATTTTATTTTAAAATCGAATGTGTAACAGAGTGGTGGAGTTTTCTTCCTTCTTGGCTCTCAGAGCTGATATTTTTATGCCACCATGACATCCCTTGTCGGCTCACCTCTGCACACTTCTGTATGTATTGCTGGGATTCGGAGAGTTCTTTTCCCCAAAATTATTTCTGCCAGAAGCATCATGCACTGAACCACACGAGCTCCCTTGCACCCATTTGTTCCAAATCAGTTAGCAGATGGTGTCTGTAGAGCAAGTGGTTCACACCCCTCGCTTGGAGGCCACTAGGCATCTCTGCTCGGGTGGTCTCGGACAATGCGCTGCGTCTGGCATGTGGTACAGATACCAATTACTAACATGTGCTCTTTCTTTATTGTTCTGTCTTCCAACCCACCCACCTAGCCACCCACCCAGCCAGACTTCCCCATCACCCTGAGCTTCCATACTGTTCCCAGACCTCAAGAATTTAAGTGAGGCACTCTGGCGGAGATGGAGGCAGAAATGAGGGAGAGATACAAAGCTTCTTAGTTATTCTGAGCCTCAGCTTTCTTACCTATAAAATGACATGAAAAGGCCACTCTGCGGGAGACAAGGACATTGGTAGCCAAAGCACTTACTACAGTGCCAGGTACCTGGGAAGCACTCAATAGATGGTTCCTATTATTTTCTGAATGCCCACCTGGAGTCAGACCCTGTATTAGAGACACAGGAAGATGAAAGGAAATGCAACCTTGTCTCTAAGAACTCACCTTCAAGTGTGAGAACTACCACAGACAGATCAGCACATATAGTGTGATGAGAGACAGGCGCAGAGTAGGCACCTAAAACAGGCTGAGGGTATCAGGGATGTCTTCCCGGAGGAGGTGACATCTGAACTGAGACTGAAAAGTGACTTTCTCTGCTATTTAGGTGATCTTGCCAAAAGCATGCCACAGTCTCACATGATACTAGTTGGTGGCCATATCCAGTGGAAGGCCTTTCTTATCTGCTGCCGCACTGGGCAGTATCCTCTCTTGAATCCATTTGGTTCTGTGCTGGAAAAGGAAATCTATACTTCACTATTTCCTCTCTCATGTAATATGGTGTCAATGCCTATGAATGTCTCCCTTCTCTGAGAGGAAGGATATCTTTTTAAAGCTTTTCATGACTCCCATAGCCCCTGGCAAAGGCCTTAATCATTCATTCATTCATTCACTCACTCATTTAATCAATCTAGTAAGTGTCGATAAACACCAGATGGTGACAAGATGAACCTCATCCAGGAAATCCCAGTTTTGTACAAGCATTTAAATAAAGCCTGTTTGTCTCTCTCCTGTCACTGAGCCACCATCCAGGGTCCAGCACCTCTGGGTACCACTGATGGCAGCATCCATGGCAATACAGTAGGATGGAAGGGAGAATAAGTTTTAAGTTCCATGTCTAGCATGTGACGTATGTCATGATCTGGTCCTCATTTTACCCTCATAATCCTGGGAAGTAGCCTCCATTATTCTCAGTTCCCTGGTCACTGTCCCAGAAGGTCTTGGTTGTTGAGTCTGCAGCCAGACTCCTAGATGGTTGGCAATCAGCTTGGTCCACTCGAGTTGGCTCCCAGCTGACCAGCCCTTGCCTCAGCTCTTTCTGGTCCTGGAGTTCCCGCTGTGGTCTGGCCTCGCACCCCATTTTGCCTCTGGTCATCTCCGGTCATCTTGTGGATCTCTGTCTTGGGGGTCACTTTACCATTCCCACAGAAATTCCCATTAACGTCACCCACTGGCACTGTCAGCTATTTTCTGTATTCCCCCACAGGGCACACAGAATCTTCTGGATGCAAAATTGGAGCCCTCCTTCTGCTTACTCATATTGCATACTGATTTTAACGTTGTCTCCTCCTAGAATATTTTTATGGGAAGTTATAGAAAGGCTTCTCTGCTTTCGGCTTTCCCCACACCCTAACAATCCTCTCCCAGAAGTGCTGCCTCCATGGACACCCCAACACAGCCGACTGCTGACCCCCCACATCTTCTACAGTCTCCACCGGGCTGGCAGGGGTCAGCCCAAGAGTGGGGAGGAGGTGACTCAAGGAAGAAGTGTGTGTTGGCAGGTATTTGAAAACCTGCCCCATTTTGCTGCCTGTTGAGGCTCCCAGGCGGCTTAAATGGAGCCGGATGTGTGTGCTTTTGATCACATGAGACTAGACAGAAAGGATAGGAGTGTAGGTTCTGGAATCAAACTTTTTGGGTTCATGTTCTACCCCTACCAGCTAGAGGTTGTCCAACCTTCGGCAAATCATTTAAACTCTCTGACCCTCAGTTTGTTCAACTGTGAAATGGGATGGTATTAACACCGCACCTTACCGACTCATGAAAATAAAGGAAATGATGCCCCTCTGTTCATTAGGATGTGTGTTTGGGTGCTAATAATAAAGTATAGGTGCCAGATTTATTTGGGGATATGTGTTCTTGGGTGCCACCTCAATAAAAATGAAGTGTTGTTTTGTTTTTTAGGAAGAATAATAGGGGTGTTCATGGCTGCTGAAGGGGTCCCAACATTGTGTCTAGTACAGGAGAAGTACTGGAAAATGTTGATTAGTAGTAGTGTTGGTCATGGACTGTGTCACATGAGATCTGAAATTTGGGCTAGAATCTACTTGGTTGCGAGGCAGTTAGGGAAGAAAGACTGTAAGTTCCCTTGGAATCACCCAATCAAGGCAGGACTCATTGTTTCTCCACCAGGTGCCTCTTTGCCTGGCACACAGTAGATGCTTAATAAATATTTTGTTGAGTGAATAAATGAATGAACCTCTTTAACCCCAGTGGGCTATAGCAGGTGGAACAGGTGGAATCTCTGTCCCTATAACCTCCAGTTGACCTCCGAGTGGCTTTGACTGAGCCCCAGTTGCAAAGCTCAGCTCTGCCCTTCCCATGGTGCACACCAGTAAAATCTCCTATTAGATTTCATTTCCAGCACTTCTTGGCCTGGACTTTGGAATATGCCAGGCTTTATGCACCCTGCCCTTTTGTGTGTCTGTGCCTGTCTCCCTCTACCCCTCCATCTCACCCCCCGCAAGGTGCTAATCCAACAGCTCACTGTAAATGGTGTGCATTTCTCCCAACTGCCACGGTCATGTTTCTTAATCAATAGCCCAACTTGTCAGCACCACGTAAACACAGCCTTGATTTCAGAAGGAAGCCAAGGGACACTGCTGCAAAACACACAGAGAAAGAATCCTTTCTTTCATATATTAATTAGGCCTTTAAGTCAACAAATAATAGCAAGCCTTTGAGCAGGGATTATGTGCCAGGCACGGCTCTAAGGACTAGACATGCATGGACTCATTCAATCCTTGCAATCTTTCAAGGTGTTGTGACTGTCCTTTTATAAGTGATGGAACTAAGGAACAGGTTGGTTCACAGTTATCGAATGTTATGAGTCAGGCGGTGCGCCTAGGGGCTGAAGATGTTGTAGTGAATAAGACAGACAAAAATTCCTGTCTCGCGGTGCTTAGAGTCTAGCAGAGGATGGGGACAAAAGACAGACAGCTGAATTAACATCATCATTTTAAATGTGTTTCAGTTAGGGCTGCTTTGGGCTGCAAGTATTTACTCCCTGAAGCAACAGATGGTAAGAGCCTGCTGGTGCTGGTTCTATGGCTCGAGATTCTGATATTTGCATGGTCTTTTCCTCATGGCCCTAGAATGGCTGAACAGTTCTGGTCATCAACCCTGTGATTCCACAGGAACGTCCAAGCAGGGGAAAGGGCAGCGCTGGCACCTTTCATTGGTCAGATCTGGGTCAAAAGGCCACCTCTGCCTGATGGTCACTAAGGAGAAATCAAATAAGACCATGGGAGAGAGGGCTTCTGTATATAGGGTTGTCAGGGGAGGTGACATTGGGACAGAGACCTGATGATGAGGGCCAGCCCTGCAAAGATATGGGAATGGAACATTCTGCCCAGAGAACATAGTGAAGCAAAGAGCTTTGTTCGGAGACTGGTATGGTGAGATCGGGGGAGAAAGAGAAGTCCGAGAGTAAGGACGAGCAAGAGGGTCTGATTTGTGCAGGGTCTTTTAAGTCCTCTAAGGAGTTTGGACCTTATTTGATGTGTATTGGGCAGTTACTGGAGGCTTTTAATCAGGGGAGTGAAATAATCTGATTCATGTCTTAAAAGGAATTATTGGGGCAGAAGAATGGTTGTGAGAGTCACAAGGCTTAAGGAGATTTAATTCTAGGTGATGGTGTGGTGTTTCCCAGCTCCTTTTTCTTGGGTTTTCTTTTTTTGTCTCTTGGACGTCCTCTGACCCCTTTTGGTTTCGCAGTAGCTCTTGGAGAGCTGGACCGTGTCATGCTCGTCTCTGTCCCCACAGTACCTAGCATGGGCCCAGGCACATGGCAGCACTTGGTAAAAGTCACTCTGGCTGAGTGACTTTAGTCCGGGGTTCCCAAACTTCAGCTACTTGCATTCCACTCTCCTGGTTCTTGGCCAGATCAGTGGCTCTTAACCAAGCAAGTTGCCTCTCTGGGGGCCTTTGGCAATGTCTGCAGATATTTTTGTTGTCACAACCAGAGGGATGCTTCTGGCATCTAGTGTGTAGGGACCAGAGATGCTGCTAACCATACTGCAGCGCACAGGGCAGCCCCTCACAATGCAGAATTATCTGATCCCAAATGCCAATAGGGTCATGGTTGAGAGGACCTGGACTAGATCTGCACACCTATTATTTATACCTATTCTATTATTTCCTTAATATTTCCCTTTAAATTAATTCACTTTTCAAATCTAAAAACTTTTAGAGAAGCCAGATATCACTACCATAAATAAGATACCAGTGTCGCTTGCCATAAATAGAAGATAACTGGAAAGATAAATACTCAAAACAAAAACCAGTTGTATTCTAGCTGGATATTGTTCCTAGTTCAAAACTCTAAGGTTCCCTTTGTTAAAAAGGGAGTCTGTGCAATGACATGAATGTCTAAGAAAGACTGAGGAACTGTTTCAGATTAAATCAGACTAAAGAGAAATGACGCATAAATGCAGAATAATTCCGGACTGGATCCTGGATCAGAAAAATGAAGATTACTGAAATGACTTCATTGGGCCAGTTGGCAAACTTTGAATATGGGCTACATGTTAGATACTGGCAGGCTATCAATATGAAATTTCCTGAATTTAACAACAATGCCCCAGTTATGTGAGGGAATGTCCTTATTCTTGGGAGATGCACAAGGTATTTAGGAATAAAAGATCATGATATTGGCAACTTATTCCCAAATGCTTTTTTTTTTAAGTGTGTGTGTGCGTATTTATACGTATGTGTATATATTATGTGTATATATGTATATCTGTGTGTATACACATACGCTTATTCATATACACAACACACATGCACAAAGAAAGCAAATGTGGCAAAAATGTAAACAGTTAGTGAATCTAGGTGAGAGTCTGAGAGATTTTATTATAGCATTCTTGCAATTTTCTGTAGGTTTGGATGTTTGCAAAATAGAAATTAAAAGAAAGAAAACAAACAAAAGACCTCTTGTGAATGTACCTCTAACATCATAAAAAAAAGATTGGCAAATGTCAGAGAGGTATTGAAGAGACAGTAGCACCAACAAGAGACTTCCTCAGCAGAAAGACTGAAAGCAAATTGAAAGAGGGATGATTTTCTTCACTCTATGATTCGGTGTTTTCAGCCAAGGGTCAGTCCACCCGAGTCCCCTGGAAGCTCAGCCACTGGCGTTTCTCTTCAGTATAAAGTCCTAGCCTAAGTCTCTGCTTTCTCAAATGCAAAATGGAGATAGCACACTGGAAGCCAGGTGCTAATTTAGAGGAGGGCTGTCCTGCCCTTTGAAGTCTCTTGATAATATCTGACCTGATTTGTTACTCCCACCCACATTCCAAGTCCTGTGGAAATTCCAATGTCCTTGCAAAGATGTCATCACATTCCCAGGGCCTTACATTCTCACTGTCACCTGAGCCTCAACCCCCTCCTGTCTCTGCCTACTTCTCCTTCTGGCTCTTGTGGCAATTCCTTTGTCTTCACTCTGCAGGCATTTAGTCCCTCGCTGTGATTTCTCTCTCTCTCTCTCTCTCTCTCTCTCTCTCTCTCTCTCAACTCTCTCTCTCTCTCTCTCACACACACACACACACACACACACACACACACACACACTGTAGAGACGCACAGAAACACAGATACAGATACATACAAACTCAAAAACAGGCACATAGAAATAAAGACACATCCAAACATAAACAGGCACAGCGGTATACAAACTGAGAAACATCTACGGATACATACGCAGACACAGACACACACAGACTTAGACACACACATATCTGCACACAGAGAGACACACACAAACAAGCACAGACACACAAGCATGCATGCACAGACAGACACACAGACATGCCAAACCTGAGTGTGTGTCAGACTTGACAAGGGTTGGGGGCCTGGAGGTTTTCCATGCAAACAGTTTATAAATGAGCATTAAGTATTTTCCTTTAAGGTCCCCTGAACATTCTTCCTTTCTTCCCTTCTTTCATTCACCCCACTCCCGAATATTCTTCTCCACTTTTTTCTTACCAGAACAACTCATTTCTTCCCAACCCCCTAATTTCAAAGCCTGCTCTGGACATCCCCTTTCATCTCTCTTATGAATGTGCTCTGCCTTCCAATCTGGTCTCTTCCTCTCTCTGATCAACAATAACTAGAAAAACTCAGCCCCTCATTTTTAAAAACTTTTTAAATAGAATTCTAGACTTACAGAAAAGCTGCAAACACGGCAGAGCGTTTCCATATTCTCTTCACACAGCATCCCCTAATGTTAGCATCTTTCGTAATGATGGTACAATGACCAAAACTGAGAAATTAATCCGGGTACAATATTAACTAACCCATGGAACTCATTCAGCTCTCACCAGTGTGAAACTTCTTTTTTCGTCCAGCGTCCCACGTTGCATTTAGTCATCGCGTCTCCTTGGTCTCCTCCAGTCTGTGACAATTCCCCAGTTCTTCCCTGTCTTTCATGATTTGGACAGGTAAAAAAAAAAAATACTAATCAAGTATTTTGTAGACTGTCCCTCAGTTTGGGTTTGTCTGATGTTTTCTCTTGATGGGACAGGGATTCTGGGGAAGGGAGCCATGAAGGTGAAGTGCCCTTCTCATCAAAACTATCAGCGATTCATAGCAACGTAACTTTTTACTGGTGATATTAACCTCAACCACTTGAGGTGTCTGTAATTAATATGGACTCATGAGTATTTATTTTATTTTACAGCTTATAATTCAATTCTATCAGCATCTCTTTGCTCAAAATTTTCCAGCTTTGGCCTTGGGATGCTCTTTAAGCTTGGCTCTTAAATCCTTTTAATAAGCCCCTGATTTTATTGAGGAATGCCCTATTTTCCAACACCACAGATGTTCCAGGCTCATCTTATACTTTCCCTGCCCCAGCTCTGGAATCAGCCACTTGTCTAAGGGGGCCTGGTTCCTTTTATCAGAGAGTCAGAGTTTAGAAACCAAGATGTGTGTGCTGGGTGTGCGCATTACTACTGGGAAGTCTTGCTTCTAGGCCCTCTCACTGCTCAGGGCTTAGAAGCATATTACGTATACCAACGCATACATACACGCACATCTAGTATATTTATATCTGTCTCTATATATTTTAACATTTTTAGTTTTTTCATAGCAATACTACTGATCTCAATTCATCATTGCAGGGTCAATCTTGCCTCCCTCCTTATTTGTAAATTTCCTTATTTATAACTTTGTTTTTTAATTGAAGGGCTGATCCTTAAATTTTGAGAAGTTGCAAAAAAACAAAAAAAAATTGTTTCCATTTCATCCCTCCCCTCACCCTTTCTCCTCTGGAAATGGCTGACGTGAGAATACAACATTGAATGCTAGATGTTGTTGTCAGAAGCTAGATAAAAGAGAACCCAGCAGACTCTGTGGTCCTTCTTAGTGCAAAAAGTACTAATTACACACTTCCTATTTTATCGGCCGTGGGGTGCATGAGGGTTAGCCCAGGCTCTGGAATGTGAGCTCATTGTTCCAGCCAAATGAGTCAGTTGAGATGGGAATACAAATTTATTTGACCAGTTGTGTATAGTTGTGTATCAGTATGGGTCTGGGGGAAAAAAATGGTTTGCCTGTTTTCTGCTCCATCCCCCTAGACAATGTTGCCCAGTGGTCTTCTTACCTAGACTACTGTCCTTGCTCCTGGAAGGACCTTGCCTCTTGCTAGCTGCCTTCTTATGTCCTCATTGATTTCTGTCCCCTCCTCCCCCAACATGTGTGCTGTTCTCTTTCCCTCCTATTCCCCATCTTTATTTCCCTTTTTGCAGACTGAATTTTCACCAAAAAGTAGGTTCTATAAGAAATCTTCCATGTCTGGATCTTCAAAATCTTGTCAATCAGAAAAGCCAAGTTTACATTTTCCTTTATTTTGTCATCTGAGGTTTGGTTTTTCTCTTCATTTCCCTGTTCTTGGGGGAATTTTCTGTTCTTCTGTCCTGTCATAACAGTGTTATTCAGCATGAAAACCTCAAGGAATGCTTTGCCAAAAACTCAAATTTTGCCCACCGCACTCCAGATATGTGAAAGATAAGTCAGGAAGGGAACAGGCAACAGCTGCTCACTCTGGTGGTGTGGGGAGCGCTTATTATTTGAAACTCAAACGCCTCACTCTTTTACCTCCCTCTGAGAAGCAAGAAATAAGCCGATTCCAGGTATTCTTCCTAGTGTTATCAATGATTCCAGAAGCACACAGGCCTGTTTGATTGGGATCCTGCCACTGCATGGCCAGGGCTGGGGGCCACCTTCATGATGGCCTGGCTGATCAGGAATGAACCCAGAATACCCCGGAGTGAGATGACGTCAAGTCAGTGAGGGAGGGAGCTTCAGGAGAGCCCTTATTTTCTTAGCCATATTCAGGAAGCCTAGATGGGAAGGTCTTGGCAGCCACAAACATCCTGAGGAGCCAACTGGGCAGCTTCATAGGGGGCAGTCTCATGGCGGGGACCAGGGGTGAGCCAGGTCATGGTGGGCACTGAACCATCAAGGAGAACAAGGAAGAACTCATTTCAAGAATTCCAAGAATACTATCCTTTCTCGGAAGGAATGCTTAGCAAAGTCACCTAGGGCTGGCGGGAAGGGAGGGTGAGTAATAAAGATAGCTCTGGGGACTTGCTGAATAGTGGAGGTTATACTAATAAGAAGGAGACAATGATGGCAGCGACAATGACGAGGAAGGTTGCTGGAATTTAATTCGGCTCCTCCTGATGAGCCAGGCAGTGTGCACGAGTTTATTGTGCAAATCTGTCTCACTGAATTCTCACAAAGATTGTGTCAGGTAGCTACTGTCATTAGTCCCATTTACATCTAAGAAACCGAGGCTCTGAAGAGATTAAGTGTAGTGCTTGGGGTCACAAAGGTACAAAGTGGTGAAGGCTGGATCAAAAAATCCTGATCCTGCGTTCTGGAATACTTTGCTCTGTGGTCTACTAGGGAGAGTCTGTCTCGTAAGCTGTAGGACTTCAGTTTTGCTGAGCTGGCATTCCGGTAGCTGTGACCGATGCTTTAGAGCACGTGCTCACAGTGTTGATCACACGGTCCAGAGACAGGAACCCGAGGCCCGGCCACTATGCTGCTGCAATCTAAAGGTAGGGACACGTGCAGGGCCATCTGCAGGACCAGGCTGTGGTCACTGCACCAAGGCCGGGGGCATTGAAGGAAGTGTCCGAGAATTTGACCGGTGTTTGGAGACAGAGCTATGGGAATGGAGGACAGGTATGCCAAGCAGAGGCACCAGCATGAGCCAAAGCGGGAAGCTATGAAGTGGCATGGTGTGGGCCTAGAAGGACAAGCAGTTCAGGGGGGCTGGAAGAGAAAGTTGTAGGTGAAGGGGAGGATAGAGCTGCAGCTGAGAAGATAAGCAGGCACCCTACAGGAACCAGCTAAGTCCGGTGTTTAGGAATGTGGGCTGTAGCTCCAGGAGGACCTGGGGGTGAATTCCAGTTCTGCCACATACTAGCTGTGTCACCATGGGCCATGTTTTTAGAACTCTTCTGAGTTTCGGGTTTTCGTATTTGGAGAACAGGGGCAAATGATGCTCTGTTTATTAGGATGAGGAAATTCCGGAGGCCCCGAGAGCCTAGGTCCCTGGCCTAGGGTCGTGGAGTTGAATGAATCTGCCGGGATGCACATCTTCTTTCCATCACACATACAGCCTTATAGCTCATAAAGTTCCTCTTCATTTTCACTTAATTTCACTGATTTCAGATCACTAACCATGTTTGCATTGTAATAATTTTTCTGTCCCTGTCATTCCCAGCCTATGTGGCCCTCTGTGGTAGGGTCTTTGTCCTACTCTACCATCATCATACGGCAGAACAATAGTTATGCAAGGGGCTCAGACTTGCCAGTGTATCAGGAACCCCCAAAGTGCAGAAGTCTGGGCCCCATCCCAGACGTGTTGAACCAGAATCTTCAGGACTGCACCATGATCTTGCTCTCTTGTCCAGCTGGGGTTTGAACCACAGCAGAAAAGTGTTTCTTGAGTAAATGAGCAAATCACATACTATATGTATTAATCAGGATAGGCTAGTTGACAGCCAGCAACACCCAGCTCGCAGGGGCTCAAAATAAGAAAGGTTTGGCTTTTTTTGTTCACATCATGTGTCCTTGATGGATTGGCTGAGGGCTCTGCTTAACAGAGCAGGAACCCAGGAGTGACAGATACTCCCTTCATTCATACTCCTCGGCTAGGACAAGTCACATGCCCTTGCCCAAGTGGACCAGGAAGTGCAATCCTGCAAATGCCCAGAGGGTGGGAGACCAGAAGTCACAGGTGAACAGCACAGATGACCACCAGACTCTGTGATGCTGGCGTCATTAACTTCATTTTTATTTCCAAGTGAGACTAAAGAAGCTTGTTCAAGGCCAGAGAGCAAATATGGAGCTGGATCTGAGCTCTTTTTCTATTTTTTTCCTGGATCAAGGCCATAATTTTTTTTTTTTAATGTAATGAGGCTGGATGGCACATGGCTTTAAACTCTGTGGTTAAAAGTCTAGGATCTGGATTGCCTCCAGACCTTCAGCTCTGCCACTTACCAGATGTGTGAGCTGGGCAAGTAACAGAACTACTTTGTGCCCATCACAGAGACGGTCAAAAGGTGGGAGGGACTAAGGAAGGATGTGTTCTCTGGAATGAAGTGTTTGAAGCCAGCAAGGGCTTACCTAAGTGGTACTGATATTGGGCGGGAGTGTGCTGTGTGGTGGTGATGGTGGGGGGGTAGATATAAGAGGTTACCCAGGATTTGGGGTAGCTCCTGACACAGCCAGGGAAGATACATGCTTACTCTCCATAAGATGCTTCCTTCCTGCCTGCACCACTGGGAATGTTGGGCTGCAAGGAATGGAGAAGCCAACTCAAGTTGATTTAACTGCATGCATTAGCTCAGGGAAGATGTCCAGGGCCTTGTAGGTCTGGGGTCGGCCCAGTAGCTTCGTGATGTAGTTAAGGACCCAGGATCTCTGCCCTGCTGGCGTTATCTTATCCCACAGTTGTGGGAAAAGACACTAGTACAATTGAGGTCCATGTCGGGCAGGGAGAGCGAGCCGATTTTTCAGGTTCCTTCCTACAGCAAAGAAAGTTCCCCTTGCCACTGCCCCTAGCAAGCCTCTGTCCAAGTCTCACTGGCTCTGGCGTGTGAGGGGTCAGCGTTCCTAGTGGATGTGTCTGCTCGTTTAGGCAGAAAGGGGAATGTAATAAAGGATGTTAGGTATCCCACAGAATCACTGGGAGGGCTGGAGGAAGGAACATGAGGCTAAGTTTCTAGGAAAAATGCCCCAAACCACACTGCAGGCCTGGCCCAAAGAGCTAACCACCATCGTGCCTGAGTCTGCCCTCATCACCACCATCGCTGCCGTCAGCATGGTGTGGCTTCTCCATAGGGAGCTGCAACCACCATCTCCAAAGCTGGCTGCTTTGGCCACTGGTCTCAGCAACAGAACCAAGGCTTGTGACCGGATTTAGTCTCATGTGGTGCCTCTGGCTAGCAGAGCCTATGTCATATCCGTTGTCCTAGTTGCAAGGCAGACAGAAGATGCGCATCCTGATTTCTGCTCTGTGGTGCCAGGACTCATAATGTGCGATTTCCTCAAATACAGATTGGCTAGAAATATGACAGCTGTCACTGTGGCCTGCCTATCCTTGACCTAGCACTACTGGGGAAGAGGGGCTAGCTAAGAGTCCATAGTAAGCTTAGGTTGGCTAGTGGGCAGAACAAGTATGTGGGGACCAAGGGCATTGCCCATGACCCCCTTCTGCCTCCAGCTGGGTTCTCTCCTCTCTCCCTATGTGCCCAGAGTGCATACATGTCTGAGATACCTCCTAAGGCCCCGCCATCCTCCAGCCACCACCCTTACCTACTCCTTGCTGATCCATGCCATCCCCATCTCTACGATGCTCTCCCCTCTCCTCACTCATTCACCCTGATGCATCCTTCAGAACTCAGTTCAAGGAAATTCTTTTCTTCCCAGCCAGCCCTTTTTTTTTTTTTTTTTTTTTTTTTTTGGTCATTTGCTCTTCTTTTTTTAATCCACTTATAACATTTCAACACTTGTTGGTTCAATTATGTAATTAACACCTCTCTCTCTTCCTCCAGGCGGTAAATGTGATGAGAGCATGGACTGTGTGCCTTGATTATAGCTACTAACAGTAACTGGCACTTAAGCACATAATAGGTTTTTATTGAATGAATGAGCATGAAATGAATCCCATTATAGGCATTTATAAAATTCCTCTTGCATCAAAAGACATTTTAAGAGCACATTTTGGGAACAGTACATTAAACCCTTAGAGGTGTGCATATTGGAATCACCCCAGTTGTGTTGTTTGTTGTTTTTTGTTTGTCAAACTATGATGCCTTCAGTGGATCCCGTTATGTCCACCCCTTCCATAGTGAGGATCACTTACACAGTGAGTAACTGCCGTTAATGGGAACAAGTGTTATGCCTGTGACAGGGCAGAAACCTTACTTTGGAGTACCATGGCCTGAGGGTCATGGCAGCTTCAGTCCCTATAACAACCTTCCCCCCAATCTTGGTGTCTCTGTAGTTATGTTAACCCCCAGCCTTGCTAAATTCTCCTAAGTTTCAGCTTATTTTTAATTTTTTTTTTGCCAATGACTTAAAAATATTAGGGTGGCTTTTCCTATATAAGGGGAGTCTTTTATAAAACTGGCTGCCAGTCTCCCAGGAAACTGGGAAGAGCTTGAGAAGAGCCTGGTGTCTTTCCACAATCAGAAGGAAATGCGGGGGTAATTTTGTCCACTAAAGAGCATCTGTTGTTTCCGGTGTCCTAGAAACTAATTTTATTCCCATGCCTGAGCAGATAAGGTCATATCCTCCAACCTGATTTGGAGTTTATATTGGGAGATGGGGGAAGAATAAATTATCACAGACATCCTACCGATGGTAACAATAGCTATTATTTACCAAGAGCTTACTCTATGCAAAGCACTTTTCTACATGCTTTATGTATATTAACTCGGTAAATCCTCCCAACAAACCATTTATATCATTATTTTAGATGAAAATATTGATGCACGGTCCACCCAGAGAACATACGGTATCTTAGACTGGAGTCCTGATCTCAGGGGATTTCTAGGTTTTCAGTTCATGAAGACACAGGCTTTGAGGGTCGGGGAAGAACTGTGCTGGTCGCTGAGGTTGGAGTATGTGGGTTTGGGGAGAGACTCACTTGGGGTGGAACCCCAGGCCTCCCACTTACCAACTATGTGCCGTTATCAAGTTCTCACCCCTCATAGTCCCTTGATTTTTCTTAAAAATGGGTGCAACTGTGCCTTCCATATGGGGTTGTTGGGAGGACTAAATGAGTTAATGAATGAATAGCACCTGGAGTAGTACTTGACACCTTGCAGCTGCCCATCAGATAGAATTCCCCTTTCTCACTCACTTCCTCCACCAGGTGGTTTGAGCGTTGCTGACACATGGAGGGACACCTGTGTCCTCTGGCCTTCAAGAGTGGAGAGGCTTGGAGGGTGGGCAAGCCAGTGTTTGCTGATATTGATGTGACTGTCTGGTGGGCTGGGTAACCCAAGCGGGTCCTGATGCACGGTGAAGGGGTAGCTAGAACTTCCGAGGCTCTTGATTTCACGGTAGCTCGTTGTCCCAGACCAGCTTAAGGTAGCTCATGGGACCTTTGTGCAAGGCAATACTGGGATCTGGACTCAGACCCAGGTTCAAATCCTATCTCACATTAGCATCTTAGGCCAGTTTCTTCCTCTCCTTGAGTCTCCATTTTCCTATGACTTAACTTGGAAGATTATTGGTAATGACCTTGAAATGCCCTCAGTAAATGTTAGTCTCCCTTATCTGTGGAGGATACATTTGAAGGCCCTCAGTGGATGCCTGAAACCTTGGATGGTAGTGAACCCTGTATATATTGTTCTTTTTTCTATACATACATATGTATGATAAAGTATAATAAGGGCGAGTTGAACACTATGATCGTGAGGCAGTTGGCGTGATAACGGAGGCATCTAAGTGACTAACAAGAGGGGAACGTGTACAACGTGGACACGCTAGACAGAGGGATGATTCATGTCCTGCTGGGGACAGAGCGGGATGGCTCGAGATTTCATAACACTACTCAGAGTAGTGTGCACTTTATAACTTATGATTTCTGGAATTTTCCATTTAATATTTTCAGACTACGGTTGCCCACAGGTAGCAAACTGGGGAGAGCAAAATCCTGGAAAAGAAGAGGGGGGGACCGTTGTACATACTGTTAAGATTTTAGGAAGAAGTTACTGGTTGGTTCTCCGTGCTCCCTAACATCATGTACATTTTGGTCCTATGTCCTGTGTCCCATTCCACTGTGCTCTCTACCCTCAAAAGACCACCTTTGAAGAGGAGACAAAACCCAATACAGGGCCCTGTACAGGGTCTGGCATGGGGAGGCCTTAGGAAGTCTGTGTAAAGAGGGAGAAGCACTTACTTGACAGCAGTTCCATAAAACCAGAGGGACTGTGGCAGCTGGCCACCTGGGAGCGCCTCCTCTTACCTTGGTTAATCTCGAGAGGGAAGTAAAGGCTGGCTCAGCGGAAGGGACAGGGACAGGGGATCGCCGTGAGGCGGCAAAGTGGGGCAGGCACTGGCTCGGGAGTCAGCATCTCATGCCCGTAACCAGGAGCTGGGGACTCATCCTGGCCCAGCTCCCGTGTCCTCCTCTCTAGGTGGGGGAAGACGGTCATTCCCATCTCTGGGGGCTGCGGCGAGGACCCGGCCGGCGGCGGGGATTGCCGGTGCCGCCGGAGCCGGCGCCTTCGGGCAGGTCCAGGTGCAGGTCCAGGTGCAGGGCCCCGACCTGCGCACGCGCACCGGCCGGCCAGGTGCGAGGGCGGCGGCCGCCTTGCACCTGGCTCCTCACGCTTCGCCGTCCGGTAGGCGGACGGCGCGGACGCGAGGTCGCGGGGTCGCGGGGTCGCGAGGTCGCGGGCGCGGCCCGACGCGGGGGTCGCGGGCCGCAGCGCGGGGTCCGCGCGCGCCGCCGGGGGGCGGGGGAGCGCGCAGCGCAGCGCGGAGCGGCGCGAAGTCTCGCGAGATCGCGCGGCGGCGGCGGCGGCAGCGGCGGCGGCCGGGCGCTGAGGTGAGCTGCGGGCGGCGGCGGCCGCGGCCGTTGGGGACGGAGGCGGGGGTGAGGGCGGCGGACAGCGAGGCCCGGCGGGGAGCGGGCCGGGCGCGCGGCCGCCCCAGTTCGTCCCGCGGCGGCGGCGGCAGCGGCAGCGGAGCCGCCCGCTCCGCCCTGTCCCGGGACCCGCGCGGCCGCGGGGCGGCCCGGGCCCGGCCGGTCCCTGCGCTCGGAGCGACCCCGGCGCCCACGCCGCTCCCGGCCTCCGCCCCGCCCCCACCCACAGGGTCAGGGCTCCCGGCGCGGTCCTCCGACCCCGACCGGGCTGCGGAGGGCGTGACCGGGCCCCCACCCCGTCCCCCCTTTCAGAACCGCATGCAGCATGCCTCCGCAGTTTCTGGGGAGAGAAAAGTGTCCTTGGCTTTTGTCACATCCCCCCCCCACCCCAGACGGTCCCTGACCCTGGAACGGTCAAGAACTCTTGGCCGACCCTGTGCAAGAGAGAGAGAGAGCGAGCAGAAGGGGGTTTGGGCGGCGGGGCGTGCGGGGCTGGGGTGTCAGGGCCGGCGGCAGTGGGACATCGGAGCCCGGTCCTGCCTTCGCCGAGGCAGAGGAAAGTCAAGTTCGGTGTGTGTCACGCACGTGATTCCACGCTTCGGAGCTGTGGCGTTCAGCCGTGTCAGAGCCAAGGCCCCTCCCCTCTGCAGCAGACGTTTGTAAAAAAAAAAAAGCTCGTCCGACTCCCCCGAAACGAAATTCATTGTGAAATCCACTTCATGGGAAAATGGGTGTGATGCTCCAGGGTAAATGCTGGGGAGAACGAAACGAAGACAGGAGTGTGTGGCGTGGACTGCCGTTTCACTGACATTTAGCACGTACAACTGCGCGAGAAGATGGCACGTGCGGCAGTGCTTGCACCTGCTTCTGATGAATGTGTTTGGATTGGAGAGCGGTGAAAATACCAGGAGCTATTTCAATCAAGAAAAGGAAGGGCCAGGGGTATAGATGGACGCTGAGTGTGTGTGTGTGTGTGCGCGCGCGCGCTTGTTGTGGGGACACCTAAGTACTGGAATAAGCTGTTAATAGGGAAACAGCCTACACTGAGTTTGGGATAACATGCCAGGATAAATTACAGACTACCTCAACCAACACATCAGCAATGTAACCCCTCCATGAGATGGTGCCATGCCATATTTTCAAACTACGTTGTAGGGTACATTTCGTGTGACAAGTTTTGAGGTACTATTACTTCAGAGCACAATGCTGGATTCCTATCGCTTATCGATAATGAATGAAATATTAACAAGATTGAAATTTAAGGACTCAGTGCCAGTGTCTCACTAGTTTAGATATGTTTGGTATTATGATGTTGCAATTATGTTAACAATCTGTGAGTTGAGGACATGGTCACTGATAACATTATTTTATCTCAACTTCCCACACATTGGCTACCTTCTCTTAAATTATTAGGGTTTTTTCATAATATAAAAATTTTTCAGTATTATGTCCTAAAGTAATGACAGTTTATAATGATTAAGCTGGCTGGATAGTTAAAAAAATTATCAGGACTGGGATGAATCCTCATCAGTGGTGTCCCCCAGGCACTTTGATAACCAAACATGTCTCAGGAGACAGTAACCAGCCCCCTTGAGATCCACTCGAATGAACAATTACCTACTCAGTTGTTACAGGAAAGGGGCAGAATTTAACTGACACTTAATTTTTTGTTGGGAATTTTTTTCCTGTTCTTTTGGAATTGTCTGACATACCAAAAAGGCAGGCTTTTGGCTAGTGACATTTTCATTGATTATTCTAGACTCTCCGATGGGAGATGAGGTTAGTGCATATGTCCCTGTGTGAAAATTTTGCTTCATTTAGTGGAAATTCTTGTTAGAAATGTTGACAACTAAACTCTCAAATCAATGAGAATGGAGTTCGGAAGTGACAGCAATAATATGTGTAGTAACTTAAAAGGCCTGAGTTGAGTAAAATACAAATTAGTACTATAGAACCACTTTTAAAATAATTTTCAGTTCTACTTACTAATATCCATATTAGTAAATTTAGGAAATTGTAGATGAGAACAAAGGTGAAAATTGAAATGATCTATAATCGTGTATGTCCTCAGTCTTCCTGATATGATTGGAAATTGTCTTTTCATTTGAAACTGTTAGTCATACTGATTAGGGGGAAATGCAAATTAAGTTAAGAAAGCTCAACTCAAATTATTATATAGCTACAGTGTAACATTACACATTTCTTCAAGTCTTGTTAAATCTACAAAGCAAGTTTATTTTTCCTTTTTGTTGAATGGATAAATTGCTTCTCTCTGTGAGATGTTTGTTTATTGTTCATTGGTTGTTACTTTTGAAGGTGCTGTGGAAACAAACATGTAAGTAAAGACTTGTCAAAATAGAGTATTTTAAATTGTGTAGAAATAGATGCATTGAATACTGGAAAATTATGCAGATTGAGAGTTTTTATAACTTTGAGCAAGGAATATCACATTTCAAGATAAAGGAGGTCACTCCCTTTTTTTAACTACTTAAAAATCTTACTACTTTTTAAAAAATAGCTGTACAAAACTGAACCAAATAATATGAATTGCACAGATATGGAAACTGTTTCAGTTTTTAGACATGGGAGATACATTGTTGAATGGGCAACAATCCATGTTAGGATGAAAATGAGTAAATTACTATGTGCATACCTCTGAGATTTGTAATTAAGCAATTTCATTGATTTATAAGATGCTTATCTAAGATGGAATGTTGTCTTTAAATTGGCATGTCAGAGTTTAATTGGCAACTTTTCTTAATGGTGCATAAAATAAGTGTGTCTGAAAATTGATGGCATCTTAGGTTGAGTGAAATAGGGACTATGTAGAAGTTTCAGCACATTGATTAACGTTTAACACCAAAAACTTTATCCAAGAGATAACTTGCAAAATGAAGATTCACAGCATTTCTAGATCCTTCCATCTAAACCAGAATTCTTTATTCAGATTTCTGTAACGATCCCTCCCTTCCCTATGGAAAACAACTGGAGAGTCAGTGTTGTAAATGTAAGAAACATTTTAAAAAAATGTTTAGAAAGAAACTGCTTGTTGATATTTTATAGAGAGCAGATGGTGTGGTTAATGTGTTTGAGGTAAAGTTAATCAGTATAACCAGGCAGTTGTATGAATATGGATTTTGGGTTTTTTTTTTCCTTCTGGAAGCTTCCTAGGTCCACTTATGAATGAAAGTTTTCTCAAATGGGACATCCCTATTATGGATTTCAACAATTTATAGTTGTTATTGTTTTAATAAGAAATGTTTGAAAATATATTTACTATGTGTTAAGGAGAGTTTATATGGGAGGCTACATGTATGTCTTAGCCAAGGAACCTGTGTAAGGACTCAACTGAGTGCAGGTTTCATAGAAAACTCAACCACATGAAGACTGCATATTCTTCAGGTGGACTTCGGCTTTTCTTAAAGTATGGTCCCCAAACTAGTAGCACATTAGCACATCCTGGAGCTAGTAAGAAATGCAGACTCCGGGCCCACCCCAAATACACTAAATGAACCAGAATTTTCATTTTAACAAGATCCTCCTCCAAATGATGTACATGGATGTCTGGGAAGCACTGGACCATATCACTGGCTCTCAAACTTGAGTGTAATAGGGACTGCTACCTATTCCTAGTTTCTAGTTCAGTAGATTTGGGCTGGGGCCTGAGAATTTGCATTTTCAATGGGTTCTCAGGTGATGCTGATGCTACTGGTCCAGGGACCAGCCTTTGAGAACCATTAGACTAAAACATCCTTTCCACTGCACCTTCCTGTTCTCTTTTCTAATTGTTCTTCCAAGGGGCTTTTAAATAGGTTATTATGGTCATATGCTTTAGCTTTGTTGAAAAAACTACGTTGTCTTTTTAGTTTTTAGGAATGTCAACACTAAAAGTGCTTGCCAATATATCTAATTTCAGAGGAAAATTCTCTTTTTAATGCTTGTTAGATTTTGACTCTGATTTATGGGTATTTCCTTTTCTTTCTATGAGTTACACTTTTAACACTAATTTTTTTTGTATAAATATTCATATGATTCAAAAATTAAAACGGCATGTTTTGAGGACTGTCTTGGCCTAACTTGTCCCCTCTCCCAACAGAAAACCTCTGTGTTTCTTACAGTTGTCTATTTCTGCATGTAGATGGTAGCCAATACCAGTATACTATGTGTATACCCTCTTTTTTATATAAAATGTAGCATATGATTCCACTCCCTGCTTCTTTCAGTTGATATACTGCAGTCTTTCCATATTAGTGTATAGAAAACAAATATTTAACAGCTTCAGAATATTCCATTTTATGCCTGTGCATAGTTTATCGAACGAGCCCTCATTGATGCATATTTGAGTTTTTTTCCTAGACTCTTACGGCCACAACCTGGTGTGAATAACCTTGTACACATATTTCATGTACATGCGGTGTCTAAGTGGGATGTTTCCAAAAGTAAGATATTGGGTCAGCAGTGCAGTTATAATTTTGATAAATGCTGCCCTCATTCAGGGTTGTACCACTTTGAACACCCATGAATAACACATTAGAGCAGTGGTGCCCAACCTTTTTGGCACCAGGGACTGGTGCTCCTATGAGCATCTAATGCCTGATGATCTGAGGTGGGGCTGAGGTGGTGATGCTAGCACTGGAAAGTGGCTGCAAATACAGGTGAAGCTTTGCTTGGCCCACAGGCCCACTCACCTCCTGCTGTGCAGCCTGGTTCCAGCAGGCAGGTGCTACAGGTCTGAGGCCCCAGGGTTGGAGACTCCTGCAGTAGAGTACCTGTTTTATCACAGTGGATTTGTAACAGTTTGATAGATACAAAATGATAACAGTATAGTTTTAATGTGTTTTACCTTGATTATGAATGAGGCTGTTTCTCTTTCTATGAACTATCTGTTCCTGCCCTTTGCACATTTTTTTTTTTCGATTGCTTTTTTTCTAATTGGTTTTTGGAATTTGTAAATTAGAGAGGTTAGCCCTTGGTAATGGAAGTTGCAGTTTCCTTGTCATTTTTCTTTTTTTACTTTCATGTATTTTGATATTGAGCACGCTTAAAAGTTTTATCTTTAAATTTTAGGTAGTTAATGTTAATCTTATGGTGTCTGGATATTGAGTCACAGGCCTCCAAGATTTTGGAATTTGTCCATGTTTTCTTTTAGCACGTATACAGTTTCATTTTTACAGTTTAGTCTTTAATCCATTTAGAATTTATTCTGGTGTTTAGGGGTGACGTACAGATTCAGCTCTATCTTTTTTCATGTTGCTGCCAGTTCTCTTTACCCAATTACTTCAGAATGTGCACACTTTGTTGTATTCTGAGCTTCCCAATGTATTGGAGCACACCTCCAGGCTCTGCTCCGTTCCATTAGTATTCCTGTTCACACACCAGTTATACACATTATTGGTTTTTAAAAACATTTTAGTATCTTGTAAAACTAGTTTCTCCTGTAGCCTTTCATTTTCCTGGCAATTCTTGTTTGTTTATTTTTCCGTGTGAACTTCAGAATCATTTTGTCTGTTTCCAGAAAAAAAACTTTTGAAAAACTGAGATCATGTTAAATTTATAGGGAGCATTGATATCTTTCTGGTGTTGAATTCCCCGATCCTAGAACATTGTATATGTTTTCATTTGTTTGATTTTACTCTTGAATCCTTCTGAAACATTTAAAAGTTTTTCTCATATAGGTTTTGCCCTTTCTTGTTAAATATATCTTTTCCATTATATTTTTTCTATGCAGTTTCGATTGTATGTGTGAAGGCTGTTTATTTCTGTGTAAGTACTGAAATTGACATACCCTATGTTATTAGTAGTTTTTAACAGACTAAATTCTGTAAAATCCCGTGAACATTTATGCCTAAAAGAAAGAAAAACTTAGGAGTCAAACTTGTATTTTAATTCTGTGTCTGCATTTATTAGCTCTGTGGACGTCACAGGATCCAGTTGATTCCTCTGAGCCTCAGTTTCTTAGTCTGTAAAAGGAACGATTCTGTCTTTGTTAGAACATTGGGAGAATTTAAAATGAACATGTGAAACTCAGCACTTAATGCCCCTTCCATCACCACCAGTGCCAGCATGGGTTGAGGTTGCTGTTCTTTGTAGATCTTTGATCTTTTTCCTACTTTTCTCCCTCTTACCTTTAAAAGGGACACAAATCATGAAGGAAAACAATAAAAAGATATTAGAACTGAAATTAAAACAAACAAAAGATTAAATTAAAGGTGGTTCAGTTGGAGCAGGGTAATCAACGTACAGGAAAACAAACCGCCCAAAGGTTGTGGCCCCTTGAAGGCTCTGGCTTTGTTTGCTTATTGCCCTCTGGGACCGCCCTGACTGCGGGGCTAGTTAGCATTCCCAAAGGCCGTGTGCGTCCCACTACTCCATCCCTTCCACCCAGAAGGTTCTGCTGCCCAGTTCTACTGGTTCAGGTACACGTTGCCCCACACCTGGTAAAAAACAGTCTCTGTCTCCTCAGGGAGCTCGTCTGCCATGTAGCGTGGCCCTTGGCAGACTGGGAAACAGAGGAGCTGTCCATCCTGACCACCAGGGGATGCCTAGCCAAATACCTGGCAATGAACAGAATCCCAGATTCTCTGAATGAATAATAAGTGACCTTGATCTTTTTTTTTTTTTTTTTTGCCTTATATATTAACATGTCTGGATAACTTGTTTTATCTCTCCCAGTACATTGTAAGCCAGCCCCTTGAAGACGAGGATTATACCATTTCTGAATGAATAATAATAGTGGTATAAGTGGTAAGAGATAAACAGATTAATTATATAAGAATATAATAAAAGCAATGATTAAAATTTATTGAGCATTTCTTATGTTGTAGGAACTGTTATAAAGTCCTGATGTGGATTATATAATCCTCAGCAATCCTGAGTTGAGTGCTATTATTATGCACATGGGGAAAATGAGGCACATAAAGGTTTGGGGACTTGCTCATCATCACACAAGCTAGGACTTGGTAGGGCTGGGATTCACAGGCGGATGTTCTTTGTCTAGCAGCCTAGTTCTTGACCTGCTTCAATTGCTGTAAGCCTGTTCCTTGACTACAGTCATTTACATAGGCCCTTGAGGGATTTAGGAAAAGGTATTTAACTGCACTTGCAACTCTCACTTTCTTTCTCAACCATTTATTTTAATAACTTTTGTTTTGTTCTTTCCGTCTACCTTGGACTTCATGTTCCCCAGGAGGCTTTATCTGACCACCCTGCCTGGCATGTAGTAGATGTTTAATAAAAAGTAACTTTTACTTTTTTTTTTTTCCTACTCTAGGTTCACAGTAAAGGTGCTAAGAAAGAGAATGTAAGATAGGAGAATAATTAAATATTCGACGGAGGTAAGTATTTTAATTAAAAAAAAAATTTTTTTTAAAGCAGCAGCTCTTATTTTAAAATCCCCCATCCACAGCCTGCTTTCTTAAGATGTAAGAGGGAGATTGTTTTCGGAGTGTTTAATTTCGTAGAACCTGATGTTTTAAGGTGGATGCCAGGAACGTGGGCTATTTGAATAAGGTCATTTAAATTCCCGTTGACTGATAGTTTCAGAGCATGGTACTGAGAAAGAGATCTAGCAGGTGGAAAACCGTGAACTGTATAGTGGTTGTATATATACTTACAACATTCAGTGAAACTTTATTTTTTAAAATAGGAAGTTGAAGGGATTTGAATCCACTTTGGTGAGATAGCAACACTTCTTTTTCTTAAATAAAAATGTGTTGGATTTCCTTATAATGAGAAAACTTCCATCAATATAAAATAACATAATGACAAGTAAGCTTCCAGCTCCTACCACCCCAAAATGACTGCTGTTCATATTTTGGTGAACATACTTTTAGAAATTTATGGTTATAGAAGTATTGCTATATAAATCTTTAAATAAATTGGTTTATACTATATGTGGTGGTCGTTTTTTGAATGCAACAATATGTTTGGTACATCTCTATAGATGATTGTAGAAGACATACATAATCATACATGATCATTTTACTGGCTGCATAATATGCATTGTTTAGGGGCACCATACTTTAATCACTCTTTCAACAACAAAAATTGAGGATATTTCTAAAGGATAATAGATAACGGTGTGTTGATTGATCAACCCTGTACTTACATCTTTGTATACTTGCTTATCTACTCAGCCTATAACCACTGGGTCAAAGATTACACACATTTTGAATGTCAATACATATAGCTAAATGGCCCACCCTCCAACCCCACCTCCCGCCCTGGCAGAGTCCTATTTACCATACCTATACCCACACTGTTTCTTAATCTTTGCCATCAAATAGGAGAAAAAAATGGTACCTTTTTGAGATAGCAAGATTTTTTATTGGAATAAACCTTTTATATTTTCAAAGACCCCTTTATTTGATATTCTTACTTGAAGAATTTCCTTATTAAGAACATATCTGTGATTCTCATGTATAAGTGAGACACTCTCTTGGACTTTGAAAGTGATGAAAATGTTAAAATATGTTGCGATCTTTGTTTTCAGGTCTTTAAATCCTTATAAATATTTTAAAATTATCGGCAGTTAGTTGTTTTAGATAGTGAAAGTTTTCCTATAGAGAACACCTGTGTTTTATTCATTTATAGTGGAGTTTAAAGAAGCTTTAAAAATTTTAACTACTTAATGTCTTTCAAACATAGATACTAATTGCAGAATAGCATACAGAATATGATTTTACAAACTTGGGTGGCATATTATTGAGCTGCATGAGTTATGTGAATGTGGGTTCTCGTATAAACTTGTGAAATAGTTGTTGAGTCTTCTGTCCAAAGGATTTTGCCAGTTTCTAATATGAATGTAAACTCTAATTTTATGTTTGTTTTAGGTTATATTATGATCAGATAAGGGTTACTTAAGGAAGTTTTCACATAAAGAACATCAACTTTGTCATTGACTTACTATTTGTTTTTGACTTAATAAAAAGCCAATTAAAAATTACGTTTTTCCTAGATTTAAAATACTCTCATAAGGAAGATTGCCTTTCCGGTGGGTGCTTTTCACCCCCACTTTAGTATCGCTAAGGCTGAGACCAGGTGTCCTTTGTTCAACAGCTTACATCTAGAAGCTACTGTGGTACCTGGCGCATCCATGGCAGACACCCAACTCATTTTTGAAGGAATAAGTGATTGGTGTGCATTGTCATTTTTAAGTTAGAATTAAGATGGAAATGAAAAGTACCTTAAATTTTATTTAAGAAACTTAATTTCTTGGAGAGGAAAACTATCACCTTTGATTTTTAAACACACTTGAATGTAGACATATTTCATTGTAGTGACACCTGCTACTGTAACATTTTGTGATGTTTCGTTTGGACTTATTTCTTTCCAGAATCACAAACACTACCATGTTTAAATCTGCATTTTTGTTGTTGTTGTTGTTGTTTTGCTTTTAAAGGCAAAGTAGTATCTAACTAGGTAAAAACATTTTAATAAGATGCTACATCTTATTAAAGAATCTGAATTTTGTTTCATACTGTAGACATAGGAGTATTTTTTTTAGTTAACATTATTCTAAGACAAGGTTAAGGTAAATGCCCCAAAAGATATGTTTAGTTATAAAGGAGAGAAATTAAGTTGTATTTTAATTGTGTGGTTGAGAAATAGGTAGAGAAATAGATTGCCAGCCATTGAGAAGAATGTGTAAATCTTTGTCCCACATCCTGCCTGTTAAGCTTTCTGACTCCTACACCAGTATTTCATAGCCAAAGTAAACAGGGAAGATGGAAAAACTATCTAATAGATTTAAGCAATGTTGTAGACTCTTTTGTTTCATACATTTTGTTTCTACTGGGATATGGGATTCTAAAGAATGCATGAACTAGTTTTAACTAGTATTTCAGCAGCAGTTTTTTTGGATGTAAAATAAGTTAAATTGATTAATCCCCTAGCAATTTTTATTCATACTTTAATTTGCTTAATAACCCCTTCTTTGATAAATAGTCCAAAATTAAATCTAGGCAGACTTGAAAGTGACTCTTCATTAGTTAGGTCTAAGTTAATAAGATTTCCTAGACTAATGGAATAATCTTATATTTGTTTTCTGAAATAACCCAAGTTATGGGTTCTTGAATCTCTTTTCTGTGGCAGTATGGGAATTTGTTTATTGGTAGCTTTCATTTCACTGATGAGTTAATGTCTTTAAACCTTGCTTTAAAACTCTAATTCTAAAAATACTCCTAAAGAAAGTGAGGATTACTAGTAGAGGTTAAACTGAAGTCTCAAATAAAATTAAGACTATTATTTATTTCTTCTCTTAGCTGCATTTGTAAAAAAATTTTTATACTGTGTTGAAACAGATTTTAAGACATTGTTACATATTTAATGGGTTGGATTTCATGCATTTGTAATAGTTTCTTCCTATTTTAGGCATAAAACTTGAAGTTTAGACTGGCAGTGTAAGTGGTTATTTGATTGGAAAGTTGGAAAGAGGAGTAGTTTGTCTTCATATACAGAATTTGTAGTGGCAGAATATTCAGATGAAACTCTGACCAGGATGAGAGTATGGAACTGCAGTAGGAAGGGGAAAATGTGTTAAGTACTTTTATGCTACATCTCTAGTAAAGCCAGTATTCTGGGCTTGCTTCGTAACATCTGTAACTGAGTTGGTTTCTCACGGAGGTCTTATTGACTCAGTCTGAAGAGGGGCAGAGTTTTGGGAAAAGCCATGGAGAACAGTAGCTTTGGGCCACAAGTCCCATGAGGAGCTCAGGGCTTAGTGACATATCCTAGGGACATCTCTAGCCTCTGCATGTCCCATCACCCTAGAGAAGTTTTCTTCCTTGCTGACCTGGAAGCTGTGCCTAGTGTGGTGGCATGATAGCAGGGTGTCTGCAGCTGGGCAGAGGGTGTGCAACTCTGCCTGTTACCACAGAGTCTTGATGCTCTCTTTAAGTCGATTTCCAACATGGGGGTATGGCTGAACCCCATCGTTTCCTCGAGTCGTAGTGGTGTAATGACAAATCTGGGAATCGCACCCAAGTTTTTCCTTCATGCTAGTTTGCTCAGAGAGGACACCTAATTCTTGGTGAGGATGTGTTTGTGTATGTTAAACCCAGTAAGTTTTGTTTTAAATTGATTTTAGCGTGCTCTAACATAAAGTTTTTCAGTCTGAATGTTCTAGCAGCCGTCACTCAAACGTTAATTGCTGTCAGTGGGAAAGGATATCCTCCTACATCTTTTCTGGAGTGCTTAAAACCATCTCACTTCCTTTTTCTTTTACCTTAAGAAATGATTACTGACACTTGAGAATTACAATCAGATGGCATCAATCTTTATGGAAAGGTTACCAATTATTGCACTGAAAGATATGCATTTTCTGCAATAGTGTTTCTTTTGGTGTGTGTCTCAGTTCAGTTCTTTTGAATACCTGTTAGGTGAATGAATGCTTTGTGTCCTGCCTGGATTTAATACATTTAAAACAGACTTTATTGATAGCTTTCTTGTCTTCAGTTCTGTGAGAAGGGGGATAATTTATTTAATGTGAAATCTTCATGGGATCTTTCCGTTGCTTAGATGTCCCTGGGGCAGAAGAAGGATGGCTGATGTCAGTTACTTACGTGATGCTGTGAGCTCTAAAGTGAATGTGTGCTTTGAAGAATTGAGAGCAGGGAGGGTTTTATGGTGAGAGGTACATGCCGAGCCTCGGCTCCACCCTTTGTGTGTGTTCTCTTGTTCTGTTCTCACAACTCTGAGAGGATAGATATAATCACCCCAGTTTTAGAAAATAGAAGGCCTCAGTTACGAAATTTGTCCTTGGGCATGTAGCTTAAGTATGTTTTTTTAAAAAAAGACTCAAATCCAGGTCTCTCTGGCTGCAAAGCCTATCCTGTCTTTCTAAGTACATTGACAGAGAAAGGGATCCCATGGTTATTAGAAAATTTCCATTATTGTAGATGATTGATATGTTGGACACAGTGAAGATAAAGCTACTTTGTCACCACCATCACCATCATTCTTACCATCCTCTTTATTTCTAATGTTCTCAACATCCACCGATGACATTTCGGAGCCTGCCAGGGTGTCTGGCTCACTGTGTTCAATACAGCAAAGGCTTGTTTAATTTAGGAGTGCTCTGAGATGAAAGGTTCGTGACGGCCGAGTACAAACAGACCTTCCGTGGGATGTTAATTTTGTTTTAGGAGGGAATGCTGTTTTTCCTTGCTCTGTGCTAATAAAGAAGCTGGCACATTTTCTTATGAGTTAAAAAGGATTTTGACTTGTTTAAATCTGTGTAATCAAAGGGAAGTGAGCAGTTCTGATAAACATTTTTCTTTGTGCAGTCTTTGGTTAATTCCATTTCATACCTGCCAGGGAATTGCAAATTGTGTGCTCTTTTATTCTTTCTTTTTTTTTTTTTTTTTTTTTACTTTGGATTTGATTTTATGATTGGCTGCTGTAGGGATTTAGTAGTTGGAAAATTATTTAAATTATTTTCTCATTTGAACAAATCATATATATTTTTTTTTACTACAGGTCACCCTGTCACAGGTAGAGTGATTCAGCCAGGCCTCTCCACAGAGATGTCGCTGTATGATTATGTTCATTTTTAAATAATGTCTTTTTTGAGATATAATTTATATACCATAAAATTCATTCATTTAAAAAATACAATTCAGCGAATTTTAGTGTATTTACAGAATTGTGTACTGATCCCCCATGATCTAATTTCAAAACACTTTCATCACCCCAAAAAGAAACCCCACACCCATTAGCAGTCACTTTCTACTTTTCTCTCTCTCTAGCCCCTAGAAACCACCTTCTGTGTCTATGGATATGCCTATTCTGGACATCGCATATAAATGACGTCACACATATATGGCCTTGTGTGTCTGGCTTCTTTCACTTAGCACGTTTTTGAGATTCATCTGTGTTGTAGCATGTATCAGAATTTCATTCCTTTTTATTGCTGAATCAATTTCTGTTGCATGGATAGACCACACTTTGTTTATTCATCCATTGATAGACCTTTGAGTGGTTTCCACATCTTGGCTGTTAGGAATATTGCTGCCATGAACATTCATGTGCAAGTTTTTGGGAGGACATACACTTTTATTTCTCTTGGATATGTACCTAGGAATAGAATTGCTGGGTCTTATGATAACTCTGTTTAACTTTTTGAAAAATTGCCAACCAGTTTTCTAAAGTGGCTGCATCATTTTACATTCCCATCAGCAGTGTTAGAGGATTCCAATTTCTTCACATCCTTGCCAACATTTATTTTCCATTTTTTTGTTTGTTTGTTTTATGGTAGCCGTCCCAATGGGTGTGAAGTGATATCTCATTGTAGTTTTGACTAATGATGTTGAACATCTTTTCATGTGCTTATTGGCCATGTGTGTATATTTTTTAGAGAAATACCTATTCAGATTATTTTCCCATTTTTAAAATTGGATTGTTCTTTTATTGTTGAGTTTAATAGTTCTTTGTATCTTCTGGATATGTACATATCCTTAAAAGATAAGTGAATTGTAATTTTCCTCCCATTCTGTGGCTTGTCTTCACTTTCTTGATATTGTTCTTTGAAGCAAAATGCTTTTAATTTTGATGAAGTCCAAATTATCTATTTTTCTTCAGTTGCTTGTGCAGTTTTTTCTCTGTTTGAAATTTTCTGTAAGTTAAAAAATTATTCTTTATATCTAGACATTGCCAATTTAAAAAAATAGATGCAAAATTGGTCAGCTAGTTAACTATATGATAGATTAGAGATATTAAACATCTTTGTTGTTTTTAAATATTTTTATCTAATTCAGTGTGAGAAGACCCAGTGTTCTTTTTTTTTTTTTTTTTTTTTTTTAATTAGAAACATGTTTCTCCAGTGTTCCACCTAGCTCAGTGCATGCATCATTCTGTGAATGTTAATACGTGTCTCATGTACTGAGCACTTGACTGGGCTTAGGGATCCACAGGTGAATGGAAGTGGCCCTGTCCTCAAGGAACAAGAGCTTCCATGCCATGCTAGAGGCATGCAGAGAGGACAGTGGAGATACACAGAAGGGAGGAGGGAGTACTATCCTCTGTCTGGGTGAGAACGCCTCACTAAGAGGAAGAGACACTTGTGCTCAGTCCACAAAGATGGATAGGTGAGTCTTTCTTCTGGTTACTTGCTGCTATGTCTGGTTACTTGCCCTGGCACAGATATCTTATGGCAGCCATATCTGGGATTTTTGTTGTAATAAAACATAGACATATATGTGATGACTTTTTGCCTAGAAGCAAGCCTAAAGGAAAACCACTTTGATTTCTTTTGATTTTCAAAGTTTTCAGAAAGGAAAATGTTCTACTTACCAGTTAGTTCAGCATATGGGGGTGGAGTGGGATGGGGTGGGGTGTGTGTGTGTGTGTGTGTGTGTGTGTGTGTGTGTGTGTGTGTGTGTTTCTAAGTCAAAGAAACCCAACTAGTTTCATATAGTCAGAGCATAAGATCTGAGGCAGAGAGTAACAGTGATTTGGGCGGAGAGGAAGATAGATTTTTATAGAGTTGGGTGTGTCCTGTGGAGGCATTTAGATTTTGTCCAGATTGATGGGGAGCCATTGATGAGTTCAGCGGGGGGAGACTGTGACATGGTCACTCTGGTTACTGTGTTGTGGATGCTGGGTGCAGGGGGCAGGGCTGAAGGCAAGAGCCCCATCAGGCTCGCAGCAGTCCAGGTGAGAGTTGGCGGGTACCTGAACAGGGCACTCGTGGCTGAGTTGGAGGAGGCATAGGATGGAATGGTTGAGCAGCTCTTAATCAGGAATCCTGGCTACAGGTAATGAAACCCTACTCAGACTGTCAAGTGAGAAAGGGATTGATTGAAAGGTTCCTAGAGAAGACCACAAACGGTATGAAATGCTGCAGAAACCGGGACAACCTCAGTGGCCTGAGGGATTAGAAGTGGCACTTGTTATCACAGGGACTCTTTCCCCATCTCTGCTTCTCCACAGATAGTGGCCATCTTCACACCCTTCACCAGAGAGGAAGAAAGATCTTCTTCCTCCCCGCCATAATATTTTAAACCCAGGGGCTCTCTTGGTTTTGGGTTCTCTGCCTTCACCAGGCCCTGGTGTCATTGTGGGAGCTCTCTACCACCATCACGTTGGGAGTCCCCAAAGGAAGTAGGGGAAAAGACTGTTCTGGGTAGAGCCAACCCCTTCCATCATCTCTGGGAATGTAGACCTAACCCACAGATTGAGAAGATGTGAGGAAAAAGGAAGGGTCAGGGATGCCTCTCAAGTCTGTGGCTTTGGTAACCCGTAATGGCTTCCTGGGGTGAGCACGTCGGTGTGCAGTGAGTTCAATTGTAGACCAGCTCAGACTGGGCATTGGACCAATCACAATGTGTATGTTGCATATCTTTATGTTTTTTTATTTTATTACTTTGGCTTCTTTCAGTATTAGAAGCCCCATGAGGACAGGGACTCTCTTTGCTATGATTCTCCAGAGTCTAACATATTGTACTTAGCACAGTAGGTATTAAGTAAATATCTGTGTGAATGAATGAATCCAGGTGAACATGTCCAGCGGGCAACTGAATGGACAGTTTGGATCTCAGATGAGGACAGGAAATACAGATTTAGGAGTTGTCGTGTAGGGCTGTATGGTAGGCAGGCCTTGAGAGTTATCCATATTGGTGAAGGGACTGAAAGTTCAGATACGTGTAGACCTGTAATTTTCAAGTCCGGGTAATGAAATTGTGCCTTTTTCCTTCTTTGCCCTGCCTAATATTTAATGCTAGTAGTTATCTAACAATCCTGTCGATTATTTTTTTTAATTTTATGACAGATTAAAATTAGATTTGTGATAGATCAGGAAATAAAGGTGATAAAGACAGAAAAATTCTATTTTCTTTTCAGAATAACTGACTCATAGGATGAAACCTTGGATATGAATTCAGATCACTCCTGTAAACTCTCACAAAAGATGTTTATAAAACACTTGGAACAATACAGATTGTACTAAGAAAATGTGCTTTGATCAACTCTGGAGATACAAAGCAGGGAACTTAATAAATCAAGTCCTATTTGTGAATGGAAAGGACTGGAAGTTCACCTTAAAAGTAGGAATTCGGTTTGTGTCTAGATGTAAATTTTATATTCTAAATTGCAGATGTTATCTTAGTTTCATCTTTTATATAAAAATAAAATGAATTGCGGATTTCAGATCTTGGCATCTTGAAATCTGACTCCTGATTCTAATCTCTTAATAACTAATGGAACACTAGACTTGAAATGGAATTTGACTTTGGTTTTTTACTCTTTAATTTTGAGGTGAGTGTGCTTCTAGCTCTGTCTTCCCACTGTATTCAGGAAAACCAAACCACTGGTAGTTTAGATATGCCATAATATTTGTTACTTAAATATTAGGAAAACATAGTTATATTTATATAAAGTAGTAATACTATGTTCACACTTGGGAGAGGTGGGTTTTTTTCTTTCATTTTAAGGCATAAATACAATTTTATTACTTTTGTAGGCTGAACACTTCCATCTACCATCCTGAGATATGACAAGATATAGTAAATTGCATATATTTTTAGTGTTTTTTTTTTTTAATTGCCCAAATCCTCTCTCCCTTTCCCCCCCTTGGCAGTAGAGATGTGAACCTTTTTTTTTTTTTTTTTTTTTTTTCTTAATTTATTTACTTTTCTCCAGAGAACTTTCCCTAAATTTGCCTGACTCTGAATGCAGGCCAGTGTATTTTATCAAGTTGTAATTTGATAGAACATTTCTAAGAACCAAATTGAGTACATTACAGCATCTCAGTTTTTGAAATTACTATAAGATATATGCGTATATACGTGAATAGATGTATATATATTTCACATTTAATCCAGGTTTTTTCTTTTTTGGTTGTATAAATTAACACTTGTTCTTTCAGATAGAGTTTCAGCAGATATCTAACAGACTAAGACTATGTAATTTGAATTTTACCAAAGCTGCTCAAAGACTGGGAAAGAGAATACATTTGGATTTTAATGATAATGAGATCAAAATCATGGGTTTGATTGTTGCATAGATTAGTTAAGTACATAATTAAGTGGAGAATCTTGGTGCTGAGACCCCATTCTTCTGCAGATTGTATCTGTTTTGAAATCAGAATTGAAATTAAAGAACGCTGATTTCTGGAGGCACCCCTTATCAGATCCTAAAAAAAATAGCTAAAATGCATCTGATATAGTATAGATTATTCTGAAGTGATTTATTCTTAAGAGGCGGTTTCATTCTTTACTAATTCTTCAAAGTAGCATCATTCAAAATAGGAAAGGTCACAGCCTAGATGTCAGGGAGAGTGGTTAACACCTGGCTCTTAAGAAAGAGCCTTCACCCCTTCCGTGCTTGGTCTCAGGGTGTGTTGGTGTCACTCCTCTGTCACACTGCTTAAAATGACAAGATCAATTTCCCATACCCAGTTCCCAGTTCTACTCATTTAATCTTTGGACTTTTCTATGACCGATAAATATAATTCAAAACCAAGCATTAAATAATGGGGGAGGGCAATCCAAACATTTTATCTCTACCTAGATTTAGTCTAATTAAGAAGAATTGAGATATGGAAAGTATAAAACAATTGAAATGCAATTCTGTTTAAGTATGTCTAGAGTTTAGGTTAATGTGTTGACTAGAGGTTATAAAGAATTTGGTAAGAGATTCTAAGTAATATATGTTTTGTATGTAATTAGGCACTCCTAGTGTACTTTAACTGTAGTTTCTGTAGTCTCAGTAGCTGACAGTTCTTGTTTATGCTCTCTCCGGAATAATCTTTAATAGTCAAAGAGAATGCAGAAGCTAGTCAGCCAGCTTTTGCTCCTATGTTATTGAAGCCTAAATTTAAGTTCTAGACTATATCTCAAAGATAGCTAAAATAATGACAGAAATTCTATAAGGGTGGAGGTGTGGTTTGTAGACTTCTTTTATGAATGTGATATCCATGAAACTCCAGTATATTTTCAGAGGGTGGTGGAAGGCTGGACTGTTACCCTGTAGGGGCCCTGAAGCATTATTGGAAACCACTGTTCCATGCTGTCATTAATGAAATAGCAAACCTTGGGAGGAATGAAGGATACATTACATTTTTATGTAGCCTATTTGTTATAACTTCATGTTGATTACTTGCCTACATGATAAATACTGATAGAATTTTATAACAGGATTGTTTTAAATATTTAACACCACTTTACATGTGGTCAGAAGTAATAGTCACACCACTAGTTAGGCTACCAGTAGCTCTAAAATAGTCATGTCTTCCTACAAAAGAGACCTCACCTGATTTTGCAAGAGTATCACAGGGTTGCTGAAGCCAAAGCATGGAAGGTGAATTGCTGTATACGCCGCCTAGTCCTGTCACAACTGCCACAACATTGTTTCTCTTTCTCATTAAGATGTACAATGAATTAGAGAATAACCACTCAGATTAAACAAACAAGTGCATAGTAGATGTGTCCACATTCGCAGGCAAGTGTGGGCCCACTTGGGGCCTGCCAAGGGAGACTCACTGCTAGAGGGTTCAAGACTCCCTCTGTGTTATTAGTACTGTGGCCTTGGGGAAGTTCTTAAGGTCATTCACACCCTCTAGCTGTAAAATGTTGTGAGGGCGAGTGGAAATGTAGCATGTAAAGTATTTAGTACAGTGCCCGGCACATCATAAATTGCCGGTAGATGTTAGGTGACAGAACAGTATTTTCTTCTGAAAGGAAATGTGACAGTAAGGCAATAATTACCTTGGCAGTGTCATGAAGAAACATAGATTTGGTTCCCAGATTGAGTGGAACTCAAACTGCAGCAGGTGTCATTTCATCATTTTAATTAAAGTAAATATTGGAGGTGAGATGGGGAAGTTCCATAATGGGAACTTTATGCGAACTATCAGCTGTTGAATGCTTTTGGATATTTTTCTTACCATTTTACCCTAAAACAGAACCATTTTCATTTTTTTTCTTTTAATCTGAAAAAAACAACAAGGTAAAATGATTTGAGTACTGTGGTTTGGTTTCTCGTCTTTTGTGATGATGGCTATTGCATCTCTGTGGAAAAGAGAATGTTCACAGGCTGTGCTCGTGGAACCTGCAGTCTGGAATGCTGTGCTTACCGACTGCTTAGAATATAAGCGGTATTTTATGGTGTGGATATGAATTTGGACATGATGTGTTTAGAACATGTGACAGGGACTCATTATGTCAGTCAAACTTCATTAAAAGCTTATTGCTTCATAAAATTGTTCCGTTGAGGACCTAAAATATGACAGTTTGGAGGCAGTCTGAAAATTTTACAAAAGGAATACAGTTTCTAAGGGAAACTTAATGAAGCACAATGTCATCAACAGTTATCTCTATAAGGGATAGTTATTGATTTTATGTCCGTTGCATGAGCTGTGGATTCTTTTATAGAAAAAGCCTAAACGAGAAGTGCCACTGCAGGGAGAAAAAGGGTAGTAAAAGGTTTTCAGATGTATACCCTTGATAAGCTGTAAAATACATTATGCCAAGAGATGTGGACCTGTTGAGCGGTGTTTGTGATGAGTAAATAAGCTACATCTTCAAGGTGGTGTCATTACCTCCCTTGGTCCAATTAGCATAGAATTCTCTAATATCGACAGTAAAGAATGTGCTGTGGCAGAGTGTCATTTTTTGATATTGACTTTTTTTAAATTAAAGTATACAGTACATTGATTAGACATTGATACTGATATTTAAGGGATTTACTTAGAGCTTCCTAGTTGTTACTTTCTGTATATAAATCATTTTGGATCTGTCTACTTAAGTTTTTCACATCTTTTTGTATGTCCATGCTGAGGGACTTGGAGCTGAGATGCTCCACTCTTCTGATTGTGTATGGAAGTGTTTTTCTAAATATTTGTCCTGAATTCACTTAGGTTTCAAGAGGTATCTTCGTTCTGGAATTCTAAGCTGTCAATGTATAATTCTGTAATCATCTTATCACTAGCATGTATTATTTTCATTTTCACTGTATTAGAATAGCCAGCTTATTTCCATGGTTAATCTTTAATCATGTTATTTAAACGCAGTGACTAAAACCTTACAAATTATTTCCAGAGTAGATATGAAATGGCTTTGTAACTTGGTACCGATCATTCTTCGTGAAATCCACCACTTTCAACAATGCCAGACAGAATACACGTGCAGTAAATGTTTAATAGAATTAATGAATTACTCTAGAGCAGCTTATGGTTATAATATTTTCAATATTAAGTGACCAAGCCTTCAGTTCTGGTAGTTTAGCTGAATATTCAGGCTTCATTTGAAGCCATTAAACAGACCACTGTGCAATCCAGAGAGACCAGTTTTTTCACTTTTTCATCCAATAGTAATTGACTTTTACAGGTTGTTTATATAGAGTAAAGGTCAAAGGAAAAGGTATTTGAGGCGGTTATATCAATTGCTTTCTACAATGATTTTTAGTATGCTGATGCAAAGGGCAATTTAAAATGGACGTTATAAAATTTAGGCAGTTATTTTTTTCCAGCTTTATTGAGACATAATTGGCACATAATAAGTGGCACATGTTTCAAGTGTACAGTTTAATCAGTTCTAACACATGTATATACCCACAAAACTACCACCACAGTAAGAATAAGGGAAATATTCATCACTGCCCCCAAAGTTTCTTTGCACCCCTGTAATCCTACCCTTTTGCTTCTCTGTCGCGTCTCTAGGCAACCACTGATCTGCTTTTCTATCGTTAGGTTAGGTGCTCGTTTCGTCAGCACATATACTATCGTTAGGTTAATTTGCATATTCCAGCGTTTTATATAAGTGGATTTGTATAGTATGTACCTTTTTTTTGTTTGGCTTCTTTCACTCAGCATAATTATTTTGAGATTCATCCATGTTATTGAGTGTATTAATAGTTTATTTCTTTTTATTGTTGAGGAATATGGGTATTTCATAATTTGTATATCTATTCACTATTGATGGCCATTTAAGTGTTTTCAGTTTCTGGCTATTACAAATAAAACTGATCAGAACATTTATTTGTAAGTCATTGTATGGACATATGCTTTCTTTTCTCTTAGGCAAATACCTAGGAGTGAATGGCTGGATCACATGGTAGGTGTATGTTTAACTTTTTAAAAACTGCCAAATTATTTTTACGTTGTTGCATCTTTTCACATTCCCCAGCAGCAGTGTATGAGAGTTCCATTTGCTCCACATCTCTGTCAGCAGTCGATGTGGGCAGTCTTTTTAATTGTGGCCATTCTAATAAGTGTGTAGTGGTGTCTCATGGTGCTGTTAATTTGCATTTTATTAAAGATTAACGTGTTGAACATATTTTCATGCACTTACTTTCCATTTCTCTGTGAAGTGTCAGGTTTTTACCCATTTATTTATTGGATTGTTTTTTAATTGAGTTTTGGGAGTTTTTTATGTATTCTGGATATGGAGTGCTTATCAGATATGTTATCTGCAAATATTTTCTCCCAATCTGACTTGTCTTTTAATTCTCTTAATGGTGTCTTTCAAAAATTTGAAGTTCTTATTTTTGATAAAGTTCAGTTTAATCAATTTGTTCTTTTATCGGTTATGCTTCTGGTATTGTTTTTAAGAAAGCTTTACTTAATCCTAAATCACAGAGATTATCTCCTGATGTTTTCCTTGTAGAATTTTTATGGTTTTAGTTTTACATCTAGGTGTATGATTTGTTTTAACTTAATTTTTGTGTGTAGTGCAAGATACAGATCAAAGATCATATTTTTTGCATATAGTTTCTAGTTATTCCAACACCATTTGTTGAAATGGCCATTCTCTCTTCACTGAATTGCCTTTGCACCTTTGTTGAAAATCAGTTGATCATGTGTATGGGTCTGTTTTGGACTCTGTTGTGTCCCATTGATCTATTTGTCTCCATGCTAGTACCAGCACTGTTAATTACTGTAGCTTTGTTAAGTCTTGAAATTTGGTAGCCTTAGTCCTCCAACTTTGTTCTTTTTTTTCCTTCCAAAGTTATTTTGGCTATTCCAGGTCCTTTGACTATCCACATGAAGTTTAGAATCCACTTATCAATTTGCACAAAATAGCCTGCTCGGATTTTGTTTGGGATTATATTGAATCTGTATATCAATTTGGAGAGATGACTTCTTAACAATGTTGAATCTTCCAACCCATGAACATGCTATTTCTTCCTCCTTATATCTTTAATTTCTCTCAGTAGTGTTTTACAGTATAGATTTTGAACATATTTTGTCAGATTTATCTGTAAGTATTTCATATTTTTGGCATTCTACATGATATTTTGAAAATTTTAATGTAAAATTATTCATTACTAGTACAGAAATACAATTCAGTTTTATATATAGATCTTATATCCTATATATCTTATAACTTTGCTAAACTCACTTAATTAGTTCTAGTAACTTTTTTATAGAGTTCATTGGATTTTCTGTAAAAATAATTATGTAATTTTTGAATAAAGACAGTTTAGTTCTCCTTTTCTAATCTTGATGCCTGTTACTTCTTTTTCTGACCTTATTGCCCTGACCAGAACCTCTAATACAATGTCTAGAAGTGGTGAGTAGACATCCTTGATCCTCATCTTAGAGGGAAATCAGTCTTACCATTGTGTGATATTAACTAGATGGCATGTGGGGGTGTGTGGTAAAGGGATTTATCAGATTGCAGAAATTCTATTCCTAGTTTGTTAAGAGTCAGTCAGGAATATATTTTGAATTCTGTTAGTTTTTTTTTTTTTTTTTGCATGTGTGGAGATGATCATATGGTTTTTATTTATTAGTTTGTTAATATGAAATGACATCGATTGTATTTCGAATGGTAAACCAGCTTTGCATTCCTGGGATGAGCCTCACTTGGTCATGCATGATGTATTATCCTTTTTATAGATTGTTGTATTTGATTTGCTATAATTTTGTTTAGAATTTTTTCCATCTGTGTTCATAAGGATCATAACTGCCTTTTGTAATGTCTTTGTCTAGCTTTAATATCAGGATTATTAGGGAATTATTTCCTCTTGTTTAATTTTCTGAAAGAATCTGTGTAGAATTGGTACTATTTTTTCCTTAAATGTTTGTTAGAATTTACCATCTGGATCCAGAGTTTTCTTTGAGGTAAGATTTAAGACTACAAATTCAATTTTAAAAATAGAGCTAGGGCTATTCAAGTTATCTGTTGCTTTTTGAGTGAGTTTCTGCACTTTGTATCAAAGAATTTGCCCATTTCATCTAAATCATTGAGTTTATTACCATCTTTTCACAATAGTCTCTGATCTCATATCTATATAATCTGTGGTGGTATCACTTCTCAGTTGATACTTTGTGTCTTCTCTTTTTTCCCTTGCTCAGGCCAATTGAAGGCTTACCATTTTATTTACCTTCTCAAAAACAAAACAAAACAACAAAACCAGCTTGTGGTTTCTCTCTATTTCATTGATTTTTCTGCTCTGATTTTCACTGATTCCTTTCTTCTGCTTACTTTATTGTATATAATTTTGATCACTTTTTCTTTTAACAATTTTAAAAAATTTTTAATCAATATGGTTCTTTTAAGGTTTGTTTTAAACTGTTTCTTCCCCAAGACAAATGAGGATAGTGAGGCTCAGAGAAGTTAAGAAAGACAGTTAAAATTCACAGTCTTACAGTTTTCTCCATACAATGTAATAAATGCTGCAATAAAGGCAAGTAAGAGTGCAGCCTGAGTAAAAAGGGGCTTAGCTTAAAAGAGTGGGATAAGAGGCCTCCTTGGAGAAGCTGAGCCTAAGGGACCATATTTTGTTGAATCTAGGATGAATCTAGGAGACCAAATCCGAAGCATTTGTTCTTATTTTGCATTGGCTGTAGATCTCCCTCTTGGTTGCTATATTCTGAAAAATGAGTTAGAGTATTCCAAGAGTAATTCTGCATGCAGCTAATGTTCCCTTGGGTTTAATTGCCAAACCTGCTTTTTATTCCTATTAAGACTGTTTGCAGTGGTCATGGTAACTGTAGCTGTAACAGTAGTGGCAGGTGTTGCTGACAAGATTATATTGAATAGGAGGAAAATCTGGGGGTGGAATGTGAAAGGATCGTTTTGAAGATTTACATCAGTATTTCACTGCCAACTTAATCTCACTAACTGTTCTTTGTTTAACATATATATCTTATTTTACAAAGTATGTTTATCATTAAAAAGTTTTAATTCTATATTTTATAAATGGAATGAAACCAGCATAATATAATATTTTCTTAGAGTCCATATTAGAAGGTTGAATTCCTCTCCAATCTGAATCAAGTTACTGTGTTTAGGGATTTTGAAAATTCATAACGGGTGGGGGGGGAGGTAGACGAGAGAAAAATTTAAATAATTTTTTCAATTAAATAAATAAATATAAATAAATAGGATAATTTATGTGGAAAAAAAATTTTATACCAGCTTTCCACTGGGATGCACCGGTATGGCCAGTAGTCAAGTGTAGGGAAGAAACAAGAGGGGGAAAATAAAGGAGTTATTTTCCAATGGCCATCAGGGCCAGGAGTTATGTGCATTATTTAGTTTCTTAATAATATAATACAAAGACAAGGTAAACCTAATTGTTTTTGAAAAATTTTAAGGCTGAAAGAGCAAGATATTCTTTTAAAAATTTACTTCTCAAAATTATAAAATTTTCAGCTCCTTAATTTTGTAGAGGAGAAAACAGCAGTGGGACTAAGCAGCTAGTTTGTGATAGTGCCAGGACCACAACACAGGTTCTTGAGTCAGAAAACCTGCATTCTGATTCTGCTGCCCTTATACTCTATGTAACCATGAGTTTATCCTCACCTCTTTCATCAGTAAAATATAGATGATAATGGTACTTTTCTTCTGGTTGTGGTTTATGTGAGAAAATGTATGAGTTATTATTCAATAAATAATACTATTGTAGGGAATCATTTTCCCCTCCTCAGGGACTCAAAGAACTAGTTAAGGATCATTTTATTCAGTTAAGAAACTACTGAATTTATAGTTTTTGTTTCCTAAAGTGATTCCGCCTGTCTACTTTAAGAATTACAAAAAAACTTTTTTTCTAATTAAACAAATGCTTTACAATTACTTTAAAACCTGTTAGCTCTGCACTTTTTTTTTTAGTCTTAAACTTTATAACAATGTGTCCAGCAAACAGTATGAGCTTACACAAATGTTGCTTTCTCTCATATCATAAGTCTTGAAGTTTATATAACAGTCACCCAGTGTAAAAGTACTTTAGAACATGCATTTTCCTCTATCTGGGAGCTTCCTATTGCTTTAGCTTCCTGGTGAAAGGAGGGTGGCGAGGTAGAGAATGTTGATAAAAAGTCTTGGAGCAGTCACTTGCATATCAGCTCCCTCTGCCTGGATTGCCAGCTTCCTTTCTCCCCACCTTCCTGTCCTTTCCCCTTTTTATTCTTTAAGATTTAGCTCCATTGCTTATTTCTTCTGGGACACCTTTGCTGGTCCCCTTACCCAGTTGTGATAATGTCCTCGTCCCTCCACCCCGAATCCTCAGTGCTTCCTTAACACTTTGCTCTGATCTAATATTCTTTGCCACACCAGTGTTGTGATTGTTTCCTTGTCCTTCTTCCTAACAAACCTTGAAGTCAGGGAATTGATCTACTCCATCACCCAGCAAAACTCTTCATTAAAGGTGCTCAGGGGAGTTATGTTGTATCGGAAGCTTCAAGTTTGATGCATTATATTCAGAGAATGATAAGAATGTACTGTTTACCTAACCCTTTTGCGTTAAGCACACAGACCAATTGGCTACAAATACAGTCTGCTTTTAATGCCTTCACAAAGCCAACCCAGAAAAGCTACAGTAAATTAGGTATTAAAATGGAAATTATTAAAATGGAAAGAATGGCACTTTTAGAGAGACAACTGGCCCTTCTTGGTACTGTAGAATAACAGTATAGAAAATTACCGATCTGCTGTATCTGATGAGATGAATACTGAACTTCTTTATGGCTTTCTGCATGGCTTTTGAATGCTAAGGCATAGAAACCATGATTTATCATTGGCTGCTAATAGAAGAACAAAGTGAAACCATGTGACATGACATTTGTATAAACGGACACTCTTCCTAGTTAATGGATGACAGTATCTTTTCTAAGGGTGTTCTTGAACCAGAATGAAAAGAAAAAGAACTCGTAGAAGACAATTACAAGTGAATTTTGAGATTGCATTTATAATGACATACTATACTCATGGCATCAAGTAAAAAGTACTTAGGTATGAGGTCCTGAACCATGGTTTAGCCAGAAAGACGGAACACTGTGTATTTATTCAGATAGGGAGGAACTTATAAAGGCCTCTACTTTGAATGTCTGGGTTGAGCATATTCTCATTCTGTCTTTTTTCACCATTTCTTAGTTTCTCATATTGTCTTTCTCATAGTCTCCTAACTTATTCCTGAAACCCGTGTTCTTTAGATGCTGCTCAGAAGCAGCGGAGATGCTGGTGAGTAAACATGAGGAATGAGGAGTGAAGCTTGTGAAGTGGGTTGATGTCTGATATTTGGTACTCAGCGGTATAACATAGCGAAGTTGTCAGTCTCTTCATCTGGCTGACTCATAGCTTTAAAACATAACAGTAAGTCTCAGTATCATTTGAAGGGTTTATTACCTAAATTGTTGAGCTTATAAACCAAACAGCATCTTGTTTGTCATTAAAGGTCAGAACCAAATTATAAGAATTGTTTTGGTTAATATACGGTTACTTCCAGTAGTAAATCTTGAGGAAGACAGGTTTTTAAAATAAAAGATTGAGAGACTCAGTAAATTTCAGATGAGATCTTTTTGAGGGGGATTTAATTAACTCAGACACTTAGGCACCCAGTTTATTTTCACTGGGTAGCTTTCCCAGTTAGGATGTGGGATTGATCACCATCTATATTTTGTTGGCTTCCCTGCTGAAGGACTTGTAGCTGAGCAGCCTCCCTTTGAGCTGAGAAGTATTTACATTTCGGCTTTGTTATTCTGATAAGAATTTGGGGCTGTTTTATTGGTGTGACAATTAGGGGTGGTGGAAGTGGATGAAAGGAAGGATACCATTTATTTATTTATTTTTAAAGATGTGAACGGATGCCCAGAAATTGAAATTTAATATCACGGAAATCAGAAAACTTTCAGAAAGCAGCTAATTAAGAATGAAAATTGAACCCAATTTCCTTTTCTTTCATTTAAAATTACTGAGCTGGAAAAGGCCTTGAGAAGTTGTCTTGAAATATCCCCTTACCTGAGTTAGGCCATGTTTTAAATTAACTCAGAGAGGTCTCTCCTGTAATTACTTTCTTAAAGACTTGTCTGTGACATCTTTTATATAAAGTCAGTTGTCAGAAAGGAGTGATGTTTACTTTAAAAATAAAATGTCACAATTTCTGTCTTTTGGTCTGTAAGAGTCTGAAATATAACTATGGCCTGATTAGATGTATTGTTCTCTTATAGACATTTCAGATTCGTAAAGTAATAAGATGCTGTCCTTTTATTAATGGAAATTATAGTCTAGTTATGTTTGAAAAAATAAGTTTTGGGCTTTTTGGTGTTTAAAGTTAAAGTATTCTTAGAGAGGAAGTTCCAGAAAGCAAACTGCTATCATTCTATCTTTTCACACTAAGAACAAAAGCAAATGATTGTGAAGTATTTCAGTGGGTTGAACCTTAAGTCAGAGCTTGCCTTTCCCGGTGTTATAAGAAGCACTTTGTCTAGTTGCTATGGAAACAAATTTAAATTATTAAGTTGAAAGTTATGATGTAGACCTTGATTCAGATCTGCCGTGAAAAATAGATGTTGCAAACTAAGAATCTTAATGCTGTTTCTGCAATTATTTTAAGAACAAACTTTGACCTTGCACTTGCTGTGTGGTAGGTACTGTGCTAGAGACCTGGTTACACAGATGAAAATACAATGTCATCAACTCTAAGAGCTCAGATTCTCATGGGGAAATAAATAAAACAGACATGTGAATGAGAGCAGGACCGTTGGCAGACTGTCGGTGTGTGCAAGGTGTGGTGGGAATGTTGTAGAAGGGAGTTAGGGAAAGTTTGAGGTGACTTTAAGGATGTGTGGGGTTGCCTGATAGGGAGGGAGGTGGGGCGAAGATGATGTTCCTGTGAAGGAAACTCCATGAGTAGGGGCTAAGAAGTGAAGTTCTTTTAAAGCAGTTCTTTTAAATCACTACGCATCTTCTTAGACATACTGTTAGGAATTATTTGGGGGATCTTAAGCTTTTTAATTCATAAGCCTATTGAATGTAGACTTGGAATCAGCCTGCCTGGAGCCCCACTTGATGGTGTAACTAAGGTATTTAACCTCTCCAGACTTCATGAGGATTAAATAAGAGACTATCTGTGAAGGGCATGTGTCAAAGTTTGACATTTAATAAAGTCTCAGTAAATGTGAATTGCTTTTTAACAGCATCAATATTACCATTGTTCATTCTCGCTTTCTGGTAATTTTGAATGCTTTTGTAACAGTGAGGTTACTATCTAAAACATTTTCTGTGTTTGCTGGATTACAAATCTTATTTGTAGTGTTCTCTATTGACGCCTTCTGTGTTGTCAGCATTGGGCTTGGACTCAGTGTGGAGAAGGAACTATACATAGCTCCTATTCTTAGGCAGCTTCCAAAGTAGTTGAGAATGAAAATAGACAAATATAAAATAAACAAAGTGTATGCTGAACTGTACTATTTGGCTATCTGTGATCAGTATATTAATTAAAGTGGTATAGCTGCTTATGTGGCTTAGTTACTGTACTCAAGGGGTCTAGACAAGGCTTACTGGAGAACACAGGATAAAGATAGCAGTTAGGGAGAACCAAAGGAGCCGAAGACTCAGAGAAAAACAATTAAACAGAATAACCTTCCTGTGTGGTGGGCATGCCCGGTGTACGAGGAAAGCAGGTGCCCCTGTGGTGTGAGCCCAGGCTGCAGCCTGGAATCTCGCTCCTGGTCACATCCACGTGATTGAAATGCCATCATTTTGCAAAACCACATATCTGTCATTTTTCTTTTAGAATGAAGGGATTTATTATATCCTTTCCTGATAGTGGTTTTTGATTAGGTATAAAGAATGAACACTAGGCATGGAATAGGAGTTGGGCACAGTTTGGTGCTGTGAACATACTAGAAGACAGATTTTGTTTTGCTCTCCCACAAAACATTCAAAAACAAATACTGAATGACTACACCAAATGCTCTTCCAGAAACTAGGGGTAGATACAGAGATGAGAAGGAGCGTTTCTCTACCCCATAACCTTTGACTCCTATGGGCAGGTGAAAAGGTAAAGAGAGACCAATGTCATGGATGTCGCTGGAAAGGAGGGTCAGGAAGTTCAGTGGCAGTGTGGCGCAAGGCGCACTGGGAGAGGGCACAGGAAGGCTTGCTGGGGACTCTGGAAGGCACGCTTTCCTTTGTTGTCTTCTTTTTAACAATATTTTATTTTATTTTTCAATTATGGTTGACATAACAATGTTACATTAGTTTCAGGTGTACAACATAGTGATTAGACATTCATATAATTTACAAAGTGCTCACCCCAGTAAGTCTAGGACCCATCTGACACCATACATAGCTATTACAGGATTATCAACTGTATTCCCCATACTGTACCATACATCCCCGTGACTGTGTTTATATCTTGCAAATTGCACATCTTAATCCCTTTCTCTTTTCCACCTATCCCCTCTCACCTTCTTTTCGTCTAACCATCAAAATGTTCCCTTTATTCACAAGTTTATTTTGTTCATTTTTTTTTTTAGGTTCCATATGTAAGTGAAATCACATGGCATTTGTCTTTGACCCATTCCACTTAGCACAATACCCCCTAGGTCCATCTACATTGTTGCAGATGGTGAGATTTCATCCTTTTTTTTTTTTTTTTTTTTTTTTTTATGGCTGAGTAAAATTTAGTTGTTTATGTGGACTACCTCTTCTTTATCCATTCACCCTTCGATGGACTGTTAGGTTGCTTCCATTATCTTGGCTATTGTAAATAATGCTGCAGTTATTTATAGCACATATATAACACATGGATCATATGTCTTTGAATTAATGTTTTGGGTTTCTTTGGATAAATCCCCAGAATTGGGATTATTGGGTCCTTCTTTGTCTCTCGTTACAGCCTTTATTTTAAAGTCTATTTTTTTCTGGTATAAGTATTGCTTCCCCAGGTTTTTTTGTTTGTTTGTGACATGATACATCTTTTCTCATCCCTTTACTTTCAGTTTGTTTGTCTTTTGATCTAAAATGAGTCTTTCGTAGGCAGCATATGTATGGGTCTTGTTTTATTGCCTATTCAGCCATCCTGTGTCTTTTGATTAGAGCATTTAATCCATTTACATTTAAAGTAATTGTTGATAGGTGTTTAGTTATTGCCATTTTATAATTCACATTTTTGATCTTCTTAATGAAATCACTTTAGTTGGTTTGGTGGTGATAAACTCCTTTAGCGTTTTCTTGTTTGAGACTTCCTGTATTGTCTTCTGTAAGTGTCCGATTCCAGGTAGGGAAGCCCTAAGTCCTCCAGGAAGCCTTGAGTCCTCCAGGAAGCCCCGAGTCCTCGTTCCAGACACCAGCCCCCACAGCCTTTTGTTCCCACCACTGCTCTCGTCCAGGCCACAACAGCGGACTGTGGGGCTTCCATGGCTGGAACTTACACTGGGTTGAGCTGCTGTTCACTTGGCTTCAGCCAGGGCCTATGCATCCCTGAGCCCTGCATGTGAAACAGTGGTGGGGCCTGATACTGGATGCTGGGCAGGGGTAGGACCAGGTGAGTCAGAGAACATCCAGGAAATGGTAGTCTCAATAGCTATGGTTTTCCAAGTCTGTATTCCTCTCTCATAAACATCCAAGTGGTTGGAGCTTTAGACACATTTGTATCTTAAATATTTGAGTAAGATGAAATGTTAGCTTTTAGAAAAGAATACTATGAGAATGAGAGGTTGAATTTCATTATTAACTTTAGTTCATTTAACAGCCCTTGACAGAAAATTTTTGAATACATAGTAGTAATACATTAAATTATGCACAGAGAGAACTTAGAGCTGATGGGCAGCGTAATCATCTTTCTGGCTCTGTATGTTAGCCATTGAAATCCATATGTGAGAGCGGCCATGGAAGCAGATGGCTGGGCAACTTGGCTGCTTTGTAGAAGTTTGGGAGGATGTTTAAGGCCTGTACCCTGGGGTGGTTACTTCTCTCTCCTGGAATTTGAGATTCTGCATGCATTTTATTTTTATTTTTAAATGGACTAGTCAATTATCTCTGGTTCAGTTAGAGTCTGAAAAGCTGTGATTGATAATAACCTTGATGTGTGTATGTGTGTTTTAGTCAAAATAGTTTCATAACAACAATAGCGGCAACCAAACCAACAAAGAAAACCTTTTCTCCATCATCTCTACCAAGTACAGTTGCTTGATAGTTGGGACTTTTAAAGCCAAAAGTTTTAATGTCTGTCAGTTATTGGAAAAAAAACCAAAAACCATGAGCTTCTTATAATAATCTGAAAATTGTATAATCCACTTAAACTTTGTACCATATTTCTATTTTTTTAATCCATCCCTTTCTTGGCTGGTTTAAATATCAAAACTATTGGAAAAAATCATTTGCTCTTTACAGGATTTGAAACTTAACCATCTAAAGGCTCAAATATAATTTCTTCATTGTTTCTTAGCAATTCATATAAAAATACAGTATTATTTTCATACAGGAAGCTGAAAAAGCAGGCTGTTCTAAAGGAAGCACTTGTGTAGTTCCTTCCGTTCTAAACTTTAAGCCGAATGCTTTTCCTCACTCCAAGTTCAAGGGCTTAGTTTACGTGCATGAATATAAACTGAACAGCACCTGCTGCTTAGTCACAAAGGAGAATATCTTAAAGCTGCTAAGCCAACAGATGTACACAGTTTAAGCTTTTGAGATGCTCAAAGCATGTGGTAAAATATAAATTTAAAAATGAATAGTATGAAGAAAAAAAGTTTAGAAGAAAACATAAACCAGGGGGTAGAGGTTCGATACCTGAATTGTATACATTTTAATCACTATACTATCATCACTGCAGGTACTGCTACTTTGATAATTGTCCTTGAAAATGCAGAATTGTTGACATTTTTCCACAGGAGGATTTGGCATATTTTGTAGTTTTCCTTTTTTTTTTTTTTTTAATTGTTGTTGCATCTCGTTAGAAAAACAAGAGGAGAAAAAATAAACAATTCTAAATACTTCTGTTATAAAATAATTCAGCATTATCTATTGACTTCATGCAGCTGTTAACACGTTCAAATAGTTCAGGACAGTTCACTCTAAATATCTGTTTTAATATGGATAACTTGGTTATGTCATGGTAGCTTATTAAAGTTCTTCTTGACACCGACATAGGAAATGAGATAGCCAAGTCGTCTGTATTTATTTAGTGTAAATTACTGTGCTTGGTTTCCATGAAACATTGGAAGCTGTATTCATGTTAACTTCTATTAAGGCTCGAAGTTCACTAGGATATTACCTGGAAATTCCTATTTTACTAATGAATATTGTCTGGAAAAAATGTAGAAGCCCTGCTAGAAATGTCGTAGACTACTTGTATTATCAGCAGAGTTCTATGAGCTGACAGTGTGAAGAATACCAAACACAAATTCCAGCCTTTGCCAGGGAATCATATACAAGGCTCAAGATTTCCATCACAAGACGCAGATAGCATCCTATATTCTGTTACTGGAAGAAGGAAACAGTAAGGGTCAATATTGTTTGCCCTTTAATCTCAGAATCATTTTAATGATCCTTAGAGTAGGGTGTGTGTCTTATTCACTCTATTGACTTGAGACTTACTAGAAATTTCAAAATAGCATCTAGAGCTGGAGCTGGGCTCCCTCTGGAAGGACAGGGCAGGCATGTCTTCAGGAAGTGCTTGGGAGTCAGTCTAGCAGCCCTGAAGCCCTGATGGTCGAGAGCTGTGTTCCCTGGACTGGATGCAGAGGCCAGAACCAGGTGGTAGTTCCAGAGAGTAAGTTTTGACACTGGAGGGTCTTGTGGGCAAATAGGATGCTTAAAATGGGTTCTAGAAGATGCAGCAGGGAACTCTGAAGGCAGATGGGGATGCAGTTCTAGTCCCAACTCTCTCAGCAACTTGCTTTGTGATTTTGGACAAGTCACTTCACTCTTTGGACCTCTGCTTCCTCCTTTATAAAGTGAGGGTGCTGAGCCACCTGATCTCAGCGGTCCTGCCGCTCCAGCCTCCAAGCACTATAATTCGAAGAGCTTTAGCAGCATAGTGCCGTGCCTTCATCTTGTAGCAATTGCACCATGTCTCCCTAGGAGCGTAGGTTGGAATTGATCCACAAGATGCTGTCAGTCACCTTTTCTCTCTTCTCTGGGAAATGTCTTTTGTCTTTTCCTTCCTTCCCACTACCTCCACACTTGGCTGGTTCTCATCGCCCTTGTCCGGATGATTGCCTCACTCTCTTGCCTCCCACCTTCCCTGCCCCCAGTCCCCATCCTGCTCTTCATCCAAGGTAAATCCCGCCTTTCCCACTGCACCTTGTTTCATCCTGTGCTCTGAGTCTCATCTCTTTCAAATACTACTTTCATCATGAGCATTTCCTGGTTCAGAAATCATCAGCCTACTCTGTGTGGCTGTTAAGATACCCTGTAATCTTGTCCCACTCTGTCCATCTAACTTTATTTTCTGTCACTGCCCAGCATATGCTGTTGTGTAATTAGACCCGTTTTATCACTGTTGTCATGAATATTCCCTATTTTTTCCTATTCATGTAATTTGTTCATTTTTTTCTTTCATCTGGAATACTACTTTTCATAACTTATAAATTTAACAAATTGAAGATGCAGCAAAGGTAGGAAAACTGAATAAAGTTCTGCAGATTGGGGAGTGGTAGAGAGATGGCGGGGTTCCCCATGGAAGGAAGGGAAGAGTGTTTGGGAGCCAGAAGGGAAGGACAAGATGTTGACCCGCAGGGGCCTTGAGTAATAGAGAAAAGACTGCTTAACGATGCTAACGTGCATCAAATGGACTTTGCCCTCAATAAAATAGAAGCCAATCATCTCATCAGAGTGATGGGGGTTGGAGGAATGCTATGGGCTTGAAGAAAGTAGAGATTCGAGCTTGCTGTGGACATTGGGTTTGATCTTAATGAGAGACAAATGATTTACTGAGAAACATTGAGGATCCAGTTGAAATGAATTAACATGCATTTGCGATGGACTCATCTCAGTTTTCTCAATTTGTTCAGCAGTGCTTCGTTTTAGGGATGTGGATGGGGAAACCCAAGTTGGGTGTGGGCCTCACTGAAATAGCTTTAGAGCCCCTCCGCCTCCCCAGGCCTGGGTACAGTCTGGATAACAGGCAGGAGAGGCCAGGAGAGGGCAGGTTAACTCAGGAGAAGGGACAGGATGGGGCTGGCTCTGAGCCTCAGGGAGGTACCACGTCTGTTCATTTGCCCAATCTGCTGTTTTCTCTTTCTCAGTCCTCTAACACCTCCCCTCTCTCCTCACCTGACTCTTATTTCATGGTCTCGTTCTCATTCACTGAGAACATGGAAGCAGCCAGATGAGAGCATCCTCAGGCTTCCGCCAGACCCAGACCCCACCTGAGCAGACGCACCCTGTCCCAGCTTTCCCTTTCCTCACTGTGGGGGAGCTTCTCTGCTCCTCCTAGAGCGGTTCTTTTGTGTCTGGTCCCATCCCCTCATCTACTCAGGAGTGTTGCTCTCCTGATCTTTGGCTTCCTTCCACTCCATCCGTTTTCCCTGGTCAGGGCGGGTGTGGCGTCAGGGTGGAGTGGGAGTTCATTAGCACTGAGGGTCTGCCGCACTGGCACAAAGAAGCCAAGGGGTTTGACCATGAGGTAGAAGTGGGGAGAACCCACATCCGGGAACAAGGGACAGTAAAAAGGTGGTAGGATCAGTGCCGTGGAGACATCAGCAAGGTGAATGGATTGTCAGGTCGAGAACTTGAAAGAAGGTGAGCTGGAAATGCAGGAGGTGTGGTGGTCAGAGTCGGTGCAGGACATGTCCGTGATGGAGGTGTATTGTGTATTCTTGGTTTGGCGAATGATCATGGTGGTGAGTGGGTGGCGGGTGGTTGGGTGACAGTTTGAATAATATTCCAACTAGGTGACAGAGCCTGATGATATGAGATTCAAAGCTGAGGGGCTTTCGGTGGGAGGGAGGGAAAATGGTCTGGAAACCACAGTGACGAGTAGGTTGGCACCCACCACACCTCCGAGCACAGCAGCGTGAGGGCCTTGGGGGGAATCGTCTCCCCCTTTGGAAGGGCTTCGGGGGAAGCGGACGAGAGCCATTTCCTTCTCCTGCTCGTCTCTCACCATAGTCTGTTCTAGACATTGCAGCAGTGGTCGACGTGAGATAGAAATCTGCTTCTCGTTCCATCTTACTCACCATACTCCTCGTAACTTGGTCCCTCACCCTCCCTGGGGCAGGGTTGTACCGATGTCTCCTCACGGCTTTTCTGGCTGCCCCACTTGGAATGGTGCTCCTCTCACTAAGCACTGACAGCCCCTTCCCCACCTTTCTGTTTCTTCTGTGGCACATATTACCATTTGACAGCGTATGTGTTACTTATTTGATTGTCTGGGTTATTATATCTTTTAATATTTTTCACCCTCTGATTAGAACAGAACATGGCAAAAGGCAGGTATTTAATGACTATTAGTTGAATGTAGAATGGATGGATGGACAGATGGAAAGAGGGAGGGCTGGGTGAACAAACGGGTACAGGAGGCATAAAGGAGGAAACAATGTATTCACATGAGGTTGCCTCAGAATCCAGGTTCTAGGGTGGGTGTAGGATGTGATTGTTTGGTGGGAGGTTGGAGAGAATGGGAAGGTTCCTGTTGCTGAGGAAGTTTTAATTCCTGAGACACTGGGTAAGTAGAGGGAATTCTAGTTCCTCTAGTGTGATGGCAGATCACATAGAGAAGAAAGCTATAGATCAGGCCAGTCACTGAGGAATTTAGGAGGGCCTGGGTGGACAAATTAGGTGACTTAACAAAACTTGGGGGAGGAGGTGGTTAAAAAAAAAAAAGCATGTCCACAAAGAAAGTAAGTCACAGTTGTGAAGTATCGCCTCCCCTTACAGGGAATGTGAACCTCCAAATTCTCTCAGGTGCACTTAGTTAAATGTGAGCTCTTTTAGTTTAGTGGGTCTCTTGAATTTTTTTAGGATAAAAAGTGTTAGAACTAAAATGCACTAACACTGGTTTTTGAAAGGCTGTTACTCTAGCATAGGATAATAAGAATCTGGTAATAAAAATAGTTGTTATGGCTGGCTAGTTCCTTTGGATCTTTGGGGCAGAGTACTAACATTTTCTTTTCAAGTTGTCATAGGTTCAGAATAGAGAGTATGATTTATACTGATCTATCTGTGGTTGGAAACTTTAATGTCGCCAAAGTCTTCCCAATTGACATCTGAATATCTCAATTATGTTTCTGGTAAATTTATTATTTTAAAACACGCTGCCAGACCATAGTGCTTTACAAAGTTGGCAGCATGTTGCTGATGACCTAATTTATTATTCTAACTCATTGTAAGTTCTCTAAGTGTTTCAATAGACAGCTATTCATTTTAACCATTTGAAGTGCATTTTAGGTGTTCTTTATTACTTAGGATTGTTTTCCCTTAGCCCAAATCAGCACAAAATAAACGTTTATGTACTTTAACCTCCGCTTCCGACATTTATTTTATTTTTAGGCAAAGTACCTTCCAAAACATCAGGAGTGTAGTTCAGTTTTCAGTTTCCAGTGGGATTTCTTTCACCCGAGAGCTCCTTTCCAGCCCCTCTGCAGGGAGGCCTCATCCTGCCATCTTTTTGTGGGCTCTGAGCTTCGGGTCTTCTGCCTCCCACCCTCCGCTTTCAGCTGTCATTTTTCTCCTGTTCTCTGGTTTTCTCTTTTTTTCTGGTTTGCTTCAGTTCTGTTACTTTCTCTCTTTCTAGTCCCTTCAGATCAGTACTTTCTCGTTACCCTTTGGTCTCAGTTTCAATATCTCTTTCTCAGAGAGCTCTTTCTAGATTCCTTCCTTCCTACTACTACATTTGGTCCCTCTGCTGTATATTGCCTTCATTGTGTGTTCTTATCATAACTTTTTACACCTTATTGTAATTTCATGTTTCATGTCTGTGTGCCCCTGTAAATTCGTAACCTCGTGGGGCCATGTCCGCCTTGTGAATCGCTGGGTCCTCAGCACCTAGAGTCACCAGCGCTTGGCGCGCAGGACCCTTTTCACAGATGCGTGCTGGATGAGGGAAGGAATGACCGGGAGCAAGGCCAAACCCTTCCACTGCAGCTGGGGCCAGTGACCCCTTGACACAAGTTCCAAGAGGGCCAGGTCTCCCCTACCAAGAAAGTCAAGTCACTGATGTGTGTAGCTATGCCAAGTCTTTCTTCTGTGTGACAATCCCAGGAGGAGAAATTATGAAGTAAATATATATCTGTGAAATAATTTTTTTTATTAGTGTTTCCCCAAATCCCACTGCTGTGATTCTGCTAGAATCACATGCCAAATTTCTAGGTTTTTAAGGCAAAGTGCCATAAAATGAATCATATGGTATGTATATATCTGGAATATCTGGAAGTTTATACTGTTGTTAGTAAGGATAGTGATTTAGAAAAATATTGTAAACAATAATCAGTAACCCACTTTGTCCAATTCAGTGTAGTTTGACAAAGTGTATTCAGCACCTTGTATAAGTCTACAGTCTCTTATTTTAGATGGGTCCAACTGCATTTTGGAATACAGACTTTTTTGAATTTTAAAACGTTAAAATGCTACTGACTGGACTGGGTTGGCACCTCATAGTTAAACATTAATACTTCTGCCTTGAAATGTTCACATTAAATAGGATAAATGTACTATAAATAGACTAAGTCAGTTCATGTTCTGGTTTTGCCTCCACACAATTCTGGGTAGGTTGGGCTGCAGATGAATTAGGAAAAAACTTTTAGATTTGGGAGTTTGGGGGCTTTGGAATTACTAGGCAGACAGTTGTGATAGATAGACACCTTGGTTTGATGCTTACCTTCTGAACATCTCTGGAATGCCACCTGTAGCCTCAAACCACTGTTAGGCCAAGCGATGACTATTGGTTCCTTAGTAGTCCATTCTCCAGAGCTGTTGTCCTAGAATAAGCTTTGACCTCATCTGTGTAAATTCTTTGTTACTTTTATTGTCCTAAAGATAACCGATTGTACAAGCCCATGACAGTCTGGGCTGTTACCTCTCTAGCCCTTCAGTAGCCACGCCCCACTTTCCTTCTGTACAAACATTTCTTTCATTCTCTACTCCTCCTTGCCTATTGGCTGTCCCTTCTGTCTGGAATAGCCCCTTTAGCCTGCTTCCATCCTTGTATCCCTTTCTGGCTCATTTTTCAGGTTTTGAATAAGATGTCACTTTTAAGGAAGCTGTTCCACCCTAGTTCTAGACTAGACACTTCACCTTTGTATTTGGACAACACCTCATGCATCTGCTGCATTGTGATATTGTCACATCGCTAATTCTCTGGAGCAGGTTTCTCAACCTTAGCACTGTTGACATTTTTATATGCTCATCTAATGACCTGGTTTTTAATATTCTCCTTGACCTAATTGGCCTCTGGCCCTTGACCTCTGACATTGCCCTGCTTTGGCAGTTGACTTCTAGACACGGTTCTAAATAACCTGTACCAGGTTTCTCTGCCTTGGTGTTATGGACATTTGGAGCCAGATAATTCTTTGTTGTGGGGGCATCATTGTAGGGTGTTTAACATCATCTCTGGACTCGACTTGCTGGATGCCATTAGCACACACCATCCCCACCCACCACCCCAATGTGACAACCAAAAATGTCTCCAGACATTGTTAAATGTCCCATGAGGGCACAGTCACTCCTAGTTGCATTCCACTGGTCTTGAAGGAAAGCCCTTTGAGGCAGAAGCTATGCTTGTGTGTGGATCTTTATCTCTAACTTGGCACACATAGGTTTCCTTAAATGTATTGAATTAAATTGTTGAATAAGATGGAGATAAGGATACTGGGCAAGGAAGGGATGGATGGATGGACAGACAGACAGGTGAAGAGAGAGTCAGGTTAGCTCTCTCCTGACATAGGGATGAGGGAACATACAGCAAGTGCTTTCTGAGGGATCGGGCTGTGTTCTGCCTCTTGGAATGACTGCTCTTGTGCCTGGCGAGTCATCCTCCAAGGACTGCCTTCCTACCAGAGCTGCAGGCACTTGACTCTCCGGGTTGTTCAGAGGCTGCTTAGGATCCAACAGGAGGCATTTGTTAAGCACTGCATAAGTGCTGGGCACAGATATGAATCACAAGCAATCCCTGTCCCGAGATGCTCCAGCCTAGTGACAAAGTCACTGGTGGGTTTTTCTCTCTGTCCAGAAGGCTCTTTCACCCTTCCTTTCTTCCTTGCATAGTCCTGTTTCTCCTGTGCAATCTAGATTGTCTTAGGCCTTTCTGTTGTGTGGTCCCAAAACACCAATTTTTTCCCTGCATGGCATTCTTCACAATTGTAATTATATAGTTTTTACTATGTTTATTTAATGTTTCTATTCCTTGAAACAAAACAGTGGAGGAAGGGACAATGTTTGTCTTGTCCATTTATGTTTTCCTAGCTCCTGGCACAGTATTTGGCACCTTGTAGGCATTCAGTATGTAATTTATGCAGAAGTGACAGTGCCTGTGGTGAGTCCTCCAAGAAGCTGTGTTTGAGTGGAGGAGATGGTGCGTCCTTCACTGCCAGGTCCTGGACCAAAGGAGCACAGAAGCGTGGTGTCGGTTTTGGGAGTAAGATGGGGGAATAAATTGGGCTGGAAGTATCTGGGTTGACTTTATGAAAAAAAAAAAAAAAAAAAAGGAAAATATAGAAGACCAGAAAGGAAAAAAGAAAAGCTATCTATAGCCAAAATCTCAATATCAGGAGGCAGCCATTTTGGTGAATGTCAGCCTCTGCTTCTTTTTCTCTTTCCTTAAAATACAAGTTACTCCATACTTTGAAATAGTTCATGAATACAGAAAAACATAGAAAATAATGTAACTTCTATGCAATGTAGCCACATCTTAATATTGTGCTACCCTTGCTTTACATTAAAAGCTTGAAGTGATATAAAACATTGTACATACAGTTGGTGCTCTATGTTTGCCCTCCTAGGTGCCATTTCCCCATTTTCCTTCTGCAGAGAAGCCAGTGTCCCGAAATGTGTGCATGTCATTCCTGTGCATGGCTTTCTGTGTTTACGTGCGTGTGAATCTATAAACCGTGCATCAGTCTGTGGATCTTGGGCTTTGTACAGTATGCTGTCATACCGCCTATATATTTCTGCACCTTGTTTTTTCATTTAGTATTATGTATAAATGTGTCCAAGTAGACGTGTGCAGCAGTAATCCCTTCATTTTTGCTGTATGGTATTCTGGGATATATACCGTAGTGTATTCATTGCCAACAGAAGTTTTGGTTATTTCCATACTTTACTCTTAAATACCACTGGTATGTATCTTCTTGTTAACGGTTTCTCTGGAGTTCGTACCTAGAGGTAGAATTGCGGGCACACTGGCTTTGTGTGTTCATGACTTCACTGGATGTTGCCAGGTCATTCTCCAGAGTAGCTGCACAGCACTATCTGAGAGTCCCTCTTGCTCTGTGTCCTTGCCAAGGTTGGTATTGTCAAACTTCCGAATTTCTGCTGATTTGAAATAGTGTATCTCCCTGATTTTTAGTGTATTTGAGCATTATTTCTCATGCTTATATAGCTTTTTCAGTTTCCTCTTTTGTGACTTGTTTCTCTTTTATATCTTTTATATTGGATTGCTTTTCTCCTCTTATATAATTTTAGTTCTTTATATATTCTGGCTATTTATCTTTTGATATTTTACATTTCAAGTATGTTCTCCCAGTGGCTTATCTTTCTACTTTGTTTATAGTGTGCTTTGTTGTGTTCAAGTTTTACATTTTAATCAAGTCAAGTTTATTAGTCTGTTCATTTATGGCTGTTGCTTTTTATATCACGATTAATAAATTCCTCCATACTCTTGAGTACTTGCGGTTATGAAGAGATCCTATCATATTTTTTCCTAAAAGTTTGTCCTGCTCTTCAGTATAAGTCTAATTCACATGGAATTTATTTGCATGGGTATGAGATAGGGAATAATTTTCCATGTGAATAAACTAGCTGCACAAGCCAGTATTTCTAATGCATTTTGTCCATCTTCTTTCCAGTGATTCATATTGTCACTTTGTATTTGGATTGCTGAGAATGTGCGGGCTCTGCTCCTTTGGTCTGTAATATATTCTTATGTCACTTCTACACTGGCTTAATTACTGTGGCTTTATAGGTTTATCTATAATGCAAGGCCTGTGGCAAGAACCTTGAATAAATAGATTGTTATGGTTGGAACTTAGGGTCTGGCATTATAATAGTGGGTGGCTGCATTAGGGAAATGGATGAATGTGCTGTCTTGGAGGGTTTTGAGGAGCGCTTTGAGGACACAGATCTGCCTGTGGAACACAGTGAGTCACTAGATGCTGGTGGGGCAAGCAGTAGGGACTGGGCTGTGATCTTTTAGCAGCAACTGATGGTTTTTTCAAAGGGGACTAAGAATGTCAAAGTATTATTTGCAAATTCCCCTCAAACTTGTATATATGACTTATGTTTTTTCCTGGAGTCCTTTCTATAACTTTTCCTTAAAATATTACCTTCTTAAAACCCCACCAGATGTTTCAAACATGTATTACATGACAAAGCCTTTAGAAACTGGATATTATGAGCATTCATTGCTTTGGTGTTGTAGCCTTCATTTGAAAACTGGTTCTTAGCATTGCCACTTACTTTTTTAGTGGCATTTTTTTAAGCTTTAAGTTTCCTTTTTTTTCTTTTCTACTTTGTACTGAATTGAATCAGAAAAAATAAATGACTGCTATTTTTAAATGCTATTATTCTTTTGAAGAAAAGCTTCAATTTAAAATGTTTGTCTGAAGTGCAAGAGGTTTCTGTCAACAGCTTGCTTCTATTGGGAATGACTAACATGACCATTTTTGATTTTAGCGAACAAGAGTGATGTCACGATGCTCCAAATGTATGTCGTGTCTTCCTTATTTTGGTGGTATTTGAACTCTAATTAAGTATAGAACTGAGGCAGTAAGAATCAAATAACTTAGATCAAATTGACAGTATTACCAGTCATTAAGCCCTTATGAAACCTCCGGTGCCTCTGTGATGAAAAACAACTATTAAAAGAAATGCAGAAGGTAGGGAGGCTATATATTTTTTCAATTGGAAATGCCTTTATTCTCTTCGCATGCTATGAATGTATAAACAGTTGACAGAATATCAAAGGGTGTAGAGTAGCACTACCCAATAGAACTCCGTGCAGTGATGCAGATGTTCTGTTCTGCGTTGCCAGTACAGTAGCCTTTAAGCATGTGTGCCTGTTTGCACTTGAAATGTGACTAGTGTGATTGCAGAACAAAGTTGTAAATTTAATTAAGTGAATTTATTTAATTTTAATTAACTTAGACACATGTGGCTGGTGGCTACCGTACAGGACACTCAGAGCGGTAGCCAGTTTGGAGTGTAATCTTCCATGTCTGTGCCTGTGTATCTGTTGGCCTTTCTGTATCTGCCCCGGGCCCATTTCTTTTCTCTGTCTCCTACCTGTCTCTTTTCCTCTCACTTTCTTTCTTTGGCATTAGCCTGCCTTGCACATACTCTTGCTGCTTGCCCTTGTCCACTAGCCTACCTGTCCCAATCCTTCTCTTGCACTCTGTGTGTGTTATATACACACATAATCCATTCTGTTCAGTAGCCAAGTTTTTCTACTTAATTATGTGTCATGGACATTTTTCCTTTTCAGTACATATATATAGGTCTCTCTGCTTTTTTTTCCCTCTCCCAATTATAGCATAATTTTAGTGGAATGAATGTACCAATATTTAACCTACTTTGGGGCATTAGGTTCTTTTCAGTTTGTTTTGTAAATATTTTTAAAGCAACTACACTTTTTCCTATTATATTGTTTCCTGTGTGTTCTTTGAGTACTTATCTGTTGGACATGGGGTTGGGTTATTCAAAACCACGAATCTGTCTTGTGTTCTTTGGAATTCTGTTAGTACCTCAAATAAAGACCCTTCTGAATCACTTTCCTATAGCCTCAAGGCCCAGGTTAAGGTTGGCAGCCTTTAATAGTGTGGTGTGCAAGGACAAAGAGACTGGAATGCCACCCCAGCGTGAATGTCCACCTGCTGCTGCCCAGCCAGGTGAGCTGGCTGGGTGCAGTGGCCTCTGCCGTTCTTGGTTCCTCCGTGGCAGCACCAGGCGCGCCCTCTGCCCGGCCCCTCCAGAAAGGCCATATTTGGTTTACAGTCAGAATTCCATTGGAGGTTGACATTTGGGGCTCCAGGTCTCTGCTGGATTTGAATGAAAATCTTAATTCTGACCCCAGGTTCAATGGCAGTCCTGTTCTAGCAGAGGGAATAGTCGTATCAGCCAGAGGGGCTGCGTGGGGACTGCAGAGAGGCCGAGGGCGGTAGCAGGAGCGCGAGAGGGTCAGCAGGATCGGCAGGATCTCTCTGGCTCATGCCTCGCTTCTGGCCAGTTGGCAGGATTTTTGCCATTTATCCAAGAACTTTCTAAAAATATTCCATTGCCACACATCTGACAAAAACCCTTAAGTCTTTAAAAAGTAATTTGCTTAATGGAATTCCATGTAATGGTTGCTGTTCTTATTTGGCAAGCGGATTTTCATGCACTAAATCTGGTTTTGAAGGGTGATAATATGCTGAGGTCATTTCCAAGTGATGTTCCAAGTGGTGATTAAAGATTTTTAATTTTTATCTGAAAAATATTTTTCTGAAGGACATTGGTGTATTTATAGGAAATAATTAAAATAATGCTGCTTGAAAAACAAAGGGGTTGCGGAACGCAGAAATCTGAGCTGCCTTCCCCTTCATTAGTTTAGTCATTTCCAGTTCAGAAACTGTAACCCTAAATAGTTACTTTCAAAAATTTAAAATCCTGAATGTCTCTGGCAACTTTAAGAAAAAGCTAAGAGATAACAATGTAATAAGGAATAGAAGGTACACAGAGCTTTCATTTTACTGAATGTACTAAAAAAAAAAAACAAACTCAAATTTGGAAATTTCTATAATCCACTGGAATTAATTTGTGTACCTAGTTTTAAGAAGTGACTATAGGAACGATACCTGTTCTTTAAAATTTAGAATTGTTTTTATTTTCTTTCAGAAAGGCTTAGTTTGTACACATAGCCATGTTATGTTGCCAAATATCTAGAAATCCAAAGCCTATAAAAATCCTAACTACTGGAGAAAACAATACAAAACATAGATACTGATTTGAAGCTCTGTTACTTTTAGAGCTAGCCTGTATTATGCCTGTGTCAGAGAAACTTTTAAACCCCATTATCATTTATTCACCAGAATATTTTTGTCTGTGTGTCAGAACAGTTGGTAGGAATAAAATTTTTTCATTTGGAAGTTCGAAGTATAATTAGGAAGTCAAGACAAGCTCGAAGTGACATTTAGCATGAGGTTTTTACAAAATTTAGATGATAATTGCAATACTTTTTATGTCATTTCACGTAATAGGGAACCAGGAATGTGGTAGACAAAATAACGCTAAGTACTGACATTTATTGACTACTTACTATGTGCCGGGAGTTCTGCTGGGCACCTCACATCTAATATTTCTTCAGTCCTCCCTTTAATTCTGTGAAGTAAGTACCTTTGTCACCCCCATTTTTAACTAAAGATTCTGTGGCTTTGAAAGTTTAAGTGGCTTACCCACCAACTAGAACATTTCAGAGCTGGAATTTGAACCCAAGCAGCCTGAAAAACAGAGGAGAAAGCTTTGACCACTACAAGTCTTAACACAACAAGGTCTCTTGAAATGTGGCCTAAATACTATGCCAGTCGGGTGAGTGCATCAACCAGGAAACAACCATAACGGAAAACGGAGCCAGTGAGCAATTACTGAATGCCTCTCAGAGCCAAGCATCATTCATTCTAAGCGCCTGACTTATACTGTCTCATTTAATTTGCACCCTGCAAGGGAGGTCATATTTATACCCATTTTACAAAGAGGCTTAGGAGGTTGAACGACTTGCCCACAGTCATGCTTCCTGTAACTTGTAGAACTGGGATAGTGCGGAGTAATAGATCAGCATCAATTTAAGAAGGGTTTTTTATTAGTTTATTATAAGGATTTTCCTAGTTCTGTTCAGTTCAATGTTTTAATCATTGACTAAGATGAATACACAAAAGGTAAACAAGTTGCATGTGGCTCAAAGATGAGAGAGAGTGTATAGAGTGGAGGATGGATCAACATTCAAAAAGATCTTTTAATTCTCTTCCTTTTTACACATGAGTAATACATTCACATGTTCAAAGATAACGATAAAACAGTACTAAAATCCACTCTCACCTCTGCCAGCACCTACTCCATCACATCGTCCCACTCACACAGTCGGGTACTACTCTGTTACTTTCCTGTATGTTCATCCAGTTTCATTTTAGCAAAAAAACTAATATTTATATTTTCATTCTCTTTTTCTGATAAACTGTTTCATTAGCAATAAGTCAGATATCTTTCTGTATCACTATTACACAAAGAGCTTTCTCATTCTTGTAACTGCATAGTATTGTTTGGATGTACAGTAATTTAACCTATCTCCTGTTTTTTTCTTTTTCTTTTCAGGATTGTAAAAAAGTTTCTGTGAAACTCTGGGTTTGTTTTCATTAATTAATTAATTTTTTTATGGTGACATTGGTTAATGAAACCCAGTAAGTTTCAACTGAACATTTTAACAGTACCTATCTCCTGTTTCTTAGATTTTTTTTCTATTACCATTGACAAACAATATTAATTCCTTGTATACAACATAGTGATTTAAATATTTATATATCTTACAAAGGGATCACCACAATAAGTCTAATGCCCATCTGACACCATACATAGTTATCACAGTATATTGAATATATTCTCTGTGCTATATTTTACATCCCATGACTGTTCTTATAACTGGCAATTTGTACATCTGAATCCCTTCTCCTTTTCCACTCATCACCCTAACTCCCCTCCTATCTGACAGTCATCAATTTGTTGTCTGCATCTATGAGTCTGTTTCTGTTTTGTTCATTTATTGTGTTTATTAGGTTCTACATAAGTGAAATAATATGGCATTTGTCTCTCTGTTTGACTTATTTCCCTTAGCATAATTCCCTCTAGGTCCAACCATGTTGCCTCAAATGGTCAGATTTCATTCTTCTTTTTAGCTGAATAATATTTCATTGTATATATGTACCACTTCTTTATACATTTATCTATTGATGGACACTTAGTTTGCTTCCATATATTGGCTATTGTAAGTAATGCAGCAGTGAACATAGCATATATCTTTTCAAATTTGTGTTTTGGATTTCTTCAGATAAATACCCAGAAGTGAAACTTCTGGATCATATGCTTGTTCTATTTTTAAGTTTTTGAGGAACCTCCATACTGTTTTCCATAGTGGCTGTACCAATTTGCAGTCCCACCAACAGTGCATGAGGGTTCCCTTTTCTCCACATCTTTGCCAACACTTGTTGTTTGTTGATTTATTGGTGATGGCCATTCTAATAGGTGTGAGGTGATATCCCACTGGTTTTCATTTGATGATTAGTGATGTTTACCATCTTTTCATGTGTCTGTTGGCCATTTGTATGCCTTTTTTGGAGAAATGGCTATTCAGGACCTCTGTTCATTTTTTATTGGATTGTTTGGGGGTTTTAGTGTTAAACTGTATGAGTTCTTTGGATATTTTGGATTGTATCATTGACAAATATCTTTTCCCATTCAGTAGATTGTCTTTTCAGTTTGTTGATGGTTTCCTTGCTGTACAAACTTTAGTTAGATGTAGTCTCATTTGTTTATTTTTTTCTTTGTTTCCCCTGCCCAAGGAGCTATATCAAAAATAGATATTGCTATGAATAGTGTCAGAGAATTTACTCCTTGTGTTTCCTTCTAGGAGTTTTATGGTTTAAGGTCTTACATTTAGGTATTTAATCCATTTTGAGGTTGTTCTTGTACATGGTGTAAAAAAGTGATCTTGTTTAACTTTCTGCATGTATCTGTTCAGTTTTCCCAACAGCATTTATTGAAGAGACTGTCTTTACTCCCATTGTATATTCTTGCCTCCTCTGTCATAGATTAATTGACCATATAGATGTGTGTTTATTTCTGGAATCTCTATTCTGATCTATCTGTCTTTTTTTTTAATGCCAGTACCATGGTGTTATGATTACTATAGCCTTGTATATATATAATTCATTATTAGGTAGCATGATACCTCTAACTTTGTTCTTCTTTCTCAAGATTGTTTTGGCTTTTCAGGACCTTTGTGTTTTCATATATGTATTAGGATTATATGTTCTACTTCTTTGAAAAATGCCCTTGGCATTTTGATAGAAATTGCATTGAGTCTGTAGATTCCTTTGGGTAGTATGGACATTGTAGCAATGTTAATTCTTCCTATCCATGAGCATGATCTGTCCTTCCATTATTTATATCCTCAGTTTCTTTCTTCAGTGTCTTGTACTTCGGTGGTATGTTCCTTCTCCCCCACTTTGCTGAGAGTTTTTATCTTAAATGGATGTTGAATTTTGTCAAATGCTTTTTCTGCATCTTTTGATATGATCATATGATTTTTATCCTTCATTTTGTTTATGTGCCGTATTATGTTACTTGATCTGTGGCTACTAAACCAGCCGGTATCCTGATTAAATCCCACGTGATCATATGTATGATCTTTTTAATGTATTGATGAATTTAGTTTGCTAATATTTCGTTGAGTATTATTGTCTGGTTTTGGTACCAGAGTAATGCTGGCCTTGTAAAATAAGTTTAAGAGCCTTCTCTCTTCTTCAGTTTCCCTCATCTGTAATAGTTTGAGGATAGGTTTTAATTCTTCGAATGTTTTGTAAAATTCACCTGTGAAGCCATTTGGTTCAGGACTTCTGTTTTGGGGGAACTTTTTCAATTACTGATTACATTTTATTAGTAGTTATCAGTCTGTTTTTATATTTTTGTTTCTTCTCGATCTCAAAATATCGTATGTTTCTAGAAATTTATTAATTTCTTTTCAGATTCAATTTGTTGACATATAATTGTACATATTATTTCTTTCATTTCTTTTACTCACTTTGTGCTTTGTTCTTCTCTTTCTACTTCTTCTAGGTGTAAGGCTAGATTCTTTATTTGAGATTTTTCTTGTTTCTTGAGATAGACCTGTATTGCTATGAATTTTCCTCTTAGAACTGGTTTGACTTTGTCCAATAGATTTTTGGGTTGTTGTGTTTTTACTTTCGTTCATGTCGAGGTACTATTTGATTTCTTTCTCAATCTCATTAACCCATTCACTGTTTAGTGTCATGTTATTTAGCCTCCACATGTTTGTGTTTTTCAGTTTTTTCTTGTAATTGATTTTAGTTTTATACCATTATGATTGGAGAAGATGTTTGATATGATTTCAGTCTTCTTAAATTTATTGAGACTTGTTTTGTGGTCTAACATGTCCATCCTGGAAAATATTCCACGTTCATTTGAAAGGAAGGTATATTCTAAAAATATTGATTATATCAATTTGGCCTAATGTGTCACTTATGGCCACTGTTTCCTTGCTGATTTTCTGTCTGGATGATCTAGCCATTGATGTCAGTGAGCTGTTAAGTTCCCTGCTGTGACAATATTACTGTTGATTTCTCCCATTATGTCCACCAGGGTTTGTTTTATATATTTAGGTGCTCTTATGTTGGGTGTATAAGTATTTACAAGAGTTATATCCTCTTGTTGGATTGTGCTCTTTATCATTATGAAATGCCCTTCTTTATCTCATTATAGCCCCTGTTTTAGAGTCTGTATTGTCTGATGTAGGTATTGCTACCCTAGCTTTTTTTGTTTCATTTGCATAACATATCTTTTTCATCTCTATACTTTTAGTCTGTAGGTTTCTATCTCAAATGGGTCTCTTGTAGGTAGCATATGCCAAGGTCTTATTTTTTAATCCATTCAGCCTCCCTGTGTCTTTTGATTAAAGTATTCAGTCCTTTTACATTTAAAGAAATTGTTGAGAAATATGTAATTATTACCATTTTATTGTTTTCTGATTGTTTTTCTAGTTCTCTGTTTCCTATATTCATCTTTTATATGTTGATGACTTTCTATAATGTTGTTATGTTTGGATTCTTTTCTCCTTATTTGTTTTATATATTTTGTAGTTTCTTGGTTTCTGGTTAAAAAATATATATATATATATATATATATATATATATATATATATATATATATATATATAATATTATATATATTTACACACACACACACACACACACACACACATACACCAAGCTGTGTTTATAGCAGTCTATTTTAAGTTGATGATTTTGTTGTTAGAATTCATTCTAAAATTACTACAATTTTTACTCATTCTCTCCATGTTTATGTTATTGTCATTATCGTTTGCTTCTTTTGTGTGTATTCTTATGTCTATCCCTTAATTGTTGTAATTACATGTAATGTTTCTATTGTTGTGTTTTAACCTTTGTAACTAGCTTTGTAGTGGTTGAGCCACTGCTTTTACTTTTTGCCTGAGTCAGTGACAATTTATTTTTTTTTCCTATATTATTCATATTTTTTATCTTGTCTACTTAAAGAAGTCCTTTTAACATTTTTTATGGTGCTGGTTTAATGGTGATGACCTCCTTTAGCTTTTTCTTATCTGGGAAACTCTTTATCTCTCCTTTGATTCTAAGTGAAAACCTTGCCGGTTAGAGTAATCTTAGTCGTCATGGGTCCTTACTTTTCATTACTTTTGAGTATTTCATGCCAATCCCTTTCGACCTGCAGTGTTTCTGTTGAGAAATCAGCTGATAGTCTATGGGAGCTCCTTCATACATAACTCTCTTCTTTTGCTACTTTTAAGATTCTCTGTCTTTCATCTTTGACATTTTTTATTATTTATTTATTTAAACACTTTAATTTTAAATGTTCCCTCTCCCCTCTCCCCCCACCCCTCTGATAACCACTAGTCCATTGCATCTTTGATATTTTAATTATGATGTGTCTTGGCATGGGCCTCTTTGAGTTCATCTTGTTTGGGATTCTCTGTGCTTCCCGGGCTTGTATGTCTATTTCCTTTGCCAGGTTAGGGAGGTTTTTTATTATTATTTCTTTAAATAGGTTTTCAATTCCTTTATATCTCTTCTCTTTCTGGTATCCCAATGATATGAACATTGGCAATGCTTGATGTTGTCCCAGAGGTCCCTTAAACTATCCTCATTTTTAAGAATTCTTTCATTTTGCTATTCCAATTAGGTGTTTTCTGCTGCATTACATTCCAGATTGCTGGTTTGATTCACTGCTTTATTCAGTCTGCTGTTGAGTCCCTCTAATGTATCCTTCACTGTAGTCTTCATTTCTGACTCGCCCTTTTTATGGTTTCTGTCTCTTTTTTGAGGTTCTCACTGAGTTTATCTATTCTTCCTCTAACTTCATTGAGCATCCTTATAACAGTATTTTGAACTCTGTGTCTGGTGGATTGCTTGTCTCCATTTCATTTAGTTCTTTTTCTGGAGTTTTGTCCTGTTCTTTCATTTGGTACATGTTGCTTTGTCTCGTTATTTTGGCTGACTCCCTGTGTTTGTTTCTGTATATTAGTTAGATCTGCTACATTTCCTAGTCTTGGCAGAGTGGTGTATGTTAGATGTTCTGTGAGGCACAGTCTCCCTGTTCACCTGAACCTGGGTACTCCAGGGTTGTCCTTTGTTTGGTCATGTGTTGTAGTTGATCCTTGATTGCTGTTGGCATGTCACTTCAGGCTGCTGGCTGTGAGAACTAGCTGTGACAACAGCAGACAAGTTGTTGTAGGAGGGATAATGACCCCACAGAGCAGGAGGTTCTTTAGTAGGGCTCTGTGCTCACCGAGCCTGCCCTTTGGGGCTGTTATTTGTTGAGCTGGATAGGTGGTGATCTGGTGTAGTCTGAAGCTGGTCACTGGATGTGTTGATTCTGGAGCGTCTTGAGAGTTTAAGGTCAGCCACTGCTTATGTTGGGCTTGGGGGCACCTGGTAGGAACTACAAAGTGGTTTGTGGTTGGTTGCCCTTTGTGCCAGGATTGGAGGCACTTGGGAGAGGCTATGCTGTAAACAGAGGCCAGCTGCCACTAGTGGCCAGGCTTGGGACCCTTTGGTGAACACCATGATGTGAGCTAAGGCTAGCTGCCACTTTTGCTGGCATGTAGCAGCTTAGTTAAAGGTATGTTTGAAGCCAGCACCAACCACCACTTATCAGGCTTGGGACTGCCTGATAGGAGTTACAGTGCAAGTTGAGAGTGGTTCCTGCTTGTGCCTGGCAAATGGTATAGGCCATGCTGAGGCCAGCCACTACTTGTTTGGTGTCTCTGGACCTTGCAGAGATTTGGGGCAAATCCACAGCATGAGCCGAGGAATCTGCTTATATGGGAGAGCCACGAGCAGAGTCTTGTGCTGGTCTGGTGAGTTGGGTGGGGTGGAGTCTCAGGGAGTCTCTAGTACAGGGTGAACAGTGTGAGCCAGTTAATGGAGAGAGCACATTTCGTGTCTGCTTGTTCCTGCTGGTTTGGTGGCAGGAGCACTCAATAAAGGAACAATGGTGCTTGCCAACACATCCATCCTATAGAGAGCTACCCTGACCCCTGCCCCTCCAGTCCTTACACTGAAGTCAGTGAATTTAGTTCCTGGTGCCCCTCGAGCTGTTGCCTTTGAATTGGCACCCAGAGCGAGTTGAGTCTGTGAGCAAGCAAGTCCGTTTGTGGGCTTCTTAATAACAGTGTCTTGGCTTCCAGCCTTATGTCTCATCTGGACTCATTCCTCAGTGGTTTTCACAGCCAGATATTATAGGACTCTTTTTTATGGTGCTGGTGTCCCAGTTCTGGGGGAGTTTGGTGTGAGGCTGGGACCCTTACTCCTCAGAGGGACCTCTGCAGCTGAGATATCCCTCCAATTTTTAATCACCACACCATGGGTATGGACCTGCTCACTTTCCTACTAGTCTCAATGGGGCTGCTTTATATCCTTAGTTACAGGACTTCTATTCAGCTAGACTTCAGGTGGTTCTCAGTAATTGTTGTTTTATAATTCAGTTGTAATTTTGATGTTGTGGGAGTTGGTGAACATAGAGTATTCCTACTCCACCTTTTTGACCAAAAGTGTCTCCTGCTTTCTTGGGTATTCATGCAGAGTTTCATTTTAGCAAAAAGTGAATGTGTTGATATTCTTTCTCTCTTCTACTCATTCACTGTTTTACTTAGCGATAAATCAGGTATCTTTTCATATCACTATTATCCGGAGAGCTTCCTCATTCTTAAGATTAATAGTTAATTCATGTCTTGATTATGACTGGCATTGTTACTAGGTGTTTGCTATTAAAAATTATGCTGTAATGAATAATCTCATGCAATATCATTGTTTTAAATTTAATTTTAATGCATATGTGGTAACAGTCACTGTTTTCGACGTGTAATTGTTTGACAAATACAGAGCTGTGTAATCACAGCCACAGTCAAGATACGGAACAGCTCTATCACCCCCAGGTTCTTTTGTCTTCACCTTTGTTATCAACCCGCCTCCCCCCAGCAGCCACTGATCTGACCTATGTACTTATAGCTTTGGCTTTGCCACAGTTGCCATGTACTGAAAGCTCTTTTCAGGATGGCTGCTTTTGCTTAGCATAATGAGTTTGAGATTCTGCCATATTGTTGCATGTAACTCATCCCTATTATTGCTCAGTAGTGTTCTATTGTATGGATGCACTAGTCTTTTATTTCATTCAGATTGAAACACATCTGGGTTGTTTCCAGTTGGGGGCAATTATGAATAAAGTTGCTGTAAACATTCAAACAGAACCTACATTTTTTTAAAAAGCAGCGTTATTGAGGCATCATTTACATACCATAGGATTCACTCATTTTAAAGTATAAAATTCAGCGATTTTTAATAAATTTGCAAGAGTTAGGCAATCATAACTACAGTCTAATTTTTCAGTATTTCCATCACTCCCAAAAGAAACCTTGTTCCCATTTCTGTTATTTCTGTTTCCACCCTTAACCTCAGAAATCGTGAATCTGTTTTCTGCTTTTTAGATTTGCTCCTTTTGTGGAAATTTCATATAAATGGAATCATACAATATGTCTTTGGCATCTGGTTTCTTTTACTTAGCATAATGTTTTTCAGTTTTGTCCATGATGTATCAGTTATTTCTTTCCTGTCTTTTGCTGAATAATATTCCTTTGGATATACCAGATTTTGTTAATCCATTCACTTGGTTGATGGACATTTAAGTGGTTTACAGTTTTGGGCTATATAATGCTGCTGTTATGAACGTTTGTTTACAAGTCTTTGCGTGTATATATGTTGCAATCTTGGATACATATCTAGAAGTGGAACTGCTTGATCATATGGTAAAATTACATTGAACACATAAGAAAATACCAAACTATTCAAAAATATCTTTTTTCTCATTGTCACCAGCACTGTATGATAGTTTCTATTTCCCCACACCCTTTCCAATACTTTGTCTTTTTTTGTTATGGCCATTCTCATGAGCGTAAAGTAGTATCTCACTGTGGCTTTAATTGCATTTCCATAATGACTGATGATACTGGGCATCACACACATAAAGTAATATTCCACCTCAAAAAGACAAATGACCCAATTTTAAAATGGACATTTCTTCAAAGAAAATATATAAGTGGCAAATAAGTACATAAAGAGATGCTCAGCATCATCAGTCATTAGGGAAATGCAAATCTTAACTACATTGAGATGCTTCTTCATAGCCAATAGGATAGCTATGATTGTTTTGTAAAGGAGGATTTGAAAAATTGAAACCCTTGTATTTTGCTGCTGAGACTGTAAAATGATGCAGCCACTGTAGACAGCAGTTAGGTAGTTTCTCTAATAGATAAGCACAGATAGTGTGACCCACTCATTGCACTTCTATGTATATACCCAAGGTAATTAAAAACGTGTTACACAAAAACTTCTACATCAATGTTTATAGCAAATTATTCATAGTAGCCAAGAAGTATAACCAATTCAGAGTTCATCAGCTGAAGAATGGGTAAACAAAACATAAATCCATACGATGGAATATTATTCAGCTATAAAAAGGAAGGGAATACTTATACAACATGAATGAATCTTGAAAACATTATGTTGAGTGAGAGGAGCTATACACAAAAAGACACATATTGTATGATTCTGTTGATATGAAATGTATAGAAATAGGCAAATCTATAGAGATAGGAAGTAGATTAGTGATTGCCAGGAACTGGGAGAGAGAGAATAGGAAATGACTACTGATATGTACGGAATTTCTTTAGTTGTGATGTAGACATTCTGGAATTAGACAGTGATGGTTGCACATTCTGGATATACTAAAAAATATTGAATTGTGCAATTTAAAATGGTGAATTTTATCACATATGAATTATATCTGAACAACAACAACTTATCCATAACTATCGGATAAGATCAATAAAATTTTCACTGTTGATTGAAATTTCTCTTTTATGATATATGCTAAAGTGTATTTAATACAGAGAATTCACAGGTATTTTTAAGGACTATGCTAAAATGAAAATAGATTATTTCATATTTAATTAATGGTTTTAGAAGTTTATTTACAGTTGTACTGTCAACTAGAGTGCTGTTGTAAAACTCTGAAGGTGAACTTTCATTTGGTTTGTACTTTGAACTATTGTCGCCAAGTACAATATTAAGACATTTCCCTAAAGTTAGATAGTAATGAAGTAATATCTAAGTAGTAATTTGTATTAGTGGACTCCAGAAAACTGAAACAGATCTAAATTTCCAATTTGGGGTGTCCTTGGCATCAATATAAATCTTTAAAGTGTGTTGAGGTAGAACCTCTCTTATCTATCCTCCACTTGTTCAGATTGCTGGATTACCAGCCCTCTCCAAGTCCTTTGTCCCGGGACATACTGAAAGGTCATGGCTAGGGAGTGACACAAAAGTCTATTGATGCATCTGTCCTCTCTAAGTTGTGTGCTAACCAAAAATCAGCTGTGTTTATACCTACATCTGTTTATGCCAATAGTAGTAGCAGTGATCCTAATTATGTAGTTTAAATATTATGTATACTGGTGAAATATGAGTGCAAAAAAAAGTTAAATGCTTGGAAACACAAAGGCATGATAGTTAATACTGATGAATCAGGTCTGGACAAGAAACTAAAATAATTGGGTTAAAAATTGTAAAAATGTAGATGTGATTGAGTTCCACTTTAAAGAAACGGAAACTGGAAATCATTGACAATGGTGGTTTATGCTGGAGAGCAGACACATCTGGAAAGAGATCTTGACCCTATTTTGGAAGACTGGCAAACAAATGGACATTTATGTATCTAAAAGAAAATGTTTGAAGAATTATGTGTATCATTCTTAATGACTTCTCTTTTAACTGAGTTTTTCACTTTTCCAACTAACTAGCTGGCATGGTGGCCTCAGACAAGGTTTCTCCTCTGGTTAATTAGGAACCAAAGAACTGGATTACAAGTTAGGAGACTCATGGTTCCAGCTCTGCTACTTATAACTAGTCATGCTATCTTGGACAAGTGTATTAAGCTTTTATTTTTTTTTTTTCACATATTTTGCATTTCTTTTGAATTGAACAATATTTTTATTTAAATTTAAATTCTAGTGATTTCTAATATCAAGGAAAGAGCTAAAAAAACAAAACAATTTCTCTCTTTTTAGTATTCCGTTTTCTCTTTTCCTCTTTTTTTCTTTGTCCCTTTCTCCTTCCTCCCTGCGTTACAGAACTTGGAAATAGGAATATGATATAATTTTTATCTGTTAAATAAAACATTTGTTTAATCTATTTACAGATATTTACTTCTCAACATTTAAAACAGAACTTATTTCTAGTTCAACAAAATTAGTTTGTTTTTAACCCAGTATTTGCTAAATATGGAAATCATCTTATCTTAAAATGAATCCTCCAATCAATTCTTATTCTCTGAGACTCATTCATTTTGAATAAACTTGGAAAATACAATTGTTCAAGCTAAAAAGACATGGGTTTTGACCATTTTACTTGGAGAACAAATAAAACTTTTTAGTTATTTATGTCTTTTTATATGGTAATTTAAAAGCCACATATGTTTTAAACTTTTGCTGATTCACATTTTATTTATAGAAGCATCACAATATTTGAGAAATATTATTTACTTAATTATTAGTTATAGTACCAAAGAATGCATCATTTTAGAGAGTGCTAAGTATAAAATTTGCTCCATTTTATGTTCATTTGAAACAAATCTACAGTGAACAAGTTAAAAAATCATCACATTGGGATTTTAAGGGCTGTAGCAGCCACTTCAAGCATAGAACAGTTATGTAACTTTTTCTATACAGTGTATTGTAAGTATTCAGTGTATTTACAGTACATTTTTGCCATGTATTTAATGACTATACATAAAAATCCAGCTGCTACAAATAAAAACCCTGCTTGAAATTGTTTACTTGTAACCTGATGTCAAAAACATGTTTTTTGTATTCAATATGTCTGTGACTGTAGATTTCATTTTCCAGTCTGGAGTTAAATTCCAGTTCCACTCTCAGAGTTTGCTAAAACGAAACAATGAGAGAATGTTTCCTTCATCTGTCACGAAGCAAGCGTGTTCTGCTAGCTCTCCTATTAAGCACTGATGTTGTGTTATAATTGCCTCCCTGACAAGGTCTTTACCTCTGGGAGATGCGGGGGTATAATTGAGTCATCATTGGAACCCCAGTGCCCATCACAGTGCCCAGTGCTCTGGGCCTTGAGTGTGGGTGTTAAAGAATTATACAGATGGATCTTTCCACAGCCTCATCTCCCTCTTCCTCAGAATTCTCTCCTTCACCAACAATTTCTGTTTCTCCCAATTATTTGCTCCAACTTACTTGTATTTCGGCTCATAAAGGTTGTATTACCGTAAAAGAATACGAGCTCTGGAGTTGGGAATCCTGGATTTGATGCTAGTCTCTCAAATTTGTTTCTTTTTTTTCAAGCCTTAGTTTTCACATCTGTGAAATGAGAATAATACCTGCCCACAGATAGCTCAGTAGGGCAAAATTAAGGAAAACATAAAACAGACTTCATGCCAAGCTGAGTTGAAATGTAGTCAGTATTATTCCCTTCTTTTCATTTGTCATACTCATTTTTTAAGTTAGGTAACTGGATCCCTGAATGGTTAAGTGACTTGCCAAAAATGAAATCTCTCTCTCTCCAGCCACATCCTTTTCTTAGCCCTCAGAGGGGTCCTGTCGTTTCTCAAAGTGAACATTCATCTTCCTCACTACTCATCCCAGCCTTTCCAACTACGCCAATTGAAAAACCTCAGTCACCCGAAATTCTTATTCTCCTTTACCTTTCAAATGAGCCAGTCATCAAGACTTTAAGAGGAAATCTTAAATATTATTTGAATTTATACCTTTTTCTGCATTTCCACCATCTTAACTTAGACCCTCAGCATTTTAGCATGAGATTTTTATCAGTAACCTGCCTCTCTGCCAAAATCTTTCTAAAATACCAATCTGATCATAACAGTTTTTTAGAGTCCACATTCCTTCACAGTTGTGCTTTAACTTACCACAGCAGTCCATGCCATGCCTTTTCTACACTAGCCTCATCAGTCCTTTGCTGTAGATGATAACTGTTCATCCAACTTTACTGATGAGAAAAACTTCGGTGCCTGTAAATTCCTGTTCATCCTTGAAGACTCCTAACTTGCCCAAATACAATTAGACATTTAATTCTGTGGTTGCCATAGCACCACTTTGCACCTACTAATAGTTTATTTTTCACACATGCGGTGATAATTTGCTTCTGACCTCTCTTCCCACTCATTGGAAATGATTTATTCTCTTTAAAATAAGGGGGTTCTACAAAATCATTGGTTCTCAATGCTGGATACACGTTAGAATCATTCCATCCAAGACCAGTTATTTCAAAATCTCTGGAGAGCCTCCTCCTTTGTCCCCACACCAGAGATTTTTTTTTTAAGTCCTCACATGATTATCATATTGTAAGGAGAGTTGTTGAGAAGCACTTATACTAGACCTTGGTTCTAAGATACTTTTCAGCTAAAATATCTGTTCTGTGAACTTACACAGTTTTTAAAAATATAAGAGCACTCAAGTAATCAAATCAGGAATTAGAAAAAATAATAGAACAAAAATACTTTGTATGATAAAGAGTTAAGGAAAGGTAGTATGTAATGAAATCATATTTGTGCAGAAACATGTAATTTTAAAACACTGATTTTCTGGTTCCATCCTAATTGTTAAAACTGAATATGGATGGATTGGAGAAATTATTTCTTTCTGCAATTCTTTTCTCCCCAATTATAAGCTGAGAGATGAATGTTATATAAACATGTAAATAGATTTGATCCTGAATTCTTGATTCCCTTAAGAAATTTCACTTAGAAGTCAATTAATGCAGAAATAACAATATTGAGAAAATATTTTCATATACATAGTTGATGAGAGTTAGTTCTTATATTAGAAAATAAATTTTGAACTCAAACATTAGATATTTAACAAATTATCACCAGGAGCTTTGGAGGAAGAACAAAATAACCTAGTGTTGACATCAGCAATTTACCTAACTCAATGACACAAAATTCTGGTTCTCCAAAGTGCATTTGATGCAAAATTTCAACTTGTTTGATCAGAGGACTTTATAGTAAATAACCTTCTAATGCAGGGAATTACTTTGTGTGTGTGGAAAATTTTGTCTTTAAACTTCTTAATCCAAGTTTCCTCTTCTTTGAATTTAGAAATTTATTTTTACTGGCTGTTAGCCAACTATTTTCCTAATGTAATTCAGGGGAGCTTTAAAGGACAGAGACAACAGTTTTGCTATTGCTAAAATATTTTTTCTTGAGTATATTTGCATATTCTACCTTTTTGCATTTGGCTGGTTTTATATTAAATTTCTGAAGTTTGATATTGATATTTGAATTCCTTTATTATTTAGCATTACTTTTCCATAGCAGTGATTATAAATCACTTTATTTACTAATGTTTCATGTGAATTTCAAGTCGTTATGAACAGTAAAGTACAGTGGAAAGAGATTTGCCTTTGGACCTCACTTAATTCAAAACAAATGTTAGCACTGATTTTGGGACGACCTTAGCCTGTTAATAGCCCAGAATCTTTTTAAACATCAGATCGTCATTGGAGGTGTTATCCTGAATCCATTCAGAAAAAAATAAATAAATAAATGAACTAATAGATGAACAAGTGAAAGTGTGATGCCTCTTCTTTTCTTCTATATATTTTCTGACTCTGGCATAGTATCTAATAATGAGGTGGTTTGTTTTTTGGAGCAGAAGCCACATCCCAGGTGGATCTACGTTGTGCTTTGCTTTGACCTAGTGCTGGATAAATGTTTGACTAGTTTCATTTTGGAATAAAATTATGTTATTGGGTTATGTAAGGTATTAAATTCATATTCATTCTGTCAGTTCAAGGCAATATTTTATCACAGTTTATCTAGTTAAAGCTAAGTGATTGCTTTATTTTCATAACTAAATTATGACCCAATGAACAAATACATTCTAATGCCATTTCTTGAACATCTCAGTTAGAGACTACTAGACAAGAGAGTGTTTCTTGGTTTGATATTGGATTTCAATTAGAAAGAAATTTATCAAGCAGTTAAGTAGATATTAGGTGACAGCTTGCAAGTTTGGTAGTAGAATTTCAGAATAGATTAACGTTTTGTTTTTTTTCCCTACATTTACTAAAGATTTTCTTAGCTTATTTTCTTAATTAGGAAGGATATGTGGGAGTTTAAGGTGAGCATAATGTCAAGGAATAATAGGTTGAACAAATTCTTAAATATGAATAACAGATACTATTGTGTGAAAATGTTTTAAAATTTTGTGCCTAAAGTATCTTTCAGGTTATTAGCACTAATATCAGAGTTTGTACATCTTGCATTATAGGGCATTATGGTACTTGTATCTTAGAATTAATTTACTGTGAACATTTTATTTTATATGAATGAATTTGAGTCATATTTTAGTATTTCATAGCAAAATAAGTTCTTTTACATGCATAGTCACCTACCTAATGCATCTTTTTTATGTCTGCTTCACTTTACATTAACGTAAGTTAGCATTCAGCCGTTCCAGCCTTCCTAGGCTTTTTGTTTGCGTGACTGTGCTTTCTGTGCACTTATTGCCATCCAATTTATAGCTTCATACTTAAAGTATGTCACTTATTGGCATATATTTTTAGACTTTTTAAAATTCATTCTTTCAATCTGTCTCTTAATAATAGCGTTTAGTACATTTACATTTAATATAATTGTTGATAAGGTTAGATTTAGATCTACTGTTTTACTCTGTTTATTGTCTTTTCTATTTCTTTTTTTGTTTCTCTATTGTTAGGTTAATTGAATAGTTTTAGAATTCCTTTTTAATTTTCCCATTGGCTTTTTATCTAAAAAAATATTTGTATTTTTTAAAACTGTTGCTTTAGGAATTACAATATACAACCTTAACTTCTCAGTCAGCTTCAAGTTAAAATTGTATGACTTCCTTTTAATGTATAGGAATATAATGTGAGAATGTTGTTAATATGGTCATCCTTCCCCATCCTTTATGCTATAACTGTTGTATGTACTACACCAGCATACATTATAAGCCCCATAACTGTTATAATTTTTGCTTTAAATCGTATATTAAATAAGTCAAGAGGAAAAAGTAGGCTTTGGTATTTATCTCCATGTTTACCATTCCTGATACTTTTTATTTTTAAGGTCCAAGATTCTATCTGGTAACATTTCCCTTCAGCCTAAAGAAATTCTTTTAGCATTTCTTGGACTGTGTGTGTCTGCTGGTGATAATTTTGCCTTCATTATTAAATGATATTTTTGTTGAATATGGAATTCTGATTGGACAGTTGCAGAGAATTTGGATCCTATAAGGTTTTCTCTTCAGAGTGTTGTTTTATTTTAAGAGGCAGTTAACTTTGCTGGACTCACTTCTGCAAACTCTTCCCATGGTGAGCAGCAGCTGAAATCTTGCTTCTGTTCTTCTCGACTTAGCAAAGCTGCTGGGAGTCTGTCCTACATGTGCATCATGTAGGGGTTAGCAAGAGACTTGGACAGAGTTTAGACATGGAGTCCATGGGCTCCTTGTTTGTGCTCCTCTCTTTTTTGGAAACTAAACATAGAGTCAAGAAATAGATCCACATATGCACAATCAGTTGGCTCACAACAAAGTGCAAAGGCAATTTAGTGAAGAAAAGATTATTACCTTTTCAACAAAGGTGTCAAGATATTCAGACATCTTTACACCAAAAACAAAAACAAAAATCTTTGATTCAGATCTCATAGCATATATACAAGTTAACTCAAAGTGTATTATAGACTTAAATTTAAAACAAAAGCAAATATCTAAAAGAAAACAATGGAGATAGACTTTGTGACCTTGGGTTAAGCAAAGATTTTTTAAAACTCTAAAAATATGATCTGTAAAAGAAAAAAAATTTGATAAATTGGACTTTATGAAATTAAAAACATCTGTTTTTACAAAACACTTTTAAGAATATATAAAGAAAAACTATAGACTGGGAGGAAATGTTACATATCTGATAAAATACTTTTGTTTAGAATAAATGAAGAACTCTCAAAAACAATGGTAAGAAAATAAACTACCTAATTTTAAAAATGAACAAAAGATTTGATCAGATACTTAACCAAAAGTATACAGATAGCAAATAAGCACATTGAAAGACCCTCCACATCATTAGGAAAGTGCAAATTAAAACCACAGTGAAATACCACTGCACACCCAATAAAATAAAAAAGATTGACCATAGTCAAGTATTGGCGAGAATGTGGACCAACTGGAATTCTCATTCATGGCTGGTAAGAATCCAAAATGGCACCACCACTTCAGAAAACAGTTTGTTAGTTTCTTTAACATTTAAACATGCAGCTGCCATATGATCCAGCCATTTCACTCATAGGTATTTACCCAAGAAAAGTGAAAGCATGATCATAACATCTTTATTTGTAATAATCAAAAACCGGAAACAACTCAAATGCCCACCAACAGGTAAATGTATAAACAATCTTGTGGGAAATGTAGACAACAGTTTTATCAAATGTTTTGCCACTGCATACAGACCACCATCCTTCTAGTTTTCAATGTCAGTTTTCTTGCTGCCCGCCCACTGCTCAACCCCTGAGCCAGTGTCACATATTCAGACCTTTCTATTGTGCCTGTGGTACTTTGGTTGCCCATTTCTAGATCAGTCAGAATGATCCAGGTTATGATGTGATAATAAACAACCCCAGTGGCTTAAAATAAAAGCCACTTTGTCTCAAACTGTCTTCATTGCAAGTTAGCTAAGGGTTCTCTTCCTGTTTTCTCTCTGAGACCCAGGCTTATAAAGGAGTTTTCTGAAACACTGCTTGTTGCTGTGAATGTTGACTTAATGTAAAGTTTTTTGATATGTTGGAGTTAAGATGGATTTTCAAGTCAGATTGCTTTTTTATTTTCACCAGCATTAGCTGACTTTTGTCTCATTTTGGGATGCATTAAAATCTATATATAGATTTATACATATGTAAATAAAAATAACTATGTAACTATAATATATAAAAATAGCAATAACTATAACTTTAATCCATAGTACAAAAAATTATACAAAATACTTTCAACTTTTATATATCTTATAAGTGCTTCTTTAGACAGAAGTATCCTATAAGGAACTGGAGAGGATAAATGCATAGACAGTTGCCGCATAGCAGTGAACCTGAACTAGAACCAAGGGTTCCAATTTTAACACTTTTGTACAAATTGGAAAAAAAGGTACCATATATTTATACATTCTTTGTTTTGACAGTCTCTTCCACAGACCACGTTTAAGAGGTGTCTCGTACCCTCTCTTGCTGGTATCTGGAGCACAATGGATCCCACAGGGACGCTAGACACCGAGGATGAACTGGGACCGTTAGCCCATCTTGCTCCGAGTCCTCAAAGTGAAGCTGTTGCCTATGAACTCCAGGAGCTCTCCCTGCAGTCCAGTCAGTACTTACCCCCGCTGAACGAAAGGAAGAATGGTGAGCATCCAAAATCAGCGTTTTCTATTTATTTGTTATCTGTTGAGGAAGCTTTCACTGATCGCAGAGGCATCCCAGAGTTTCCAGAAAACACAGTACTGCCAATTTGTAACACAAATGAGTGGAGATAGATGGTATACACTTATTTTTAACACTTAAAACATAAAAACTAACAAATATAAAAATATTAAAGTTTACAAACACGCTAAATATACATGTTAAAAGGGCAGAATTAAGAATTTCAACTGAATTTACTGTGCTTTCTATAGTTCTTATGAGTCTTACATTCATGAGTGTATTTTTTTAAATTTCACTTTTAAAAGCGAGAAGAAATAAATCTTTCCCTGTAGAACACTCCCTTACATACTACCTTGTTACTTATTTTTCTGAGTTCTGAGTATTTCCCAATTTTTTTTATTACTGGCCTTATCAAGAAAATGGATAAAAGATATAAACTGCTAATCTTAGTTCTTTAGTACATGTCTTTGGAGTATAACTTGTTTTCCCTTTAAATAAGATATGCAACATTTGCTGTTAGATGCAGTGGTGTGCAGTTTAATTGGTAAGCAGCAGCAGCATTTCAGCTGAGGTGCTGTCAGCCCTCAGGAGGCTGCACTTGGCTGGGATGATTTTAGAACCTTCCATTGATTAGGAGCCTATCTTAGACAGTGGCTGAGAGGGTACAACCACGTTTACTGAAATAAGTAAATGTGATCAGATTTACACAGTATATTTGGATCAGTATAATGTTCAAATTATTACCTGCCGAAAGATGAACTGAATGGAGTATAAAATTGCAATAATATATAATTGCTCAAGTAAATTTTCATATGTAGTAGAAGAGAGAAGTGTGTGGGAAACATTTACACTTTGTGGCGATTTCCTTGATCCTGCTCACCATACTCTATTGCAAGAATGTTCTCTTGAATATGTATGACTCAGTATAAAGTAAGCTGAAACATGAGGTAGCCTCCCCATATTAACTTTTAGGGCAGTAGATGAAATGGTAAAAGTTTTAATTTAGTAATTTAGTTACATGTACATAATTTAACATTTTATGAAACAGTGCATTAATATAGAAGGATTACTTTATCCACACTCATATTTCATAAAACCATCTTGTTCACACACTGTCCTTGAATCTTTGTGGTATTTTTGTCATCAGTAGAACTCCTTTGCATCATCCAGCTTACACTAAAATCCAGGGTGCATCTTCATTTCTGTCTCTTTTATTTGAGTTACAGCAGTTTTTGAATATATGCGTGAGCTGACACTGAAGACTTTATGTCTAAACCACAAATACCATTCACAGAACAGTAGGGCTTGGTTTGTGTGTGTGCGTGTGTGTTTCTGTCTTATAGTTTTATATTCATGATCTCTGTAACATAATCATTCATGTTTGACCTGTGATTATAACATTTTGTGGCACTGTAGTTTGTTTTAGGATTTTATATACATGTGTGCACACACACACATACACATGCATACATATGCCTGCATACATATATATATATATAAATATGTATATATGTGTATATATCTACACATACATACACACACATCCTCTAATATATATATTTGAGTATGTAATACATTTATATGGCTTAAAATATAAAGGGTACAAATGGGTACAAAGTAAAAAGGTCACTCTCTGTCTTGTTCTTTAGCTACCCATTACTTGCCTAGATTTAGCAGCTGTTACTTTGTGTCCTTTTTAAAAGCAGTTTTTGAAAGCTTCTTTATAACAACATTTAACGCTTTCAAATTTAAGATTATAATTTGGGAATATTTAATGTGTTGATTTTTTTCTCTCTCATTTTTTTTTTCTGAGTCTAAGATTTCTGTAGACCTTCTAAAACCAGCTTTATATGAAGTTGATTTTTCATTTTCTCAAATACTTTTTTGTTTAATATTAAGTAAATGAAAGAACATCTCATAATATGAGATACTGTGTAAGGACTCAAATATGAGACAATCTTTTTTCTAACAAGTGACTTCAGGAAGTTAAAAACTCTACCTTTTATTTAGGCATACACTCTAATTTTACGTTTATGATATGTAAGCCTAATTTGCAAATACATTTCAGGGCATAAATGGAATCTTTGTACAGCTATCAGAAATCAAGGTTTTTGCTACAGTTATGTGAGTATAGTAGAACCACATCAAACATTACATAGATGGAAGAATCATAATTTTCTTACCTTAATGATTTTTTTCAAGTTTAATACACATTTTTTAGGACTTCTTTTTAAAAAAAAAAAATTATTTAAATTAGTTTCAAGTACACAGTACATTGGTTAAACATCTATATAGTTCATTAAACGATCCCCTCAATTGCTCTCTCCCTCCCCTGGTCCTCCACCTAGCCAACATATTAATGCCAACCACATTCCCTCTGCCGTGTTCCCCATCCTCGTGACCAGCCATCAACTGCTAATTTGTACTTCTTTAACCCTTCACCCCATTCTCCCATCCTTCAAACCCCTCTCCCCTCTGTCTGTCCCCAAATTATCCACTACATTTGAGTCTGTTTTTGATTCACTGTTCTTTTTGTTCTTTATATTCTGCATACAAGTGAAATCATATGGTATTTATCTTTCTCTGTCTCACGTATTTCATTCAGCATAATAACCTCTAGGTCCATCTCTGTTGTTGCAAATGGCAGGATTTCATTTTTTTAATGGCTGAGTAATATTCTGTTGTATATATGAACCATAGTTCCTTTATCCAATCATCTGCTGATGGGCAGTCGTCTGTTGATGAGTTGCCTCCATATCTTGACTATTGTAAATTGTGCTGCCATAAATATTGGGGTGCACAGATCTTTATGAATTATTTTTTTGTTTTTCTTTGGATAAATACCCAGAGGTACAATTACTGGGTCAAAAAGTATATCCATTTTTAATTTTTGACACTATGTCTGTTTTCCATAGCAGCTGTACCAATTTGCAATCCCACCAACAATGTCTGAGGGTTCCCTTTTCTCTGCATCCTCGCCAACACTTGTTTTTTGATTTATTGATGATAGCCACTCTGACAGGTATGAGGTGATATCTCATTGTGGTTTTAATTTGCATTTCTCTGATGGTTAGTGACCTTGAGCATCTTTTCATATGTCTTTTAGCCATCTGTGTTTCCTCTTTGGAGAAGTATCTGTTCAGGTCTTCTGCCCATTTTTTAATTGGATTGTTTGTTTTTTATGGTTGAGTTATATGAGTTCTTTATATATTTTGGATATTAACTACTTATCAGATACATCATTAGCAAATATCTTCTCCCAAAAAGTCAGTTGTCTTTGTTTTGTTGATGATTTCCTTTGCAAAAATTTTTAGTTCGGTGTGGTCCAGTTTGTTTATTTTTTCTTTTGTTTCCCTTGCCCAAAAAGATGTATCTGAAAAGAAATTCCTGTTATTAATATCAGAGAGTTTACTGCCTATGTTTTCTTCTAGAAGTTTTATGGTCTTAACATTTAGGTCTTTGATCCATTAGGACCTCTTCATGCCATGTTTAAATCATATCATATACAAAATGAATGTTAATCTCAAAATTAATCAATACATAGTGTAGATATTTTGAGATAATCAAATTTAGATATTTTCTTGGTGATCGTGTTGTATAGTTATTCCTAAGCATTTGACTTTCACATGTCAGAATTTTCTGTTGGGGAAAAATGAAGATATTTCAGTCTGGGATTAGTGTGTAAAATTGTATCACCAAATAGTTTATAAATAAATTTTACAGGGAACATGAAGTTGACATTTAAGTAATGATTCCAGGATCTCCCTTATTTTTGATTAATATTTATATTGGCAGTGGTAGTGGAGTGGCAAAATATTCCCACTACTGGAGTAAACATGAAAGATAAGCAAGGGTTTTCCCTTACCCATGAACTGGCCAAAATAATTCTGTAGTTTGTGGCACCTCAAAAGTAAAGCAACCATGTAGCAGTTGACTTTTCCAAAGAGATGAGTCTTTCATAAAGTGGATATACAGAAAGACATCAACATGTATTTTTATTAAAACAATGCATACACAGGGAAATAGAGCTTCGTTTTGACATTTCAGATGCACGATAGAGCCATTTTCATGGTTTAGCATTAACATTTCTTCAGATTAGTTAACACTGGGAATAAAAGGGAAATCAGTTAAGGGGACAGTTCTTTCAATATTTAAATTGGAAAAGCTCTGATGCTATAAACTGAATATATATAGCTTTATAGAAGAGGGGAAGGCAAAGTTGATGGAAACAGCGTACCTGGAAGAGCTGCTGCTCTTGCTGGTGCCACACCTGGATGAGACAGACCATGCAGAAGCAGCTTCTTCTCATCCATGAGGTCATGCGGTGTGTTCTGGTGGGTGAATTTCAGCTTTTAAGTCATTGCCAGTGGTGTCATAGAGTGAGCAGATGAGGAGACGTAGATTTCCCTTTTCTAAGACAGGTTGGTATTTCAGTACTTCTCGGCATGTCTCTGATGACAAGGATTGTCATGTTAACATGGCCACAGATATGCAACAGGCCAGCTGTCAGTAGTGTCAAGTAGGAGGAACATAAGTGTCTGGCACCATTCTCTTCCCATGGTAACTGGCTTTTTGAAATGCACTATAAAGTACATTTTAGCTCTGGGTGAAGAGGAGAGACTTACATGTTATTTTAAACTTTGATATTACTAGTCACCGCAGTTGTTAGGTTTTTGATCTTATAATCTCATCTGGAAATTTTTTGTTCTAAGATTTTATGTCCATTAACTTTATCACACTGAACCATTTTAGACCATTTCTTGTTCTATTCCAGAATGCTCACTTATTAGAGAGAAAATAACTTATTCAGAAGTTTGTTGCACACGAGCGGAGATGAGGTGGCGCTTTGTGTTGGATGCAGTACAGGCATTAATACACTTGCAGTCAGATGCACTTTGCCTCGCCACAGAATCCAGCCAAGAAAACTACTTGCCTCGTACCATGGCAAATGAAAGGTGTATGTTCACAGCTGTTTTTCTTTGGGTTTTACTCTGAAAACATCTCCTTATTCCTCATTAATCTGTTCGGTTTACTGTCACTCCAGTGTTTGGAAGTGCAGAAAAGTGATGAGTTTTCGTCTTGAGTACAGCCCTGTTTCTTAGAGTGTACATGAGCTGTTACTGGCTGATGGGGATTGGTGAGGGAAAGAGAGGATATATCTGTTTTTCTCTGGAGCAGACATAAACGTCTCATAGTGTCCTAAATGGGAAAGAAATAATTAGATACTAAATAGCCAAGACATGGGTTTTCCTCTACCCATGAATATGGCCAAAATAATTCTGTAAGAACTATGGGATTCTTGCTTTCCCTTTCTACAGCTAGAGATAACAGAAATGAATAATTTTCTGTAAAGTTATCTTGTCATTGGCTTACTGTTAACATGTTTAGGATCTTGAATATTTAAAACGATACTCAGACATGTTAATAATCATTTTGATACATTTCAATAACTTCTTTTTTTGCTTTCAGGAGTTACTTAGTCCTTAGGTTGAGGAGAGAAATATATACTCCTTGAGTATAATTTTTCTTAGTTTCTAATATTTTTTGAAAATTTGGCATTAGGACTTACTCTAAATATAGCCATAAAGTTTAAAAGCCAACAATAAACCTGACAGCTGCAAATGAAATTCTTGATTAATTAATCAAGAATTAATAAATTAACAAATTAATTCTTGATTAATTGTTTGACAATTTCTTGAATACTTCAAAATGTAAAAGAAGCCATATGAGTGGCCTACGGGGCCAGTGCCATCTTTCACAGAGGGCTTTGTTGTCTTCTGTCATTGAACATGTTTCATTTTACAGTGGAAATCAGCACCGGTAACCCTGTCCACCCTTTTTTCTGATCTGGGTTTTTTATTTAGATAGCTTGCTGTTACCTAGGATTCAGTTTGCTGAACACACCCAAGCAGTGCATGTGGGGAGGGGGGGCGGTATGGTGGACCCTAATGTCCAGTCTCCCACTTGCATCCGGCAGTGTCAGAATGCTGACATAGGCATGCTGCGGTCATTCCGAGGGGCTAGGTGAGGCGTACAGTTTGCAAAGTGCATCAGCGGGAGCACAGGCCCCAGTTACAGCACCCCGAAGCCTCACTTCGAGTTCATTCAGGCTTACAATGGCGGTCTCTTGCAGAAATACCCTGGGAGTGTCAGTAATTAATGTATTTATATTAAAAGTAAAATTTAGAACATAATTAGCAGTTTAATCCAGCATGAGACCATATTATCTTAAACTTATAAAAATGCTTAAAGTGATTGACAAACTTTTCTAGAGTCATAGAAATACATCATTTCTTATATAGAGTATTTGAGGTAATTTTTATAAAACGAGAGTTCACCATATGGTTTATGTTAGGCACTGGACCAGTGAATAAACTGAAATTAATTTGTTATTATTTTATTAAACTAACTTATTATTCTTGAACAGCCTTTCCTGTCTTAGAAAGCAGTTTTAAAATATAACATCTCAAATATAAATGATTAGTTAATAACTATTACTCAGCTGGAACCCCCAGCTACCTAGGCCTTTCAGGGCTCCTTGGAATTGGTTTGTTTATAGCTGAATAGTTGAATCAGACCCTGTGCTGGGCCAAGGGACTTTATTAAAGTTAAGTCGGGGCTTTTTTTACTTACATATGCCGCCTAACCAACCACAAAGACCTCTTCTAGTTAAAAAGGAAGAGAAAATGTAAATATTGGATACCTGTTGTCTGCCATAACTCTGAAAGAGCCTGATAAATACAGGGAGCATACTGGAAAAAAGTGACCCATGATTATTTTTTTCCCTTTGTTATTTTAAGACACCAGTAATAAAGTACTATTGTGACAAATATGTTGGAATAACAAAATGTACTGGAATTTTTTCTTGGGTTTGTAGTTAAGAATCACCCAGACTAACGAGTAAATATCATACCCAGTGTTTTCCTAATGCCCTTCAGTTAATCCGTACTGTGGGCCACCCTCTCTTGCCACCCTCACCATTGGCAGGAAGTGTGATCTTTTGGAAGTCAGGACTCTGTCTCCTCTGCTGACTCAGTCTGTGAACTCGGGTAAGCCTCCGAAGCTCCCCGTGTCACAGGAGCTTCCTGTAACATCCATGGGGGGCTATCAGCCCATGTGTTTTCTCTCCAGCTGCCCTCCCATATTCCATCATGTGTTCATATAGCTCATTATCCCTTTCGCCTTCTGCTCTTCATTGGGCAGCAAAAAGCAAGAAAGGAAAATAGCATCCGTCTCAGTTAACCGGTGGAATTTTCCATACATAGAAACTAGTAATGTCACTGTTTAGTACGTTCCTCACAGATGTATTATGAAACATACATGCCAGCTCGCTCAAAGTCAGACTTGCCCCCATATTTAAAAGAAAAGACAAATTGATTCAATTTGTGTTATCCTCAAAAGTAATGTATCTAATTTAGAATATGTGGTATCTTTCTATTTATGGTTTTCAAGGGTTGGCAGATATATGTCAATATTTTTATAATAGCATCAGACTATCAGTTAAAAGAAAATATTTTAGTTTTTTTTTTAAAAAAACCTAAATCATTCATGTCCTATTCTGGTATTTTATGTTGTTTTCATTTAAAAAATGGTAGCAGTTGGGTGTCTGTTTCACCAACTAAAAATTTGACGCATGACCTGACCTCTCTTTTTAATAAAGGTATAGCAAGAAAAGCAAAATGTCTGATTCACAGCTTGCCTTTGTTTCTTGTAGGATGAGTATAAAAACTACCAAATGTTAGAATTTGTCAGCTCTCTGCAGATTTGAAATTCATCACTACAAAGTAGGAGACCCTCTCTGACAGAAGCCGTGATTCCTGACATGGCAATTAGAAAGTGTATCAGTTGGGCTGCCCGATCAAGCTGCATCATGTACTATATAAAAGAAAAGCTTGCCATGCCAGTATACTCAGCTCACCCAAAGTAGTAAAAAAAAAAAAAAAAATCAAGAGTGGACATGGGGATACTTTTAAGTGCTAGAAAACATTTATTGAATATCATCTTGTCTCTTACCTTAAAATAATTCTTAGATTTTAAGCCTTCTGGTACACTATTGGCAGTTCAAAATGTAATGTATTCTTATAAAATTGTTGGACATATTGATCTTTGAAATATTCCCTCAACTTTATACAGAAAATTAATTTAGAGATGATTTTAACAGATAACTGAGAGGATTAAGAGCCTACTTTTAAGGAAGGAAGGCTGTGGAGTTGAGTTTGGAGCCCGCTCCAGTGCGCTTGATATGGGGTGTCAGGCCATGCCAAGCCTGAGGCTCTCTCTATAAAAAGGAATCACATTAGACGATTCATAGGTTACGGGAAGATTAAATGAAATAAAGCATTTATAGTAACTGGCTCATCATGAGTACTCAGTACATGTAGTAGTTACCCAGCATCGCATTCTCAATGTCTGCACAGCGATAACAAGCACCAGCTCTGGAGCCACCCCGCGTGAGCCTGGAGCCCGGCTACGACATTCCTGGTTATGTGAATTTAAACAAGTTAGGTCTCTTTCTTTGCCTCAGTTGTCTCACCTGCAAAACAGGGGTCATACAAGTACCTGCTTCTTAGGGTTGATATGAGGATTAAATGGGTTTGTGTAAGTCAAGTATTTAAAACAGTGTGGGCATATAATTAGCACACTATAACTACTTAGTAGTATGTATATATTGAGAATGCAGTATTTCAATTCATACTAAGCGAATATCGTTTTTCAGGGTTCCATCATCATGTTTTATAATTTAGTGTTTCTTTCAGTAGTTCCAACAGCTTTTGCCCCCATTTTCCACAAGTACTTCTTCTTAAGGATGTCAAAATGACATGCAACTTCTTAATATCTCTCCATGTACTTTCATAACATTTGAAGAGCAACTTATCTGATGGGAGCAGAGAGGGCAAGTATAGTAGGCACTGATTTCCCATGAAGTTTGTCTTTCTTGTTGGTACTGCCAGTTCCCACAATCCTAGCATTCCCTGGGCATCAGTCAGTGTCTACAAGGAATGATTTTCAAATATTAAAGCATGTGAAAAGACAAACAGGCCAAAACTCAGAGCTCTCTAGGGACTATGACCTCCAAAACAGACTCCGTTCTGACATTTTCACAGGCTGCTTGAAGGAATTCCAGCAGGGTCATTCCATTTGGTAAACTCCTAAACAAACCCTCTGTCATCAAGGACTGATTTATAGATTTTTCTCCTCCTTATGTACTTGTTCTGAGGAGATTAAGATAGTAGATATGGTTGCTGAGACTCTTTTAAGGCATTCGATGTATATGATAAGTACTATACAGAAGGCTTTTGGTATTTTGAAGTAATAAAACAGCTGTTTGTTATGTTGAGATTTCTTGCTCTGAGTTGTCTTTTAAATTCTTTTTCTTTTCGATTCCAGGAAATATTATGTATTAATAAGATTTAATTCTAAATTAAAATTTTTCATTATTAACCCAATTATTTAACAAAGAAATTGACTAAATTTAGAAATGATCTTTTAAAAATAGACATTTTAAATATGTATATAATAACTTATTTCACAAAGACTTTTGGAATATGTGAAAACAGGCATTTCTGGTGTTGTAGAATATTCTGTGAACTCTTGGTGTGATGACAGTTGTTTACATGATACTTTAAGGTTACTGGGGGTGGGGGTGGGTCTATAAGTTGTTTTTCAATTAATCTGAATCCTCTTAAAACATTTTACTGTGTATTATTATACATTTCTTTTAAAAGAATATACTCCTAAAAATAAATGAGAAGGGCAGAACCCAAGAGATTTGGAGCCTGGACAACTTAAGGAAGTAGGTAATTAGGACTTATTTGGTTTATAGTTGGCCTTAAATGCTGCAGCCTCATGGTTGTCCCAGTCTGAAGTCTGTGAGTGGCATGTATGAAATTCCAGAGGTGAACAGCATTCCTAATTTGAAGGGTCAGGTTTTTGGGAGATTTTGTGTGACTTGTTTCTTTCTTTGCATATTTCCTTTAAATAAGTTAATCCTTTGGATGAATGTACAGAGCTTTAGCTATTAAATAAAAGAATCCTACATCTTCAAAAATTTTTTATAATTTGATATCTCATTCTGTTGTAGAATTAGAATATGTTTTAGACAAATTTAAAAATTGGACACAGGCAAATAAATTGATATATGATCTCAACCAAGCCTCTTAAAATCAGTAATAAAAATAAAACTCATTTTATTATATTCTACTAACCTGTCAGAAACCCAAGATATTTTGGAAGTCTCCTAGTAAAATCAAATGGAAACAAATGTGATGTAATAAATTGCTTAGTAATTGGTTACACAAATAGTTATTGAATGTATTAAAGAATTTTGTGGCTCTTCATTGATGTATAAAATATATATATATATATTTGAAAAGATATATATGTTTGTTACTGTTTCTCTCAGGCCAAGAATAACAAAGTGTTATTTAACTAGACACGCTCTTATGAGAGACTATTACTTTTTTAATACTATATTTTTTAACATAGATTTTTATATCTCTCGCTATTTCTGTTAGATAATCCCTTCATTTTTCAAAGAAATGGAATTTGGATAAATAACAACTTGTTGATAAACTAGTGAAATCTCTGTTTGCATAATTGTGTGCTTGTTTACTTGTACATAGAAGAGTAGCTACTTGATTGCTGAATGCAAAATACACTTTCAAAAGTTGAAGATGTGTTTGAACACTCAAATATTATCTGGAGAATTTCTTCATATAAAGGAATTTAAACTTGTATCAATCTGATCAAATTAGGACTGAACAAAGTGAAATTTAATGAAATGCAAGAACTTAGTCCTACTCTGTGAACTTCAGAGTCCAGTCGTTTTAGACAGTACAGTTGACCCTTGAACAACTCAGGTTTGAACTGTGCAGGTCTTTCATGTGTGCACTGTTGTCAGTAGACATGGGGTTGGCCCTCCGGATCACCAGGTTTCATATCCATGAATTCAACCAGCTGTTGGCTGAAAACTGTTTTCCATCCTTGGTGGGAATCCATAGGTGTGAAGGGCTGACTTAAGTTAGTGCATGGGTTTTCACCTGCACAGAAGTCAGGGTCCCTAACCCCCACAGCATTCAGTGGTCAGTGTATTTGATTTTTGTTTTCTTCACCTATTAACACTGAAACTATTTTAACTATATTCTCGCATGAAAATGAATGTATTTCTTAAAAGACCATGAATGTTTCCTGTACTCTTGAGGGTTGCATGTTAGATAAATGTCAGTTAGGTTCAGTTAGTTTGTAAGGTTGTCCAAGTCTTACTACTTTTACCAGTTTTCTTTTTACTTGTTCTGTCAATGATTCAGAGAGTATATTGAAAACCCCAACTACTGTTGTGGATTTATTTGTTTCTCCTTTCAGTATTGTTTTTCCTTCATGTATTTTGAGGCCCTATTACATGTTCTTGATGAATTGATCCCTTTACGTTACAAAGTGTCTCTCCATTCTTGGTAATGATTCTTCCAGTACCTGTTTTGTTTGATATTAATATAGCCCCTCTGAGTTTCTTATGTTTAGCATTGCATGATATACCTTTTCCCAGATTTTACCTTTAACTCATCTGTACCTTTATATGTAAAGTACATTTCTTTTAGATGGCATAGAGCTGGATCTTTCTTTTAATCTGTGTCTTTCAGTTGTAGTATTTAGATGGTTTGCATTTAAGGTAATTATTTGATATATCTGGTGTACTGGTCATCTATTGCTGTGTAACAAATTTCTTCATACTTTAGCAGCTTAACACAACACACACTTATCATCTCTCAGTTTCTGTGAATCAGGAATTCAGGCACAACTGAGCTCGGTACCTCTAAGTCAAGGTCTCTCTCAAGCCTGCATTTGGGTTTCAGGCAAGGCTGGGCCTCTACCCGTAGTTACCTAGTTCCTAGTGAGACTCGGTTCCAGCCACATGGGCCTCTCCAACATGACAGTTTAATTTAGCAAAGCCAATAAGAGAGAAGTCTTGTAGCAAAACAGTGATAATTTTTTGCAATATATCCTCAACATTGCCCAATTCTGTTGATTTGAAACAAATTACTCAAGGAGGAGAGGATTATACAAAGCCACAAATACTAGAAGGCAGGGCTCCACTGGGCACTGCTTTAGGCACTGCCTACCATAATTGAGCTTAAATCTATCATTTTGCTATGTTTTTGTCCAGTCTGTTTTCTGTTCCTTTATTCCCTTTTTTCTGGCCCTTTTTTAAAGTTAATTCTTTTATTAGTAATTCATTTTTACAACTTCTTATTAGCTATACTTTTTTTTCAAATGTTCACTGATCTTTTCTAATGCATGTCTAAAATGCTGCTAATCTTATCAATAAAAATGTTTCCTTTAGATCTCTACAAGTTCCATTTTCTTCACTGTCCATTTCTCATCATTATATTCATGTTTTCCTTTAAATACGTGTACATAGTTATAAAAGCTGTTCCACTTTTTTTCCTGCCACTTCTAGGTCTGTTTTTATTGACAGTTTTTTCTCCTGTTAAAGAGACATTTTCTTGCCCTTTGGCAAGTCTAGTAATTTTGTGTGGGGGGGGTAGCATTGTGAATATTACATTGCTGAGTGGCTGGATTTTGTTTTTGTTATCTTCCTTTAGAGTGTTGGACTTGGTTTGGTCAGAATGTTGGACTTTAGGATCATCCTCAAGGCCTTTCTTAAGCTCCTTAGGAAAGATCTAAGGAGGCATTTACACCAGGGATGATGATGTCTTAACTACCTCTGGAATCTTGACCCCCTTTAAAGTCTCTGCTGAATACTTGCTAAATGCCCTAGTGGGACTTTTCACTCAGGCTGGTTGGAGATTGAACATCCTCAACTAGTGTGTGCTTCAGGTATTGTTTAGCTTACATTTCATCTCTTGACCAGCCTTATGAAATTCCATGCTATGCCATATAGCTTAGTGCTCAGCAGAGACTCAAAGACACCCTTATGCAGATGTCTAGGGCTCTTTTTCAGCATTAGACTCTCCTTTTCAGAAATGTGCCCTGCAACTTCCAGCTGTCTTAGCTTCCCACGCTCTCATCTCTGTCTCAATTCGGCTAGCCTGACATGCTCAGTTAGAATTACCCCTCCTTGTACTCACAGTCTGGAAATTGCCTCCAGGCAGAAAAGGAGGGCAGCTGTAAGGCTTATCTCCTTTGTTTTTCTTCTGTTAGGGATCACAGTCCTGCACTGCCTGTTTTCCAAAGCAGTTGTTTCTTGTACTCCGTCTAGTTTTCTAATTTCTTGTGAGAGGTGAAATAGACTTCTTGTCAATCCATCGCAGCTGAGAACAGTCTTGAATTGCACGGTGGGTGCTTTTCCACTGAAATGCATTTCCTCTTCAAGTACATGTAACTTAGCTTTCAGACTAGACTATAGCAGCAAAGTCATTTATTTTATTTTTGTATCTACCCAAACACTCAGACTTTACTGGGCATACTAAGTTGCTCCTAGCTTTTTGGTGAGTGCATGAGTGAAACCAAATTACTGGTTAAAGACTGAGGCTGATAGTTATGGTTGCTTTTTGTGATAAGTAGCTTTCCAGCTTTTGCTGTTGGTACAGAATGGTCAGCAAGAGTGTCATAAAAGATACCATGGTAAGACCTCTTGGATCACATAGAGCCAAGTGGCATAGTTATGAGGTTGGCTCAAGAAGCCATCATTTGGTGGGGGGAGGGGCTCCTCAAGGAGCAGAGTTTCCACTGGTTAGTAGAATCTACTCTTCATTAATAAAGAACTGGTTAGATATTTTCTCTTTACAGAACTATTAAAATTAAGAAAAAAAAATATTTCCCTCATTAGTTGAATTTGATCCAACTTGACAGGAGTCAGCTTTTAGAAGAGATAACCAGAGGTAATATTTTTCTTCTCACTGTGTGTATTAATGGGAATTTGCTTGTCAAGAATATAGAAGTTATACTCTATATATAAGTGGGAAAGCAAAGAATAAAGTTGTACATTTATCACAAATGTTATTAAGCAGCCTCTTTAATCCCCCCCACCAACTTCTCCTCCTCCAAAATGGAAAGCTCATGCATGCGTAGGGGAAAAAAATCCTGGGATGAGTTATATCAGCTTATTTTTTGGTAATTTAGGCAAAATACATGTAGACTACTACACCTGCTTTCTTTCCTATAGTTTGCTTTTTTCATAATATGAACATAATACTTGACACTAATAAAAGAAAACACCTTTTAAAAAAACCACCATATTATATAGTGAGAAATATCACTGTGATTTGGTAGCTCATGATTATATTATGATATTGGGGGATTCTGCTTAGAGCCAACTAAATGTCAAGTTGGATCTGTAGAACTCATCAGATTCTAATCTTTTATTGACCAACAGAGCTTTAAAAGGAGAATTTATGTTAATAAAGAGTTTTGAGTGGTATAATAGAAATAAAGTAGAATATCACTGAGATTATTTAGGAATCATAGAAACACAATTTGGTCAAAATCTCCGTGGTCTGGTTCCCCGTGGTCTGCACTTCTGCTTTATTGGGCCCAGAGGTCGAAGGCCCCCACCTCGGTTCACATGGCCTCCTTTGCCGCCCAACTCTGCCTCTGAGCAGCTATCTCAGCATTGCTGGGAAGCCAGAGTGGGTTAGGAGACAAAGAACAGCTGGGAGTTTGCTCATAGGGAGTGAAGGAGGCTCGCATATCAAAACTGGCCCCAGAGTCAGAACAGAGCCTGGAGCTGGAGTGCAGTGCCATTAAATAGCTGTCCACGGTGGTTCTCTCTCATTCCGTCCAGGTGACCTGTTGCTAGTAACAGATGGAAACTGAATAAATAAGACAGTATTGAGTAAACAGAAAATAAAAGGACTAATTATGTTTTTGAAAATTAAATTCGGCAATATATACTCACACTGTACACTTTAGAATATATTGTGGGTTTCTTTTTACCAATTAAGTTTCATATATACAGTTGCATTATATTGGCTCCAGTGTTTGAAAACATAGTTATTTGAATTAATGTGTTAAGGGGTCTATATATGCTAATACAAAAACTTTTCCAATACAATTTTAATTTTAAGCTATATACTTTTTATAAGGTGCTGTTCCCCACCTTTACTTTTATAAAGGAATATAGCTATGTAAACTAAACACAACTGTTATACAGTAATCCCCCCTTATCTACAGTTTCACTTTACATAGTTTCAGTTACCTGTAGTCAACTGTGGCCTCGGTGTATTAAATGGAAAATTCCAGAAATAAACAATTCATAAATTTTAAATTGTACACCGTTCTGAGTAGCACAACGAAATCTCCCACTATCCCACTCCAACCCACCCAAGCTGTGATTCATCCCTTTGATCCAGGATCTCCACATTGTATACACTCCCTGCCTGTAAGTCACTTAGTAGCCAACTTTATCACATCGGTTTCTGCAGTATCACAGTGCTTGTGTTCATAGTAGCTAATGCTACGTCACAGTGCCTGAGCCATTCACATCACTTCATCTCATCACATAGGCACTGTATATTATCTCACAACATCACAAGAAGTGTGAGTATGGTGCAGTAAGATATTAGAGAGAGACCACTTTTCACATAACTTATTACAGTTCTTGGTAATGGTTCTATTTTGTTGTCGTTAATCTCTTACTGTGCGTACTTTATAAATTTATCATAGGTATGTATGTATAGGAAAAAACACAGTATATAGGGGGTTTGGTACTCTGCAGTTTCACAAATCCACTGGCGGTCTTGGAATGTATCCCCCACAGATAAGGGGGGGACGACTATATTCTGATTTTCTTAGTTACTCTCTGTCTTCTCACAAAAACGAACCACTTTTTTTCTCTCTCATGTTATAACCAGTCAATACTTTAATTGTTTTAAATCTGCCTTCAAATAAAGCACTGCTAGATTTTTCCATGCATTTCTACGTATTTTTGCAGTCTTTCCCCTTGGCCACGCAGTAGTAGGCCTGGAACCCAAACGGGTAAATAGCCAAGTTAAAGTACTAAATTCTGCCAGCAGAGAGAGTTTCTTTCCTGAGTAGGTAAAGGCATTTTACTGTATGAGATAGAGTTTGTTTCTATTCTATAAGACCTATAAACTGAGGGTCAGAAAGATTAGATAATGCTAGGATAAGCTGCTGAAAAAGAGTAAAATTTTAAAGTTATGGTTAGCTCTAAGGTTATAAAGAATACTATTATAATAGGAAAGATAAGTAGTAGAAAGAGTTAAAGTTGCTTTAAGATAAATTATTGCTTTTAACTTTTATGTAAAGAAAATAGTTAACAAAAGGTATAATTGTAGCCACATATAAAGCTAAAATTTTAAATATTAAGATTTTACTTAAGCAGAATAGTTTTACTTTCAAAGCCTGTTAGAGATCAAGATATTTTACAGTTACCTCCAAGCTCATTGAATCTGTCAGGATTGGCTCCTGTTTAAGTTTCTCTGACATATATAGTGGGTGCCATATGAAGTTTATCCATGTGGACAGTTATACAAATAAAGAAAAACTCACAGCCTTTTCAGTATTCTCTTCTCATGTCACATTTCACTTTACACACCATGTTTTTCAACCAGGATCTAATCAAGTATCACTTATTGCATTTAGGTGTCATATACCTTTAGTCTCCTCGAATCTACAGCATTCTCTTTTTAAACCCTTTTCCTATTTAGAAAAAAAAAAAGTGCAGCTCATGTAGGAATGCTGCATATTCTAGGATTTGACATTTTTAGTGATCAAACTACTGTAGAATGCTATAGATAGAATGACGTCACTTGTTTCCAAAGACTATCAATATACTAGAGTGATGCAAAAATAATAATAAACGCGAGATAATTTCATGGCTTACTTGGGGGTAAGGTTAGGACAATAGTCAACGAATTATCTCATGCTGCAGCCATGAGCGTCATCAGCAAATATTTTCAAGGCAAATAGGAAAAGGGTGAAAAAAGACTATTTTTTCAGATCAGTTTTAGGTTTACAACAATTAAGAGGACAGTACAGAGATTTCCTATATATCCCAACACATGCATAGCCTCCCATGTTATCAGCATCACTCACCAGAATAGTGCATATTGTTTCAAGAATGAACCTACACTCACACATCGTAATAACCCCAAGTCCATAGTTCACCTTATGGTTCACACTTGGTATTGTACATTTTGTGGGTTTGAATAAAGGTATAATGACATGATCCACTATTATAATATCATTCAGGATATTATCACTGCCTTAGAAATCCTGCGTGCTTTCTCTGTTCATCTCTTCTCTCTCCCACCATCCTCTAGCCTAGCAACCACTGATATTTTTATTGTCTCTATAGTTTTACCTTTTCCAGAATGCCACATACCTAGAGAATCATACTGTATGTAGCCTTTCCAGATTGGTTTTTATCACTTAGTAATATGCGTTTAAGTTTACTCTGTGTCTTTACATGACCTAATAGCTCATTTCCTTTCATTCTGAATATCCAATATTCTATTATCTATATGGACCATACCCTATTGATTCACTTAGCATTATGACAAAAGCTGCTACAGACATCTTTGTGCTGGTTTGTGCAGACACAGTTTCCAACTCCTCTGGGAAATTGTATGGTAAGAGTGTGTTTAGTATTATAAGAAACTGTCAAAGTCTTCCCAAGTGGCTGTACTATTTTGCATTTCTAATTCTGCTTTTCTTTTCTTTTCTTTTCTTTTCTTTTCTTTTCTTTTCTTTTCTTTTCTTTTCTTTTCTTTTCTTTTCTTTTCTTTTCTTTTCTTTTCTTTTAATGTTTCACAGCTTGACATTTTGGAAGAGTCCAGGCCAGTTATTTTACAAAATGACCCTCAATTTGTATTTGTCTGTTCGGGTCCTTGCAATCAGTCCAGGCTAAACATTTTGTTGTGAATATTATATAGGTGACATTGTGTCCTCAGTGAATCATATGAGGAAGCACGTGACAGTTTGTCACATTATTGGTGAGATTCAATGTGATCAGTTGTTTAAAGTAGTGTTCCCTTCACCTCCTATTTCTTCCATGTGAATGTACCATTTCCTCTTAGTAATTAATTATAATTACAATTATAGTGTGTGGGACAGTACTTTGAGACCATCTGACTATTCTGTTTCCTAACCATTATTCACCCATGGTTTTAATGATTCTTGCCTAACTAGTTATAAAAGTACTTGAAAATGATGGGGTTTTTTATTCTGACTTTCCCTTTCCGTTTATTACCTAGCATTCTTCTGAAAGAACCTTTTCTAAGGGAAATCCCCTTATGGACTCATAGATTAGTTATTTTTTTTTTTAATTGGCAAGGTACTGTCCATTACTGTCATATTTGATATACAAATCCCCCCAAATCTGGCCAGTGAGAGCCTGTGCAGGGTGCCTTTGTTTCCCTCTGACCCATCCCCTTAGATTTTGGTTGTTTCGGGGCCCCTCGTGCTTGCACTGCCCCAGTCCCGGAATGAGCCCTTTCTCCAAAGACTCTGGGTTCCTTTTAGTGAGGAACAGCTCTTAGAAACCACGCTTTTGAAGTGTGGTGCACTCGTGGCTGCTCAGCTGTTGCTGCTTCCAGGCCTTTTCTGTAGGCAGAGTGAGAAAGTTTTTACTTGCAAAAGAAGAATGATGAATTCCAGCTAGGAATAGCCATGCAGTCTTGAAGAAGATGAACAAAACTAGAGGATTCACATTTCTGGATATCAAGACCTACTATAGCATGACGGTAGTGTAGAGATATAAAAGATCTGACCAATGGACAGAATGGCAAAACCAGAAAGAGACTGTATTCCGTCACTTAATTCATTACAAAGGCAGCGTGTACGTGCAGTGGGGAAATGATGTTTTTAAACAAATGGTTCTGGATTAGTTAAATGTCCAGTGGGAAGGAATTTATCTAGTGTTCATACCATACCAAAAAATCCAACTATGAAAGGTAAAGCTTTTAGAGGAAAACATCCCCGTAACTCAGGGTGAACACAAACGTCTTAAGACACAGCTAGCATTACCAATAAAATGAAAACCAGATAGAATGAGCTACATTTAAGTTAACAACCCTTCTGCACCAAAAAGCATCACTGAAAGAGAAAAGGCAACCCACAGAGTGGGAAGAGATAATTCTCAATGCATAAATTTAACAAAAGAGTCTTCTCCAGAATATGTAAAAGACCAGGTAAAAGGAATATAAATAAATGGACAAACACCTTGACAGAAACTTCACAAAAGATGAAATCCAAAGTGCACATATATGTGGACATGAATATGAATTTATTAGTCATCAGAGCAATGCAAATGCCAACCACAGTGAGCTGGTACTACGTGCCTACTGGAATGGCCAAAATGAAAAAGCAAACACCAGGTGTATCGATATTGAGCAATTGGTGGGTATGTAAAGTAGTATGACCATTTTAGAAAACCATAATTCTGAGTATCAGTAATTTCACTCCTAGATTTTACCCAACAGAAATATATACATGTGTTCATCAGATCATATATTAATTTGAGTTATATGAAATTGCCATTTTTTTGTAGTAACTTTATCAGCAATTTCATATGGTTTAATCTAGTGGAATAGATTAGTGCTTATAGGAGCACTATTTGTTATAGGAAACTACCCAACGTCCATCCACAACAGAATGGCTAAATAAATCGTGATGTATCACAGTAGAACATAGCAATGAGAATGAACATCCTACAGCTCTGTATAAGAATATGCCTGAGTCTCAAAAACATTCAAGACTGCTAGTAACAAAAGAGGACATGTTATATGATTCCATTTATATAAAGTACAAAAACAGACAAAACTACTCTGGTGTTAGGCATGAGGATGGTAGTGAGACCTTTGTCCGGGAAGAAGTGATGACATCGGAAGCCCAGAGCAGGAGTTTTTAGGGTATGGGAATATTTGGGGTTTTGTATATACATACATTAAAATTAAAAGTTAAAAAATAAAAACCCTAAATCTAATTTTAATCCAAAACCATAGGTTTTTCCCTCTCCTTCTCCCATTTCTTATTTGTATGTTTTCTCCAAGATGAAAACCTTGATTCCCAAGACATCAGTGTAGGTACTCACTTGCTCAGCTCTACTGTATACAGACTCACGTCAGAACTCACCCACCACCACTCCTGATGACAGGCCTGCAGAGCCACAGACCTCCCGGCAGTCGCCTCGTCCTCAGACTCTGTAGTTGGAGGTGCATGGTCCTGACCTTGTTCAGGTTTTTCAGATTCCTTCCTTTCTTTTGTGATGTTATGTGGCCAATTTAATATATAATTAGTTTCTGCTTGTATTCAATTTTAAGTTGTTCCCCATCTTTTCAGTTTAATTTTATTTTTGACATATGCAAAAAATTACCATGGTCCAAAAGTCAAAACTATATAGAAAGGACAATCAGAAAAGACTCATTTCCTTCTATTCTTCTCCCCTGCGCACACTTACCCTTTGGCTTTTTAAAAAAATTATTATTCCTGGCACATTGTTTGTTATTGAAATAGATAACATTTTATAGTGTATTATTTTTTATACTTTCATATTTTTTGAATAGATTTTCTCGGGACCCAGTTGGACGCAAATAAGTATGACTGTTTAAATAGACTTTTTAAAGAGATGGTTCAACTTCTCAAGTGAGACATATATTTTAATTTGTAGGGAAATCAGTGGTCATTACAGCATTGACTTCTGTCAGCACATTTCCCACTACCTATCAATTTATCCTAGATTTAAAACCAAGCTGCATTTTTATTAAATGAGGGTGTTTACTCTTCAGTAATGTTTATTGAGTGATAAAGGCCATGTGAAGACCATTTTCTCAAATAGTTCACATATATTTATATTGCATTTGGGAAAAACAATCCTTTATCCTCTTTTCTATTAATTACTTTCACTAAGAAACAGGTATGAATTAGGAAGTGCAGAGTGGGTACTGTGTTTATCTATGGTCCTTCCATAGTGGGCACTGCACTTGTGCTTTATTTGTATTGCACAAGTGCAGTACCCACTTAATCCTCCCAGCAGTCCCGCAAAATGGGTAAGAGTTATCTTTCCTGTTTTAAAGATAAGGAACTAAAAGACATGACATTTGAAGCGATTAAAAAGCTTTCCCAAAGTTATATGTCTGGCAATGGCAGATTGGGATTTGTCTGAACCCAGATCTTTGTGATCCTAAAGCAAAGGCTCAGTTATTAGCACTTTTCCCTTCTTAGAGTAAAATTTTTTTAAATTGAGGTTAACAGTTGACTCTGTGTAAGAAAGAAGAGAAAAACTGAAGAAAAATGACATTTCGAGTTATGTCTTTCAAGTTTCAAGTTAGAGTTTCTAGCACTTCTTTCCAGGCTAAAACAGGACCAGACCATTGATGCTCTCTTTGCTCCTGGAATTGTAGTTTTCATGATGAATTACTTATCTTTTGTCTCAACACCAAGTTTCTTTCAAGATGGGAATGTATGTAGTAGGTTGTAAATTTAGATAATCTAATTGCTTGATATATCGCTCTAAAGTTTTATCAGTACTGCCAGTCGAGGATAGATCACATGATTAATATAAAGATTATCTGAAAAACCACAAAAAAATGATTTCTGATCTGTTTCTCCTCCTCCATCTTTGCTGTCATAGAGGATTCCAACAGGCCACTACCTGATCTGTTCCTCTTGAGTCTGACCCTCCACTCCACACAACTGCTGGGTGGGTGACCTTTTTACTACATATATTTGGCATGGCACCTTTGCCACCGAAGAGTGACTGCATTAGTCCAAGTACCTTACAGCCCTTTAACTCCTTTTATGCTCCAATCCTTGCCTAGCTATCCAGTCTTCTCTTGTGCCATTCATACCTGCACTCCAGCCTTGCTGAACCCGGCTCCTTCTCGTATGTTACTCGTAACGTTACTCTTGGGGTTCTGTATTTTTGTACAAGTTGTTATCTGCCTTCTTGTGCAGGTCCTCCCTGGCCTTCCCTTGTCCCCTTCTCACTCCCATGACCTTGTTTGTGTGCCACTATCTTCCAACACTACTCCTCGTTGTGCTGTACCATAAATGGCTCTTGGCATCCATTGAGAGGATTTGGGGTATGTCACTGTTAGTTTTTGACTCTAAACCATAAAACGGCTAACAATCTTTGCCTTGAATATTAAACCTGAATTTGTGATTACCATTATGTATGTCTTCTCAGCTCTGGTACACTGTGTTATATAAAATGTTTAGTGTTCCCAGTTTTTCAGGTACTATTTTGTAATTTAACCTTCTCTGAATGTTTTACTTGAAGTGACAAGAGGCATAGTTTTTCTGCAGTTAAAGCCATATGTCTCTATTTCCCCTTCCTTAGAATTGAAGTAAGAAATAGAACATAATAATTTTGAAGAAAGAAATTGTGGTAATACTTGCTTTCTATGCAAAACAGAGCAGCTATTTTCAAGTGTACATGTCAACTTTTTGCCAAAATAGGACGACTCTCTTATTATAGAAATTAAAAGATACCTTGGATTTCTTTTTTTTTTTTTTTTTTGCCAACATCTTATTTAGAAAAAATCCTACGTACTGAGCAGTTAAAAGCACGATGAAATATTAACAGTAGAACCCAGTGCTGTTTATATGAGCACTAGCTGTAAAATTCTTTTACTTTCACTTGTATGAAACTTATTACTATAAAAAGTTGGAAAATGCACAAAGGTTTGAAAAACCTTAAGCCAATGAACACATTAAAAAGTTCTCAGTATCAGTAAATACACATATAATAGACACTTAGATTCCATAACATTTTTCTGTACTTGATTTCTTGTGTATACTTCCTCTATCCATTAATTAAATCAATCAAATTTTTGGTATACTTCAAAAAAAGGTGCAGATATCAGTACATTTCACCTCTAAACACTACAGAATGATATCATTATGTAGAATTCAATAGTAGTTTATATTTAAAGGCAAAATATATTTGTATGTGTGTGTAATGAAATGCACAAATTTAAGGACATCGTTAGATGAGCTTTTGCTTATACATATGTACCCCGCACCATTATCAATCAAGATCAGAACGCTGCTGTCACCCTAGAAGGTTTCTTCATGCCTCTTCCCAATCAGTCTTCACCCCAGCCCAGGGCTAACCACTGTTCTAGTTTTGTACACCACAGATTAGGTTTATCTTTTTTAGAGTTTTATATAAGTAAAATTATACAATATATAATTTTTTGTGCATTCTTTTTTATTGCTTAGTCGTAGTCCACTGTGTGAGTATATCACAGCTTGTTTATCCATTTTCCTTACAGTGGGCATCTGGACTGTTTCATTTTGGGGCTGTTATAGGTAAAGCTGCTATGAATATTCTGTACAAGTATTCATATCTTTAGTTGGATATGTGGGAGTAGAATTGCTGGATGTTTGTTTAGTTTAATAAAAAGCTGCAGACCCTTTTCAAGTGACCATTTTGCACTCTCCTTCCCAAAAAAATGAATGAGAGTTCTTGCTGTGCCATATCTTCACCGAGATTTGGCAGTCTTTTTTAAATTATATTTATTGGGGTAACATTGCTCAATAACGTTATATAGGTTCCAAGTGTACAATTAGGTACTTTAACCAGTCTGGTTGGTGTGTAACAGTATCTCGCTATGGTTTTAATTTGCATTTTTCTGATATTTAGTGATATTGAGAACTTTTTTTTTAATTTAAATTAGTTTCAAGTATACAGTACATTGGTTAGACATATAGTTCATAAAACGATCCCCCCCCATTGCTCCTTCCCTCCCCTGGCCCTCCACCTAGCCAACATATATTAACGCTGACTGCATTCCCTCCGCCATGCCTCTCGTGGCCAGCTATCAACTACTAATTTGTTCTTCCTAAACCCTTCACCCCATTCTCCCAGCCCCCAACCTCCCTCCTCTCTGTCTATCACCAAATTGTCCAATATATTTGTGAGTCTCTTTTTGATTCGTTTGTTCTTTTTATTCCTTAGATTCTGCTTATGAGTGAAATCATATAGTATTTATCTTTCTCTAACTTATTTCACTCAGCATAGGAACTTCTAGGTCCATCCATGTCATTACAAATGGTAGGATTTCATTTTTTTTAATGGCTGAGTAATGTTTCATTGTATATATGAACCATAATTTCTTTAGTCGTCTGTCGATTGGCGTTTAGGTTGTTTCCATAGCTTGGCTATATTGTAAATTGTGCTGTCATGAATATTGGGGTGCATAGATCTTTACAAATTATTGTTTTGGTTTTCTTTGGATAAATACTCAGAAGTGCAATTGCTGGGTCAAAAGGTATATATCCATTTTTAATTTTTTGAGAAGCCTCCAGACTTTTCCATAGCGGCTATGCCAGTTTGTAATTCCACCAACAATGTATGAGGGTTCCCTTTTCTCCACATCCTCATCAACACTTGTTTTTTGATTTTTTGATGATAGTCATTCTGACAGGTGTGAGGTGATATATTATTGTGGTTTTAATTTGAATTTCTCTGATGGTTAGTGACCTTGAGCATCTTTTCATATGTTTATTAGCCATCTGTATTTCCTCTTTGGAGAAGTATCTGTTCAGGTTTTCTGCCCATTTTTTAATTGGATTGTTTTTTTGTTGTTGAGATATTGAGAACTTTTTAATGTGTTTATTGGCTGTTTGTGTGAAAGGTTTTTTCAAACCTTTTTTGTATTTTCCAACTTTTAATAGTTACAAGTTTCATACAAGTGAAATTAAAGAAATTTTACAGTCAGCACTCATACGTACATCACCTTGATTCTACCATTAATATTTTATGATACTTGTTTTATCTCATGTAAAATCACCTACCTCCCTCTGACCATCAATTTTTTTTTGTTTTCAAAGTAAATTGTAGGCATCTATATACATCTATTTAAATATATCAACACGTAAATGATTAACTTAGAGTTTAATATTTATTGGAAATGGTCTTATTTTGCAGACAAATTGTCCGCACTCCTCCTCCCTATGTTCCTCACCCCAGTCCATCACCTGCCTTTCCTACATGCAGTTCTCTAACATGATAGTCCCAGTCAGGTCTGATTCTGAGTAGTTTGTAAAACAGTAGTTTTGCCCAAAACACTTTTTGCCCATTTTTAAACTTGGTTATTTGCCTTTTTCCTACGAAAATGTTAGAATTCTTTATCGTTGATACTTGTCAAGTTACATGTTTTACTGATGTGTTCTCCCAGTCTGTTGCTTCCTTATTCATTTTCTTAAAATCTGTTTTGATGAGCAAAAAGTTTTAATTTTTGATGGTCTAATACATCAGTCTTCTTAAGATTATCGCCTCCTGTGTCCTAAGAAACCTTCGCCTACCCCCAAGCCATGGATGTATTCTCCTTTATGTTCTCCCAAAGGCATTAATAGGTTTTGATTTTACATTTATATCTGCGATATACTTCAGATTAACATTCATGTCTAGTATGAGGTAGGGGCTGAGGCTCATCTTTTCTCCTATGGATCTCTGGTTGTTTCAACATCATTTGTGTAAAAGTCTCCCTTTCTGCATTGGGTTGCTTTGGCACCTTCATCTAAAATCCAGTGATAATTTAAGTATGGATCCGTGTCTGGACTCTCACGTGTGTCCCATCAATCTCTTTATCCTGATGCAGTACTGCACCGTCTTGATTACTGTAGCTTTATAAACAGTCTTGAAATCAAGTAGGGTTAAGTCCTTCAACTTAGTTTCCTTTACAGTATTGCTCTAGATACTTTCATTTCTATTTTAGAATCAGCCATTTTTAAAGAAAAAAACTAGCACAAATATGATTGGGAACAAATTAATTAAATTAGTTATTTAATTACTTTAATAGATTATTTTGGGTCAACTGACATCTTAATTCCAGCCCATCAATAGATATCTCTCCATTTATATAGGCTTTCCTTAATTTCTCTCAGCAGTGTTTTCTAGTTTTCAGTATAGAGGTCTTGTACATAAATCAATTTTTGAAAGTATTGTCAATGAAATTGACTTTTAAATTTCATTTCAGATACTCTGACTTTATGACCTAAAACATTGCTTTCTGCTCTGCTAGACTGATGATTTTATAGATTTTTTAATAACCTTTTCTTAATATTTGATGCAGGATGTCACATATTAAGTTATGCTTCTGTGAAGCATAGGGTGAAAACCCCTTTGAAAGATATTTTATTCTGCATCAATTCAGATAATTTATTTCCACCAAAACTGCTAAAAACCTGCCAGAGTGCCTATATGTTATGGTCATGTATAAGTGTGCATGTAGGTATGTATATTTTAAAGAAAACAGTAGATAGCTGTTACATTACCACCATTGTCAGTGGATGCATTTTGACCTAACTGGTGATTATTGTTTATTTCTGTAGCACATATTTATTAAATGTTGGACTTTCAAGTGCTAGGGCTACAAAAGAGAGAAGTTACAATTTCTTCTCTCAAGGACCACAGGAGTTTAGTTCAACAAACACTGATAAGTGTCATCATTGTTGTACTTGCTTGCTGTAGAAACAGAGCAACCAAATGTATTAAACCCAAAAAAAGCTCATGTTTTTGAAAATATTCCTTATCTGATATAGAACATCTCTTATTATTGGTATACTGTTCATTTTAACTTGTTCTGATCTTGTATACAGTCAGTGAACAGCTACCAGGAGCCTTGCCACTGGTGACTGAAAATTACTGTCACCTATTTTAGGAAATTGACTTTTTTTTTCTTATTCATAGTACTAGCACCAGACTCTAGAAATGAAAAGACTCTGCTTAGGCCCTAAGAACATATCCTTCTATTTAGGCCATGCGATGTTCACAAAGGGCCATGCTATTAGAAACGTTCTGAGGTGATATTGAACCTTTTTTGAAAAGAATTGGTGATTATTGGTGACATTAATATCATTCTAGGCTGCATTTATTTAGCTATACAAAATTTAGCATATCTTATGTTCAAGAATTTGCCCTGTTCTTTTAAAACTATTTCTAGAATATTCCAGCTTTCCAGCCTTTTTTTTCTTGGTTTATTTGAAAATTGCATGTAATCTTGTAAAAACAAAAGAGACTTTGTCATGTTATTTCCTAAGTTTTTTCATCCTTCCTTATTAAATATTGTTTATGTACATATGAATATATAAAATCTTCTTAATGCAGTTGGAACATACCTCATTCCATTTCTCATTTTTTAAAAAAATTTTGTTTATATTTGCATTCTGTATATAGCCTCTAATGTTGTGACTAAAAGTGTTTTGTGTGTGTGTGTGTGTGTGTGTGTGTGTGTGTGAGACAATGCTTAAGGGGAGTTTACTCTTCTATTTCTATTTTCTTTCCTATTTCTCTCTTCCTTGTTAGAAGTTCACACCCTTCTCTTTGAAACTTCTGTGACTTCTTAAAGTTAACATAAAAGTGATGTTTCTGAGGTTAAAAACTTTATGTTTCCAAAAGTAATATTTAGGGAAAAATTGAAACCACAACACATACAATAGTCTGAAGAAACCATTGTAAACCATTGTGATTATACATAAATAAACAGCTGATATCAATTTTTATGAGAAGTGTTTTTATTTTCAGTCATTGTTTGCACTTCTCATTCTTGCTTTTGCATTGTTGTTGGTCTTCTCTGCTGCTTACTTAGCCTATTAGCTCTTTTAACAATAGTTTATTCAGTCTAAAGTGGTCATAGTATATATTATGGAGAATTTGTGAGAAAGAAGAGGAGACAAAAAGGTTAATACATATGCCCACTGCTCAGATAATCACTTAAGTTTTGTAGTATCTCGTTAAACTTTTTTTGTATAGGCTGTTTTGGTGTTAAATGTCACTAACATAAATTTATTGATTTTTGAAAAATAAATTATATATTGTATTTTTTTGGTTTTTGCTTTATAAGCAGCAATTTAATTATTGCTCACTAGATCAAATGATTGCTTCAGATACAATTCAGTTAACCTAATCCTTACTCTTGGACACTTAAATTGTTTTTTCTTTTTTTATGTTTTGCCATAGATTAAAACCTTTGTACTGCCACATTTGAAACTATTAAAATGTATTTTAATTCCATTCGTTAAAGTATTCCTTATTTAGTCAGCTTAGGTAAAGTTTTAAGGTGTATCCTAGCTAAGAGCATGGACTGTTAGTTCTAAGTTTAAGAACCCCAGCTGGTTACTTTACCATCATTCTGGTTTCTTCATCTATAAAGCATAATAAACATACCTACCTGTTAGTTGTGGAAGGAATGAAATGAAATGAAAAAGTTCTTAGCATGGTATCTTCTGCAATTAGTGCTTAGTAAAATGTCATAATTATTATTGTTAAGAAATTCTTTTTTACAGGAATGAAGAAATTAAAATAAAATTTAATCTCATTTATATTTTATGCCTAGAATGCCCTTTTCCCTATTTGAGTGGTTCATCAAAATACAGTTGCATGGTAAATGAGAGAATTTCAGTTTGTGAGATGACAGAAGTTTTCTCATAAATTAACTTTGTAGTTAGAAATTCTGGAGTGCTTGTTATTCATATGTCATAGACTTCATGGAAATGTTTTTCTGTAGCATTATTAGAGCTCTTTACAAAAATGTGGCTTTGGGGTTGGTAGTTAGTATATTATGTCATCTGACTGTCAGATATTTAAACTGAGTGGAATTCATGTTATGTAGAAAAGTGTTTTGGTCTCAATGTTTTTAAATGGCTTTATTTCTAAGGTTTAAACGAGGAACGTCAGGCATGACTTGTTTGCCAAAGAGCATGAAGGCATCTCCTTGGACAGAATCAGAACCATAACAGGAATATGAGGTAAGGAAGTATCTGTTTTACAGAGTATAATGATTTTCTTACAGATCTGATGAAATAAATTACTCATTTTTTCTCAATTTTAAATTCATAAAAATGCTTTAAACTGCTTAGATACTTTCTTAGTGGCTGTCTTGCTCCTTTTTATAATAGAGATAAATATTTCCTTATCTAGAATTATAATAACTTAACATTTATTTAAGCAAATCACATATAGGCTATTACTATTAGGAGACAGTTTGGATTACCAAATCAAAATACTTTAATATAGAAAATATTTTATTAGGGTTTAGTCTATTTTTTTTATCATAAATATAATGCTTGCTCATTTTAGACCATTTTTAAATCAGAAAGATTAGAAAATCATCACTTAGCAATTACCAGGATAATAATTGTTTTAGTCAAGAATTACCAATAGGTAATAAAACAATTTAATATAGGTGAGAGTTTGATGAGGAAAATGATATAATGCCAAAATAATTTCTTCGCAATATACTTATTAATTACAAAATTACAGAGGGAAAAATTAGTAACTTTACAGTGGAGAATCCCAGAAGACATCACTTTAACCATGCAACTGAACTTAGCATCACCAGTACTGGTCAGACTGACATCTGTGCCACTGAGAAGACACAGTAGCACCTCTGTGGTCTTCCTGCCATGAGCATAACCTGACTAGCTATGTGGAACCAAGAGACGAACCCAAATATTCTTCAAAAATGTGATAAAAGACAAGTTAAAAAAAAAAAAAGAAAACTATAGGACTGGACTGTTCCATTTTAAAAGAGACTGAGAGACCTAACAATTAAATGCAAGGACTGGATGTCCTGGATTGGCAGTGAAATAAGGAAAACGTATTTTTCTTTTGCCATAAAAGATATCATTGGAATGAATAATTTGAATAAGGTCTGGGATTAGTAAATAGTATTGAATCAATGTTAATTTCTGATTTAAATAATTTTAGTTTGGTTTTATAAGAGAATATCTTTATTTGTAGGAAATACACACCAAAGAGTTTAGAGATAAAAAAGGCAACATGTCTGTAACTGACTCTCAAATGATTCAGGGAGAAACATCATATATAGAAATGGAAAGAACATGATAAAGCAAGTATGAATAAGACATTAACATCCGGGGAATTTAGATAGAGGATATACAGGAATTCTTTGTGTTATTTTTGCAACTTTCCTGTAAGTCAGATTATTTCCAAATGAAGTTTTAAAAAACTCATCAAACTGTGCAGTTTAGATCTGTGCATATCAGTGTATGTAAATATATCCCAGCTGACAAAAATTTTTCAAATAGATAAGAATGCCGTAAATAATGTCAGACACTACCAATAAAAGTAAAAAGTGGTGTCATATTTTTAGAAAGCCACTGGAAATATGTTAACCCAGAAAGAAGTTTAAACTCTGTAATTCAATATCTACTACTTTATTCTAAGAAAATATTCTATAATATATGTATAAAGCAATTTATGTGCATTGCCCTCCATCCCAGCATAACCGTATCAGCAAAGCCCAGGATGTGATCCAAATATGAATCAAGAGAGGGATTAAATTATGACATATATAGTATATTGTTCAGCCACTGAAATAATGGCTTTAAGATCAAAAAATAATTATTGAGTGCTCACAATGAGCCAAAGAAGTGATTTTGTTCTCAGAAAAATATTTAATAGCAGAAAAGTGTTCACTTTAAGGGTGAAAAAAAGGTGGTCATAAAATGTATGGTTCCTATTATGTTTTCTAAAAATTGTATGAATAAAAAATATCAGGACAAGATACTCTGAGTGGTAGGACTTAAACAGTATACTTACATGCTCTGCTTTTTATCTTTCTGAATTTTAAAAATGGTCTAAAATGAACATGCATTATATTTATAATGAAGAAAGACTAAACCCTAATATTAAGATATTTTCTGTGTTAAAACTATTTTGAATTGGTCATCCAAACTGTTTCTCATAGTAATGGCCTATATGTAATTTATTTAAATAAATATTAAGATATTATAATTCTAGATAAGCAAATATATGCTTCTATTATAAAAAGAAGCAAGACAGCTATTGAGAAAGTACTAACAATTTTTAAGCATTTCTACAGATTTAAGACTGAGAAGAAATGAGTAATCATTTCATCAGATCTGTCAACAAACCATTATATTCTGACTCTTTGCAAAACAGATATTTCCTTACCTCATATAATTCTGATATTCTAGGAAATGACTCTGATACAGTACACGCTATCGTCATTCTCTATGTTATTTGGCAAATAAGTTATGCCTGACATTTCTTGTTTAAACATTAAGAAGAAAGCCATTTGAAAATAATATTTATTGGATGACATTCTACTTTAAAGACAAGCTTTCTTTTCTGCTCACTTTATTAATTTATATCAGTATGGAATCATAGTCATATTTATGAGTAACAATACTATTTACCAATAGTAATTGTTACTGTTATTATTTTGATGCTCAAATTATCGTGGATTCGGCCAGTGGGAGCTCCTTCAGGCTGGCTTCTATGTTCTTTCGACAGGTTCCCTCATTCTTTAACTTATTTGTTTTCTGGCTCAATTTGTGCTTTTCCTGTCCTAGCCCTGAAATCAGCCATTTCTCCCAGGAAGTCTGGTTTGTTTAAGTGGAGTATTTATAAGCCAAGATCTGGGAACCAGGTGCGCTCATTGCTACTGTTTGTTCATTGCTTCTAGATCTTCTCAGTAGACAGCAATAGGAAATAACATGTTCTCCCTTGCTCACGTGCTCTCTCTCTCTCACCCCCCCCAACACACACACACACACACACACACACACACACACCTGTAACCATTCTTATCTGCCTACATTGCTATGTATATTAAAAATCAGGCATTTTTATTGATACCTCCAGTTTCAACCCAGCATCACAGGGCTCAGACTAGTCTTTTCCCTTTTATGTTTGTAACTCCCTTCCCTGACAGTGAGAAACTTGCTCCCATTCACAAAGATTTTCTTATGTGCTTAATTCTAGAATATACATAAGTTAGTTTTAGAATTGCTAATTCATACCACTGTGAAAAATAAATCTACTATACTTTATAGTCTGTAAATTATATCTCAATATAAGCTGTTTTTAAAAATATTTCCTAACTGAAGTTGAATAATTGTTTATATATTTTTTTGTCTTTAGCCCAAAGATATGTAATCAAAATATTGTATTCAGAGGCTGCTGCGATTGGTTATATCTCCTCTACAGTGTGTGTCCATGACATTACTTTGAAATACAGTTGGGTTCACTTATTGTGTTTGTATTCAAATATGGGTGCTCCCTCATCCTTGCAGATTCCATTAATTTGTTTTTGAGTACGTAATATATTAACAAGGTTCTTAAAGTCAAAACCATACTCCCCAAAGAAGTGTTACTGCCCACCTCTCTCCTGTCCCCTTCCCACCCTGTTTTTCCACACACATTAGTTTTTAGTTGATCTTTTCTTTCATATTTTCCCCTCAAGCAGCTATAGGTATATTTTCTTATTTCCCCTTCTACAACAGAGGTAACATTGATACTGTTTTTCTGTTTGCTTATTTCACTTAACATGTTCTTAGGACCACCTCATAACAGAGATCTTCTTTTAGTCCTTTTTACAGCTGTATAGTATTCTATGGTGTATATGTACCATAGTGTATTCAACCAGTCTCCAGTTTGTGGGCATTTAAATTGTTGCCGGTATTTTGCAGTTAAAAACAATGCTACAATAAATAAATTTTGGCATGTACCATTTTATAATGTTGAAAGTGTATCTTTCAGCTAAATCTTAAAAATAGGATTGCTGGTTTAAAAAGTAAATGTACTTGTAGTTTTGCTAGATATTGCCAAATGTCTCTCCCAAAAAGTTGTACCAGTTTGCAATTCAATCAGCAGTGTATAAGAATGCTTATTTCCTCCACAGCCTCACCAACAGAATGTCTTGTCATACATTTTTGCTGTTTGGCATTTTATTGTAATTTTAATTGCCTTTCTCTAGCTATGAGTAAGGTTGAGCATCTTTCATATGTGTGAAGGCCATTTCAGAATCTTTTTTTGGAGGAGAGAGTGAATTACCTGTTCATTTTTCTGTTGAATTTTTAAAGAATTATTTATGTATGAAGGAGACTAATCCTTCCTCTTCAGTTTTTTGTTGTTTTTTTTTTTTAATCAGTCTTGTTTTATTGCTTTTGGATTGGGGTCATACTTAGAAAACTTTTTCCTATGTTAGGTTATAGAAAGATACCATCCATATTTACTGAGAGTACTATATGGTCTGATTTTTTTTTTTTAACATTTTTATTCCTGTTTCACTTGGAGTTTAATTTCATTTGATTAGGGTCTTTCTTCCTTCCCATGGCACTTATTTTTTTATTCTATGTTTTCATATTTTTATTTGAATTTAAGTATCAACTTCTCTAGCTCCCTTAAAAAGTTGGTTGGTATTTTTATTGAGATTGCATTAAATTTGTAAACTGATTTACAAAAAAAAACAATAGTATTTTTATGACCTAGTATTATCCAATCCAAGAACAAGGATGGTCTTTCTGTTTGTTCAGGTCTACTTTTATGTTTTTCAGGCGTTGTGGGCATTTCTTAAATTTGCTCCTGAGTTTTTATCTTTGTTGTTTTTGTTAGTGGAACTTTCTCCTCTTTACAGTCTCCAGCTACTTAACGTTTGTGTATCTGAAGGCTGTTGGTTCTGTGTGTTTGAATTTATCCAATTAAGTTTACCAGGTTTCTTGAATCCATAAATTTATTTCATCCACTTTGTGGAAGTTTTAGGCATTACTTGATGCAAATGTGTTCCCTGCCTCATTCTCTCTCAGCCCTTCTGTGGAACTCCAATTGTACACAAGATCGACCTAATGATATCATCCCCTGGGTCACTGGGAGTCTGTTCTTTGGGTTTTTTTTTAAATCTTTTTCTCTTAGGCACATAGTTTACTTTCATTTTCATTGATATAACAGATTATAAATTGAAATTTTTCTCTAATCACTGCTTTAAATAAATGCCATAGATTCTGATTACACAGAAAAAAAACTATCTTTTTTTTAGTTCTTCATGTCATTTTCTATTTGCCCTCTTTGTGTTAATAGATGTTATTAATTTTTATATAGAAAGGCCTTTATAATTTTTTATTTTATTTCTAGTGTTATTACATCGAGGTCAGTGTTCATAATATTTTCATTTTATGGTACTTGCTGAAGTTTTCTTTGTGACCTAATCTGTGATTGTTTTTAAGTATTCCACGTATATTTGAGAAGGTATCTTCTCTGTTATCAAGGCGTAAAGTTCACCATATATTAATAAGATCTTATTTTTGTCTACTTCATCTATTTTTACTGAGAGTGGCAGATTAAAGTCTCCTGTTATTTGCAGGTTTCTATCTATGTCATATTGCATCTCCCATTATTTTTGTTTTATAACAGCAGTTACGTTGCTTTGGGCATAATCATAGCTGTTATAGTCTCATTATTAATTATAGCTGTTAGCATTAAAGAGTTCCTCCCTTGCCACATATGTTTTTCACTTGAATTCTGTGCATTCTGTGTTCAGGAATACTACTCCTCCACCATCCTGACTGTGCAGGCCCATCAGCCAGTCACTCACAGTGCAGCAGGTGACACCACAGCATGTGCATGCAGAATCTTTGGTATCACACGTGGGATTGATATTATTTATGTTAGTGGATAAATAGGTTTGTTAGTTCGGGGTTTTTTTGTTTTGTTTTGTTTTGTTTTTTAGATTCTTTAGAGCAATTCTGCTGCTCAGTTGCTTTCAGATTTTAGACGCCCAGATAAATAATCTTTTATTGCATTAAAGTTTTTTAAATAGCAGAGACAGTTTCAGAGTTATCATATTACATGAAGGAATTTCTCAGTCTGTTCCCACAGTACCATTGTGGTTTTTTAAAACAAATTTATTGAAGTATAATTGACATACAATAAATGCACATATTTAAAGTATTCAACTTGAGGAATTTTGACATCACCACAATCAAGATAACATTTTCATCACCCTTAAAATTTTCCTCGTACCCCTTCGTAATCCAGTCCTCTTTCCACCACAGTCTCCAGGCAACCACTGATCTCCTTTCCGTCACTATAGATTAGTTTTCACTTTCTAGAATTTTTAATAAATGGAAACAGATATGCAGGTGATCTTTTTTTGTTTGCCTTCTTTCATTCAGAAACAATTATTTTGAGATTTATCACTATGTTGTTTTTTATTGCTAAATAGTGTTCCATTCTATGGATATACCACATTATTCACTCACCTGTGTGTAGACCATTATTTAGTTTTGGCTGTGGCGAATATAGCTGCCAGTAAAAGTCTATTGAAGAAACTATAGTTTCTTTAAAAGTTAAGCATGCACCTCTATATGACAAAGCCTTTATCCAGAAGAAAGGAATGTGAATATCTACTCAAAGATTTCTACATAAATGTTCACAGTAGATTTGATCATAGTAGCTAAAATCTGGAAACTACTTAACTATCCAACAATGGATAAACAAAATGTAATATATCGGTACAATGAATTACTACTCCAGTAATAGAAAAAAACCAACTACTGATTTGCACAACAACATGGATGAATCACAGAGGGATTAGATGCAGTGAAAGAATTGAAATACAAGACTACATACTGTTCATACTTGAAAGTCTAGAAAAGGCAGACTGATTTATAGTGATAGAAAGCAGATCAGCGATGACCTGGGGCTGGGTGTAATAGAAGGATTACTGCAAAGGGGCAGGAGGAAACTCTGGCGAATAATGAAAATGTTCTGTATCGCAAATGTGACCATGGTTTCACAGGTGTATAACTCCATTTCAGCTCACCAAATTATACACTTTAAATGGATGTATCTTATTGTCTTCATACTTCAGTAATATTGATTTTTATATGTCTGTCAGATACAACCAAATAATTACAACAGGTAGTTTTAGTTTTTAGTTTATTATAAAGAAGATGCTTCTCATCTAACCTGGACCACTGAATGTAAGAATTCACTTAATTAAAGAGAAACTTGACTATGTGAACATGATTAAAGCACCAAATTAGATCTCATAGGAAATAAAAATATAAGTGAGATGCAGGACCAGCTTTTGAAGATTGTAAAATTTTCTAAGGTGGAGAATGGATGTCAGGAATATAAAAAATATTCAGACAATGCTGAGAGAAATCATAGGAGAATGTGATTTAAGCATCCCATCTTTCTCTGCCAAGACTCAGTGAGAAAGTCATTCCCTGCAAATGTGATTAGAGTGACTGTTTTCTCAATTATTCCAAGGATGGCATAACTAATACCACTTAGATACGTAGGAGAGAATTTAATTCATTCTTTACAGTGGACACCTTTGGGCTTTAGGGCTTAATTCTCTCATAAAACCCGTTGAGAAAAGCTAGTAGACTGAAGCCTACTGTACAGCCTAGGTTAAAAGCCTCTCTTCTCTTTAAAAGCTGTGTAGCTGGAAGTTAACCTCTTGGTGACTCACTATAAAATGGAGCTAGTAGTGAATAAAGCTGTTGAGAAGAGGAAACTGAATGAATACATGTAAATCACTGAATACCATGCGTAAATACAGTGCTCCAGTACACAGTAGGTGACATGTAAGCATTCACTAAGATGACCAACATCATCACCTTCATTTTCCTTCACAAAATGCTGAACCCTCCCACGACAGGTGTCATAAGTGCTCAGAGTATGCAGAAGAAAAAGACCTGACCGCTTGGGGGTGTTGACACATCCTGGAAATCTGAGGGAGATTGGTACTGGAACTAGTTCTTGAAGATTGCTTGAGTACACTTTCCATGGCAGAGATCTGAAATAGGGATTTTGGGGTGGAAGAAAAAAAACTTGAGCATAGATAAGGAAAACTCAGAATATATTTAAGTATATTAAGCATTTTGATTTAGCTAAAGCATACAGAATACATCAGGGGTTAATTCTATTCCACAAAGTGGATCATAAAGCAATGATGTCTTTGTGTGCCAAGCCAAAAAATATGGACAGAATTAGGTTAAGTGTAGGAGAAGTCCCGATGAGTTTTGGTCAGTTGTGTGGCCTTTGTTCATGCAAGCGGCGTTAATTGAGAGCTGCCACAGTGTCACAGCCAGTGGGTCTGCAAAGGTGAGTAAGACAGCTTGGGTTGTTTTTAAGTATATTGTCTGGAGCTGAACCAACCTGAGGTCTGGGCTAGCCAATCAGATGCCCTTTTAAAAAACATGTTTGTTTTACCATGAAAGTCAAGCAAAGCCTGTCTTGTAAAGTTCTAGATGATTTAGTCCTGAGCATAGCATATAATCTTAAAATCAATAGAATCTTAACTGTAGAAGATTTAGAAAGCCATTTAGAAAGGAAAAAATGCATGATCCCGAGGTAAGGTATATGTGTTTGTGTGTGTTGGTGAGTGTTTAGATAGAGTTAATGGCTGATGCCTGTGCAAAGGATGGGCTTAATAAAGGAGAGTGTTTATAAATAGTCAACATCTTAGGAGCGTAGAAAAGGGAAGAGTGCAGGAGGACCTGCTGCAAATGTCTTGACAGGCACAAGGCATCTTAGTGGAGATGGACGATTTCTGGATCGCAGTTTTGTAAGCAGGTGGGTGGGAACTACAGTCCTGCACAAAGTGTCTGGATTCCCTTTGGCAAGACAAAAAGACAGGCAGTAGAATGGAATGAGAAGGTGGAGTAGAGCTTAATGTCTGAAGACCTCGATATGAGTTTGTAAAGGGGCCCTAGCTATTTGCCAAAAAAGGAGAAGGTGGTAACGTAGATCACTCATGAGGGAAATGGAACTGTTTTGGGATAGTGTCACAGTCAGTTCAAAATAGAATCAGTAAGAGAGGAGACATTTTCGAGCTTGTGTGAGGGCATGGCATGATTTTATATTGGATTATGATGCTCATCATGCCTCCTCACGTTCTCAGCCGTGCTTGCTGTTATCCACCTTTGTCATGACTCCCAAGCTACCCAGTCAGTTTAGGTAAACAGAGGTAAATATTTAGTTCTCAACTCAGGATAAAATCATGGAAGCCAAGCAGCAGAGTACCGAGGTCCCCTCTCCCTATATCAATTGCACCGTGAAGTAGTGTCTCACAAACTTAAGAAGTGTATAGACCCTTTAAAAACTATTAGCATATGACTTCAGTTTTTATTAGGATAACGTTGCTGAATTATGTACAACCTTAAATGAAGTATGAACTACTTGGGCTTAGTAGCACTTACACTACAATATGGAAACATGTTCGCATATTATTTACAAATATCTACAAAGCTAACAGAATTCAAATTAATGTTAATTTACTGTGACATGCATTTTTACATAAATATGACTAATCTAGACATCTGACAGTGGTGGTCACTGCTCTAGCACAAGCTCAGCCTTTACTGCCAATGCCTGATGACTCATTTTTCCCACCCCTTTTCTCTACCAAACTACTGCAGACCACATACCATTTTGTCTTTTCTAGACTTGAGTGTGTCATTATCACAATGTCTAGCTCCCTTTACATTTCACTCCTGTATTTCAACACATGAATTTTTTTCAAGGTTAATAAAATGAAAACACCAAGTTATTGAGTTTTCACAAAAAATTCATTCAAGAATACACCTAAGAGCATAGTCTTGAATCCCTGATATTATGATCTACTCTTTCTTTTAATTTATTTTTTAATTATCATTGACATACAATATTATTAGTTTCAGGTATATGACATAGTCATTACACATTATATAACATGCAAAGTAATCACTACGATAAATCTAGTACCGAATGACACCATACATAGTTATTGCAGTGTTGACTATATTCCCTGTGCTGTACTTCACATTCCTATGACTGTTTTTATAACTAGCAGTTTGTACTTTTTTTTCATTGTATGCTTTCCTTATTCTTTTAAAAATTTTCCTTGTGGATGAGTTTGATAATTATTCATGTTTATGTTTTGAATAAAGATAATCTAGTTCATTTGTTTCTCAGCTAAATGGCTAAATAATTATTTTGGCCTTTCATACTTCTTAACCATCTTGAAAAATATACTTTCTGGGTTATTTAGAGATGTTTCATTTTTTTTTTTTTTAATTTAAAAAAGTTAGACATTTATACAGTCCATGAAGTGTGATACCCCTGATTACTCTAGCACTTATCTGGCACTATACACAAACATTACAACCATATTGTATTTCTTAACCCTTTCGCCTCTTTTACCCATCCCCCTTTTCTTGGCAACCATCTATTTGTTTTCTGTATATGCAAGTTTCTTTCTACTTTGTTTATTTTGTTTTTTAGATTCCACATATAAATGAAATCATATGCTTTTTACCTTCCTGTATCTGTCATTTCACTTAACATACCTTCTAGATTTATCCATGTTGCAAATGGAAAGATTTCCTTTTTCTTATGGCCAAGTAATATTCCATTTGTATGTATGTACCACATCTTCTTTAGCCATTTGTCTGTCGATAAACACTTATTTTGCATTCATACATTGATTATTGGGAATAATGCTGCAGTAAACAAAGGGATGCATATATCATTTTGAATTAGTATTTTGGATTTATTTGGGTAAATACCCAGAAGTGGAATTGCTAGATCTACTTTTAATTATTTGAGAAACCTCCATACTGCTTTTATAGTGGCTGCATCAATTTACAGTCCCGCTGTGCATGAGGGTTTCCTTTTCTCCACATTTTCACCAACACTTGAACTTGCTGTTTGTTGATTTTTTGATGATGATCATTCTGACAGGTGTAAGGTGATATCTTACTGTGGTTTACATTTCTCTGATGACTAGGGATGTTGACCATCTTTAAGTATGTCTGTTGGCCATCTGTATTGAAGAGGAATTTTCCACTCAAAAGGCTAACCTTATAATCAGCTCTTTGTTCTGCTTCTGTAAACATGCTTGCCACATAGACCAAAGGGCAGGATGACCTCAAAATTTACTAAAGACTCATCCTCCCTTTTTCTTGTTCTGTCTAGATAACAGATGTATTGCCTGAGTTTCTGCCTGAAAATCTGGGCTTTCTAGCTCTTTGTAACTGCCTGTAACCCATAGCAGTAACCCATAGCAACTCCTTCTGCTTTGTAGTTTTTTGTAACTGCTTGAGGACAGATTAACCAATCGGCCCATGACAAGTAGCCAAATGTAACTGCACATTTAAGCTCTATAAAAGCAATGTTGCAGCTGAGCTGGGGGCCCAGATCTTCAGAGCACTAGCTCTTCTGAGGCCGCCAGTGTAATAAAGCTGAGTTCTCCGACTCTCGGAGTGGTGCTTGGTTTCTTGTCGGTCTCATTTTTGCAACATTTCTGCAATAGTATGTCCTCTCCATAGAAATTTCTATTCAGGTCCTCTGCCTATTTTTTAATTGGATTGTTATTTTGGTGTTATATATGTTTCTTCTGTATTTTGGATATTAACCCCTTATCAAATGTATCATTGGTGAATATCTAATTTCATTAAGTGGGTTGTCTTTTGTTGATGGTTTCTTTGGCTGTGCCAAAATTTTTTGATTTTATGTAGTCCGATTTATTTGTTTCTTTTGTTTGCCTTGCCTGAGGACACATCTAAAAAATATATTACTAAGAGTAATATCTAAGAGTTTATTGTCTATGTTTTCTTCAATAAGTTTTATGGTTTGGGGGTCTTATAAGTTTTTAATTCATTTTGAGTTTATTCTTGTATATGTATAAGAAAGTGAGCTAGTTTCATTTCTTTTTCATGTGTCTGTTCATTTTTTCCCAGCACCATTTATTAAAGAGACTACCCCACTATATATTCCTGCCTCTTTGGTCATAAGTTATTGACCATATAGTGGGTTTATTTCTGTATTCTCTATTCTGATCTGTGTCTTTTTTTATGTTGGTAGCATGCTGTTTTCATGATTATACCTTTTTAGTGCAGTTTGATCAGAGAACATGATACCTTCAAATTTATTCTTTTTTCTCAAGATTGCTTTGACTATTGGGGGTCATTTATGGTTCTATATAAATTTTAGGACTATTCTAGTTCTGTGAAAAATGTCATTGGTATTTTGATAGGGATTGCATTGAATGCATAGATTGCTTTGGGTAGTATAGACATTTTAACAATGTTAATTATTCCCATCTACAAGCATGGTTATCTTTCCATTTATTTGTATCTTTAATTTCTTTTTTGACTGTCTAATAGTTTTCTAAGTACTGGTGTTTTATTCCCTTGGTTTAATTTATCGCTAGGTATTTTATTGTTTTTGATGTAATTGTTAATTGGATTTTTTTTCTTAATTTTTCTTTTTCGTAGTTTGTTATTGGTGTATAAAAATGCAACACATTTTTGAATATTAATATTATATCTTGCCACTTTACTGAATTCATTTATCACTTTTAATAGTTATTTTTGGTGGAATCTTTAGGGTTTTCTCTATATAGTATCATGCCATCAGCAAATAATGACAGTTTTACTTCTTTCCAATTTGACTGCTTTTTATTTCTTTTTCTTGTCTGATTGCTGTGGCTAGGACTTCCAATATTATATTGAACAAAGGTATTGAAAGTAGACATCCTTTTTTTATTGCTGATCTTAAAAGCTTTTAGCTTTTCTCCATTGAGTGTGATGTTAACTGTGAGTTCGTAATACATGGCCTTTTTTATGTTGGGGCATGTTCCCCTCCTTTCACTTTGTTGAGAATTTTTATCAAATTTTTATGATTTTGTCAGATACTTTTTCTGAATCTACTGATGTGATCATATGATTTTTGTCTTTCATTTTGTTAATGTGGTGTATTACATTAATTGATTTGCAAATATTAGACCAACCTTGTATCTCAGGAATAAATCCCATATGATCATGGTGTGTGACCTTTTAATATATTTCTAATTAGGTTTGCTAATATTTTGTTGAAGATTTTTAAATATGTTCATCAGGGATATTGGCCTATAATTCATTCTCATATTCATTCTCTCTCTCTCCCTCTCTCCCTCCCTCCTTCCCCTCCCCCTCTGGTTTTAGTGTGAGAGTAATGCTTATCTCGTAAAATGAGTTTGGGAGTGTTCCTGTCCCTTCAACTTTTTGTAATAGTTTAAGAAGGGTAGGTATTAATTTTTCTTTGATGACTGTTAGAATTCATCTGTGAAGTCATCTGGTTCACGGATTTTGTTTGCTGGGACTTTATTGATAAATGATTCGGTTTCCTTAGCAGTTATCAATCTGTTCAGATTTTGTTTCTTCTCTATGCATCCTTGGAAGATTGTATGTTTCTAGGAATTTATCCATTTCTTTTATGTTGTCCTTTGTTGATATATAATTGTTTATAGTATTTTTGTATAAACCATTGTATTTCTGTGGTGTTTGTTGTCAGTTCTTTTTCATTTCTGATTTTATTTGGGCTTTCTCTCTCTTTCTCTTGATGAGTCTGGCTAGATGTTTATCAATTTTGTTTATCTTTTCAGAGAACCAGCTCTTGCTTTCATCTGTTATTTCTGTTGTTTTCTTTAGCCTCTTTTTTTGTTTTATTCCACTCCGATCTTTAATTTTTCACCCTTCTACTCACTTTGGGCTTTGTGTCTTCTTTTTCTACTTCCTCTGGGTGTAAAATTAGATTGTTTAGTTGAGTTTTTTTTTGGTGTGTCTTCAGGTAGGCCTATATTGCTATGAATTTCCCTCTTAGAACTGCTTTGACTGTATCCCATGGGTATTTGCGGAGGGGGGGGTCATGTTTTTTTCATTCTCACTTGTATTAAGGTATCTTGATTTCTTCCTTGATCTCACTGTAAACCTAGTCATCACTTGGTAGTATGTTATTTATCCTTCACATGTTTTTCAGTTTTCTTCTTGTAATTGATTTCTAGCTTCATACGATTATGATAGTAGAAGGTGCTTGGTTTGATTTCAGACTTAAATTTATTGAGATTTATTTTGTGGGCTAACGTGGTCTGTTTTGAAAAATGTTTCATATGCACTTGAGAAAAATGTAAATTCTGCTGCTTTGGGGTGAAATATCCTAAAAATATCAAATCTATCAGATCTAATGTGTTAAGGCCACTGTTTCCTTATTAATTTTCTACCTGGGTGGTCTACTAATGTCAATGGGGTGTTAAAGTCCCCTACTATGACTGTTACTGCCGCTCTTTTCCTTCATGTCTATATATGCTTCATATATTAGGTGCTCCTTCTTTGAGTGGGTCAATGCTTATGAGAGTTATGTACTTTTGTTGGATTGATTTCTTTCTTATTATGAAATGCCCTTCTTTGTCTCTTGTTACAGCTCCTATTTTAGAGTCTGTATTGTCTAAGTATTGCTACCCCAGCCTTTTTTTGCTATTGTTCTTTTTGCATGAGATACCTTTTTTCATCCCTTTACTTTTAGTCTGTGTGTCTTTTGATCTGAAGTGGATCTCTTCTAGGCAGCATATCTATTTTAAATCTATTCAGCCACCTTACGTCTTTCATTTGGAACATTTAGTCCATTTACATTTCAAGTAATTATTGATAGGTGTGGAGTTATTGTCATTTTATTGTTTTCAGATTATTTTCATAGTTTTTCTGTGTTTCTTATTCTCTTCTTGTTGATGACTTTCTGTAGTGTTGTATTTGGATTCCTTTCTCTTTCTTTCTTGTATATCTCCTGTAGATTTTTGGTTTGTGCTTATCATGTGCTTCATATGTGCCAAACCATATTTATAGCAGTCTAGTTTAAGTGGATGGACGCTTAAGTTCGAACGCATTCTAAAATCACTACAATTTTTACCTCCTCCAAATTTACATTTTGCCATTTATTTTTTAACACCTTGTATGTGCATGTTTGTGTGTATCACTTAATTTATTGTTATAATTGCACATGCTCTTCCTATTTTTGCCTTTTAACCTTTGTACTAGATTTATAGTTGGTTGATCCATTGCTTTTACCAACTGTTTGCTTTTGTCAGATTTTTTTTCTTACATTTTTTTATTTACATTTTTGATCTTTTCTACTTAAAGAAATCCCTTTAACATTTCTAGTAATACTGGTTTAGTGGTGATGAACTTCTTTAGCTTCTTCTTATCTGGAAAACACTTCATCTCTCCTTTGAATCTAAATGATAGCCTTGCTGGGTAGTGTAATCTTGGTTATAGGTCTTAGTATTTCTTCATTTTGAGCATTTCCTCCCAATATTTTCTGGCCTGAAAGTTTCTTTTCAGAAATCTACTGACAGTCTTATGGGAGCTCACTTGTACATAACTAACTGCTTTTCTCTTGCTACTTTTGAGATTCTCTCTTTGTCTTTAACTTTTAATCTTAATTTTGTGGGAGCCTCTTGGGGTTCATCTTCTTTGGCACACTGTGCTTCCTGGATTTGTATATCTATTTCTTTTGCCAGGTTAGGGAAATTTTTCATCATTATTTCTTAAAATGCATTTTAAACCCTCGCTCTTTCTTTTTCTCTTCTGATATCTCTATGATGTGAATGTTGGTGTGCTTGATAGTGTCCCAGAGGTTCCTTAAACTCTCCTCATTTGTTTTTAATTTTTTTCCTGTTATGATTGGGTGTTTTCCATTTCCATGTGTTCCAGATTGCTGATTCGATCCTTTGTTTCATCTAATCTGTTGTTGCTTCCCTCTAATGTTTTCTTCATTTCAGTTACTGTATTCTTTATTTCTGAGTGGTTCTTTCTTATGATTTTTTATCTCCCTTTTTATGTTTCCTGTCTCTGTTGAAGTTCTTACAAAGTTCATTTGTTCTATTCCTGTGTTTATTAAGCAGCCTTTATAACCAGTGGTTTGGACGCTGTCTGGTGGACTGCTTATTTCCATTTCATTTAGTTCTTTTTATGAAGTTTCGTTCTGTTCTCTTATTTGGGACATGTTTCTTTGTCTCCTAATTTTGGTTAACTTCTTGTGTTTGTTTCTGTATATTAGATCTGCTGTGTCTCCCAGTCTTGGCGGAGTGGCTTTATATTGTAGGTGTCCTCTAAGTCACAGTGGCACAGTCTCCCTGTTCACCTGAGCCAGATGCTCCAGTAGTGTCTCTTGTTGTGTATGTGCCTTCCCGTCGCAGTTGAGCCTTGATTGCTGTTGGTACATCAGTGGGTGGGATTACCCTCAGGTCAACTGGCTGTGAAGGCTACCTGTGACTGAATCAGACAGGCTGTATTCAAGGGCTAATCCCATAGTGCAGGGGTCTCTTTTGCGGGGTTCTGGTGCCCATTCAGTCCAACCTACAGACATGTTGTTTGTGGAGGCAGTTGAGTGGTGCTCTGGTACATCTGATGCCATCCATCAGGTGTGTTGGTTCTGGGACTTTTTAGGAGGGTTTTCGGTACAGGCCAGTGTCAGCCACTAGTTTGCTTGGGACTATCTTGTGGAAGCCGAAGTGATCTGCAGTCGGTTGCCGCTGGCCTTGGGAGGTGCTTGGGGAAGGCTACACTGTGATCTGAGGCCAGCTGCCACTAATGTCAGGCTTGCGATCCTTTAGTGTACATCACTATGTGAACTGAGGCCTGCCATCACTTATGCCAGGATTGTGGCCCCTCAATTGAATCTACGTCCCAAGCCAACATTGGACATAGTTTATGCCAGTTTTGAGGTTGCCTGATGGGAGTTACAAATGCAAGTTGAGCTCAGTCACTGCTTTCCCTGGGCATGGAGCCACTTAGCAAGAAAGATAGAGCATGTGAGGGCTAGTTGCTGCTGGTTTGGGGTTTGCCAATCTTTGAGAGATTTTAGGAAAGTCCTCAGCACTAGCAGCTCAGGCATGAGAGTTGAGTGAGACAGGGTGTCAGACAATCACCAGGATGGATGAATGGTGTCAGCCAGTTGATGGAGAGCTCGGTTTGGCACCTGCCAGCACCTGCTGCTGGGTAGTAGGGAGGACTCAACAAAGGAGCAGTGACACCTGCCAGCACTTCTGTCTCTGGAGAAAGCTGACCTGAACTCTGCCCCACCCCCAGCCTTCCCTCTGAAGCTGGTCAGTTCAGCTCCTCCCTCTATGTCCCTGGCACTTAACAAGCTGCTGCCCCTTGTAGCTTAAAGCAGGTGCATTTGTGAGCAAGCAGGTCCATTTGTCGACCCCTCAAGATGACCTCCTGATACTACAGCAGCCCTCCACCTCACTTGGACACAATCCCCTCTGGTTTTCGCAGTCAGATATGTGGGGACTGCTATTCCTGCCAGTGGTGCCCCAGGTTTAGAAATCTCTTGTGGGACTGGGGCCCCTTGCTTCTCATAGGGGACCTCCACTGCCAGGATATCCCTCCCGATGCTTAATCACCACACCATGGGTGTGGGACTTGCCTGTTCCACATCTCTGCCCCTCCTACTAGTCTCATCATGGCTTCTTCTTTATGTCCATTGAGGACTTCTGTTCAGCTGGTCTTTAGGTGGTTCTCAGTGATAGTTCCATAATTTAGTTGTAATTTCAGTGTGTTCATGGGAAGAGGTAAGTACCTCATTTACCTACTCCATCTCGTGAATGCAAGTCACCCAGTGTTTGTTCTACCCAATTCTCATACCCTATGGCTGACTATTTGGCCATGGTTAGTCATCTGGAGGCAATTTTTCTATTTCATTATTCCATTTAATCTAAAAAGTGATTTTTCAAGTAGTAAGAAGGCACTGAAAGGTATTATTAAGTGCCAAACCAAAAAATAATGAAATTTACCTGCACCCTGCAATAGCCTTAGGATGTGTAATTAGAAAATGTGGGATGTTTTTGTGGTGTCATGGTTGATGTGCTGATCTACGTTTATGTCTGTGTGGGTGTATATTGCCAGAGAAACCCCAAACCTAGTACACATGCAGCCATGGAGGGTGACAGACAAGGGAGATCACTCCAGAAATGTGTCCTAACAGAGTCTATTATTTGCGGGGAGCCTGTGCTAGGTATTTTAAATGCATTTTTTCCAATTTTTAAATCAGAGAACAGCTGCTGCTGTTGTCATTGTCACTGTTGCATTTCTGTAGATGAGGTGGCCACAGCACAGTGATGTTGCCACTTTTTCAAGATCTCATAGATCTCAAAACTGAAATATGTTAACTCTAGCGTCGTGTTCCTTTCACAAAGCCGTCCTGCCTCTAACCTTCCTAAGTCCATCTGTGATGTTATTCATCTGAAATTAAATTACTAGTTTTTAAAACTTCATGCTCTGAAAATCACAGGAATTCAGAAAAAAAGGGTCAGAGGCGGGGTGGGGGGAGGACATACAGGTTTTTGCTTTTGGTGAAAAGAATTTTATATTAAAAAACCCAGATTAAAGAAATGTCTTTATTAGTAAATCAGCTTGGAAACTCCTTTCATATTTGAATTGTGTTTGTTGTTGTTTTTGTTGTTGCTGCTGCTGTTCTTTCAACAAAACAAATATCAGTGCATGTTTCCCCTCCCTCAGAGCTGCTGGGGATCAGAAGATCCTCAGGATCCTCCAAAGACTTGGTAAATTTACTTGTGATCTGGAACCATTATCACAGATGGTGAACATTTGTTATTTTCTCATTGAGGGTTTCCTACATACTGTTCACTCTTACTATTTTTTCCTCCACAAAGTAGGAAATGTTGTTTTTTCTCTTATAGAGTAAGCATTCTCAGCAAGAGTGAAAATTAGTTCTTGAGAGAGATCAGAAAACTTTTTTTATGTTTAAGTCACAGATGTACATACAGTACATAAACAGATATATAGTAAATCCATAGTATGATAATTTCATGGAAAGTTATTAGGAAAAAATATGTTTAGAAGAGTTGGGGATTAGAGCTAATAATGCAAAAAGAGATTAAGAAACACTAGACAGTTTTCTTGTTATTACAAGTGCTAAGCTCATGTCACATTTATAACTTAATGATGTGCCTTTTCGTCTTTGCTAGCATTTGACCCTCTTACTTTTTCACTCCTCCCTTCTGTCTTTGCTAAACCTTCAAAGCTGTAGTCACTTTATTCTTCTTTTATTCCATAACTCAGAATTTGAGAAAAACTGCACTGAACATGTATAATCCCAGGAAAGCTCTTTATTGTACATCTTCCAGCCAGTTGTCTGTACTTATATGTTTGTAAGTAACTTAGACATAGAGAAGCTCAGGAGTAGAGAAAGGCTCTGAATGACTTTAAAAGCTGAGAGGGTGTATTCTGTCATCTCTTGATTACTCATCCTAAAGATTTGGGTAGGGAAGACAAATGGCACCAGTCACTTATGTACAGTCAGATCATTTCAATTGAGTGATTCTGTTATAAAGTGACCATCTGACAGAATGAGCCATGAAATGTGTTCCTCTGCCTCACCTACCGCTTGCCTCATCCCATGCGAAGCTCTTTTCTCTTGGTCTAAGCGGAGCTCAGTTAGCAAAGTGTTCATAGTAAAGTCCCAACCCTAGAAAACCTTGCTGGAGCTGCAATTCTCACCTTCAGGAGGATGAAGCAGACACAGGAGGGTAGCTCTACCTGTGCCAGGCTGGTCCATGTTCTAGGGCGAAAGGTGTTAATGAGCCCGCATGCCAAACCACATCATTAGGCTGCTTTGCCCTGTCGTAGTGTTCCTCATACCACAGTACTTAACTGCTCAAGTCATTGATATTCCTTCAAAATCTTATCTTAGAAATGTCAGAAAAATGTGTCCTTCCTCATGAAATAGAGGCTTCCATAGTAGCTAATTTGTTACTCTCTTTACACCTGAAGTACTATGTATGTGATAGCCGTGTTTTAAAAAATTATAACAATAAGGAACCTTTAAGATGCGTTGTTTGATTTCAGATACAGCAGTCTCTAATTGTCCATTTTTTACTAAAACATATTAAATTATCAGGATTATTAAGTTGGGCTTAATAATTATTAAATTTTCAGGATTTACCATTACCATTTAGTAATTATTGGAAGATATAATATTTTATAGTGGTATTTTTATAATACTAAAAAGGAGAAAATTAAGGATCAAATGTGTGTGAAAAAACATGTATGAAAAGATAGGTATTTTTCTAAATATCTGGTACCCTTAGGGAAAAAATTTAGGTGTAACCTGAACCAAATTCTCCTCCCTAAATGCATCCAATCTATGTCTGTAACTTTTGTAATACTGTGGCTCAGACTGCGGGAAGGAAGTGCCAGAGTAGACCAGCGTTTGCTTCTGGGACTGGCTACTTGCAGACTTGTCATAAGGCAGGTGAGAAGATGAGGCGTCGTCGCCTTTCAATCACAGTGTCAGGAAGCCTGCAGGGGAGATACTGAGCATCCTTGGCACTTAGCAGTCTCTCTGCACCCTGATACTAATTACGTTTTTACATTGGTGAAACATTGCCCATTTCATAGTAGTCTCCGGGTTTTTCCTTACTGAAGCCCAGCATCATAGCAGTAACCTTTTTTATCAGCAGTTTTGTAAGCATATATTGCCTCTGCCAAGTTTCTTATGTAGGTCCCTTGAGCCATGTTTGTTTCTTTTCCGATTCCCTGAAGCCGTTCTTGGACTGTTCCTAGTCTCCAAGCCATACAGTTTTTCTCACGCTTATTAAATATCTGTGCTTGGGGTAGTGGGAAAATTGACTTGATTTATGACTCTCTTTCATACTAAAACAGCTCTTTTGAGTGCGCGTACACACAAACGCTGTGGAAGCTGATTTATCATATAGCCAAAATGATTTTAATCACTTTCATTTGACGTTAAATGTCACTCATGACAGTAGAGCCAAATGACACTGAAGATGATGTAGCACATATAATGAGGAACGAGGGCAGACCTACTGGAAAGCAGTTCATGCGACAGCTGTGGCCTTCTCCTTCTGCCCTCCGTTCCTAATTCAGTCCAAGACATTATGTGAGGCCGAGCAAGGCAGCCAACCTGTGAGAGTGGGGGCAGTGACCAGTATAGGGCTTTACAGCACGAGGTTTGGCTGCTGCAGAGACAGTAATGGGGTGAACAGGGCATCCATTAGAGGGGTGGCAGAGACCATGGGACACAAGTTCTCATTATAGGAAATAGGGTTACAGATACAGAAAAAAGAGAACAAGAGTGAGCCTGTGGGACTGGATTAGAATTTGAGGCATCAGGGTGAACTTGTGGTTTTTAGTGTATAAGGTAAATGTAGATGTGTATATTTAAATATAGGTCTATATTTTACATCTATTAATAGGGATATAAATGTGTGTTTTCACACCCATACACTCATGTGAACTCTCAGATGTATCTCTAACTATACCTGCAGAGAAGGCCTGGGAACAGTGACACCCTAATAGCAATGAGCACACCTAGCACTTCAACCTCGGTTTCCCAGAGGAGTGGGAAGCATAAAAGGTGAGCCTGGATCACCTTGTGCTAGAAAGTAAGCAAGTGCTCAAAGAGTGATGGGGTCATGACAATAAGAAACTGAAGCCAGCTTGAAGCCGTACCCACTGGCCAAGTCTAGAATAATCAGCATCGAAATAAATAATGATAGGAACATGTTAAATATAATCCACTGAGTAAAACAGGAATCCATGAGCCCTGATATAAACAGATACCATAAACCTTTATCCAGATAAAGAAAAATTTTTTTCTTATAGTAGGATATGTCTCTAATAAATGTAGAAGGACTGATAGAATTTTCAAAATCACCATTTAGCAATCATTATAGTAATAAGTAATTCAGCCCCAGAAAATAATTACAAAGAGGAAAATCTTTACAGTGAAGAAACCTGGCCGATACCATCTTAATGAAAATAAACATGATCAAACTGAATTTGTGCACTACCTGATAGAATGCAAAGAATACATCATTCTGTCATATTCCTGTCAAAAATATTTCTGCCGTAACTTGAATCTAATCATGAAGACACATCAGACAAATCCAAATTGAGTATAATTCTACAAAATAACATGCATGTAATCTTCAAAATTCAAGGAAAGAAAAGTCAGGAAAGATGGAAGAAAACTAAAGAGACATGGTGCCATACATGATCCTGGTTTGGATGCTTTTGTTATAAAGGATGTTGAGGGACAATTCGTGGAACTCAAGTGGAGTCTGTGGGTTAGATGACAGTGATATGTGACTGCTAATTTCCTGGCATTAATGGTTATATAGGAGAATATCCTCATTTGTAGGAATTACATACTAGAGCACTGAAGGCACAGAGAGAGAGAGGTTTCAGGTCAGAGCCTACTCAAAGATGGTTTGAGAAAAGCTCTGTGAACCTGAAATTATTTCAAATTTTTAAAAATAGCCAAGTAAATGTTCTGTCAGGCATATTTACCACTAGAGAAATTATTTCCTTTCAAAACTACAGAGACAAGACTTTTGATATAAACCTATAGCAGGACATTTGTTTTCTTATTGAGATTTTTTTGATATTTATCTGATACAAAACTAATAAGGTTACAGAGGATTCTTAAAAGAGCTGTTTTATTTTTTTAACCCACTCAGCACAGACGTACTATACAAACAAACAAAACAAAACAAAACAAAAACAACGACATACACGAAACACAAAGCCAGTAAAGAAATTAAAGTGGCTGGTATAGCTGTGTATCTACTCAGGTTTCTAAATCCGTGGCCTGAAAACAGTTGGGCGGGATTTAAAAAGCAACATCCTGAAAAAGAGAATGTTGGAGTTTATTGTTTTTATTATTTTTGCAAGGTAATTAAGAATGTAGGCCCCGTAGCCAAGCTTCCTATTTGGAATTCTGGCCACCACTTATAAGATATGTGACCTATAACAAAGCATCTGATTTTTCTAGTCCTCAGTTTACTCATCTGTAAATTGGGATAATGTTAAACTCGGGTCTGTCAACATAATAATGAGATAATGTATGAAAAGCACTTAGGCCGTGTAAGCACTAAATGAAGCTGGCTGCGGCTGTTGTTATTTCAGGAAAAGTTAAAATGCTTTCATAAAAGCCTCCTTGTAAGATCATGTTGGCTTCCTTCTCCTTCACCAGGAGGAGAGTTACTAGGAAGCCATAAAAGTTATGGCCTCTGCTGTTAAACCTGTCCCAGGATCAAACTAAAGCCTGGAGACAGCGGGCATTGTAATGCAATAGAAAAAAGACTGGGGCTTCAGAGAACTCAGCCTTTGGCAAAGTTCCAGACCTTCTGCTTACAAGCTTTGTAACTTTGGTCTTGGCCTGTAAAATGTCTATAATGTACAAATAACCTTAGCACAAGGGCTGTTGGGGGTTAAATGAGATAAATTTTACAAAACTGTTAATAAAATGACCAACCTAAAGAATATCCTCAAAAAATGGTTATTTTTCTTACTGCTTCTAAGGTGCAGGGACAGTTAACTTAGAGGAATAAAGGCCCTAGTATCAAAAACAGCGGAGCATCCAGGGCATTTTCGAGCAGTGTGATAAGCTTGCTGTAGCTGTTTGTTCCTGCAGAGGTTTAGACTACCAGTGATGGGCTTAGGTTGCCTCAGAAGGTATTTCAGTTGACAAGAAGCATGTCATGAGCTGCATGATCCCGTTCTCGGGAGACGCTGGGGAAGGGCAGATAACTATCTTTCTAGAACAGCACGGGTTTAGTGCACAACAGCTTTGGAACCAGGGACAAAGGACAGACTCCATCTAGTTCCCATCTGTGTTTAAATGGTGAGAGACTATTGACTTTTCTGGCTGTAAAAATGTAAACCTTTCTTAATCCCACAGAAGGGTCATGTCAGATGCACAATCAATTTTTTTTTTTCTTAAAGAGAAAATGTGCCTCCTTTAGAGAACATTTACTTGTTCATCTAAAATTAGTGCCTCTTGGTCATTGATCCTAAGACTTCTTTAGAACCCTTGAGGTTTATTAAGAGAAGTTTTCCTGTTGCATTTTCTCCTGCTAATCGCTCAGTCATTCAACAAGTATTTATCGAGAACTCCTAATGTTCCAGGCACTCTGCTAGATAGATGTTGGTTTGAAAATGTGAACAAAACACATACCTCATGGGAAAGGATTTGGTCTGCTGCCCTCACAACCTCTGCCTGGCTTCGTGGGGGCTCTCTGCAAAGGAGCATACTTTAAGCCATTAAAAAAATTAGATTTTCAGCTGCAGCAATCGCTAAATGTGTTTGGGGTGTAGCAAAACAGGCTTGACTCCTCATTTGCCTGGAATTACCTTCCCTGGACATCCCCTTCATGCGGTGTTGCCGTGTCTCGTGGGTAGCAGCCTGTGATTTGCAGGAGAGTGCCCGTTGTTGAGAGCACACGTGAAATTAAATGTGGGCTGCTGCTCTTGGTGTTTCTGCTTTTGATACAGGGGAGGAGATTTTTCCTTAGAACAGTCATGGCGATGTTAACTCTCTCAGCCGACTAGCGGCACCGAGGAAAAGTGCTACTCAGGTCTGCATGGGTGAAGGCAGAAAGCTGCAATGACAGTACATGTCCCTGTTACAAAGAGCACAGCTTTGCCAGGAAGAGCCACAGCAAAAAGCACCCCACAAAAGAACTTGCCTAGTGCAGTGCCTCTGTTTTTACCCAGCTAGGCGAGTAGCATGTTTATTCAGCGTGGTGCCTCTGCTGAGATAAGACCCTCTTCCTTCAGATGCCCTGGGCTGCCGTTTGTTTAGCTGGAGAACTTAATGAGTAATGAATGTGCTTGTCTGGCTGATAGAAAGTATTTCCACAGCCTGCGGCTGTGTTTATAGAGAGCCGGAGAGAGACCACAGGCAGCAGTTTGTCGTCTTAGGTATCAGCACAGTCTTCTCTTTTAACAACTGGAGGATTTATTTTTAACTGCTTGACTCAATGTGTGTCAGACGATTCGGACCATCAAACTGCAGATTGAAGCGCCCAGCGCGGGGGACGCTGCAATGGCAGGGGAAGGGGGCTGGCCGGGGAAAGGGGGCGGGATTTCAGCATCGTGCCTCCGTGGCTCTGCCTCCCAACGTGGGAGAGAGTTTAGGGCTCCCTGCAGCATCGCTGTCTGTGCAGGTCCGGCCAGGAACTGAAGGCTGATGGCTGCCTTTGGCTGCTTAAAGACATAATTGCCAGTGGCGATTGGGCCTTTGCGAGGAGGCGCCCAAGACCCAGGGACCAGAGTCTTCCAGGCACCGGCCTCTGCTGTTCAGCAGATCGAGCTCTTCTCCTGCTTGATGCTGCCTGTCTCCAGAAGCCTCTCACCATGATCGATAGCTCCAAGAAGCAGCAACAGGGCTTCCCAGAGATTTTAACTGCTGGGGATTTCGAGCCATTGAAAGAGAAGGAATGCCTTGAAGGGAGCAACCAGAAAAGTCTCAAGGAAGGTCAGTCTATGGAAGGGGTGAAACTGCCAGATTCCTGTTGTCGTCAGCCAGGCTAAGCGTGTGTCTGCTTACCGTGCTGTGTGTGTGTGTGTGTCTCCTTCACTCCTGCACCTTGCACGGGCTAAGTTCAAGAAAGCTTAATGCTGTTCTTGGCTAGCTCTCTCTAAAGATTCATTAACTGATAGAACTGCAGGGATTTTGCAGTAATTAACCCAATGAGGAGACTTATGAAGCCAGTCCTCATTTCAGTAAAATCCTTCCAGGTTCTTTTTGTATGTTTTCTTATGCTCATCAGTTTTTTTTGCCCCCTCCTCCCCAGCTTAGGAGAGGCCATTTCCTTTTCAATATTATTCAGAACACTGCATGTTTTAGGTTTTCAAATACGTGATTCCAGGAAAATTAATTTTTTCAGTTAACTATGATTTTTATTTAAAACGAGGAAGGTAGCTAGCTCTTTCTTAATTATATCTTTAAATAGTTGATTTAATTGGTTATAATGTACATTGCATCATTTTGTTTTTTAAATCACATTGCATAGTTTTGTGCCTTTTTTTAACGAAGCAAAACTAAGCTTGAGAATACTGTCAATTACTGTTAGTTGGCACTGCCTAGGTAGCTCACTGACTGGTTTAAGAAAATGGCCAGAGACGTGAGTGTTGCTGTCCTGTGCCCTGGACCGAGGTGTGGCAAGACCAGTGCAGGGGCATACCTCACCATAGCTACTGGAGATCAAGGGCCGTGGTGGAAGAAATTCTGGATCTATAGGGAATAAGTTTTCTTTAAATTTGAAATATGACGATCGCCTCGATCAATAGTTGCTTAATTTGAAACTGATTTTCTAGTTCTCTTTGGGAGGAAAAACCCTATAATATCTGCTTGCAGCTCCTTCCATCAGCCTCCCCCTTACCTCTCCACTCGCTCCTGCTCGTCTTATAGAGACTCAGAGTAAATGTAGAATTATCCTCCTAAGCAGCAATTTGAGCTTCTTCCAAAAGAATATTCCTTTTTTTGTTCTCATTTAGAATATGAGCATGGTAGATTGTTACCGATTTAAAAGATAATAATAAACAATAATTCGACTTGCTAGGGTCAAACTACTTTTGGGTGTGGGTAGAAGAAACATCTAGATGGCAGCAGACGACACAATGAGGTATAAATAGCTGCTGCCAGGAACCAAGCAGTGGGGTTGCCTTGTGCACGGCCAGCTTTATCATGCGTTCCTCTGGAATCAGTGCTCGTGGAGTTTTTAGGACACGTTCGAGAGACTCACTGATTGGAACTTAAATTTTTTTAAATCATTCACTTAAAAAAAAGTTAAGAATTCTCTAGGCATCATTTAAGTCAAGTTCATTGTTAAACTACTATAATACCGTAATTTTGAACAATTTTTGTGCTGCTTGAAAAGCTGGGAAAGTAGAAGAAAATGGAACAGGAAAAATAAAAAGATGTCACAATAGCAGAATATGATATAATGAAGGAGCATGGAAAGAAAGGATTAAAAATACAAAAACAGGGCAGGGGAATTATCAACAGGAACTGCAGAGTAGAGTTGAGATTACATAACATATAGATTGTTCTCCAAACAATGGTGACCGTGCTTTGCATTTACACGTGTGCAATAGTGTAATGTCGAAAGAGCAGTGTGTGGACTCTCGGGTGACATACACACTCGGGGTCAAATCCCAGGTGCACAGTTTTCCAGCTTTGTGACCCTGGACAAGTTTATACAATGAGGAAGAACAATACCTACTTCACAGTGTTTTCATGAGATTCTGGTCCTCTGCCAGTTTATCATCCCTCTTCTTTCTTGTCTTCTTAACCCTTTGTTACATTTTCCTTCTATTTAAAATTTTAAAAGTTTAACCCTATATATATTGACAAAAGAGTGTTCTATATTTTACTGTCATGTAAATTTATGGGTAGAAAGAAGTAAGGGGAGAGAACTTTCATATTTTAAAACAGAAATCATCGGATGATAAAACTCCATCTATCTCACCACAGTTGCATTCAACTGGATTTTGCTTTATACCTCAACAGACTGTATTTCTACTCATTTTCGGCTACAGGTAGCTCTGGGGGTGGGGGAGGAAACAAGGATATCGAGGGTAAGTGATCAGGTACCTCAAAGTTAGAGACACTGAGAGATTAGACCAGGATTCAATGAGAACAGAAAAAACAAATTTTGCAGAAAACTTCTTTTTTATTTGGAGTAGTGTGACAATGACTTGGTTCCAATGCAAGACTGAACTCTTGGAATTCAGCGTGTCACAGTCACTGCTTGCATAGGAACACCAGTGGTCAGCTTATCAGACTCATAGAATAAAACAAGGGACACACCACTGCAGAGCTGTATCTGCCATCAAGCCTGGGTTCAGGTGTGAGTTGTGTACTCCATGCAGGTCAACAGACGGGGCAGCAGTTGTTGAAACAGTAAAACACCCTAGAGTCTGATTAGGTCCTGTGCTGCTTTGTCAAAAGATACAAATATATGGGACTGTTAGTAATGTCTAATGGTTTATGCCTCACATGTTAAAGGACACTACAAATATTATATTTGATATCAACAGTGTTTGGTTTTTCACTCATTTTGGGCAATGTTGGTTTATGTTTTTATTTGTTTAAAAGAACAAACTTTTTAATACCTGGATCATAAGTTTTTAGGTGGTGAGGGAAGGATAAATTTGGGTCCGTTTGGTCCTAACCACATGGACACAGGTTGGCCTCTGGTGTTTCTGACATGCATCTGCTGTAAGGGGTTGGGAGTCCGTGCTGGTTCTTGCTTATATCGGGATATTTTGGAATTCCTATTTTTGTTGACAGTGCTTCTTAGCTAAAATTATTATTGGGGGGAAGACAGACTTCGTAAGCAAATAATCATAGGTATAAGAGTTCATGGGCCACCTTAACAAGAAAATTTAGTAATAGCTACTAGAAATGTTTACATTTCTATTGCCTGTGAGTAGTTATCACCACAGACCAGAGAACTGTTTTGTTAATGCTTGTATAAACTTTTTTGATAAATACCAACCCATGTGTGTAGTTAGAGAATTAGTTTTTACTTTAGGTGACAATAGCAACAAATATCATGAATTCTGATCACATTCAAAAGAGGGAATTTTCCTTAGACTAGTTTCTTTTGTCAGAGCAGCAATAGGAATCTCAACTTTTGACTTACCCATAAAAGGGTTAGAACATTTTCTAATAATATTAAACACGGATGAGATTTAAATATCATTTCTGATTCTACAACTAAAGAATAATATTACAAATCACTGACTTGACAACTTAAGAATTAATAATTATGAATTTTGAGGAGAAACCAAATCAGTTGAGATGACTTAATTCAGATAAATGTTTTAATATGAGTCATTATTGAGATTATTAATCATAATACCAATGCTGTGAACTAGTTATATCCTGTATTTATCGAAGACAAAATTGTGGGAAATGGATTTAAAGAGGAAGAATTGATGTTCGATATAACAGAGCCCTCAAATGGTAAAAATGAAATAGCGCAGAAAGAAAACTGAGCTTTGTGTTAATAATTACCTTGGTAAACTAATTGCTTTAGCAACCCCAAACTCCATGTTTTAACCAAGCAAAGTGCTTTTCTTGTTCAAAACAGTCATCCTAGTCAGCTGTCCTCTAAGAAGCGGGAACCTGGGCTTATTTCATTGTGTATCTCAACCATGGGAGTGGGGGAGGAGTTACAGAATTGGGGGAACCACATTCCCAATCTGGCTAACGATCATTAAGCTGAAGCATGTGGAAGTCTGTGGCAGACTCTGCACTGAGAGAGAGGCAGGTAAATGTGGTGTGTTGGGGCATGGCCGTAGCAGATCTGTTTATGAAAAAATGCGCATTTGTCTGAGCTGTTGTGTAATCCAACCTGGGGAAGTAGCTTAAATACTTTTATCAAAGCACCAAAAATTTTTAAACGATAGAAATTATTTCATACATACTCAACCTACGCTGTCCTTTAATGGCACGTGGCTGTTTAAGTTTAAATGTAAAATAATTTAAATGAAATAAAAATTTTTTTAATTCAGCTCCTTAGTCACTGAGCTACATTTCACTACTCAGTAGCCATAGGTGGTTGGTGGCTCCCGTAGTGAAGACTAGACAGCCTCCCCGTCACAGCAGGAAGTTCTGTGGGACAGTGCTCTGCCTCCATGCCGTTGCTCACAGCATCCCTCTCACCCCAGCTCTGCAGGTCCAGGTCTCAAAACTCAGTCCCCGTGCCATTTCCCAAAGAAGCCAGTGATCTGTCTGCCAAAATAATTCCTCTCCCCTATATTCCTGATAACTTGATCTGTTTCTCTTTATGGCGTTTCGGCCTTTGTCACTGTGATATGTATATGCACGATCTTCATTGTTAGACCGTAACATGTCTTGGAGATAGAGTCATTGTTTGGATCATTGATGAGAGCCCTATATCTCACAGACATGTTATTATACAAATATTTAAAGAGTACTATGCCCTTCCTTGCCTTCTTAAACAATACAATTTGAGCTGTTACCTTCAGATATAATTAATAATGCAATTATAAATTAATGACTAGCCCAAAATGTAATGCATTGGTGCCTTAAGGCACTGCCAAGGTATATAAAATTATTTGCCCATGCACAGAATGTTGCTTATTACTAGAATCTAGATATGACTATATTACTAGAATTATTATCTATTGTTTGATTTTTGTCATTGGCCACTTCCAGCTGCTCTCTTTTCTAATTTGCTGCTTCTAATCTTCTTTACGCAACAGATTAACAAAATGTAGCAATGAAATCCTGATTATTTTGTTGGTTCGACTAAAATGTATTGAGCCATAGCGGGAGAAACAAATAGGTGTTTGAAATCAAGAACACTCAAAGCCTTCTTTCTGTAGGTGAAGTGCATGAATTTTGCAATACCTATTTTGAGTTCTCTGGGGATTTTTTTCTTCCTTTTCCAGTGTTCTATAGAATTGAAAGCATTGTACAAGTGAGGTTCACTGATGTTTCCTTTTTTAAAAAATAAATTTGAAAAGTAAGGTATGAGAAAGAAAAGGTAAAAGATCACTCTCCCTAGATGTGAGTCAATGTTTTTTATAAAAATGGGCAGACGCTATTTTTGAGTTGAAACAGTACAACTTAATTTTTTATTAGAAATAATTTCATTTGGCAGAAATTTAGTGCTTTTGCACAGCATCTCATGCCAGAGGTTGTAAACCTCTATAAGCCACAGCATTCAAGGAGCCCACAGCCTAAAAAGTGAGAAACTGAATGATAGTATAGGAGTTAAAATCTACACACATGCAGAAGAAATACGGAAGAAACCCCAAGTATGCTTTGATCTAGATGCATGAGGACCACAGACCGTGAGGGCCAGGCCCTCTCGTGTGCCAGACCTATATGGTCACCTGCTGCGTCCCTGATGTCTCCAGTGGGCGGATGTCGTCTTCCCGTGAAACATATTTCTCCAGGGGTTCGATCTCAATTAGTGGCACCCTTTGGCTCACACCAGGAACCTAAATGGGAGTGACCATCATACCTTCCTTCACCTCTTTATAACCTGTCACTAAATCCTGTTACCGAATCTGTCAGTTCTGCCTCAGAAATATTCCATTTGTCCACAGCACTGTTTCACAACAGCCACCATCCTTGTCTGGTCCCTCCTCAAATGGGATCTTTCCTCAAGTAGAGACAGAGCTGCCCAGCTGATCCCTCCACACCCGCTCTGGCCCCTTCACTGAGCAAGGCCCTGCCTCTGTCCCAGGAGCATGCATGCTTCTCTCTCCCTCTGTCACTATTCTCTCCCAGCATGCCTCTCCCTGCCCACCCCCTGCCACCCCACCACCCTGAACACCTGCATCATCATGCCTGTGCTGTATTAAGAGAGCACACAAGTTATGACAGTTCCCGGTTCTGTATGTTTTAATGGGCAAATGGGCATGCGTGTGTAAGTATATATAGGAACATGTACACGTGTGTATATATGTCTATGCATAGGCGTGTGGGGTGGGGGCAGGGGGAGGGAGACTCCTGAACCCACAAAATGGGAAGAAAAGCCAAGACACTGGGCCCGGGTGGAGTGACCTCCAGAGAGCAGCGTGTGCTCACCCTACTATTCTGGAAAAACGAGATAAAAAACATCGGGCTGTTTTCCTGTTTCATCGTTAGTCATCCTCTTCTTCAGAGAGCCTGCCTTAGGCATTCATAGTGAGACATTTCCGAATCTTTTATATACCATACATTTTCCCATTTTAGAGGGATTAGGAAAGAGCTTTAATCTATAAAAGCACCTCTCCCTATAACTGCACAGTGAAATTCTAATACAGTGGTAGAATGTGGAATTTTTGATAGTCCCAGAAATAAGAAAAAAACATTATCATCTTTTGGCCTCTTATACAGGGTAAGAAATCCAGACGTTCGGGTATAGAAGAACCATTGCGGTCCTATACGTTGAAAGCTAATTGAGAAAACCAAGAAAGATTGTTTTAACCTCTTTATATTGCTGGCAATCAGGCAATTAAGTGGGCGGTTTTGCTTTTGAAGTGCCTGTTGTTTGTATTAAACTTCGATTTATCCTCCCCTTTATTTTTACTACCCTTTAACCAAATGAGATTTTTTTAAATGCATAATAGCTTTCTGTGTGTCTGCCACAGGCTAACGTTATCCCTGCTGTTCTGTACCAGGCCCCCTGGCTTGACATCACGTTGTCATACCACGAGAAGCATACTTTAAATTCATTCCAACTTTTGACAGAAAGGAGAAGGGGATTTGTGTGAAGGTATGATCAGTTTAAAGAAACATGCCCCATTTTTAGCAGTCTGTTTCTATGGTAACAGAAGCAGCAGCCAACCACAGAGTTATCAAAGTGCCTGTAAATTTCCAAGGCGCAGCCTTGAAAACATCACCTTCCTGACCTCACGCTGCAGACTGATACAGGAATCCTCCATCGTGTTAGCCTGGCTGTTAGCATTTCAGTTTTCACTTCATTTTCGCTCTTTGATTCCTAATGAGGGCAAGTGCTACATTCTAGACTGTGCCTTCCTTACCGGCAGGGTGGTCGATTTAGAATTCCACAGTCTGTACCACTTGCCTTTTCCCCTGCGGCCCCCACCCCCTACCCCAGGGGGGCTTCGTCAGGGTGCAGTTGCCTTTCTGTTTAAGGCCTAACTTTTTCAAACACCAATTTGCACAGTGTCTTTAATTTAACTTGATATTGTCTCTTTTCTAAATGGAAAATAATCATAATATAAAATTACTGATCAAAATGTCGTTTGCTTTCCGTCATGTCAGAGGTTTAGATTTATGTGCACACTACGTAACTAACTGCTGTTGCTTCAGACAGGAAGTGGTGATGAAAGTTTGGTTAATCCATGCAGATAGCATGGCTCTTACAGGAAAAACCACCATTTTTTTTTTTCCTTTGGCTTCTTTGCATTCCATTTTTTAAAATTACTTGAAGAATCTTATTTTAAAATTGGCAAATTAGACCTCTGAAAATATACCCAAAGGTCTGTAATCTTTGGTTGCTACTTATCTCTGCGAGTACTTAAGTGCATTTTCTTTTCTTTAATGTAACATGAATTTCACATTAATTGTAAGTGGAGATGAGAAGAAATTAGTTATCTACCAGTTTTTCATGGTCTCTACTCCTTTGCCCTTAGCCTTCTCTTTTTAGCCTTCTTTTACCCTTCAAAACAACATGATTAGGTTTTGTCTTCTGTTCTACCATGAACATCAGTTCAAAATTACAGTGAGCCTCAAATTCATACACCAAAGTGAAACAATTTGGTTCTGCCCCATGATAATCTCTTGCCTGTAGAAAATCCTTCTGGTAATGTTTTTCTTGAATTTGACATAATATTCTCTCTCCTTAGAAAATAGTAACTCAATTATATACTTTGAGTGTAACATGCAACATTAAAACATGTCTACTAAAACTTCTATATAGTGAGCCTTTGAAGAAAGGACTTGAATATAAGTAAGGTCTAGAAGGGGAAATAGGCAAAACACACATGCACACATGCATGCGTGCGCACACACACACACACAACATACAACTTAGAATTCAGTTTAACCAGGAATATATAAGGTAGCTGTTGTTGTAGTTATCAAATCATAAAAAGATGAAGTCACCATTAGTGGGTAATAGAATTGTGGTGATGGGAAGGAGCTAGCCTAGGAGTGGGTTGGAATAATACATTTAATTAGTTTCTTGAAGTCTGTTGTCTTAACTGTTCTTTTATTTTTTAATTGACATAAAACTCACATCACATAAAGTGTCCTAAGATGAATGATTCAGAGGCGTTTAGTACATTCACAGCATTGTGCAACCATACCACTATCTAGTTCCAAAACTTCGTTAGCACCCCAAAAGGGAACCCCATGCCCATTACGCAGTCACTCCCACACCCCTTCCCTGCCAGTTCCAGGCAGCCACCAGCCTGAGTTCTGTCTCTGGGTTTACTCCCTCTGGATACTTCACATATATAGAACCAAGTGGTATGTGACCTTTCGTGTCTGGCTTCTTTCACATAGCATACTGTTGTTCGAGTTCATCCAGGTTGTAGCATGTACCAGTATTTCATTTCTTCTTATGGCTGAATAATATTTCATCGTATGGATATACCACAGCTTTTTTTACCCTTGCATCTGTTGATCTGCTCCCACCTTTGGACCATTCCTACCTTTTGGCTGTTGTGAACAGTGCTGCTGCAATCGTGTATACATGTGTGTGGCTCAGTACCTGCTTTGAGTTTTTTTTTTTCAGTTGACCCAGAAGTGGAATTGCTGGGCTGCAATTGTTCTTAACTAAAATACTGTCAAATGAGCTTTAGAAGGAACTATCAAATGTTCTCATTTTGTAACATGTGATCATTTTCTCAGATAAAAATGATGTAGTTCAGAGCCAGTGAGTGACTTGCCAGTTTCATGACTGACTTCTCTCCCACAAACTTTTGTCATTATTAGTTGGAACATTTCAGTATATATGACCATGTTCCTGTTTTCAACTTTCTCTTCAGTCTGCAGTGATTATTTCAAGCCTGTTTCATTGACCTCAAAACTATTCATCTCACTTCAGTAGATGGCTCTTCTTCCTCCTCATCTGAGAAAATAAAAGCCATTATTTGGGAACTCCCTGGACATCCAGACCAAATCTACAAACCTATCTGTAGCTGTAGCCAGCCCACACGTCCCTCCTGTTACAATAGAGGAAGTGTCATACAAAGACTGTCCTTGTCTGCTCTGGCCCTCTCTCTCGCAGGGGACCTGCTGCCTCTTGGCTCTTATTTATTCTCCTTCATATTCATTCATTTCTACACTCTCCCTTCCATTCCATTCCTCTTGCTTTTCATTGGTTCTAGACTTAAGGTACCACGCCCCTGAGCCCACAGCCACTTCCCTGCCCTTCATGGGCAGTATCTTGAAAGTGTAAGTAGTATACTCTCACTCCTCCTCTATTCCATAACCTCCAATAGGATTTCCATTAGTTGCTCCCAAAAGTGCCCTCTCACCCCCGTGTGTTAAACAGCAGCATTAGACCAGTTGACCACGAGAGCGTGTCCTGGGCCTCCTGTGCCTTCCCTTCCTGTGTTCTCTACCTCTGCAAATCCCCGTGGCTTCAGATCTACGGAAGTGACTTCCAAATTTTCATCTGCCAAGACCTAACTGCTGATATTTGTACCTGTGAAGCCAGTTGTCCCTTTCAAATCTCTACTTCCAGTTCAGACATGTCAGAGACTGAACTCCCTAGTGGCTCATGCTCTCTACCTCAGCAAGTGGTCGGTCTGCCCAGGAGCTTAGTCCAGAAGCCCAGGAACCATCCTTCTCATCTCATCATCTCATCCTCCTCCACATATAACATTCAGTCCCCTACCATGAGTATACCGCTGATCTTATTCTAAATGTATCTCAGATATGGCCGTCGCACCTCTTGAAGAAGAAAGTGAGAAGTCTTGTGCTTAAGGTTTCTATCCTGGGAGATCAGAAAAATTCTACCAAATTTATAAATAAATACGCAGTTTACAAAAGAAAGCTTAACCTGAACTTCCGACAGCCAGTCAAAAACTTAGCCCCCATCACCCATTACTGATACTTTTGACATCTTTTTGTCCTTTACTGCTTATTAATTATACCAGATTTTACTATTATTTTGGGATGATATTCCCAGTAGTTTTAAGTAAGAAGAAGTGAATTTAAAATTACTTTAAAACATGACAATGTACATTGTGGGAAAGGAATGAATAAAAAGTTGGTCTTTTACCTTGTAAATGGGAATATAGATTAAGGCAACCATCTGGATTGCAAAGCGCCCCTATCAAAATTTTAAATTTGTTCCATTATTGGAAATTTAATGGCTGTGTGTGTATAAAATCAAAGGATGCCAAAAAATGAATCAAGATAATCATTGCAACATTGTTAATAATCACAAAAAAATCTAGAAACTTGAGTATATATGATTGATATATAAGTGTATATGATTGATACAGCGATAATATAACCAGTAAGAAGAATGAGCAAGATTTTATGTTTTTGAAAGCAAATTACCAAACCTATATGACCACTATGATCCTACCTTATGTACTTCCTTTGCATATTTTTTGTTGCTGGAATAGTCACAAAGCTTTCTCTGGAGCCAGAGAAATTTAACAGTGGTTACCTTTGTGGAGAAGGACTGGACGTCTAGGATGGCATGAGCTGACTTTTGCTTTTTAATGCCTTTTTTATGTGCATATGTTACTTTTAACAAATAAATAGAAAATGTTCTTATAAAACATGGATTTTTAAGTAGCGGTGTTAGTGGTCCATATGGTGAGGTATTTCTGAGTCCCAGGCACAGAAGGAGACCCTGCAGGATATGACTTCTTACCCTTTAACTGCTAAGTAAACCAATCACAGCCAAGAATTCTAAATACGTGCATCTTTGTGGAATTACACTTTTTTTTAACCCTGTAGGAAATCTCCGAACCTCACTCTCAATTTTGTTGTAAACCTAAAACTGCTCTGAAGAAAAAAGTCTTTAATAGTTTTATGGTTGTTGTTTTTTTTTTTTTTTTAATGGTTATCTTCAAATATCTAAAGTAATAGAACAGTAATAATAATATTTTAACATTTATTTTTAAGGGAAAGGAAAGTCTTTTGCCCTTTCAATATACATTTTTTAAGATGTCATTTGCCTCTACCTGAATAAATAAATGCAGTTGACACCTTTACTGTTCAACTGCTGCGTGATAAAACACTGAAACCAGGGTTAAAGGGGCCTGGCACTTCAGCATTCTAAACTGTGATTTAGGGGCCAGGTAATCCCTCCTCTATCCAAATTTAAAAGATAATATGAGAATGTTGGCTTTTCTAAATTGTCTTCTTTTTATAGGATCAGGCCCCTAATTCAATGCTATTTAAATCATACACAATAAATTCTGCCAAAGTCCAACCACTTTGTTCTCTTAAGTGTGCAAACATGTTTGAAAATTAAAAATGAGAAAAAAAAAAAGAAAAGAAAAAGAAACCAAAACCAGGGTCTCGTTTTTTTGCTTAGTATTGACTCCAGAGTTAATACATAGTAGTCTTTCGTTTTGCATCTTTGCTTTTACCTCTGGTGTGCCTAGCCATCTTGACTGCTCAGGTTGTTTTGTTTTTCACCCCTCATGGTTCTGTAGTTCATTCTGTACAGTGTCTTATAATTAAATAATATACATTGCATCCTCTCACTAGTTGCAGACAGCTGCTCATCTCCCCTCCCCTTCTCAACTCGCGCTCCTTCATACCCCGTAACTAGCTATTTATAAAGAATTTCCAAGACCGTGGCTGCCTGCCATACTGCTTCCCAGAAAGTGTCATTTCTGCCTTTTTTTTCATAATATACAGTCCTCAGATGTCCCCTTGCAAACTCTCTGGGCCAAAACTGTGCTTTGTTTTGGCTTGTTCAAGTCATGCTAAACTGCTGTATGTTATTAAAAATGCTGCATAATGTGTTTTTTTTTATTTAGAGTAAAAAAGCACTTTAATTATGTCATATTAAAGAAACATTTCAAACTTTCTACTTATAAAAACTAAAAAGAATAGACACATCACAAAGCAGCTGGAAATTTTAAAGGGAGGTATAAATATGTAAAAGAGTATTATATTTTAAGGCTTTTTTTATATTGGCAACCAATCCTAAAATTTTGTTCTAAAAGCACTTTAAACCATTTAAGAAGCAGGGGAAAGGAACTAAAAGATGCTTTTAAATATCTAAACTACTTGTGAGGCTGAATGAGAACATTTCGTTTTTACCATTAGATAAGCTACCTTTCATTTTTCAGAGTAGTGGTTAAAATTGAATTTTTACTTTTCTTGTATAAAAAAGAGACCAAGTTCAAACACTTTTGTTGACACAATATTGTTTTTATCTGTTATAACAAGGAATAACACTAGAATTTTCAAAATTATATGTATTTTTAGATGACGGAATGAAGTACAAATTAGTTGTTACAAAACAGTCATGGGGATTCAGGGTATAGCATAAGGAACATAGTCAATATTTTTATAATGGTTATGTATAGTGCCACATGGGTGCTAGAGTAATTGGGGATCACTTCATAAATTATATAAATGTCTAACCAAAAAACATTTTTTTAAGAAAAAAAAATTATATGTATTTTTCTCTTTGTTGAAATGTAATAGGAAAAACCATGACTATTAGCCCTAAGAACTAACAAGACCATATAACCTTGGAAAATTTCACCAATTAAAATTATTTTCTCTAAATGCATTGAATGTAGTCCATAGTCTCACACATCTACTATAATTTCAGAGATGATGGTTTGTACACAAAGAAATTAGTCTCCTTCATGGCCATGCCTTACATGGACCACATAGGATCAGATAGGGAACATATGTCACTTTTATAATAGATGAAAACATTTTTTTAATAAAAAATAAAAAGCCTTGGACTCAGGCTAGTTAAGAAAGATGTGACAGATACAATAAATAAGTGGCACCAGAACCTTCTCTCCTGCTATTGGGTCTTTGGCTTGCCTCTATGAGCCCTGTCATCAGGAAATATGGAGCTGTTAAAGAATTCTCCACTAGTAGTAATAACCATGTTTGCACAGAGAATACAATGCTAGCTGTATAATGAAATTACTTTTTTAATATCCCTCCCTTTTTGAGAAGATTAAACAGTTTTGAACCCATTTTAAATTAAGGACTTCCTAGGACGGTATGTTGGATTATTTTCATTTATACATAACGATATTCTTTGAAAATGTTCAGATGTGAGCAATCATAACATGAATTCTATTTCAACTCTGTTTCCTTTGTTTTCTGAAAGAATGTAGCCACTCACAGACTATTTTGAACTTTTTCCTGCCTGTGAATTCCATAGATTTACATGTTTTTTTTTTCTTGAATGTAATTATTGGCAAGATGGCCATGGAGGATACTGAATTTTAGTCAGTTTACTGATAGGATGGAGGCTATGATGTCAGCCCAATGGCACAGTTCATCAGCTCAAATGGGCACTAGAGGGAGGGTGTTCTTGGGTTCAGTTTTCAGACATGAAGCCATCGCCTGGGAGACCGGCTTCTTAGGCAGCCGTGTCACCACCAGCAGCGACTGCCACAGCAGGAGAACAGCACTGCACCAGTGCCTAGAATTCAGTTTGGGGCTATGGAAGCACAAGCTTGTCAGCACTTGTGGTGCCAGGTTGTCCAGAGATCAGCTAGCATACCAGTTAATTCACTGAAGTACTATTTATCCTGAAGAACTACAGCTGTGCGACAGGCCCAGTAGGTTCAGTGACCTGGGCTGTCTCTCCCTTCATGTGGATGTGAGTGTAAAGAATTGCAGAGGAGGAAGATGGTCTCCAGGCTTAATTCATAAAGGTCCCAGAGAAACTTGGTGGAACACCTCGATCCCACAGCCGTGACCACTGAGAGTCGAGCCCTCTGTCTTCAGGGTGTCTTGCCCCCTTCCCAGTCTTGGATAAGCACCACTAAATTCCTCCCAACTCGAGTTTTCCAGCATTGCAGGACGATTAAGCCATTTACATCATTCAAGCCTTTGACTCACCTTGGACCTTCTGTAAGATGCAGATGTGGCTGTCAGTTGTCATTAATTATACATTAACTTTTTTACACATCTGATGAGTGGGAAGTACTAAAAGGAAGTATGATATTTTCCAGAATTCTGAGCCTGTACTATACCAGTTTGGTACTTTTTTTTTAATCATTATTCATTCTCAAAAGAGCTTTTATCAAGTTGTGAATGACTGTTATATTAAATATGAATTAATACTCCAGTTGTGTTTTTAAATTGACCCACAGTGGCAGTGTGCCTCATATTCACTATGATGTGTCCAGTGCTGCCCGCCTGTTGGTGAAGCTAAATCAAGCAGGGTCAGCAACAGTCTTAAAACATGACTAATTGTAAGCCTCCTCTTTCATTCACGTTCTTCCTGATGTTTTTTCAAGTGCACACGCCTGGGAAAGCTGCCTGCCACACCACTTTGAGTAGTACTTATCGTGCAATGATGTTGCTTCTTGGGAAGATTACATAGGCAGCAAAGAGAGCATCAACTGGGAAGATTGCTCTCCTACCTTTGAGCAGTGTGACATAAGTAGGGTTGATTGATTTGCCATCAGACTGGATGGAAAACACAAATGGTTTGTTTGATGATTGTTTTACTTTAACAATTGGTATTTGGTGACACATTCATTTTGTGTGTTACCCTCAATGTAGGAGATACCTTTGCATGTCAGCATGAAGGTGCGATTTCTAATCAAAGGTCATAGAGCTGACAGGGCTGCTGTCAGCTAACATGAGGGCAGTTGCCCAATGGAGAATCAAGAGATGCTTCAAGACTAGAGATTCTTCGTCACTGTTGGTTTGCAAATCAAGTTGTTGCAAATGTATTTATCATTCCGAGGTGCCACATCCCAAAATCACATATTGCATTTGATACTTCTGTCTCACAAGTATAGTGCTTTGTTTGTTTTAAACCAAAAAAGGGGCTGTTGTTTTCATTATCCTATTTGACACCTTACTTTGAGGACTCCCTTGGGAGAAAGGAAAAGATAATGTTAGAGATTCTCCAACAGACACGGACCACCATGTTCCAGAAGTGCCAGCCTTTGAGTTAGAGGTTGTCCTGATCACTTTTTCCTCTCAGTATTCCTTTTCCTGGGATTTTACCACTTGAATAGGACCATCTTCATTTCAGACAAACATTAACATTCTTGGAAGAGTGTCAGAGTATGCAGGCATTCGGGTACTATCAGATCCACAAGTCAACTCCTTGGTTATTTTTGTTCCTAGTAAAGTACAGTGGGAACATACTATCCTCAATAAACTGTAAATTATCAGAGAAAAGATCTTAGTGTTAGAGCATAATTGATTCAAAATATCACGAAACATTTTAATATGAGAAACGTGTGCATATACTTTTGACTCATTAAAATTTTCTTTTGCTTTGAGTAATAGAATCTATGTCAGTTGTTTCACTTCTAAATGGGGTGTCATGAAACTATGATCCTATGGCCCCCAAAAGTAGCAAATTTTTTTTTCAGTATTTAATAAAGGATGACGTATCTAGCAATGAATAAGAAAATATGTTTAAAAGCTCTTTACAGTCTACCTTCTTTTTGAAGTATATCTAAGATTGCACTTTGCTCTGGAGTCAGCACAAGGGCAAACAAAACACAAAGGGTATGAGGGCCACAGGCTCGTGTTGCCTTGGATCTTGGGGGCTTATTGCAAGTAGGAGCTGCCATGTGCACTGCATTTGAGCCTAGGTACCAGGTCGGTTCGAACAGCCTCCTGTTTGAGCTGTCACCCCCTTACTAGAAAATTCTCAGTCTTCTGTACCATTTAAAAAATACACATAGGGAATTTTTTTTCTTTTTTTGCATATTGACACCCTTAAGCAGACCTTTAATAATCCTAACCTTGGTTTTCATTCCAAGGTTTGAAGTAACAATAAAAATGAAAACTTAAAATTGAATATGAAGTAAACCAAGGAAAATATTTTTCAAAGTTATTTCATATATTCCTCTTTTTTGAAATAAGCTCATCTTCCAGATAAAAGTATAAAGATGCTATAAAAGGAATCTCCTTGAGAAATCTACAGAAAATTTTTATTTTTATTAAATTTGGCAAACTGGATTTCTGTATTTCATGATGGACACTGTGTTTTCTATAAGTTCTAATGATTTATTTTTTTAAAACTAAAATGATATGGTGTCAATCAGATTGTAACTTTCTTAGAACTTGTAGAATGAGATATATTTTGTTTGTGCAAAGATTATTAAACTTTAAGTTCTTAATTTAGAAATTTTTCCTTGTGTCAGTAGCAGTATCTAATAGGTCTAATATTTATTATGTAGTTGACCTTCATTAAAGCTATTTACAGTTCATTCCAGATGGAGTAAGGTCCTTCAAATAAGTCAATCTTTCATTAAAATATCATTTTGCTATAACTTGTTTTTTTAAAAAAAGCTAAAGGAAGGTTAAGGAATATCACATTTCCTACAAATAAGACAATGTAAAAGCTAATTATTTTTATTTGCCAAGTACTATGTGATTGTATTTAAACAAAAGATACTTAACTTTAGTCATCAAATGAAGATTGTTATTTAATTAAACAAAAATATTCTGAGAACTTCTGAGTTGACTGAACAGGCAGAAATTACAACCTGATTTTCATTTCACAGGTTGTGTAGTGCCAGGTAGTACCTTTATTCAGTTTTGATTAGAAGATGGTTCCTAAAGCTTAGTTATGTCTCCTCTGGAACTTCATATTTGGCTCCTACAGTTGCCTCTAAACTCTAATGGTGATTGTTTCCTTTTCACAGTGCTCCAGCTGAGGCTGCAACAAAGGAGGACGAGAGAACAACTAGTGGACCAGGGCATCATGCCACGTAAGATTTAAGTGTGATGTAACAAAGTGGGCATGTCCGAGGAGAACCTGTATCACACTCTACTTTCAGTTGGAGCCATTTAATCAATAATCCCAAAAGAGTTTATAAGAAAAAATAAGGCTTCATTTAAAACACATTTTGAAAACAAAATGAATTTATAAATGAATTTTGAATTTATATCATACAAAGAACGCCTTTAAAACTCTGTAATTCAGCTAACATCAGTTCTTACTTCAAACCGCAACATTTGTTTTATTTTGAAATAATTGAAGTAATCACTCTACACAGTGGATCCAATATTACTTAGACTTGCAGAGTAACGTGATAAAATTAATTCAAAACTTTGTTCTACTTAATGGATTATCTTTGATGCTCTACAATGGGCTATAATATTAAGTGTACATAAGTTACAGGACTAATAAACATTATTTGTAATTAAAAACCTTTCTTGCCCAAATACAGATTTTTCTTCAGTTATCTCTAAGCTTGAGTCCTTCATTTTGGGGAGTTGATTAATTTTAGAATATTGTCCATGTTCTTTTCTTTACCTTTAATCACCAAGTTTGAAAATGTTTTTGTGTTTTATGGGGGAAGAGTGGTTTTGTGTAGGCCATTAGTATCATTTATATGGATTTTTGTCTAAAAATTGATTTCTCTAAGAAGTAACTTATTTGGCTTTAAAAAACTAGGAAGGAATTGCAAAATACGTTTATGCTTCCCAGTCTTCTGAATCACTAATACTATCTTTTTGGTGTTTTTTTTGTTTTGTTTTTTTGTTTTGTTTTGTTTTGTTTTGTTTTTTAATGATAAGGAATAGTTTTTCTCTACAGTAGATTTTTCCAAATGAAACTTTTATTTCTGGACTACTATTACTGGAGTATCCAAATATTTTAAAGCTAGCATTGTAGCAGAATCAAAACTGGTTTGATAATCTGCCAGAATTCTCCACCACTGCATTCTTGCCTATGAACAGGATTGATCAAATAGGATGAAATTATGATGTTTAACACCATTGGTAAGCCAGCTGTAATTTGCTTTTGGAAGCTGGTCCCTAGCCAAACCTGCTTGGGCTGGCCTGCTGGGAGTCTTTGCAATGCTTCAAGTACCAGAGCTGACAATAGTAATGCTACCAAGAAATGACTGGTCACATTTGGGAAATGACGGCCCAGGCAGTCTTATATACATCCACGTCATCTGACCACCCTAAGTCACAATTTCAGGGTGTTATCAGACAGTGGTGGATATACACAAGATTTTGCAAAGATAAGTGATAGAAATACTGTAGTAGGTGATGTTTTAGTAAGTAAGCACCACTGACTCTCTGGGATTCTGGAATACTTAAAGAACCAGCAGTTAAGGTATTACAGAATCACTCTCTTTACAGTGATTTGCATATGGTTTGGCAGAAAGAGCATGAACCTTTCAAATTCAGAATTGTAGATTTAAATCTCACTTTGACCCTCATCTAGCTATAAGACTTCAAGACTTCATTTAACCCCTTGAGCCTTTCATCTGCACAGAGGGGAATGCCTGCCTGTAGTTGTGATGATCAGCAGCATTTAACTCTGACCAACCACAGAGCACAGGGCTAAGCCCATCGTGGTTCTCAGTAAATGGTAATGTGGGTTTGGAGGCGTGGAGGACACTGGGGGGTGCAGAGTGTCCTCATGTTCAAAGTTAGGGCACGTGAGGTTAAATGTCCTGAGGGCATGTAGGCTTTTCCCATAAAGAGCAAAGATATGCCAAGGAATGGCCAAACAGTTCCCTTGAGGGTGGTAGTTTGCCCCAACTATTGGTTGGAACTAGTACGACCTGATATTTACATTGTCATTATTTTTACAGCTCTGTTTTAAATGTTCATCCATTTTATTTGTGAAATATATAATTTCAGTTCTGAAACACTTAAGGTTCCAAATTCTATAGATCTAAAAACTAGTAAATAAATGGAACTGTAGATGCAAACAATAAGATTAAGAGGGAACATCAACAAGATACCCTGTGGCTGAAGCATTAACTTCTCCGTTTTTACCATGCAAATGATTTCTTTTCCTCTCACAGCTTTGAAGAGCCCAGCCGCATTCCATGAGCAGATAAAAAGCTTGGAACGAGCCAGAGTAAGAGATCTCAGTTTAAAATGCTCTACTTCTCTCTTTTATTTTAAAGTACCCATGAGCAAGTAGCAGTCTTACTCCTAGATATGCCAGTAGAGAAAATACAGTGCATTTTCGTTTCAAATTTTGTTTTTTTAAAACTAGTAACTCGCTTTGTACAAAGGACAAATCACACTTCACTTTCTTGCTTTCAGAGCATAACCACAGTTCCCAGAATAATAACAGTAATTCTGCCCTTCGTTACCTGGGAGACCGCATCCCCAGTGAGGGGCTGACACCAGATCCTTGGGTCTGCGTTACCTCTGAATTTTACCTGTGCAATGACCATGTGGGTGATAAGGAATATTGCTGTGTTCAACTCTGCTTTATTCTTTGAGTTGAATCTATCATAGCTGCACAACAAATTGATGTTTATTCTTTTTCTTTAAAAGTACCATTATGTACATTTATTTTTTGTTTTAGGGAAAACTTCTATCATGTGTTTTCATAAGCATGTTCCAAAAATTCTATAAGAATTTTTCCAGGATACGATGATTATCTCTTAGAGTCTTATAAAATGTAAAACTCACTTTAAAGTCTTATTGTTTAAAGTTGAGTACATTCTGAATAAGGAAATATGATCAAAGATATGAACTAATCAAAGACAGTATGTGATCATTTTTAGGAAATCTGTTATCTAGGTGAATTTTTACTTTTTACTTGACTCAATGTCTACATTTTATGGATTTTAGATACTTAAATGTTCAAAATCCTATGTCTGTTCAAAATTCAGCTTCAGAATTATGAGCCTTTGCCTTTCTGAAGTTTTAAAATAAAAGCCTGCAAAGTGCTTGCTTTGTAACAGTATAGACATCCAATCCTTTGTACAGTTTTGAAGACTGGAATTTAAATCATATATTGGATAATAGTCTCTGAAAGTACTAATTTCTATTCTTTTCGTCCTCTCAAAATCATGACCAAAAGGGTATCAATTTATTTAAATGATGTACCTTGAGAGAAAAAATATATATATATAAAACCACAGTAAGTCATCAACAATTTATGGTAAGACATTTTCTATTTTTTTTTTTTAAAGACCGAAAACTTTTTGAAGCACAAGATCCGGAGTCGACCGGACCGCTCCGAGCTTGTCAGGATGCACATTCTAGAAGGTGAAGGTTTTACTTCTATGTCTTTTGCTGCATTTTCTCAAGAGAAGAAGTGAGAATGTCACCATTTCTGTTTATTCCCATTTTAATAACGTTTTACCCCACAGGCTGACATCCTCCACAGGGGATAGCAATGTGAACACACAGTTAAATATTATGTTAGATACGTGGGGAAGGTTTGCTTCTCCAAATAACCAGCTGATGACTGGCTCTTCCCTGCCAGCTGGTGCTGTAGGTGTCTCTCCCATACTGTTCTGGAAAAACAGCTTTGGTCCAGAGGACTCCTTCAGCAGTAAGGGAGCTGTACCCACTCCTTAAGGCATAAAGGGCGTGACAGTCACAAGTCTAATCCTAGATTTCAAGCTGCTTGGGCCCGGTTATGCCTGCCTGGCATGGTGCCCACACCTAGCATTTTTTCCTTTGTTGCTACTTGCACACAACAGCCCAGCTCGATCTGACCATTACCGGAACCACCACCCTCTGGGCCAACTGGATTTTCTCAATGAGCTAGCCTCATCACCTGTGAAGCATGGAGGGACAGCTCTGTTCCATTTTTGGTGAGATGCAAGGCTCAGGCCAGTATGTTTTTCTTTCTAAAAAAAAAAAAAAAAAAAAAAAAAAGCATTTTTGAAAGCTGGTTTCTCTACCATTATTCCCTGAGTTACATTTTCTTGCATTGTTCTGCTTCTCTGACCAATTTATTGGGCAAGACAAAAACTTGACCCTTTGATAGTCCTGAGCATGTTTAAACCTTGAGAACATACAGAAGAATCTGAAAATGCCTCAAACATTTAGAGACAGTTATCAGGTAGAAGGAAGATTAGATTTGTTCCCTTTGGCCTGATGATAGAGTTAGTATTAGAATTGGGTTGGCATTCTGAAGTATTAAATTGTAGCTCAAAGAAAGGAATAATATCCTAAAGACCAGACATGTCTAAAAATAAAATATTTTGGAATCGATATGGTCACTCTTGTCAGAGGTGTTCATTCACTGGCCAGTGTCTGCACCAGATGCACAGGTGAGCCAGATGATGCCTGTCTTCATGAAGCTTACAGATAATAAACGGGCTAAATAAATGGGTTACAGATTGTGAGGGTTAAAAACAGGCTGACAGCACGTGAAGGGTGCTGTAAAGACGGTCTCTAAGCATCAGGCTTGGCTATAACACCAATCAGGTCTCTTCTAATCCAGAGACTCTGTGATGATGTGACTATCTTCACATCTGGGGCAGGAGGTGAGAAGTTTACAGCTTTCTCTACTTTGGGTTATGTCTTCAGAAGTCCCTGGGACTGAAAAACTTTTTCCAGAAAACTCCAGTGGGTAGGGTAGGAGCAGCTGCCAGCCGTCAGGGATAAGTGGATCTTCAAAGAAACAGATTTCTGGTAAATAACTAGGTATATGGCTTCTTCTATGCCTGAAAATATCTTGACCTGTAAGGGACAGTTTTGTAGGAATAATGCTGTCTGTTTCCACTTGCCTTCTAACTATAACAGGCTTTATTAATGTAATTAAAACTAAGGCACATACACTTTACTATCAAAAGGAATCACACTTGCTTTTTTTTGTTTGTTTAAAGAAGGCTACCCAAAGTTTAAAAACCTAGCTGTGCATGTGAATGAAGTGTAAGTGATATTTTATGGACATCTATTCTCAAGCTGGGATTATTGAAGGAAGTATGTATCATGTTTGAGTTTTAAAATATCTTAGAACCATTTACCTTATTTTAACATTATTCCAATTTTGAACGGACTGGTTGTTTGGGAGGCAGAAGTATAAATCATTTTTTGAAGTTCAGCAGCTAAAAATCTAGCCTCAGCCTCATGGAGATGAGGAAGCAGTAAGACTACAAACAAACATACTAAAATGCCAGCCTCTGACTGTTTACTTTTGGAGTATTTTCTTTCTAAACATATTCCTGATATCACTGGATGGTGTCAGTGAGAGAGAACAGAAAGGCAGAAGACTCTCCCAGCGAGATCTTAACAGAAGCGATAAGTATCAGCCTAAGAGTGGTTTGCCTGATCTAACTCTTTCCGCCTGTCTTCTTCCGGTGTGCTTAAAAGTGTTTTGTCTAACAAGGCTGAGGCCACAGTTATATAGGAAAATTATAAAAATGAGATGACCAAACATGTTATTTTAACATATAGAAATGTGCATGTATGTGCCAAAATTCTGACCAAGGGCTAGGGCCTTCGCTTTGGGAAAGGCTTCAGTGAATGGAGCTCATATTGCAGAAAGCAGTCATTGTACATCATCTGTGATTTCCATTTAGTGGAACAAAACTTAAAGACACTTGCAAAGCAATCAGAATTTTAAAATCCTAGATTTTCCCAAATCTTTTAGTTGTTAGTAGCCCTAATTTGACAGTGATTTTTTTTTAATGACTCGCCTTTATCAAGTTGTTTCAAAGCATTTAACTTAGGTTTCCAAGAAATAATAATTGTATTTTTGAAGTTTATCATTTCCTCATAATATTTAGTTAATTATGCATTGACAGGAGCAATCTCAGCAGGTTTGAACTATTTTGCAGGCAGTCAAGGTTGGCTTTGGTAAGCGTGTGACTCAGCTGGTAGAGAGAAGTACCGTATGCTGGCCCTTGAACTGTGTGGATCCACTTATACGAGCTCTTTTTCAATAAATACTATACATGTATTTTCTCTTCCTCATGTTTTCTTAATACCATTTTTCTTTTCTCTAGCTTACTTTATTGTAAGAATGCAGTATGTGACACATAGGCAGCCATAAACTGTGTGTGACTCAAGTTGTTATCATCTGGGCTTCTGGTCAGCAGTAAGCTGTTAGTGATTGAGTTTTAGAGGAATCAAAGCTTATAGGTGGGTTTTCAACTATGTGGGGAGTTGGTACCCCTAAACCTCAAGTTGTTTGAGGGTCACCTATACTCAGATGTGCTGGTGAGTAGCTTACCAGCCATGGCTTTCAGTGAGTTTTAGGCTTCAATCAGGACATTTGACCTGCAAAATGAAGAACATCAGTTAATCCTGAGAATACTTGTGGGGAATTTCATTAGAAGACTTACTGTATAATTTAAGAAGCAAGCAACTTTCAGAATTTTGGGTTAACACCTCATCATTATTTTAAATCAATTATAAACATTATTTAGAACAGTCTAATGAATGTTAATGAGTTACCATAAACACAAATAATTGACAGAATTATGCAAATGAGCAAGTTACATTTATAGCAGTTTCACATCTGTTGTACAACTTCATGCATTTGCAAGCAGACAAGTCAGTGCTTCTGTGTGACTGTTAATTATTGTGTATGGTGAGTGAATGTTCCTAACAGATACAAGGTTACATGTTCAAAAATAAACCCAAATTCTTAATTACGGTGATCGAGTCTGAGACAACATGATTTGCAGGTCTTCCCATTGACTCCTGCAGAGAAGCTTATATCCTAAGATACGAGCCTCCCCTGTAGGATCTGACTTTTTATTGTAGCCAGATCTAAAACATCTTGAGCCATAGACCACATCTGTCTTGTGCATCCTCTGTGTCTCCAGTACCTAATAATTGTGAATATGACCCTTCTGTCATAAATGAACAGTTGCAGTACCCCATTTTTCACTTAAATTCATGTTTATTTGAGTCAGAGGGCATACATATTGACAATATAGACAATATAAAGCTACCCAGAACTAAAAATATAAACTGTATACTGGAGCATTCTTTAACAGTCATTTTCTCTTGCCATAAATATCTTGAGAACACATAAATACGTTTAAACCAGTTTAAATTAGTTGGCCTGAAATAACATTATGGAATAGAGATGGTAATTCAAGTGATGGTTAAAACTGTGTTTCTTCTTTCAGAAACATTTGCAGAGCCATCCCTGCAGGCCACTCAGATGAAGCTGAAAAGAGCTCGCCTGGCAGACGATCTGAACGAGAAGATCGCACAGCGCCCTGGCCCCATGGAGCTGGTAGAGAAGAACATCCTGCCAGTGGACTCCAGTGTTAAGGAAGCGATTATAGGCAAGCCTCTCAAGTTCACCATGTTCTGGGAAGTTTTAGATCAAAACAAATTTAGTTAAAAAGGCCAGCACCAACCATGAGTATTGTTTTCCAGGTGAATTATAAATTAAATTGGCACTGATTCCCATTATTACTGACACACACATGCATACGCACACGCGCGTGCGCGCACACAGAGGGTTGGTTCCAGGACCCCCCACAGATACCAAACTGGAGGATGCTGAAGTCCCGAGTCCCATATTTAAAATGGCGTAGTATTTCCATGTAACCTACACACATCCTCCTGTGTACTTTAAGTCCTCTCTAGAGTACTTATAATGCCTATGTAAATATTTGTTACACTGTGTTGTTTAGGGAATAATGACAAGAAAAAATGTTTATACTTGTCCAGTTCAGATGCAACCTAATTAGGTAGTACGTGTCAGTAACTTTTATCAAATATTTTCCATCTGGGATCATTTGAATCTGAGGATGCAGAATCTGTATATACAAAGGGCTGGCTGTGTATTGTGTGTTGTGAAGCCAGCATCACTAACCAGTTAACACAGAGTCTTAACATCTGAGGTTTCAATCTTTAAGTTCTGATTTCATTATCCTATTTTCTAAGTTAAACTTACTATATTATACTGTTTAGTTTCTGTTGTTTTGTTTAAAATTCTTACAAACTTTTCATTATTTTCCTTCTGCGTACTTTCAGGAAAGGTAAAGAAAAATAATAACTTGTCAGCATCATTTCAGCAGGGTGAAGAGCAGACGAGTGTGGATGTGCTCATTAAGAAGAGCAGCATCTGTCTTCTCACTCTCATCATCTCAGTTACTAAAGGCACCGCCACCGCCCCCCCCCCACCCGGCCATTTCTTTTGATGTGGCAGCCTTAGCAGGAAAAAAAATCCAGAATAATGCCACTTATTCAGCCAACAATTTTTAAAAGTTAATATCCTACTTAAACTATGGTAGTTTCAATACTCATGGGGACTTTATATTTTGCATTAGCACAAGTTCCAGTCTTAGGCAACGTCAGTAATTCTGAGTGGTGTAGTCACCTGTGATCCACTCAGCCCCCAGTAGTAAGGTGTTTGGTGCGTTTGGTGTATCTGGCCACCCCACGAGGTGGGACTAAGCAGGATTCCCCATCGAAGCCCCATTTCCCCCTACCTCAATGTGTTTTTAACAGCTGGATTTCAAATCAGGATCCAGACATCGCCTTTGATTTGATGGACCTCTTCCATCTTACTCTCTTGGTAGCTCTCCCTCCTTTCTTTTTTTCATTATTTATTTATTGGTAAATGGGCTTGTTTTATTCTCTAGCATTTCCACATCCTGGATTTTATGTTCTTGTCTCCTGTACTTCCTATAGCTGATGGTTGGGTCCAGAAGCTTGATCTGACTTGGGTTTGATTTCTTTTCCCCATGTGCTCATTGTGGGGAGTGGCGTCTCGTCCCTTGGGTAGTAACATGATGGTCTTTTTTTTTTTTAACCAGCTTAAGTTTTTATTTAAAAAAACAATGTTTCTCTTCCTTTTTTATTTTAAGCCTGGTATTCCAAGGCCAAGATAAATTAAGAATTATTTCTTTCTTTAGGTGTTGGGAAGGAAGACTATCCTCAGACTCAGGGCGATTTCTCATTTGATGAAGATAGCAGTGATGCTTTGTCTCCGGACCAGCCTGCCAGCCAGGAGTCACAAGGGTCAGCCGCGTCCCCCAGTGAGCCCAAAGTCAGTGAGTCGCCATCTCCAGTGACCACGAATACTCCAGCCCAGGTATCACCTTACTTGTGTTTACCCCTAAATAGAGAAAGTGCTTTGTTTTTATATATTAAGTATATATTTTGTATTTTATGTATTGATACATTCTCACTAGAAGACAAGTTTGAAAATGTGGGAAAATAAAAATTTTTCACCTGTAATCTAGCCACCATTAACATTTTTTAATAGATTCGTACATTTTATTTCTGTTTTATATACACATTTTTATCTTAAAGTTTTGCAATACACTTTTTAAATTTTTTTCACTTAATTTTTGGGGGGATATAATTCACATACCATTAAATTCACCTTTTTTTTTAATCTTCACCATTTTAAATTGTATGATTCAGTAGTGTTAAATATACTCACACTGTTATGCAACAATCCCCAGAACTTTCATCTTGCAAAATTGAAACTATACCCACTGAATAGCTCCCAGCTTGTCACCCAGGCCCTGGCAACCATTATTTTTCTGTCTCTGTGAATTTGACCACTTTAGATATCTCATGTAAGTGGACTCACAGTATTTGTTGTTTATGACTGCCTTATCTCACTTAACATAATGTCCTCAAGGTTCGTTCATATTGTAGAATGTGACAATAGCTCCTTTATTTGTAAGGCTGAATCATTTGCTATTGTATGGATATACCATGTTTTGTTTACCCACTTGTCAGAGACATTGGGTTTCTTTCATCTCTTGGCTGTTGTGGGTAATGGTGCTGTATACATAAGTGTGGAAATATCTCTGATACTGTGTTTTCGATTTTTTAGAACATGTACCGGAAGTGGGGGTGCTGAGTCATGTGGTCATTCTATTTTTAATTCATTGAGGAGCCTTCATACTGGTCCTTGTAGTGGTTGTGCCATTTTATGTTCCCATCAGCAATGCACAAGAGTTCAGTTTCTCCACATCCTTGCTGACACTTGTTAATTTATGTTCTTTTGATAGTAGACATTCCATGGTGTGAGGTCACATCTAACTGTGGTTTTGATTTTCACATCTCTGTTGGTTAGTGATGTTGAGTACCCTCTCATGTGCTTGTTTGGTATTTGTATATTATCTTTGGAGAAATGTCTGTTCAAGTCCATTGCCTATTTTTTAAAAAATTAGGTTATTTTTTTTTGTTGTTGTCGAGTTGTAATTCTTTATGTATTCTGAATATTAACCTCTCATCAAATGTATGATTTGCAGATATTTTCTTCCGTTTTGTGCATCACCTTTTCACTCTATTGAGGGTATCCTTTAACACACAGAAATTTTTAGTTTGGTATAGTCCCTTGTCAATAAATATATATTTGCATCATTTTAATTGCTACATAGTATTCAGTTGAACTTAGATAATGTATCTATTTTAACCAATTCCCTATTATTGGTTATTTGGAGTTGTTTCCTATATTTCACTCTTCTACATGTACAATAAGAGTTTCAGTTGTATTCTCATGTATTTGCTACACCCTGGTTTTTGTTAGATACTAGTCTCATTATTTCTTTGGATAATTACCAGATATCGGAATGGACTTGGACCTTTGGTAGGCAAAAGACAAGCACTTTAACCGCCTTTGGGAAGGTAATACAGATTTCTACAGTTACTGCTTCTTCCACAAGTCAGTACTATCATTACTTTAAACCTTGCACACTGTCGGGAGATTTGAATGTTTTAATTGCCTCTTTGATCTTGGTTAGATTGAATTCATTTGTTCAACAGATATTTAATGAGCACCTATTATGTGTCAGATTGTATTGGGAACTGACAGTCTAGTGCATGCAAAGGAATCTAATACATATTTTTGATAATTGCATTGGAAATTCAAATATCTTAGTTTTCCATAGATGTTTGTGTTTCTTTTAGTCTTATAAAAACTTATGCTGCACATAATTTGCTGGGGTTTTTTTTAATCTCTCCTTATGGCGTTCTTGACTTGCTGAAATTTTAATTGGATTTTGTTATTTTAAAGTCAAAACTATTGAACTGCTTAATGAGATTGGTCAAGTTCAGTAGCAAATACTCTCATAAAAGCCAAGCATCATCAAATTTTGAGTTGGAAAGCAGTTTAGCATTTACTTACCTTAACCCTCACATCAGGGGTGGCCTGGGTTCAGAGAGGTACAGAACTAAAAGTGTGTAATGTTTTCTTACAGTATTTCTTTCCGTTCATGAATGTCGATTTGTTAGTGACTGTGTCCTTCGGCTTCACTTTCTTCCTTGCACTTACCACCCGTGATCTGAAATACAGTAGCTTCTTTATTGTGTCTGAGCCTATGAAGATGGGGGCTTTGACTCAGACGACAAGACCTAGGTAGTGTGTAGTGTGCTTATGCACGAGTGTCTTGCACACCTTGCGCAGGGCCTGGTACGGAGGATGCACTCGGTGGGCTCTGGCTGGAAGCTGGCAGCGTGAGCGTGAGGGCCATGCTGCCTGCCACACTGTGTGCTCTCCCCTGCAGGCAGAGCCCTCCCGCCCTGCATCCAAGGCAGTGCAGGCAGCCGCGGTTCATCTTCTCTCGGTGCAGCTTGTAGGGCGAGAGTGACCTCCCCCTCGGCTTCACTGGAACCTGGCCCAGAAGAAGGACGAGGGTCAGTGACCAGCCCATGGTCTGAAAGGGAAAGCAGGGGAGACCAGTCCCTACTGTGTTCTCACGTGTTTGCTGCGCCCTGGTTTTGAGCTTTAAAAATAGGGCTAAAAAGAATGTCAAGTATGCAAGTAAATACCCTTAAAAAACAGTTCTCATCCATGTGGGTTGGTTGTTCTCTGCTTCTGTCTGAATAGGTCAGGATATCAGACCGCTGTCAGCATGGCCTTAGCTTTTAGTGACAAAATTTCTGTCACCGTCTACCTGGTAATGGCTTCGTAACAATTCCACTTGTGTAAGAGATGAGCCTTCTCCTTTTCCCAGCATTGCTTGTACTGTTAGGTTTTCCTTTGGTCTTGAAACTTGGTCTCCAGCTAAGTTCATAAGTGAGAAAATTTAACCAGAGGCAGTCCCACCCAGTGGGCTGGCATTCCAGAATTCCGTGAAGGAAAAGAAAAACAGCAGAGTTTCTTGAAGAATAAATACGGTCTATTTATTGCCAGTGCAGTGCACACTTGAGCCTCAGGTCATCCCCACTGCAGTGCCTGGTTCACAACCCCATTGGTACCCACGTGTGCAGACAGGTACCGCCACTGTCCCCTGCGGGCAAGACATTGCAGTGGTCGCTCTCACTGTGCCCCCTGCCCTTCTGAGAAGAGAACCCAGGACACAGCGGGCTCGCCACAGCCTCACCTGTCACTCCGCTTCTGCACCACACACCTGAGCTTTCTTAATTGAGTCCTTCAGTAAACGCCCTCATATTACATGTTTTAGCGTTTGTAAGTAAGGGATCTGACAAAGAGTCTTATTATTATACTTTTATTCATGCAATTAAAGAAGCATCTCCCTGTTAACTGTGTTGTGTTGATGTCAAAGAAAGATACTCCTCCAGGTAGGATTGTGAAGATGTAGTTGGGTTTTGTCAGTTTCATTTTTTAAATCAACTACAGAGGCAAACCTTATGACACCTGTAAAGTCTGAGATGTTTACGTCATCCAGAAGTGATAAGTAGGTTTTGTTTTGGCAAATTTTGTACTTCAGTTATTTTCACTGTTATCCAGTATTTATAGAATTTGTCCAGGAATCTCACTTGATACAAAAAATGTATATTTTCTCCCTAAATATAATTACTTTCACAATCATCACTTAAGGGAAAAGTACCTAAAACATTGCTTCTCATTAGACATCAGTTTCCAGAGGGCAGGACATCACCTCATTTTATCTTAGTAACTTCATTCCGAACACACACAATCCAAGCACAACAAGTGCTTGTTGCTTTAATGAATAAAAATCCCTGGAGATTCTCTCTGTAATATACTGTTGCCTGCATTAGATATCATTGTACCTCCTCCCCATCCCCCAAAAAAGAAAGTCTCATCACTGTTATTAAGATAGTTCTTACAAAGCAAAGGTAATGAAAGAGCAGCATACACGTCTTGTTTGCAGGGTGTTCTTTGAGATTCTTAGGTTTTCATCTTTAACATGGAAACTCAATGTAAGAGTTAGATGGTGAGTTTATTTACCAGAGACCAGTGGTCCTCACATCACCTGTAAGGAAGGGACTGATGGGTGTGTATTTTTAGTTTGTTTAATTTCCAATGCATTGTGGACTGATCCTCTTGTAAAATACAGTAAAAAGAGTAGAACATTAAATTTCCGAAATATTTCCTATACGAGTCACAGGCAGGTAACAAAGGTCCACTGGCCATACTTTGACCATAGTTTGAGCCATGCCAAAAACCTTAACCAAGTTTTTATCCTATGTTGATTATCATTTCATACTGCATGTTTAATTCTATGGCTTAAATGCATTTTTTCTAAATTTTCTGTTAAATTTTTTTAATACTTAGCCTAATAAAAGTTCAAGGTCAGTGTATGGAATTTCTTTCAGGTTCTTTAAAAATCGTATTTTCAGCTACTTAGTGGAGAGAAAATTAGGCTCAAAATTTCTTAAAGCTTTGATTTATTCCAAAATGTCAGGACATAGAGTCACCTTAATTCTTTTCAGAACACACAGATACCAGAGGATTAAGTCCCATAGGAAATTATTCAAATAAAAGAAACATTCCTTACCAAAAAAGTAACACAAAATATCTAAGTAGAAAATGGAGTTTTTTAAGTACTTGTCTTGCAATCCCAGTGCTAGAATGCTAACAATCTTACAGCATGGACAGTGCAATGCACCACCATGTCCTTCCTTCAAAATGTAAATCTTAATGGTAAAAAAATTCTTTGACATATATATTTCTGTGTGGTCTGTAAGAAACTAAAGCTACTTTTCCTTGGACCTTTCTCTTGTCTTTTCAATTCTGATCAAAGTACAGCTGGAAAGGAATTTGTCAAAATGTTAATGAAACCACATTACATATTGGGGCTCAGCTTATTTTATGCTTGAGCAATGGAAAGCTGCAGAAAATTAAGACGAGCCCCATGTAGGTACCATGGGTGTTACACAGGCTCTTTTAATCTGAAGACCCCTTTCTCTGAACAATTTCTGAAGCCACCTCGCTGATCACTTTTTATAAACACACAGGTGTTTACCTGAAAGTGTGGTCCAGCAGGGTCTGTGTCACCTTCAAGCCCACGCTGTGAGGACGGAGCCTGCACTGAGTTTAAAGTTGTGCCAAAAGCGAACCAGTCTCCCAGTTAACTGCATGTTTTCAGGAAGAAAAGCTCAGGAGAACCTGGCACACTGTCTACTACCTACTTTTCCCCCTTGTATCAAGTGACTTTCAGGTGGATGATCTTTAGCCTAATGATACAGAAACCTGAGGTTTAAGCTAACAATGAGGAAGAGCAAGGTCTCATAGGTTAGCACTCACATATTAAATAATCAGGATTATACTAACTTTTATTACAAATACTTATATCAGTAAAAGCCTGAATAGGGTATCAAAGATATCGACTATAATTTCTGTTGTTACTTTTTCAATCATGCTTTTTATAACATATCAAGGGGACTCTGCCACTGCTAGTACTGAGATTTTGAGTTTGTTTCCAGCCTTAACGGTCAACTAGTGTTCCATCCCAATTCTTAGTTCCCTTGTGACCAATAGGAAAGCGCCAAAGCCAGTGCATTCTCCAGAATACACCTTTTAGATTTATTCGTAAATAAAGAAATGTTTATTGAACATAATCAAGATGATCAAAAACTAATAGCTAACCTTGCCGAGCACTTACTGGAGCCCAGCACTGAGCTCCTTGTTCTACGTGTCACTTGGAGCAGGTGTCATGAAAACAGCATCTGTGTAGCCCACACAGGGTTCAAACTAATGACTTTGTTCTCATTACACCAACAGTTTGAAATTTTCCTTAAGACTGTTTTCTGATACATTACTCTGTCATCCTCTTACGACTCAGAGTGACAGCTGTTACCTGTGTTACTTACATTTACATAACATCATTTTTTCAACTATATAGTCCACCAAAGTGTCATAACTCAGTTACCCAAAACAAATAATAGCAATTTTAATACTTACCATGGTGCCACATTCTGGCCCCTCACAGTCACTTTGACTAACTTGTGAATCACCAGCAGGGTCACACTGAAGTCATAATGGACATTCTGCCTGGTTCCTGAGACTATAGTATAGTAAACACTGTGGCAGCTCCAGAAAGAGGACTGTGTTTAAATGAGGTGGCCACTGGCCTCTAGAGTTTTCAAAGTTGATCTAGAGTACTAATAACATTTTTCTTTATTGCCTACAGCACCTGGTATCCTAGGTGGTCTCCTATCGAGTACTAACCAGGCCCGACCCTGCTTAGCTTCCGAGATCAGACGAGATTGGGTGCATTCAGGGTGGCATGGCCATAGACATTAATAACATTTTTTATGTTGACCCTTCCATGAAGTTACTGCCAAAAGTAATAGATTCATTCGTGGTTAGAGTAGATCGGTGATACTCTGAGTGAGTGATCACCCTTCTGCTTTGTGGCATTATTTTAGTTGTAATATTAGTTATAATCAAACTATTAAAAATCAGAGGTACTAAATTGCTTCACATTTAAATTTTTATGCATGCATCTGCATGCTTAACACTGTCTCACAAGTGATAGGAAATCTCACTCTAAAAGAAAATGTATGTCAACAGTGGTAGAATAGGGAGGACCAAGCCCTTCTTGTCCCACAGAAACATTAAATAAACTACAGACTGACTAAAGTAACTTTCTAAGAGCTCTGGAAACCAGTCTCTGACCTCTACCAACCAACTAAACACCTAGTCAAGAAAAAGGTAGAAAATGGTGTTTTTACTCACCCTTGCCCACCCTCCCCAGCAGGACATCATCACAAAACAGCAGCCCAATACCCATCTCCCCGCCTAGAGTCAAAAGGGGCAGAACACAACTTGCTTTCAGCATTCTGGCCTGAGTGTGGGTTTCTGTCTTGTCTGACTCAGAAGTCAGACAGATAAAAGCACATGGTTTGGCTTGCAGGCTCACAGGAACCATGGCAGGCAATGGCAGGAGCCATGACTTGTGAAACAGAGACTGCAGACCCACAGACACCTGGATGTAATTTATTTTGCAACTCCACTTTTTATTTTCTACAGGATTTAAGCAACAAATTCACAGAAAAGTTATCTGTTAATGACTACACAGTATATAATGATGTAACTTGTGGCATCAGTAATATAAAGAGGAGGATGTAGCTGTAAAGAATAGTTTTTATATGTAAATAAAGTTGGTGTTAATATAAAGTTGGTGTCATACCTTTACGATGTTATATTTAACCCCCATGATAACCACAAAGGAAATATCTAAAGAAAATGGGAAAGGAGTCACTACAGAAAGTAAAATACATAAATGGGAAGACATCCCATGTTCATGGATTAGAAGATTTAGTATTAATTACTGAGGTAATAGTACTCCAAGAAATCTGCAGATTCAGTGTAATTCCTATCAAAATCCCAATGACAATTTTTTGCAGAAATAAGAATATTCATCCGAATATTTATATGGACTCTCAATGGACCCCAGATAGCCAAAACAGTCTTGAAAAAGAACAAAGTTGGAGGTGTCACACTTCCTGATTTCAAAACTTACTACAGAGCTACAGTAATCAGAGCAGTGTTTCTGGCATAAAGACAGATATAGACCAATGGAATAGAATAGAGAGAAACAAGTCTTCATTTATGTGTTTAAAAATTTTTGACAAGGGTGCCAAGGCCCTCAGTAGGAAAAGAACACTTTTTTCAATAAATGGACATCCATTTATTGAGCGTTGACAAAACTGGATATCCAGAAGCAAAAGAATGAAGTTAGACCCTTGTCGTCTGTGGCCATGCCACCCTGAACAAGCCTGATATCTGATCTCGGAAACTAAGCAGGGTCGGTCCTGGTTAGTACCTGGATGAGAGACCACCTAGGAAGACTAGGTGCCATAGGTGTAAAATATAAAAAATAAATAATAAATAAGGGATTATAAGCTGACAAGGTCCTTGCAATCTATGAGGTCAACCAAGGGTTGTCTCGCCTAAAAAAAAAAAAGTTGGACCCTTATCTAACACCATATATGAAGATTAACTCAAAATGGACAAAGACCTAAATATGAGCTAAAACTATAAAACTCTTAGAAGAAAACATAGGGGAGCGTTCAGCATCATTAATTGCTAAAAAATAAAAAAGCAAATTAAAACCACAGTATCAATTCACACCACTAAACAGGCAACTAAAAGTAGCATAAATTAACAAGTGTCATCAAGGATGAGGAGAAACTGAAACCCTTGCACACTGTTGGTGGGATGGTGAAATGGTGCAATCACTTTAGAAAATGGTATGGCAGTTCCTCAAAAGTTAAAAATGGAATTACCATCTGACCCAGAAAATCCACTTCTGGGTATACACCCAAAAGAATCAAAAGCAGGGACTTGAGCGGGCATCTGTACACCAATGTTCATAGCATCATGATTCATTCACATTAAGCACAGGGAGAAGCAGCCCATGTTATGCTTATGTTCTGCTGGAGTCTGGATTTCTGAGTAGCAAGGTCACACCGAAATGCCAGAAGAGCTCTTAAGATGGGCGTGGCAATAGTCAAGGCAGAAGCCAGCTAGTTGGGGCCTAGAAATATAGGCAAAACATCTTCGTAAATATTACAGTCAGTGCCATATTCGGATTATTGACACTGAATGCTCTTGAATGCATCATCCCTGTCATATCAGTCAGGGGTGGGATGGTCACATAGCCTGCCAGGTTAGTAGAATTTATCTGCAAGGAAATACATACCTTTCAGAATTCAGGTATCTGATTCTTAGGCCAATTATTTAATAGCCAAAGAATGTTTTTCCCTGCATGAAAGTTGACCCAGAGTAAGGATCCTCATTTCCCAAAAATGTTCTCCGTGAAAGGAAAACAACATAAAACCCTATCCCTTAAAGCAGTGATCAGCTGGCCACCATCTTCCACATCATGTCAGAGGTTCATTGATGAGCCGGCTGTCTCAGGGCCATTTGAGGCAAAAGTCAGCCTGGAAAATGAGTGTCAAAATTTTTGGATAAGTCCTTTTGTTTCTGTTTGAAAACAAAATTGAGTATAGCCATCTTTAAAAAGTCAAGTCTTTGACTTTGTAAGCATTTATGGTTATTGATAATTACTTAAAGCTGAAATCAACAGCAAAATTAAAACAAACCTCAGGAAGAGAGAGCCACCATGGGCACACACAACTGATTGCACACTCACACCTGTACTCACAGTCCCAACAGACTTGAGAGTGTGACCTGGCCAGGAGTAAAGCCACGAGGAATTTTCATTCACCCATTAAAAAATATATTTATTGAGTAAACTAATATGTGCCAAGCTTCATATTTCTTGCTGCTAATAACCATCTGACTTTTTTCAGGTCATTTATTTTAAGGAGGGAAAATACAGTTTGCTATTTTTAAACCCAAATACTTCAACAGGAGAACTGATGTTGATGGTTGCAATGAATTCAAGTGTTGTTCAGAGAAATCTGTGCTAAAGGAAGACATTTTCCCTTAAGATAAGGCTGGTAATAGCAAGTCCCAGGAGCAGTCGCCAGGCAACATTTAACTGAGTTATTGTGATACTAATACCTCTCTCCAGTAAATGAATACTTAAAATCTCCTTAAAGGGGATTGCTGGTGGGAATAGGTTGTTAGGTGGCTAATAAAAAACTAACAAAGCTTTCTGTAGCTTCCGTTGTTAATGTGACTCCACATTGAGATTCAGTGACTGCTGCTTTTGGTCCCAGTAAAAATTAGCTTCTTGCTTTAAGCGCATGGGCACCGCTGATGGAACAGGTCGTTCTTACCAGAATATGTCCTCCAGCTTTTCTCCTGTTGCAAGAAATGGGGACATGGTTGATGAGAGCCAGCTGGGTTGGCAGCAGGAGCAGAGCATGACGGCACGGTTAGATTACCGACTGCACATGGACGGGCCTCTGGGTGGGCGACGAAGCTCTCTAACCGGGCACTGTCCAGCATGGGTCCAGGTGGCAGAGGGGTTGGTCAGCACCGCACAGAAGACTTAAAGGACATGGGAATCAGCCCGGATGAGTGTGACCCTCATGGCGGGAACACCTCATGAATGAGTCTTGGATTTTTTTCCTGCCAGAAAAGGGTGGCTCTGACCATATTTCTGAAAACACTGACTACAATTTAGTCAATCTTCCCTTCTATAGTTTTAGCTTTTCATTGCCATTGGGGCTTCACAGAGGCTAAGGCGTGGTAGTCCTCCATCTGGGTTTTGGACAGAATAATATACTTTTGTTTGTTTTCTAGTGGACTTGTTTTTTTTTTAATGAGTTCATTCCCTTGAAATTCTGTTTTGTTTTGTTTTTCTGTTATTGCTGTCATTGATTTCAGAGATTCCTTCCCTTTCTGCCTTTTCCGCCAGTTTACTTCAGTGTCCCCAGCAGTTCCTGAATTCTTGAAAACTCCTGCCACTACGGATCAGCCCCCCACAAGGCCCTCAGCTCCTGTGCTCCCCACAAACTCTGCATCCTCAGCGAAGCCTGGGCCAGCACTGGTAAAGGTGGGTGCCCGCGTACATGCTGGTAAAGGCTCAGTTCTTGACTTGTGACTGTGCCTATAACCCTGTGCACAGAGAACAAAAGCGTGTGTCTGTGTCGCCCAGCCTGCCTTTTAGCCCGAAGCCTTGAAAACATAGCCGTGGGAGGACTTGCTAGACCAGGCCTTACTATTTGAAACTACCACCTTACAACAGAGGACCTATTGTTCAGTAGTCACAGAAGAAGAGCAGAAAACGTAGTCTCTGCGAAGCTACAGGAGCAGGCAGGCGTCAGGGGCCGTCCTGTGGGCTGGGCCCACTCTGCTTCCACCCAGGCCACCGAGGCAGGGTGAGGCGGGAAGAGAGGAAAGGGGTCGCTTTAGCACAGCACGCGAGAATCATGAATCCACAGATGTCTTTACTGGTAACGTGATTTCGGACTTTACACACAAGGTCAGACTCAGTGGTATTCCAGATATATTGCAAGCTAGGTTAAAGGTCTTAGGGAAGCAGAAACATTTTTGTGATTTAGCAGATTTGGCCTGATGAAGCTTAGCTTGTTCTTCAGATAAGTGCAGATTCATGGCACTGTTCCCTGCAATTTTACTTGGTCAAAATAGTTCAGTTAGAGTAAGTCTCAAGGAAGATTAAAATTTAATATATAGTGCATTTTTAAAGTTTTTTGAAATGTATTTCAAACTAAATAAAGGGCTGAGAACCTGAGGAATACTTTAATCATTTCAGATGTGGCTTTTGCCAAAAGTAGCAGAATGCAGATCTCAAGCTTTTAGAACTAAAAAAGGACATTAGAGAGCTAGCTGAGCCTCTCATCACCTTTCAGATGAAGGGACTGAGGCCCAAAGACATGAAGAAGCAACAAGGCCAGGAGGAACCCCCATCTCTCAAATACCGGCCCACCTCTCTCTGCCTTCTCAGGACTCCTTGGAGGCAGTTTAGCCTGGTGCATATTCCTTACCACCATTTGTCCCCGGGGCCTGTCCTTGTACTTCCTAGAGAGATGGCTCTCTCCATCAGTGTGACCAAGTGTCCGTGGCTTCAGAGCACACGTCAGTGTATTTCACCATCCTCCATTGCCTAGTAAGGGCACCAGAAACTCCAGTGGGCGGCAGGTGGCAACTGTGCCAGTAACATCAGCTCCTTCCTCCTCTTCCCACATCCTGAGCACGTACAAAGAGGCTTTGGAAACTGCCAGCCCAGCTTTTCCTGCAGATACTGATCATTTATTCTCTGCTTCTCCTAGTCTCTGAAATTCTGCTCTTCACTAGTGTTGATCTTTAGGCCTTGGTTTGAGGGCGTGAGGCATGGTTTAAGCACGTGGGATTTGGGGTAGTGGTGACCAGAGGACTGTGCAGTGGAGAGAGGGACAGGTGTTCTCTGCGGTCCTCTCTGAGGAAAGCTTTTTCCCATCTTCACTTCCCGAGAGAACAGACACATGCTGGCTAGCAGTAACAGTGGACTTGGTCTGAGGAATGCCAGTTCTTATGTTTATGGCCCCTCCCTCTTCACCAGGCCCCTTTCTGATTGCAGCCGGGTCTTCTGATCATTATGTAACAGTTACTGTCAAACCTCCTTAACCCAGACCCCATTCATTGTTATGATCAGTTCAAAAAGACTAGAAACAAAATTTATTGTTAACAAAATAAGCAGACAACAGGGATTTGATTAGTCTTGTGAGACTGCAGGAATATTTTAGCAGGCAAGAACACACTTTGACATTGTGATGTATTTTGAATGCCTGATAATTCCGGTGCCTTCCAATCAGCAGACACATTGATCATTTATACATCAAGCAGACACTTACTGAGCACCTTCTGTGTGGCAGGCACTGTTCTTGGTACAACAAGTAGACAGCAGTGCAGAGAACATCACAGAGCATCCCACCTTCATTAGGAGCGGGAGTAAACACGACAAAACGCAGGGGCCACTGGTGGTGAAGAACAGAGCAAGGCTAGGGGTTGCTGGGGAGACGAGGGGAGCCATTTCTATTTTAAATGGCATGCTGGGCAAAAGCAGCAGATGGCATTTGGGCAGAGATGCCATGAGGAAAATTAGAAGTCACTGAACAAGGTGTGAGTGAGCAGAGGTGGCCATGGATTGGAAGATGTTAATAGTGATGATGCCTGGTCTGTAGAATATGGTGGGTTTTATTTTCTTTATTTTTTGTTTATTTTTTTTAATTTCCTAATTCTTCCAATATTAAAATATATAATATAACACCAATAACTATTTTAGTACTTCTCAGTCTTATGGAATATTTTACTAAAAGCAGCTTAGAAATAATTTTGTATGCCTTGTTTTGTTGATGAACTTTTCTTCAGATTAAATTATAATGTGAATACTAAAATGTAGAAAGTGATTTGATAATTTATAAATGGAGGAGAACCGAGGAAAAGCCATCTGAGTCTTAATGATAAGATGAGGTCTCACACAACCCCTTTCAAAATAAAATATGTTTTTGAAAAAATGTTTAAAATTCCTGTTCATATTACTCAGTATTTTCTTTTTTGTGTATTTTCTGTTACCCTACATAACTATATTCTGCTTTATTCTCATTAGAAGTTTTTCTATTTTTCTATAGTCTCCGTAGATTTTTTTTTAACAACTAAAAAATATTTCGATTGTAGTGAAATATACTTTTTCTGTTGCATATTTACTGCATGACCTCTTTTCACTAGGAGATAATCTGCGTTAGCACCTAGCAGTGTGTCTACACGGGAAACTCAGAATGAATGTTGGGTTTGAAAGATAATGCTGAGCTCAGAGCAGCTCACCCTCAGTCTCAGGGGAAGGCAGCAGAAAAATGAGTTCTGAGGAGCAAGACTTCTTGGTCAGGGGAGCACGCAGGTGTTTTCCTGGCTCTTGAAATGCATTTAGTGTATTGCTTTCCAAAGTGACTCTACCAGTTTCGAAGGTGTCTTGCTTTTTCAAATCCCTGAGGCACACAGTAGGATAGGCTGCACACAGTCACATCCCTTAAAAACGTTATTTCCTCTTTCTTGCAAATAGCAAAGCCATCCCAAGAATCCGAACGACAAGCACCGCAGCAAAAAGTGCAAAGACCCCAAGCCAAGGGTGAAGAAGCTGAAGTACCACCAGTACATTCCTCCAGACCAGAAAGGCGAGAAGAGCGAGCCACCCCTGGACTCCAACTATGCGCGCCTGCTGCAGCAGCAGCAGCTGTTCCTGCAGCTGCAGATCCTGAGCCAGCAGCAGCAGCACTACAACTACCAGGCCATCCTGCCCGCGCCACTCAAGTACGGGGTGCCTGGCGGGGAGCGGGGAGCAGGGGGCTCACCGTGGGTGTTACTGACGGCAGATGATGAGATTTATTTGTGCTCAGTGGTTATTTTCATTCTATTGTCATCGACACAGTGACAATAGCCTGCGTGCCAGTCCAGCTTTTGTTCTCCAGATTAAGTTCTGAACTTTTTGGGTTAGAAGTGACTTTTCACAATTATTCATCCAGGAATAATTTGCCTGTTGTTTGCTCGAATAGTATTCAATGCTATGAGGAAAGCATAAGAAGTGTAAGACCTGACGTACAGTTTAAAAACAAGGCATGAGCATGAAGGCTGGAGTGGCCCAGGAAAGCTTTATGAGAAGGTGGGAGAAGGGCCCCTCCAAGCTGGGATGGGAGGAGTGGGGTGAGTCCAAGTACAGAGGAAGTTGAAGCAGTGCCTGCTTAACGGATGGTGAGGAAAAAATGGCCTGGTAAATAATGGGTCTGATTAATTTTTATGAAAAGTGAAAGATCTGAGTAGAGTCACTGGGGGAACGGGCAGGGGGCGTGCCCTCACCTTGATGTGGCGAGGGTTTCAGAGGCCATAGTGACGTAGAATCAACTCAAAGAACAGTCTGACCCCAGTACCAAGGACGAGTCTGCCAACAAGAAAACTGGTTAGAAGTTCTGCAGTGAAGTGCATGCGAGAAGATGGAAGAGCGCTGATTATGGAGGGGGATATCAGGGGCAGGGGGCGCACAGACACTCCTAGGGACAATCTGTAAAAGGGCCTGGTGACCAACAGCTGTGGGGCAGGAACATGTTTGCAGAGTTTGAGCCCTACTGGGAGGGACAGAGGGAATGAGTGCTGACAGGTTCTGAGACTGAATTCATAGCAAGACGTCCGTAGCTTATTTTGATGATGAGGGAGAGATACACATCCTCAGTATGCTTTTTCTGATAACAGACAAAAATGCAAAGCTCTTGTCCTTCATTTTGTTTACTTTTCAAGAGAAAAGGATATTTACATTCAATTTGAGAAACTCTAGAAAAAGATCAAATCTCGTTACAAGGAAGAATTATTCCCTGTGATCAAGCCACTCAGTTTCAGATCACAGGACCTGTGGGAACTCTGTCCCGTGCCATCTGCATGGGTGACGCACCCCTCTGTGCGGAGCCCCCATTTCCCAGTGGAAAACAAGGCCTAGTAGAACCTTCCCTATAAGAAATATTTCCTCGCATGCTAGTGATTATCATTCACTTTATTCCAAGAACCAAATATCTCAAGGAAAATTAGACCAATTGGTCATTCAGACCTTACTGGGAAGCACTTAAACCTAAAACATCAGGGCACTGAGGTAAAGGAAGAATTTTTGTAGCATGTTCTTATTTCAAGAGCAGGCGAGCTTGAGAGAGCTGTTGACATTGGAAGGGGACCAGGGAAGAACAAAGCGAACCCAAAGAACATCAGAGACAAAGGGCTGCTGCCTCACAGCTCTGCCTGGGGGCATCCCCGCTGCCACCCTGCTCTTGGCATCTGCGATGACAGTTAACAGTGGCTCACATTTGCATGGTCTTTATGGAGCAGAGTGCTCTCATCCTCATCCTCACAGTAACTCTGGGAGGACTGATGTTACTGGCCCCATTCTCTGGTGAAGAGCCATTAAACTGGACCCATCCATGGATTTCTTTGTTCTCTCCATCTACAAAATAGTCTCTTCCATAATGAAAGAAGCTGGCTGTGTGCGGCCAACTGAGATTCAGAGTTTCTGAACTCCAAACTGTTCTGCAGCTCTCCATTAAGGCTTCAGTGCCCCCTCCTTAAATAATCTCCTACCAACATGACCAAGCCACCCACCCAGGGAAGACATCACACAAAAGATTCAGGAATGAAGAGGAAGAACGATCTCTTATTTTTGAGTGTTATTTCACCAGAGACTGCACGTCAGTTCTGTTAAATTTCCTGGTCCTAAAAGTGGAAAAGTTATTTTCTAACACACTTTATTTTTACCAATTTCCATTACCAGAAGTCCAGGGTGGACGACCCACGGTGCCCCAGCCATGGGGCCCCCCCACCGTCACGCCCTCTGGAGCCCCGGGGATGGGGGAGAGCCTGGGGCCACTCCATCTTGCTCACCTTCAGCCTTCTCACCTACACAGTGGTCACATGTGTCAGCCATCCCCCCTCCTTTTCTCTTGATTGGGGGTGTGGGAGGAATAGATCAATTATCTTTTGTTTTAAAGGCTGTCTTAAACATTGTGCTGTTTGTTAATCATAGTAACACAGTACTGTGGCATCACAACCAAAAAGACAGCATGCGTAATTAACTGAAATCATGCCTTCTCAAGGAGATGTTCTCACAGGGGAGCAAAGGCTGCTTGGGGGAAATATTACACCTTTTATTTACTGAAGCAGAGACCTACAACACACAGATATGCAATATATCTCTGGTATTAAAATTTTATAGGAAAAGTGATGAAACAAAAATTGGATAAAAAAGGCTCATAGTTGGGAAATAACGAATATAAGGTTGAGGAACTGATCTAAATGTTTTCATAATTCAAAAATAAGATTTAAAAGTTGAATTTTTAGAAAGGAAAATGATACATAAAATATTTGTCACTTCATCCAAAGTTCAAGAAATTTCATTCCAAATACTTCAAGTATTTAACCTCAACAAAATTTAGGGCAGGTTTAAAAAGACCTGAATGTGAAGAGCTAGCTGTTGACAAGGCCAGAACTGGCTTCAAACTCAGGCTCCTTAGAACTCATTTGTGCAGGCTCGTCAGCATGGCCTCAGCCCATCAGCAGTGTCACCCCAGACCTCGTCTCATTGTGGGGCCCCAAGTCAGCATGGCTTCAGTACCACGGCGCACGTGACGGTAACATCTGAGGCTGCCATGGACATCGTGTCACCTTCTGTATTAGGTATCCACCACCAGAAGGAGATGCCATTTTTGCAGAAGTGTCTCAGCCGGATGTAGCTGGGAGACCAGGTTTGATGTGGGAGGGAGTCAGGGAAAGTGACACAGAAGAACCTAAGTTTAGGACTTGACAACCAGGTCTCCGACATTTTTGTTTAATAAACTTTTTTGAACGAGGTATAACTTACGGACAGAGAAGCCCATGCTGATGCCTAAGCAAGCAGCAGTCTCTGACCACCACCCAGATCAGTCCCCCTGGGAGGCCCTGATATGCCCTCTTGTCGGCAGCTGTGCTGACTTCTGCCCTGCAGGCTGCTTGGCCTGCATTTGAACAGTATACAGATGCCTCTCTGCAGCACACGTGTGTGCCTGGCATCCTTCGCTCAGCATCAGTTCATGTGTGAGACACGTCTTTAGTGCTGCCAATGGCAGCCAGTAAAGTTTGTGTCGCTGTCTATAGTCTGTAATTTGTCCACCCATCGTACTCAGTGGAGACCTGGGTTGCTTTGCATTGGGGCTGTAATGGAGAAAGCTGTACGAAGATTCTAGCCTGCATCTTTTGGCTGACAGGTGTCGGTTCAGAGGGTCAGCATGGGTTTTTGTTTAGTAGGTACCATGAAACAGCTCTGCAAAGTGTTTGTGCCACTTCACACTTCTGCTAGCCATGTCTGAGAGCTCAGGCTGTTCCCGCACTTGGTATCATCAGTCTTGCTCATGATAGCAGTAATTCTTTTGGGTATGTGGTGTTGTTTTGTTGTGTTGTTCATCATCATTTTCCTTACACCTGTTGAGGTTAAGCACTTGTTCACGTATTTATTGACCATTTGGATATATTTTCTTTTGTGATATGCTCCTTCAAGATTTTCCCATTTTTCCATCAGTTTTCCTGTATTTTTCTTATTGATTTGAAAGACTTCTTTGTATATTATAGATATGAGGCCTTTATCAGAAAAGGGTATTAAAAATATTTCTCCTGTGGCTTGACTTTTCACCCTCTTGGAGGCATCCCTTTTAGTCAGTGCTTTTTGTGTCCTGTTTAAGAAATCTTTGCCTGTCCAGAGGCCATGAAGATTGTATCTTAAGTTTTCTTCTGAAAACTTTATTGTTTTTAAAATTCACATGGAGGTCTCCAAGATGATGCGGGGTAGGTATAGCGGTCAGTTTTCTCTGTGTGCAGTCTAGCCTGGTCCGGTGCCCTTTAACTAATGGGAGAACCACCCCTGCACCCATGTGGTACGTCACCTCTGTGATAACTCAAAGGCCCACATATGGGGTGGGGGTGGGGGGTCCTGGGTTCTCTAAGCTCTCCAGTTTGTTTGCTGTTCTATCCTTGTACCACCACACCAACCCATCTTAATAACTGGCTTTGTCACAAGCATTGCTGTTGGATGGGACATCTCTCCCGGTCTTGCTTTCTTTCTTCAAGGGTGCCTGGCCATCCCTGATTTGTCGCATTTCCATGTAAAGCTTAGTCACCTTCTGAATGTCTGCCAAGCAAGCAAGCACACAGAACCTACAGGGGTTTTTACTGGGATCTAATATGATTGACATCTTCGCCATATTGAGTCTTCCAATCCATGGTATTTTCCTTTTCATAAGTTAATGGTTAGATTTTTAGCAGAAGCAAAGTCAGATCCAGAAATTATTTTATTGTAAATTCTAACTTTCTTTTTCTTTTGAAGGCCGCTCAATGACAAAAATAACAACAGTGGGAATTCCATTTTGAACAATACCACATCTAATAATCCACGACAGAATATATCTACTCCCGCGAGAAAGCCAGGACCTCTGCCTTCTAGTTTGGATGACTTAAAGGTGATAATTCCAAGTAAAGTTTATTCCGCCATAAGGACCTCAGAAATGTAAATGACTTGCCAGGTTTGTCTCGCAGATGTAGGTGGTCACCAATATGATAATACACATGGAGGTACTTTCCTTTTATGCCTGTCATCTCTTCAAATGCCCCATAAAAATAACTCCATGTACTGAGCACGCACCCTGGGCCGGCCCATGCCAGTTCTGACTCCAGAGGCAGATTTTTTTCTTCCCTGTTCATTGCTACATTTGGGAGAAGCAGGAAACTAAAACAGTTAAGAACATGACTTTTAAGGCCAGCCTGTCCAGGTTTCTTCCCCAGGTCTGCCTACCGTTACCTGAGGTAGTGATCCAACCTCTTTGTGCCTCCATCTCCTCATCTGTAAAACAGGAATAATACGTACACTTCATGTGAAGATTAATGGAAAGAATAAAGTACTTCCAGCAGTGTCTGGCACATTGTATTTACTCAATAAATGTAGCTGTCATCTCATTTCCGGTATTAAGCCTTTTCTTTGACATAACAGGAATTACCCTCTAAAAACCCTTGTTTTGTTATCACTGGCCTTTCATGTTCTCAAGGTCTATTGTTATGTGTATTTATGTGTTAAACTGTCCCACTTGCAGAAGTGCAATAATAAGAAGTTGTTGGCAGATATAGGCACCTTTTTTGTGTCACAAGTATCCTGTTGACTGGTCAGAAAGTTAAAATACCAGAAGAGCTGATTTGTTTGTACTTCCAGGTGTCAGAACTGAAGACAGAACTGAAGTTAAGGGGTCTTCCAGTGTCAGGCACCAAACCGAACCTTATCGAACGCCTGAAACCCTACCAGGAAATGAACAGCAGCAGTGTTGCTGCTGATGGCATCGTGGCAGTGTCAGCAGCCGCCGTCATCACCAGTAACCCAGAAGTCACCATGGCGTTGCCGGTTACCACACTACAGAACTCTGTGACAAGCTCAGCCCCCACTTTCAAGGCAGAATTGCCCTCTACTGGGACCAGCAATGTCACCCACACTGACAACGTGACTTCGCCTCTGCCCATCTCACCGTCACCCTCTGAACAGTCCAGTCTCAGTGCCGAGGACACAAGCATGGCAGACACTTTCACCGAGATCATGACCATGATGTCTCCGTCGCAGTTCCTGTGCTCATCTCCTCTGCGAGTGACGAGTAATGAAGACAGCCTGAGCCCCACCAGCAGCACGCTGTCCAGCTTGGAGCTGGACGCAGCCGAGAAGGATCGCAAGCTGCAGGAGAAGGAGAAGCAGATCGAAGAGCTAAAGAGGAAATTGGAACAAGAGCAGAAGCTCGTGGAGGTTCTCAAAATGCAACTGGAGGCTGAGAAGCGAGGGCAGCAGCAGCCGCGGCCGCGGGAGCCCCAGCCCAGCGCCCCAGCGGACCCCGTCACCGAGGCAGAGCAGAAGCGTGGCGTGGCTGGCGCCGTCAAGGACGAGGGCACACCAGCCGCCTGCTCCGGCCCCTCTGCGGGCCAGGCCATCTCGACGGGCGGCCAGGGCCTGGTTGCCAAGAAGGCCGTTGTGGTCAAGCAGGAGGCGCCCGTGGCCCCGGCCGAGCCGCAGGGCGGCGTTCCGCAGTTCTACGTGAGCCCCCAGGGGCCGCCGCCCGCCGTCGTCGCTCAGCCGCAGGCCCTGCTCACCACACAGACGGCCCAGCTACTGCTCCCTGTGTCCATCCAGGGTCCCAGCGTCGCCTCGGTGCAGCTCCCAGTGGGCGGCCTCACGCTGCAGGTGCGGAGTGTGTCCCCAGCCGTGGAGTGGGGCAGCTGATGAGGGAGCCCACACCCCAAAACGCGGCCCCACCAGCTTCGCAGTGGCAGAGCTCAGTGTGTGTGTGTGCATGTGTGTGCGTGTGTGTGTGCAGTGTGAGGGGGGTTCAAACGTGTGAACAGCACTGTTTTTGTGTAGTAAAACCAAAGAGTGCTTTTTTGATTGGTCAACTTTTTACTTTTGATTGACTCAGTGTCATACATGGGAACCTTTTAAAATATGATGTCATCGTAGCTCCTGGCACCGAGTACTTTTTATGCACAAAGCACAGCATCAGACACTTTAAGTGGCTTCATTTAACCTTTCCTTCCCCCTAATGGGGCTGGTGACAAAGCCCACTTCCAGGTGAGGAGAGGGCATAGGGACAGAGCTGGCCTCCCGCCCAGGGCTCTGCCTCCACATGCAGCTTGTGACAGGCCCGTTGGTGTGCAGGTGCCCAGCGGGGGGCCAGGTGGGTGAGGGTGCTGCTGGCCGAGAGGCTGCTGGCGGCACCTCCTTTTAGGCCCATGTGACCTTTAGTTTTTATCCAACGTGGTTCTGATAGGTTTTAGCTAAGTGGGGTGCCACAGTGAGCAGAAACCCTATGGGTCAGCGCTGCGCAGCCCTGATTGCCCGGGGTCGGGGCACGACCCAGAGGCCCGGTTCATCTTCAGTGTCTGAAATGGAAAGTCTGCTCTATAGTATTTCTCAACTCTTTTCTGTCCAAATCGTCCACTATATGATGTTCTGGAACCAAGCTATGTTTTGTTCTGGGCACGTGTGTGCCCGACACACGGCTGGCCCCCGTGAGTATGCAGACGGCCGCGTGAAGGCAGGGTTTGGACAGCTAAGCCTCCCAAATGTCCTCGCTGACATCATAACACCTACCGTGTAGACCTGCTACAGGTTTTTTATTTCAGTTTTCTATTTTCACAAAATTTTCAAATGAAAATGTTAGCCTTTTAAGGAACAAACAGTAAGAGCATGACAATAACTGGTCTGGTGTTTAACTCTGGTTTTGAATTGTTAAAGCTTAAATTGAAGTATCAGTTAATTAATTTATTTTTTGCCTCCTAGACTCCAGCACAAGCAGGAATCCAGACTCAGCCACAGATAGCAGCAGCGGCCTTGTCATCGGGCTTGGCTCAGACCGTTCCTCAGAAGCAAGGCCCTTTCGTGCCACAGGTGCTCGGTCAGCCACAGGTCAGAAAGGTCGGTGACTACTAGCGAGGGATGGACTGCTACCAGCGTGCCCTCCCCTCTGCTTGGCCACCAGGCCTCGTCCTCGTCTGTGATCTGTCCCCCGTCGCGGCAGCCTCAGGTCAGATGCCATTCGGCTGCAGAGCGTCCAGTTATTTGGGAAAGAGGAGGAGTTCTTTATTACTGAAAGATAGCTCGTCTTAACAGCTAACCCTTTTCTAAGTAAAATTTTCAAAAGCATTTTTTAATCCTTATTTATAGAATTCCTAGCTTTTAAAATAGCTTTCAAATGCATAATTTCATGAAAAAAAAATAATAGTGCAGTTGCCTGGAAAAACTATGTGAAGATGAGAAAGGTGCTTTCTGAAATGTTCATCTGGAGTGAGGACCTTTGTGTATTTTTAGAGTTTGCCACCTCGTGGATGGAGAGCCAGGTGGCCTGGTCTGGTGACCTTCTGGGTCCCTGCTTCCTTCCTGGTGGGCCTGACGCGTAGTTCACTCTCTTTCTCTGGGTGTCAGTTTTATCTTTACAATGATGTCTGACTGCGGTTCAGTGTCCTCTACACAGGTTCCCACTGAAAAGCTGAGAAGTTAAGTTGCCTCAAAAGTTACCCAGTTTCCCATTTATCCAGCAGGTGGCGCTGCGTGCACATCTCTGTGCCAGAAAAATCTTAAAGCCTCGGAAATAGGTCTTACTTAACATTTTAAACCTTGAGAATCGTTAGTCCCAGAGTTTTAGCTCCAACATAAAAGAACCCAGACGATAGGGTGTGCCTGACTATGTGCCCAGGGTGTCGGCTGTCTGCAGCGACACGAGGAACACACAAAAACGACCTCTCCAGTCAGCAGTCACATCAACACACACTCTTTTGGACTCCTGAGATGCAGGGAGCAAGGGGTTCTCGTTGCAGATTACTTAGTTTGGTCTCAAAATAACATTTCCATACAGTGATAAGATTAGCGAATGTTTAAACGTTAGGACAGTTTTCTTTGTTTTAGGAAGGTGAGAGAAAAACAACATATAGGCTGGATAAATAAGGGCTTATTTACTAAGTCTCAAAATATTAGAATTAGGAATCATCATTTCCAGTTTACAAGATGAATTTTTTTTTTTTACGAAACATAAGGAAATTCAACTTTTTTCAGAGAGGAGTATATTTACAGGACATTTGCCCAGAGCTGCACTGTTCAGAAATATAAACACATACACAGACACATACGTACTTTCACGCTTAAAAAATACTTAACGTATATTTAAAAATACAGGGGTAAGTTTTTTCTTTCAGGATGCTAGTGCCATAAAGTATAATAAATATTTTCATAAACTAGTGCTGTGAAGTAGTTGCAATATCAACAGTGTGGCCGTACATCTGTAAAAGGCCCTAAAACCTTTGGCTCTTAACGTGGCTAAACAAAACACTCTCCAGTTCCACAGGAAGAAATTCTCACCTCTGCCTGACAGCAGAAGACAGCTTCTCAGAAAAGGGCAGAGTTTAAATGGGGCCTTGCAAGGATTTCAGAAGTTTTCACGAAACTAGACAGTTGAGTGTGGCCACAGCACGTATAGCCTTTTGGATAGGAGGAAAAAGGGGCCAACTAGTCAGCAGGTTTACACACCAGTCACAGATTAGATTTTGCCCTAAAGACAGAGGAGCCAGTACATGGGAAGGCCCGGTCAGGTGTGTGTGTGGATTGTCATGGTGGACAGTTGACAGGCAGGATTCCAGAGACAGACACCAGGGACCTGGATTAGGACAGAGAACAGGGTGATTCAAGAGGCATTTCAGAGTGTAAGCACCAAGAAGGCAGCTAGCTGATGGCTGCACTTACTAAAGTTTAAAAAAATGAAGGCAAAACCAGGGATTACTTTCCCTTGGAGGTTGGGGAAAGTGTGTTTTTGAACATAGTAAATTTGAGATGTCCCAAATTTGTTTGTAAACGTTATAAATCTGGCTTTGGTACTTGGGAGCAGGGCTGGAGGAGAGAGGTGGGCTGGGGGGTTGTTAAGATTTTATGAACATGGAAGCCAGGAGTGTGGCTCTGGTCACTCAAGTGGGGAATCTAGGGGACTCTGCTGAACTTCACCAGGAAAGTTATACTCCAGACTGCCACCAAGGACAGGCCTTTGAATAAAGGGGCCACTGATGCTTCGAAATCGGGATGGCAGCCCTTGGGCCGTGGGTCTCATCCAGCCCCGCCTGTTTTTGTAGGTGAAGTTCTCCTGGGCCCCATTTACTGACATGTTGTCCAGCAGCGCCTGCAGTAGTGAGCAGGGCCCACAGACCCCAATGATATACTCTGTAGACTTTTGCAGAAAATGTTTGCCAAAACGTTTTAAAACATGGTTTTATTAGGAAAAGTGAAAGAAACTGATGGGAAAATGCTCATGTGTTACAGGTTTTTGCCAACTCAGCACCCAGTTCAGCTCTTCCGTACCAGAGACCGCCCGCCCCGGCCATCCAGCGGACCTTCATTAACAAGACGCCAGGCGGGGTTCCCCAGCCCAGAAGTACGCCCCTCCCATCCCTGCAGAATGGACCGAACCCCCCCAGCAAGGTAATCCCTGGTGAGCGGACAGAATGTTCCAAGGCCCGGAGCTTTAGGCTCAGAGTGACCAAGGACTGGGATTCCTGGGGCAAGGAGCTGGAAACAGCGATGGCCATGGTTAAGGGGTAGCTTAGCTGGCGGCCCTTCCCACACTCGGTGGCCCTTGTGCTGTCGCACACAGGTTTGGGCCTGAGGCCTCCCAGCATGGGCCACCCCAGGTTGGCAAGAATAGCAGGGCAAGGAAGCTGACTGTGCTCCTCTGTTTGCTACAGCCCAGTTCACCCCCGGCACCCCAGCAGTTTGTCATCCAGCACTCTCTGTTTGGGAGCCCAGTCCCCAAGACGAAAGACCCTCCCCGCTATGAGGAGGCCATCAAGCAGACGCGAAGTGCCCAGCCCTCCTGTCCAGAGGTAAGCGAGGCCATTGCCTCTTTCTTGACCTGTGTTGAGTAGAATCCCTTTTCTAAGAGGGACCTGCCTCAACAGAAACACACACTTCGTGGCCAGGAGCCTTGTTTGCATAAAATCAAAATACCCTTTTACTACGAAGACTCCAGACTTTCAAACAGATTTTAGCTGCTCTGTAACCTGCAATTAGCAATTCCAGGTTTGTTTTTTAACTTTTCCTTTGGATCCACGGGTGAATCTAAATAGTTCCACATCAGTTTGTTCTTTTGCTTTTCCTTTAGACATGATTATTGTACAGGTCCCTCTTTTTTTCCTACATCAAATCTTCCTCTTAAGTGAAACTGATAACCTGATGGTTACAGAAAACGAAAGCAAATCTCAGTTCTGACCATGTGCCCTGAGTTCTCGTGGGGTGCAGGTATGTCCTTCAGGGGACCTGCTGCCTTGCTCCCAAAGAGCTGGCTACTGACAGGTCCCTTAACATTTCTGTTTTGCCCATTCTAGTCTCTTGAAAAACTTTTGCAAAACTTGTTTCCTAATTACAAAAAATGTGTGTTAATTTGGAAATCTCAGAATAGCATAAAGTAGAAAAAAAATCACCAATGATCCCACCACCCAGGATCCTCTATTAACATTATGCTGTATATAATCTCATTTTTATGTCCTAGGATTTTTAAAAATACATTTGGGTGCATACTATTTCATAACTCAGTTTACTGAATGAATGGGCTACATACAGTACTCAATTTGTAGCTGTTTATTGAATGCATACATATTTAATTCCCATCCTTCCACCCCCTCACCTTTGGTGACCATCAGCTTGTTCTCTGAGTCTGTTTCTGTTTTATTCATTTATTTAAAATTTCACATATGAGCAAAACCCCACAGGATTTGATTTCTGAGTGGGAAGAGAACTTGCACAGAGAACAAACACATTATGGCCAGGAAGCAAAATGCTCCCAAAATGGTATTTTTTCTTTTTCAGTGACACGTGGCATTATTGTCTTGCTTTCAGGTGTGCAACATATGGGTTACCTGTTTATATAACTCACAACATGACCACCCCAAGAATGGCAGTTTTGCAGCCTAATTTATACATTAGAGTCGAGGAGGAGGGTGACAGGAAATCCACTGGTGGTGGATCAAGGAGACTGGGGGGTCATACAGAAGGCAGAACAGGGAGACACGTACCTTTTGCGTCGGCCACATGGATAGTTACCAGTTCACATTACAGCACAGAGGGGTTTTGGGGACGACGGGTCTGTGGTCTCGTCTGGTAGTTGTGCCTTCAAGGAGCCAGAAGAGAAAACTGACACGTGATCTTAAGTCCAGAGACCAGGGACGGGGCTCACGCCCAGCAAGCCCTGACCTCTGCTGCCAGCCTGGGTCGTGGCTGCCACCCCGGATCTGCTCAGACTCCTGCGTGGCTGCTTTCAGTCTGAGTTTGTCAGGCCTCCCATGTGGCCCCCACAGGCTTATCAGTTTTATCGCATAACCCCCTTGCTGTTCAAGAAAGGAGGGAGGGAAGAGTCGTAAGAGTCTGTGATGTTTCTTGTTAGCCATCACACCGGAAGATTGGGATCCAGAGCCAAAACTAGATAAGCCACAGGTCAAGTTTCAGATAAAGCAGTAGTGTCTCCTTGGGAGGTGCAGGCTAATCACCGCCCCTTCCTCCCCACCCCTCCCATCGCCTCCCTGCCTGCGTCAGCGGGAGGAGGCCTTGTGTTCTCACCAGCACTGCTCTGCTCCCCATCACCACACAGTGCAGCCGTCAGGAGACAGGTCGTCCTGGTTAGCCTCGGCCATCTGTAAAAAGAATGGCCCTGGTCATCATATGTGACAGGAACATGGCCACTTACAGTGAGATGTCACACTGGGCCTGTGCAGCCAACACCCAAGGGGGATTCACTGTGGTGTCCCCCTCAGTGTCCTGGGGTGTGTGCACTAGGCATCGTCACCACGCCTTGTCTTACCCTGTCCCCTCTCAGTAACCATGGAGCTCCTAGTCACTGACGATCTCCCAAAAGGGAGACCAAGAAAAGGGGTAGTGGCACAGGCTGAGTCACGTGTGTGCTGTCACCTGCCACACGGAGTGGCTGTGAGCACTGGTGTACTGTAAAACATACTGCATTGAGCAGCTTCAGTCACTAAATAGATGGTAGCTGTGTTGTCACGGTGATGATCATTATGGGAATATGCAGAGAGGCAACCAGTGTCCTCAAATTGACATGGTTAGCACTAGTTCTAAGAAAATGTAAAAGAGATGAAACTTGGCCACGAACATTGTAGAAAATGGGCAGGATTTGGCAGGGGTTAGGGAGCGAGTCTGGATTTTCATTTGCATTCTGACACTCTAGCTAGCACATGCTTTCCTGGAAGGGCGGGGCAAATAAGTCAGTTAGAACTTCCAGTTCCTTCTATTGTCGTGTGCAAAACGGGGATGGTAATAGCCACATCTCTGGGCTCTACTAGGAGACACAGAAGAGGTGAGTGTTTTGATACATTTGTATGCTAGCGCTGACTGTGCCTGGAATACTTTGGAGTCCCTTTCCTCCGTTGATCTCATGTTACCATGCTTTTTCCTGGCACACTGTACGTGAAATCCCGTTTAGCCTCCTCTCACAGCCTCACAGTTACTGGCTTACGGCAGGATGCTCTTACCGGCCCCCCTCCACCACCACTCCCCCATCCAACTACAAATAAAGGTGTGCCACCTGGCTGCTAGGCATGTGAAACCAATCGAATTGAGGCCTTAACAGCAGATTAAATCCTTCTTCCAAATGCAATACAAATTTGTTTGCGATGACATAAAGCAAACAGTAATTGTAGGCTGTGGTTCTTGGCCTTTTGTGCATAGAAATGAGAGAACGTTTTAAAAATACATATTCCTGAATGTCCCATCCTAATTACCAGGTTCCAAGATATTTTTCATGTAATGCTATGAAGAGGGACATCCGTATCAAGGCAAGACTCTCTGTGGAGTTGGGGAGGCACTCATGTCACAGGCCAGGAAGCTGCCGGACACCCCAAGGGGCAACCTGCACAGCCTGGCATCCGGCTGCATCTACCCCAACCTCCCCTCCACAGCGCACAGACTGCAGGCTGAAACCTTCCTAAAACAAATCTGGGTCTACTTCACTTGGCTTTTTGCAGCCACCTGTCTTCCCTTCACCCAGTTCGTGTCCTTGATAGACACTCCATACTGGTCACTGCACCTCTCATGGTTCTTGAGAGTCTTTCTATCCCCTCCTCCCCTGGGCAACTTCTAAGGTCTGCTTCGGGTATCACCTCTGCTGGCAAACTTACCCCAAGACCCTCCCGGCGAAGCCCGGGCCACTCTGGCGTCTCGCAACACTCCACACCGAAGTGAGATGGGGTCGCTGGTTTGCAGAGCTTTTCCTTCCATCAAACTGTGAATTCCTGGAAGATATTGATGACATTTATTTCTGGACCCCCAGTGCCTCACGGACATGTGACACTACCTTAGATGGTCTTTGTTCACCATCTTACCTCTTCTTTCCTCAGTGGAGGCACACCAAAACTGGATCTCCCCACCTCTCAGCTAGTCCTCACTCACCTCCTTTCCTGTCCTACTCAGGAGCACACTAAACCCTGGAGGTCAAAACCAAGGGTGAAGTGCTGTGGCTGCGGAAGGGGAACACAGGAGTGACTATGTTCAGATGTTTTATTACTATCCACTGGGCTGCTGGGAGCAATTAGAAGGCTGAAGCTTTCTTATTAAAAGATTACTGTTTCTGCCAGCACCAAGCAGCTCTTGAAAAGTTAACACACAGGAAATCACAGATGTCAAAAATGGATCATGTCTGAAGGAAAAGGGAAGAAAAAAACTCCATTTCCTTTCACCTTTAAAAAATATGAGTGATCAGTTCTAGAGGAAGACTCTACCCCCATGTGGTGCTATTTAATCATGTGTTTGTAGGTGAGAGGCCAACTGCTTGCCCCACCCCCTGTTCCTGGGAGGACCCTAAATCTCTTAGTATACTGACTACTGGCAACATACCACAGCTGTCTCCCCGGATGTAAACAGATAATCTCAGGACCTCGGGGAAAGAACTTGTGGCTGTGATTCAGTAGTGCTAATGAGACTAGACTATGTTCCCATCGGTGAGAGGCTGAAACCCAGATTCCATCCTGTGCGTGCCTTTTCTTGTAGACACTCTATAAATTATTTTCATATATGGTTGTCAAAGCCCCCATGCTCAAAGTTGAGTGGCCTACAATTTTTAGCTCACTTTTTCTTTCTGAAATAGGGAGAATAGGGGTCACCTTAGATTTCTGGCTTGTGTTTGATGGGATAGGCCAAATGCACAGCCCATACTGGTCCACAGACAGGAACTCCCTCATCTATGAGTAATGGGAAATGGTTGCCAAGACGTTTTCTCACAACAGTTTGGTACGTGCTTTTCACCCACACTTGGCTACGATGTGATGAACATGAACAGATGCGCCTCAGGAATAAAGACATCTGTCTGGCTTGGACCTGACCTTGATGACCATATGCTCATAGGACCTTGTGAACTACCCAAGCCTCTTGCATGTCAGGAGCTTTCAGGCATCTCTGTCGGGACCCTGACTAATGCAAGAATGGGTTTTCCTCAGTGTTTTGGCCCTTAATCAAAACTTCATAGCACCTCTCCGTAACAACAAGATTCCTTCCACAAGCCTGTGTGCAGCTTGTCTCCCTGGGCCTCTGAGAAGCTGAGTCCAGAACTTTCATGTTCAGATGGACACTCACATCTACATACGATGAGAGACAGAAGCATTGTCCATAGTGCACTCAGTGGATGAGGAGTGCATTCCTTCTGGACAAGTGCAGATTCCCGACTTTAGACTTTGGTTATAAAATTAAATTTTGCTTTTTTAGTTCCTTTTAAATAAGTTGATAATTTTCATAATTTTTTTCTCCTGGTGGTTTTTTAAATTTCATTATGCATATCTGAAACTCACCTCTGGCTAAGTGAATATCTGTGCCTCAACTGACAAGATTCCTCAGTAATAGAGATACCTGGAATGCATGTAATGAATGTTCTAGAATCACTGGACAGAGAATAACTGTGTGAACATGCATATGATGCAGTGCCACACTTTAGCCATTGCAGTATTAGCCATTGACTAATTATCAGTACACACATAATAAAAATGCAACTTAGATTTCCAGTCAGGTTGCCAGAATAGACACTGTGATCGCCTCCTCCCATGATTACATTAAAATTATAACTAAATTATAGAGCAATCCACCTAGAGAACCACATGAAGACTAACTGAACAGAAGTCCTATAACTAAGAATCTACAGAAGAAGCCACATTGAGACTGGTAGGAGGGGCAAAGATACGAAACAAGCTGGTCCCACACCCACGTGTGGTGGTTGAGAATCAGGAAGGATCCTTGACTGCAGAAGTTCCCCCTGAGGAATGAGGGGGGTCCCAGACAAACATTGGGCACCATAGAGGCTTCCCCGCAAAATGGGACAGAAGCATGGTACTAGCATAAAAACAGACACAGATCAATGGAACAGAATACAGATCCCAGAAATAAACCCAGGCCTCCATGGTCAATCTGTAACAAAGGAGGCAAAAATATACAATGGGGTAGTCTCTTCGATTAACAGTGCTGGGAAAACTGAACAGATAAATAAAACTTTGCCACTTTCTTACATCATATACAAGAATAAACTCAAAGTAGGTTAAAGATATATAGGTATAACACCTAGGACCATAAAACTCCTAGAAGAAAACAACATCACTCTTAGTAATATTTCTTAGGCTTTGTTTCCTTGGGCAAGGGAACAACAACAACAAAATGGGACTACATCAAATCAAAATATTTTTGCACAGCAAAGGAAACCATCAACAAAATAAAAAAACAACCTACTGAAGGAGTAAATATTCACCAATGATACGTCTGATAAGGGGTTAATATCCAAAAATATAGAAGGAACCTCGTATAACTCAACACCAAAAATAATCCAATTAAAAAACAGGCAGAGGACCTGAACAGACATTTCATCAAAGAGGACATACAGATGGCCAACAGACATGAAAAGATGCTCACCATCACTAATCATCAGGGAATTGCGAATGAAAACCACAGTGAGAGGTCACCTCGTTCGTACCTGTCAGCAGGGCTATCATCAATAAATCCAAGAACAAGTGTTGGTGCAGATGTAGAGAAAAGGGAACCCTCGTGCACTGCTGGTGAGACTATGAATTGGTATAGCCACTAAGGAAACAGTATAGAGGTTCCTCAAAAAATTAAAAATAGAACTAGCATATTACCCAGCAATACCACTTCTGGGTATTCATCTGAAAAAAAGAATCCAAAAACACTAATTTGAAAAGATATCTGTACCCCAGTGTTCAGTGCAGCACTATTTACAATAGCCAAGACATGGAAGCAACTTACGTGTCGATCAACAGATCAATGGATAAAGTAGCAGTACATACCATGGAATATTACCCGGCCATAAAAAAGAATGAAATCTTGCCATTTGAGGCAAAGTGGTTGGACCTAAAGGGTATTATGTTAAGTGAAATAAGTCAGACAAAGACAAAAACCACATCATTTCACTTACATGTAGAATCTAAACACAAAATAAATGGACAGACTAATAGATGCAGAGAACAAAGTGATGGTTGCCAGATGGGAGGGGAGTTGGAAGACAGGTGAGAAAGGGGAAGGGATTAAGAAGTACAAACTGCCAGATACAAAAACAGTCACGGGGTGTGGGGTACAGCATAGGGAATACAGTCAGTAACACTGTAGTAACTATGTGTGGTGTCAGGTGGTGATCACTCTGGAAGTTACATAAATGTCTAATCACAGTGTTGCACACCTGAAACTAGTGTCAAGTGTAATTGAAAAATAAATTTTTAAATACAGCCGATTCTGTGTTTACCCAAGAGAAAAGAAAGCATATATCGATACAAAGATGTATACCCCGATGTTTACAACTGTATTCATAATAGCCAAAAATTAGAAACAATCCAAACAAACTGGTATTTTCTAAAAGGAAAAACTTCTCAGCAACAAAAAGGAATGAACTATTCCTAAGGTATATATACTATACAACATGGATAAATCTCAAAATTACGTTGAGTAAAAGAAGCCACTACCCCGTCCCCAAAAAAGTACACATAGTATAAAATTTATATAAACCTTTAGAAAACAAACTAATCTACAGTGAAAGCAAGCAAAGCAGTGGGTCGCCGGGGAATGAGAGCAGTTTTATCACAGGAGCAATGGCTGTGCTGCCCGGGTTTCGCTCATCATTTTCTGAGTGTGTATGTGTCGACCCTTATAACAAAACCGCGTGCTTCAGGTAAGTACAGTCCAGCGTGTCAGGTGAGATGCGGCCACAGCGCCCCCGCCCTGGGAGCGCCTCTCACCCTCCCCTCTGTCACAGGTGTCCAGCGCGCACAGCCAGCAGATGGACGACCTCTTCGACATCCTCATTAAGAGTGGAGGTAGGTCAAACGCCAGCCACGCCGGACCCCTCGCCTCTTACCACGGGTTTATGACAGTTTTGTAATCTTAACTGAATTTACTGTTTTAAGATCTGTTAAATTCAGGCCATTGAAACAACTTACTTATAAGTGGAGGAAAAGCCATTGTTTCTGGTTACAATCGTAAGATAATGTTAGATTTATCCATGGATATATACTTGCTGGAAAGCACAATCCATCTCAAAATAGCCAAGTAGGATTAGAATTAAATTTTACATTGAAAACCTCAAAACTTGTTCCAGATGCTCCATATCAGTCCTTGAGAAGAGGTAAAAAACATTGCAACTCACATATTACTTTTGTAACAGCCAAGCTGCCTGGTTTGGTTTCAGGTGACCTTATTAATATTCAAAGGCAAGTCCAAAGCACTTTCTACATATAATTGAAAATCTTATTTTACAAGGGGTAAAGGGATATAAACTACAAAAATATCAATGCATCTCTCAGCTCACATATCTTTAAAAATAAGTATAAAATCATATTTTAAAAATTCAAATGCTATTTCAGAATGTTTTAAAATATTCTTAAATTTCCCTAATGAAGAGTTTTATTCAGATTTTTAAATAGTCATCAAAATTTCTTGATTCATACCAGGTACTGATTTTAAGGTTAATGATCTTGTCATAATGTTTGGTACGATTGACTACAGATCTACATATGCCAATAGCAGGGTTTTTTGCTAAGAACTATGTAGGCCTTGCAAAATAATTTAAACTCATGATTTATCTAAACTCTCAAAATTAGAGAAATAGACATTCAATGCCCTGAATTTAAGAATTTAAAAAATGCCTTTTGCCAAATTGAATGAAAATAAAGACTTCTTAAAATGAATAAAAGGAATAATTTTTACAGCTTAAACTTGGAAATTAAAATGTGACAGTCATCAGATAATTATTTTCTAAAAGGAATAATTTTTATGGCTAAGTCTCCAGTGAGTACTATTCCATCTTATTGTAAACCGATACCAGTAACGATGGGAACAGAGATTTACACAGTTGAGGACAGACTTCTAAGACTGCACTTTCAGCTTTCAAAACCACCCAGAGATGACCACAGAGCACGAAGTCACGCGAACGGTCCCAAAACGCGTGCGGTGCACGCAGCTGACAGTTCACAGAGGAATCGCATCTTCAGCTTCCCCTCACCTGCTTACGATGCCAGTCACTTAGCTGTAAGAGCTTCAGTCATTACGTCCATTTCCTAGTGTAGGTGCAGATAAAGGAAACCAGGTCAGAAAGATAGCGCTGTTCAAATGTGTGTGGCCAAGTGAACACTGACCTGCAGCCAGCGGTCCACTCATGTGCTACTTGATCTGGCAAGGAACAGCACATCATCAGTGCTTATTAAGACACTGACCAAACCCTCGAGATTTTATATGAGCTCAAAAAACAAGACCAAAAAAGTGAGGAAATGAGGTCAAAAGAGCCATGTGTTAGCCTTAATTCAGAAATGAATTAAATAAGATGGCATTATGTCTTTTCAGAAATATACACAGAATATATATGGCTAACCCGCTACGGAGTTTGACTATAGTGATAAGAAAGAAAGAAATACGAGTGTAGCTTTCCCGATAGGAAGGGTGTCGTTCCCGTGTGCACACAGCCAGGATGCACATTTCCACGGTCACACCCAGGGCAGTGCTGCTGCCACCGCAGGTCTGTGGTACGCAGTGAGACACCAGCCCCCCACCCCCGTAAGCCCAGGACCCAAGGATTAAATAACCCAAGACACCGACTCCTGCTTTGATGTACCTGCTTTGATGCTTACTCTTACTAAAAAGACCTGAAATCATATCAGGATGTTCTGTTCATAAATGTTGACCTACTTAACTAAAATGACCCGTCACCCTAATGTCACCAAGGACCCACAGCATTCTCTTCCTGCGCTTAAGACGGGCTACAAATCATCGCAAAAGAACAAAATAATTGTCTTAGCAATTATTAGGAATTTTTGGATAGTAGTAAGTCTTTACATACTAATGACTTCTGTTATTTTACACAGAGATTTCCCTCCCTATAAAGGAAGAGCCTTCTCCGATTTCCAAAATGAGACCAGTGACAGCCAGCATCACCACAATGCCAGTCAACACCGTGGTGTCCCGGCCGCCACCCCAAGTCCAAATGGCACCACCCATGTCCTTAGAACCTATGAGCAGTTTATCTGCCAGCTTAGAGAACCAGCTAGAAGCTTTCCTGGATGGAACTCTACCGTCAGCCGGTGAAATCCCTCCACTGCCAAGCAGCAGTGCCGACAGAGAGCCCTTCCCGCTGGCGGACGACCTCCAGGACGACCTGCTGAGTCACTCGGGCGCACTGGACCGTTCTCACTCGCCCATGGAAACGTCTGAGGCCCAGTTCGCCGCAAGCACGCCCTGCCTGTCACTCGACCTCTCGGACGCGCACCTGGACAATATGGAGTGGCTGGACCTCACCGTGCCCAGTGCGGCGGGGCTCGCGCCCCTTGGCACCGCCGCCCCCAGTATGTTCTCTGCAGACTTTCTGGACCCCCAGGACCTGCCGCTGCCGTGGGACTAGTGCGGGCTCCCCATCCCAGAGGTCACGGGGCTCAGGGAGACGAAGATGATTCTGAAAGGTCACTTTTTAAAGACAGAGCCGCAGCTGCATTGTCGCAATTAAAATCTGTTCCCACAGAAAGGACAGCTGGTTGGTCGCAGGCCGGAAAGCAAGTTGGGGGGCATTTCGCTGCGTCCAGCAGCAAGTGTCCACAGTTCAGCGTGGCACAGGGCCCTCTGCAGACTCATGGATGACACCTGTCTCTCCAGACTCAGTAAAGGGCAGGGCGCGTCTTGAGTGAAAACAGACAAGGCCGTGTGCGCAGGGCAAGATGGGCTCTCTGGTGTCAGCTGCACGCACACCTGTGGCCACGTTAAGGCCCTGAATAAGGGGCGGCCACGTCCACTCCAAAAACAACACCGGTGAGAGGGAGGCGAGAGGTCACCGCACGCAGATTGCCTGAGCACGGCCCCAGGTGCCACGGGGTCAGAGGCCGCACCGCCAGCCAGTCCAGCGACAGCTTCTGGCTGACGGCTTTTGGTTCCATTCATAAACCAATGTAATTTTTTCCTGTCGTTGTTTATTTTGTGATTTTTGCAATCTGAGATTTCCAAATCGAAACAGAAGCCCTTTCATCATAACCAACCAGACAATGTCTAGAAAATACTGTCTCAGACAATCCCCCGATAACACTGAAAATTCTGTTAGCTGCCCCTGCGTTCATTAGAGCGATTTAATGTATAAACGCGACGCTTGGACGCGCACTCGGAAGTGGTGGTTTGTACAGCCTGCGCTGGGTGACGAATCGGGCGTCCGTCCAGCGGCCCTACTTCCTCAGTAACTCGACTATTTCTAGAGTCCTTGAGCCACGCGTGTCTCCACGTTTGAAGAACCGCTGACTGACTTTCAGGTAACCAGACCCATCTCAAAGATCCAGGGAAAGGCTTCGGTGCAAAACATCTTTCTGAGCGGGTGAGTTGCAAAATGGAAACGAGGGAGAAGCCTGTCTTCCGCAGGATGCTCCCGCACGGCTACAGGCGAGACTGTCACCCGGGCGGCCTCCAGTCCCCAGCCCCGTCCTGGCTGTCCTCTCCCCCGTCGCTGTTTCTGTCCTGGCTGTCCTCTCCCCTGTCGCTGTCCTGGTCATCGTTTCACAGGCTCATAACTGGATGTAATACCCAAGCTCCTGCTAATTATCAAGCCGGAGATTGAAAAACTGGAGGTTTGTTAGTTTTTATATAGACTAAAAGTTATCAGATATTTGTTGAGTAGTTTCTTAAGAATTTTCTGAAATGCCAGCTATCACAAGATTTCCAAAATGATTTCTAGCTCATTTAAATACATGACAAAATGTACAGAACTGAAAAAAACCTGAAATCTACCAAAAAGTGTGGAGGTTTTTATTAAATAACATTATTGTGCTTCCCACCTCACCTGTGTAAACCCTAGGACCAGGCTGCTTTCCCCGGGTCATTAAATGGTGACTTCCCACAGCGACATGCAAGAGGCAATCTGCCCATTATTCGGGAAGAATTGTGAATCATTTCTGGGCTTGTGTTCTGCCTAAGAGCTGATCTCATTTCAGATTTGTGTTGCGGTTTGTAAATTTCACTACAGGTAAGAAAAGACCGTTTTTCCAGAATTCAGTTGCCGAACACTGGGGCCCCTCTGCTAGCTGGCGCGTCCATGTCCCGATGCGAAAGCCTCTGCTGGTTCAGGGCAGAGACCGGTGCTCAGTGTGCTCTGTGCTGAGTAGTTAGGTGCTTAGAGCTTGGTTGTCCGACCTTGCGATCCAGTCACCCGTCACCCAGACTGCCACCACTGGACCAAGCTCACAGGAGCGTTCACCATCGTGGGCGGGATGTACATCCTGGCGTCAGCTCCTTTCAGAGGGCCTGGCCCCCCGGGGCAGGGCTGCTGCCTTAGGAAGGTACTTTTCTCAAGGGAGGTCTTAGTGACGGGTTTTGTCTAAGTTTATCTGGTCTGTAGCGGGACTCAGCAGCATCTTCACTCCGAGTCACGGGGTGGCTCAGCGCCAACGTCTGTGGGCCTGGGGGAGGCAACTGAAGAGCTAGTGAGTGACCTGGACACGTGCTGGCCTTCGGCTCCCCTCACTGCTCTCTAAACCAGTGTATGGAAGCTGCCACAGGCAGGCCGCTCCCCGAAGGATGCCCCTCATCAGCCTGCCCCTTGACTGTTGCTGACGTGCCCACTCCTCACGTGTTCAAACTTCTCTGCGCTAGCGTTTCCTCTGAAGGCAGAGTCTCTGGTTACCAGGTCAACCAGCACCCCCCAGCCCGCCCCCCTGCACGGGTCCACTGGGCCGCAAGCCGGGCATCTGTGCCACTCCTGAGGGTCCTGGCTACGTGCTCCAGGTCAGAACCAGGGGCAGCTTGTGACGTGACCAAGGTGACACCGTGACCAGGGCCCCTCTGACCTGACACAGCGTGCTTCACAGTAACTGCAGTGGCAGCGGTGTTTGCTAAGAGCATGACTTCTGTCGGTGGCGGTGAGCCTCGTGGACTCTCAAGCCCAGGCCAGAGCAGTGGCTGGACTGTCCGTGCGCATGCGTGTGGATTAGAGGTGCTGTTGTACGTCATCTTGCAGGACAGCGTGTTGCCAAGAGGACAGCTAACTCTCAGAAACGTGTCATCTCACAGCCAGCCTCACTTCCCTGACTGCTCCTGCGGCACAGCAGTCCGCAGCTCACGTTCCCCGTGTTCATAGGTATCGGGTCAGACCTCTGCGGGCTTCTTCAAAGTCCGGGAGTCTAGGGCATGGGGTCAGCTTGTACATTTCAGCAGAGCGAGTGCTCGCAGACCCTGCACGGGCTTGGGGTTCCCTTCTGGTTTCTCCTGAAATGTCAGGCTACTGTCTAGCGCCCGCCACACACCCGTTCACAGGCGTGCTCTGGATCTGTGGGGTCTCTTGCTCAGACACTGTTAGAGTTTGTTTTACATGAATATTTTTATAATACTAAAGAGACCTTATTTAAACTTCCTTTTAAACTGCACGGCCCCGTGACACTTCGTAAGTGCTGTTTAAGGGGGTGGCAAAGGCGGTCTGCTGCGGCCTCCACGTTGCCACCTGTTGCAACAAAGTCGCATGATCGGAAAGCGGCAGCGAACTGTGCGGTCGGCGGACACCGAGTGCTGTGTGTCAGAGCATGTTACCCGTTCTGTCACCAAAGCTGACGCAGGCCTCCTCTCCCCTCAGCCCCAGATAGTTCCAGGCCCCGTGGCTTCAGAGCCCTTTCACAATTCCCAGGCCAAAACTGTGGCCACCACAGCTGATGAAACTGCTGTCCCCACAGCGGTGGGACAGTCCCTTTACGTCTACAAACAGACCCGGCCTTAGAGAAGCGGTCAGGCAGGGTCAGCGCACCCAAGCTGCAGTCAGCCGGGGGCTCGAGAGCGTTAGGGAGAGCGGCTGTGGGTGTCCACCAGCAGACGGGTCCCTTGCCCACATTCGCAGACAGCCCCGCGTCTTCCCCTTCCATCGCTGCAAACACGAGCCCTGACTACAGGCAACAGTGCAGCAGGACACCAGACTGCCCGCTGCCCTGGAGGCTACAGAATTCACCCAGGTGATCTACAGACATTAACTGGAAGGTCAGGTTTAGCATGGAACGCTCAAGTGCAGCCGCGTATCTGGAGAGCATCCTAACTGCGTGTCAGCACTTCTTTTAAGTGGCTTCAGTCAAAACTGGAAAATCACAATGCAGATGTAGTCATTCTTTTTCACTTTCGACCTCTTGTGCACTGGTCTTTCCGGGCTCCATTTTTTATGTGTGAGGTGGCCGTCTGCGTGGCAATGAGCAGGTCTGTGTGTTTTCCCCGTTCGCCCTTTCTTTCAGTGTCTGAGGAAATGCATCCTTGCAAAGGGTTTCTACCAGAAATCTTTGATTCGAGGCCTGTAGTTCAAAAAGCTGCACATGTTTACAGAAGCTCTCGTACCCTCCACGCACACACACTGCTCTGTGAATCATTACTGAAAAATGTCACAGTTCTGTGACAACAGGATGGCATCTCAGATCTACAAGGTGCTGTCTGGAATCCGATAAAACCTGCCATTGGTGGTATCGACGCTGCTGTCGTGTTTAACAGAGCTTTGTGCCAACACTAAGACAAAGCTTTATCAAAGGTCACAGACTCACTGAGACTCGTACCAATTACCTCTACATTACGCTCTAAGAAAACTTGCTGATTTGGTCTGAGGAAGAAGCATTCGGGAAAGGGTTTAGTATCTACCCAAAGTACTTAACCTCAAGTAACCAGTAGTAACGCGAACTGGCTTTAAAGGAACCAAAGGCATTGCCAAGTATTTGCCAAAAGGAGGCACTTTTTATTTAAAATTTGAGACTAACAAGATCTCAAAAATCTGTCCCAAAAAGGTATTACCCATTTTAGGTTATAATTTTCACAAGGTGTAGATATTTCTCTATTGTTTTGATGTAAAATAGTATAGATTTGTTTTGTTCGTTTAGGAATAGTACATATTTAGTAGTTAATGCAAAGTTTTTTCCTTTCTACGTACAAGTTAGTTTTCCTTTCTTGCCTGCAATAGAAATGCAACGTGATAGGTGTTTCTCTTCTTATTTTCATCGTCACATTATGTCTTAGCATCTCACTTTATGAAAAAAAGGAGAAAGATACCCATCTACAGAGCCCTGCTTATTAAAGCACCCGTTTAAGAAAAAAATTATGGCAATCGGGGGTCCATTCATGTATTGCCTTTATGTTGTTTTTAAAAGAAAACCATGATGCCTTTGTATTTGCTGTTTGCACCCCTGAAATCAATTCCATACCGTGTTTGAACGCCATCCATTTTGCACATGTACTGTACATAGGTAACGCATACTGTATTTTTATATGTGTGCACATTTATCATCAGATCTTTTGTACATAGTGGCAGTATTGTAGCTGATCGGAAAATGTTTGATATCTCAGCAATTTTGCATTTTTGTGTCTCAAATAAAAAAACATTTTGATGTACGACGAGTCTCGCTATGCAGAGGAAAAAACGTGGGTGGGTTGGGGGAGGGGGAGTCATTGGCGGTGGGAGGGCTGAGGCGGGGCAGGTTTGGGAGGAGATGCCACCTTCGAAACACACATCCCGTAGACAGTCGCCAGATGAACAAATGGACTCGTCAAGGCGGGTTCTGTAAATCACACATCAAGTGCGTCACCCTTCCCCAAGACCACGGGATACAGAATAGAAACGGACTAGCTGAACTTGAACATGATGAGATTTACACCAAAATCATGTTCACTCTTCCACGATCCTAAAGAGATGCTGAACCAAATACGTGATGGACAGGTGTTCCCCGGGGGTCGGCACGCGCGCACGCGCACACACGCGCACACACACACACACACACGTGTGCGGTGAGGACCAGCTCACACTGACAGCAATAATAGCACCACCACCAAAATTCCTGACAGACACACATAATCCTTTGATTTAGCCGAGTTTCAAAAGCAGCTATTTATAGAGTGAGCAAAGTGGTTTTTCTTTAGAATTCAGTATTGTTCAAGTAAGATAGCATTTACTTTTCAACCTGAAAGCCCATGGTTACAGTAGTTTTGAGAACAGCATTATATTTTCCTTCTTGCTTTGACAAAATAATGAGTAAACTTGACTGACAGCCATAACTTTCACATAAATACCTGTTCACGGAAATGAGCAACGTGTCAACCAAAAAGAGACAAGATCACTAATTACTTATGCACAGTAAAAGCTTCAGAACCCATGATGCTTAGAGACCAAGAGAGCAGCCTCAAGGGACCAGTCTGTAGATGGTGCTTTCCAGGTGCTACAGCATTTGTGACCTCACAGGTCAGCCGAGATCCTGCCCTCGGGGAGAGAAAACGGTGCTGGGGGATCGCAGAGAGGGACGGAGCTGGGGGCTTTAGAGAAGGCACACGGGAGGGAGAGGAGGGCCACGCAGAGAAAACGGCCTGGGTGAAGTCCAGGTTAACAAGAGAGGGTGGCCAAGGTGAGGCTCTGCTCTGTGCCAGGCCGCGGGCCAGATGCTGCAATGTGGCTGCCGGACAGTCCATGCAGGCCACAGTCTGGGAAGGTAGCAGACGGCTGGGCGTGCAAGGGTCCCAGCCCTCGAAGGCTTTAAGTCTTCTGTAGATAGTAGTTTCATGCGGGTAACACAGGGCTTTTCAGATATTGGACACGGTCATTATTTAGCATCTTCATCCTCCCCTACAGCAGCGGTCCCCAACCTTTCTGGCCCCAGGGACTGGTGCTGCTATGAGCATCTAATGCCTGATGATCTGAGGCAGGGCTGAGGCGCTGATGCTGGCGCTGGGAGCGGCTGCAAAGACAATGGGCGATTCACTCTGCCTCCGCTCACCTCCTACTGTGCGGCCCAGTTCCTAACAGGCCACGGACCGGTACCAGTCTATGGCCCCAGGGTTGGGGACCCCTGCTCTACAGCACATTTGCTCTAGAATCAAGGTGAACACCAAACACACCCACACACCGCGGGATGGCTGAACCGAATGGCAGCGCGGCCACATTACAGTAAAACACCAGCGTGAAGCCAAGACAGACGAAAACTATGTGTCGTCAACAACTTCTGGGGTCACACAATCCTCCTGAAGACTTCCCAAGTCACCTGGTGACACGTCCTTCCCCACAAACAGCATACTGACTTTCAGAAAGAAGCCTCATCCTGACATCCTGGCTCTCTCTCCTACTATTTTTTACGACAAGTTATTAAAACTGAGCCCACACTGTAATTAAACAAGACACACACACCACCTTGTTGACTTCCCCTCTTGGATACGACTGTGTGACAGAGCATTCCAGGAGGGGAACCACTGGCCCCGCACAGACAGGAGACTCGACAACGTCCAACACCCGAAGGCGGTAAATGCTGGCGTCCTGTCCGGGACTCAGGCCCGACGGGCGGTGAGGTGGGGCTTTGACCTGACGACAGCTGAGGGTCCAAGGCCTTCCCGGCAGAGGCGTGACTGCAGACCTTGCACAGCCATGCAGTGTTTTCCCTCCCACGCTGGACGGGCTCCAGGCCATGCTAAGCAGAAGGGCAAACAAAGCTGTCTGTACACGAACTTCTCTAAACACGGCGAGGTTACGGCGGTTTTGTTACGAGACTCAGTGAAGCGTCATAAAAGGCCTGCAACGCTGTTTGCACAAGCCTCCGGATTTCCTTTACTTAACTCATGTCTGCCGAGCGACCTGGAAAGCCGGCCAGGGCATCGCATTCACTAGAGATGCAGAAGCTACAATAGGGAGACCAGGGGGAAAAGGGGGGTGGTGCTACGACCGAATGCTTCACCTATGCTCCTGGCACATAGTGCCAGAGATTGGGAATGCACTTGGGGACAGGATGACAGATGGCAGCAAACATACCAGATGCTGCTAGATGCCAGGCCCTGCGCCAAACACTCCATATGGACGGCCCCGTGCAGCTGTAAGTCTATGAGCTGGGAACTCATTGTCCCCATTTTACAGATGTGGCAGCTAAGGCCAGAGAGAAAATGACTTGCCTGCAGTGATAAAGGAACCAGAGCGTGGATCTGAGACCAAGTGACGACCATCTGCAGATCACTTTCTAGCTCACACCAGATGGCTCCGGACAGGGCCCAGGCAGCAGCTGACCTTGGCCTATACCAGAGCCCCTCCCAAGAGGCCCCACAACCAACATACCCTTGGGCCAGCTTCAGACCACACCGCAACACACCTGAACTACATCCACAAATGACACAGCCAGGCAGATTCGGCAGGCACCAGAGCCCCGCTAAAGGGAATCCTGCTCCGGGGGGTCGGCCCCTGCACAGCGGCTCCTCTACAGCAGTCATGGCACATCCTCAGACAGTCTGTACAGACCGGCTGACCCCCGCCCCACTGAGTGCCAACAGCAATCAAGTCTCACCTTCAATAAGAGCACACTCACAACCCACACAAGGGACACCTTGGAGCACCCAGCTCAGGTGACTACAGAGACTGCGCCACTGGGCCCCACAGCACACCTACTACCTAAAGCCATCCTATCAAGGCTGGGAGTCCTAGCGGCTCTACCTGATACACAGAAACAGACACAGGGAGGCAGCCAAAATGGGGCGACAAAGAAATAGGTCCCAAAGGAAAGAACAAAATTCCAGAGAAAGAACTAAACACAGTGGAGACAAGCAATCTACCAGATGCAGAGTTCAAAACACTAATTATAAGGATGCTCAGTGATCTCAGTGAGAACTTCAGCAGAGAGACAGGGCACGTAAAAATGGAAATAGAAAACAAAAAAGAACCGGTCAGAAATTAAGAATACTATAACGCAAATGAAGAATAATTAGAGGGAATCAACAGTAGATTAGATGAAGCTGAGAGTCGAATCAGCAGTTTAGAAGATAAGATAGCGGAAAACATCCAAATAGAATAGCACAAAAAGGAAAAAGAATCCCCCCCCCCAAAAAAGGGTAGTTTAAGGGGCCTTGGGGTGCCAACATCAACCATACCAGCATTCTCATCATAGGGATACCAGAAGGAGAAGAGAGAGAGCAAGGAATTGAAAACTTACTTCAAAAATTAATGACTGAAAACTTCTGTAACCTGGTAAAGGAAATAGACATACAAGCCCAGGAAGCACGGAATCCCAAACAAGATGAACCCAAAGAGGCCCATGCCAAGACACATGATAACTAAAATGCCAAAGGTTAAAGACAAAGAATCTTAAAAGCCTCAAGAGAAAAATAGCTACCTATGAACAAGCTCCCATAAGACTGGTAGTTAATGTAGCACAGAAACTTTACATGCCAGAAGGGATTGGCACAAAACATTCAAAGTGGTTAAAAGTAAGGACCTACAACCAAGATTACTCTACCCAGCAAGGCTGTCATTTAAAATCAAAAGATAGAAAAAGGGCTTTTCAGACAAGAAGAAGCTAAAGGAGTTCTTCACCGCCAAGCCAGTATTACAGGAAATGCTGGAGGGGCTTCTTTAAGAAGAGGAGGAAGAGGAGGATAAAATGGCAATAACTACACATCCATCAAGAATTACTATGAATGTAAATGGAGTAAATGCTCCAATCAAAAGACATATGGTGGCTGATGGATAAGAAAACAGGACCCTAACATATGCTGCCTGAACTGCAAGTAAAAGGATGGAAAAAGATATTTTATGAAAATGGAAAATTTTTTAAAAACTGGGGTAGCAATACCTATACCAGACAAAATATACTTTAAAACAAAGGCTATAGCAAGAGACAAAGAATGACCCAGTAATTCTTCTTCTGGGTATTTATCTGAAGAAATCCAAAAAACTAATTCAAAAAGACAATATGCCACCCCTATGTTCACTGCAGCATTATTTACAACAGCCAAGATGTGGAAGCAACCTAAGTGTCCATCAACAGCTAAACAGTTAAAGAAATGGCATACGTATACAATGGAATGTTATTCAGCCATAAAAAATGAAATCACCATCTCCAACAACATGGATGGACCTAGAAGGTATTATGCTAAGTGAAATAAGTCAGAGAAAGACAAATACCACATGATTTCACTTACATGTTGAATCTGAAACAAACAAACAAACAAAACAGAAATTTGGATACAGAGAACGTTTTGATGATGGCCAGATGGGAGGGGTGTGGGGGGCTGGGTGAAAAAGGGGACAAAAGAGATCGAGAAGTACAAATTGGTAGTTACAAAATAGTCATGGGGATATAAAGTTCAGCAGAGGGAACAGAGTCAATAATACTGTAATAACTATAGGGTGTCAGATGGGTACTAGATTTATCAGGGTAATCACTTTGTAAGTTATACAAATATGTAATCACTATGTCTAATCAACTGAAACTAATATATATTGTATGTCAAATGCAGTGGAAGAGTAAAAAAATTATTTTAAAAAAATAAAAATAAATAAATGTAACCAGACAATAAAACAAAAATTCTGTGTATTTTTCTACATATAAAGATATAAAGTATAGAAATCTGGGTGGTAAAGACTCCTGTCAATGTCAAGGTTCATGATAATTCTGGAAAGAAAAGGAATTAGACTGTGGAGATTGTAAAGCAGGCTTCAATTAACACAATGTTTATTTCTTTAATTTCATCTGTGTTTTATTCCTTTAATAATTCTATAGCCATCTAGAAAAATATTAACATTTATTTACTGGCAGTTAATTTCTTTATTCTCCCTAATTCTTTTTTGTGAGTTAGAACCATTTCATGTAAAAAGATTAAATGTAAAAAGAATTACAAGAGACTACCATTAACAACTGCATGCCAATAAGTTAACTAAGAAATAACAGGTAAATGCCTAGAACAACAAACTACCAAAAATTGACTCAAGAACAGAAAATTTGCCTAGATTTATAGCAAGTAAATAAATTGAATTAGTGTTTAAATAACTACCAACAAAGAAGAGCCCAGTTCCAGATGACATCACTGGTGAATTCTACCAAACATTTTTTAAAAATTAACACCAATTTTTCCACAAACTCTTTGAAAAAATTGAATAGGAAAGAACTCTTCCCAACTCATTCAATTAGGCCAGTATTATCCTGATGCCAACACCACAAGAAAAATAAAAAATGAAAAAGACCTATGTTTCTAATGAATATACATACAGAAATCCTAAACAAAATTATATCAAACCAAATTCGGCAACATTTAAAAAGTATTTATATACTGTGACCAAGTGGAATTTATCTCAGGAACACAAAGTTGATCTGAATATCAATATAACACACTATATCAACAGACTAAGGCTCAAAAGCTACACAATCATCCCTATGGTTGCAGGAAAAGAATTTGACAAATTCAACACCCCTTCATCAAGTCATAAACCTGTAGTAGCTACACAAAAGATGAAGGAATCAAAGCATATTGCAACCACACACACACACACACACACACACACACACACACACGAAGGAACAAAATAAGTATGTAACATTCAGAAAACAATGAACAAAATAGGAACAGTAAGTCCTTATTTATCAATAATACTTCAAATTTAAATGGATTAAATTTTCCAAGTCCAATGACACAGAGAGGCTGAATGCATTATAAAAACAAGATCGAACAATCTTCTCCTACAAGAGACTCAATTCTGCTTTCAGGACACACACAGGCTGAAAGCGAAAGGCTGGAAAAAGACATTCTGTACAACTGATAACAAAAAGAGCAGAGAGAACTGTCAGGAGAGATACGATCAACGTATAATGATAAAGGAGCTGATTCATCGATAGGATATAATGACTACAAATATATATGTACCCAACAGTGGAGCACCTGAATACACAAACAAACTATTAACAGAACTGAAGAAAGAAATAAAAAAGCAATACAATAATAGTAGCTGACTTCTCTCCCCCACTTTCAGCAATGGATAGATTATTCAGACAGAAAATAAGGGAACTGTGGACATAAACAACATAATAGACCAGATGAACCTATCAGACATATAAAGAGCATCCTGCCCGACAGCAGTGGACAAGAACTCACATCCTTCTCAAGTGGACACAAAACACTCTCCAGGGCAGATCATCTGCTGGGCCATAAAACAAGTCTTAACAAATTTAAGTAGACTGAACTCATGTCAGTGACCTCTTCCAACCACAATGGCATGAAGCTAGAAATCAGGAGGAAAATTAGAAAATTCAAAAATATGTGGAAATTAAACACACTCCTGAAGACCAATGGGTCAAAGAAGAAATCGAGAGAGAAAAAGTATCCTGAGATAAACCAATGGAAACACAGCATACCCAAACATATGGGATACAGCTAAAGCAGCTCTAAGAGGCAAGGTTATATTAAATGCCTACATTAAGAAATAAATGCCTGCATTAAGAATCATGAAAAATTGCAAATAAACAACCTAACTTTAAATCTCAAAAAAAATTTTTCAGAAAAAGCAAAAAAAAAAAAAAATACAAATACAAAATTAGCAGAAGGAAGGACATAATAAAGGTTAAAGCAGAAATAAATGAAACGGAAAATAGAAAGACAATAGGAAAGAGTAACAAAACTAAGAGTTGGTTTTTGAAAAGAGAAACAACAATGAAAACATTTAGCTAGCCTAAGAAAAAAGAGAGATCAAATAAAATTATAAATGAAAGAGGAGATACTACAACTAATGTCACAGAAATTCGAAGGTTCGTAAGACACTACTATCAACAATTGTACCAACAAATTGAATAATCTACAAATAATGAAACATACAACCTGCCACGACTGAATGAAGAAACGGAAAATCTGAACAGATCAATAAAAAGTAGAGACTGAAGCAGTAATCAAAAATCTCCCAAGAAAGTAAAGAGCCAGACAAGATGCCCTCACAGAAGAATTTTAGTGAACATTTAAAGAATTGATGCCAATCCTTCTCAAATTCTTCTAAAAAACTGAACAGAAGGGAACACTTCCAAACTCATTCTATAAGGCCTCCTCCCGAAGCAAGATAACAACTCTACGAGAAAATTACAGGCCAATATCCTACAAGAGACGTAGATGCAAAAATCCTCAACAAAACACTAGCAAACCAAATTCAGCCGCACCTTAAAAGGATCATACACTATTATCCCTGGAATGCAAGGCTAGTTCAACATGTGCAAATCAGTAAATGTGATACAACGCACTAACAGGATTAAGGATAAAAATCATGTGAGTGTCTCAATAGATGCAGAAAGAGGACTTGGCAAAATTCAACACCTACCATGATAAAAACTCTCTACAGAGGGAACATACATCCACGTAAAAGGCCATATGTGACAAGCCCACAATTAACACCATGCTTAACAGTGAAAAGCTAAATGCTTTTCCTCTGAGATCAGGAATAAGATAAGGGTGCACATTCTCACCACTTCTACTCAACATACTACTGGAAGTCCTTGTCAGTGCAATTAGGCAAGGAAAAAACAACTATCCAAATCAGAAAGGAAAAAGTTAATGCATCCCAGCTTTGCAGATGGCGTATTTTATATAGAAACCCCTAAAGATTCCACCCCAAAACTTATAACTAATAAATGAATTCAGTAAAGTTTCAGGATACAAAATAAACATAATAAAACCAGTATCTTTTCAATATACCGACATGAACTATCCAAAATAAAAAATAATAAAACAATCCCATTTACAATAGCATCAAAAAGGTACTTAGGAATAAATTTAACCAAGGAGGTGAACGATTTATACACTGAAAACTATAAGAGTTTGATGAAAGATATGGAAGATTTGGCAAGATTTTCCATGTACATGGATTCGGAGAATTGATATTGTCAATACTCAAAGTGATCTACATAGTCAACGCAATCCCTATAAAAATTTTTATGGCATTTTTCACAACAGAACAATCCTAAAATTCATATGGAACCACAAGTGACCTTAAGTAGCCAAAGCAATCTGGATAAAGAACAAAGCCGAAGGTATCACATGTCCTGACTTCAAACTATATTACAGAACTGCAGCATGGTACTGGCGTAAAAGGAGACACACAGAGCAGTGGAACAGAATAGAGACCCCAGAAATAAATTCCCATATCTATGGTCAACTCATCTTTGACAAGAGTGCCAAAAATAAACAATGAGGAAGAGTCTCTTCAATAAATGGTGCTGGGAAAACTAATTATCCACATGCAAAGAATGAAATTGGATCCCTTATCTGACACCACACATAGAAATTAACTCAAATGGATTAAAGCCATAAATGTAAGACCCGAATACATAAAACTCCTTGAAGAAAACATTAAAAAAAAAAAAAAAAAAACTCTCTCACACTGGTCTTGGCAATAATTTTTTTGGATCTAACAATGACAGCACAGGCAACAAAAGCAAAAATAAACAAGCAGGACTAAAAACTAAAAAATTTCTGCACAACGAACAATCGACAAAATGAAAAAGGCAACCTAGAGAATGGGAGAAAACATTTGCAAACCATGTACCTGATAAGGGGTTAGTATCTAAAATATATAAACTCATACAACTCAATTACAGCAAAAACAAACAAACAAAAAAGGATAGTTAAAAAATGGTCAAAGGATCTGAATAGATATTTGTCCAACTAAGACATATAACTGGCTAAAAGGTATATGAAATGGTGCTCAACATCACCCATCAGGGAGATGAAATCAAAGCCACAATGGGACATCGCCCCACACCGTTAGTATGTCAGTATGGCTATCACCGAAAAGACGAGAGAAGTGTCGCAGAAGGTGGAGAAAACCCTCGTGCAGACAGGTGCAGCCACTGTGGAACACATTCTGGCCGTTACTCAAAACAGTAAAAATAGAGCTACCATCTGACCCAGCCATCCCATTTCTGGGTATATTTCCAAAAGAAATAGAATCAGTATCTCAAAGAGAGGTTTTCACCCCCATGCTCATTTCACAAAAGCCAAAATATGGAATTCACCTCAGTATCCATCAACAGAGGAGTGGATAAAGAACACGTGATATATGCACATATGACACATGTGTATACACACCCATATGTGCATATGCACATACACGCACCATGGAGTATTATTCAGTCTTAAAAACTCTATCATTGGACACAACATGGTTGAACTGAGGACGTTATGCTAAGTGAAACGAGTTAGAGAAAGATAAACACTATGTGGAATCTAAAGCAAACCCACAGAAGCACACAGTCAAATGGTGGCTGCCAGGGGTTGGGAGGTGGGTGAAATGGGGAGAGGATGGTCAAGGCCACAAACTTCCAGTTATAAGACAAATAAGTTCTACGGTGACTATAGCTAATAATTCCGTCTGCTAAGAGAGTAGATCTTAAGTGTTCTCGTTGCTCATAAAACGTGGTAACTGTGTGAGGTGACAGCTATGCCAGTTAGCGTGACAGCGGTAATCCTTTCACAGTGTATACGTACATCAAATCATCACACCGGTATGCCTTAAATGTACAGCTTTTATGTATCATTAGACCTCAATAAATCTGGGAGAAAATAAAAAATCAAGTGCTAAAAGCAAAGAAAAAAACTATCAACCAAATATTCTATATATGACAAAGTGTCCATCGAAAAGGAGGGAGAAATTAAGGCATTCGCAGGTAAACGAAAGCTGAAGGAATTCATTTCCACCACGCCTGGCCTACCTACCAGCAATGCTGAAGTCCTTCAAGTCCAAATGGAAGAATTCTAGGCAGTGACTCCCAGTCATGTGAAAATACAAAGTTCTTCAGTAAATATACTTTCTATTCTTTCATAGGATTTAAATGACAAAGGCTTCAAAATAATTCTAAGTTTATATCAGTGGTTACATAAAAAATAACGATGTAAGTTGTGGCACCAATAACGTAAGTGGGAAGGTAAATGGAGCTGGAAAGAAAGAGAATTTCTGTTTGTGAATGAAGGTAGCCATCAGTTTAAGTGGACTGTTATAACTTGAGAATGTTCTATGTAATCCCCATGGTAACCACAAGGAAAATATAGAGAACATTCACAAAAAGAAATGAGAAGGGAATAAAAATGTGTCACTAAAGAAACAAATTAAGCAGAAAGGAAAGGAGTAAGGAAGGAAATGGGGGACAAAAAGTCTCTAAGACATATAGACAAATAGCAATAACAAGTCCTTCTCTATCAGGAATTACTTTAAATGTAAATGAATAACACTCCTCAATTAAAGGACACAGACTGAAAGAAAGGATTTAAAAACAGGATCCAACTATATACTGCCTCTGAGAGGCTCACGTTAGACCTAAGGATATACATAGATTGAAAGTGAAAGGACAGGAAAAGTTATTCCATGCAAATAGTAACCACTGAGAACAGGCGTGGCTACCCTAATATCAGACAAAATGGACTTTAAATCGGAAACTGTTACAAGAGGTTTTTTTTAAAGACAGTGTATAATAATAAAAGCCCATTTGCCAAGAATATAATGATAAACATGAAAACATCACATACTAAATATATAAAGCAAACGTTAACAGAACATATAAAGAACTCCTTAAACTCAATAAGAAAACTAAATAAACAACCCAATTCAAAAAGTCAAACGAGCTGAATAAACATTTCTCCAAAGAAGGTGTACTAACGGTTCGTAAGTACATGGAAAGATGAGCAACATCATTAATCATTAGGGAAAGGCAAATCAAAGCCACATGACATACCACTTTACACATATTAGGACGGCTACCTACCCCCAAAATAATAAAATATAATAAAAATAAAATAAAATATAAAATTAAAATTAAATTAAATTAAATTAAAATAAAATAACAAGTGTTGGTGAGGATTGGAGAAACTGGAACCCTTATGCATTGTTGGTGGGAATGTAAAATGGTGCAGCCGCTCCAGAAAATAATATAGCAGTTCCTTCAAAAACGAAACAGAGACTACAATATGATCCATTCTGGGTATACACCCAAAAGAATTGAAAGCAGGGTCTTGAAGAGATATTTCTTTACTCCCGTTCATAGCAGAATCATTCTCAATAGCCAAAATGTGGAAGCAACCCAAGTGTCAATCAACAAATAAACGGATTTTTAAAATGTGGTATATCCATACAATGGAATATATTATTCAGCCTTAGAAAGGAAATTCTGGCACATTCCAATGTGGGTGAACCTTGAGGACCTGATGCTAACTGAAATAAGCCACTCACAGAAAAAGACAAATACTGTGTGATTCCGGGCCCACGACATTCCTAGTGCAGTCAGGCTCATCGGCAGACAGAACACGGTGTTGCCGGGGACTGTCCTACGGGACAATCAGGTGTTTGTTTGTTTAATGGACACAGTTTCAGTTTTGCAAGATGAAAGTGGTTTTGGAGCTAGACGACGGTGATGGTTGTTGCATAATGTGACTGTACCTAATGCCACTGAGATGTACATTAAAAAATGGTTAAGATAGCAAATTTTATGTGTATTTTACCACCTTTAAACAATTTTTCAAATGCAGCAAGAAGAAAAAACCCATTATGTGCAATGGAGCAAAGGCAAAGATGATTTCCTGTGGGAAACAACGCAAGCTGAAAGGTAGTGAAGTACCATCTTTAAAGTAATGAAAGAAAACAAAACTATCAACCTGCAGTTCCACAGCCTACAATATATTTTTCAAGAATGAAGACAAGACTTTCTCAGGCATACCGATTCATCATCATTAGATTCTTACAATAAGAAATGTTAAAAAAAAAAAAAAAAAAAAAAAAAAAAAGTCCTTCAGGCAGAAAGACCTGCATCAAGAAATGAAGAGCACCAGAAAGAGTAACTACATAAGTAAGTACATGACACTTTTCTTAGTATTTAAATCGCCTAAGGGATAAGTGGCCGTTTAAAGAAAAATAACAGTGCTGGGTGGGGTTTACAACACATGTGAAAGTCAAGTATGTGACGACAGTAGCATAAAAGTCAGGTAGAGGGAATGGGAGTATAGTACTGTGAAATGTTTATATTATATGGGAAGCGGTGTTACATCACTTAATGGTAGACTATGATAAGTTAAAGATGTATTTTATGAATTCTATAGCAAAACTAAATGAAGAATCATAGCTAATAAGCCAAGCAAGGGGGTAAATGGAACCATACATCTCAACAGTTCCAAGATGTGTAAAAAGAGAGAAAAGGGAACAAAAGACAGATGGGACAAATAAAAAACAAATAGTAAGGTGATAAATTTAAACTTAACCATATCAACAGTCTCATTAAATGGATTAAAGAAACCAATTAAAAGGCAGAGGTTTTCAGAATGGCTATAAAAGCAAACCCTAACTCTATGCTGCCTACAAAAAATACATTTCAAATATAAAGACAGAGATGTGGGTTAAAAGCAAATATACAGAAAAAGGTGTACCATGCTAATATTAATCAACTATTGGAGTAGCTACATTTATGTCAGACAAAATTTCAGAGATTCTAGAGCAAAGAATATTACCAGAAGCAGTCATTTCATAATGATGAATTCAAGAAGTCAGCAAAAGAACCTTAAATATTTATGCACCTAATAAGATTCAAACTGCATAAAGCAAAAATTTCCAGAACTTCAAGGTGAAATAAACACAATTATAGCTGAAGATTTCACTACCCTCTCTCTCAGTAATTGACAGAACAAGTCTACAGAAAATCAGTAAGATTTTTTTAAAGGATTGAAACAATTCTAGCAACCAGTTTGACCTAGTGACATAATAGAACACGTCACCCAATAATGACAGCAGACACATTCTTTTCAAAGGCATGCATTCCACTACCACAATGGAGGGGGGGGTCGGGGGCTGGGAGGATGGGGTGAAGGGTTAAAGAAGTACAAATTAGCATTTGATAGATGGTCACAGGGATGGGGAGCACGGCATAGGGAATGCAGTCAGCACTAATGTAATGGCTAGGTGGTGAGCCAGAGGAGAGAAAGAGCAACTAGGGGGATCATTTTATGAACTGTGTAAATGTCTAACCAATGTATTGTATACCTGAAAGTAATAAAATTTTTTTTAAAAAAGGTCCTTTTGAAAATACTCAAATATTTGGAAACGAACACCCTTTTGAGTAACCTGTGGCAAAAATATAAGTCAAAAGAGAAAATAAGTATTTCGATCTGAATGAAAATAAAAACAATATATCAAAAGGTGTGATATGTTGCTAAAGCAGTATGTGAACTTTATAGGGCTAAACACCTTTAGTACAAAAAAACAGTCTCAAATCAATGGCCTCAGTGTCCACCTTAAAAAAGAAAAACTAGGAAAACAAAAGCAAAATAAACCTAAAGTAGAAGAAAGTAAATTATAAAGGTCATAGCAGAAATTAATAAAATAGAAAACAAAAAGGTAATAGGGAAAATCAATGGAGCTAGAAGGTAGTCCCTGGGTAAGATGACTAAAAGTGATAAACCTCTACCAGACAAATCAGGAAAATGAAGAAAGGGCACAAATTACCAATTTCAGGAATGAGAGAGGTGGCATCACTACAGATTCTACAAATATGAAATGGATGAGGCAATAATAGTATGAAAAACTCTGTCAATAAATTCAACAACTTAGATGAAACAATTTCCCTAAAAGATACAAACTATGAAAGCTCACTTTAGAAGAAATTGATGACCTGATTAGCCCTTTAGCTATTAAACTGAATTCATGGTAAAAAACCTTTTTACAAGGAAAATCCTGGGCCCAGATGGCTTTCTTGGTGAATTCTACCTTTCATTTAGGAAGAAATCATAGAGACTCTACAAGAAAGCTGAAAAGGAAGGAATCCTTCCCAACTTATTCTGTGATGTCAATAACAGCCTGATATCAAAGCCAGACAAAGACATTACCAGAAAGGTAAGTTAAAGGCCAACATGCCTCATGAAAATGCAAAATTTTTAAACAAATTTCTAGAAAATTGGGTCCAAAAATATATAAAAAGGAAAATACCTTCTGACCAAGTGGAGTTTACCCAAGGAATGTAGGGATGGTTTAACATTAGAAAAAAAATCAATATAATTTACCTTATTAACACACTAAAATATTAAAGACCATGATCATCTCAATAGACACATAAAATGCAACTAAAAAATCTGGCATTCGTTTCTGATTTTTAAAAAAATTTCTCAATAAAGTAGGAATAGGCCTAATAAGCTGACCTCATGCTTAACAGTGAAAGTTTGAAGGCTTTCTCCTTAAGATCATAAGCTAAGTCCATCAAAAATATGAATTATATAGGGATTGACCTTACACCGGATATGAAAGATGCATACACTAAAAACCACAAAACACAGCTGACAGAAGCTAAAGACCTAAACAAATCAAGAGATATATCACATACAAGGATTGGAAGACTCAATACTGTCGATATGTCAGTTCTCTCCAAATTGACCTACAGATTTCACACATTCCCAGAAATTTTTTTGTAGAAACTGTTACCAGATTCTAAAATTCACATGGAAATGAAAAGGAACTAGAATAGTCAAAAAGAAGAACAAAGTTAGAATACTAACGTGACCCAATTTTAAGACTTATCATAAATCTACATTAAGACAACATGGAACTGGTATAAAAATAGACAAATAGATCAATGGAACAAAACAGAGCCCAGATTTGCTAATGATACATCTGATAAGAGGTTAATATCCAAAATATAAAGAACTCATACAATTCAACAACAAAAAAACAAACAATCCAATTTAAAAATGGGCAGAAAACCTGAACAGATACTTTTCCAAAGAGGAAATAGAGATGGCCAATAGACATATGAAAAGATGCTCAAGGTCACTAATCATCAGAGAAATGCCAATTAAAACCACAACGAGATATCACCTGACACCTGTCAGAATGGCTATCACCAATAAATCAAAGAACAAGTGTTGGCGAGGATGTGGAGAAAAGGGAACTCTCATATACCATTATGAAAAATAATGGAAAACAGTCTGGAGGTTTCTCAAAAAAATAAAAATGAATATACATTTTGACCCAGGAATTGCACCTTTGGGTATTTATACAATAATTTGTAAAGATGTATACACCCCAATCAATATTCATGGCAGCACAATTTACAACAGCCAAGATATGGAAGCAACCTAAATCAGACCATTGGATAAAGAAGTTGTAGTTTACATATACAATGGAATATTACACAGCCATTAAAAAATGAAATCCTACTGTTTGCAACAACATGGATGGACCTAGAGGTTGCTATGCTGAGTGAAATAAGTCAGTCAGAGAAAGATAAATACCATATGATTTCACTTATATGTGGAACCTAAGGAAGAAAAAGAACAAACTAATCAAAAACAGACTCACAAATATAGAGGACATTTTGGTGATGAACAGAGGGGAAGAGAATTGGGCGGCTGGAGCATGGGGTGAAGGGTTAAAGAAATACAAATTAGCAGTTGATAGATGGTCACGGGGATGGGGAGCACAGCATAGAGAATGCAGTCAGCATCCATATATTGGCTAGGTGAAAAATCAGAGGAGAGAGGAGCAATAGGAGGATCGTTTTATAAACTATACAAATGTCTAACTAATGTACTGTATACTTGAAACTAAAAAAGAAAAAAAGAGCCCAGAAATAGACCCACACATCTATGGACAACTTATTTTCAACAAAGGTACAAGGGCAATTCAATGGAGGAAAATGTTCAACAGAAGGTACTGGAAAAATTTGATATCTGCAAAAAAAAAGTGAATTTCAATTCATAACTTACATCACATATAAAATTAACTCTAAATGGAACTTACAACTAAAGCTAAAATCTACAATTATTAAACTTCCAGAGGAAAATATAGAAAAAAACCTTTGTTACTTTGAATTATGCAAAGATATCTTAGACATAGCAAGAAAAGAATGAAGCACCAAGGAACAAATAGATAAACTGGATTTTATCAAAATTTAAAACTTCTGCTTTAATAAAAAAACAAAAACAAAAACAAAACACCACTCTTAAAAGAATGAAAAGAGCCACAGACCAGGAGAAAATATTTGGAAATCTCTATATGATAAAGGATTTGTATCCCAAATAAATTGAGAACTTTCAAAATTCAATATAAAAAAAAAATCCAATAGAAAAATGCATAAGGGATTTGAGCAGACACTTCTCCAAAGATAGATGAATAATAAATAAACACATGAAAAAATGCTCAACACCATTAGCCATTAAAAAATGCAAATTGAAGCCACAATGAGGTACCACCGCACACTTGTCAGACGGCTGAATTACAAAGGTCGACCATACCACATGTCGAAGAGGACATAGGGGAACTGGACTCCCCTGTGACACCGGTGGGAATGGAAAATGGCAAGCAGCTTGTCGATTTCTTCAAAAGATAATTTACACAATCCAAGCATTTCACTATGTATTTACCTAAGAGGAATGAAAGCCTTTTAGTGTCCTTTCAAAAGTCTGGGCAGGAACGTTCAGAGCAGCTTTCTTCGTAATGGCCTAAAACAGGAAACGACTCAGATGTCTGCACCACTCAGCGATGACAAGTGAATTCCTGGTAAACAATAACGACCACACGGTTGAGTCTCGAAATAATTATACTGAGTTAAAGAAGCCAAAAAGCAAAAAAGAAAACATACTGTTAGATTCCATTTTTATAAAATTCTAGGATATGCAAGCGAAGTAACTTACAGTGATGGAAAGCAGAACGGTGGCTGTTGGCAGTGGGGTGGGAGAGAAGGGATAAACAAGGGCAAGGAAAGACCAATCAATTAAAGCCAAATGATCCAATTCAAAAGAAAGAAGCCACACTGGATTTCGACAGGTGTTTTTATCTGAATGCCCTACAGGTTTTATTTGAGCCAAGCCAAAGTCTGGGTGCAGTGCTTATATTCTTTCTAGATATTTTTCCTTGCATAATTTTTAAAGGTCGCACGGGATTAAACAGCGCTCACTAACATACCTTGGCACCTGGCAAACACATGGAGGTAAACATTTACTCTTCCAGGGCATCTAGCTGACATCCAGCAAGCAGCAGCTGCAGAGACAAAGTGTCGCAAGGAAGGACAGAGACAGCTTTTTAAGAACCGTGAAATGAGACGGGACGACAACAAAATGTTTCCGATAAAATCTTATTCACGTTTCTGTAAAAGGAATTCTAACATGTATGTAACAGAATGAGGAGAAAGGAAAAAGTCCTATTTCGTGTTCGACATTTTTACACCCGAGTTTCACACACACATTCACGGTGTTACAGCACTAAAGTGAATGCACGAGGGGAAAGTGCGAAAGCCGTGTTCGTCTCTGGAAGTCAGTTTATCATCACATGTGCTCTCACTTCCTTCCACCCATTTATCTCTCCACGTTGCCAAGAACAGCCCTGGGAATAATCGCCTCCCACACCAAAGGCTGAGGATATGATAATTGGCGTCTGATGATGGGAAATGACATTTTTAAATGGCACTTTGAACTTCATAACATATACTTCATCTTTAACTGTATATACACTGCTTCAACTCCTAAATTTTTCTAAGGGGGGACGGCATGTATGTGGAAGATGGCCCAAGAGCAAGCATAGATTCATCAAAACTTTGTACTGGTTAAAAACAGCTTTGCAACCCATCAGGCCAAGTGCCACTTATATAACAGTGATCTTAAACTCCAAGGCCTAGCAAAAGGTCATGATATACCTATTTCTCTATGAAAATGACTTTCTGGTTTATATGAGTAAAGATTTGAGTTTTTAAAATATCAAATATGCTAATAAATCAAAAAAGAAATAAGTGATTCTTTGTTGTATTGAGAAACACATACCATGTGCCATTCATGTTTGAGATGCTGGTAATACTTTATAGAAAGAGATAACTTATGTGATAACATATTGTTTCTTGCAAGCTCGTAATACTGAAAAGAACCCAAGGAATTTACTCCGTTTGACACTTGTACCCATGACATATCTCCACCAGTTGGGCAGACCTCGGCCATGCAGTCACACAAAGCTGATTGTCTCTGCTTCATCCCAACTAACCCTGCACATATATGTGTACGCACAAAGTTAAAAAAGAGAGATTTGGGCAAAAGCAAATATTGTTCCTGTCACCCAGTGACACCGAGTGCCGGCTCACGCACGAGCAAGCAGGTATCTGCAGAACTGTTTGCTTAAGGCTAAAACACAACAGAAAAGATGTCTTAGAAAAGCAATGACCCTGACACCTATGCTAAAGAAAGAACCCTCCACACATAGGCATAGGGAGGCGCATGCAAAGAGGCAGGAGAGGCTGTGTTTATAATGAAGAAAAATCAGAAACAACCTAGGTGGTCGGCATTAGGGGATTTATTAAAACCCCTGCCGCAGTCACCCCGCTGATTAGGACGCAGCAGTAAAATGGAATGAGCTAGAGTCACAGGGAATGACAGGGCCAAACCTCTGATGCTCTGAAGAGTTAAAAAAAAAAAAAAAAAAAGACATCAAAAAACTAATCCAAGATGATGCCATTTGGGGAGAAAAATTCCATGTATCAGCACAAAAGCAAAGAAAAAGATAGGGAAAGATCCAAAATCAACTCATAAGAGTGGTCACTTCTGAAAGGAGAATGCAGGGGGCGGGGAGAGAGGGACATGAGAGCTGGGACACTAGGCGTCTCCTGCTAAATGCAGAACGAATAATAAACTGCAATTTCATTCTGGTCCTGCATACCGCCTTATATATATATAAAACTGTTATCATCTCTACATGCTAATCTGCACCTCAGGTAACCTGGTTGACCTTTTTTTAGTTTATCTGCTAAAACAAAAGGGAAAAAAGAACGACATTTTGTATTATTATTCATAGCTGTCAACTTGATCTTATTCCGGCTCTGAAACGAGCCAACGAAAACATACTTTCCAAGGTTAGAGGCTGATTCTAAGATTGCTTTGATGACAACATACCGATGTCATTTTTCTGCAGAAAAGTTTACTTTTCGTCTTTACAACATATTATGTGTGGTTGAGAGGATCTGTTCCTGATGTTGACATAATAATCGTGTCTCTAACCTGCGAGACCTTCGCTTCAGCTGAATTTTGTCTCAGCGGTTGCACAGGCAACACATCTTGCATCCCTCATCCTGGGGCGTCCCACAAGGGCCCACCCCAGTCCTACACGGGGCAGGGATCCGTGCTTGGATGGAGTGCTAAAAGGAGGTGAGCACAGCTACCAAACACTGCAGCTACTCTTCCACTGACAATCCCGGGAAACTCACAGAATGAAATGCCAAAGAAATGAATTCAGACTCCAAGACTCGTAGGCCCCGGCAATAAACAACTGAAATATTCATGGACAGGAGAACTCAAGACAGCAATTCCCCTAAACTCATCTATGGAGTCAATGCAATCCCCATCGAAATCCCAGCAGGCATTTTGTAGAAACTGATGAAATGATTCTGAAAATCAATGAGGAAACGCAAAGCACTAGAACAGGCACCAGTTTTGTAAAAGGACGAAGTTGGAGGACTCACAATACTTGATTTCAGTACTCTCCGTAAAATAAAATAATCGAGACTGTAGTAGTCAACTGAATTTTAACAAAGGTACCACCGCAGTTCCATGGGGAAAGGATAATTATTTCAACAAATGGTGCTGGATATCTGTATGGGAAAAAACAACCAGCAGGCCCTACGTGACACCATACACAAAAATTAACTGGAGACAGATCACAGACCTAAAGGTAAAAGCCAAAATGATAAAAATTCTAGGAGAAAACCTTCGTGACCTAGGTAGACAAAGATTTCTCAGCACACAAAAAGCATGACGCATATAAGGAAAACACTGATAAAGTGGACTTCATCAAAATTAAAAGCTTTAGTACTTTGACACCACTGAGACCATGAAAAGGCAAGCCACAGAGGAGAAAATATCCATGGTACATCTGACAAAATGTACAATGAACTCTGATGAATGACAGGAAGACAAACGAGCTATAAAAATGGGCAAAAGATGTGAGCAGACACTTCACCAAAGATGCGACAAACAGATACCAAGCACACGGAAAGGTGTTTTGCATCATTAGTCACCCGGGAAATGCAAATTAAAACGAGACATCACTGCACACTCACTAAAGAGCTAAAATTAAAAAGGCAGGCTGTGGAAGTGGGAGGTCACTGGAACCCATGCATTTCCGGTGGCACGCACAGTGCCACCAGGTTTCCATCACGTGCCGGGCCCCACCAAGCATCTGAGCTGACAAGTCTGCTGGACACCACTGAGTGGGTCACACCAAGCATGACAGGATGGCCATGCTCTCTGCCTTGGGTCTTGGGCTCTAAACCGGCCATCGCTAACCATGTGCTGGCTGGGATGCTGGGACTATGTCGTCATTACCTCCGGTGACCTAAATATCCAAGGCTGGGTT